>OZ005741.1:213668772-215002044 GCA_963930735.1 Dioctria linearis | reverse complement strand
ATGCGGACCTTAGAGCAATGTTATAAATTTTCACAAAGTCACAGACGCGTTGTACTATTTTACTTTTAAGGCAATAAATTGATTTGCATATATTTGGAATTGGCGCAAATTTTATTTTGCATTAAGTTGTCGACAATTTCAATACATACTAATACATTTGCCATATATTATTAAACTTATAAAGATGAATTTTTGGTCATTTATAGGATGATATCGCATACCAGCAAAATTATTTGTATACCATATTTTACATGAGGAGAAAAGAATCGCATATGTATATTGTAAAAAGTATATATATATATATGTAAAATTCAGAGGATGTTTTCACAGCAATAATAAATCAGTTTTATAAACGCTGCTTGAATGTTTACTCAGCACGCTTTTACAAAAAAACTCGTTTTATAAGATGTTTCATATGTGCTCCTAAGAGCTTTCCACGGAGGAACTTACGTATACGATATTAAGGTTCTATAAAGTGGTTCCCGTTGCCTTTATACATTGTGCCCAAATCGAGGTTATAGAGAATTTATAGAAACTTACGCAAGAGCGTTATCAATACTAACGTTATAAAACGTAAAGTTTTATTAAAAGAGAGAGAATACTCTTGCAACTCTTAACAAATATTGAATTGTACATTGTGCATTGAAGGAGTTTCATCTGCCGCAATGCCTACAAGATTTTTCAAATCTATTTGACGAATTTTCGTGAATTTTACGACAGCATCCATTATATCTCTTCATTTGGTTGTATCATTCAAATTCAAATTGGAGTAGTTCTTCGGTAGCATTCATTTCACTGTCGAAACCTCTAATACAAATAGCAAGTCTCATCCTGTGAAGTTGATTCCTTGAGAGAGGAGTGCCCAGTGACGATGGACACAGAGTTCTCAGGGTTGGCTTGTTAAGTCCTAGGTGCTTACTTGTTTAATTTGGATGTGGTTTACCCCACAGTTCCTTTGTTGTTCTACTCGAGGGATCTTCTTACCAAGGCGACTGTGTTGGTGGTCAGCCCAGCTTGAAATGATTGAGATAAGGTTTTTTGGTGCAATCCTGACTGTAGAGGCAGGTTCCTCCGAGGCTGCACCAAGACGAGCAAGCTCGTCCATCCTTTCATTCCTGCTAATGTTGCTGTGCCCCGGCACCCCAATGCACTAGTCACCCTGTTACTCCGAGTCCGAGAAAGGGAGTTCAGAGTGGTTTTGCACTCCATTAATAGTTTGCAGGTTATACAGGGTTTAACAAAGCTTTGACAGCTGCTTGGCTGTCTGAGCAGATGGCTATCTCCTTGCCCTCAGTATCTGAGTTAAGGTGGTGCCTTCGCGCTTCAAGAATAACCTTCTGCCTGAAAACCGTGGCATGGCTTTCAAGGTGCATCGCGAACCTCAATCTCAGGCTCCTCGCAGAAAACTTCCGTTCATGTGCCTTCCATCAGACTTAGAACCATCCGTATAAATTATAATTGGGTTTGTCAATGGTTGAAGCAAGGAATATGATTCCCATTCTGCCCTAGATGGGATTCTAGAGTCAAAATCGCTTATCAGCATGGTCTCGAGAAGGTGGTTGCAGTCCCTGTCGATGCCAGGTGCACAAACTCGTAAATGGATTCATGTGGAACTCTTGTTCCCGTATGAAGCCAGTCAAGACTGAGATGCAGTCTTAGCGTTGTAGTCGACGATAACCTCCAGAGCCCGAGTGCTAGTTGACTTGAAGGCACCGCGTGAGCTGAGAAGGCACAGTCTTTGAATCTTCTCCAATATTTTGCGATGATTAGCGAAGTCCATTGTTTTCCACTACACCACCAAACCGTAGGTTAACATGGGTCGAATGACCCGTTCACCAATAGTAAGTTTATCAATTTCAATTTCAATTTTGTTCATAATGTCTTATCAAGTTGTATGATTTTAAAATTGATATAGAATCGCGTCAAATTAAACATATAGCAATAGGCCTGCAGGTCATCGACAAATATATAAATATCTTTTACAGCATGCGGAAGATTGTTTTCAGACAAGGTGAAGAGCAGTGGATCTATACTAGAACTTTGCAGAACTCCAGATTCGATTGGAACGGAATTTGATTTGACTCAATCAACTATGATATGTTGGAAGTAATTGGTTACGATTTCTGAAGAGTGCTTGCGTTCGACAAAATTAATTACTTGTGAACACATTATCCTATCTAAGAATTTTCGTAGGAAGCATATTACACTTATATGTAGAATATAAATTGCTTGGATTGTTAGCAGCAGAATTTTTTACAAGCGTTAATACTAGAGAGGTTTTCCACTTATACGTGGAATTTGAGAGTAGGTACCTAAGAAAGGATTTGCAAAACACAATTAAGTGCAACATATGACAGGAATGGGATGTCTAATAAATCTGGATGGAATATTAACATCACCGGTGCCATTAGGTTTGATAATAACGACGGCTTCTAACAACTCAGACATGGTTTACACCTTACAAATCGGAAGCTGAAGTTCGATGAATGAACAATGAAATTAAAATTCTGTGAGATAATAATTTTGATACCTGTAATTGTCATGGAAAATTACTTAAATAATATGTCTTAAAGGTAAAATCTGAGTACAGATTTATTGCATTAGCGTTCTGACATTATCTAGAACTAAATACTAAAACCTCTTAAAAAATCTTTGCTGCGCAGTGCGAAGTATTGATAGAAATTCAAACTAATGACGAAGCTTTACTAAAAAGATTTCGCAGCATTCTTATGATGGTAAAATAATACATGTTGGTACTTTGCAATTTATATAAAATGTTACAATTTCTCACATATACTTAAATAGCAAAATTTTCTAAATCAGTCGCCATATAAAATTCATTTCTGATGTCGATAGGATACATAAAGTCTATGTGCTTTCTATATAGTAGAAATCTGCATCATCTTCGACATGCAATTGCAAAAAACAAAAAAAGTACAATAGAATGCCATAAATAATTCAACTTGGTACCTGGAAACTCGAAGTATTCCAATTTACCTTGCATTTCGCAATTTAATTGGAAATTCTTTTCAACATAGATACTTGTATCTACCTATAGTACCTACCTCAGTAAAAATTTAATCCAACATCAGTTCTGCATTAGAATTTCTGCTCCAACGGAGATTAAGCTTGACGAGAAAGTAATACTTTTTCAGTCCTTTCGAAACTCCAAATCAAAAGAATATCAGAGGAAAATTGCTTATAAGGTGAGTGAGTAGATGACTAGAGTGAAAACCAAGGTAAACGTCCTGTCAATATGCATGGATTGATCTAAATAAATGGAATCGTGCGCTTTCTTTAAAGACCGGTGCCAGTTTTCTTTGATCCTTTGTGATGTCCTGAAGTCACAAAGGACCAGTCACATGTGTTTGACTGCTGAGGGTGCACTGAACTGAAAATGCTACCGATATTAAAAGATACGAGCTACTGGTTTGCAAATCTGCAAACACAAAAGGGAAAACATTTTTTAAACAACCTTTTATCTGTTGAGAGGAGTTTGCAAATTTCTGGGGTGAATTGTCATATGTCTTCTGTGCACAGCTTTAGTTATTAAAGCGGATGCAGATTCAATTATTTGGTGTCTCACATATAATAAATGTATTGCATGCACGTTAAGAAAACATAACTTTTATTCTGATAAATTAATTGATTAGAATTTGCGCATGAAAATTTTCTGTCCTTTTATTGTAAAAATTTGAATGTCATATATAAGTATAAAACAATTACACAAAACTGGACTGACTCAATGCTGACAACTTTTGGCTTTTGGCTATGGAAATCGATTGACCGTAAATCACAATCTTCAATAACGATATCTCGCATTTTAGAGATAAAAAAATCCCGCATTTCCAAAATCGCGCATTTTAAATTCTCGTATTATCGCGAATTTCGGTTTTCAAATTTTAAGGAAAAAAAATTTTCGTTTTACAACAAATTTTTCTTTCATTTATTGACGCAAACAATAAGCTCCTTACAATTTTTGTGAAACAAATATAAAGTTCAATTCAATTAATTCTCAATCTTAAATAACCGGCCAAGTGCGAGTCGGCATCGCGCACGAAGGGTTCAGTACCATATCGTATAAAATGTCACATATGTACTTTTCATTTATTTTTTCAAATTAGATTAGGCGTCATGTGAAAAAATATTGCTGTCATTTGAAAAAAATGCCTACTTATGATAATAATAATGAATGAGACTAAAACGAGGAAAAAACGCCGAAAAAATCACGTTTTTGGTATGGGAGCCCCCTTTAATTTATAATTTAATTTTATTTTTATTATTTCTTGTTATATCAGCAACAGAAATACACAGTCTGTGAAAATTTCAACTGTCTACCTATTACAGTTCATGAGATACAACCTGCTGACGGGCGGACATCGAAGTCTTAGTAATAGGGTTTGTAGCGTCCAAAATACGAACCTACATATTCATATTTACATATTTATAAATAAATAAAATTATTAATAAAATTTTAAAATGTAGAACGGAAAATTTGGATAACAATTGAATACTGCATTACGAAGTAGCCTAAAGAATTGTACTATAAACAATACATGTGAAAATTTAAATCAAGTATACATACACTTAGAGTATTAGGTATAGTAAAAATGTATGAGGCATCTGAGTTTGCATAGAATAAGTATATATGAAAATGTCAGATATAAATATTTAGTAGTATTGAAAAACTCGTAGCATCAAGGCTACGACAACGTACAATACGATTCAAAAGTATCGTAATAAAATTATAAAAATAAAAATAAAAAAAGATTAAACTAATCATAAACTAATCAAAAATTGTTATCACTTATAAAATAAAAAGAACAATTCTTTTTATTCTTTCATAGATATTATAATAAATCTCTCTCTAATAAAATATTTTCTATTTTTGTTTCATGTAAATGAACAAAATCAAAAACTTGCTCAAGTCGATTTCCACGAAGGAAATCTCAAATACATTGATGTTGGTATTAAGGAATCAACAATAAGTAATAATATCCAACTACCAACCATCAATAGGGTTCCCGTTGTTACCCTTTGGGTACAGAGCCCTAAAAATGGAGAGGGTGTAAGCTATGTTCTGTTAAAAATCAAGTTTTGACATTCTAAGTCTCCAAGTTAAAAGTTGATTGCTGCTGCTGTCCCTCTTTCAGTAACCTAAAAATGGAAAAGGATTTCTTAGAACTGCATTGTTAGAAAAATTCGAACTGTCTGTGGATGATTCATCATTTTAAAGGGCAATTATTGTAAGCGCAGGTATTTAACCAAATTGCATTACCATGTGACTCTTAAAATTCAAACAATATTCGAATCGAATTAAAATTTTCAGGTGGCGGTAATCAAGTGTACGGCAGTGTAAATATTTTGACAGAGCATAACTAAGTGTTCTGTGTTACCCTCCTCTTGCAAGATGCACAACTTTATTAAATTTAAATTAAACTTTACATTTTTTGCATAATATAGAAATAATTATAACTTTTGAATAAAAGTAGATATCGAAGTAATTCTTTCTATGTTTTAAAGAACTGCTAACGGCGCACATTTTATAATAAGAAAACATATATCCTTCGTATTAAAATTAAAATAATATGATAAAATTTCTAAAAAAAACGATACATTAATTTAAAAATAAAATAAGGAAAATTTAAATGGATGCATTTTCTGATAAATAAAGGATAAAACGTATTATTATTATCTTTAACTTTTCTTTCTTAAAGATGAATCCCCTGACATATTTTACTTTCCTTTTTAAAATAAGCTAAAGCCAATGCTTTTGTGATGATTAGATTTAAAGTTATGAGTTTTTTTTTTTTATATAAAAATCGGAAAATTTAAAGAATTTCAAAGTCCTGAGGTACCCCAATTACAAGTCCTGAAATATTTAAGATTGAATGCGCAAATCAAGACAGCTTAAAGGCGACATCCGCAAAGGTAAGCGATAACGATGGCCAGGGGCGTGCCAATGTGGGGGAAACGAACGGGACCGGTACTCTCCAGAAGGTCAGTTTTTCAATATAATTTAAAAATTATGTATAAAATGTAATCTGTATATTGTCACAAAGTCCGATAAAATACTATAAAACCTTTAAATATATAATAGGAGTACGCGAATTTAGAGCTCTATTTTTCCGACTGCATTTGGATTTGGGACACCTCTGGCTGGCCCCCAAAAGCCAAATCCTGGGTACGTGACTGACGACGGTGTCGGCAAAGGGCTTCTCACCTTCTATCCTTATGACAGACTGGTTAAGTTAACTTGACGGCTAGGGTTTGGAGGGGGGATGGGGATGACAGGAGGGCTTTCTTATTTGACAAGAACAAGTTCGATGTTATTTTAATGACTGTCTGTGGAAGCAAGTGCTTAAAAATGATTAATACTTCATAATATTGAAAAGGTATGAAACTTTTTTTATGGAATAGATTTTATATAATCGAGACTTAGGAGTCTTACGATTTTCTTCTCCATAACCTATCCTTTTTGTTATATAATCTAAGCTTGGACAGTATTCCTTTATTAGTCTTGTTATTCATTGTCTAAACTGGTAATTTTCTTTTTTTAATTTTTGTGATATGTGGCTAAATCACGGATTGATATCGGAATTATTTCATTTTTGTTTTTGTTTTCTATTTCTACAAATTCAAAAGGCAATCTAGCTAGTTCCCCTTTTGTCAACAGCAAGGTATAACAAATTATTTTTTAGATACTTATTTATAGCGATCACAGCTGTTTTGAGAGCTATCGGTTTTACAGTCTAGAACAAAAGTATCGACACAGTGCTTTAATTCAGGCAGTATGCATCGCAGGACCAAAAACAAATAAGTTTTATTCTTATCTCATAACTATTCATTTTTCAACGGGAGAAGAACGAAATTAGTAATGGATGAGTTGGAGATGTTCGAATTTTTATCGATTCACTATGGGATGATATTTTTGAATTTTTGTTCGTTTTGTTCCCTGCAATGTCAGAGCTTTGACAAAGTATATTGAAATATCAGATAATTTCAAGGATAGTACATAATGGTTATGGGCACTCGCGATTTGGAAACACAATATTTAATCTGATAGAAACTCAACTGAAAAATATAGAGATGATATTGATATTCTCTTCACCAAAGAAGCTAAGACACTATAGCTGGTCCTATTTTCGAAGGGAAATGGAACCACATTATTAGCTTTTAGATATAATTACAATAATTCAGTGATATGTTCAATCTGTGCAAGCAGTGGAAGATAGTAAAAATAAATTTTATTTGCGACTATACTTCGTTGCCCTGAGTATGATTTCATTCCAAAAGTAAATATCCTAACTTCGATGACTGATTCAACCACTCCATTCTCCCAAGCCAGCATTCAAAGAACTTATGGAATTTTTCAGCTCTGATCAGCTGGCATTAATAAAAGCATAAGTATCCAAATAAATCTCAAGATCATAGCATGCAAAGTTTCAGTGCTATAAGTCGGTTTAACTCGAACTTATATTTCAGAACTAAATTCATAGCGAAAATCTTAGTTTTTTCTCCAGCAGTAGAGTAGAGTAGAGTGCGTGGAGTCAATCCGATCGGACGTTGCCTAGTGTTGTAGTTCAAATAAATCAATATAAACATATTCAATCAATTAATTTAAGACAAGTGATAGTGTTGTGCTAAATATTTTCAATATAATCAATTACTATAATTATTTAAATTCCGACGCGACCGATAAATTAATAAATAAACAAAATAAATTTTATCCGCCAAGTGAAGGGCTCTTCTATGCCCTATCAACATTCTATAAGCCAGCAGCACGGTAACGTTTCCTTTCCTTCTCTTCATCTGTGATCAGTGCAAATGCATTAGCACTTGTCACTGATCAGCAATCCGGGTGCACTCAGCTGTGGTCATTGAACTGCACAGTCTGAGGTGTTGAAAGCAGCAATAGGCATAACACTATTGTTGTTTTTTTTTACCTCGCTGTGTCGTTGACTGCGGCTGGTGGCGCCCAAATTTTTGTGTTGTTGTGTGTCGTTTTTTTTCGTTTTTGCTTTTTTGTTTTTGCCTTCAGCATGCAGAATTTTATTTTAGATTTCTGCAACATTCGCGGATTAAGAGCAAATCGGTTTTCGGTGTACTGCCACCTTAACTCAAAAAATCCGGCAATTCTTGCGCTAAGTGAAACCAAGGTCGTTTCTGATGCTGATATTAATCAGTATCACGTCCCTGGTTACAGCTTCGTGCCTCTTTTTTCTCAGCATAGAGGGATCGCAGTATATATTCGAAATGATGTGGCCTTTACTATTCTTCAAGATTTTCCTTCTGCCAATCCAGAATTTAACTATATCTGGATTAGGTTCAAACTTCACAAGCACATCATATACTTCTGTTTCCTTTATCGCAGCCCAAATATGTCTGATGACGACACGGTATCCGTATTTGACAATATCTCCAACAATATTGATCATTTGCTTTCTGTTTCCCCCTCTTCCGAAATCGTCCTGGCAGGCGATTTTAATGTTCATAATATACCGTGGCTCAGACATTCTTCTACCACAAGTCCTGCGGGCCGTTTCGTTGAACTCTTCTGTGAATCATTTAATTTGCCACAGCTAGTGGATGCACCAACGCGAATTCCTGATGCAGCTGGAGATAAAGCTAATTTACTCGACTTGTTTCTAACATCTCATCCTGACAAATATTCCATTTCAGTCGGTTCCCCTCTTGGAAATTCAGACCATTGTTTAATCACGGCTCAATTTACCACCTCAAACCTGTGCCGCCCAACTGCTCCACCTACAAGTAGGCTTCTTTGGCACTATAAGAATGCTGATTGGGAAAGTCTCAATAAGTATCTTAAAGAAATTGATTGGTCGGTCTGTTTTGCTTCGAGGGATGTTGATGAATGCACATTACAATTTAGTAATATACTAAATCTTGGCATGCGTGAATACATTCCGTATTCTTACAGCAGGTCTCAACAACAGCATGATCGCTCCTGGTTTAACGATAAGTGCAACCAAGCTATAAAAGCGAAAGAGTCTGCTTTTCGCGCCTATCAATTGCATCCTTGTCCGGAAATGAAACAAGTCTACAAGACTGCACGGAACACCTGCAAGTCCATTATCCAGAGAGAAAAATTTCTATTTGACCAGAATATTAGACAAAGAATCTTGACAAGCCGCAAAGGTAGCAAAAGTTTCTGGTCCCTGGTCAAAACCATCAGGAACAATTTCACCAGTTCCTCTATACCTTCACTACTTAATAATGGTGAAGTGATTGTTGACTCCCTGGATAAAGCTAATATTTTAGCTGCTAGATTCGCTTCAAATTCTCGTCTTCCACCAACTTCACAAACACCTGTTTTGTATCGCCCGTGTGAATGTGTACAAGAGCCAATACACGTTCGTACGAGGGATGTGTTCAGGGTCCTTAAGGATATCAACGTCTCCAAAGCCGCAGGTCCTGATGGTTTTTCGCTCCTGTTAATTAAAAGCTGCGCCTCATCCTTGGCTAAACCTCTGCGCAAACTCTTCTACTTGTCTTATTCGACAGGAAAATTTCCAACTGCTTGGAAGCTAGCTCACGTTCAGCCTATTCCCAAGAAAGGAGAGGGTAGCGATCCCTCAAATTATCGACCAATTGCGATCACTTCGATTCTTTCAAAGGTTTTTGAATCTATCATTAACTCAAAATTAATGAAGTATCTAGAAACTAATCATCTCATCAACGATCGCCAATATGGCTTCCGAGCTGGACGCTCATCTGGAGACTTGCTGACCTTTCTTACGGAACGTTGGAACCGTAGTCTTCACAATTTTGGTGAGTCTAAAATCGTTGCTCTAGATATTTCAAAAGCCTTTGATAGAGTCTGGCATCCAGCCCTTTTAGCCAAACTTAAAGCACTTGGTCTCTCCCTTCCTCTTCTATTATGGATTGAAAGTTTCCTATCTAGTCGCCAAATACGTGTTGTATTAGATGGCGTTACATCTGAACCGCATCCCATAAATGCCGGTGTGCCTCAAGCTCTGTTATCTCTCCAACTCTCTTTTTAGTTTTCATTAATGATCTGCTTTCCCTTACTTTCAATCCCATCCATAGTTTCGCAGATGACAGTACTCTTGATTTCGGTTACTCCTTTGACACTCTTGCGGAATCCAGGGGAATGCCGCATGTGTTAAACGAGATTGCATGACTAGATCATTGAATAACGATCTTAACAGTATCCTCACTTGGGGCAAAGCGAATCGCGTCGAATTCAATGCATCTAAGACTCAAAGCTCTCTCATCTCATTAAAACAAGATCATAACTTAACCACACCCGTTTCTTTTGATGGAGCATTAATTTCTGATTCACCGTCACTAAGCATTCTTGGCATTAATATTTCCAGTAAGTTAAAGTGGACAGATCACATCTTCTCTGTTGCCAAAGAAGCATCGAAATGTCTTGGATTTCTGAAAAGGTGTAAGAAATATTTCAGCCCGTCAAATCTAGCGCTCCTCTACAAGTCCTACGTTAGACCTAGAATGGAATACAACTCCCATATATGGGCCGGGGCTGGTCGCACAGCCTTAGCTTCATTGGATATTGTCCAAAAGAGAGCCTTCAAGCTCATTGGCGATTTGGCAATAACTTGTCATATCGACTCACTCGAGCACCGCCGCAATGTTGGATGCCTTTCGCTCCTTTATCGCTATATGCATGGTCAATGTTCTGATGAAATATCTAGTCTAATCCCTTGTAGAATGATTCCTGCACGCAATACTCGCGCTGCAAACCGCGCACATCCTTTAACCCTTCAAATTACTTTCGGCCGTACAGTAAAATTCCGAGATGCTTTTTTATCCCGAACAGTGCGAATGTGGAACAGCTTACCATCTTCTGTTTTTCCTCCGGCATACAATCTGCGGAAGTTTAAGGGCGACACACATCGGCACCTCCGCCACTCTCCTCACATCCCCTAATCCTTTCCCTATCTCCTTCCTGCCATGCTGTGCTTTGCATCATAGGGTATCCCCTGAGCTTGGCTTAATAATATAAAAAAAAAAAAAAAAAGCAGAGCTAAATTATATATGAAAATGGAATTAGTTCATAAGATTCTTTTAATTCGGATTGAATTAAATAATATGTATGTAAATTTCCGATATTTCCAGTTGATATGCGGAGTCATGTATGTGCGCAATCGTTTTAAAGGGTAAAGTATTCTTTATGTAATGCATATTCAGGGCCACCATATACATGGTGGGGATAACGATACAAGGTGTTTCTAAAAATGAAAATAAATTGTAATTGTTTTGTAAATACAAAAATACATAAAGTGTGGCGCTCCTATTACTAAACACCCCGTAAATAAAGCAATAAATGCACTGCAATTTGTCACTTTACTGAGACTTGATACTTCATACACCATACCAACTGTGATGGAGAAATTAATGGTAATGGACTCGCAAATAAACTGATACTAGTTAGCTAGAGCTTCAGTAGCATTCAAACTTTCCTTAAATTATTAATTTATTCTTTATTAATGATATCCCGGAAAATATTTGACTTGTTGACGACAAAACTCACGACACTTGACAGTCAGGGCTGTCATGAACACCCCTCTATGTTAGATGAGTGTGAAGCGAGCTGTGGCCAGTGATGATGCTAACCACAGTTCTGCATTGTTTTCCTCTGAGCCCCAAGAGAAAGTGAGAAAAACTCCTTTTGGCCCATCAAGAAAAAGTTTTGTTCACCTTCAAGTACTCAGGTTCGCCCATCGCTGCCGATGTTTCATGTGAACATTCGCTTTCATGAGAGCCTTGATCGCCGAAATGGGAACGCCTACAGTGGATTCGGGTCCAAGGAAGGGAAAACTAGAGCTGGACCTGGCTAGTATGTCAGCCCTCTCATTTCCCATGATCCCCTGTGGTCCAGGGGCTAACTATAGGGACACCTTCTTGTAGATACACAGCTTATCCAAAAACGTTCTGCAGTCACTCAGTAACTTAGATGCTATCCGAGTACCACTCAGAATCATGAAAGCTTCCTCACTATCTGAGAGGATAGCAATCTCCTTCCCCTTGATTTCCATATCAGGGGCTATCTTCGCTGTCATTATGATGGCGGAAACCTCAGCCTTGAAGACATTGGTGTGCCTTTCAAGTGACTTTGATTTGGCGTTGACTCCAAATGTCAGGTTCAGAAAAGCTGGTAATGAGAGAGCCGTCGATGAAACTTTTTAGAGCGGTCCAGGAAAGGCTCGATAAGGCTTTTCCGCCAATATAAGAAATACTAAATTATTTTATGTTGGTTGATCTTCATTGGATATAATATATGTAGTATCCTCCGGAGTGGATCATTATACTATTTATTTTTAATTTTTATAACATTGCTCATCTTTTTATTTTTAATGAAACTATTGTTACTACGTTTGTTTTAAGTTTTGGCAGATTGTATGCCATAAGAAAGAAAGGCGATGGTAAACTGTTCCACAATCTCACAGTTCGGGATATAAAAACATCACGTAATTTTACTGTACAGCCGAAAGCAATTTTAAGGGTACAAAAGGGTGTGCGTGGTTCGCATCTCGAGTATTGGGTGCAGGAACTATTCTGCAAGGGATCGGGCTAGATGTTTCATCAGAACATTGACCATCCATCTAGCAATAAAGGAGCGACCGGCATTCAACATTGCGGCGCGGCTCGAGTGAGTCGATATGACAAGATATTGCCAAATCGTCAATGAGCTTAAAGGCTCTCTTCTGGACAGTATCTTATGAAGCTAGGCCTGTGCGACCAGAACCGCCCCATATATGGAAATTGTATTCTATTCTAGGTCTAATGTAGAACCTTTAGAGGGACGCTAGATTTGACAGCCTGAAATATTTCTTACACCTTTTCAGAAGTTATCTTTAATAAGATGACAAATCTTGTGTACAACATTTGTTAGCAAAGTATTATGGTTTATGAATTATGAACTTTTATACTGAAAAGAAATTATTCAGAAATTTTCAAATCTAAATTCAATTTTATTAAGGGATATTCTGCATATGCAAACATATGTTTAGAAGAAATATGATTCAGACCTGTAAAATTCCAAGTACAAGTACTAGTACCAGGACCTGGTCTTAACATTTTTGAAGTACAAGTCCAGGTACTGGTAGTGATACTTATAAGTTCCATATGTAAGCTTAAGTACCCTATAATTACCAAACTAGAACCTACAAGAAATAGCTCCATAGCTCGAAGTAATTTAGCACAGCTTCCGTTCTTAAACCCCTATTATCACAAGGCTTATTTAAAAAAAATTACAATAGGTGGAAGTACTTCGCATTATGGCGGTATTTGTAACACTTGTATGGTATCTAATCTTATATATGGGACTTGTTATAAGTACCAGTACTTGCACTTGTACTTCAAAGATTTCCAAGTACCAGTATCGGGATTTGTACTTGCAAATTTTTTAAGTACCAGTACCACTACTTGTACTTATACTTAATAAAAAATTTAGTTCAGGTCCTGGTACTGGTACTAGTACTCAAGTACCAATGTACTTAAGTACTTTACAGGTCTGATATTATTATAGTATTTTACATAAAATCTGAGGAAAAACATTAATATTTTCATCAGAAGAAGAAGAAGAATTTTTCGCCATATTAAAAACTAAGCAAAACCTCGGAATTGTTTAAATAATTTCTCGCAAAAATAAACAGATGCAAGTGATATTATGTTGATTGTTGGGTTTTAATAGTTAGAAAGTTAAATTGAAATAAAAACATTTACATGGGACACTTTCAAAACTAAAAAAGGAATCCTATATGCATCTTGGATATGTAGAGAGAATGATACCTGTAGCTTAATACAATTGCATTATTATTTAATTATTACCTATCGAGTAACAGCAACCAATGTGATCCTAATAATTAAACCACACACAGAAAAAGTTGATTAAAGTTAACGTAATTTTGAGATTTTCAATTAAGATAAAGGGTTGAAAGCAAAGTTCTGGATAGGGAGTTTTTTCTTCTTTTTTATTTGAACAACAAACAGTAGACATCAAACATTTTTTTTTTAGAATTTTGATTGGTAGCTCCTTAACTTCAAGGGTGAAAATGGAAGGACAAAGCAAGGGTTACCTAAGAGCTTGGTTGTTTTACAAATTAATATTTTTTTTTTACCTCTTCAGGGTAGGTGATGAAATTCCTTTGGGGCTGGGATCGTTGCTAAATCGGACAGTGTTGTGAAAATATTTGATAATATTTAGATACTACTGTGTATAACTTAATTAAGACTTTAATTTGTTAAATAATCGCAGCTTGAGAAGTCACATGTCAGTTGAAATAAAATGCACATTTTTTATCGTAGACAATTTGAAGATGTTGGCTTTAATTTACAAAGTTTTAGAACCGTGTACTAGGTATAAATACAAGGTGTTTCAGAATTAAAGAGCATTATTGAAAAAAGTGATTAGCACTTACTTAGGCAAATAAAAAATTGCATAAGAGGGTGCAAGTCAACTATAACGACTTCATACAACCTCCTTTTCCAAATTTAATTTTTTTTTCGGCACTTTAGTAAATCGCAACAACTTTTCATATGGAATTAAAAAATTTAGTTTAGTTCAAAATAAATTATAACTCAATGTGCCAATAATGCAATCCTCTTTGCACTTTTTTTTTAAGTATAAACGGCGAAAATTACTAAAAAAGGCAATTCACTACAGTTAATTGTCTACCTTTATTCATTCATTGACGGTTATAGCAAATTTCAGTTGAAAAGTTGAGAATCAAACACAAGGGTTGCATTTTGGGCACTATTTTAGTGTGAGCTTATTACTGCAGGCGTTTGGCTTTCTTTTTAAATTCGATATGAAAATATTTTTATAAATAATGGATAATTTTAAAATAGGAGATAAAATTTCCGAAATTTGTAATTTAAAGTGTTAAAACTCGAGATTTAGAAGGGATACATTGATCATTTAAATTCTGTGGAAAGAGACAATCATTTTCACTTGAATCATGTATTATATGAAGAAAATTTTACGCAAACTTCAAAAGTTATGATAAGTGTAACAGTTCTCATAAATATCAATTTCACGCTCAACTTGATTACCCGTCCAAATACTAGCTACCGCCAAGCTATCTTGAACTCCAGACACGAGCTATACTGAACTTCTCTTCCTCTCTTATTGTTGACATGTGCTAAAAATTTCCAAAAATTAGATTCAACTAAATTCTTATATTACTTCTATAACAAACCTGAAGTCGGCCTCTATGGCATCTTGCTCTACACTACTTGTTATCCTAGAATCTAATCTTTCTAATTGCCTTATCATAAATGATCTGTTTTCCTGTACTTGCCTTTAGCCGTCTAAGCTATTGACTTATCACTGAGTCTTAAAGAAGTTTTCATAGATTTTTAAAATATTGAATTGCGTACAAGCAAACCTGACGACTTTACTATTCAAATGAATTAAAGTTTGAACAAAATCCGTTGCGAATGGAGGCAAAAGTTAATTCCGATTTTGTATAGTTTAATTCTATAGCAAAGTAGTAAGTTTTGCTTGTACGCAATAGTTTCGATCGATTTCACTCATGCTCTCTACACTCAAGCTCCGACATTCGCTACACATGCTCATGCAAAACAAACGACTCAGCCATGCACAGGTCGCAAGATTTTCTTGAGCCTGAGTAGCGGCCACTAGGCAAAAGACCTTGGCAGGCCATAAAAATAGCAAAAGTTTCTGTGCTCTCGACCAAAATATCAGGAACAACTTCATCAGTTCTTCTATACCTTCACTACTTAACAACGGTGAAGTGGATGTTGACTTCCTGGATAAATATAATATTTTGGATGCTAGGTTTTTTCAAATTCTCGGGTCCACCCACCTCACAGACACCTGTTTTGCATCGTCCGTATGGATGTGTACAAGAGCCAATACACATCCGTATGAGAGTTGTACTCAAAGTCTCCCAAGCCGCAAGTCATGGCGCTTTCTCACCCTGTAATTTAAAAGCTGCGCCTCATTCTTGTCTTAGCCTCTGCGCAAACTATTCTACTTGTTTTATTCGACAGGAAAGTTTCCAACTGCCTGGAAACTATCTTACGTTCAGCCTATTCCCAAAAAAGAGGGTAGTGATCCCTTAAATAATCGACCAATTGCAATCACTTCATTAACTCCAAATTAATGAAGTATATAGAAACCAACCAACTTATCAACGATCGTCAATATGGCTCTTCTTAAAGATCGCTGGAACCGTAGCCTTCATAATTTTGGTGACTTCAATACCGTTGCCCTAGCTACACTGTAAAAAGGTACAAATTATTACCACAAAGATGAGGGGAAAGATCCCTATAAATGTAGGGAATATTCCCTGAAATGTAGAGAATATTGCCTAAAATTTACATTCCTACATTTTATGGTATATTTCCTACATTTTATGCAAAATTCCCTACATTTCTAGCGATTTTTTCTCTAACCTTTGTAGCAACAATTTGTGCCCTTTTACAGTGTATTTTAAATGCCTGTGATAGAGTCTGGCATACTGCCCCTTTAGGCAAACTGAAAGCAGTCGGTCTCTCCCCACCGCTTCTAATATGGCTTAGGAGATCTTTATCTGGTTGCCTAATATGGTATGTCGGTGTGCCCAGGGCTGTATACCTCTCAATCAATTTTCTGAATTTTCATTTATGATCTTCTTTACCTTACTTTTAATGTCATCCATAGTTTTTCGAGGACAGTACCATTGATTTTGCTTACTCCTTTGAACCCTTGGTGGACATGGACTCCAGCGGGAATGACATGTGTCAATTGTGACTGCATGATTAGATCATTGAATACCTTGACAAAGCGAATAGCGTCGAATTCAATGCATCTAAGTTCCAAAGCTGTTCATCTCTTTCAAACAAGATCATTATTTTTCCACTCCTGTTTCTTTCGTTGCAGCACTAATTTTCAACATGCATTTTTATTCATTCTTGGCCTTAATACATGTACACACAAAAGTGTAAGTAATATTTTAGCCCACTAAATGTAGCACTCCTCTAGAAGTCCTACATCACACCTGAAATTGTATACAAATCCCATATCTGGGCTGAGGCTGGTCGTACATCCTTGACTTAATTGATTATTGTCCAAAAGAGAGGCTCAAGTTGGCGATTTTGCAATAACTTGTCATATCGGCTCACTCGAGCACCGCCGCAGCCGCAATATTGGATGCCTTTCGCTCCTTTATCGCTACATGCGTGGCCACGCTTATATGCATGGTCAATGTTCTGAAGAAATGTCTAGTCTGATCCCTTGTAGATTGACTACTGCACTCGCACTACAAACCGCGCGGCCTTTTATCTCTCAAATTACTTTCCGCCTTAAAGTAAAAGTCTGTGATGCTTTTTTATCGCGAGCCATGCTAATATGGAACAGTCTACCATTTTCTATTTTTCATCCGGCATATAGTCTGCGAAAGTTTTAGAATGACATACAACATCATCTCCTCATGACTCCTAATCCTTTCCCTATCTCCTTTCTGCCATGCTGTGCGTTGCATTATAGGTTATAGCCTAAGATGTTTATGCATTATTGGAGGCTGACGCGTCCACGCTTATAAAAATTGTTAAGAGGCCCAGCCCCCGTTGTTGGCCTCCAAGAACGCATAAGAATTCTAAAGATAAATTTGCAATAAATTGCTAAAAAAAACATTCGAGCTTCCCTACATCAAGTTAATTTTATGTTGGAGTGATTCATTTTGCTTTCCCTTTGGCTACCTCATCAAGCCATCATCGATTTTATATGATACTCACGCCATAAGGATAATGCAGAAAATCGTATAATTTACTCCATAATCAATGAACATAAGTAACCTTCTTCCAAGGATATATTTTTCAATTCATTTACCAAACTTTTACATAAATTTCTAGCTAGGTTAGAAATCAGATAATTGTCATGATGCATTTTTATAATCTTATATATATCGGTGCAAGAAAAAATACAAGAAAAAATACAAGAGTTCGAAAATATATAATTAAAATGTCCTATCTAAAATTACTCTTTATACTTTGAACTGACTAAAAGCCTTTTTACTTCCTTCACAAGTCATTCTGCATTTTAATATGAAAAAATACCTTAAAAGTGAACGTGAATCCAATTACTATAATTAAATATTTACCCAAAATTTTCGGTGTTGTTTCCGGTACTGCAAACAGTCAATAATAACGGGGACGAAAAGAAAAAGGTGGGTAGGTATTCTCCAGGGACGGACGCGTTCTTCTTCTTCTACGCATTGTGTACTTTTTTGTATTATCCAAGAATTGTTAGAGGATAATAACAGCCAAAAATTAGACCATATTGGCTGGATTACTAAGCTCGCGGTGGTATTGATAGGAACGGCAAACATTGTCGAGATAAATTGAGATTAGATCGATTTTACGATGAATTAAAAAAGCAACCCAATCAAGCACAAGAAAGATCAAACATGTTTTTTATTCTTTTTCCTTGTCGACATGAGGAGGGATGATAAAATGTAATTCGATCCTTTTCGCGAGATTGGTAGTGGTATGTCATTCAATTCTAATGGGGTTTACCTTCGAGAAAAGTGGCTCTTCGTTGGAGCCTTTAATCAAGTAATACACAACTGAAGTAATTTACTGCCAGCAACCGTAATCCTGTCCTTTATTTTTAAGAGGAAGCAAATTCGATTTCGTTCACTGTTTGCAAATAGCCAATTTGTAATTTAAATCCGGGCTAACATGTGTGTTTTCGTGTCTGAAAAATTCCCTCGAGTTTCCACCCTTCACACATATTTTCGGTTCTTCTGTAATAAGCTAGGTGAGTGTATATGTACATACTTACATACCTTAGTATATCTTATCCCTGGGGATAATTTTTTACTCTCCTATACTGGACTGAGCATACTGTTCTTTATTTGCAATTAGTATATATGCTTGTATTGTGATCTCCTATAGGAGAGTTTTTTTTTTCCTAAATGTAAATTATTATCTGTGAGAATATGTCAAAAACGCATAATTCTTAATTTGTTATACTTAGCCAGAAATGTACTTAGATCTACATAACTAGATGTGATACATTAGTTGGTAAATGGTCCATTATGGATGCCGTAAATCGGGATTATTTTCCTGGTTTTTTTCCATTTCATTATTTATTCATGCACTTTATTTAAATTTTTAGATAAGTGCTTAGGCTTTTTTAAATATCGAGCAAAAGAATTTGAGTTACCATAATTTCTAAGTATAGATATGACTGATTTTTGGAATTCGTCTGTTTTTAATCCGACATTTTTCAGAAGCAATAAGCTTATCTAAGCAATTGAAATCTTTAGAAGCAGAGACATTTTGAAGGAAAATCACAGACAAGTAATACCCAGATATGTTTGGATATTCAGTTCATGCCCCCATATCTAGGGACACCTTTAAGGCTTTTTGTACGTTATTTTTGGTTAAATTCTTTGCTAAAACTTTTGAATATCTTCGCAAAACTTCTATAGTTTTCCCAATTATGTCTAATTTTTCAAGCGCAGGCTGAAACCAAATTATTCGCCCGGCCTGTAGGCTGGTTAATGTTCAGAGATTTTGCCTTTGCTAAAAGCTAAGGCTGGCTGATTGGCTGGCTCATGAGAAGCAGATTTTTAACATTAACATTTAAACGTGTAACGAAACATTGCACTCACTGATACGATAACTCGATAACGCATTTAACTAGTGAGTTGGAATTTGCAAACGGTCATTTAAAAAAAAAATGTAAATTTATTTTCGAAAATGGTACATATCAGATGCCTCCTTCTTAACGTTGACATACAAAACCTCGTTTTCACTATATATTTGGACACTGCCTGAGAGCACATCGAGGTAGAGAGCTGAAAATTTGCCAATTTGTAATAATTTGTTTTCGTAAAAATAGTAAAATAGAATTTAAACAAGTACGAAAGCTAGAATTGGTCTAGAAGACCAATTCTTATGATACCCTAGCTGAATGTTCGATTGTAATTTCATATACCCACCCATCTGCGCAGGTTTCTTTTTTGAGAGGTTTTTCGCATATATCGCTACAACAGCTCGTCGGCCTGCAAAAATGATTCTAACAAAGTTTAATTTAAAATTCTGAAGAACTATTCGGTACAATACAAACGTCTAGGACTGATCGCTTTCACAGTATATGTAAGAAACCAAATTTTTATCTGTCAACAACAAAAAGGGATTACCCGATGTAGTCCATTTTTGAAACAAATTTTACTATTGCTATGAAATACCACGTACCAAATTTCATCTCTCTAGGTCGACGCGTTTTCAGGCAGTGCACAAGTATATAGTGAACAAAGAAACGTTTGTATGGCAACCCTACGAAGGAGTTGCCCGATTCGGCCCGTTTTCGAACTTAAATTTACTTTTTTTTAGAAAGCCTGTGTGCAATATTTCAGCTCTCTAAGTGAACGTGTTCTCGAGTTATCGTGCGGGCGGGCGGACAGACGAACGGACATGCAAAAATCAAAACTTTTAATTTTATGCATGGACACCCATTCATTTTGCTCTGCCATCATTATTTCTAGGTGTTACAAATGGAATAACATAGTTAGTATACTCTTTAGATTTCATCTAAGGTATAAAATTAGGTTAAGTCCGGCAAGTCCTTTTAGTGATTCCATACAAACATTAAATTTTTCACTATTCAGGGTGTCCCAGACTAATAAGATTGTATTTTTCCAAATGATACCTTCCGTTCAGGCAAGTAAAACGTTATATGGCAGGAGGGGAGCGAAATGTCGCTGTCGAGTCACAGGGTAATTAGTATAATAATAGCTTATATGGATTATAAAGAAGCAGATGGTGCGCATTTACAAATACTACTTAGTCCTTTTTCATAAATAAAAATTCAAAAACTGATGTTTGATTTTACAGTAATTAAAACGAGTTTGAACTACTTCGGCTGTTTTATTTTTAAGTTTCAAAGACGAAAAACATTTATATTATTTGCCCGGATATTTGACTACTTGGTACGGATGTGGAGATCACAAATACCGTTTATTATAAGTTGTAAGGAAGCATGAGAACGGAAAAATATGCAAGGTGAGTGCCAAAACATTTATATTACTCAAAAGATATACATATACATGCTTGAGGAGATCGAATCTTTACAAAACATCATCGCCATCAGATTATTCATTTCGAAAACAAGACTTAATACTAAAGGATAAATATGGAGCTTGGTATTGTTTTGTTGCTCAATCTGTTCTTTTTTGTTTGTTTTTTTGTCATGATGTTTACTGACCTGAAAAACACTTCGTCACTTTGTATACTAGGAGCTGGAATACTATCATATAATGTCAGTTCTGTTAATTTTGGAAATATTGAGCCTTCATTTTTCCATCACCATTTTTCAATAGTGCACTTATAAAATTCTGATTTTTCATCAAAAATGAAATTAAAAACTGTCTTCATAGCTTGAGAGGCTTGAGTTGCTCCCGGGGACATTTTTACTGCCAAACGACTCACTTTACAATGTGAGAATCGCGATCGCCTCATGTCTTGATTCCCCAAAGAAGCGATACGTGGGAAATGTTCTCAAGTACATTGCACTTTATCAATCAGCAGCATTTGTTGGGTGATCGGAAGTGTCTCTCGAATTGCACTTCGTTAAGCGCAGTTTTTCTAAATAAAACCCATTTAATGCGTGATTTCTGAGGGACAGAATTTTTTTTTTAGTCTTATTTTTAATTTCCGCTTGAACTGAATTAATTATACTTTTGATGCGAAAACGAAATTATGTTTTTTTTTCACAAAAAAAAAAAAAGGAAATTAATCGATTAACCAGAGTCGGGATTAAAATGGGCCTGACCAATAATGAATGATTAAGCCCCAAGAAAAATTTAGATATTCCTTTCTAATAGAGAGATTATAGCTGTTACAGAGTAAGGTACTGAAAACTAGAGCCAGTGGCGCAACTATGTCTCTATGGGCCCGTATGCAATTATTCAATCTGGGCCCCTGTACTATACACACGTTTTTAAATGCAATTACATCCAAACTAGGAATTTCAGTCAGCGCTAATACACGTAATATGAAATAGCAGAAATTCTTATCGAAATCATTCAAACAAAATATCAATGCCATTGATTCAATCAAACCCACCATTTTGTAACGAAAAATAATCATTCTTCTGTATTTATCTTTCATTAATTCATAAGCTAAGATGAATTTTGTTAAATGGAGAATGAATTATTTTATATGTTATATTGTTTCTTTATGCAGCATCTATCGAACAGTCAGACACTCAGCCACGTTTGTCTTTGCAGGACTCTGCATGTTCATTTCCTTGCATTAACTTGTCCGAAACCGCGGACATGCGTTTACGCGGTAGCCGCGGTATTTTTCAGTCAGTTTGTCCTCGTATGGTGATTTAGACTATATAACACTTGGCCTGCTAGCACTTTGGAAAGATTATACTTTGTGTTCATAATTTATAAAGAATTATGTTTATTATCCGTGTTCGAGTTGCGTAAAATAAAAATTTGTAAGTTTCTTCAAGGACAATTCTGTATCTAAAATTGATAGCACCGATTCCACGGAATTGGGACAAAAATAGCTGAATCACATGACGAATGGGATTAACAACGTATTGGATGGAATCCAATTCAATAGGACTAATCACATTAAATGAATAATTCGTTGGATTCGTCAAATAAGAGTGCAGATTTAGTTGCTGAGATGGCCATAGCAAAGTCGAGAGTGAATATAACTCAAACCCAACTATAGCCCACGATACATTAGTACACCAAAAAACATTTCCAAGATCCCTTAACCACAATCAGTAAATGGTTTATTATTCCGCACGGACCATGTCAACTGACTGGACTTTTTCAAAGAGATCACATCAATAAGAACTTCAATGTGTCACATTACACAAGACTATCAGAAAACGGAGTCAAATATCCGAGGGTATTAACAGACACAAGCATTCACAGAATCATATCGATGCTTGTCATAACGTGCGTCAGTGGAAAAGTAAAAGAGTACTGGACAAAGATCTTGAGCAGGATATCATCAATAAGAGTAATTACTAGTCGAAAGTGATCGAGAGAGTCTTTAATGTAACTCTAATTTTTAGAATTAGTAATTTTCCATTTATAGGGCATAATGAAAATCTGAAAAAAAAACGTAAATTCAGGAAATTTCTTAAAAATTGTCAAACTCTTAGCAAAATATGATTCAGTACGCAATGAGCTCTTAGCGGACGACACTAAAAAAAATACAACATTTTAGTTCTTATAAATCATAGAACTTCTGGGAAACAAAGTGAAGAATAATTTAATAAGTGAAATTAATGGCTGTCCGGGTTTCTCAATAATAACTGACAGTACACAAGACATATCTAAAATCGACAAGGTCAGCATAATGGTTCGATTCGTAAAGCTCTCAAAAGAAGGTGAAACCACATTTTCGGAAATTCAAATTAAAGGAGTATCCTTAGGTTTGGTAACAACAGACGATCAAAAAGCAGAAACACTAGAAACTTCTAAGTTTTAAAATTCCTGAAAGAAAGGCATACCTACGATGGTGCAGCTAATATAAGGGGCACTTGTAACGGTTTACATGGCACGAATTCTTAAAAGTCAACCGAAAGCTGCGTATATTCATTGTTCTGTCCACAACCTGAATTTGGTTATTAATGATGCGGTAACTTCAGTTTTGGAAGTAAATAAGTGTTATGACTGAAACCGTTTACGCATTTTACAGATAAAGCATTAAGAGGTGGGCCTTATTAAAGCCTGTCGTCAAAAGTCAAAATCATATGTTTGTGTCCTACTCGATCGTCTTCGCGTAACAACGCGATATTTTCCTTGTGTTTTCATTTTAAAATTATCTTGAAAGCGCTGACTAAAATTATTCTCGTGATGGAAAACACAAAATAAAATGAAAAGTTTTGAAACTGTCCTTCATATTGTGATAAAATCTGAAACCTTAATTAGTCGAAACCCCGAATTTGGAAATGCACTGATCGTTTGAACAATGCGTACAATAAAATATCAGCCTTGCGAGATGATTCTCACTGACGAACTTTGCAACAATGATCGATAAAAAAATGCCAATGCGGAATGGTTATTTTATAAACTGAAAATATTAAAAAATTATTTAAAAAGCACGATGGCCTAGGTAACTTTGACAAGCCTAGCTATACTTTCCATCGAATGTAAAGAAGCAAGAAAAGAATATCGGAAATATAATTGAAACCTTTGCTTTCCTATAAGCGCGAAATTGCGTTTCCGTTGAACAAAAAAAAAATGTATCAATTAGATTTTAAAGATGATTTTGTTTAATTCTATAGAATAATTAAAAAGTTGAAATAAATATTCAAAGAACATGTAGGGATTTTTCCTCATCCTATCCTTGGGTGTCTTTGCCTGCTAATAATTGTTTTTTTCCTAGAGCGTTGGCCCTTGGATTCTATGGGTCCGTGTTCTGCGCACACACAAAACCCCCGGTAGTTACGCCACTGACTAGAGCTATCTGATAACTAAGGTTAACTTAGCTAGAGCTTACTTAGTGAAATATGGTTTAAATATGGGTACCGCATCAAATATCTTCGACGAACAATTTACGGTTCATTGCTCACCAGATTTTGTAGAGATCAATTTCTTAGCAGAATCATTACCTAAGCCGAGAAACGGATCCTTAAAGAATACGCAAAGCGTTGGAAGCTATGGCTTTCTTCACATCAAACACCAGAACCTAATCCTGAACAAAACTTTTCCCTGAGAAAAGTGGTAGGTACTGTGTATTTATTGGGACTGCAGTAGCATAATACACTTTGAGGTCTTCAAACCTGGAGAAACAGTTACTGTTGAGTTATATTGTAAGCAGTTGGTTACACTCATAATTGTAAAAAGGAATGCACCTTTAGTTCTCAGAAAAGATTTAATACTGCAATATGACAATGCTTGACAACATGCAGCAAAACTCAATCAGGAAAAAATCAAAGAATTGGAATGGTTAATTTTACTATCATTTGTTCACTTTTCTGCAGCACTCTTTAAAAATAAAACATTCATTTTTGTAGACGATTTAAGAGACACCTTGGATCTTATATTGCTTCGTGAACCGTAAATTTCTACAAGATTAGGATTGACAATTTACACAAAACATAGCAAAGTGTCGTTGATGGAGATTAGACGAGTATAATAGGTTACGAAAAAAACACTTGATTTTATCACAAATTTTGTTTTAGATGTCATAGAACTTATTGACTTATGGGTGCCTCTAATATAATATAGATATATACAGGGTGTCCCATAAGTGATGTGATACCCGAAGAACATGGATAGTTCATACACTTAGACGAGCAAAATAAGGGGAGATCCTAACGGTTTCCGAGATAACGGGACTTATACATATTTGGATATGATTTATAGATCACCCTGTAACTTCTGAACGTTACACCCTATGATGATGATTTAAACTTTAGAGGATGGATAACCGCCTTTCCAATGGTTTATGAATCCCCCTCCCCTCAGACGTTTTGAAGTTAAGGCTCAACAAAGTTAAAATTTCGGAATCTTTCCTCATTTTTTTACTTAATTACTATTTGCATCAAAAAACACGTCATCAATATCAATTTGTCATATTGGATTTAAGAAGCCCAAAGTCTTAGCTTTAAAATGACCTATCACACTCTGTACCAAATATGTAACCCTTTCTGCGTTTTTTTGCACTATTTCTTAAGTATGTCTAGCGAAAACAGCTCTAAAAGTTGAATAAGTGCCAAAAAGTAGGCAATTTTATTTAGGAAATGACCTTTTTCAACCATTTTCGCTGAATATGATTAAGTAGAAACGGTTAAATTTTCGGTACAGGTAATTTTAAAGCTAAGGTTTTGGGCTTCATTATATATCAATATATAAAAAATTGGTATTGATGACGTGTTTTTTGATAAAAATAGTAGTTAAATAAAAAAAGAACGAGTAACAATTCCGAAATTTTAACTTTGTTGAGCCATAACTTCAAAATGGAGGGGAGAGGGGAAAATGTATAAACCATGTGAACGATTACCTATCTACCAAAGTTTAAATCATCATCATAGGGTGTAACGTTCAGTTCAGAATTTACAGGGTGATCTATAAAATCATACCCAAATATCTTTAAGTCCCGTTATCTCGGGAACCACACCCGCATTCGTATAACTTTTTGCCCGTCTAAGTATGACCTATCCATATCCTTCGAGTATCACACCACTTACGGGACACCCTGTATGAATAAAAAATGAAAATAAATCCTTATAATTAGTTATTGCAACTTTCAAATGACGTTGTTCGTCATATTAAAGGCAACAGATATTTTGAAAGATTGTAAACATATAAACGAAAATGTAAAACTTAAAAATTAAAGAAAGTATAAAAATTAAAGAATATATAATACAAAAAGATTAGAAATTTAAAAGACTATTATTTATAATTTATTTATAAGTTTTTGCATCATTTCCCTGTATGTTGAAACTGCGGCTTCCTGCGCTTTGAATTGCCTTTCCTGTAGATTTAACATCTTCGAAAAGAAATCTGTTTTTATATCTTGAAGTCGCCTTTTCTGCTTCCTCTCACTTTCTATGGCATACTCTATCATTTCTGATACAGTCCTGCGCCGTTTTCTGGTTCCAATAAACTGCGGGGGAATATCATTTTTCTCATTTTCTGAATTTTGGTTTTCTGGAAGACTTGTTTGTGAAGTACTTGGCTCACTAATGAGCATTAGATCCACATTATTACCGCCGCCAGAAATTCCTGTTTGTACAGTTGGAGTTGGCGCGCAAGATTCGGTAGAGCTTGCTAAAACAATCGGATTCGCAGCATGGTGCTGTTCGAAAATTTCCCTCATCTCATTATAGAAAGGGAATATAAAGTGAGACGAACTAGTAGAGCAAATGTTATCGTTTCTCTTTTTGTATTTCGATTTCAAAGAAATAAATTTCAGCTTACAGTGGGCTGCCCGATAGCGGAATCCTTCAGTGATCAAACCTTTGGAAATTTCTTCCCATATTTCGGAATACTGCTTACCACAATTTATGAATTCTTTCCGCTTTCGTTTATAAATGTTGATGAGGCTTAACACTGCACTCCTTGTCCATCTTACATTCCCTATTGATATAATATCAAATATTATTGCACATATTGATGTTTTAATTTATCTACTATTTTCGTTTCTTTCTCGCTCCTCCACACCTTCATTTATTTCCATTTACGGGTTTTGCGGCACCTTTATATTGTGAATACTCTCCACACCTTCATTTACTATTACTATTCGGGCTTCTTGCAGAACATACACACCAGGAATATTTTCAATATACCGATATACCAAATTATTGTCTTGTAATACTTTAATTATGTTCGGTAGCCCCTCATGTTGGCCTGAAAAAAAAATATTAGAAAATGGGTTACTATTTTACACAGCTTATCACCGAAATTGAAATTGGAAATGATACTCGCTAGGGAAGAACTTTATATTTAAAATTAAGAAAAACATTAGCTAAAATAAACCCAAATTAGTTTTTTAAAAGCCCGACAGCAATTCTGAGCTAACTAGTTTATTGAACTGTAATTGTAAGTCTATTCTAAAATTACAAATTAATATTATTAAAGTATTCTCCATCTGTATTTTCGTGATATAATTTACATTCAAAATAGTATTAGTCACTATTTGCACTTTATGCTACAGCAATTGGAATAGCACAGACAACTTTCATGTGTTCAACAGTTAAAAAGAAAAGGATAAAAAGTTTTCGGCCACGCTGTCAAGTCACTCAAGATTAATATTAAGAATATTTATGAACTGCATACTTTGTTAGTATTTTATGTCTAGGGATTGCGATATCGATAATCGATAAACCGATTAGTCGGACAAAAGTATCTGAATAATATGCAAGTTTAAGCTAAAACCTGTAAACAAAATAGGAGCAGGTTTACAAATAAGAACCCACGATTTAATTTCACCAAAAGTTTATTTGAAAAGAGCTCACAATTCCAATACTTAATTCTAAACACAATTCAATAACAAGTTACTATAAAAATAATGTTTTGCCCAATTCACCAATCTGTGGATAGACAAGATATATTTAGAGAGATTTACTTCACGGTCCTAAACCACGCCAATCTTACCTTTCAACACAAGGTAAAATATATATAAAAATACTTGAGGGTCCAAAGCCACGCCAAGACTACCTTTCAACACAAGGTAAAATATATATGCAAATACTTGACGGTCCAAAGCCACGCCAAGACTACCTTTCAACACAAGGTAGAATATATATGTGAAATACTTGACGGTCCAAAACCACGCCAAGAATACCTTTCAACACAAGGTATAAATATAATAAATATTTAATATTTATTATCAAGTGTAATTAATAATGAGGATCTTTCCTTAATGGTCGTCTGAGTAATAATGAATTTACTTTGCTGCCTTCGGCCTTATATACTCTGGAGCTCCGTGACAATAGTGAGTCATCCCTTGTAGAATATAGCCGACGTCACTGGTAAATTTCCCAAATTTATTTCCTTATCAGTGTGTCCAACTTTCAGAAGCGAATGCAAGAGTCCATTTGGTTACAGCTTACAAATTGTGAAATTGAAACCAAATGTCTGACTGCAGGCCGGTTAATATTATTCAACGGAGTAGATGTCCAGATCTGTCAGATAAGTATTTCTATTAATATTTATTTCATAAAAAATTTTTGTGTTAATAATAAGAATTTTTTTTTTAATTTTATTTGTTTTCCTTTCTGCACTTAACTCCAGGGCAGAGCTACGTAATCACCTAATTTGTGAAATAAGAAGTAAGTGCGAATAGATTGAAATTAACCAGTGTTTGTTGTTGTTGTTTTTATTATAAAAAGCATGTATGTGTTGCATTATGCTGCAACAGTATCATTTTAAAATTGTCGATAAGTCCTCTAAATATTATCGATAATTCGATAAATAAACGAACACACATTTTTCAATTACTGAAAAAGTTTTAAGAATATCAACAGTATGCCATGCTTGTTGCTTTGGGTTTTGTTGTTATTGTGGTGTTGTAATTCGAAAATCATTCTGGCTGTGTCTTCACACTTAAACTGTCAAATTTAATGGTTACTAGAATACTTTTAAGAAATTTAAATTGTTTGTTTGTAAAATTGTGAAATTTGAACTTCTCCTACATTTTGGTAAATTTTATAAAATGTAACGAGTTTTTTTTTAATTAAATATGTAATATATGTACGTATTGAATGCGGTTGATATTTTTCAAGGCATGGCGAATAATACAAATGTAAATGATAAGAATAAAGATTCGCCGTGAAATTATTTTAACCGCACTAAAGATGGAAATGCAGTATATGCACAATTCGAGATTGCTCGAAAATCATAAAATCTGCTGGTGGAACGACTACTGGTTTACGTAGCCATCTAAGAGCACAGCATAACATAAATTTATTAAAAAAAGATCAGAATTGTGGAACCTCGAGCTCAAGCGGAATAAAAATGTAAAAATATCAACCGACTTTTTCTGGTAAAATTACAAAAATTTTCACCAAAACCATTGATGATTTTCTACCTGGCATTTAAAACATTTTGTACGACATATGATTTGAGAGAGCTATTAAAAAGTAAAGGTCATCAGCAAATTCCTAAATCATCCAACGCAATTAGGAATATAGTTTTATCGTATTCCCAAAAAATACGTGAGTTGTCTTCAAGAACTGTTCGCGACGATAGATTTAGTTTGACGTTTGACGAGTGGACGTCGGTTAAAAATCGCCGATATATCAATATTAATATTCACTCGAATAACATATTTTGGAGTGTATGGATCGATGCCAGCAGAGAAGTGCGTTGAACTGATTGGTGAAAAATTGTGTGAATTTAAATTTTTAATTGATAATATTATTTCAATAACAATGGACGGTGCTTCCGTGATGACGAAAGTGGGAAAATTAGTAAATGTGGACCATCAGCTTTGCCTAGCACATGGCATAGAATTATCTGTGGTAAAAGTCCTTTATAAAAAACATACCGTAAATGAAGAATTAAATAATTATGAGAATCCAGATAATGATGAAGATGATGAAAATTATCTAGATAATGATGAATATAATGAAAGTGAAGAAAATTACGGTTTGAGGTAATTAATGGTACGCCCATAGAAGAAGTTTCAAATATAATATTGGACTCACAACTATACTCGCTAGTTGAACAAATACGACAGGTCGTACAAATTTTTCGCAGATCACCTATAAAAAATGTTAGTGGTCTCCAAAAATATGTAAAGGAAGAATTCGGAAAAGTAATAGAATTGAAATTGGATTCGAAAAAACGATGAAATAGTTTACTAGATATGCTCGAACGATTTCAGCGAATTAAAAATTCGGTAAGAAAAAGTCTAATTGACCTTAACATAGATATTAGCTTTTCAGATGAACAATTTGACTTATTATCAAGTATAATATTAGCGCTGCTTCCCATTAAAGTGGCGGTGGAAACACTTTGTTGTCGAGACACAAATTTATTTAGTGCTGACATCACTTTAAAATTTATGCTGGATGAATTGTCTCAACAAAACAGCTGTTTAAGTATAATCAATTTAAATCAGAATTGCTTTTACGTATCAAGGAACGCAGAACAACTTTTGCAGATGTTTTTCAATATTTGAATAATCCGCACGGCTACTTTACATCAAACCAAGAAGATTACGATATATACTATCAAACAAGTAAAAGTTCAATAACTAAAGCTATTGTAGAATTGGTGATGAGTCACTGTGACAAAAATGATGAAAACTTTGTTGAAAACACGGATGCCGTTATAGAAGAAGTCTTAGACATGTTTCACACTCCTGTTCCCGATCCTGATGTTATATTATCAATGAAAGAAAAACTTCACCGAGCAATACAAGAAAAATCTAATTTAAATCTCAAAGGTCCACAAGGACCACAGCAAAGAACGTTAGGAGATATAAATAAAATTATCAAAAGAGAAATGATATACTTTGAAGATGTGAAAGTTCGTGGCAAATACTTAGAATTGGCCTATAACTACCTTAGATCCGTGCAACCAACAAGTGTTGAATCAGAAAGGGCATTTTCGGCTGCAGGGATCTTATGCACAAAAATACGGTCGGGATTGAGTGATGAAAGCCTTAATGCGTTATGTTTTTTATGAGCGTTTTTTAATAAGTTAAATTAAATAAAAAGTTTGTATTGTTTGATTTCTATCGATAATTATCGATAAATCGATAAATGATAAAATTTTTATCGCTAATTAAATTTTTAGGATATTTTGCAATCACTATTTATGTCATATAAAGAAATTTTTCTAAAAAAGAGGAGACTTATACTAAATGAGCAAATTTCTAATTAAATTAAAGTAAATCAAAATAATATTTACTTATCATTTTCAAATATTAGCAATTTAACCCCTAACATCCAATGTTGTTCTCGTTAAACCCTTCCACTGTCATGATTTTACTTTTAATACACTGTTTCAATATATTGAATAGAATAGAAATAGAAAACGGAAAGTATCGAAACAAGACGCAGTTGAAAATATTCCGTTGAGTACTTGTATCTCTATTGAAAATGTGGCTGAGGATGTTCTACTGGGTGTATAGTCTCAGAACTTTTCTACAAAGCTCATTTAACAGATTGGATTGTGAGTATGTAAAATAAATATAATACTCATTGAGTTCGTAACTGAGAATATATAGTAAACAGGAATGGCTTAATCGTGTATAAATCGTGTACATGAGTGTAATTATTTTAAGAGCAGGACATTATACACAGGAATAAGTGAGATGCAGGAAGGAACAATTGTCAAATGTGCTTTTCCTTTGTGAACAGGTTTATGCAATCTAAATTTTTTTTTGCGAAATTTAACAAAAGTACGGAATCAGTTTTTTTCAAAACTATTTATCTTTGAAGTTTATTTAGTGCAAAGTTTTATAGTGCCACTAGAGCCTGTTCAAATCTTCATATTAATTAAAAACCATAAATGAAGTGTGCGGTTAGTGCTTGCAAATATTAATTATATTATAAACTATGGAAATCATGTTTCAGGCAACTGCACTCTCTAAATTATATTTTTTGTTAATAGAAACAAAGATTTATATAAATTAATAATGTGAATTATTTCAAAATAAAGTAGAAAACGAAAATTTTTTACTACACAAAAAGTTTGTTTACTTTTTGGAAATTGACAATTAGTTTAGAATAGGGACGGCGTGTAAATACATGTTAAACATGGACTAGCAGCACAACCAGCATTCATTACGCGAAATCTGGCTTATCACCATTCCTGCTTGCTATATATTTTAAGGTTCGTAGCCCTAGCCCCAAGACGGAGAGCTGGCGACCAAAATACTTACGTCATTTCATATACAAAATTTTCCATCTTCTGATACTCTCTTAACATCGTTGATAACTTATTCGGAAGTCTGCCTGGCTTTCAGTGGTGTTGGGCACTTCGGGATGGCCTTGAAGGCATAAAAAAACCGGTTAAGTTACGCGATTTCATAAAGGCTGATTTTTAGTGTGGTAGCAGCGAGATATATTTCATGATCAATTGTTATAATGGCAGACTCATTGAATGGCAGCAAAGTGGTGGCCAAAGGCAACAAAGACGCGGAATACCACGTACCAAATTTCAGCGCTCTGCGTTGACGCGTTCTCAGGTAGTTTTCAAATGTATAGTGAAAACCAAGGAATTGTATAGCTTTGCAGCACCAAGAAGGGATTGCCCGACTTAGTCTATTCTTGAACGTGTATTTACTTTGTTATGAAAGCACCACATTACCAAATTACAGCTCTCTACGTCTACGCGTTCTCAGGCAGTGGCCTAATATTTTTGTATGGAAACACTACGAAGGAGTTGCCCGATTGGGCCAATTTTCGAAACTAAATTTATACTTTACTAAAAAAAATCCCTGTGCAAAATTTCATTACTCTAGGTGAAAGTGCTCTCGAGTTAGCGTAGTATGACGTAAGTTATAAAAAATTTTCCGCGTCTTTATTGCCATCTGCCACTACTTTCCCGCCAACTAAATTGTCTACCATTCTTAACCATTGATTATGATTGATTATTCCGGCGGCTTTGTTTAGGCCTTTTAGGCCTTCGAGGCCATCTCGTAGCCCCTAAAACCACTGAATGCCAGGCAGACTTCCGAATAAGTTATCAACGATGTTAAGAGAGTATCAGAAGATCGAAAATATTGTTTATGAATGGCGATCTTTGGATATTGCTCAACGATCACACAACAATCACATACAATTTTCCAATATCACTCTCGAACATAAATCTAACTTACGAAACGTTCACACACTGCGACCACCTTATCAATATTTTAAGCACTTTGAAAACATGCCTTTAATTAGAATGAAAACTTTAAATTGCACAATCCGTATTCGTTCAGAGATACTACTCGAATAACGAATTTTGTGCCGCCTTGCCATCCTTTGACCATTGCTCTCAAATCCATTCTTTTACATTCCACTACTTTTCAAGTATATTTTCATGAATCGCATATATACCTTTTCCGACAGATCGATAAGGAACGGATGAGGCAGGCATAGTCTTCTTCAATACGCCCTCATGCGCGGTAGGTATATCTTGTTTCACTTGCGCTCGTTTTAGTTGAAAAAATTCCTACCTTTCCCTTTTTGCATGTAGTCACTTTATTTCACTCAACTTTACTTTCCGAAATACCGTAGTGGACTGTAGCCCCCTACAAGTCATTCCCCAGCAAACATTGAGGCGATAATTGTAGGATATAATCCAGTTATCATATTCGAAATTTTTGAGCAGTACAAATGTATGTTGTTTAAACAATAATTAGATGGGATGAGTTCGGCTGCTTCCAATTTCAGTTTAACCTGGATTTGACATCCATGGTAATAAAATAGCAAATAGCATGGTAATAAAATAGCAAAAGAAATTATGTGTATTTCCTCCAGACGAAAAAAGGACAATAACCAAGGGCGAAAACTGGTTTTTGTTTATTTTTAATGAAGAAGATGCGTTACCTGTAAATTTAGGTCTGTTCATTATGGTTTAATAAGTGTTTGGAGTAAATTATAGTAAAGTTTTCTACATATAATACTACATAATACTTTACTTCTCTCATTTATAAAGTTGTATTTTAAAATAATTGTTAATACAGATTCGTAAATTTCAATCAATAATGTACCTTTGCTAATTAATTTTAAGCCAATCTTTTGAAACTTATTTATAAATCAAATTATTTAATATTGGTAACACTAATGTATTATATTTAGTGGCATTCAACGCATAGCTAACCGTAAACTCATTAAAAAGGAGAACTGTACTGTACTTAAAGGCGAAAATGTATTTTGGAGTCGAGGGTCTGTGTGTCGAGGCGGTTAGTCCAGTTCTCGTTGTAAGAAAAAATTTGTATCGTGATAGCTTTCGCCAAATAAAGAGTGGATTAGATAATTATGTGATTGTGTGACAATTCAATTCGTGAGTGTTCCTTACCCAAATACCCTTTTGTTTAATTTTCGGAGCAAGAAACTCTTTGCGATCAACAATGGCGCCCGAGCAGGGACACATGTAGTTCTTGTATTCACAATCACACATAAACAGTCATTGTCATCGTATCGTATAGGAAGCGCGACGCGCGTCGTATTTCGATAGTGCTAATCACTGACTTATAATAATGGACTGAGCGATTTGCTATTTCATGTGGCACAAAAAATATTGTGTTTCTGTATATCACAGTTAGAGTACCCTTTAAAACGATTACATAAAAAACATGTAAAACTCGACCAATCAGATGAAATTTTACATCCGAAAATCGAATTAAATTAAAAAAATATATTTTCTTGTGCCCAAGTGATATTTTAATCGCTTATAAGGAATTAAACTCATTTCGGCTTTAATTTTCAAAAGTTATTCTTAACTGAATCCTGCTTATGGGTAAGAGAGACGTAGCATGGTAAACACTATCTTTACCTTATTCCTTCTGAGGTGATTGCATCTTTAACCAACATAGCAACATCAAATGGCATAAGCAAACGTTCCTGAATGCAATATTTTGTGTTGGTAGCTCCAAATGTGCCATAGGACGAAAGAGAGAACTATAAATCTTGTGCCATGCTTTCCTATAGGAAAATGACAATACGCTCAGTCCATTGTTATAAGTCAGTGGTGCTAACTCAATATTGATTTCGATACCACGTTCACAGCACTTATATGATACATATATTTCGATGTTTCATTTTATCGATTCGATTAATTGAACGTGTCAAATGTCATCACATATAAACGCAAAATTCTAATTGGAATACTCATACATCGTGCCGAAGAATCAATTAAAAACAGTTAACTCATTATGTTTATCCATCCTAAAAATCTTCTAATTGTAGCTGTAAATCTGCAAGTGCAGCGAAAGATTTCACGTAGTCAGCAGATCACATACTTCCCATTATCATAGCGGCAGCATTTCGGTAACCTGTATCGGTTCTTTACTTGAAATCCTATCTTGCCCTTTCGTTTGCTTTTAGTTGCAAGAATAATCAATTAATAATTATGAGGTATGAGGAGAATTCGGATGGCGAGAGCAATAAACAAGTTCTCAGTGATCTCAGAATAAAACGTGGTTTTGTACAGATGCAAATGACTAAGATGAAAAAATTTATTGAAACTCCAGGTCGTTCATTAACATTGGCGGAACTTCAAACGCGTCTGTGATTAGTTGAAGACTTTTGGCATAAATTTGAGAACTTTCAAACTGAACTAGAATGTATCGATGCTGATGAGCAAACATCTGATAAGAGAGAAGTATTTCAAGAATCATTCATCACGGTGAAAAGTAAAATTCTTGAGCTTATTGAACCGAAAACAACAGTTCCACGTTCTCCCTGTACAACACTTGATAGTTCATCTCTTGGTAAGAAAAACGTACGCTTACCTAAATTGTCGATTAAAAAGTTTTCAGGTCGTTATCTTGACTGGCCGGATTTTTACGCGAAATTTAAGACATTGATAGAGAATGACAGCGAATTATCGAGCTTTGAAAAAATGGCCTACTTGCAAGAATCATTAGAGGAAAAGCCTATTACTCTCGTTTCTAACTTAAGTCTCGAGCGGGACTTTGCTCCCGCGATAGCTACGTTAAAGGCAAGATATGAAAATAAGCAATTGATTCTACGAGGCTACATACGTGAGATTGTTGAAGTTAAGGCTGTTGATAGGCAATCGGAAGTGCAACTTAGGTCGATGATTGATACAGTCAGATCATCTCTTCGAGCGTTAAATAATTTTGTTTCCCAAAAGGAAATATTTGAAGGAATACTGGTACATCTAATGCGCTCAAAAATTGATAGTGTATCGAGAATGAAGTGGGAAGAAGAGGTTCCCGCAGGTGAATATCCTACCTGGGATGAGTTCTCCAGTTTCATTGAAAGACGGTGTCGGCACGTTATCTATGGCTAGTAGCAGGACAAGCCCTCTCAATGTACACAAAGGCTTCCAGACGCAGTTTCGAAAATCATTAGTAATTTCCTAGGCAAATCATTGTTTCGCTTCTTTTGGGGGCACACACAACACTTGATCGATAATTGTGAGAAGTTTCTTAAATTGTGTCCAGCTCAAAGGTTTCATGAAGCGAAGGCAATTAATCTTTGCATACAGTGTTCGCAACCTGGTCATCGTGTACAATGTTGTCGTGATTTACTTTGTAAGGAATGAAGTCAAAGGCACCATATATTATTGCACTTTGGAGGGTCACAAGATTCTGTAGTAAATGTGTCAGCACATATCACCAGTCAGTTAATAGACTTGAATTCAAATGTTCCACAAGGTGGCATTGCCTTGACATCACATTCATTAAAAGGAAGCGCGAAGGTGACTTCGGAGACATTTTTGGCAACAGCAGTCATGCTCATCAAAAACAGTACTGGTGAATATACAGCTTGTAGAGCGCAGCTGGACTCTGGCTCGTCCCACAACTTCGTAGCAGAGAGAGTAGCACAGCATCTTCGGCTCAATAAAGTGAGATCAGATATAGAAATCAGCGGTATTAGTTCCACAACGATGGCAGTGAAATATAAGACTAATGTTGCTTTAAAATCACGCGTGAACCACTACAGCGCAAGTATAGAAGCATATTTACACCCAAAAATTACTGGAAATCAACCTTGTTGTTATGTTACGAATGCTAATTGGAAAATATCCGATAATGGGGTGTTGGCAGATTCAAGTTATAATGTCCTTCAACCCATAGACTTGCTCATTGGGGCGAATTTGTTTTTCGAGTTACTATCAGTGGGCCAGATCAAATTAGTAAATGAGCTCCCTATATTACAGAAAGGGTACTGGGCTGGATAATCTCAGGTAGAAGAAGTGATCGTGTAGGAAGTGCACTGCATGCAGTGGAATCTGCTTCCGAGTTGTCTGACCTGGCTAATCTCGAAGATCTCGTTCAGGGATTTTGGGCTGTAGATAACTCCGAGCCCAAGGCTAAATTGCTGTCATCAGAGCAGCAAGCCTGTGAAAATCACTTTGTGGAAAATGTTAAGCGTGATCATACGGGCCGATTCTCTGTCACGTTACCATTTCATAAACCCCGAAAGGAACTGGGAGTTTCATTGAATATCGCAAAAAAGAGGGTTTTCAACTTAGAGAACAAGCTATTAAGGTCTCCCGAATTGAAAAAGCAATATTCAGCATTCATGCTTGAGTACATTAACTTAGGTCATATGGAGAGGGTACGATTTCAGGAAATTCCTCAGAATAATTATTTAATACCACACCATTGCGTACTAAAGCCGGAGAGCAGTAGTACTCGTCTTCGAGCCGTATTCGACGCATCATGTAAGACATCTTCAGGAGTGTCCTTAAATGATATTTTGATGGTTGGACCAGTCATTCAGGATGACCTCTATGACTTGATTATTCGCTTTGGATCACACAAGTATGTGTTGATGGCTGATATATCGAAAATGTATCGAAAAATTACGGTTAGACATCCAGATACAAACATTCAATTTATTCTATGGTGAAGTGACACTCAAAGGCCGGTTGAGGCTTATCGTTTACTCACTTTAACATACAGAACCTCACCTGCATCATTTATCGCCACTCGTTGTCTCAAGCAGCTCGCGTTGGATGGAAGGAACTTGTTTTCTACAGGATCTTCTATAGTTGGGCATGATTTTTACGACGATGACATGCCCACTGGAGCCGACAGCTTGCAAGAGGCTATCACAATTCCAAGATAGGTAATGCAATTGCTCTCGTCCGGGGGATTTTTCCTATCGAAGTGGTGCTCAAATTCGCCAGAGCTTCTGCAGGATATCGATGAAGGGATTCGAGAAAAATATCTTTGCATAAATGGAGACAATGTAATCAAGACTCTCTGCATGATATGGCATCCAGATCAAGTTGAATTTCGGTTCGTATATAACTCTCAAGAAATCAAACATACCATACCCAATACCATGACCCAATTGGGCTAGTTTGCCTAGTCGTCACAAAAGCCAAGATATTTCTGCAACAGCTTTGGAGGCTAACACTCGACTGGGATGAAAGCCTGTCCCAGCATTTGCAACATCAATGGTTAGCCTTCTTCAAACAGTTACAAGCTTTCAGCTAACTGAAGATTCCCAGATACATTATGCATCGCTCCTCGAAGGTCGGAGTCCACGTATTTGCAGATGCTAGCATGGACGCATATGACTGTTGTGTTTACATTCGTTGTATTGAAGATGATAAAATTCATTGCAATCTCCTAACTGCGAGATCTCTTGTATCCCCTATTCAGATTCAATCAATTGGCAGACTTGAACCTTGTGCGGCGTTGTTACTTTCGGAAACAATCAAACGCATGGTTGATATATTCGCTAAGTACATTAGCAAGGTATTCTGTTGGTGAGACTCAACCACTGTCCTCGCTTGGTTAGCATCTCCCCTATCCAGGTGGAGCATCTTTGTCGGTAATCGCGTCAACAAAATTCAGGAGATGACGAAAGAATTCATGTGGAACCATATCGGAACTGAAAAGAATCCAGCGGATATCGTGAGTCGGGGTGCATCACCACTTGAGCTGATAGAGCCATCATTATGGTTTCATGGACCAGCCTTTCTGCAACTCTTGGAGGAAAAGCACCTAAAGCTTCCAGAAGAACGTAAAGTGCGGGTCGTATTCAAGGTGTCAGTATCGGAAAACTTCATAGAAACTCATAAATTTTGCAATTATTATTTAAAAATGATCAACATGGTCGCGTATATAGTTCGTTTCGTAAAAAATGCTAAAAGTAAGACTAAGACAGAGCGCATTGGTGGTGACTTATCTTTGGATGAGACAGATTACACACTAAAAACTATTATTCGAGTATTACAAGTACAGCAATTTTGTGAGGACTATACCAGATTAAGTATCGGTAAAGAAGTAAAGTCTCGAAGTGCGTTAAGAAACCTTGCGCCATTTATCGATAATGATGGCTTAATTCACGTAGGCGGGCGGTTAGCGAACTCTAATCTCGAATGTGATCAAAAGCATCAAATATTGTTACCTAAATCGAGTTTTGTAAAGTCACTAATATTATTTCATCATTCCAGAAACTTACATGCTGGATGTCAAACAGTTCTTGCCATTCTCCGAACAAGATTTTAGCCGATCTGTGGAAGAGCTACAGTAAAGAGGGCGATTTAAGGGTGCATAAGATGTTTTAAATGTCATCCTAAAACAGCAGAGCAGATGATGGGTCAGTTGCCAAGTTATCGTGTTCAACCTAGTCTAGTATTTTTCAACACTGGTGTAGACTATTGTGTTCTACGTAAAGAGTCCGATACGCAATCGTCCTCCAACTAAAGCTTACTTATGCATCTTCATATGTATGGCGGTGAAGGCAGTTCATTTCGTAATTTTTTAGCGATCTCTCTACAGCAGGTTTTATATCGGCGCTCACCAAATTCATGGCAAGACGTCCATTCCTCAGTAGAATACATTCGGACAACGCGACAAATTTCATCGATGCTGGGCGTGAGTCAAAAGAATTGAAGGCCTTATTCGACACGGAGCGTCACAATGACGTCATTCGAGAGTTATGCAAGAGGGATGGCATTGACTGGGTCATAATTCCAGTTCGCAGTCCCAACTTGGCGGACTTTGGGAAAGCGCTGTCAAGCAAGCTAAGCACTTAATCAAGCGGGCATTCGGTAGTGAATCCTACACACTGGATGAACTTCAACGTGTGGCATGTCAGGCGGAAAGCATCATGAATTCTAGGCCTATCACCCCAATCTCGAACGATGCCAATGATCTAGAGTTTTTAACACCTAGTTATTTTGTCACTGGTGGAATGATGCGATCAATACCTTCGCCCAGTTTAAGGAAAGTCCAGACCAGTCATTTGAATCGATGGCAGGGTATACAGAGAAAGATGCAATCTATATGGTCAAGGTGGAGTAGAGAATATATACAAGGTCTCCAATCTCGAGATAAATGGAACACTGCAAATTCCAATTTACAACTGGGAATGATGGTACATTTAAAGGATGATAACATTCCTACACTAAATTGGCCGTTAGGTCGCATAATCAAGCTACACAAAGGAGAAGATGATCTTGTTCGAGTAGTCACCATTCGCACAGCTAACGGAACCACAACCCGAGCTATTTCGAAGGTTTGCCCACTACCCATCGCTGAGGACTACATTTACTTGGAAGCGGATACTTCCAAGATGGGCGGCTATGTTAATACAGATTCGTAAATTTCAATCAATAATGTACTTTTGCTAATTAATTTTAAGTCAATCTTTTGAAACTTATTTATAAATCAAATTATTTAATATTGGTAACACTAATGTATTATATTTCATGGCATTCAGCGCATAGCTAACTTTAAACTCATTAAAAAGGAGAACTGTACTGAACTTAAAGGCGAGAATGTATTTTGGAGTCGAGGGTCTGTGACGGTCGAGGCAGCTAGTTCAGTTCTCGTTGTAAGAAAAAATTTGTATCGTGATAGCTTTCGTCAAATAAAGAGTGGATTAAATAATTGTGTGATTGTGTGAGAATTCATTTCGTGCGTGTTCCATACCCAAATACCCTTTTGTTTAATTTTCGGCGCAAAAAACTCTTTGCGATTAACAATAATTTAATTCTTTCTATTACCTTGGCGATATTATCGAAACATTTTGACGATATCACTTTCTTCTTGGTACTTCACCGCAGGGTTGCTAAGTTTCATGAAGTATATTACGGTGCGTTAGGAGTTTAGTGTTAAAAAGTGGTGTTACTTGTAAAACATAATACTAGAATAATAAAACATACATGTTCAATTCAATCTTTTATTTAGAATTAAAAAACAGAACAAACAACAATTAATTTGTCCCATTTTTAACTCAAAAACTAATTCAGACAAAAAATATAGAATCAGTAAAAATAAACGTAACAATTTCACAGCAATTTTATAACAATACAATGTATATACTTAAAAGTTTAGTCTGATTCAGCAGAATTATTTTTTATATGATCATACATATTTTGATTAAATTTGTCAAAATGACCAGTTTTAAATTGTATTTGAAAACAATCACCTCTGTTAAAAAATCTTTTCCTATGTAAAATACCATCAAGAGTACTTGCACTTATTCGATTGCGAGTCTTTTCTTTTATTAAGATTTATTACAAAACATATGCGTTCAACTGTAGCGGATGAATGGGGTAGGCAAAATATGTGTGTTATAAGTATTTTAAGTAACGGGAAAATTAAATTAAACTAATATCTCCTTTTCTTAATGAACATATCTTGCGCCAAAACTCACTTAGGTCTAAGTCAGTAGATATTTCAGGTAAATTTGTTAAAGTGCGAAACTCAATATCAACTAAGCTATATTCCGATTCTGAAACAACATTAGGAAAATGCAAGACAAGCGGTATTATTGAATCCCCAACCATAACGTTTTGTGGATTAATTATCTCGAGGCTCTTTAAGAAGGTAAATGAAGAAAATGGAAGACGAATCGTGTTTGTTGTGCCGCCTCTATGAGAAAATTCTTGGAAATAATGCGAAATGATGTTAACTCATTTTTATCTAAATTTTCGGCATGATGTAATGAAAGATACCCCCGAGATAAATTTTTTCTAGAGGTAGCATATGTGTTTCATTTAATGGGCCTGTTAAAGTGACATCAGTTTCTATGACATATTTTGAATCCATGTAATTTTGAAAAATCGATTTGTAAAACGTTTTCACTCTATTATAAATGACGTTGATTTTAATAGCCTCACTTTGCATTTCAATATTAACATTCATGAAAAATTGCAGGATATATTTCAAAAATTCAAGATATAATCTTGTAAATATGTTATCCAATTCAGGAGATATTTTTTTTCAACCAAATTGAACTAAAACTTGTCTTGTACTTTAAAAAATCCTTGTAAGGGCAAGTATTTCTTAAGAATCACATCTATGCATTGATGTAGTGCTAACCATCTCGTACAAGCATACGATATTTGATTAAATGAGTGCGGCGCACATTTAATAATAAATAAGTTAGGACAATTCATTTTCAATTTAGAACACACAGAATTATGCTTCCCCATCATGGCATCTGCACCATCTCAACGAAAGGTATTTTATAATGGGAAAAGTAGTTTTCTATAGATGTGTAAAGTCCTTCTGCAGACGAGTTTTCAACTTCAATTAAACATAAAAAAGCATCTTCCACTTCTAAATTATCGTGGACAATGCGAACAACGCAAGTTAATTATTTGACGCAAGATTTATCGGATGATTCATCAATTATTAATGAAAAGGAATTTTCAATTAAATGTGAAAATAGATTTTGTTTATTTTCTAAGCCAAACATATTTTTTACTATAATAGTAGCCCTTATACGTACACATTTCATTTTTAGAATAGATTGAACTTGAATATTTCCAACCCGCTTTATTAAGAAGTGAGATGAGACATGATAGAAAACGGCAGGTTATGGTCACATAAAATCGCACATAGGAGCATTTCAATTTCTTTCAATTTTATTTTGTATATAAGAAGAGTATATAATATTAGAAATCTTTATTTGCCCTTTTAGACTATTTGATTTAATTAGATGTTTCTGTGAAACAGAGTGTGATTTCACGTGAGAAATTCTAGCTCTTCCATGCACATTACAAATTGGACAACAATAATGAAAATCATCTTTACGACTTTTTTTCAGCCATCCCAAGTAATTCGAATTTTGTTCCTATTTCTCACAGTATTTTTGCTGGTCTCGTATATGCTTGCTTGGATTGGATATTATTTTTTCTGAGACTGCCTCTGATTCTGTACTGCTACATGACGACATTTTATCTAAACATTTCCCCAAAATTAAATTATCCTCAAGATATTTATAAAAAAATTTACCAGGATTTCTGATGATACAGAAAAAAATGATTTTTATACAAGGAAACTAAATTTCAAGAATAGCAAGCTCACACATAAAATTGTTCGTGATCAAAAATTATCAATAATAACAACGCAATCGAAACATATTTATGTACAATAATTGCATTTGCATTGCAACAAAATGAATACGTAATTAGCGTGGGTAGCCATATTTACAAATATATATTTACTACATACAAATGTGCAAGAATAATCAATTTCCGAAGTTCGAATATGCTTAATAGACTAGATTTAAAAGGGGAATAGGTTTTGGTACGTTCGTAAATTTTGGATCAACCAAATTATTAGAGTTGTCAGTTGTCACTCTTATAATGTGAATTAATTCTAATTGCATCTTACTTGGCTTTTTTTGACCAAAATATTGTTTTATGTGACCATACTAAAAAAAAAAACGGTGAAACACCGTAAAAATTGTGCTCTTACTATCCCTGCTTCAACGTGATTCCTCAACGATACATATATTCCTCTAATCTTCTGCAGGTACTGCTTTCATGTTCCCTAGATGATACGAAAGCAATTTATCAAGAAGTATTGTAATCAGGATATATCCATTCCCGAAGGGGGTGACTTCCGCAATATAGAAGATGATAATCTTCGGCGATAAAAGTTATCTTCGTCGGAATATGATGCGCAAATATCCGCGTATCATCTTGCTTGCTGGGTCTTAGCCGACTCAGTGGACACTGAAGAAAGTAACAGAAGTGTTTATCTGTCATTTTCCGTGCAAAATGAACACATGATAGCGTTCTGTAGTGATTAATAGTCACTTTTTCAAGCTATTTTGCTGTAGTGATCGCACCCAATGAATAATTTCCTTACTAAATGAACCGTAGAAAAACCTATCATATATGTATATGTCAACTCTCGAGACCTCAAAAAAAAGGTGGAAGCTATTTAGCGCAATCAGTGCTGCTTTGAAAATGGAAGGTGCTCAGTGCAATGTAATTCAAAAATTGGCAGTATATTATTAAACTTGAACAGTTATTCCTCCATGTTAAACATTGAAAGGCTCTCAACTCATAAATGTTGAGCTGGCGGGCAAGCGTAGAAGTTGGCCAAACGACCATGAAAGTTTATTGAGTTACTGTTCAGGGATTTAAGTCAATGGTTTACATGGAGCTTATACGTGAATACCTAAGAATAGTTCCTAATCACAAACGATCTGAGATACGGTAATATCATAGACAAACTAGAAACATTCAAAGAACAAAAATATTCAACGCTTTTCTAGAATATAAAATTAATGATACCTCGACGATGCCTCGACTTGGCACTTGATGACGTGCCCAAATGTACATAAGCCAACAATGCCTGGATCCATACAAAATCACCGTTGCCTCGATCTGATGAAGGGCAGGCCACAATTTTTTCTTAGAATTTTTTTGGAAATTCCTTCCTTCGAATATATGCATTGGCCGAGGCCGAGAACATTGCCCCGCTCCAATATAAAATCAACAATGCTTCGACCAGATGCAGGAAAGGCCACAATTTGCTTATTGCTTGTCTACGCATCTACGCTCATAAAAATTGTTGTCGCCCTCCAAAAGTGCGTATGAATTCTGTGGAAAAAATATTCAGTAAATTTCTAATTGCGGCCTTCCCTACATCAGGTCTCGAGGCATTGTTGATTTTATATTGGAACACTGCTCTCGGTCTCGGCCAATACATAGAAATTCGACGGAAGAAGTTTCTAAGAAATATTGTGGCCTCCCCTGCATCAGATCAACCCAATGGTGATTTTGTATGGATCGAGGTATTGCTGGCTTACATTTGGGTACGTAATCAGGTGCCAAGTCGAGGCATCGTCGAGGCAACGTTAATTTTATATTCTAGAAAAGCGTTGCATATTTTTGTTCTACGTGTCCAGTCTTTGTATGCTATTAGTTTGTCTGAGGTAATACGCTATCAATTATATTAGATAAGTAAGTTTCTGTTTGACGCCGATGTGTCTAAGGCTAATTGATGTAGTGGTGAAACGAATAACTTCCAAACTGAATATTACATTTGAACTTGAATTTGCGATAGCAAATTTATTAAATGACTTTATACACTTAATACAAACATATTAATACTATATAACTTAGCAACCTATACCTTTTCCTCTTTACAGTATTTCATCAATACATATACATATTACTCTCAGCAGTTTTCACTATCATTGGCACTGAAATCAGCCACAATGTATCAATCCCGACATAATATCATTCACGTTGTCCAAATAAATCATATTTAAGATATTTTCCTGGATCCAAGGGATCAACTCCCCTCAATATCAGGGAATGAATAGTTTTTGTATATAACATGAAAGAACTGAAATGTTTCGAGGGTTCGAGTATACAGTGAAAAACACAAATTCAAAAAGAATGTCCTCACCAGAAAACACCATTAAATTATGAGCCGACTTTATTTTAGCATAATTTTATGCTTTTTCGAATTTTCAATTGTGATTTATCGCACCTTTATGGTATTTTTGTGGTAATAAGAAGTGACGCAGGTTATCTGTGACCTCTGTAAATATATTTACGTTGTAAAATTTTCAATGCGGTCATCATACCCTTATATAACTGAACATATCTAGTCATATATGTATGTTTTTGTATTGTACATCCTTTAGAATCCTTGATACGCTTAGCTTAACGCAGAGATATTCGTAAGCAAACACACCGATGGGTATGGAAATGGATACTTATAATATCATTCCTCATGAATACAAACTTTTACAACTTTGAGTTAACGAAAAGCACAGAATTTTACTCAGCCGCCACCGTCCCATTTGTTTGCCAATGAAATGGTTTCCATTAGCAAATTGATGCAGACTTAACTTCTGAAAAACAGCACTCCAGCTCTTGATGGCGGTATCCTTCATCAAAATTATCTTTCACTCTCTTTGTAGTTTAAATATTTCACATTAAAAGTTGTTGGGTATTTTTTTCGTGGATGCATACAAGCGGATATTTTTGAAAACTTAAACAAGCGGAAAAGCAGCAGTGTAATCGATGTAATTTGAATGTTTTGCGCACTAGTGATTATGTATGCACTGCTGCAATGTGAACTAGGCTTTAATAAGCTTCATAATTTCAGATGTTTTTATTAAATCGATAATTTTTATAAGATAAAATCAAATGAGAACTGGTTATTCTGAATAACTCATACATCCAGATTTTTTGGAATATGTAATGAAATGTAAAATAATGAATATGAAAAAATTATGAGTGCAATGTGTAATAGTAAATTAAAAAACTGCACAGCCACATAGCATATTGTATTAAACGTCTTGAATAAAAAGACAATTTATTTGGGCGTGCATAAGAAGTATTTATTCATACCTCTCCGCGCAATGGGCACGATTGATTCCATGCCAAATACTAGGAGGCCATGAATACCGTACGTGGTCGAAATCTTTTGTAATGGATCGTATATGTACGTAAATATTTTTTCCTCGGTGAGCCGACAATACGAGATAGGGCACCAATGCATCATAATATCAAACCCTTTTTAAGAAATTTAAATATTTTTTGCTTGCTAATTATAGATGATATAAACTTCACCGATATTGCGCAGTACTGAGAGTTTTTATGTTCGTCTATGTAATGAATCTAGATTCTGAAGAACATTTATGAACAATACTGAAGGCACAAATGCCTATACCCGGTTAGCCATGTAATATCATGAAAAAATAATGTCGAAAATTTGTCACAAAAAAGAGCAAATTATCGTGAGATCGAAATGTCACACAATAGTGTGACATTTACATATACTGTAATGTCACACCATTTTTTATGGAAAAAAATATCACAAACAAGAAATTGTGAACAAAGTGTAACAAAATTCCGCTGTATGATGACTACTTTTGCTAGAAGAACATGCGCGATTGATTGTGTTGGAAATTAATCGAAGGGAAAAGTATTCAAAACGTCGTTTGTCGTGTAATTAATCGATTATTTTACATCAGCATTCAAAGGAAAATAATTTTCTGTGGCAAAAATATAGGTAAATTAATATTATTAATTCCTCTTATAATTCCAGTTTCAATTGTTGACACGAGTCTGACGTTTAATTCGAGTTGACAAAATTGACTAATGTCAAGTTCACTTGGTTAAACTTGGTTAAGTTCTTCTTGCCTTTCCACCCCTTCGCCTAAAAATCGAGTTTCCTTTACACCGATAGGGTTTTTACCCGATATTCGCATCCTTTAGTTATATGTTCAAAGATCTGTTACACTTGAAGTGAGCACCAGAGCTGAGCTCATTTGGAAAATGGAAATGGATTGGACTCCGACGCATAATATTATTTTTTTTATTTTTGCAGGCCCGTATGTCTGCTTGTCCGCACGATAGCTCGAAAATGTGTGTACTTAGAAAAATGAAATTTTGCACACGGCCATTTTCCAAAAAAAAGTAAATTTAAGTTCGGAAATGGGACAAATCCGGTGACTCCTTCAAGAGGTTGCCATACAAAAATTGCGTTTTTCACTATATATGTAGACACTGCCTGAGAACGCGTCGACATAGAGAGCTGAAATTTGGTACGTGGTGCTTTCATAGCAATAGCAGAACTTTTACATTTATATTTTTCTAGTGAAACTTTTATTAGTGAAGTGCTAATGTTTCAAAATGAATTATACTTATATTTCTTCTTGCTCACTTTTCTATCTGTTAAATATTTTACTTGCTTATTTTAGTTTCTTTTGTAGCTTACTAGTTATAACTTTAGTGCTTGAATTTAGCTTTTTTTGTTAACTTCATTTTCGCTATCGACATGTCGAGTAATTAAAGTTGTAATTATGAGTTGCCTGAGGCTGTTTGGCCTAATGGGATGGCAAACGCATATGTCGATCCATTTTAATATATCGCCTTTGCTCAAGGTTAGATCGCTTTTCAATATCTTTAGCGCTCAAAATAATAGACTTAATATGTACCATCTAAATGCTGGAAGCGTCGAAAATAAAGGGGATATATTACAGGAAAGTTTTGTGGAATCTATAGTGTATGCTATGCTTGTCTCTGAGACGCGGTGGAATAAGGACATTACATCCCGCTTAATATCTCTGGCTGGATACAATAACTATCGGTGCGATCGCGTCGGTCGTACATGTGGGGTGTTGCCATCTATGTTAGGGACTCATCAAATGCCAAATCCATTGTTTGTTCAGATTCTGGTAATATCTTAGAGTTTCATTGTGTAGAAAGTTTTTCAAATGGTCATACATATACGTTGGTTGCCGTCTACTGCCCACCCAGTTGTTTTAGTGAACCTATCGCTGCTAAATTTCAAAACATCATAGCTGGTATATCACCTTACTGCAGAAATGTTATTGTTGTGGTGATTTGAATATTGATGTCCAGCGATCTGGGAGCTCCTCCCATTGTTTAAAATACGTATTGCATACCTTAGATTTGAAAACCGTGAACTCAGCTCCAACATATTTTAATACAAAAACTCCATCATAATTGAACCAATTCTTAACAACTGACGCAGACTCAGCTTTACTTGTTAATGAAGTTAGTCCTGCAGATAACGACCACGATTTCATTTTGACTTACATTTTTTAAGTTGGTACTATTTCGCGTTTTAGTACGTTGTTATATCGTGACTATTATAACATAAATTATGATAACCTATTTTCTGAATGCTCGACTATGCCTTGAGCAAATGTTTCTAACTGTAGTACTGTCGATGATAAAGTAAGATGCGTAACTGTATACGTTTATTATTTATTTAATAATTTTGTACCTATTAGAGTTTGTCGCAAGCGAAATGTGGGATGTGCTTGGATTACTAATGAAATCCGAAGCTTATTCGCGGAAAGCGACTACTTATACCACCGTTACAGACTATCACGATCTCCTGTCGATTTAAAACGTTATTAAATCGTCTGTAATAAAGTCGACACTACGAAACATGCAGCCAAAAGAAGATATTTTAATTCGAAGCTTGACTCTGTGGTAACTCCTAAAAAGCTTTGGGCTTTACGTCTACTCAATCCTCCGCGAATGGTTTTCCAGAATTAATATTTAACTTCGACAGAGAGTCTGAGTCGTATATTGGTGATGGATTCTCATTTAGGTGTGTCAATGTGTCTGAGGTATCTAATGCTATAAATAAAATTAAATCGTCTGCTACAGGTCCTGATAATATCCCACCAAAATTAATTTGTCAAAGGTATTCTGCCGTTTATTCTACAAGCCTTGACACATATTTTTAATGCATGTTTAGCAACATCGCAATTCCCAATGCACTGGAAAAAGGCTGTTATGCTACCGATTCCCAAGTCCCGCAAGTGTACTGAATTCAAAGATTTTCGCCCGATTAATTAATAAACGGTCAAATTACCACATATGTTAACCAAAGAAATTGGGTAATCTGCTGGCAGTCCGGTTTTCGATCACGGCATAGCTGTGAATCTGCGTTATTCAAAGTAGTATCTGATATTTGTGAGGAACTAGACAAAGATCATATGGCCATACTGGTTCTCCTTGACTTTAATAAGGCATGTGATTCCATCAATCATAGCCTGCTCTTCTTCAAACTGTCCCAACACTTCAATTTCTCGATCACAGCTATCAAATTGATAAAAAATTTACTTTTCTCGCGAATACAGTCTGTCAAGTTTTCTAACATTCTTTCATCACCCCTAACTCTCAGCTGTGGCGTTCCTCAAGGTTCCATTCTCGGACCTCTTCTCTTTTCGCTTTACATTAATGAACTACCCATGGAGCTTCTTCATGCATCAGTTCATCTCTATGCTGATGATGTTCAGATATATTTAGATATGCCAATTAGGCTAATTGAGGACTGTGTTGAGCGGGTAAATGACGACCTGGTTAGAATTGGTTAATGGGCCAAACGTAATCAGCTTAGACTCAACCCCAGGAGGACCACCTGTATGCCAGTGTATTGAAGTAGCTACGACGTGTCAGACTTACCTCCAATTAAGGTAAACAACACCATCGTACCTTTTTTCGATTCTGTTCTTGGCGTTGAGCTAAGTACTTAGGTCTCTCACTTGCTGTAATAATGTCTCTAATACGATTAGAAAAATTTATCCCTATCTGAGAATGTTGAGTTTCTCTACCAACAGCTATTGTGTTACCACATTTCAATTTTGGAAGTTTAATTTTTCCGAAACTCGATTCACAATGTCAGCGCAAGCTAACAGTAGCTATTAATGACACTGTTCGATTTGTTCACGGTTTACCCAGAACTTCTCATGTGTCTCCTTACACTAACTCATACCTAGGTTGTACACTGGATGTGTATCTAATGGAAGGAAGATTAAAACTTCTACATAATTTGGTATATTCTAAGGCTGACTGATCGTATTCAGTTCCAACACTGAAAAAAATATTGAGGTAAAATCAAGTTAAATTAATGGTTAATTCATCTTATATTTATACCAATTCTCAGCCTACCAAATATTAGTGTTAAAACAACCTTATTTGAAAAGTTGTCTATTGTTTAACCAAACAAAATGGTCATTTCAATATTTTATATAGGTTAGGTTGAAATCCACCTAAAATGATGGTAGACTTCGACTTTGTGCAGTTAGTTAAAAAATCGACCTTAAATATGTTAACTGAACCTAATATTTGATTAATTCGATCAAATTTATTACTTGAATTTTGAATTATTTGTAGGGTTGAATTAACATAACAACTAGATCAATAGAATAGGTTAGCTTCATCTTCGTTTATTTCTTATAATAGCTCAGCTTGTTGTGTAACGTCACTCGCTGACGAAGTCGAAACAAGAACTAGGATTCGGGCTGCTTATTATGCTAAAATTTAGTCTCACATAAAACGAAAAATTATTTTGATTTTTGCATGTCGAGAATACGTTGAAGATAGATAGCTGAAATATTAGATATAATATAAAATTATATTATTTTAAAGAAAATTTTATACATAAGTACGAAAATCAGAAATATCGCGAAACTCCACCGTTTCCATACAACAATTTCCTTTTTCACTATATAATTTGACATTATTGAACGGGTTGACGCTAAGAATTACAACTTAGTAATTCCGTAAAAATAGCAAATATGATTTCGAAAATGGCTTAAATTGAGCAAGTGCTTCGTAGTGTTGCCACATAAAAAATCGTCGTTGACTATATATTTGGGCAGTGATTGAAAACTCGTTGAGGAAAAAAGCTAAAAAAAAATTTACTATATCTGGAGCCCCCTTATGAAGTTGCCATACAAAAATTAAAATTTTTCACGTACGGAAAAATAGTCTCCCTTGTATTGATAAGAAGCTCTTCGGAATAAAAAAGCTATTATACTGGTTATATCAATTTTTACCGACCGATGAATCCTTCCCAAAATAAATGCGAAAAACCAATTTAACAATTTAACTTTCTCAGAGGGTCGCTATATATAGAAGCAATTTTAGGATATATTAAGAATTTATCTTACAAGGAGAGGGTCCCTACTTGTCATCACCGATTTCATCCAAATTCACAGTATATATATGGTTTGACTAGAAATGAAAGTGACGCAAGTAGGAACTCCAGATGAACTCAGAGTTAAAATTAACACTTTTCGGAAAACTTTGATAATTACCATCTTGCGGGTATATTCCCAATATTTAAGCCACTTGTTTTCGTTACAATTATCTATAAGAAGTCACTACCCCAATTAGTTTAGGAGCATTTTCCAAAATAAGGTTTGCTAATTACTTTCAACATAGGTTAATTAGCAGCAAATACTGTAAAGCTGTCACCTTTATCTCTCGGCCAAATCCCAACCGAATTTCAAAATTCATTGTGAGTTTTTTATGATTTTTTTAAACTATTACGAGATTCGTACAGCAGCGGGCTACAGAGTGGTAACCCGTGGTGGGTTACTTATATTGGGTGGTGCAAAAGTAATGACCCTATTTGGTTCAGGTACAACTTCTTTTCTAAATTAGAAAACTAGAATTAGTTTTTTATGTATGTGTGTTTGTGCCATGAAATTTAGTCGCATTAGGATTTGAAGATGATGTCTCTTAAATGGTGACCTGCAGAGTTGATGCACATTTCAGCCCAATTTATAACATTTTCCATAACTTGTCATAACAATTCCTGCGATATGTTCCTTATTTCTTGATGAATTATTCCGTAAAAACATTGACACGATTATTCCACGTTCTTGGGGAGTATAACGGTCCATGTTTATTTTCCATAATTTTACATTTGTTTACTACACAATTTTCAATATCAGCATGACAGGAGATTTCATATAAAAAAAATATAAGTAATTTCTATAGTGCCATTACTTTTGCGCCACCCTTTATATTATTATAATAAAAAAAATATATATAGATACATATTTCAGGGGGTGGGGGTATTTATTTTATATTTTACCATCTCTGTAGGATATTCGTACACAATTTCATCAAAATCGGATAACAAATTCAATGCCAAAAGGTAATTTATCTACACCAATAGGAAAACGTTTTTCATTTCCTGAATTTGGGTGTTCTAGGGAGGTGGGTAAATTTTATCCGATTTTCAAAATGCCTTTTGCTAGTATTTTGTGATTTTTTTCTCTGATTTTTTGAATATATTTTTCCTCGCCTCATGATTAAGTCGCGAAATTTAATTTAATTCTTTCTGGAAAATTCATTTCGAAATGTTTTTCTACAACTTATCGATTAATCCATTTTTTTTGTTTTTTTTATAGATGCGCTTTAACTAAGAGATTATCTGTACAGAATTTCAGGAAGTTCGGATGTCATTTACCTATTTAAAAAAAACTTAAATCTTTAAAAATTTTGCATACCCATTTTTCGCCATCTACCGGCGATATTTGAAAACGCAAGGAACGCACTTACAGAATCGAAAATCTACATACCTCGTCCATGATTGGCATTTTATCCGAATAAATTTGGCATTTTCGTTCAAAGTCTCTTGCAATTTATCCGCGACAACTTCCGCGAAAATTTGCAAATTTTCTAGTAAGCCTGCAAAACCCCGGGCTCCCCTACATTATGCATTATTTCGGTTTCGTTTGGTCATCTGGAGCTCCCACTTGCGTCACTTTCATTTTTAGTCAAGCCTATAAGTAGGGCTATGAATTTGGTCGAAATCGGTGATGACGAGTAGGGACCCTCTCCTTGTTAGACCAATTATAGTTCTTTCGTAGTTTTTTGTTTTCTATTTGACTTTTAATTTAAAGATTAATCGAAATATCAAAATAATCACGATTTATCAAATTTATTGATTTTATAGATATGGTCAAAATAGCTGACCGCTGCGCAGATGGCCTAGTAGCCGTGGGCCCAAAACATTGTTTGTATTTAGACTTAGGGTTAGTTTTTTAGTACTATGTAAAAGCAAATAATAGGAATAAATAAATAAATAATAAATAATATTAATCATGATATTGATATGAAAGTATTACTTTCAAACTAACGAAGGCATTATGCGACGTTAAACTTAACATTGGTAGAGGTTAAGATAGAAAAATGTGAAATATATTAGGTGAAAAAATTAAAAACAAAATTGAAAATGTACCCTTTTGACTGCACAAACTGCACGCATTGAGGGATATGTGCCTTTTTGTTCGCACATTGATGCACATGTTCGATTAGATAGATTTTCATGGACATGTGCCGTTTTAAATGGAACACTAGTTTTTAGAGTCGAAAATTTGTGATTTTTTGTGCTTTTCTGAAAAACGCTGATTGAAAATAGATTCAGTATAGCGGACCCGATTCCGCCAAAAAACGTAAAGTGGCCGACCGCGGACATGTGCCCTTCTGTTCGCCCACTCCTCATGTATATCTAATGTATACTACTTCTTGAATCTGTTTCCGTATAATTTGCATTGCTTATTTATTTATACATTATTAGAGTTAGTTAAATATCCGGCATTCTTAGTAGTACGTACTACTGTAAAATCTTAAAATCTTTTTTACAAAAATAGTAAATAAAGTTGAAGTTAAATATGAAATGCTGTGAAACTGGTTATATCCATTTTTACTGTGCGACGAACCGTTACAGAAATATATTCGAAGAACCACTTCGAAAGCCAACCTTTCACAGATACGAAAATACAACGAATTTACATACGGGCATTCATCTTGGATATCATAAGAATTGGTCTTAGCAGTTCTAGTTTTGTATGGCAGGGAGCATCGAATTAATTATTCCGAATACATCAGTGCAGGTTAAATTGTCTGGAAAACATTCTGAAGGTATAGGAAAGGCTGGTTACAAAGTATTTTAATGGAAACCGAAGAAAAAAATAGTTAAGTGGTGTGAGTCGTTTGGAAAATATGCGTTTCCATTAAGTCCTGATAGCATGTTCAATAAATTAAAAAAAAAAGTAAGAAAGGCCTAATTGAAGCTAGAGATACAGTTTCTGAAGAAGTTATCGGAAAATGTTTTAATAAGCTGCAAAATTTTGCAGGAGACATATTTGAAGAAACAGCTTTTTCCCCTCCTATGACCACCGAAGGATGTAGTCGATAGCCATGGCAGTGAACTGGATTTTAGTTTATTCTGAGTCAGGCTGGATGAGAATATATCATCAACGGTGTAAATATACATGAAGGAATTAAAAAAGAAAGATGTGATCATTTTTGTTGACGGCCACAAGTCTTTGGATCTTAATGAATACAATACTAGCTCAGCTCTTTAAACAATGATGTTTTTTACGGCCACGATTTAGTTCATATCATTTTATTCAAAACTACTCTTGCACCTGTTATAACAATAATTTTCAACGTTTCACTTAGACTAGGACTTTTTCTAGACCAGTGGAAATTTTCTTTTATTTTTACCATATACAAAGCAGGTTCTCGGCATTCAATTAAAAACTACAGAGGAAACGCCAAACTTCTATCAATTCCAAGTATTTCGAAAGCATAATAACGAACAGGATGTATTTTCACGCAAAAGAAATGATATGCTCCCAGCAACATGGCTTCGTGAAGGGTAAGTCCTCAACAACCAATTTGGTATTATTTAAAAATTTTTGTATTAACGAAATTGAAAATGGTGCGCCAGTCGACGTTATCTATACTGACTTTATTTAAGCTTTTGACCGGGTTATAATATTGATCTGCTTGTAAAGAAACTGCATGCCTTCGGATTTCATTCCTCCATTCTTAAGTGGATTAATTCGTACTTAAGTAATCGCTCGCAGTGTGTAAAAATTTATTTTCTTAAATCCCCTTAATTTATAGTTAAATCAGGGGTGCCTCAAGGCAGCCATCATGCCCCCCCCCCCCCCCCAATGTTTATTATTTATATCAATGATGCGGTTAAACTATTTTCTTTCGCTAAATGTCTTTTGTACGCTAATGACCTAACAATTTTCTTGCCAATTAGAGATCTGGCAGATTGTCTGCATCTTGAAAATGACCTAAAGAAACTTCTGGTTTGGTGCTCGTTAAATGGTTGGGAACTCAATCCTAGCAAGTGTAAGAGCTTCAGCTTTTATCTTTGCATTAATCCTATTTTGTTTAATTACGTGATCAAAGACATTACTGTAGATAGGCCTACTGAGATTAAAGATCTTGCATTTTTGATAACAATTTAAATTGCTCTTGGCATGTTGATTACGTCACCTGCAAGGCATTTAAAATGCTCGGTTTCATTAAGCGTGACTGCACTGTTTTCCGAGACGTTTACACTTTAAAGGCTTTATATGTTTCATTAGTTCGCTCCATATTGGAGTATTCCTCTGTAGCTTGGTGCCCTTATACTGCTTAACAGAATAAACGCATTGAATCTATACAAAGGTCATTTACTCATTACGCTTTGCGCGGACTTAACTATGTAGCTGGTCTTCCCTCATACGAGGCCAGGTGCCAGTTATTTGGGCTCTAATCTTTAGAGTCTCGTAGAAAGGTTTTCAGTATTATGTTTGTCAAACATGTTTTCTTCTACAAGATTTGCTCACCCGAATTGATTTCATTATTCAAATCTTATGTGCCTGGTTTTTCTATTCGATCTAGAGATTTATTATATATTCCTTCACATCGAACTTGTTACGGCCAGAAAAACCCATCACTCATTGCTCTCGAAATTTTAACGTTGTTTGTACTTTCGTAGATCTTACTGATGAACGTAATAGTTTCCGAAATACTGTAATACAAATTTATAGATAATTACGTCTTTAGATATTCTTCACATTTATGTTTTCATATAGTATATATTTATATCATTTTGACTTAATGTTAAGTTAGTTTTAGTATTTGCTCTGTAGGAGCTTTTCTCTGTAATCTTAATAAATAAATAAGTTCCTCAAAATTGGAGTAAAGCGCGGTTTTCAACGCAAACGGTATAATTTTATACGCACTTTCTCCGAGCACAACACATATGCTACAACCAGTAGAATTAATGTTTTCAACCTCCATAAAAAAAAACTGGAGTAGTTAAGTAGTTAAGCGCGGATATTGTCAAGATCGTTATTCAAATCATAGACATACTCATTTGACACTTGCGACTCTGGAGTCCGTAGGAGTGTCAAGGTTGTAAGAAAAATCAAGCTACTGTTATCGGTAAAACTATGAAGTAACTATGAAGTATGGAAAAGAAGATCATTAATGAAAATTAAGGCAAAATACGAAGAGACAAAGAGCGTTGGGGGACACGGGCATTTATAGAGTGAGCTTTATGTTTGGTAAAAAGTATGTTAAACTAAATATAGCTTTAAGGTCTTAAAGTTCTCTTTATTATTTTAATTTATAAAACGTTGAATTCAATTATGTAATATAATTTCTTCTTGATTTGTTCCTTTTAATTAAATAAAAATTAAAAAATACTGTTATCAAAAACAACACAATTTGAATTAAATTAGTTTGAATCTGAAACGTTTTCTATTACGGTGAATTTTAAAATTTCTTTATTTTTTAAATGCATTTCAAATCTGGATTAACGAAAAAATTAATAACCAATAAAACCATATCTTTCAAAATGATGATATAAAATCAGTTTTTATAAGTTTGTGTATGCAAACTGGCTTAGACTGGACACAAGCCGGTGATTTCCGAATACACATGATATTTTCAATTATTATGCACACAAGATAAATGTTTTTAATTTTTAATTTAAACTTAAAGGTAAATTTACAGCTTACTATTGTACTAAAAAGGTTAAACACCGACATCAAGTAAATTCTACTAAAAACCCTTTTTGTAGGGAAGAAATTCCTTTAGATGGACACGAATTGCTGCGCTTACATAAAGCAAATAATTAGGTAGATTTTTATAAAGTAAATTTTATATTCCAATTATAAAAAAAAAAATTAGCTATTACCTAAGTATAGAAATTGAATACCTGCCGCAGCAGCAACCCAGGGTTCATTGATATTCCGTTTAAATTATTTAAGGACTTAATGCCGTCAATATACACTTTCTAAAATAATTAAAGGCAAAATAAGATATTACTTTAATGAGAAAGGGCAATCAGAGTGCTTCCATATATGTGTTTTTATGTAGGTATATAATTTTGGAATCTGAAATACATACATACAAGTAAAATTCAGACGAAATGATATCACCATACCAGTTTCATCCCACTAAATTATCCCTACAGTCCGGTATTGTTCCTTGACTTCCTCTAATGGTTACATAATTCTATCTTATGCTGCACAGTCCCTACTAACAAAGACCGACGCCATCCGACCATGCCTTTTTCATTCATTCAGCATAATCATCCCCTGAAGCATCTACTACCTACCCCTGGTGTATCTAATTTTCACTGATTCCCTGCCCTTGATGAATAACAGTCTGATATGAGGCAGTAAAAGCCAGAAATTGTGGCGTTGGGATTGACTTCTGGTCGATATTAAGAATATTTAAATTTTATATGGAAAAGTATAAAAGAAAAAGAATTTTTATTTTTGATTAGAATTATTTTGATAATACCTACTTATGTTCGATTAACACAAGGCCTTCCGCAAGGCTCTGTAATCAATGATGCCAAAGTACACTGTGTGAGTGTGTGTATGTATGTTTTTTAATTTGATTAAACTGTTTTATTGACTTGTTCCAACAGAGACCCAGAATATAAGCTTGTATTCAACGGTCTTTAATAAAGCTGTCATACCTTTAACCATATTAAATGAAGCACTACTTCCACATACTTATTTTTCTGCCTTTAATCTGGTAGCGATGAAAAATTAATTCCTCATCCCTACACAACAAATAAATTCAGACAAATGATGTACGTGCGAAAGTCATTACGTAAGTGGTTGCTCCGATTTTGTTCTGCCTTAATCAACGAACGAACGTTCTAGATAGTCCTCTTAACGAACATAAGTCGTTGAGCAGTTTTCTTCAAAGCACCCTCTTTACAAAGTGACAAGCAACGTTATAGTCTTTGATTAGAGAGGTGGGAATTGAACGCAGATAACAGATCTCATCAGTTTCGAGAGTTTCACTAAGGAAGACAAAAGGACGAGAGGAAAAAAAAATCGAAATTAAGACACCAGGGAAAATTATTTTTTTCCTGGATTATAATAAAGTGGGTGATTTTTCTTCAATTGTCTGGAACAGAAATGCAATGCAAGTGTCCCTCTTACGTCCATCATTCGTGGTAGTGACATTTTATATTGTTTGAGTTAATTTTTGGCTCTTGAAAGCAGATTTAAGATATTGTTATGAAAATAGACCCCTCTATAATAGGTTCAGATGAAATGATGAAAAAACGAAAAAATTATAAAAAAAGAAAAAAACAAATAAAAACACATAGAAACAAAATACGGACGATTTCGCTCCATCCTCAGATGGACAGCCGCACGTACCGAAGTAAAACGAGCGATATTTTAACACAATCCCTAGATTGAATCATAGGGGTTGTTAAACAATGGCGCAAAATTGAAATGTGAACTCGTGCAGAATTATATAAAAATGGACGACCACAGGTCCTACTCACGTGTACATTTTATACAATTGATTTTAATGCTGATGTACCTCCCTTTATTTATGAGAGAGGACATAACTGGATCTTCTACATAGATTATCATAGAAAACGGACGTTATATTGAAGATATTTTTCTGGAATTTATAGTAATGAGTTTTGTTTAATTTTAATTATGTAAATTTAGCATAATTATGCATTCAATACTCGTTTTGTGATGTTTTAAGTTCTTAATTAAATATAGTGCATGAATAAAACAACAAGTGGGTGGCAGTAGAGATTCTAAAGGCTTAGAAAATTGAGAAAATTTGATTTATGAAGTTTTGTTCCACCCACATCCAAAAATATATATTTTTCAATTATTACTGGTCGAATCTATCATCACGCATCTTTCACATGATGTACGAATCATAAGCCTATCGATAATTCTCTTAGGTCTATGAAAATAAATAGGTAGGTATATATTAAGATAATCAAATAAATACATATATAATAATATAATACATATAATATCTCCGAAAGCCAACCAAAATTGTTATTTTACTATAAACTTTTTACGATTGCAAATGTGGAAATTTTATGCCATCAATGCGGCACATCCGGCATATTGCATTTACAAACAGGATGTCCATGTCAGTGATATCCTAGGACGCACAGTTTAAATTAAAGCAAACAAAAAAGCAAGAATTAGTCTAACAATAAGACTAATTGCTCTGATATCCAAGATGAATACTGTCATTTGGTATGGTCACACATCCGTGCAAGTGAAGTGGATTTTCCTATATATATTTCTATATCGGTTCGTCGGACAGAAAAAATGATTATAAATAATTTCATAGGATTTCATATTTTGAAAAGCTTTTCGGTACGTTAAAACCGTACAGGACTTTTCAATTTCACAGTATACGTAAAAATCCTAAATTTTTATATGGCAACACAAAGAAGGGGTTGCTCGAATCAGTTTATTTTGGAAATTATATTAACTATTTTTATGAAAAAACTATGCACAACATTTCAGTTCTCTACGTTGACGCATTCTCAGGTAATGTCCAAATATATAGTGAAAATTCTACGAAGAAATTACCCGATTTTTCCCATTTTCAAACTTAATTTTACTTTTTTTTAAAGCCCATACGAAAACTTTCAGCACTTTAAGTACACGCGTTCTTGAGTTATCGTGAGGACGGACGGACCGACAGACGGACGGACAAATATTGTACGCAGTTAACTTAACTTTAATGAATATTAATTGTTTTAATTTTTCCTAATTACTGTTACAAATCTAATGAAAACTGTAGCACGCTTTTCCAGGCTAATGTCAATAAACCTCATAATTTCTGGTTCAGAAAAACAAGAGACTGTCATCGACTTAGCCAATTCAACCACAGCCGAACCTTTTGCAATCTCTGAATGGTAATGGTAATATGTAATCAATCTGAGTTTTCGCTGATAGTATAATGAGTTAAATGTTTTTCGGTATGTGGCGACACTGTCGTTCCAGCCTGTACATTCGATAGATTTCAAAAAACCAATAAAATCGCTACCAATAAATTATAGTAAAAGTACTTTAAAATAGCTGCCGCCGGGAGTTAGTTATGTAGGCCCTAAAATTGTATGAAAGTAATAAAAAAAAATTTCAAAAAACATTGTAAACGGACCAGAAAGAGAGATTTTGAAAAAAAAAATTATAAAAGAGAACAACCAATTACAGCAGTAAAAAAGAAAATAATAATAAAACAATCTAATTTAATAAAAAGAATTTCATTGGAGACAAAAAAATTAATGAAATATATTGCATGTAAACTTTTGCTTCCAGACATTTCCTCCGTCTAGCAAGGCTAACCTGAAGGTCGACACTTTATTGTTATCACGGTGGTACCCAAGACGACTTGAGGTTGAGTTGAGCACACACCCACTGTGACATCTAGTCTCGATCGTGAGGGAGGAGAACCGGTGCTTATACTAATAGCACAAAAAGAAAATTCAATACTAATTCAAAGTCTTAACCTAACTTAACCCTATGTAAATATTCAATTTGTCAGCAAAACCCAGTTCAATGTTTGAAACGGGCGACGGTCACAATGTCGTCACTGTGTGCGCTGATGTCAATTCTAAATCAGAAATCAAAAGGACAGAATAAATTTTTTGTTAACAGATTGAAGTTCTGTGAATTTATTTTGAAGTCTGCTAATATGTGTACGAACAAACGTAGCAAAATGATGCGCAGAATAGTTTCTGTGAAATTTTTTGGGAGGTGCTGCTAGGTGTGGCCAGGAGGACTGGGTGAATGAACGTGTGTAGCAGTATGCTGCAGCGTGTGGCACAGAACAAATATAGTGTGTACGCTTGCAGATGATAACTATTTTCAGATTATCTCTGATCAGAATTATCTTCTGTATGAAAGGATAGAAAAATCAGGTTATCCCTGATCAGAATTAGCTTCTGTGAAAAAGGTGGGACGATTCTTTAAATTCAGAACAGCTCTGATACAGATCAACTCTGCCAAAAGATTGGTGACATCTATTTCGTCGGCTTTATATAGCCGCTGTAACCAGTTATCTCTGTTTCCCTTCTTGGTATTGCCCTAGTCCTAGCGACGGTTTGGATTTGCTCTGACTGAGGCGAGGATAGATTACTTGACATAATATCATCTGCTGTCATTACAAACTTGTACATATACGGAGGTAAGTATATATGTAGTTTGTACTTATTTATTAATGAAGTTTTGTTTATGTTTTTAGATTATAGTTAACGAGCGGCAACGTTTTGGACCTAGCTTTGAACCATCGATTATGGAACGACTACAATTGTAAGAATAAAAACAAAACTCTTTTCAACAAATTTTAAAAAAAGTTCAAAATTTCCAAAATTGTACTCTAAAGTTTAAATAATCTTAAATTGCATAATTCCAAAAGTTAAAAGCAGAAATGTATATTATACTCAAACTTAGAAAATTTTAATAATTTTTTAAAATAATACCTCATAATAACTTTTGAACGGAAGTATAGATATTGAGGTATTTCTTTCTGGAATGACATAGAATGAACTGAAAATTACACTTTGAATTTCAATATTATTATACTACTAACGATACTCTAACTAACTGGTAAAAATTCTTTATCATAAATTTGATATACGATTTGACGTATGTTGAATATTGCGGGGCCTTCAAGCCGGAGTCCGTTTCTATCTTGAAGGTAGAAGCAGGTTGGCAAGCAGGTACAGAGCTGGTCCAATTGACGGAGACCAGAGGCTTAAGTCGACTCGTATGTCTTCTTATTTAATCTGCGAAGGCGTCTACTGACCAATTGTAGAAGCGCAGCTATAATCTTGATATCGTTACAATACAGCAGGTGTTCAGTCCTCACATAGATATATTGACATCCCATGATGAATTTCGTACCGTCAGCATTAATGCAGCAAGCATAATAATATTCCCTCGATGTACTTACAGCTTCAAGCTTAATCAACCTAAAATATTTTATTTTTAAAATTTGTTGAAAAGAGTTTTGTTTTTATTCTCACAATGGTAGTCGTTCCATAATGGTTCAAAGCTAGGTCCAAAACGTTGCCGCTCATTAATATCAAAATAAAAAATATTAAGAGAGATATTATTTTTTTTGTTTTTTAATTTTTGTTTTTATTCAACCGGAGTTATCCAAGAATGACTTAGACAAACCTTTTAAATAATACACCCGGAAAGAAACAATCATTTGGTCAAATAAATATAAAACATTTAAGAGATCCGGGCTAGAACGCACATTATATGGATTTCTGTTTCATGGCTGGAGAAGTATTTTTCGAGGATTTTGCCTTATATGATGATTACGATGCAATACATTTAAACACATTTTCGGTATACGTTCATGCTCTGGACCCATTTCGTGCGTTAATGCGGGGTATGTTATATCATTAAAACGTATACAGAATTGACAAGTAGTTTCAAACAACTTCACTATTTGCAACTTTAAATTCGTTGAGCTTTTTAAACACCTGCACAGTGCCAAGAAGGTATATGCGAAGAATAATATAATTTATATGCGAAGAATAATATAATTTATCTCTTGAATTGAATTTAGAGATAACAATTTTCAGTATCTATTCAAAATAGCCTCATACCAAAGCTTTTAACCCTTATTTCACTTTATGACAGACTTTACATAACAAATACAATTTTTAAATCCCTATAATATTTCGTATTTATAAAATTCCATTATTGCCTATTATCTAGAGCTTTTGCCACCCTGTTTGCCACCCTTTCTAAGTCAATCAAAATCAACAATTACTGAGCATAAATAAATAAATAAGGAAAATTAATTGTTTTATATAAACAGATTGCACACATAATGATAAAATGTAAGCATTTTTATATTTTTTTTTTTTTTTTTTTTTTTTTTTATTAGAAAAGTCTTGAATCACATTGTCGAGAGAATCCAAAGGAAAGAGTTTAAGCCTGTCGACATATGGAGGTAGAATAATCGGGTTATCCCAGTGAAGCCAACACAGGGCAAAACGAACGAATCTCCGCTGCACAGCCTCGATGGGTATGTATACTGCATAGAAGGGAGACCAGACCGAATTGGCATACTCCAAAATAGGTCTAACGAATGTGCAGTAAAGGACCTTTGTTATGAATAGATCGTTAAACTCCTTTGACCCTTTAGCCCTGGCAACGATTGTGTTACTATGATCCTCGAAGGAAAGACGAGAATTAAGGAAGACACCCAAATCTTTGGTTTTGTCAAGTCTAGTTAATAAACATCCATCTAAAGTATAACTTAAGTCGAAAGGCCTCCTTTTATGAGAAAATGGCATAGCGGTACATTTGCTGATATTGAGAGGAAGACAGTTAATAGCACACCATTTATGAAAGGTGTCTAAGTCCAAATTTAAAATTTCACACTCGTTTTCATTAAAAACAATGCGGAAGATTTTGGCATCTAATTAAGCTTAAAAATGTCATCATCGAGTTGGATCGTCGGAGTCAGCATGCATTTTGGTTAAATTGATGTAATTATTTATTCTGTTTATTACAAACATTATTATATTAGTTATTTTTATTTTGATATAATTTACACAGAAATATAAAAACCTATGCTGCCACAAAATACCGCCCCCATAGCTCCCCCGCTTACGTGCGGTACCGCACAAACAATATAAGGATGCAAGTATTTTTTATGAGCGATTGTCGCATCCCATGGGTATTTAGCACTTATATTAATAAACGTAATTTTTTTTAACATTAATACCAGAATTCGGATTACTATTTTCGATAAATGTATACATTTATTCAAATTCTGTTTTAAAGGACCTTCCAATGGGGCTAAGGGCCATTTTGCACAATTGCTTACCCTGAAAACAGCTGCTGATTTTCATATTGCATCATTATCGTAAAGATTTACTACACATTGGAACTCAGGAAGTTACTAATGTGTTGCGATCTTTTGTTTCCTGTGCTATTTCATTGAAAAAAGGGAGCTCCACCTAGAAAGTTACCATCATTGCTCCAATGTATTGGAGTTACGAGTATTATTTCCCAAAATTCTAAACGCTCCCCTACCCAAGTCATTATCATTATTTGCATCAACATCAAGTGGCATACTTCCGTCTTTGTTATTCTTTATTATCCTTGATTTCTATTTATTAAGAGCTCTTTCATTGTTCATTGTTGTAAACTTCGTACATCCTAGATTTTCAGAGGCAGAAGGCACCCTTCTGGCGGAACTACCTTCCTCTTTAAAAAAAAAATCACAAAAATCGTAGATGGAAAAACTTTCGAGACTTGCAAAATTATTATAAAACCGGGAAAATGGAAGAAGTGACAGAAAGTCATTTATATCACTGCCGTCTTCGGGATGTGACATTATACCTCGCAAACTGACACAAGGGAGAGAACTGTACAACCTGACAGGAATGCCATTCTTGCGATATAACAGTGAAGGAGGGTCGCGATGAATAAACTTATCACTTGACAACAATATCAAATGCAACTACTGCGGAACAAGTAATGATGTTATCCCGGCAAAAAAAAATGCAAATTCTCTAGCAACGTGTCCTAGAAAAAATCTGGAAAAAAGGACGTAATACACGCGCCAAATGTTGGTGACATATCATCCATGAAAAATGATGTGATACAATGTAATTTTTAAATTTGCGCGATTTTTTTTACGCATCAAGACGTGCTACGATGTGTAACTTATATGTATGTCTTGATGCCTACATTATTTTCTCGTCATTTCACTATACCGTATCAAGCGATTTATGTTTCACGATAAATTTCGCCGGGATTCCTCTTTGAGAGGAAGATAAATAAGCTATTCAGTCTGTTGACACTAGATTTAGAGGATGCAAAGGTTACTATATATTATTGAAAAGAATTGCATTTGACACTGAAAGCTCTTATTGATAACTAGTTTGGATTCCCTGAAGGAATAGCAGCGTGTGTAGCAACGGAAATCATACATGATGGGCTTGCAAAAGGGTGAATTCCGAATCTTGTTTTACCCCCGATTACAGAAAACGCTTGATATCCAGCCGTGAAAATGTAAACGTGCGTATGACATCACCTTAGGCCTTAGGGGTATGTGCGATTTTGTATCAGACCCTTCTTGCGATTTGAAATTTTTTCAGTGATTGGATCCTTTAGGGCAACGCTTGCTAAGAAGTGGAATAATATACGCCTAAATTAATTTTTAACGAGTTTACCGCTGTGATTATGATTAATAGCTGAGCACGATTTTAAGTTGACTATTCTATTATATTTTATATTACTTAAGTAGTTTTTATTCACTTCTCCTAGGTGGTTATTTTTAATAATAATAGTTTGATCTCCATAGCACAACGGTATCTGTAAAGCAATTCCAACATATTTGACTTCCAAATGGATTTTTATACTCTAAATGATGAAATCATAGTATATATTAAGTTTGTCATTCCGTTTGTAATGCATAGAAATTATAATGGTAGAGCAAATTTGATTGGACACCCACGAATAAAATTTGAATTTTTGCATGTCCGGCTGTCCGTCCGTGTGTCCTCTCGATTACTCGATGACGCGTTTACATCCCAAGAAAATTTTATTTTATATAGTAGTAACAGTAAGGTTTCCATTGCCAAATTATATAATTTAATTTATATAGACTAGTGCAGCCACTATAAACTCCTTATAGAGCTTAAATGGAGGATTATATAAAGGTTACCGTGAGTTGATTCAGGTAACATTATATCACTAAAAGTTTTATAAAATAAGTAACAAAAATATTCTGGTTACCTTCGTATAAGTTCTTATATAAGCCTTATATAACCCAGGGTGCTCTCGATTAATTTATTTTGGTCACAGCAGTGGTTGCAGTAATTTTTCGGTTACCTATATAAATTTTGTTTATAGTGGTGATGGTAACGTTTCCACATGTCTTGGATATTTCTCAGACTGATTGCTTTTCGTGATTGAAATGTTAGGGAAATTACTTTTCGTTACCTTTATAAAACCATATAATGCAAATATTTACGCAACCTATCTTGACATAGAATTTCGATATTTTTTTGCAAGGCATTTTTATGATGTAAGGGTTTAATATGTTTATATTTATTTGATATATTAATTCATAAAAATAACATAAAATAATTTAGAAATGTTATATACCTAAACAGATGTATTTTCTTCATATAAAAAGAAAATGGAAGCCATATGTATATCTGCAATTAAAAAGATTGGCTTAACCGACATTTTCTTTTTTATCTGCAATGCACAGCTGCAAAAATGACGACTTGTACTTAAATGAACGAATAACTATTATAAAACTTCAAGTACTTTTATATAAACTCTGGCTCTATTATATAAACTGAATGACCCTTATAAAACTTCTAGAAATATTATATAAACTAAAGGAATTACCATACCCTTTTAGTCATAATAAGTAAAATGTACTTTTTATAATAGTCATCTTCGTTACTAAAGCGCCATAAATAAATGAAAACAGTTTTAGAATGGCTACTATAAAAGGCCACCAAAAAAATTTTACCGTAAGTCCCCAATTTTATATTAAAGTCACCTATATTACTGAATGTTGTCGAGTTATATAAGGGTAAACACGGATACCGCAATAAACACTTATTATCAATTAATTATATAATTTGGTGATGAAAATAATTATAAAACTTTCTTATATACCTTCTTGTAATGGTTACTCTAAGTTATATACACCGGTGATTGAAACATTTCCGTCACCAACTTATAAAGCCCTTAGTAACCTACTTCCACGATAACCATTAGTAACCTTAAAAAACTGTCACCAATTGGTAATATTTTAAAACTCTTATATAACCAGTCAAATTGTTATATAAACGAGAAACCATAATAAAACCCTTATAAAACTATCCATCACCTTCAGTCACCAAAAATTGGAAAAATTGTTACTTGGAATAAAAAACTCAAATTTTGCACGCGAGCTTTTTAGAAATAAATTTGGATTTATGTTCGAAAATCAGTAAAGTCCTTCGTACTGTTGCCATACAAAGCTTTCGTTTATCACTATATATTTGGGCACTGCCTGACAATATATATCTTTGGCTCAAAATATTTGTCGGCCCTTTCGAATATAGAATTAGGCGACTTTTTGCAAATATTTATGTTTGCTTAAACCCTTAGGGTTTGACTTAAGCTCTACACATTTTTGCACGTCTTTGTTGCTCTCTGCCACTACTTTCGCCACAACCAAATTATCTCCGATTTTTACCATTGAATATGAATTATAATTCTCTGCACCCACACCAAAAAACAGCTTTTATGATATCAAAATTTCTAACTGTTAACTTTTTTAAACATTTGCGCCCATCCCACAGCGCCTCCAATTACTGGAAGCCAGGCAGACTTCCGAATCAATTATCAACGATGTTAAGAGAGTATGATAAGATAGAAAATTTTATTTATAAAGTCAGTATTATTGTGCCCAGCTACTAACTGATTATTGTATACTAAATTGTCACTTGTCGAATAAAGATGTCATTTTATTCCTACACATAACATCGCAGTCATGGCCCAATTGTCCCGGAACTTAAGCATTTCTCTTCGGAAAAATTCCAACCAAGCTAAAAATTGGTATACACTTACCATTCAGCTCTCCAAGTAAGGTGTTCATAGTCCTCGGAATTCGGTTGTCCGCATAACTTTTGACAGCCCAAAAAACGAGTAAAAAAATGACGTTATTGCGGTTTTTTGCTAAAATCTTTGTTTTTGTTGGTCTAACGGTTATAAGATATATAAATATAAAAGAAAGAGCGGAAAATTCTCTAGCAAAAAGGTGGAATAAAGTTTATTGATGACACTAATAGTTTTCCCAAAAACTGGCACTGAAACTCCAATAAAAATTTTGCATTGATATTTAATTGCATGTAATGTTCGAAATCGAAGTTTTTGTATGGTGTCTTTCCGGTTTGACATTTTTATAGACATTCGGGCATAAATAACGGTATATTCAAGTATACAAAATTAACGTTTCTGTTTTTACTTTTCTTATTCTATCATTATAAAAATGTAAAAGTCTACCAAAAAATATATAGCTTCTCAGGTCAGGTCTTTTTCTTCATGAATATTTTGGAATACATAACTAAAAAAATGAAGGTTGGCAGCTAATTCTCTTTCGGTTTCGAACTGATCTTGAATTTCGCACGGGACTGGTGGGAAATTCCAAGATTTCTCGGAATCAATAGCATTGGTTTCTGGGTCGTCGATATCGTTCCTTTTTTCTATCGAATCTTCAATTGGGGCAGCATTCCGGCAAGATGTCTCACGACAATTGCCGCAAATTTCTTAACATTGGAGGCCGAGCTTTCGACAGCTGCACAGTGCGCCCAGCCTTTCGAACAATTACAAAATATCATGATCAGAAGATGTTCTGGGGAGGAGATTGCGATGTTTTTATTGGTTCCAATATGCCGCCGTTTTTGAGTACTCATCTCCAATCTTAGGGGTTCAGCTGATTCATTAACCAATACCGCACCTGGTAGTAAACACGATACAGCTGCTCTTTGGCTGCGTCAGCGAAATATACTCAAATTTACTGACTTATTTCTGCCTATTACTTTCATAAAGCAAAGATAACGGTATCTGTTCAAGTCATCTTGATTAACTGGAGCGCCATACATAGCTAGAAAGATTCGAATTCCATCGGAAGAAACTAATTCTCGCGAAGCATCACTTTGGTAGAAAATTTGTGCTGCAGCACGTAGTCCTTGACGTTTCGCGAAAGTTTTTGGAGCTGCAGTTTTTCCTCTATGGAAAAGCGCAGACGTTGTGTCACATCCAGTGAAAGCGTATAGAAGTAGAAGATGATCCGTGATGTCTTCCTGATCATTGAAACTTCAAAAAGAGTAAAGTTTTCTCTCAACTTTTTCCTTGCCCAGTTTGAGGAAGAAGATCTCTTCATCAATCGGGGTGTGAGTACCAAGAGATTCACGTCCTCCCCAACTCCAAAGCCGTTTCAAGTTTAACAACAATATTATTAGCTTCGAGCTTGATAGACAACATCGAAATCAATCTGAGCTTGTTGTTACTGTTCGAAAGGATTTTTTCTTGGCTCACTGTGACTTTCAACGTCTCGTCACGCTGTTGGTACTATTGTCATTTCCATCGAAAACTATGACAGCGTTTCAACCGTAATACCTTTGTACATATCCAATATACTTTGAACAAATCAAGTCGAAAGATTCATTCTGATGGCATACAACCCGATTTAAGAGAAAACGTCCGTCGACAACATATGTAGCTTTTGTAAAATCAAGTTCAGTTACCGATACTTTGGACACGTCAAACAAAGCTGACTGTTTTCCCATACGTAGGTAACCTTCAATAAATTTTGGAAGCGGGAAAGGAACTAATTCATATCCCATATAAATATAGAGCTCGCCATCCGATATTTTCATGGCACTGATTCTCTGGAACAGTAATAATGGATGAATAGGCACCGTCTTATTACAAACTTTGACGCTAGCCATGAGTATTAAAAGCGAAAGTAATCTGTCAGCGCGGGAGGATTTAATGTCTTTGAAATTTTGACAGATGTTTTTCTCCATTACAGTAGTGTCGTACTTCTAAGCATTGTGGCAGTCTATTTGCTCGCCACCAGGCATCCCCGTTGCAAGGAGCATAATTTCTACACTTGAATATACCGTTATTTATACCCGAACGTCTATAAAAATGTCAAAACGAGGATACCGTAGAGAAGCATCGATTTCGATCATTAAATGCAATTAGATATCAATACAAAATTTATATTGGAATTTCAATGCCAGATTATGGGAAAACTATTAGTTTCATCAATAAACTTTATTCCACCTTTTTGATAGAGAATTTTCTGCTCTTTCTTTTATATTTATTGTTATGTATAAAAAACTTAGGTACATATATGTACCATATGTAGGTATATAAAACCTTAGGGCCTAACAGGTAAAAATAAAAAAAAAAACACAAATAATTAATAAGCCCTATATACCTAGAAACCTAAAATTGGGCATATAAAAGAAAAATATAAATATAAAATATAAAAATTCAGTAAACTAATCATGCACAAAACATGATTAGTTTATCGTCCAAAAAGGATGAAGAAAATTGCATCAGCAATTTTCTTCACATTCCTAACAAGTCATAAAATTTTTCCCATCAAACGACTTGGGAAAAACAAAAGTTTCATTTTACACCCCAAGTCGTTTTACTTTAAAATTTCCACGACAAAATTTTGCCTTCAGCAAAATTTGTCATTTCAATAATTTAATTACAAAATAAATCAAAAAGCAAATTGTACCTTCAGTACAATTTGCCGCGAAAAAATTCAACATGCATATACATACGTACATACATATTACGACAAAAAAAACTTTTGTAATAAGAACCGCACGCCACACAAATGCATTGCATGTATATGCGCGTCGCGATTGTCAAACGACGGGACGGTGGCTGATGTTTTCAAAAGTGTAAGATTACATTTTTGAAGCCATCGTTCAACGCGAATAATTCTGGACATGTTTGAACAAGTCCAGAATTAAAAAGTAAAATTTTCTTAGGATAAGAAAATGCAACTTAGCATTTTCTATCCTGAGCAATGGCTCTTGATCACGATGAACTTGATCAAGAGTTGAGTTGATTTTTGTACGCAATCAAGATCGTCACGCGTCTCCTTTTTAAGTGGTGAGATCTGAGTTCTCCTGATCTGGGCTGTCGCATAGAAAAACTTGTAATTTTGCAAAAGAAGTGATCGTGGTCGTGAAAAACTTTCGGTTGTCACAGGAATAAAAGTGTGTTGGAATACAAAAAACAAGTGTTCTGTAATTTTAAGTTGCAAATAATAAAGTGAAAAAATAAAATAAAGTTAAGTGTCCTTAATTCAATTCCCCCGAATATATAACAACATAGGAGGTTAAAGTGTGGTATTTTAGACCCCGAATATACAACATTATATACCTTATAGCCGTTAAATCAACGGGAACAAAGATATTCGCAAAAAACCGCAAAAATGTCTTTTTTTACCTGTTTTTTGGGCTGTCAAAAGTTATGCGGACAACCGAATTCCGGGGACTTTTCAAACCTTAATTGCAGAACTGAAAGGTAAGAAATTTTTCCAAAGATGAGCCCATTTTTTGCCTGGATTACAATATAATGGTCGAGGGCTGAAAACTCTGGAATTTACCGTCTATCGCAAGCGAAGGGCTCGTCTGCAATACGGATGGATTCAAAACTGATATGGGTGTTGGGGCCGGGGTGTGGAGTGCTGCACCTAGGTTTTAGACATCACTTACTCTGGGAAGTTATACTACAGTACTCCAGAGTAAGGTTTGTGTCATACTCACATGTGCTTACGAGAATCCAAAGAGAGTTCTTAGCATTCTGGCAAAGGTAATACCTTTTCTAGATGTTTTAGCCTTATGCGGCTCAGAGTTGTACAGTCACATGGGACGTGTGTAGCAATCTATTTGTCTTCCATACAGGTATTAAAATGAAGTGCCTGAAAGTTTTGTGGGTAAAGAAATGCAAAATAAGAATGGAAACCTATGATTTTTACTGTTGATTGATTATATGGAATACTCACATTATTTCTATAGTGAAATAAGATATAGACAAACAAACAAAAGGCAAATTTTTATTTATTTTATCTTGCCCCATATGGGGTTCGAATTCACAATTTCGATAATCGGTCACAAATGGAATAAAAGAATTTTTGAAAACTTATTCATTATACGATTCTAAATCAAATTAATAATTGCAAGAGAAAAAACAATCGCATCTTCCGGGGTTTGAAGCCGGAAGGCGGGAGTTCCGGGTGACTGCCATATCCTCCGAGCTAATGAGACAGATGCCTTTGCCTCTTGTGTTTATTAATTTATCTAGCCTATTAACCCACAGTTACTTTCAGCTGGCATTAAAATAACGATGACAGCGTCCAAATAAACTGTAAATTTTTTCGAAACTTTTGTTTATTTTATCTTATCCATACTTGCATTTCTTTCATATTAATTAAGTAAAGTTAATAGATTCATATACATATGTAATACCATTGTTAGTGGTTAGTGCATTGATATACCTGTGAAAAAACAGATCTCAAATAATAAATTAAGACTGCTAATTATAGGTATATCATTCTATTTTCTATTTTCTGACGAACAAAACTTTCGGCCAGATCGTTAAAATACCAAACTGACTTTTTCTCAAAGAGATTTAAACTGGATTATTCAATTTCTCGATATGTTAAGAAATTAACATTGCACTTATTTTAATATTTTTAACAGATCCAGTACAGTAAATATTAAAGCTTCATTTTCCCTTTTTAAGAATCGATTCATATGACATTACTTACACACATTTGATAGACCGGACAATCATACCTTGTTTCTCTGTATACCGTGTACTGTATAAATTTCTTGTCATACATACATTGTATTTCGTCGAATGCTCCTTTCATAGTAAGATCTGTACTGTCTTTTGTTCTCAGCCTTAACTTATTGCATCGAATCATTTGGAATACATAATCTACACTTACATAACAGAACAGTATAATCATCATCATCTGCATTACTATCAAAATAATTCTTCGGAATGAGTTTTCTCATCTTTTCTTCTATGCACCATCAGATGTCAAATAAATAAAGATATTTTCTTCATATCCCCGTTGTAATATTTGGACATGTTGTGGGGGAGGTGGAAACGTCGACGAAGTAGAATGACGAAACAGGATTGCATTGTTCTTTTGAAATGAATTTCCTTCGTCTTCAAGAATACTGCGGAAGAAAGTAACCCAACCGTGCATTCTGCAGAGATGGGAGGAAACTCAACATGACAGCTCCCATTGTTCTGGAAAATAGTTGGTGGCCCTCCTAGTCCTGGATATCTGTAGAAAGATGATATTGAGTTAAAGCAACGAACAGAAGGGGATAAGTTTTATATCAATATATGAGCTCCTTAACGGACGTCGTGCGACAATTATTATCATTTCGGGGTACTCATCTTCTGCTATAGTGTTTATTTTGTACATCGTAGATTTGTAACATCTCTGCAATTTGGGATTATGCCAGCAAATAATGGTCCTTCCTAGGTCATTGGGTTAAAAATGGAGCTTAGTAGGTAAGGGAAGTCTCATTAATTGCACTTGGATAAGTACTTTAAAACAAATAATTGAGTTCTCCCTAGGTTTTTCTGAATTCTGAAATACGGGGTCCACCCTGCCAAGGAACTAGAAATAATAAAAATCAGCATTGAAATGCAGCTAATCCAACTTGACGGAAATGACCTCACGTTGCTAATGTTTCATAGTTTGAATTTTTTAAGAAACATATTTACGAGACTAGTTAATACGCCGTATAGAATAAAATAAACACTTCAAGATCTAAACCTTATAAATTACATTGCGGGGGATACAACAAGCGGACAGCAAAATTTAACAAAATTACTAATTAGTTTCTCATTTTCCAAAAGACGCCTAGTTTGCTGTGAAATTCGATTCGGATTTTTTTTTCATTTTTTCCTTTAGAAGTAATTGATAAGATATTTAAGTAGTAGAAAGATAATAGACCTGACGGATTTAAATAAGCAGTCTTTTTGTTATATAGAAGTTTTTACGAATTATAAAATTTTTAATTTTAGAATTTTGACCAGAAAACGAAGCTATCAAGCTAAGGTATAAATGCCATTGTACCTATAGCTAAGTAATTAAGTAAAATGTGTTATCGCGAACGATCTTTTTAGAGTACCATGCGCACATTTTGATGGAGTGGTGCATCTCGATATACTATTGGCATCAAAAATTTGCCAATTTAATAATAATACAAAAACCCACAAACCATACTACGTCATCAGAGGCCGGATTCACTAACACGGAGAGTTGTGGATTTGACATTTAACTCTCCACTCGGAATTCTGATACTCGGGGAATTTGTATTGAGAATTACCAAACTCTCTATTCCACTCGATAAAACTCTCGACTATTGCAATTGTGGAGAAGTAAGAAGAATATACATCAACTGACAGTTTGTCTGTTTTTGTTATGTTTTGTGAAGGTAGGAATTCTTAAATTACAATATGGATTCACCGCATACCCTGGCTATATTTGCAAAAAGAAAAAAAAACAAATTATGGAAATCCTTGCAATACTTACAGAGAAATTTGGATTTTGTTGTTTCAAGGTACCCGGTAAAAATTTAAAATCACGCGAAAATGGTACAGAAGAGGTGCTATAAAAGTTTTAAATATACATCTTAAAGCTTGTATGTAGGATGAAATTGCATATACATTTTGTCCCCTATTTAGTTTTTGAGTCCGATAAATGGTATTGAAGAGTACTTCAACAGAAATGAATCAGTCCTACTTAAGATTAAAAAATTGCCGTTTTTTGGTAGAAAATCGGACATATTTTCAACTCATCAATATGAAGAGCAAGTAAGTCGTGGACTTTCACTTTCCATGAAAAATTTTTTACAACAGAGTACTAGTGGATATGAAACAAGGAACGGAAGAAATTTGTGCAAAATATAAGAACTGAGGTCTATATGACCCCAGTGCAAAATATTTATTTTTCGGCGGTTAAAAGACAATTAAATCGTAAATGGTCAACAACAACTAAACCATTCGATTATCTGCTCCTCCGTCTTTAATTTGATACCAAACATGACGCATTTAGGACAACCCCCAATGAGGGATGGTTCGACTCCCATCTCCAAAGTACCCACTCCCAAAAAATTGTCACCTATATTTTTCTACTCTAGACCTTAAATCCGTAGGATGCTCTACGACCATCCCACACAGAGCTAGCTGTCCTTCAATATAGCGACACTTCTCACGTTTTCCCAACTCCCCAAGTAACTTAGAGAATCGCGAATGAAGAGTGAGGGAGTATTAATCGGGGAAAACGAAAATTCTAATCTCCCAAACTCTCCGTGTTACAGAATCCGGTCCCAGAAAATAGAGATGTACAGCACAAGTGGGATCCGCTTTTGGGGGGAAAAGTGGAAAGCGTTATGGAATCCGTTTCAAGCTTACAAGTCGACGTCAAGAAGAAATGGAAATGGGGAAGCAGATGGTGATCGCTAAGAACAGTTTAGATGGGAACCCTTATGGTGGGCTGGCACCCAAAAAAATCAAGGTAAAGACTTGGCTCTATGTATAAAGATCAACTTGTCAAGATCCACACTGTTCTAATCTGTTTTGGAAAGCTTATTTAAGGGGTATTAGGGAAGAATATATGGCATAGTGGTAAATGTAAAGTATTAAATGAGCAAGTCTTATATATTTGTAAATTTTATCCTGAAAACAGGCCTATCAATTTTTACGGAATGGAATCAATTACCTTTTTTGGCTGCGAGAAAGGAAAGCCGTTTAAGTAGTTGAGAAATAATTTAGGGAGTTAGAATGTAATTGTATAACGAGTAATATCTTCTTTATTTGTAAATTGTATCTTAAAAATGGAGATAAAGATTTTAATGTAATAGGGCAGATCGACCGTTTGCTAGGTCTTGAATTTGAAAAAAAAAACTTTTTGGGGGCTAAGTTCCATTTTAATAATTTATAATATATATATATATATGTAATGTATATATAAGATAAGCATATACATTTACGTGTTATCACAGACAGAATGTAAAAGGAAGCATCGGGCAGTAATTAGAAAAGAAAATGGGTTTGCATATATTTATATATCAGTCACAAACGTAGTTTTGAAGTTTATCTAAAAGTTGCGTACAGTCACATTTCCTAGGAGATGGGCGTTTATTTATATTCATGGAAATAATTGTACATCTTGTATAATCACCATGTAATGGGCCGACATCTATTAAAACAAATAATTAGCATTACTAATTAACCAAGACAGAGTAGCGGAAACAGTAGCACTTTGAAAAATTTTCGCAGATTTGACCCACATTATCCTGTATCCTATAATTAAGTTTTCTTTCCTGTTATAAATTTATCAATTTTGAATGCAACACACCAAAAATAATTCCAGTTCAAATTATTAATTAAATTAATTAATTTATCATTATTAATTGTTTAACAAATTGGATAAAAACTACTTCAAATGTGTAAAACTACTTCAAATGTGAAAAGTTGTTATGAATAACGTGGAATTATCCAAAATATTATAAAATTCAAAATTTATAATCGGATATGTAAAACTGATATGTATTAACTGATGATACATATTTGGAGGAGAAAGACAGCCATCCCATATTTAATACAACTCAACTACCTTATATTGAATGATTTCCTATACAAGCAAAGAAAAAAACCTTCAAAAAGCGATTAAGATAATTTTATTGGGCTCAAAACCTAAAATTCCTCTTAGCGTTAATCCATAAATATAACGTTACAATCCATTAAACCTTTAAGTTGCCATTTCTATGCAAAGTGAGATAACTGGGTGGACTTACATTTTCTCCCCTAGGCTATTGAAAGCTGCAGTGGTCCATCAGTCAGAGGGGATGTGTTCTCAGTTTGATAGACACCGCAAACATTAACAACTCGAGTTAACGGACCAAATTTCCGGATCGTTTTTTTCGTTCTTCTCTTCTCAGGATAAAGTCAATTGCAATAGAATGATAGAAAGCCAATTTTCAGAACATATGAAAATCTAATGGCAGGAAAATGTCTACCATATATTCAAAAAGTTATAGGAAATGAAAGGTCGTAAACTACTTTTTCGTATTAGTGTATGGTAAGGCTTGAGAGGTCACATGATAATCGAAATACTTAAGTTTGAGGATGCTTTATTTGGATACGTAAAACTAAGAAAGTGGTGAAAAGTGTGCAACCACATAAAAATAATATTTTAGTACGAATGAATCTAAAAATTTAGTAAATATCTAATAAAATTATTAAAAATCTAGTAATAGTATCAAATGGATAAAATTTTATTGAAATTCTTTTTGAACATAATAGCGGATTAATAAAAATAATTAAATAACATGTTCATGCAGCAGTGCAACGAGAGAGGGTACGAACGCCCCCCCCCCCCCTCCCTAAAGGGTCAGTTTTAACACGAACCACTGCTACATATAATTAATTACTACCTTCATGAAATTTTCAAGAAACTAAGGATTTATTATGAACAAATGCATGCTTGATGAGGGTTTCATGATTTTGACTCCCTGATCCCGTTATGACTCAAGTTGAAATTTTAATATGTTTTGGTGGATAATATAAGGTAGAAAATAAAAAAAATAATAAAATTAAAAGAACATTTTCCAGCATATTCGAGAATGCAGTATAAAGGCCTTATATTTGATGTCCTTTTCGCGCATATATTTATAAGATGAAATTTTTCTGAGCTTGAAATCCTAACTTTCAAATGAATCATATTTCACTGCTCCTGCATGAACAGCAAAATATTTATTCATTTTGAAAGAAGACCAGAACAGCATATTTGTCGAAATTTGTAAAATGCTTTAATTTCCGAAATAAATAAAAAAAAAAATTGGTGATGGTCATGTCACACATGTTGCTCATTTAATATGGAATGACCCATATACCTCCAGCGACGTTATGGCACCACATGTCCAATAACGTGCAATAACGTCCATATTGCGTGCACCTGAGTACTACTGACACTATTGAAATAACAGAATAGAAATAGAGTAATTTCAAATGTAGTTGTATGTATCATATGTACATCGAGCCTAAGATTTCTTTTTAAAATAAGTAAATAAATATGCTTCATTTTATATGAAATTATGATTAATTAATTGAACACAAAGAAAAAAGTGGCTTTGAGTCTTATTTTACTGACCCCTTTTGGTCATATATGCCCCCTCACAAGCCACATCCTGGGTGCACTACTCTGTTCGCGATGCTCTGAAGAGCCCTGAAATAAAATATTCTGCCAAAGTTTTGCTAATCTTTCCCACCGTTGCCAACCGTTCAGTTTTGGTCGTATTTGTACGGTTTTTCTGGCCCTTGTACGGTGTACGACCAAGACCTCTGACCGTACGCAAAATGTGCGGTTATTTCACTTTCGGCACAAAATGTACGGTAATTTACGAATTGACCTTGGAAGAAATCTGAACACAGACCACAGCACAGTCGAGTACGCAACACAGCTACAGCACAACATACTAAGCATACGGGAAGGAGAAGAAGAACAATTTAGATTTGTTGTGTTGTCAGTTGTTTTATTGTACAGTCAAGTGGTCATTAGAGTTTAGTAGAGTTCATTTCATTACTTTTTCTAATATTTGCTCGACTTCTCGTGCTTGTGCTTGTGCTGCTAACTGCTAGTGCTAAGTCCAAGTTACTTTCTTTTCTTTGTTTGTTTAAAACAATCGCTGCAAAAGTGCAAATTGTAATAATATCAACTTCAAGACGTGGGACGGAAAAATCACTTTCGCACCGGTAAACAATTTTTCAAAAGCAAATATAGTTATAGTTGAATTTTTTTTTACCTAACTAAGCGCTTTTTACGACTTAGGATGTGTGCCAAACGAGCTAAATACTGACTAAATCTATTACTTTTTCATTTAGAAAATTTTCGAGCTTGCTAATTCTTCTTCTTTCTAAATGACTAATTCTTCTTCTTTGTAAATGGCACATTCGTTTTTCTAATTTGAAAGTTTTTTAAAAGTATTTCTTTTGGGTACAATATATGAACGAAATCTAAGAGCGAGTGGTTATGACCGATGTAAGTAAACAGGAATAAATTTTTGTAATTATTCCCGTATTGAAATATTATCTTTTTAATTATTTCAGGGACGAACGATGTAACAATGAAGTTTATTGCAGCTAGGATAACGTTTGATGAGGAATTCACATATAAAATAGTCAATGTAAAACAGGTTTAGGAGTAAGTAAATGATTTTGCTAAATTTGTTTTATTGAAATTTAATTATTACATAATTTTTAATCCAGTCATGTTGCATTAGAAGCCGCATGAAAAATTAAAAAAGAAATGGAACAACTTAGTCAGTAAATATAAAGTAAATGCTTTCTTCTTGTCAATTTTTTATAAAACAAATGTTATAAAATGCATTTATTTCAGCAAATTAGAGAACCTCCAACCGGCATAAGTACGGAAGATGGATGCGATTTATCCACAACTTGGCCGTTTTTTAATGTTTTAGATCAGTTCCTAAAGAAGAGGCATAATATTATTCAGCCATATACAATAAATAGTGAGGACAACTCCTTTGGACAAATTTCTACAGATACTTTCGAGGAATTGGATGATACTGATATTGAATTATCTCGAGTTTAACAGACAGCGACAATGCCTGTTTTGTTATCTTCAAGTCTTTATCGCACCAACAAGGAATAATAGAGCCAAATAATTATGAAACACTTCCCATATCCACAAGAAGAATAACGCCTCATCATCGAGATCAACAAAAACATCAAGATCCTGTGGCTCAAATACACGTAGGAGAAGGAATTTGAGTGAATTGCGTACAAATGAGAAAATAAGAAGAGCAGCAACTCTTTTCGAAAATTTTATGAGGTTACAATTTAATATTGTACATGATTCTTCTGAATCAGGATCGGAATAATAATAATAAATCAGTGTTCAGGAAAGTAATATTACCGCCATAGACTCTTTATTTATTGCCTCATTCAAATCCATCTTGCACAATTATGTAAGATAAAAATTAATAAACGCCACACGATTTCAATAGCAATGAAAGTGACAGCTGAGCAATTGGCTAAATTCCATTTTAGTTTGGCACAGCCCTGGAATTAGCTGGCTAAATTTCCAATGCAAACTGGAATTTAGCCAGCGTTTAGCTCGTTTGGCACACATCCTTAGTCAATGTTTTCAAAGACAACAACAACGGTAATATATGAATCAGTTCTAGAGTCTTTTAAATCGCATAATGTACCGTTATTTAATGTAATCGGTTTTGGATCAGATGGGTGTAATTCCATGATGGGAGAGCATAACTCTGCTATGTCTCGTTTTAAGTAGGATTCTTTGCATTTATGCACAAGCGAAGCAGCTAAAAAACTACTGGGACGGTATGAGAACTTAGCTCATGATATTTATGCTTTTTTTTTAAAAGCAGTGCAAAAAAAAGCTATATTTTTACAGTTTCAAAATGTTTTTGAAGCAAAGTCTCACAAGTTGTTAGCCCCAACACAAATACGGTGGCTTTCGCTACACGCAGTAATGGAGTGCACTTCGATTTTTTTTTGTTGATATGAAATCTTCTCAAAATAAAATACTGCTAGTGTTGTGAGAGTTTTACGAAATCTGAACGATCCTCAAGTTAAACTTTTTTACTTATTTCTGAATTGGATTCTGCCAAAATTTAATTCGATAAATGTACATTTTCAATTGGACACTTGTGTGATCACAAGCACTCAAGGTCGCATGTGCACCATGTACGAAGGCATATTAAGATCATTCTAAAGTATTGAATACATAAAAGAACCGCTTTGGAAGTTACAGACCAATTGAACTCAACTTTTCAATTAAATGACAATCAGATATATTTAGGATCAATAGTTTTGACTAAAATCCATGAATCAGAAACAATTAAATGATATTATTTTTGAATTTTAAAAACAGATGCAGCAATTTTTTGCACGCATCTTATTTAGAAATAAGAAAAAGGTATAACTTCTCGAACGAAGTTATGATTAACCTGAATTACTTCAATATTAAAGCAGAAATTTTTTGATATAATTTACTTAATTTAAAAATGATTTTTCATAATTTATCCAGATTTGTTTTAAATATTATTGTCTTTGCCTCATTCAAACGTGAAAAGCAAAAGGATATTTAGTGCTGTTAGTTTAATAAAGACCAAGCTAAGATACAGTGTAGCTGAAGTACAAAACTATTAGGTTTCGTTTTGAAACAAATCAAATGTCTTAATTCGAACCTTTTTGTTTAAATCAAAACATTTTGTGCAAAAAGCATATGAAACTGAAAGAGATTTTTCGACAAACTAAAGAAGTTTTAAACTAAAACTTGTTTATGATTATATGCAAAAACTGAAAAAGGTTTATTACGAAATTCGTGAACCTTTAGAGTAACTACTAGTAACGACTTAAATTTTCTAGTAAAGTTTAGTTTTATACTGCCCGTTTTGTAATAAAGCTGCACTGTTCAATACGTTTTTCGTACAGTTAAGAATAATAGTATCAATTATAAACACATTAAAATCCAAAATTAATAATTAAAGACATATCAGGTTTTGTTCAATATTTTTTATTAAGCTATCCTTTTTTACATGAAAGTTTTGGTTAGTTATTTTAAAAGTGTTAAAATAGAATATATTTTTTTGGTTTTTTGTAAGACCTTAGTTTTAATAGGCTAATTAAATGAATAACATAAAATGCACTGAACATTTTTTTAAAAACAGGCCATTAAATAAATAATTTTTTTTTTTTTTAGATTTCTTGAAAGAACTTCGCGTGTCACTTTTCTTTCCAATTGCAGTCGCTGGTAATAATTTAATTAAAGCAAGAAAGGCCGACGTAATTTTATTCCACTTTATTAAACAAACAAAAACCACCATGCAATTAATAGCTCATGTACTTTAATAAAGTGATAATTATGCTTTGCATTCATGTATGTGTGCTCCTGATTCTTTAAGAATGTTAAAAACTTCGGCTTCATATGTAGGCCATTTCTTCAAAAAATGATCAGTATATGTAAAAAATTGTATTTGGAATTCATACAAAATCTGAAAGTTGCAAAGTTATGAGCAGAAAATTTTATTTTTTTTATATGTTGTTGTTTTATTTATTTTAATTGAAAAATAAATAAATCCTCAACTGTTACTTTTAAAGTGAGTGTACTGAGTCATCTCTGCGTAATTGTAAATAATAAATTTATTATTAGGATTGTTCAACCAAAATGCTACCTGGTCAAAAAGTTGTGTTCGTACGACTTTTTAATATTAAAAAGATGGCAACGCTCTTTCCGTCGGTCTGTCCTTCTGCTCGCACGATAACTTAAGAGTGCGCATTTTTAAAATTGTAATTCCTGATATTCAAAATTTAAGTTCGATAACAGATAAAATCAAAATCAATTCAAATTTTTGGATACTGTTTGAAAGTGCTTTGATTTATAGAACTGAAATATTATGCATACGTTTCTTAGGTATTAAGCACCTTAACCTTACTAAATGTTTTATAAAAATACACCACTAAAGAACTCAAATTATATTATCATATAAAAACGGGCCATTCACATGTTATTTTGCTGCGTCAATAAATGTGACAGACAGATCAATTATCATTCTCAAATTTAATATGAGAGCACTGGTGACAAATTAATTGAATTTTTTAAGTCTGTAAATTTCTTAGTATTAAAATTTGTATGAATATATATTGAAAATTAGAATAACAATTATCATCAGCGTTGTTTTTCATTGAAATAGAAAGCCTTCTTGGATTTATTAAACCTCAGGTTATTTAAGTTGAGCAATAATACCCTTATTATTATATGCATAACATACATAGATATGCACTAACCTACCCAATTTCATAAACTAAGGTTTATGCGTGAAGATTGGGGTTATTGTTTGACTTCAAACTCACATTTAACTTCCGCATAGATCACATTGTTAATATAGAGAACTTAGGACCCCTCAGAATCCAAGTCTTTGTCATCGTCATCGTCTTGTTATTACAGTGATGTAACAACGAGTCAAGCTCTATCCAAATCCATATCTATGCCGCCAAGCTTTGCCAGTTTGTATAACAGTTTACACTGAACCAAAAAGGTACGTAGATCCAATAAAAAAGGTCGTCGGATAAATTAACTTTTTATGAATTTTCATGAATGTGTTCGTTGTGGTAATCAACAGAGATACATTAAAAATTAGGCTCAATGTAAAGTTTATAGATTCAATGAACTAAGCTAATTGATTCTATGAATGGTCAAGTATCTCATTTCTTCATTCATATAATGCATTATATACATTAGAGCAATAAATTTCGTACGTAGATTTTACGACCGAGGTTTATTGCTACAATGTACTATGTACATTGATCCAATGAACCTAATTTTTTGATGAGACCTGCCGTTTCAAGTGTACTTATTAGTTTGCCCTCTTGCCTTTTTCCCAATTTTGCACTCATCAGCTTCCTTTATAATTTATCCCTTTTTCTCTTAGTAGCGCTTTTAAGTCAACTAGCACTCGGGCTCTGGAGGTTATCCTCAACATACACCCGGTACAAATACATATTAAGCAGAGGGTGTTGACTACAGCGCTAAGACTGCCTCTTAACCTCGGCTGGTTTCATATGGGAACAAGAGTTCCACATGAATCCATTTATGAGTTTGTGCAGTCTGTCGCACCTAGCATCGACAGGGACCTCGACCACCTCCTCGAGACCATACTGGAAAGCAATTCTGAACCTGCAATTCCATTCAGGGCAGAATTGGAATCAGATTCCGTGCTTCAACCATTAACAACCCGAATTATAATATATACTGATGGAGCTTAAAATTGAATTCGCCATGCACCTTGAAAACTATGCTATGATTTTGCAACCAGAAGTCAAGGCTATTCTTTAAGCGGGAAGCCAACTCCTTAACTCAGATACTGAGAATAAGGGAATAGCCATCTGCTCAGACAGCCAAGCAGCTGTTAAAGGTTTGTCTAAACCGTTTATAACTTCCAAAGTATTAATGGAGTGCAAACCACCCTGAACTCCCTTTCTCGGAGTAACAGGGTGATAGTGCATTGGGTGCCGGGACACAGCAACATTAGCGGGAATGAAAAGGCGGACGAGCTTGCACGTCTTAGTGCAGCCTCGCAGGAGCCTGCATCTACAGTCGGGATTGCACCAAAACACCTTGTCTCAATCATTTCAAGCTGGGCTGAGCGCCAACACAGTCGCCTTTGGTAAGAAGATCTCTCGGGTAGAAGGGCACTCCTCTCTCAAGGGACACCTTCACAGGATGAGACTTGCTGATGATCAAATATGCAGGGATTACGGAGAGGATTCCGAAACAGTGACCCACTTTCTATGTCACTGCCACTCTGACACTCTCAGGAATACGTTACAGAATTTTTGGCTGACACCTCCTGGACGAGTTACACGATGCCGGCAAGGAGGGCTGGGGGCTAATACTGAAGTATATAGGAGCGTCCTGTTGGGACCTATGAGCAATTGCTCATGGGTCTAGAGGGTGAACAATGGGCCTTGACTTGGCCTATGGTCGGCGGAGCCCTCGGGGTCCCAAACCCCTGTTTCAATCAATCAATCAAGCGGATTTTGATTCTGTTAATGTAATGATGTAGTGGTCAGTCGTAGGTTACATTTATCATCTCGAAGTTTTAAATTACTAAAACGAACACCTACATATATTAATTTGAAAGATTTCATAGCTTGTTTTTCATATGGATAAGATTTTTCTGTATTGTCATTTAAAATCTTGTAGCCTCTCCTCTCTGCGTAAAAGATGATTTTTTATATTATAAATTATAAAAAGATAAGATATTAGTTTGAAAAACGTAATAAGTGGAATGGAAATATTTTATTGTAATATGTGTAGAAATATAGCAATAAGACATTTGAAAGTATTTTTTCCTTTTTAGATTGATCTAAGTCATTTACTTTTAAATTTTACTACTTGACCAAGTTAGAAGCTACGCATCGAAATAGTTGTGCGAGAGTTATCTGTATTATTTAAGTTTTATTATGGAATTCTAAAATGTCTTTATATAACTATTGGGTTAGTTAGTTCCTATACATCAAAAAACAAAAATTATTTACAAGCACATATATATTTCAAATTCAACAAAAATGGTTTGGTTCATTAATTTAATGTACTTTAAGATCACATGTAATTGAAGGATCATAGATATCTAAAATTAGAGTGCATTTTCTGCAGCCAAGAAGGAATAAATTTGTCGAATTGAATAAAACAAACATATTACCGTTATTTTTAATTTATTTAACATACATCGACCTTAGAAAATAAACAATCAAACTTAGAAATATCACAAATAAGTACGAAATTATACGCAAATGAAGGTCCGATGCATGCAAGCATACGCTTAAATTGCCATACGACGAACTTCCTTCTATGCAAAGGAATTATTTCTGACTCTATGAATACCACAAAGAGTGAATTGAGATTGATCTCCTCTGTGATAGATCTTAAATAGTTCTTCACTCGTTTTAGGGCTGAAAACGACCGTTGCGTCGAGCATTTTAACCCTGGTGTACACAACAACATTAGGAACGCTATTTTTCACATTTAGATAAATGCCCAAAAATGTACTTGTATAGCTTCAGGGCCGATAATTGTTTTCCCCTGTAGTATCAGCGGTTGACAAATGAACTCGCAGGTGTGTACTCGATTCCCAAAGTCCCATCTAAATCTCTTGGATAAAAGGTTTTCAAGTTTCGTGCGCTCTCGCAGATATCTTGATATTCCAAGCTATGTAGCTTCATGAGAAAGTCAAATTTTTTACTAAAGTTCTCTTGAGCAAAACCACGTCTTTTCTGAGATCAATCTGTCGATAATGACGTTGAAAATGGTATCTCTGGTTCCATCCCTCCTGTAATCTTACTTCATCAATTGAGAATTTGTTTGCCGCCCTGCTCTGGCTATTGGTTAATCCGTGTATGTAAGAACAATAAAGTGAATAATTTTTTTTTAATGTCTGGTGTCATATGACCTCCATGTATGTGGGATAATAAACGCACGTGTCAATATAATTTCCCCCCTGATGGGGCCCCCCGACAAAAATGGGCCCGTATACAACTGTCTAGTTTGCCTAAGCAGAAGTTCATCATTTTCAATATCAATGTCAAAATAGGCGGAAATTAACAAACTCTTAAACTTGATTGGAAGAGCTCCAAACTTTTAAGCTTTATACTACTTTATACTCTTGCTCTAAAATAATTACAGAGCTTACGGTAATCTGTAACAAATATTTGCAATGCCATAAAAAAGCAATTGGATATTTTGATAACTTGTGACTAGCTGAAAATTTATTTTTATTAAAATGTTACGTCATGCTGCCTGGGATGTTTCCTTTATTTAACAAAATAGTTGTTAGGAGAAACGTTTGAGCCATCCTGTAGACATAGTGATTAATGGGAAATAACGAACTATGCTTGATGAGAATCTTTTGAACCAGCCAATAATATAAGACGGAAGTGCTTAAAAGTCGTACGTATATTTTTAGAATAATTGGTGGAGATGTCTCGAAAATCTTTAAAAATGAGTATACTTATATTCTATTAATGGAGGCAGTTAAAATGTAAGACTGGATATTAAATTGGATATTGAGCCAAACGGTTTTTATTTGTTCTCATGAAATTACTCATACATCCTTATTATGTGAGCCAGTAAAAGTTTTTTATTCAAATGAAACATATTTGGGATTCGTGCTCTCTCTTAACCTTAGGTAACAAATAATTAGATTACTAGAAAGGAATAAGTAAAATAACAGCAAAAAGAGCATACAATTTTTAAAGGAATGTTTAATGTAAAAACAAAAACAGTATTTTAAATAATCAACCAAAAGTGAGAGAAGTAAAAAATATATAAAATAGAAAAGTAAAAAACAAGGAGAAAAATACAGCAACTGAGCAACTGTTTTAAAATAAGTAGGACGAAGTCTGATCATTAGACGAACAGTTTGGGGGTACTGTCCACGTAGGACGAGGTTAAGCAGAACAGCAATTCAGAAAGGAGCACCTCATGGGCCTAACGTTCATCCTACTAACATTCTGATTAAGATTAATTAATCATAACCTAATTTGCCTTAAAAATGCATAATAACTGCGTATAGACTCTGCAACGTACTGACCCTGAAACAGAGAATACCCTTGTTATATTGAACAACATTTTGTTATTAACCCTTCTGTCTATGAAGGTTTGAAAATCCTTCCGTCCACGGAAAAGGTCTGCCTGGACCTTCATACATTTTATATGAAAATATAACCACACTGCAGAAAAAAAATTATTGCTAACGCTTTTGCAAGTTTAACATATGTCAATTCCTATAATTGACACATGGTAGGCTGCGTTTCTAAATTACAATTTAATCAATTCCAATAATTGATATTTGTGGTGTTCTGAAATGCAAAATTGTGGTGGGTAGTGTAGCGATTGAAAGATATCGTTTGGTTACCATTCACTTTAATTCTCAGATGTCAATACTTTAGCGTTAACTAATTCTTTACTTAAAATTAAATTTAGCACAATTCAAACTCATTTTCTTCAACAAATGTAAAAATTACTCAAATATATTTCTTTAATTCAATGACAAAACCAGTGCGTTTTTTAATTCATTCTACGTGTATTCTAATTTAAGCTTTATCTATTTAACTATATATGTACCTACTTCAGAAAATTAATATTTACTTACAATTAATTATTTCACTTAAACAATTACTCGATTTAAATTCTATTGTCTGAGCATGATTTGCAAAATATGTCATATAGGCATGTTTTTCACAAAATGTCAAAAAAACAATAAAATTTACAATTTAATGTATTTATTAAAATTTATTCTGAAAAGGAAGGAGGTTCATTAGTTATTAATAATCTTTGTTAAGGTTATTTGTGGCTAGTAATTATACCCACATGGCATGCTATTACATATTTCCCATAACCTCAAATTGGTAAAAAAAAATCAATAAAAAATATACCTTTCTGATAACTATTCGTGAAATAAAATTTCCTTGAAATTTTAAATTTTGAAAGCTTGTTGCTGATTCATACAAAAATCTTGAAAATTGGCACGAAATTTGGAGCCAGGTTTTTCCTACCAAATTTTACAAGTGGAGCCGATGAAAAAATTTAGTGCAACAATTGCAAGTCCCAAAACCATAAAAAACTCTAAGATCTTAGTGTTACTTTTGCATGAATTAGGAAACTATGGCATGTGTTTTCTAAATGACAACTCGAAAAACTAAGAGAGCGAATGAAGGAATGACGCGCTTTTTATAGAAAATTTTGTCCACATTTCATTATCCATAAAGTGAAATCTTCGAAATATAACTTTTTATAACTTTATTAGAGTTTTAGATTATCATTTGTATATGCCAAAATGCATTTTACATTTTTTGGCATCCTTCACATAAAGATTTATTATTAATTTTATTACTTTTAATTGATTTTTTCATAAATTTGATCTACTTTATCGACACGCCATTTTACGGTTCATTCCAATAAATTCCTCTCATTACTTTCGCTTTTTTGTTTTGCTCGCACGATACCTCTCTTTCTCACTCGTTAGTGAGTATTAGAATTATAAATATCGCGAATTACGCGAATTGTGCGAAAAATATCGCGAAACGAATGCGACCATTAAAATCGCGCGACGATTTTACCCCAATTTGACGTATCGCATGTCGTGTGAGTATGAAGTTCACCGTGTATTTAAAATTTCGAAATGTTAAACGCGCGCGATTTGTTTTTTGTTAATTTTGTTGATTTAATAGTGTTTTTGTGTGGTGTGTGCTGATTTTTCACCGCTGGATACCATAATCTACAGGTAATGTACAACATTTATTGGATTTATTGTGATTTTTTAATGTTTTTAAGATTGGTGGACACCTGTGCAGGTGAGCTTGTTTTGGGTGTTTTCTCACCTGAAATATCCACCAATCTTCTGCATGTACTTTTATTTACATGGTTGTGGTCCCTTTGTGTGTTTAATTTGATATGTGTATGTTATGGCATGGAAATTACACATAATTTCCTGCCTTCTATGTTGTTTGTTTTGATTGTTTGATGTACAAAAAACGCTTTTCATGTTAAATAGCTTATTTTATTGTTAAGTTTAGTATTTTATACTCATTTTTATTTATATTTCATCTGTTTTTTATTTATTTCATATGTTTAATTCATTTCCTTTTCTCGTTTCATGTCAGCGAGGGACTTACTCACCAGTGGCACACTCCAGGTGAAGGTAAGAAGATTCGTTTTATTTCATTTTGAGCGAGATAAATTGTTGGTCTTCTTTTTTAGCATCGTCGAACAATTATATACATGTTTTTTTCTTCATTTTTTAGAAAGAAAATTATTATATTATTTTTTTAGAATTTTTACATGATTTTATTGCTATTTATGGTTTGTTGTTCTTCGTTGATGCATTTGTGGCACTTGTTATATTGCTGGCTATGTTGCAAGCAAATTAGTTTAGCACATGATATGCAAGAAAATCTCGTTTTTCGCTGTATTTGATCATTTGTTCGACAAATGAAACAAGATTTTAGCAGATGTAGACGACGATGCTGATGGCTAATGGCACGTGTTCACTTCCGGAACTTTGTGCTAAAGAGGTTTCCCGAAGAAAGCTTCACTTCCATTTCTCACATTAAATTTAGACGTAATTTTGGAGTTATTCATTCGTTGTTCGATCTATGGAGTCACCAGCTGGTTCACTAAGGAATGTAAACATGTTCGACTGGCACCTGTGTTCTGGGTTCGTTGCTTCTCGTTCACTATCCTGTATATAATAAATGATGCCAGCACCGCCACATCCAACATGTTGAAAAAAACGCCAATGACCATCGATTTGTTTGACGTTGACAGGTGTATTCACCTAGCATCTGATCCATTAAATCAACACCTCCTTTGTGCTTGTTGTAGAATAGTATCGCCTCTGGTTTTCTTACATCACCAACAACTTCAATATTATAATGTACTGAGGACAATATAGTATAACTGCATTTTTTTTTAGGCACATATGGGACCCTATTCAAGTGTTCTTCACGCTGGAATTTGGACATACTGAAAATAAATAAAAAATAAATTTAGGAAAAAGTTTCAACGAAATAAAACAAAGTTACCGTCTCCATGTCGATCTGGAAATACTCAATTCGTTAGCCAATTCTTAAAACATCCAAAACTTTATGTTACAATAAATATTAATTTTTATCAAAAATTATAATTTCGAGACACTTTTATTCATTACAAAAGACGCTGACTAAATGGCAAAACGAGTACAAACCACTAAGCCACCTGATCAAAGAGGTATAAAAACATAGCACATGAGTCACAAAATGTGTACGTAAAACTAGTAAAATATAAAAATGATTTACACCAATTAAAATGAATAATTTGCCGTCAAAGACAAACAGTTACTGCACATATGTATGTATCAGGTCCAGCCAGACCTTTTTCATAAACAAGATGTATATAAATTTAAATATCCTTTTTTCTCATACACATACGCCCCAGATTTTGGTTACCTCTCAAAGTCATGGAAAAATAAATGGTTGAGGAAGTCATAAAGTTCGGCAATGTCTGTTGTATATTTCAATGAATGAAAACTTTCTAAAGTTCGAAAATGTCTACCCAGACCTTTTCATTGACAGACGGGTTAATAGTCTCCACATTTTCAAAGATATGAGATTAGTGAGAATAGCTGTTATAAATTTATATTTTACCCAATATGTAAGTATATGTAGTTACTGAACTTAACAGTCGCCGTCGCCACACTATAGATATTGTATAACTTGTACTCCTTTGCAGTCAACACTCAGTGCAGACATTGTACCCCCAATATTTCACCAAGTCATTATCATAGTAATCAAATTAATTTCATAAATTTCCATAACATCACCACCAAATCCTCTCTCTGGACAAGATACATTCTTCTCCCAGTCGATGGAATATATATATGCACGAATGACTTCAACCGCCTCAACGGCTTTAATTATTGCCAGAGGCATCCGTTTACATCTTTCAAATAATCACTACGAACAGCACAACCATTAATTATCATGCAACGAACGCATAATAAATCTCCAATCTTCCAGTTCCAGAGATACAACAGTAACATTTTCTAGGATTATATAGAATGTGCCAGAAACGTTCTTCGCTTTATTCGACGTTCCAGGCAAATTGCACGTAACAAACCTTAACACGAAATTTCCGTCACGTGGTTAAGATTGACACATGTCAATTACAGAAATTAATGAAGAGCTTTAAACTTGTTATTTCCTGGTGTTCGTCTACGCTGAATCAATAGGGATTTTGTATATACCTATAAAGGGGCGCAAAATGTAAAATTGGATTTCTACACTAATATCAGTCTATGCGACTTAGTTGTGAAATGAGACCTGATGACAAGATTTTAGGTGTCTATTCCTATTACCCGAAAATAGTAAATTCGTTCAAAAATCGGCACCTTTCGTTCCAATCACGTGGCCGAGCCCTCCTAGTCTACGAGATTTCATATAAATAATTATTTTTAAGGCTTTCGCAGTTACTTACTAACATCAGAAATTTGCGAGCATATTCTGGACCATCCAGCAGAATATCATTGGATTCTTTTTGAAAAGGCAGAAGTCCTGGCTCGCGAGCCTTATTATACTCCTTGTCTCGTTCGTGAGGCGATTGAAATAAAACGTTGACTTAATTTCAATCGCGACAACAATTTCCAGCTTTCACGAACAGGGGATCACATCCTTACCACATCTTCAGGATTAATCCGATATAAGCTTTGCTTAAAGAGTGACGTAGTGAGTTATGTTTGTTAAAAAAACTCTGCACAACAGCAACAACAAATGCATCAACCACAGCAACAGCATACGCACTGGTACAATCTACGTAGCTTAAGTCGTACGTAACAATTCAGGCAGTTACCCGGTGACCACGCTCAATGTAAGTAACTTGAAGCGAAACGTTCGGGGTGAGTCCTTGTTTTAGAACTCATTAAATAATTTATTTATAACGCGGCTAATCCGGAAAACGTATATAAAAATGTAAATAATTATTGTTCAAATACAAAGTTCTTGTATACACCTACGTAAGTGAAAGGATAGGGTTAAATAATAATCACTCTATTCCATATTGTGTTCCTTATTTTTATTATTATTTATTATTACAAAATATTTATGATCTTTATGATGACAAGGGTTGAAGGAGATCTGTATTGCATAATGAAGGGTTGCTGAATATTTGTTAAATCAATGCGAGAAGTTTTGTATAAATATAAATAATTTCTGTCTCCAAATGTTGGCTCTATGACCATTGCTAGTGACGATCACGTTTTGCCAACTATAAGCAGTTTTAAACTCCAAAGGTTGGCATTATACATTGGGGGGTAGAGACTCATACAGCCAGTAATAAAACGAGAAACACGGTGATAACTTTTCCAACCTGGCCAACCTCACAAACTTTGACAGTTCTGTAGAATATTTGAGATCAGGTTGTCTACAACTGAATGGCAAACTGCTTGAGGCCGGAAAGGTTGAGGTTGAAATGGAGGAGATCTACTTTCTACTCTGTTGGAACTCTACTAATGCATGAATTCTTTACGAAAAGAAATGAAAGAAAGATTTGTTTAAAATATTTCGGAAAAATGTGTCCAGTCAAAACTTATTTCTCCTGTAGTAAATTATAACAAAATAACTGGAATTCTCAAGCAAACAGCTCATCAATTAACTACTATCAGGGGCACACCGAAAGATAGGACGAACGGACCCCCCCTGGAGGGTCAGATTTTTTTTAACTCGCTCCACTTTAACAGATAATTACTTATTAACATTCATGAAATTTTCAAGAAACTAAGGACTTATTATGAGCAAATGCATGATTGGTGGGGCTTTCGTGATCTTTGATTCTCTGTTCCTTGAGATCTCCAGCTGAAATTTTGATATGTTTTAGTGGATAATAACGGTTGATTTTTCAAGCATTTGGTTATTAATTATCAAAAAAAAAAAAAGACAGAGAAATTAGAAAAAGGTATAAAATTGTTATTAGAGATTATAAACGAATTTTTGCCATTTACTTTTGAAAGATTATTTCATGTAAATGTTGGCCACGCCTGCGTTCCAGGTGGTCCATACGGGCAGTCCATTTTCAGTCACTTTTCGAGCATAGCCGCTGGCATCTCACTGATAACACGTATGATGTTGTTTTCTACTGCTTTGATCGATGCTTGCTTATCAGCATAAACAAGAGATTTGGCGTACTCCCACAAAAGGTAATCCAACGGTGTCAAGTCGCACGATCAAGGCGGCCAATTCACTCGTCCAAAACGAGAGATGAATGCTCACCAAATTTATTTCGCAATAGGCTCATCGTTTCGCGTGCTCTGTGACATGTGCAAACCGTCTTGTTAAAAGCAAAGGTCAACCATATTCAGCTTTTGTATTTTAGGCAATAAAAAGCTGGAAATCATTGCACGATAGCGAGCAGCATTGACGGTAACGTTGTTCTCATCGTTATCTTTGAAAAAGTATGGACCAATGATTCCACCAACCCTAAACCACACCAAACCGTGCATTTTTCAGAATGCATTTGCAGCTCTTGTATTGCTTGTGGATGCTCATCGGACGAAATACGAGAATTTTGTTTATTTACGAATCCGTTGAACCAGAAATGTGCTTCATCGCTGAAGAAAAAGCGGATCTTTCTCCAGCTTTTCCAAGGCCCATTCACCGAAAACTCGACACTATGGCAGATCGCCCGGCTTCAACTCTTGAACAAGCTGTAGTTTACATATGTAGTTTATACTCCTTCAAACCAAGATCCTTGCGTAAAATAACACAATGCCAGTTGCTGCGAAACAGCGACGAATGGACACATCACGATCTTCACCAACACTGGCGGCTACACAGCAGCAATATTTTATTCTGTACGTACTCTACGCACACGGGTGGTTTACTTGGTGTCCAATAAGATGAAATTGGTGCGAAAAATTATCACCATGCCTTGAATAGCCTGCTCAGTAGGGCGATTATGACGACCATAAAACGGTCGAAGTCACCGAAACACATTTTTCACAGAGCACGAATTTTTATAATAAAATTCAATAATCTGTAAGCTTTGTTCGGGTGAAAGTCTTTCCGTGATGAAATGGCGATGCAAACTGAACAGTTTTGACTTTGACACATGAGACGAATCACGCTTGAGCTGTCAAAAACAGAGCGCTGAAGAACCAAACAGCAAAAAAAATACCCAGTATATGGTAGAAAATAAAAAAAATAATAAAATTAATTGCACGTCTACGAGGATATTCTAGGATTACGGATAAAAACCTTATCGTTGATATCCTTTCTCGCATATTTTTTTGAGATGGCATTTTCTTAGCTCAAAATCCTAACTTTTAAATGAGCCATATTTTACTGCTCTAGTATGACCAGCAATATCTATGCATTTTTAAAGAAGACCAGAACAGCATATTTTTCGAAATTATTAAAATGCTATAGCTTGCGAAATACGCAATGGATATATGTATATTTGAAATTTGTATTTTTGTTCTCACAAACCCTGCAAGTATGTACAATTTCACAAAAATTGGTAATGGTCATGCCACACATGTCGCCAATTCGATATTGGCGACGTTGCGGCACCGTACGTTCATATTGCGTCCACTTCCTGTCGCAGACACCTATGGCACCGCACCGGTGCCATAATTCAAGGCTGAGTATGACTAACACAATGGGAATATGTATACATATAAGGAAAAGAAATAGAATAATTTCAAATGTATTTGGATGTATGTATTACTGTGTATTGGATTCTCGTGTGCCGCTTAGGTTTCTTTGTAAAATTTTCTAAAAACGGCACAAATAGCGTGGATTTCAATAAGTAAATAAATGTGTTTCATTGCTTGTGAAACGATATGATTAATCTAAAAGTACTCTAATGGACTAAGGACGCCACTTTAGAGATCTGTTTTCCGACTCCTTTTGAAGTTGAGACCCGATGGATTCAATCTACCAATCAATCAGAGTTCTTCAGATGCGATTTACGAAACAAAATGAATTATGAAGAAATTATAAACCGAACCGATATCACGGGATATTTGAAAATATTTACCTACATGCTTTAATTTTGGCCTAGATTTCACTTAAGTGTTTGATACACTTTACACTTTAATTGTTCGAATAACTATTAACTTTAGGTTACACGATGTCGAAAAATTATTAAAGCTTGTTGCGCGACGGCAAGCTGTGTTCATGTCTGTTGTTTTGTAATTATGGGGTATTTGGGTTTAATGGAATTAGGAAGTTGGATATGTTTGGAAGGGTAGCGGAGTGTTAGAAATTTCTCTAACTGGTTGTGGGATGGTGACTTGAGTTACTTCCTACGTGGTGAGAGATATCCCGAAAGTCCAAAATGGTATAGCGATGATAAGTCCCACGATGGTCGAGTAGCGCCAGGATGGTGTCCTGTCCACGATGGTGGCTTCCTGTGCCAGTGAAGAAAGTAAATCTTTCGCGCAGGTAATAAATATTTCTCGTTTCCGAGTGAATAAAGTGGAGAGGTGATAAATAATGGAAGTTTTCAACTTGGAGTTGCGTTGAAAGCTGACTAATGAGCGGGTTTGAATGTTGAGAGATCTTCTCAAACTGTTCGAGCGCGATAGTTAGGAGGTAGTCCTCAATTGGAGTCATGTTTGCACTCTCGTACAAAAAGATGTTGGGAAAGTATGTAGTGTCCGTTAGGTTTCATGTACACTCCTGTACAGGCATGATGGCGAAATGGTGTGTCAGATGGGGAAGCAATAGCAGATAATTGGGCGGATGAGCTGTTTATATAAAAGCAGCTTTATAGCTTTCGGGAGACCGTTTCTCCTTCTGATAATAGGGTTGAGTAGGGAGCAAGCGTAGTTGGCTTTTCTCATGATTAGCTTGGCGTGATTGCTGAATTTCAACAGATTATTGAAAGAGACACCAAGATAGTTGGTGTTCTTTGAAGGCTGAAGCTTTGCGTTATTGACTTCGATTTCGATGTTTTTGACTCGTGTGGCAAGATTGGGTCTTCCCTTTGTGGAGGGGTTACAAATACAAATCATTTCATTTTGATACCCACTTTCTGTAGAGCTCGTCGAGTTTGAGGACATGCCGCTCCACTTTAGTAGCAGCGAAGTTGGCTGACATGGAGTAGACGTAGATAAGGGAGTCATTAGCATAGAGCAGTGCGGTGGTATTTGAGTCGTTGGCAGCCTGATCATAGGTGAAAGATTGAAGAGAGTTGGTCCTAGGACCGAACCTTGCGGGACACCAGGACTGACTGATGTTGCCTGAGACTTGGCATTCTCTATTTCTATGCAGAAATTACGAAATGAAAGAAAGATATGCATAACCCGGGTGAGATAAGGCGGCCTACTGTCCGCTCCCTTTTGTTTTGCAGAATGAGAGAGGAATTTGAGGAAAGCGTAAAATGTGGAGTGCTGGGTCTTGAAGCCGAATTAGGTGTCCTGCCTGATATTTAGGTCGAGGCAGGTATTTTCAATGCTTAGGCGGACTGTTTTTTTCGAAAAGTCCGCCCAGGTTGGACACAAAAGGGATTGGGCGGAACTCATTAAGGTTTTTCGAGTTTCCTTTTTTGAGAATTGGAACTATGCGCGCGGTTTTCGAGACATCAGGAAAGTATGAATTATTGAAGCAATTATTGAAGATAATTGTCAGAAATTCTATGGCGACAGGTGGGAGGTTTTTGATAACTTTCTTGGATATGTTATCTGGGCCGACGGACTTTTTGCCTCTGATAGTACTGATTAGGGCGAAAATGTGAGCAGGATGTAAAAAAATGCCTAAATCATCCGGATTTAAGGACGTGTTTGTGGAACTAAAGATTGTGGCGGAGCATCTCACTGCCTCTGTAGTGATGTCATCAACGGTCGAATCTACAGTGGTCCTAAAATTTGCATCGCTTAGAGATGAGTTGTCTTTCAAAGTAGATAGGAAATATTCCGCGAAAGCGTTGCATTTCTCTTGGGGAAGGTTGTAAGCGTTCGAGCCGCTTAAAATGGGTTTGGGGAGTTTTGCTTATCTGTTGCAAACCCTGTTTATGTCTTGAAAGCATTGTGGACCGGATCGAATGGAGGCCAGTTTCTTCGGAAACTCTTTATCGAGAAACATTTTTGTTTGTACCTCAATAATTGTTGTAATAATTAATTTGCGGCAGTTGCACGGTTATGTATTCTGGGTTGTGGCTATTAAGGGTTCGGTGAAAAATACGGAGACGGAAGATTTTTATATTTGTACTGCTTGCTCGGCACGACACTGGAAAAGAAGGTGATGTTTCCATCAACGGCGTTGTTGAGGAAATTCATGTGGAACCCAATTTCCAAGTTCATATGATTCCGTTGCATCAGGGAGATTTCCTGCAAGGAATTGAGAGAGCCTGTCTTGAAATTGTTGTCAGTCAACGTCTTTGAATGAAGTTGAGGCTTGAGGGTTAGAAGTCATTAAATTTAATAGCGCGCGGGGGTGATGGAAAGTGCCAAGTGCTCAGATTCAGCCATATGCGCTGTGCAGACGTAATTTGATAATTGGGGAATTGGGGGGGGGGGGGTTAATTAGATTAGAGGTTGCGATATAGAAGTCAAGAATTGACACAGATCGGGGGAAGGTCGGACTATCTTGCGAGACAACGACGAAATCATGGGTGGGTGGTGTTAAAGAGTAGCCAGTCATGTACTGCCTTGCCTGACTGACTTACGACAGGGTCATTCCACAACGGGTGCCTGGCGCTGAAATCACCACCAAGCACCGTGTAAGTGAAATTGTCCGAGATCCGAGCAATGCTGTTCAAGTTCTTCTGGATATCAGCTGTGGCGTGAAATCTATTAGGTAGGGCGATTAAGAGAAGAGACTCGTTGTCACGAAGCTTTAACTTGACAGCAGTGCATTACATATTAGAAAGGTTGCTTATTTCACCTCTTCGATTTTAAGGTTTTCCTTTATGAGAAAGGCAGTGCTTGAGTGGTCTCAGATTTGTCCTGGCGGACGAAGTTGTAGTGCTCAAAAGCTAACCTATTTCTCTCAGTTAGGAGAGTTTCAGAGAGGAACATAAACATGGGCTTATGCTCAATGAGGAAGAGATTTAGTGCAGCTCTTTTGCTGTGTTTTACCAGCAAATTGCAGTTAAGTGACATGATTTTCAGCTTACTTAATTGCCTAAACATAGTCCAAATGCTAATTGAAGGTAAGCTGCTTGTTTTTCCGAGATGGAAGAGAGCTTCCTGTATTTAGGAAGGAAATTATTGATTTTGCTCATAAGGACGAAAAGGTCACAGCCAAATAGAGACTTGGCTTCTTTGGTGCAGAAATCGTCAACTTCTGACACTCTGAGTTTTCTAGAAGTTGGCTTGGGGCAGACCTAGGTGCTGCTTGGGGCTTGGGAACTGTGGGTTTAACAGGATTATTAATATTAAACGTGTTCTTAGAGAACCTGGGCGAAAGACCTACCTGGCTTCATATAGTTCCTTGTGGCTTCCTTCACGAAGTCTTCTCGTTGGCGATGTTCCTCATTCTTTTTAGCGCGTTGTTGCACGACCTCCTTGTACTTTAGGCAACCTCTATAGATGGCTGGATGTCGTTCAGCTTTACAATTGATGCAGAATGGGGCACCTTACTTCTCGTTTTCATTTTCACACTGTCCAGGTAAGTGGTCATTTTGCATTTCACACACCTGTAGTCTACGGCGCAATTTCTCGCGACGTGACCGAAAGCCTGGCAACGCTTGCACTATGAGATTCCAGAAGCCTGGTATTTTTCCCAGTAAACACTTTAGAGATCTGTTTTTCCTACCCCTTTTGGACTTGGGACCCGATGGATTATCTACAATGTTTATATTTGTACGGAAATTTTTCATGCACGAACTGATATTTCATTCATTCATACTCGTGCTGCATTCCTACTTCATTAATTTACTACTACTGGGTTAATCTGTTATTTTCAAATAAAATGGGGTTTAATAGAGGTATTTATCATCCAAAATGGACTTTCGTGGATCCTTTCAAGAAATAATCCAAAAAGTCTTCAAAAAATCATCCAAATTAAAGGATCTAGGTTCGAAGTCCATCAGAATTTTCAGTACATAATCCACAAAATCACTAATGAATCATTAAATATGGCGAATTCAGTGATATTTATGAACAATAACGACATAATTTCTATGTTTTGTATAAAATTTTTATTTTTATGTTTAAAAATCTATAAATAATAAAATCCAAGCATCACAAAGCATTCGATTTATCCTAAATGCTGACGTTATTATCCTCTAATCTGTAATATAAATTTTCCAGCTCCAATTTTAGTGTCGACTGATTTAAATCACATAATATTTATGCAGTCTCTGAGCTTCATTAGCAATTGCTTATCGACTTAGTTGAATCCTTAATGAAGATGTAACATCAAATTTGGGGATCCATCGTTTCTTACGTCATGCCACAGCGTTCAGGGTGTAATTTTCAATGCATTTTTAAAGCTGCGTTATTCAAGACGATTACAAATTTACACACGCACTGCTCTCTAGTCACCAAAACATACACAACAGCTTTGAATATAATTTTTAATATCCATAAATTACGGTCGCAAGCACGGGGAAGAATTGTATACAAATTACTTCTGGTAGCGTGAATTTTCAAGTACGCATTTCATCATATTTTCAGAGAAATTTTTTACCCTGCTTTCGATTAAGGAAATTCAGTTCTGATCTCCCTATTGCGCGTCACATAAAATACGGCATTTTCTTATGAATCTTGTGCGATGTACTTCTTGTACATATTTGAAGAAAAAGGACTTTCGCTCAATTTCGTTTTTGATTACTTCTTAATTAAAAAAAATCTAAGTTTTATATTAAGTGAAGTCAATGTGGAAGCAATACTTCAAGCGAAGATGTATGAATATGCTGCATATGTACTGTACGAGTACATACCATCAGTAGGAATTACATGAGAAGATAGATTTATGAAAAGACTCCTATGGATTATAATTCGGACTTCCTTAATCTGCTGTTTTATGTCGCACTAACTTTATATTAACAAAATATTTCTAACATAATTTAATTATGCTTGAAAGACCAGAATGACAGAAAGTTAGAGTCAATAATAGAAAGTAATTATGTAGTATATATTCGTTAATTTAAAAATATAATTTCGATAAAATAATAAAACTGTCCGCAATATACAAGTGTGTTTAACATTGTAATCCGAGCATAGGTGATTCCTTAGCCCTTTCGTAGATAAAAATATGTGAATGGCTCATTTGCACAATATATCCAGAGATACAAAGTGTTGAAGAAATATTGTGAAGATGAACCTACAGAAATATACAAAATATTGTTTTATTTTTTTATGTATAAAGAAATTTAGAGATTCATTTACATCTATTTCTACTCCATAAATATTTCTCTAGAAGTTGGAAACTTTTCTTATTCATTATTCCTTACTTTACAAAATAATACTGTTCTTTTTTAACAATTTAAAAAGCAGCGGTGTCTATGGAAAAGAGAATTTCGATCCAAATAAGCTCAATGAATATTCTGTAACGCCACAGCTTAATATAAACTACTGAAGAATTTGAGAGCAATACTGGAAACAAATTCTCCTTTCATTGTGAAGAGCTTGGACTTACTTTTTATTACACTAAATCCAATTCAACTGGGTCTGACAACATTAGCCCTCGGTTCTTACGTCTACTATTTCCAATAATCAGTCAGCATATATTACATTTTATAAATAGTTCCCTAACTTTTTCTAGTTTTCATGCTGCATGGAAAATGGCTCTTGTGTTACCCAGTGCGAAGCAAGCTTCACCAGAATGTTTTTCTGATTTCAGGCCAATTAGTATTCTTCCCTTCTTAGCAAAGGTTCTTGAGAAAATTATGCATGCGCAAATTCAAGAATATCTATCCTGCAATAAGTTATTAGTGTGCTGCCAATCTGGCCTCCGACGTCATCACCGTTGTGAAGCTGCCTTACTGAAGGGTACTACAGATATTCGCAAGGCTATGGATGATGATACGTTTTCTATTTTGGTACTGCTAGACTTCACTTAGGCATTTGATAGTGTTGATCACTGCAAATTGCTCCATAAATTGGAAGCTCTTTTTGGGTTTTCAATACCTGCTTCTCGTCTTCTCAGAAGTTATTTAATGAATAGGTTTCTACAGGTGAAATTTTGCAATAATCTTTCTAGATGCTTACCATTAGGATTGGGTGTGCCGCAGGGTTCGATACTTAGACAACTGCTTTTCAGTATGTTCATTAATGATATTGTGGGTGCTGTTGGTGATGTTCGACTGCATCTTTATGCAGATGATGTGCAACTTTGCTTAAAAGACCTATTGGGTTAATTGACAATTGTATAGAACGAATTAATTGTGATTTAGCGAGTATCTCTCATTGGTCTATGCAAAACGTGCTGGTTCGATGGTTTATCCCAGGTTAAGCTTGGCGACAGCATATTACTCTCTGCGGATTCTGTACGAAACCAACATGAAGTGTTGTGATTATACTAAATGCCAGCTGTCACAAATATACTCCACACTAAGGAGGCTATGGCATTCAGCAAGCATTCTGCCATCGTGAACACGACTGCAGTTAATTAAAACTGTTCTACCTAATTTTTTACTTATGGTTCCCTAATTTTCCCGCGAATGGACAGTGTTTGTAAACGGATGGACGGGCTGACGGACAGACGAACGGACAGATGGACAGACGGATATGCAGAAATCAAAATAATTTTGCTCTAACAGCATTATTTCTGTGCGTTACAAACCGATTGAAAAACTCAATCTACCCTATGATTTGCTTTAGGGTATAATAATGCCACTGAATCACCAAATGTAGAATAATTTATGTATATTTTTTGTTACCAATAAACTGACTGTCGACGGGACGGTACCAATTTTTATGATGAAATCAAAAGTCCTTTAATTTCTGCCAGTCAACCTTTTTTCTTTACTGACAGTAGGTAATACCGTACTGTATTAGTAACATTGGAAATTTGTCGTAAATAAAGGCTAATTGGAATTATTTTGCTCACAGATCATGTTACTCTATTTAAAATTTATTTATATAAAATAAATTTTTTTAAAAAATAAAATATTAGACGAAAATATAGCAATAGCATTTAATATTGTAACGAGTTCAAAAAATCAACGAAAGCTAACGCGGTGTTGGGTAAGACCATATCAGGCTTGAACAAGATGGAATGAATTTCAGGAACAGTTTAAAAATAGATCCGCTTAGAGGATTCCGGAATTTCGCAAGAATTTCGTCCGCAGACTTTGGACATATAATCTAAACTTTTGGTCCTAAAGTGAAGAAACACAACACGAATTTTCGCCAATGTGTTTGATTAGCTATAAACCTGAGGATATTAGCGTTTAGCTTGCGGAGGTTCATATATGAGTCTATCATATTCATTCAAGGCTTCAAATCAACTGACATCTCGGATTATACCTGAGGTTTGCCAAGATCTCATTTATGCTCTGATAAGGTAATATGTAATATGTATATAATTCACACATTGTGCTATTTGTGAACAAACAAACAATATATATAAATATGTATACTAGGGGGAGACCGTCGGCGTGAGCTCTCCACCGCGAAGCCTTCTCAGGCAGCTAAAGTTTTGTATGGCATCACTAAGAAGGGGTAAGCCAATTTAGTCCATTATTGAGATTTTATTTATCATTGCTATGAAAACACCACGTAGAAAATTGGTTGTATGGTATGAAGGATTTGCCCGATTGGTCCCGCTTTTGAACTTAACTCAATCTTTTTTAGGAAAGTCCCGGTATAAAACTTCAGTTCTCTAGGTCGACGCGTGAGGCAGTGTCCAAATATATAGTGAAAACCTAAACTTATGTATGTCAACACCAAATAGTGGTCGCCCGATTCGATCCATTTTTGAACCTGTATTTCCAATTTTCATGAAATTATCGCGTACAAAATTTGTGCTCTCCACATCGACGCGTTCTCGGAGAGTTTCCAAATATATAGCGATACACCAAAGTTTTATATGGCAACATCAAGAATAGGTTGCCCAATTCAGACCATTTTTGTGATTTTATTTACTATTGCTATGGAAACACCAGGTACAGAATTTTAATTCTCCACGTCGATGCGTTCTTATGCAGTGCCAAAATATACAGTTGAAAGATAAGTTTTGGTTTGGCAATCCTACGAAAGAGTTGCCCGATTTGTCCTATTTTTATACCCTAGATGAAATCTATAGGGTATACTAAGTTTGTCAGCAAAATGGATTGGACACCCCAGCATAAAATTAATAGTTATTTTGATTTTCGCATGTCCGTCTGTCCGTCCGTCCGTCCGTCCGTGCACGCGATAACTCGAGAACGTGTTCACTTAGAAAGCTGAAATTTTGTACACGGACATTAAAAAAAAAGTAAAATTAAGTTCGAAAATGAGGCAAATCGGGCAACTCCTTCGTGGGGTTGCCATACAAAAATTTCGTTTTCCACGATATATTTGGACACTACCTGAGAACACGTCGACGTAGAAAGCTGAAATTTTGTACATTGTGTTTTCATACTAATAGCAAATAAAATTTCAAAAATCGACTAAATCGGGCAACCCTTTCTTGGTGTTGCCATATAATTTTGTTGGTTTTTTACATATACTTTGAAAACGATCAGTCCTAGACATTTTTATTGTACTAAAAACATCTTCAGAATAAGAAATCTTATAAATTTGGTTATCATTATTTGTTCTGTCCGACGAGCCGTTCTAGAAATATATGCGAGAAACTAATGCAAAAATTCAAAATTTCTCAAATGGGTGACCATACGAAATTTCATACTTGCATTCATCTACGGTATCATAAGAATTGGTCTTAGACCAATTCTAGCTTTTTCACTTGTTCGACATAAATTTAGATTTTTAAAAACGCCGCTCTCCAGGTAGACGCGTTCTCAGGCAGTTTCCAAATATAAAGTGAAAAGCTAAAGTTTTGTATGTCAACACCAAAAAGGGGTCGCGGAATTTGGCTCATTTTTGAACTTATATTTGACAGTTTCGAAATATATAGTAAAAACCAAAATAATGTGTGGCAACATCAAGAAGCGGTTGCCCGATTTAGTCTGTTTTTTAAACTTTATTTGCTATTGCTATAAAAACACCGCGTATCAAATTTCAGCTCTCGACGTGCACTCGTTGTCAGACAGTGTCCAAATATATACTAAAAAACGAATATTTGAATGGCAACCCTACGAAAGAGTTGCCCGATTTAGTCCATTTTGGAATATGTATTTTAATTTTCATGAAAACGGCGTGTACAAAATTTCAGATTTCCACATCTACGCGTTATTAGGCAGTATTTCACGTCTCGACAACAGCGCCATTTATCGTGTCCAAAATTATCCTATCTGGTAAGCTGGAACCCACCAAATATATTTACAAAATTTCATTGAAATCGGTTAATCAGTTAATTCAAAAATACTATGAAATAAAGATATCGCACAGCCCATGCTACTGTGCTAAAGTTGGACGCGAAAATTTATGTTCCGGCTTTATCAGTAGAATCCAGGTACGTCCATATAGAAAAATACCAACGCTACTAAACACATATGTAGCTATCAGCTTTGCAATTGCAAGCTCTATGGGTCTGACTCTTGGAATTGTTTTCTTTCCTCATCTCTTTGCAAATCCATATCCATACTCCTCCATATAAATCCATATATAATAATGTACAAACATGAGCGCAGCATCCAGCGGAGTGTAGGTGCAAGAGCCATGCAATGAAGCCAGAATTCAGATGGGCTGTGCTGTGGTTACTATAGCTACCGGTTTACTTATAGATCTCTTTCATAGGCAAACTACTCACATATTAATACTGGACATGTAACAAAAATCAGTACCACCTCGGTCGATAATAAAATCAATGATGCCTCTACTTGATAATGTAACCAAACTGTAAGCCAACAATGCCTCGCTGCAATATAAAATCAACAATGGCTCGACCTGATGTATGCAAGGCCTCAATTTTTTATCAGAAATTTACTGGAAATTTTTTCCTTCGAATTTTTATTCATTATTGGAGGCTATAATATATAACAACGGTAGCTTATGCCGCTAACAAATTTATGAGCGCAGACTCATAGGTGAATATTCATTTCTTCTTGAAAATTTACAGAAATTGTTTCGGCAGAATTTCATATGTGCCGTTGTCGGCCTCAATAATGCAAAAAAAAATCTAAATAGAGAGCGATGTGCGCTGTGGCGCTGCTAATGCTTGAGAAGGGGTCGTACGGGCTCTACTAATAAATCCCAAGAAGAAATTATATGATACAACCCAAGCATGGTTATGTCGCATTTATATTATTTTTGATTATTTTTTTTATACTGAATATTTAGTTAATTTTATATAGACTTATCAGTCTGAAATGGCGGAAATTATTTAAATTGCACCCCTGCTTTATGGTTTAGTTACCGGCAATGAAGGAAGAGCGACTCATTATAGCGGAAAATGTTGATGACTAACGATATTTTCCACACTACTTGGGGGGTGTAATTGATCGATGACATATAGAAATACATGCCCCAAAACTATCATCTAGCATGTATTTCAACTACTACAAGTCTACTTTTAGCATTATTTTGTTGGCTGTAGTAGATGCCAACTGTTGTTTTAATACGTAAATATTGGATCTCAACGTAGAATATCAGATGCGAGTGTTTTTAATCACTCTTTCTTGTCCAGAATGATAAACAAAACACGTTAAATTTTCCAGAGCCAGAAATTCTATGTGAAAGAAGAACTAACGTTTTAGTCATATACGCGGCTGACGAGATCTTCGCCTTTTAGGAACACGTCTTATAGCCCTATCCTTGAAGTCATGAAAAAGGATATAAGAAATGCGTTTTTAATTATAGATTGTGCAAAGCTAAAAGAATAGTTGAGAATGGAGTTTGAATTATGACTGCGATAAATTCGTTAATTACTTCATTTCAGAGAAGGATATGGTTCCTTGGCAAAACGAACTATTGCAATTATTAGGTTGTTGTAATCTCACAAATTTTTTAATTTTTTAATTTAATAAACCAACATAGTCATGAAGTCTGTATCATACTTTTTTATGTTTTCACCTGTTTTCCCATTGGTTTTTCAGGTGAAATTTGTAATTTCGGAATGTGTCTCCCAGAGAAATTCCAACACGGCATAGATTTGAAAATATGATCTGCGTCGGCAGAAAGAAATTAATGACGGGTTGTTCGTTTTGTTTTTCACGGCTTATTTGAGTTTTAATATTTGTTCACTTTTTCAACCTCACTTAATTCACAGTTTTTCAGATAAAACTTGCAGTTTGTCTCTCTTGATATTTTTATAATCACTGAAATTGAATTAATTCAATAATTTTTTATTTTTCCTTCCACCTTTTATATTGTTGCAGGAAAAAGTAGAAAAATTAAAAAAAAAACTACTTCACTTGGGGAAATCTACGCTTACAAGCAACCGCGTTTGAAAACTACCTCTCCAAAAAATACCATATCTCTTATTGTCTGTATTAAATATGTTTTGTGATTTCCATATTAACTGGAAAATAAAAGGTCAGTGTCAACAAGCTATTTTAAGACATTTCATTTATCCACTTTACTTATCGGCCCACAGTCCCCGCAGAAATTCTCCGCACCAACGCAAGAGGTTTTCTAACCCAGCGGGAAACGGAAGCATTCGGATGTATTCCGAAAACATTCTGTGAAAGGCATGGAAGCAATACGCTCGATACCGAGTCCATTTCTTTTAATGCATTGATGTCCTACGACGGGAAGGTTGTTTTATACCTTACCTCTGCATGTCATGTAAGGTGCATGGAAGCATTCCCTATTATTTATTTGGAAGGTGAAAAGAAGCATTCCTTATTATTTCTTTGGAAGGTGACACGAAGCATTCTTTATTAATTCTTTGAAGGTGAGAATGTGTGGAAGAATTCATCTTGCAATTTCAGCAAGGTGGAGGGAAGGAGGTAAGGCAGTGAGTTCTTCCTGCTTTCTCATAGGAAAATATGGAAAAGTGTATATAAAGAGGATGAAGATGTTACAAATAAAACCAGAAATTGTTAATAGCAAAAAATGATATCAAATTCATTCACAAGAAAGTTATCAGTTATCACAAAACTATGACATATTTAGATTAAATTTAAACTCAAAACTATGGGATATTTAAATTAAATTGAAGGTTTTCAACAGAAATTATTTTATTTTTTGTATACATGTATGCTTATAAAAACGGCCTTTCATCAATTTTATCCCCCTCTTCATCTCTTCAACAAATTGCTCATATCCTATAATCAGCTTTTACTGCATCTAAAAAAAGAAATAGGTAATTACATTAGCTTGTTATTTTATTATCCCATATTTAGTATAAATATCACCAAAACAATAATTTGAATTTCTTTAGAGCGATGTTTTTTTACGTCATCCCAATTTGTTTGGAGAATCACATTTTCTGTGGACATGTATTTCAAAGACCGAGAAAGGAAGGCTTTCCTTATAATTTCTCTTATTTGAGATACCTGTAAACCGGATTCAGTTAGAAGATTATCAACTAGATATCAGTACAGCGCATTCCACAGACGCTCAATTAAATATTCCAGATTTTAGGCAACTAACAGAGAGTTGAATTGAAATTAATACCCTGCAAAATGTCCCTCATTCTAATTTGTTTTAAATTATTGAAAAACTCTGCAGTTTAACTGAATGTCTGTAGTCTGCTAAAAAATTGTCGGGAATATCTTTCATTTTGATATCAATCTCTTTCAGTTCATCAATAGTATTTATTGGGAAAATATTGGTGTTATATTCTGTCTCCGGACTTGATTTTGCGTCTTTTGATTATTTTTGTCTGCACAGCTACAGAAGAGGTTAATGAGGCTATGGATATTGAAATTGCCTCTAATTTATTGAGGATTGCTTTTATGGATACATACTGTTTTAGTTGGAACTGGAAGAGTGAGCATTTATAAATTTCATCATTATAAAGATGAAATGTTTACCATCATTTTTGTTCTCTTTGCTTTCCGGATTTAGCTGCAATACTTCATCACTATTGGATTCTTCTTTTCTGACTTATTTTTCCACCACATGTAATTTTTTTTGTATTTTTTTATACATCCCGTAAAGGCAACTGTAATTTGGAGAAGAGATTGACAGGATCAAATTCGAATATAAATTTTAATTAGAGCAATAATGTAATATTGGGATTAATACAAAACTATTCCCTTATGGGAAGCACATATTCTTGCACATAATATATACGTAATTTATTTTGAATATTTCTTCACTTTGGTTTACATCGTTTACCATAGAAATACCCGCAGATTGGATTGATTCACAAAGTACTTCAAAATAATTTGAGACTGATAAAAAACCAAAGCCAATTACAAACTCTTCATCTTCAGAATTCTTGAAAAATCCAACAATCTTAACCGGTATGAATTGTATAACATAACAATAATTATCTGGGGTCGAATCGATAAGATAAATCGTATCGAAAAAATATTTCTTCAAACTTTTTCTCATTCTATTTCATTTCTATTTTCCTGATAAATATTTCGTTCTATCGTCCTATTACGCAATTGTTGCAAGTTTTTGGTTGGTTGCAGAATATCTTCTTAATCTTTTTTGTTTTTTACATTTTTCGAAATTATATGTATCTAAAAGTATTGCGTAAATTTTAGAACAATCGGAGCAGTCTAACTAAGTTATTCTGTGGCTTTTAGGTTGTTACCTCACTGTACGCAATTTCGGCAAAATATCCAACGAATTGAATATTTATTTTTTGCTATTTTCATTTCTTGAGCGAGCAATATCTGTGCGCATGTAATATTTCACTATGGAGAAAAAATTTACCAAAAATAGTACGACACGTCCGGGTAGACGGTAGACTAGGTAAAAAGCGAAAGATGGCAATCGATTTACCGATGAGCGTGGAAGTGATCATACAAGTAAGTCGGCTGAAAAATTGGAAAAATCAAAAGATGCGTCTTTCGATGCGCCCATCAACCAAACGTCTGGTTACAGTATTATAAGTTTTTCTCATGTCTTCTCAATGTTATCAAAATATTCAAAGTGTAAAGATTGCAACGGAGAAGTTTCGTTCACTAAATACAGACAGCGAGGATTAGATTGACTCGTGTCCGGTGATTGGAACTGGTTTTGATGTGAATCGTCGCCTAGTGTTTGTGATGCATTTACTTGGAGTTGGTATTCATGGTATAGAAATATTTTGTAGCCTCATGGAGTTAGGTAAAGGATTATGTATCTCTGCTTATTATGGAACCATTGATAACATCTTCCTTGCTGTCAATGCTGTTTTCGATTTAGTGTCGAGAAAAGGTGCTGTCGAAGAAAAAATTGAAAACAAGGAAAATGGACAACCAGAGGATGTTTTAACTGCTTCTGGTGATGGCTCTTGGTCGAAAATAGGCTTCTCTTCTCTAATAGGCATTGTTTCTCTAATCTCTAAACAGACAGGATCTCTTTCCGTACGGTGAGGATTTTATTGTAAAAAAATTAGAGTGCATTTTACATGTTGCAAAGCGAGTTTTTAAGCGTGCTAATGAGGCAAGAGAAGCTCTTGTTCAAAAAAAAAAGCCCTAAAGCAAGCTGAAAATAAAAAATAAACCCTAGCGAAAAAACTGCAAAAAAAATATTTTCAAAAATAAAAACAGCCGTCAGGAAAAAAGTTAAAACTCAACAGCTGACTATAAAATTGATGAAAGAATTGTTAAATTCTTATGGATTAGTTGTTCAAGGGAATAAAGATTAGATTTAAAATATGCTAAATGAAATTTGTGCAGGATTCTATCACAAAATTTCGACTGATGCCAATCCACAGCCCTCATATTGTTCGGTCAACTGGTGCAAATATCGCAAATCTGAGGCAGCTAAGTCTCTTCAAACTTATAGACATCCTCCTGCTCTTGACCAAGATGTCCAAGAAGTCTTGAAACCAATCTATGACGATTTTACCAAAACGGAGTTGCTCGAAAGGTGTTTAGGTGGACATACACAAAATAACAACGAAAGTTTCAACAAATGTGTTTGGAGTATGGCGCCTAAACACATATTTAATGGCGAAAAAATAGTTAAAATTGCATGTAAAATAGCACTTTGCATTTTCAATGAAGGATTTGATCCAGTGAATAAGATAATGGATGTCATGGGCATCAAACTCGGGCCGACCGCCGTCGATTTCGCCAAAACCCGCGATGACGAGCGTGCTCGCTAAGCTAATTGCCGCAGTTCTCAATCTAGCAAAGAGGGCATAGCAAAACAAAATAAGACTACAGTGGAAGAAAATGAATTTTTCGAAAAGGCAGAAGGCGTTTGTATGGTGCAGGCATCGGTTAAGGTAAGACTTTTCATAATTTTTCATTCCAAAAACATTAAACGCGTTTTTCTCAAAACAACGTTTTTTCGGTCGGCGGCGGCGAGTTCTCCGGAACCACTGAGCCGATCCTTTAACCACGTATTCTGCACATAAATATCTTCAGCGCATTCTATAACCGTATCAAAACCCTCGAGAATACTTCCCAAGCAATGAAACAGAAGCCTATATGTGTGCGTTCGGAGTCCGTTCTCTAAAATGTTCTATATTGATGCTTATGGAAAAATGTCAAACATTGACTTTATATATGCTATAGAGCCTAAACTACTATCCATACAGGAAAATAGTCTTCTTGTTACTTACAGCTTGGTTCCTTACCTTCCCAAAGGCTACACTTCCTATATACCTTACTAAACAAAATAATACAATAGTTTTGATTACAAAGTAAACTTACCATTTTACGCTCAATACCTCTCCAGCTGAGTGATAATTGCATGTGTGTATGTGCAGCCGGAGTCCGAATCTGTAGGCAGCTACATTCGATATCATCAGCCCACGGCATCCCATGACGGCACAGCGACATTACAATGATTACTCAGCTGAGAATTTTTGTTTGAGGATTCGTAGTCATTTGGTTAAGATAAATTTTTTTTAAATAATTTTGTTAGAAAAGGTATGAAAATTTTATTACGGTTCGCAAGATAAGAAGGCAAGCTTAAGATTATCAGAACGCCATTTTTCTGTATGAATAGTAGTTAACGGCGGAGGAGCTATTCAAATCAAAGTTTTGTCAGTTTTACATAAGAACACTGCAAATATGTTAGAATGTAAGGACTACGTTGTGCCTCGCATGTGGTAGGGAGGTGGCCTGTTTCATGGCTTGTGAAGTATTCTCGAGGGTTTTGACCGTATTAACATTTTAATTTTTACTATTTTTTTTTCCAAAAACAATAAAAAAAAGCCCCCGTTTTATGTTTTTTTTTTTTTTAATCTCTGCCATTTTATTATTTATCAATAAATATTAATATCCATGGAATGCGCGAGTGCCAAAGTCATACTGAAATTAAATATTCTTGATTTTTGCGCTTTAGAGAGCCCTTATGGAGATATCGACGCCGCCAGCGACATATCTATTTTCTGAGTAGGTACGTTTGACTGTTATTTATGTTCATAAAACGTGTTTAAAAAAAAAATTGTTTTATGTATTTCGAGAGTGTATTTATTAAGCTCAAACAATTTTTGCCAATTTCTTTAATGAGAAATTTTTAAAAAAAATTACAAAAATAGCACATTCTTTGAGCATCTAAACCAGAATGATCCTTTAAGTGATTGTATAAAATTGTTGAACTTATAAACAGAAACCGAGTCAACATTTCCATAAATTTGAACACATTGCATTAATTGTAATATGTTATGCACATTGTAGCTTATTGTGTTTCTACCATATAAAGGGGAAAAATCTTCCACAAATATTTTCAACATTCGCTGAACGCAGTCCAAATTTGTGCGGCAATTTTTCGGACAATTTTTCTAGCGCAATGCAAGCGAAGGAAATGAACAAATGTCGTAATTCTGTCGCCTGCCATCTTTGAATCTCATCCAAACCTCTTGGCTTTCTGTGGAATTCTTTCGGAATATACTTCGGTATGCTTTCTAACGATTCACTAATTTTCATTTTGTCTATATCTGTTAATTTTTCCTTATTTTGTTTTTCTGATAAGATCATGGTTAATATTTTTTTTGTTACCCCAAGGTCTATTAAATGCATAACATCTAGCGGGAATTGAGAAACCATTTTTATGTTTGCTTTTTCTAGTATAAGTATATTTTATTGAAAATATTGCGAATGATATTGCTTGTCTGAACGTTCTGTGAACTGCTATACTATAATTTAATCTGTTATCTATTCTTTGAGCTTTTTGGAGACATTTCGAGCATCAATTTGGACGTGTATACCGGACTGCACCAGTGACAGATCCTTTTGCTGATGAGTCATATATAAATGAACCAATCGATAACTTAATATATTTCCAAAATCAATTAAAATTCCGGTGTTTTGAAGCAATATCAGTTCTTCAAAAAGTGTATTTAAGGGCCTGTCCGGATTTAAATCTTCGTCTTCATCTGGTTATTACAGCTAGTGACGTAACACCGAGACAAGCTCTATCCGAATTCATGTCTATGCCACCGAGCTTTGCTACTTTGCATAACAGTTTTGACATCTGGTTACCTTGATCACCCAGTCAAGGTTCGAGTTGACTTATTTAAATAGACAACGTATTGTGAGGTTATGTTTGTTTGCTGTTTGTGAAATCAGGCTGAGCAAACGAAAGAATTCGGACAGGTTAGCTTCGTCTTTCGCTAACTATTAAAATAGCTGAGCTTGTTGTGTTAAATCACTAGCTGTAATAACGAAGACGAAGATTTGGATCCGGACAGGACCTAAATATTCATCTATTTTATATGTGTTTTTATTACCAATAAGCGGCAATTAAAAATAGGTGAATATTATTGATATTCTGGATTGCCTTTAATATTGCCAACAGTATGGCTGGAGCTTTTGAATAAAGGCAAACCGTCTATCCCAACATCAATACAATACATACAATACATAAGTTGTCAACTGTAGCATCTAATATTAAATTTAATTTGTAAAGATTTCTAATCCTTTAATGCCAGTAATGACCCGGTGCTATAACGGTTATAAAGATTTCTTCGCAATTCGTTTTAAAAGTGTGTTTCTACAAACTGGAACATTTAATCCTTCATCTTTCATAATTTATAGAATATCGTCACATGCACTTAGGGAAACTGTGTGCCTAATGCACCAATCAGTTAACTTTTAATTCAGTTCACAAGTCATACGCGTACTAACAACTTACCATATTATTTTTATTTTGGCTAGTATTGTCGCATCCAACTTTCAACACTATTTCCAAATTCATCACTGCTTGTTTCAGGAGCACAATGTAAATTACCCTTGTTCTCTATTTCTTTATTTTTTTTAATTTCCCTAGCAACTCATTTTCTCATATGACGCTTTGAATAACCTAACTTTCCCACTATGTTTTCAAATAGTGGGGACTAGAGATTGCGATATTTGGCAAAGATCAATTATGGAAATTGATTTGATTCGACACAAAAAATCGAGTCGCGATCATATGGCAGACAAAAGGATCAAATTTCAGATAATCGATTCTTACATTTAATTATTAGGTTTAAAAATTGTTCAAGCTATTTCCTACTATAAGGTATTAGCGGCAAATAAGGCCCACCTAATTTGCAATAAATGCAACAAAATGCAGCAATTCAAGTATTTGGTGATATAGCACTACCAAAACAAGTTTTCCGCGAAGTTTGTTTATTTGCACAAGTAAAAAAATATAAAAACTATAAAAAAAAGTGAGTATTTGAAAAAATAATTCAATTTTGTACAACCTTTTGTGAGGGCCTTATTAAACTACCACAATATAAAAAGGCCCAAAGCAGAAATTTACTCTTTTTAAATCTTAATCAGCGGATATATTCCCTTTAAACTTGCTAAAACTAAGAAAATCAACAAAATTCGGTTATTTTTAATAATTTCGGAAAAAAAATCATGGGTCTTTTTACCCCCAGGAGGATAATAAGGCCCCAACAGCTTTAGCTGTAAATTTCTTAACGTACAACAGAGTGCATCCAAACAGTGTTCATTCTTTGGAACAAAAATAATGTCACAATCAAAATCCTATATAAGAACATTAGTTTTAATGAAAATATAGGTTATGTAGGGTAATAAGGCCCACGGTCTACTCCGGTGGGCCTTATTAGACCTATGACAAGATTTTACAATGTTACTCATTAAATAAACAAAATGCTGGGTGAAAATAAATATCGAAATCATAAACTACATTTTCTAACGTTCAAGCTATACACGTTACTACATGTGGAAATAGCAATTAAACAACAGAACTTATGATTTTGTCTAGGCGGAAGTTATAATTCCAAGTAGCCATACTCCTCTCGGTGACGTACCGTTCGCTACTGGGAAGATGGCGACGCGAGCTGCCGGACACCGGTGTTCGTGTCGATTTAATGCATGTGCGCATAAAATATAAGGTTGATGCGATTAATTTTATTAGGAATTTTTAAATGTGAGCCTTATTACCCTCCGGGCTTTATTTGCCGCAGGTACCTTATTCTAGAACATACTTCAGCAATTTTGTAAATATTTTATAATATATCAGACTTTTTATACGAAAAACCGTAGAAAGTAAGTTAATTCAAGAAACAGGACTATTAGTAATTATCGTACAGATAAACAAATCCAACTTGGAAATAATATGAGTGGAATTTAGAATTTTAAATTTTTATTTACTGCAACACCTGTGCTCGAAATATATAAAATGCCAGAAAATGTTTCTTCGATCCCTTCTAATGAGATAGGTACAATAAAAACTCGACGATGTTGATCGTAATGCAGTACCAAAATACCAAAGATCCAAAGTATTAAAAAAAAATGTATATATAATTTTTTCCAATTAAGTTTATTCCGATTTTAATTTTATAATAAATTAATTAGTGAAAAATTGTAAATTTTAAAAATTTTTTTATCTGAAAAGATCGATTCGGAAAATCAGATCAATAAGATAAAAATTGCTCAACCGTTTTCGTAATTTGTTATGAAAAAACCAAAATCGAAAAGCAGAAAAGTTATTCATAAAAAACAAATAAAAACACAAGATGCTAAAAAGTTACCATAACGCAAATTGTGTACAGTTGACGTAACATTAAATTATCTTATTTTAATATGAACAAATGGAGGTTGGTAATAAAATAGCTCACCTGATTTTTAACACTTTTATCACTTAACATTCACTTTAGTTAACACGTCTTTACTTATTTGAACTTCGTACTTAAATGCAAATAATTCACTTCTTCTAAAATAAAGCACAAATCAGAATGTTTACCGCACGCACTTTTCCTTTCTTCATTGTTCTTAGAAAAACAATGAAACTATGACGCATTTTTGACTTGCACGCATTCCGTCGAATTAGCCACACAAATGTCTATCTCTTTTCGATAACAACACGAATGAACATATCTATTTATTATCTCTGTCTTTTCTAAGTATTCCCTGAAAGGTACATAACATGCTGAAAAAAATACGACGCATCAATATTTTACGCCTGCTTACCTAAACCAGATAAACATATTATAACGTATTCTCATGAACTCATTACTAGTGCATTCCAGGTAATGCTATTGATAGTAAACTGTCAGTACGTTTACATGAATACTTGAAGTATCCTTGAAGTAATCAACGCGTGAATTTCAACTTAAGTAATTGGAAAATTAAATACAAGAAAAATTCTAGTCAAATAATTGGAATTATTTCAATCAACCACCCTACGTCATCTTCAAGTGGATTTCAAGTCAAGTACTCAAGTATTCATGTAAACGTACTGCTTGTGTAAGTCATGCATTCTCATTTTATCCGCTGAGATTGGATACGTTTACTATCTACTGCGAAGGCAAATCATTTCTTATCCTCGCACATTAATTTTGGTGGGGACGCTTCGGTGGATAATGTGTGGAGACAATGCGTAGACACAACTTTTGGTGGATACAAACCTTTAGAAAAACTTCAAAATTTTGAAAACTAAACTTTTTATAGGCGTGAAAATCTTGGAAAACTTTTGCAACATTTTTCATAGTCCTCGAACCCCATCAGAATATATATTTGCAACCCTCTCCTAGCTTAGTTAAGTACACGAATTTTTGCTGTTTTCAAATAACCAAATTCGTTTTATAAAATTACTGCAGAATGTTGCTGCCTGCCTGCTATCTGGGCCGCTATAATTTTTTATGAATGGGAGATAAGCGTTCATTTTTCTGTCTATGAATTTACTGGAAAATGTTTCATTTCCTATGATGGTCGACAATGCAAATGTTTAATGTGAATTACATCCCAGCGAGAAAAATGGAATACCTGACTTAGATAAAGTTTACTGTCAAACTTACCTGTAATTCATTAGTAATGAATACATGAACATACCTTACGTTGACCTGTTTCAGGGAGGCAAGCATGCAGTGCAATGCCTGATTGTTGCAAATCATTGATAAACGTAGTGAACAGTTATGGTCTTAGAATACACCCCTAGGTAACCCCGTTGAAGGCAAGAAAATAAAAAGAACATTTAGTCTTGAAGCGTCATATTTTTTAGAATGCTATGTATCTTTCAGGGAATATTTACAGAAGGCAGAGGTAATGAATAGAAATCTTCATTCGTGTTGTTATCGAAAAGAGATAGAGATTATGCGACTATATGTGCAGAGGCTAGTTGGACGGAGTGCGTGCATGTCGAAAATATGAGTTTCATTGTTTTTCTAAGAACAATGATGAAGTAAGGAAAAGTGCGTGCAGATGGAAAATATTCTGATTTCTCAATTATTTTTTAAGAAGTAGTTTATTTTCATTTAAGTACGAGATTCGAATAAGTGAAGATGCTTAATTTCTATTCCATTTACCTCTCAGTGAAAACAGGAAGAGTGCTTCCCTCCACCAATTTGAGAGTATAAATTGATAAGTTTTTTTCAACCTTCCGGAAATTTCATGCTTGATGGGACCGTTGACTTTTCTGAAATGCCAGAATGAATAATTCCACTGAATTTAAAAGGATTACTCCTTTCACCTTCCAAAGAATTTAAAAGTAATGCTTCTTTTCACCTTATAGATTATGCAGAGATAAGGTGTTCAAGTGACCACCTTGTATACCTTCCCGTCGTAGGAAAACAACTATTTAAAAGAAATGAACTGGGTATTAGAGCATATTGCCTCCACGCCTTTCACAGAATATTTTCGGAATGCATCCGAAATGCTTCCGTTTCCCGCTAGGATTGGCATTCATTGCTTTGGGTTTGCAGGACTTTTGAAAAAAATTTACGAAAGTTATTAAAACTTATTTTATTCAATTTTTCCCATGTTCCTCGCAGATGGTTGCAAACATAAATTCCATCAAAGTTAAAAAATTTTTTTTTTGACAAATGTGAATTGATTGTCTTTATTGACTGGCCTATTCGGTAAGTTTTCATTTTAAGTTGTCTGTAAAATATAGGTAATGATGGCGATTCTACTTTCCTTCTCGGCAAGTATTTCTTAATGAGTATGCGAATTATTTTTTAAACCTTAGATTTTATGGATACATAATGTCAATAATGATAGCATGTATACAGACTTCATACATAGGAAAATTATTATCAGAAATCAAATAGACAAGAAAATTTTAATCTAAAAGGCAGAGGGTAGGTTCAACATTATTCAACGGATTTCTCAACCGATAAAAGGTTTTCTCGCTGAGATTTTTTTTTCTTTATTATGTAAATCTTGCTTTTTATGAATATCGTCCCCCAGATTACAAGTACAGCTCGTAAAGGTAAATCTATAAGTTGACACTTCGACTGCTTCTAAAAATTTAAATTCAAATAATAAAAAAATATTACGCATAAGCTCTTAATCAAAGCAGTCACGTGTACATATATAATATATATATTGATGTATTGACTAACTGGAATTTGGTATTAGAAGAGGGGTGATTTTGACTCAAATCTGCGCAACATTTAAACTGCGAGTCATATCGATGGTAAGCAGATGTTTGTATAAGTAGGTACTGTACATTTTATTACAGAAAGGACTTATTTAAACTTGTAGATGTATAGTTGGTAGCAATACAGTGGGGGAGTTATAGCACCAGTATATTTCTTATCTGGAAGACGTGAGATGAGTCAATCGTATATTTTGACATGACCACATGAGATTTTGGTAACATAAATACAATATTTTGTTAGACTTTTGCGAAAATTGTTGAGGTATTTTATGCAAAAATATATACTAAGTATCAGACATGAAGAAAAGTCCATATAAAATTTACTGATATTAGCTGTGTCCATTGACTATTTCTCTCCACTCTCCACCATAAATTTGTCAGAAAATCGATTTTTTTTTATTTGCTTAAAAGATTCTTTGAATATTGTAGATTAATAGGCAAAAAGTTTTATAATTGAAAGAAATTTTATTCATTGTAATTTTAGGCTTTAAACAGTCGATTTGCTCATGTCATTTCAAAACTATAAACGTGTTTTACTCGAAACACGGTTTTTCAAAACGGAACACAGCGTAACTCCAAGAATTTTCATACTTTTTATTTGAAATTTGTACCAATATATTTAAAATAACATTTGGAAGTGAATAGTGCAGTCAGTGGGGGTTTTTGCCCTACAAAAGCTGGGGTAGTTAGTTGTGATTTTTATAGATGTTATTGAGATCTCGACCTCCGATGAAAAATTCTAGTTTTCACCTTTGACGGGAGCTCGCTAGGTCCACCATCTTGAATTAAAGATATAAAAAATTGGGTTTATCAAACTAATTCCACAACGGTTGATCCTACGACAAAAATGAACAATGTAAATTTGAAGATGATTAAATTCCCTAAATTTTTTATCTGAACACTTTTTTTGTAAGTCTGATGTGTAACAGTTACAGAGGCGGAAACGTGAACATTCTTCAAAAAAAACTTATACATATAGTATCATTTATACAAGGTTGCCCATAGGACCGAAGGTGATATTAGTCACCTAGTTAAACAAAAAATTGTTTGGCAGGGGGGGGGGTGCATCTTTACTGTTTCGGAGCTATATGGTAATTAAGAAAGTGTGGTAGTCTTTTACAAAATACCCTGTATCTTATAAAGTACAGAGTGTACGGTCATTTACAGAGGTCGTTATGTGCAGAACTTCATGGCCTTTCCAACTACTGCTTGATTAACGCTGTACTCCTCTCCATTCAGGAATTATAGTGGTCTAAACTAAAAATTTCGGATTTCTTACCTTTTTATTGACTTTGACCTCTTTTTTTAAGGTGCTTAACGTAATTTTTTTTATAAAAACTGTAAACTGTTAAATCTCCTCTTTATGTGCTCACTGTAGCCGGTAAGGCGTTACTAGCTCATAACCAGTCCCGTAATCCTCTCCACTCAGGAGTTATGGTCGCCTAAACTAAAGATAATTTGTTACCTTAGTTACTGAAAGAATGTCATTTTAAAAAAATAACGTCTAATTTCGCTATGACCTGAATAGGTTATGAGATATTAACTTCTTAACGGCTACAGTGAGCACATAGGTTTACTAAGTCCAATTAAATAGAAGAGCTGACAGTTTACAGTTTCTATAAAAAAATATTACGTTAAGCACCTTTTCGTAAAAAAATAAGAGGTTAAAATCAATAAAAAGGTAAGAAATCCGAAATTCTTAGTTTAGACCACTATAACTCCTGAGGGTAGAGAAGTACGGGGCTTGTCGAGCAGTTATTGGAAAGACCATGAAGTTGTGCACATAATGAGCTCTGTAAATGACCATACACTCTGTACTTTTGAAGATACAGGGTATTTTGTGAAAGACTTGCATATTTTCTTAATCACCCTGTAACTCCGAAACGATTGAAATACCACCCCTTTGCCATAACATTTTTTGTTTGACTAGATGACTACTATGAAGAAACACCCTGTATAAATGGTACTACATGTATACATTGTTTTGGACTTACAAAAGAAGTGTTTTTACACTTTAAAAAAATTATTAGTTAAAACGACAAATCACGATTAGTTAATTGTACATTAGTAATTCCTGTAAATTGTTTTGGAAAAACTATTAAGTGATTAATAAAATCGTAAGTGATAATTAGTTGCAATTTCTAATTGAAATTAATTGATTTGCCGTTAGTTGTTTTGGAAAATACTTTAGTTGTAGCTTCGAATTCAGTTAGTTCATTTAACGAATATTTAATGATAAATTAACTAATCATATTTCAGAACACAACGAAACTGTTTGTTTATTTTTAAGAATATGATTTGTTATACATATTAGCGAATTTATGCAATTAATAAATTCAACAAATAAATTAATAGATTTTTTTAGTATGATGTAATCTCAAAATTGTCTAATTTAACAAATTACATTAGTTGATTTCAATAATACGATTTTCGCATAACTTTAAATTTTAAATCACTGCATCATTAATATTTATTTTTATACCCTAGATTAAATATTATAGGTCATACTGAGTTTATCATTTCGCTGGTAAAGCATATTACTGATAAAGCAAAAATGGATTGGACAACAACGCGTAATTGTTATTTTGATTTTTGCATATCTGTCCATTTGTCCGTCTATCCGTTCGTCTATGGCATTTTCGAAAAGATAATAAATATAATTTTGTAAATGGCAGAAATCATGATACCTGTGGTGTTTACTGTTCTGGGAAAATGTTTAGGGCCAATTTGTTCTTGTACTGAGAAATAACCTGCAAAATGAATCATAACCATGTTTACTGTCGCTTCATTGTTCTAGAAACTTATGCGCAAAACCATTAAATTAAACCAATACATTTGTTGAATCGAAACTTCTGAACTTTTGCTTTCACATATCTTTTTTCAATTTGAATTTCGTTTGGACATGTTAAGACCACTGACATATATATAAATGGACTGCTTGATCCCCTGTTCCATGTGGCACCAATTTTGATTTTAGAAAGTATGCTCTCTTAGAATATAGAGACAACAGGAAGTGTTGATACCTATACAATTCGTGTGCATGAGCGTGGATTTTTCAGCGTGCCGTGAATTAGCTCAGCATTATATTGAAGAAAGAGACAAATTTATGTTTAGCTGTCAAACGAAGTTCGTTTAATTTGCAAAAGGTTTGCAACACTTTAAATTTAGTTTAAAACTTGTGAAAAGTGATTTAAAAATAGTGCTAAATAAAGTAAAGAGTGTAAGTAATTATCTGTTGATATTATAGTGATAAATTTCTAAGTGATGTTCATGTAATTTCAGAATAAAGTGTTCGGTGAAAAATTGCCACAACAACATCAAGGTACGACGTGGGAAATCATTTTTTAGGCAAGTATAGTTATAAAATATTATTTTGTATACTTTACACACCTTTGTATATTAAATTAAATTAAAAATACATAACAAAAGCGATGAAATATCGAAAATCCTTCTCCACCGAGATTTGTTTACGTTTGTGATAGCTGCGAAATTCCCTACGTATGTTGCCGTAGTATATCGAATAAGAAGAATATTTTCAACCATATAATATCTTGTTGCCCCGCTCTCTATATTGATTCAACTATACGGCTGTACTGAGCTTTCACTACAGCGGCAACAGATACTAACACAACCAGAATTTGACTACGCTAAATTTAGCTTATCAAACTTCCTGTATTCTCTATATTCTAAGTATGCTCTCGCTGTCAATGCTACCAACTGTCGTAAATTGGCGTTATACTTAATTGTTTTGGGAATTTACGTATATGCATTGCAGTGGGATTTACCGAATTTACCACAAAAATATTTGGGACTATTTGTATCGTTAAATTTTAATTATGTGTCCAAGGAAGTGTTTTTTACAAGGATTTTTACAAACAATTTTTCGTTCCTAATCGTTACAGTTCAGTGGGAAAGTATGCTCTCACGGAAAGAGACAGAAATATGAAAGTGGTGCAATTTGCTTTCATGCATTTTTGGTTCAACAAGCAGTCCATTTATATACATGTCAGTGGTTAAAACCCAATGCATAATTTCGACGTATACATTCAATGGATCAACAAATCAGAAATTTTTGTATCATACAATTCACACTTAGAACTTATACTGAACTGAGTACGTTTTAATGAATACACATACATTTTTTGCCAACACAGAACGTTTTTTTTTCCTTTTTATTAAAAATATTGTCAGCCTACTGCGGGCAGATAATAAAATCATATAAAAATAATAATTACAAAAATAATTAAATTCATAGCATTTTATTATTATGATCAACTAAAAAATTAGTTGAACTTTCCAATTTTATTGCATATTTTAACAAATTCGATTGGTTGATTACTAATGTCTTCAAACTAATGTTTCAGTTATTTTAAATAATGCGGGATGCAAAATCAACCAATCAATTAGTTACTTTGGAGAATTGAATTTGTTGAAAGAACAATATTAATTAGCCGATTGTTCTAATAAGTGACATTTCTATTTCTGCGAAATTTATTATATAAAAAATAGTCAATTCAACAAAATGATTAGTTGAAAAAACCAAAGCTGCTCGGATACGAAATTCCGAAAAATTATCAAATCTAACTAAACAATTAGTTGAAATGACAAATGTTATTACTAAACAAGATTAGCTAAATCAACTAATGCAAATAAGTTTTCTTAACGAATATCATTCGAAAGGTGAAAGTCAACTGATATTATTTGTTGATGAAACAAATTCATTGGCGTAAAGCAACTAATCTTTTTTTTTTCAGTGTACAAACAAATTAGGGAAGTAAGTCTTCTTCAAATTTATATTTATACATTTTGTCGTAGGATCAACCGTTGAAGAATTATTTTGAAAACAATTGGTGGTACCTTTAATCCAAGATGAGGGAGTGCGCGGACCCTTTTATAAGGCAAAGATCTTATTCAGTCCCTATTGACTAGACTAGAAATGCGTACGGGATTTTCGATAACTCCATTTAAACATTATTTATTTACAAATGATAACTCCTTTTTTGTCGAAAATAGAACGACTTCATGTGACGAGCATTCAATCATACGAAAATGAGTATTTCAATATCGCGTACGTATGAGTAATAGCTATGAGCATGTTGACTAAGTGATTATTATTATTTTTGTATTCAAAATTGCACGAGACTCGCGAGAATGGCTCTGGTGTCCTCATTTATTAAAATTTTTCGATGAAAATTTTGTGTTTGATACTTATATACATATGCTTAATAACTTCCTTATTATTCTATTACCTTTCCTTACATAAAAAAAAAACAATTGTAAAAGAAAACACTTTTTTCGGCAGTTACAGTGGTGTTGGGGAACAAGGTAAAGGTGATTAATTACGTTAACGCCTACCAGGGGAGGACCATGCCATGCAAGGCACTCTGTCAAGACCGTCCGTACGTGACGAAGAGTCACATCCTGCCCGAGGTGTTCCTGCACAGGCAGCTGGTGGGCATCCCCTGGGGTGCAGCTGGCTACCTGACTGAATACGGAGGATCTAGAGAGGAAAACTCGATAAAACCCGCAATCCCAGGTGTAAACAATCGTGCCTATGGGATGAATGGCCCTGCGTGAGTGTGTCTTATAACGATGGACTCCGGATACCAGGCGACCTCCGGTTTCAACCTTAGCCTTATCTCGGCATGCCGGCTCTGCTGAGATGGACCAACCTTTCCGAGCATACTCGTGGGACCAAAATAGATAAGCCCGTTTTTTCTGAGGGAGGTGCACCTCTAAATGTACCAAAAACCCAATCCGGGGCTCTTAACGAACCCGAAAATTTCCAGGACATTACAAGTCCTTCGTCTGACGGCTATGCGATGGATACACTCCCCCTAGATGAGGAGGATCTCCTTAGATCACCAGACCATAGCCAACAGGACAGCGGGAATACTGAAGTTCCCACATCCAAAGAGCGCAAGCCAAAGCTCAGTGGCACGGCCAAAAAAAGGTTTAAATGGCTTTTAAAACATGGCCACACAGAGGCACAGGCTAGAAGGATTGCTGCACTTCAGATAGAACAGCGGAATGAGGAGAGTCTTAAAAAACGGACTCGCTCTGACGACTCTTCTCCTAAAGTGGAGCAACCTAGCGCCAAACGCAGCAAGTCAGCAACGGAGAATCCTTCAAAGAAGCACGTCTCCCAGCCTTTGCGTAAGCAGCTCTCCTATAAAGAGGTTGCAGAGAGCGTTCGGGTGGGTATTCTTCCCGTCGGTTATCCTGAGGTGGCACTCAACATGGATCAATTGAAGTCCGTACAGAGTGCTATCTTGAGAGAGATCGCGGCTAGAAAACAAAGCCCCCTGAAGCCAAGATTCCTGGGCTCCACATTTAGACCAGGGTGGATGGTCATCAACTGCGCCAATCAGGACACCGTGACGTGGCTAAAAGGTGTAGTTGGGGAGCTAAAACCCTGGGAAGGAGCCAACCTTGTCATGGTCGAGGAAAGTGAAATTCCTCGCCCACAAGTTCTTGTGGGATACTTTCCCAACAGCGCTGAGGACCCTACGGACTTGATTCTGGACTACATCGAGGTTCAGAACGCGGGGTTAAAGGTGTCAGAGTGGATTGTGTTACGCAAGACACAAAAACCACACGTAACAGAGCTAACCTTCTCCGTGGACCATACGTCCATGGAGGAGCTAAAAAAGGCTCATTACACAATTGGGTACAAGTTCGGCTCAGTCCAACTTAGGCCCAAGGGTGGGGCAGTAAAGACTGTGGCGGAGGCTGGGGATGGCCAAGGTCAGATTAAAACTCTGACTGATGAGCCTCAGCCATCGACATCAGGAACCAGCAGGCCTAAACTTTCTGTCAAGGATAAGGCTGGCCCCGGTAAAGCAGTCGGAACTGCAGAGGCTAAGCCGGGGACTTCCGCAAAGAAGTCCGAAGGCACTAAGAAGAAGCCTCCTCCTGCCCGTGCGAAGCAGGGCAAAAAAGGAAATCCGAAAGGATCTCCTATCAAGGCTGCTAGCGGCCATAAAAAGTCATCCTAGTCATGACTAATCATCATCTAAGTTGCCTCCAGATAAATCTCCATCATGCCAAAGCGGCATCAGACGTGCTTATCAGGAGATTTGTCTCGGAGAAACTTAGTCTGGCGCTCATACAGGAGCCCTGGGTACATCAAGGCCGCATTAAAGGACTTCCCACAAAATCATGTAAGTTAATTTACAGTAATGAGCATGAATATCCCAGGGCAGCATTGCTGCTCAACACTAATCTAAATTTTATTCCTCTTTCGCAGATCATTTCGAGGGACGTAGTTGCAGTAGCTCTCGAGGTACCAACTCCGGGAGGTAGTCACGAGGTAGTAGTGACCTCAGTCTATTTTCCTGGAGATGCGGATACACTACCTCCTACAGAGCTAAAAAGACTCATCAGCTACTGCAAACGAAGAGGAAAGCAATTTATCGTTGGATGCGATGCGAACGCACATCACACGCTATGGGGCAGCACGGATACCAACATCAGGGGTGAGTACCTCCACGATTTTATAATATCTAATAATTTAGAGATACTAAATCGAGGTAATAAGCCAACCTTTATGAACACTATCAGACAAGAGGTCCTGGACCTAACACTGGCCAGTGTGTTCATAAGCACAAAAATAAGCAGGTAGCACGTATCGAACGAGATTTCCATGTCCGATCACAGACATATCAGGTTCGATATAGAAGCCGCACTTAACTCGAGTCTAGAGTACCGAATCCCTAAATTAACTAACTGGGAACTCTATCGACAACATCTTAAGGCTGTAGTTAACTCTCCCGGTAGTAGCATTAGCACAACGGAGGAGTTGGACTCAGCCACTACGCAGCTACAAACGGCTGTACTGACTTCATTCGAACGCAGCTGCCCTCTGAAGCAAAAGACTTGTAATCGGCAGGTACCTTGGTGGAATAGGGAACTGAGTTTGAAAAGAAAAGAAGTCAGAAAACTATTTAACAGAGCCAAGCTCTCTGGTACCTGGGGAGAATATAAAAAGGCTCTAACGGAATATAACATAGAATTAAGAAGATCTAAAAGAAGAACCTGGCGGACCTTCTGCGATGGCATAGATCAACTGCCCGCAGCTACCAGGCTCCATAAGGTACTTTCGAAGGATCACACGAATGGTATATGCTCACTTCAAAAAGAAGATGGGAACTATACCGAGAGTTATGAGGAAACAGTCAGGCTCTTATTAGAAACTCACTTCCCCGACTCTACCAGTCCCGTTCAAGGAATAGTAGCTCCAGACCCAATTGAGGTGGGCAATTACAGGGTCTCTAACAGGAGTAAGAGCCTTGCGGGAAGAATCTTCACTCCTAACCAGGTTAGATGGGCCGTTGGTACGTTTAAACCCTTTAAATCTGCTGGAGGGGACGGCATCTTTCCTGCCTTATTACAGCAAGGGGTTGAAGAAATACTTGTTCCACTACAAAACATTTTTCGAGCCAGTTACGCTCTGGGGTATATTCCCCAATGCTGGAGAGACGTCAGGGTGGTATTTATACCCAAAGCAGGAAAAAGAGCTAGCTCTCTAGCCAAATCGTTCCGACCCATTAGTCTCTCGTCATTTTTACTTAAATCCATGGAAAAAATCCTAGACCTACATATTCGAAGTGAAGTTTTGATTAAATCACCACTTCATTCTAAGCAATTCGCTTATCAAGCAGGCAAGTCTACCGAGACTGCCATCCACACTTTGGTTAAAGACCTCGAAAAAGCTCTTGAAGCAAAAGAGGTGGCCTTATGTGCATTTGCAGACATAGAAGGTGCTTTTGATAACACCTCCTTCGAAGCAATTAAATCAGCTGCCGAGGACAAGGGCTTCGAGCCCCCCACGGTTAATTGGATAGACTCCATGCTTAGAAACAGGAGGATAACTACTACTCTAGGAAACTGTTCAGTCACGATCACTGCAGCTAAAGGCTGCCCACAAGGAGGAGTTCTCTCTCCACTCCTATGGTCGATCGTGATTGATGATCTCTTAGAGAAGCTGACCAGTTCGGGTTTTACCGTACAAGGCTACGCGGATGACCTAGTAGTCACGATACGGGGCAAGCATGACCAAGTCATATCCGACCTCATGCAAAAAGCCCTTTCTAAAGTCCACACTTGGTGCTTAACCAAAGGCCTCAGTGTAAACCCAAACAAAACGGTTATCATTCCGTTCACGAGAAGATCAAAGCTTTCACTAAAGGCTCCTCTTCTCGATAACACGGAATTGATATTTTCAGAAGAAGTCAAATATCTGGGGGTCACCTTAGATAAGAAACTTTCCTGGAATTCGCATCTGTCTAGAGTGACGGAAAGAGCGATAGGATCTCTCTACACGTGCCGTCGCTTCATTGGCAGAACATGGGGTCTGAAGCCAAAAATGATGTACTGGATGTACACCACGGTTCTTAGACCCATGGTCACCTATGCGGCCCTCGCATGGTGGCCAAAAACTAATAAAAAGAAGGCTGAGGCTCTGCTTCAAAAAACACAACGGCATGTCTGTCTAGGAATAACTGGTGCCATGAGGACCTGTCCTACAGCAGCCATGGAAGCCTTACTAAACCTTCCACCCCTACATCTGCAGGTGAAAAAGGAAGCAATCTCCAGTGCTATTAGACTGCAAAAGGAGAAACAGTTAAAACCAGGGAATCTGGTTGGTCATTTAAGTATCTTAAAACAGATACGCTTTGAGCAAATGACGACAATATCTGATATAATCACACCCAAGGTGGATTTTGTAAGACCATTCGATGTGGTTTTAGGAAACCGACAGCAATGGCGTTCCACTAAACCGTCCTTTCAACAAGGATCGATGGTGTGGTATACAGACGGTTCAAAAACGAACAGTGGAGTCGGACTGGGCGTATACGGCCCCAGATGCCATATATCAAAGGCCCTGGGATCTACCTCTACCGTATTCCAGGCCGAGGTATTGGCCATAGAAGAATGCGCCAATACCTGCATTAAAAGAGCCATAAATGGCTCAACTATTAATATTCTCTCGGACAGTCAAGCTGCCCTCAAGGCCTTAAAGTCCTACACCATCAAGTCAGGGATAGTCTGGGAGTGTCTACAAACCCTAAAAGATTTATCAAGAGGAAACAAAGTTATCCTCATGTGGGTACCTGGACATGAGGGCCATAAAGGCAACGAAATTGCTGATGGCCTAGCGAAAAGAGGAGCGGAAACTCCCTTTGTCGGACCGGAGCCATTCTGTGGCACCTCAAAGTGCTACCTCAAAGCTGCCCTAAATAACTGGGAGAACAAACAAAAATCCCTATACTGGGAAAGGCTACAAGGACTTCGTCAGGCAAAAAAGTTTATCGACACCTCTGGCGGAAAAACAAAAGAACTATTACTTCTCAAGAAAACAGAGCTCAAAATAATTACAGAACTCTTCTCAGGCCACTGCCCCTTGAGGTATCACCTAAACAAGATGGGCTTGGCTGAGACTTCATCCTGCCGCTTTTGCCAGGATGCTCATGAAACCTCGGAGCACCTGCTCTGCAACTGCGAAGCATTGACCAGGCGGAGACTACTCCATCTCGAACATGCTTTTCCTACACCTAACTACGTACGGAACCTCAATCCCAGAAGGATCCTAGACTTTATTAACAGTCTGAACCTAGAAAGGGAATAAATTCAACGGGGACTCACAATAGATCTTTTAGGTCGCGGTGATTGCGAGGCTGACGCCTACACACCCCTCTACGAATCTAATCTAATCTACAGTGGTGTTGCCCTTTAAAGAAATCAACCAACAGTCCAACACTAGTCGCTTAGATGAAAATTGGAATTAATGAGTAGTTTATACAGAAAGATACCAAAATTAAAATTTAAAATGTAAAATGCGTAATAGGCTGAACGCCATTTTATTTTATAATGGCCATAAAGATATTTATTTTCTTCACAAATTTATTCAGATAATGTAACTGACGGTAGTGCAAAATACTATTAGCACAAATAAGTAAATATACAGATAACGAATCCAATAGGATAATTTTGAAAACACTGACATATAATAAGAATGGACTGAGCTATCCTATCTAATTCCTATAGTTCAAAATGGCACAAATTTTTACCAAAATCTATTTGTCTCTTTCAAGCTCAAAATGTACACTGAACTGTAACCAATTTTGGAAACAGTACGGCTGTATTAATTGGAATGCATTGGAATTGACATAAAAATTCAGACAAATATATTGTTTTTATACGTCTATCTCTTACAAGCTCAAGGAAATTTGACAACAAATCTGCAGAGGAGCACATTTTTCAGTAATATTACAAATGAGTTTTTGGGTTAATTAAAACAAGTTTAGCTTTCTAAATAATTTTAATTTAATGCAATACTATTTTATAACACCTTTAGTGTTTCCAATTGACAAATAATAATTAATTATAAATCGGTGTGCAATTGTACGAAATAAAGGGTTTTCACAGCCTGTCCAATATTTGTGCCATTTTTGAAGCAAGAACGCTCAGTCCATTCTTATTATATGTCAGTGTTTTGAAAACCAGAAGTCAGACACATGCTGCGAGTCACTTAAAAAAATTTGCAACGCCTTGCTCGAATATAAAATATTTAGGAAGACCTCAATTCTTTCTTAGATTTTTACTGGAAATTTGTTCCAAAGTGAACATTTATCTTGATTACGCGCCTGCCGCTGCGCTCATAAAAATTATTGTCCTCCTCCAAAAATGCGTATAAATTCTAAGAAAAAATTTCTAGTAAATTTCTAAGAAAAAATTTCTAGTAAATTTCTACAAAACAAGTAAAAAAGCGAGAATTGGTCTAAGACCAATTCTTATGATACTCTAGCTAGATGAATGCCCGTATGAAATTTCGTATTGTCACCCTTCTGTGCAAGTTTGATTTTTGAAGCGGTTTTTCGCATATATTTCTAGAACGGTTTGTCGGACAGAAAAATGATTATAACCAATTTTATAGGATTTCGTATTCTGAAGAAGCTTTTAGTACAATAAAAATGCCTTGGACTGATCGTTTTCACAGTATACGTAAAAAACCTGAATTTTTATATGGCAACACAGAGAAGGAGTTGCCCGATTTAGTGTATTTTTGAAATTTTGCTTGCTAGTACAATGAAAACACCATGTACCAAATTATAACTCTCTATATCGATGCCTTCTCAGGCAGTGCCCAAATATATAGTGGAAAACAAAAGTTTTGTATGGCAACCCCACCAACGAGTTGCCTGATTTGTCTCATTTTCGAACTTAATTTTACTTTGTTTTTTTAAAGTTCGTGTACAAAATTTCAGCTCTCTAAGTATACGAGTTCTCGAGTTATCGTGCGCACAGACGGACAGACGGGCGGACGGACATGCAAAAATCAAAATAACTTTTAATATTATGCGGGGGTGTCCAATCCATTTTGCTCTACCATCATTATTTCGAGATGTTACAAACGCAATGACAAACTTAGTATACCCTATAGATTTCATCTAGGGTATAAAAATTGAGGGCTGCCGTACATTAGGTCGAGGCATTTCTCCCTAGTTCTGGTTAAAGATACAAACATTTTCTATTGATAACAACATTTCTTAGCTACAATTTTCGTCGTAGCTACCAGAAATGTTGATAAGGTTTTCATTTTTCTGATATGCGCTCTTCATCTGTATATTTACTTATTTGTGCTATTAGTTAATCAATTTTGCAAATTTTCTTTTAGTTTGCAGACCTTGTCTGAAGTTGCAAATTTAGCCGATTATGACCAAAAACGATTTGAACATTTGGAACCCAATTTTATACAGTCAAAAAACCAATTGTTGTTGCATCGATTTAAAATAAAAATATATATATTTGTTGCGGGCAACAGAAAAGGTTGCAAATTGGTACAGGCGTTAATAATTATTATTCTATTCTATTATAATTATTCTAATTTATTTTTTGCTACTTATCACTAACAGAAGCATTATTTTTATTTTGCATTAAAAAATTATATTGCGGGAGGGGGCCGGGGGAGGAATGAATTGAAAATTTAATATATTGTGCAAAACATCAGAGTAAGCTTTCCTTTAAATTTGCAGGACTTTTGGAATTTTTATGGAAGTTGTAAGAACTTTTGTTTTTCTGCAATTTTCCGCATATTTCGGACTTCAGTGATGGTTGCAAAACTAAATTTATAGTTAGTTTACCTTACCCACATTGTAGAAACTATTAGGAATATTCCCTAAATTTAAGACACAGTTTTCCCTAAAAATAAATGTAATTTTCTCTGATAGAAAGGGAAAATCAACTTAATTTCCCCAAATCAATGGAACAAAATTGCCGAAATTTTAAGCTCTCTTGGATAGACGGAAGAGAACATTCAACGAATTAGGTATTATGCTACATAGTTTATGGAAATATATTTTCATTTATATAATTCACACATTGTTCTTGAAAACAAGTCATATACTGTTCTTCAATATTTTGTTTAAACGTGCCCAGTGCACCAATATAACTTCCATACTACTTAGTAGTATGGACCATAGGAAATGAGCTATTCAGCTCAGTATTATGTTTTTTAAAAGGGGAGGTCTTCTATTACCTTCAATTATGGTCGAGAGTGGTGCGGTGCTATCATCCATTCCCTACATTTTGGGGAATATCCTCTAAATTTTAGGGAATGTTCCCTACATTTTAGGGAATATTTCCTAAATTTGAGGGGTGGGGGAACCAAAATTTCCTACATTTTAGGGATAAAAACCTAATCTTAGTTTTCCAAGGTGGAGCTTTCCCTAATCTATCGACAAATGCCCAACCTGTCTGGCACAAATTGTTGCCACTTTAGGGTATTATTTTTTACTGTGCAACATTCCATTCAAATTTCCAAATTTTTGGAATTAATGTTAAATTTTAGTATTTAAATGTCTCTATTGACTGGCCTATACAACAAATAATAATATAAAATTGAATATTCATACGATGATTAAAAAGAAGGACGACAGGCAACTTAGAATATCATATTCCATGATGAGAGGTGTGACATTTTATATCTTACTACTCAACATATCATGTTGCTCGTTTTCTGAGGATCATCGTTTTGCCTCTAGTTTAAAAATCATTTTGTAAGGCTAAAAGATGAATGTGTTCTACAGAAGGTCCTACATTCTGTTTAGTGTTGCTAATTAATTTTAATTAAAAATCTACTATCAATTTCTGTAATAGGGTCTTCTCGTCCGAAGATGAAATAATTCAAATTGAAATTTGTTATGTTTTAAGAAGTCTTAAAAATTCTATCATTCTTCAACTCAGCTCCAACAATTTCTACAATCACTGTAGCCTTTTATATAACCTAAGCTAGTTGTCGTAAAATGCTATGACATTTGATAAAGTGATTAGTCTAAATTTTGCGAGCTAGAATATTGCCTTGAGGGGTTAACATGCAAACCTCATTTGGAATAATAAATGCTTCTCCAGTGATATTCAACCTTAAAGTTACAAGTTACAAGTTAACACAATCTTCTTCACAAAGTATACGAAGCGGACATGTCCAGTGACTGCATTAAAAAAGCAGCCTGAGCTATTGTCTGCTATGATCAATTGCTTTTCGCGTTCTTTTCCCTAAAGAGCCTTTTTGGTGGACTTGGTTAGCAACTGTCGACTCCGACTTTTTACTTTTTCATGCCCAGATACCCAAAGCAGGGTTACTTTGTTATCCCTAGACAGCAGTTGGAATTTCATGTGGCAGATCCACCAGACTAGTCTCGACTTAAAGTCTTGAGGGGACAGAACCCGGATCGCATCTTGACTGTCTAAGTAATTATAGATTATAGTTCCTGAGGCTGCTGTTTATGCCTTCCTGCTCTAACTTCGATAGCGTTTACTTCTGCTTGAAAGATGAAAGGTGAGATTCCGTTGTTTAATATCCGGGTTATCTCATTAATGATTATATGATAACTTCTTTCGAAGGAAGATCTTTTGGTGCTGGACAACCGCGAAGATATTGAGATATCTCATTCCGATAGAATGTGATCATCGGAACTTTTCCTTCGAAGCATACTACTTCTAGATTATATTGACACACAGACAAATCTTTCTAAAATTTGAGAAATGGTAGAGGTCCGTTTTCTACTATGATCGATGTTATACTTACATTTATGTATGTGTATGCACAATGATGTGTTATGAAAATTCCGATATTATTTACTATGTTCCCATGCAGAGATCATTTCGAGTTGAATCCGAGTTAATGCTGGAAACCGAGCTGATTTGAGTTTTTGTTGAATCCATGTTAACTCTACGAAATTGGTCGAGTTCAGTTGAATTTTTTTTTAAGTATTTGTTAGAATAGTAATAGATAGAAAATCCGGCCACTTTATACGCAATATTTCTCAACTCAGAATTTAGAAGACGTCCATGGAAATAGCATCAAGTTAACTCACCCAGAAATACTTAACGATAACTTGTTATGGTCACGTACAATCGTATCATTAGCCGCATTAGGTAGCGGCGTCACTGACATCTAGAGGGTAATAGCGTGAATGAAAGATAGTAAGGTGAAATTTCGAAAATAGGGGACTATGGAAAAACGTGGCGGAAAAAGGTGACAGCTTGGGAAGAGCAGAGAGTGGGTAATGTGTTGGACGAGGTTAGAGCAAGAAGGAAAACGAAAAGTTTTTTTTTGTAAAAGAAGAAGGAAAAATAGTGTGAAGAAAATCGAGAATCATCCGCAATTATCGAAAGTGGAAAAAGGAAAAGTAGGTGAAGTAGTGCACCGGAAAAGCCGGGAGAAAAGAAAAATACGAAATTTGAAGCGAAAAAGGAGAAGTAGAGATTCCATGTGGGATCGGGGGTGTAAATCAGGGCTGTAAAAAAGGCAACGTTAAAAGCATCTTACCAAAGCACCATTCATCACCGAATTTCCGTCATAATTGTTAATTATCGAAACTAAAAGGCACCACCCGCCAAAGGAGCACCTGAAAGTAGACTTGAGGTTATATGAAAGCAATCATAGAGGTAAATTGTTCAATCGTGTGCACTTGGTAGGACCTACATTGAGCCATCCACCAGCGGAGCACCTGTACTTTCAAATTGGATTTGTGAGAAAGTGATTACCAAGGTAAAAGAATGTTTTGTTATAGTTACTGGATATATTGAGATTATTTTGCGAGATGCGCCAGAAGAGTGCCTGATTCAAACAAGCAACCTATATAATAAAGGCAATCGTAGAGCTATATTTCTGGTCAAATTAATTGTTACATTTCTACGAGACACCTTGTGCCATCCGCCAGAGGAGCGCCCTAACTTTAAAGACAAGTTGTATGAAGTGTTTACGGAAAACATATTATTATAAATTATAATTAGATTTAAATTTATATTTCTTATTACAAAAGTGCTTACTGAACTATACATTTTTACATGTCTATATTAAATTCTAACGCCTGAAAATGAAGATCATTGGAGTTGGAGTTAATTTACACAATCCGAGAGTATAATCCAGTTTTATTGAGATGATTACACAATATTTGTTATAGTAATCAATAGTACCTAATGGTTTATTAAAAGCACTTAGCATACAATTACTTTCGGACCTATATCGAAAGTTTTATTCCCATACTAAATTTATTAATAGTTTGTAAAAAGTGTCTTCAGAACTATACTCGCTTTCTCTTATATCGGTATTACAAAAGTATTTACCTGACTATATATATTTTTAACTTATTATATGAAATTCTTGTTGAAACTATCCCGCGTCGTCCGTCAAAGCAGCACCTGAGAATTAACGAGCACAATACTAGAACTCGTATCGTCGTTTTCTTCCTCCAGAAAAACATGCCGAATTGACCTCGTGCCCTCCGCCAGAGGAGTGCTTGGATGTCAACCCAAGTATTGGGGTGGTTATGACACTATTTTTTAGGGCAGGACGTATCAATCTTGAATTAAAAGCAAGGGCTGCGGACCTATATTTAAGTTTTTCTCTCTAGACTGAATTTATTAATATTCAATACAAAGTGTTTGTGGAATTATATCTGATTACAACCCCGTGTATATTATAAAAGTCTTCTGAAACTATATATTGCTACTTTTTATATTGAATTCCTGTAGTGTGTTATTGGTGCGTTCGCTCTAAAGAGAGCCCGGCAAATGCAGACATTTAGAATAAAAGTTCATGCCAAGTTTAATTTATTGCGAAGGTTTTCGGTTAGGCTTAGCGGAGTACCCGAGAACGATTATGCATTACCGTATATATATCTTTTTCGAGTCGTGCCAGATAATGTTATTTCGGTTTAAGTAGAGGAGTCTTTCCACGTTGAGAGTTGGTGACAATTTCTTCATATAAGTATGCGTAGCCAAGAAATTTTTGTTCATTAGTGTAACCTGATTTGTCAGAGCCACTTATTGGTGAATTGTGTAAATCAACGGGACTGCCCTCGCCGTACATCAGGATTACGATTAAAGCTGCTGTCCGTGCTCCAGGAGGCCTTCTGGATACGACCCAGTTTACAAGAAAAAAAAAACATAAAGCAACCAAATAGAAAGAAGTTAGAAATTGAATCAAAAGCCATTGAGTGGCAACAAAATCAATCCTTCTAGTAAAAGAGAAGTCCCGTTGGATTACAACAAAAACCAAATCAAAAAAAAAAATGAAGATGGAAAGGAAAATGACATGACGACTTCGTCCATCTGTATAACGCTTCGGGGGTGATAATAAGAAAATTACCACCAAATTTATTGTACTATGAACTTCTAACAGAAATAAAAGGTTTAGTAACAATGTGGTAGATCAGCGACTTTCTTTCACTCTCCTCTCCGTGAGTCTCTCTTCTCCTCAACAGGTGAAGCACTTATCGGGACATTGCGAATCTACTGCCAGTGATGTCATGGGCGGCAGGGGATGGCAAAAGGATCATGCCATACGATCCTAGGATACTCCGTAGGTGAGTGGTGTACGCGGTCCCTTCTGGGCCAGTATGTAGCATGTTGATGCTGTAGATCCCTGTTTTTTTTCGTTCAGGCACGATCTTTATTTTTGTTATGACAAAGTGACAGGCAAGTGTTTTTTTTGTGAACCCACCTCGCACTCTCCGCCATATAGCCCAGGTGCTAGCGTGCAGGCCTGCTACTCTGTCACTGGGTGACCTGTCAGCTATTGCTGGCAGATGGACTTACATACTCTAGCCCCCATTTTTTCATTAGCTACATAACAAACTCAACTCTATCTCAACTTTTGTTCATTGAATCATAGTATTTGATATGTTGTTCATTACAGTTAAACTGGTAATGTTTACGATTAGTAAACTAAAGCTGTGTTCTTTTGTGTCCGCAGTACAGAGCAGAGCAAAAAGAAAGCCTCATACATTTTCATAGAAAGATTTAAATTAAGCGAACAGTACAAATGTTCTCTCTAGTATATGGGATTTCTAGAACAAGGTACGCAAAAGAGCACAGCTCAAGTCAAAAAGCAGTTCAGTTCTTTTTAATCGTTTTTCAACCAAAGGTAATCATGTCAATTAATTAGTAATCAAATAAATTGCACGCAACATGGTATAATTTATTTGATTACTAATGACTAATTAATTACTGAATGTAAAGCTTTATAATTCAATATTCAAGTAAAAATTATAGTTATATTTTTAGTTAATTGTTCATACTTAGCACTTACACTTTTTAGTTCCATATTTCTTTGAGGTTTCTAGTTAGATTTATATTCTAAATTGCCATATTTAAATAGGTACCTATGTCCTCACAAATATATAAAAAGTTTTCCATGAAACAAAAAAAAAATATTTAATTGAAATTCTTGAGAAATTTTTTGATTATTCGATGCAACAAATCGCATTAATCAAATTACGAAACGCTTCAATCATCTCTTTGAGTCTTCTATTTTGTTTTTCGTCTCCCAAATAGTGGATACCACGTAAATTGTCAGAATCGTTTTTCTCCTAGCCCATTATAGATATTTTCCCTAATAATTTCCTCCTCTTAAGCGATACCCTCTTGAGAATTTCATTTCGGATTAATACAGAGCAAGAATTTCTTGTCATTGTCAGATTTTGTGCGGAACGTCGAATAAATTTCATAATTAGGTGCTGTGAAGCATTCAACGGCGGAGTATAGAGCTCGTATAAGTAAAACCTTCAACTCGGTTCTACATTTCACAGCACCCCTCTCTTTATCGTGCTTTTGTGTAAAGTTCTTGTCGTTTTGCCGGCAGCTATATCTTTAGCGGTGGTTATCTGCCCATTCCACTAATTAAGGATGGGGTGGGGCTCGTATTTCTTAATAAAATTTTCCACTTGGAAAGGTAACACGAGCACAACGAAGTTCTAATAAAGGAAATTGTTCCAGGTTCTTATCAGGACAGAAAAGGCAGTGGCGATGCTGGATGAAAGAGGAGGATACGAAGAGCTAACAATCACACACCACCAGATTAGGGATTTGATCCATTCAATTCCTGGTTATTATCGTTGGGTACACCCTTATGAGAGTGAAAGAACAGTTAAGAAACCAAGAAAAGGAACTGCCACATTGTTGACAAGTCATCCTCTGGGAGATTATCCGCCAGTACTTAGTGAATTAGTAATGGTTTTCTGGAGTTTATATTTTTCCCCGTAGAGAATAAATGTATCCAGTATCCACTGAAGCCGATTTTATGCTTTGTTGCAGTTTCCAATTTACAAAATTGAAGTCTTGAGATTAGATTTTGTTGCAAACATATATACAAATATATCTAGGAATATTATGCTTTAAATTTGCTACAATTGTACGTAAGTGCTTCGTTCCTAGCTATAGTTTTACGTTTTTATGAAAAAAGTACTATGCATGGTAAAAATCCTTCGAACCACCATGAAACAGGTTTCTGAGAAACTACTCGATATAATCTATTCGAATTCTACTTAACTCAGGAGGAAATGTTTTTTTTGGACAAAAAGCGTATTATACTTGGTAAATGGAGAAAAGTTATAAAAACTACACCATGTCCTAAATTTTACAGAAGAAGGATCGACGACCATACTATGTCACAAAATATAGGACTAGATTTTAAGGCGTTCAAAACTCTTTGTTAGTAAGTTAAGTAAATTCAAAAGATAGCAAACCTTTTTTTCCGGCGATTCTGATATTATCGAATGTGATTGATTAACAATCAAACTTTTCAAAAATTTAATTAGCATTTAGAGCTTTCGTAAACCCATAATAATAATAATGTTTGTGGGCACAAGATAATTGTAATTTATTGACTTTTAATTGATTTCGTTTGTTTATGTTTTATGTCTTTTCATTTATTTATAAAATCTATTCTTAGTAGTCCTTATAATTTCTTTGATTTATAGCCTCATGATGGCTAAACAAGAGCTCGAATAGTTACTGTAAATTAAATAATTGACGAATATATCTCAACAACCCAAACCAACAATATTAGTGTTATGCCAAGTTTCATCTGCATTTCGAAGTGAAGTGGTTTTGTCCCAATTGTCCATGCCTAGAATTGAATTCGCGGCTACAGTGATAACAAAATATTGTTGAATCTGTTCTTTATCAACTGAGCTATATACAAATTGTGTTTGTTACTGAGAATACCATTTAAATTGTGTGATATGGACTGCAATTTCAATCATATTTACGCAACTTAAAATATGTTTTCTGCTCCGAATCTACATATCGTCGATGATATTGCCACTACGGGGCGTAAATGAAAATAAAGTTTTCAGCACGCATTAAAATTGTTGTTGTTTTTTTTATTATACTGGCAAAATTATTGGTACTGAACTCTAGTATAGGAGTATAGGACAAGTAATATGATTCTTTTGAATTTTAGACATGAAATTGACAATACACGGCATAGTTTCTTAGCTACGTGATAATTAACAGCGAAATTTAAATTTTGCTAATTTATGTAGCTACGCGGTTATGATATTGCTAGTCATGCGGTAATGCAGTATCACCTACGATATCTATGTATTGCAACTTTTTAAAAGAATTGCCCTTCTACTTTATTTTTGAAATTGCAACTGTATTGATAGAAAATAAGTACACTTAAAATTTGAGATCTACGTATTTGTCTCATCCCGTATCTAGATTCGCTTTTTTTTCAAATTATTCAGCCAAGCTCAGGGAATACCCTATGATGCAAAGCACAGCTTGGCAGGAAGGAGATAGGGAAATGATTAGAGGATATGAAGAGAGTGGCGGAAGTGCCGATGTATGTCGCCCTCAAACTTCCGCAGATTGTATACCGGAGAAAAAACGTGGTAAGCTGTTCCACATTCGCGCTGTTCGGGATAAAAAAACATCACGGAATTTAACTATACGGCCGAAGGTAATTTGAAGAGTTAAAGGATGTGCGTGGCTTGCAGTGCGAGTATTTCGTGCAGGAATCATTTTACAAGGGATTAGGCTAGATATTTCATAAGACCATTGACCATGCATGTAGCGATAAAGGAGCGAAAGGCATCCAACATTGCGGCGGTGCTCGAGTGAGTCGATATGACAAGTTATTTCGAAATCGCAATTGAGCTTGAACGCTCTCTTTTGGACAATATACAGTGAAGCTAAGGCTGTGCGACCAGCCCCAGCTCATATATGGGTCTTATGTTCCATTCTAGGTCTAATGTAGGACTTGGACAGGAGCGCTAGATTTGACGGGCTAAAATATTTCTTACAACTTTTCAGAAATCCAAGACATTTCGATGCTTCTTTGGCAACAGAACAGAAGTGATCTGTCCAGTTTAACTTACTGGAAATATTAATGCCATGAATGCTTAGTGACGGTTAATCAAAAATTAGTGCTCCATCAAAAGAAATGGACGTGGTTAAGTTATGATCTTGTTTTAATGAGATGATGCAGCTTTGGGTCTTAGATGCATTGAATTCGACGCGATTCGCTTTGCCCCAAGCGAGGTTATTTTTAAGATCGTTATTCAATGATCTAATCATTCAATATCGTTTAACATATGTGGCATTCCCCCTAAATCAAGAGTACGGTCATCTGCGAAACTATGGATGGGATTGAAAGTAAGGGAAAGCAGCTCATTAATGCAAATTAAAAAGAGAGTTGCAGAGATAACAGAGCCCTGAGGCACAACGACATTTATGGGATGCGGTTCAGATGTAACGCAATCTAATACAACACGTATTTGGCGGCTAGATAGAAATCTTTGAATCCATAATAGAAGAGGAGGGGAGAGACCAAGTGCTTTAAGTTTGGCTAAAAGGGCTGGAAGCCAGACTGTATCAAACTCCTTTGAAATATCTAGAGCAACGATTTTAACTCACCAAAATTGTGAAGACTACGGTTCCAACGTTCCGTAAGAAAGGTCAGCAAGTCTCGAGATGAGCGTCCAGCCCGGAAAATATATTCGCGATCGTTGATGAGATGATTAGTTTCTAGGTACTTCATTAATTTTGAGTTAATGATAGATTCGAAAACCTTTCAAAGAATCGAAGTGATCGCAATTCGTCGATAACTTGAGGGATCGCTACCCTCTCCTTTCTTGGGAATGGGCTGAACGTGAGCTAGTTTCCAAGCAGTTGGAAATTTTCCTGTCGAATAAGACAAGTAGAATAGGTTGCGCAGAGGTTTCGCCAAGGTTGAGGCACAGCTTTTAATAAACAGGGGCGTAAAACCATCAGGACCTGCGGCTTTGGAGACGTTGATCTCCTTACGGACCCTGAACACATCTCTCGTACGGACGTGTATTGGCTCTTGTACACACCCACACCAGAAATGCCAAACAGATGTTTGTGAGATGGGTGGAAGACGAGAGTTTGAAGCGAATCTAGCAGTTAAAATATTAGCTTTATACAGGGAGTCAACAATCTTTTCACCATTATAAAGAAGTGAAAATATGGAGGAACTAGTGAAGTTGTCCCTAGTGATTTTGACCAGGAATCAGAAACCTTTGCTATACCTTTGCGGCTTGCCAAGATTCTTTGTCTGCTATTCTGGTCAAAAAGACATTTTTCCATCTGGATATTGGACTTACAGGTGTTCCGTGCAGTCTTGTAGACTTGTTTCAATTCCGGAGATGGATGCGTTTGGTAGGCGTGAAAAGCAGACTCTTTCACTTTTATGGTGTGGTTGCTCTTATCGTTAAACCAAGAGCAATTTTGCTGTTATTGAGATGTCTGTAAGATTACGGAATATGTTCACGCATGCCAAGACTAAGTATGTTACTAAGCTCTAACGTGCATTCAACATCCCTCGAAGCAAAACAGACCGACCAATCAATTTCTCTCTTGTAGGTGGAGAAGTGGGGCGGCACAGGTTTGAGGTGGTAAATTGAGCCGTGATTAAAAAATGGTCTGAATTACCGAGAGGGGAACCGATTGAGATAGAATATTTGTCAGGATGAGGTGTTAGAAACAAGTCGAATAAATTAGCTTTATCTCTAGCTGCATCAGGAATTCGCGTTGGTGCATCCACTAGCTGTTGCAAATTAAATGATTCACAGAAGAGTTCAACGAAACGGTCCGCAGGACTTGTGGTAGAAGAATGTCTGAGACACGGTATGCTATGAATATTAAAATCGCATGAAAGGACGATTTCGGAAGAGTGGGATACAGAAAGCAAATGATCTATATTGTTGGAGATTTTGTCAAATACGGATACCGTGTCGATTTCAGACATATTTAGACTGCGATAAAGGAAACAGAAGTATATGATGTGCTTGTGAAGTTTGAACCTAATCCAGATATAGTTAAATTCTGGATTGGCAGAAGGAAAATCTTGAAGAATAATTAATATCAACATCAGAAACGACCTTGGTTTCACATAGCGCAAGAATTGCCGGATTTTTTGAGTTAAGGTGGCAGTACACCGAAAACCGATTTACTCTAAATCCGCGAATGTTGCAGAAATCTAAAATGAAATTCTGCATGGTGAAGGCAAAAACAAAAAAGCAAAAAACCAAAAGCGACACACAACAAACAAATATTTGGGCGCCATCAGCAGCAGACAACAACACAGCGAGGTAAACTAAATAATCTAAATTTTTACATGGTAAGGGAACCCTATGTAAGGATTGCCCGACTTTGACCATTTTAGGGCATTAATCGACAATTTATATATGAATTACGTGTACCAAATTTTAACTTTATAAGTCAACGTGCTCTGAATTAGTAATTTTCATAGGACAATCCTATAATTGAGATGCCCGATGTTGTCCATTTTAGAATCTAGATTTAAAATATTTATAAAAAACGAGTGCACAAAGTATCAGCACAGACAAGAAATATACAGATATCGACGATAGTACTAAGAAAGTAATGTATGGAGAGCTCATAGCAAACCTCAAAACTCACAACTCACTGATCTCGGTTAAGTATATCATGGGTACGAACCAACACTTTTTTCAATACAGGTAAAAATTAATTTCTTTCTTAGAATTTAAATTTAAATTATTGTTGACTGTAGAAGGTCCGAACAAATTCTGTCTGTCGTCTTTCGTGAATGGTTGGTTGAGAAGAGGTGGGGGTGTAAATACATTAATGCTTTCAAAATCTTGCACTATCTACAATACAACAAACCATATATCAACTCATCTATCAGCTCATCAATAAATGGGTATGGATACTGATATGTAGGTCTAGTGCATCTATTGTATACTAGTGAAAGGGAAATAAATGGTGTTGCGCTAAAAATTTCCTTTTTCTATTGTTATGCGTGTTCGAAGTGCGGACTTAATTTTATCTTTCTTCTTCATTCCTTTGTGAAAAGCGAAGCGAGAAAGGTGAAATATAATTTAAAGTGAAGTGTATTTGAAGTCATCCACTTCCAGTTAAGTCAGGTATTTTATGATCATTGGTAAGTAATTTTTCATATTTTTATGGATAGTGTATTCTTATTTAAAAAAAAAAAGTAAAAAAATGACCAAAATGTTGATGATATTTGTAATGGGCATATCTATTAGCTGCATTGTAGTAAAAATATTTCTTTATGTTTGCGATTGTGTGTCGTATCCCTGCACGAAAGTACAACAGTATAGCTGTAATTTCGCGCAGGGATATGACATGCGTGATAATCCAAAATCTGTTATTTTCTGAATTTATAAACTATGTCACTCCTGATAATCACGATAACGCTCAGCGATTAGGTGTTTGATTTACTCACAAATGAGAATCATAATTACGCTCAGCGATGAGGGCTTTTTTTTATTCACAGGGGCAATCATTGTATTGCTCATCATATGAATGCGAAATATATAAATGAGTTTAGTCCGCGTGTTAGAACAAAATTTAATATTACATTCAGCCAACTAATCATCATGAGGTCATGTGGTAAGTGATAGACGAGCTCAAATAAAACCTCTCAAAAATCATATATATATTAGGGAACGTTAACTGTGTAGTCATAACAATCATAGACAGGCATGATGCTACGATATCGGAGCACAGATGAAAGCCAATGCAAGCAAACTTACTACTTACTCCCATGTTATGGAGTAACAGGAACTACGAACTATTGTCCCACTTCAGCTTTAGAACTGATGTTTACCTCACCTCCTTTGAATATTTTCATTAAAAAATATACTGAATGTTATTCCTAAGCTCTCAGACAAAAAGCCTGGGCTCCTAAAATTTGGATGTCATTTTGAAGTAGTCACTGAAGACCGCCAAAGCTGGAATGAGGAGAAATCTATGCCATAGAAACATATAGTAGTATCAACCTACATGGAGACTATAGGTACATAAACATGTGCATAAAATCCGAAAGACGTGATTAGAGTACAGAATTCAAATGCCTTTACTTCAAAGCTAGTTTGATATACGGTCTCTTAGTTTTACTCTCAACGACAATCAAACTACCCAAATAGCTCTCAGGTGTGCACCAGGATATATGAGGCATGGCAATTCTCTGCTAACTGGGTCAGAAAGGCAGAAAAATCAACATTGACCCATCTCGAAACTTTCTGCGGCCTTACAAAGAGGCACCAACTGCTGTATAAGGTACAAGAAAACGTTCCTCAATTTCCCATGCAAAAAATCTAGAAAAGTCATTACTCTACCTCTACCTTGCATTAATGATTGCACAATTTTGAGAAAATTGGTAAAACCACAGACGATAACTGCCAATACTGCAACGAAGAAGTAGAATCTGTGGAACATATGGGTACTGTACTCGTCAATGATTCCAATTTCTGGGTAAGGGATTTAAATTTAAAGAAAAACAAGTAGAAAAGCTAAAACTGGTCTAAGACTAATTCTTACGATAATTTCATGAGGTCACCCCACTGTATTTGATTGATAAAATGATTTTTCGCGTACATTTCTACAACGGTTGGTAAATACAGTAAGAATAATTATAACCAATTTTATAGGACTTTATATCAGGAAAAACTTTTCACAACAATAAAAAAGTCTAGAGCTGATCATTTTTACAATATACGTAAAAAACATAATTGTATGGTGACATCAAAAAGTGGCTGCGCGATTTAACTCATTTTTGAAATTGTATTTACCGTTTTCTTGAAAAGGCCGCGCAGAAAATATCAATTCCCTACGTCGACGAGATCTCAGGCAGTGTCCAAATATACAAAAAAAAATTAAATATATGTATGGCAACCCTACGAAGCAGTTACCCGATTTATCCCATTTTCGAAATTACTTCTACAATGTTTTAAGAAAAGCAGTACGCAAAATTTATTTTCACTTTCTAATTGAATACGTACTCGAGTCATCGAAAGGACGGACAGACGGATGGGCAGACGAACAGACGGACGGAGAGACAGACAGACAGACAGACAGACGGACGGACATGCATAAACCAAAATAAGTTTAATATTAGGCGTGGGTGTCTAATTCATTTTGCTCTACCATCATTATTTCTGTGCGTTACAAACGGAATGACAAACTTACTATTTCACCAAATAGAATGTACAAATTGTGATACATTTTTTAATCACATCAAAATGCTTGCTGGGCCATCCCCACGAGTATTCCTGATGCAGTATGCAAACAGGTCTTCTGGGAAAGAGGTGAGATTAACAAAGAGATATCTCTCTAAAGTGTAGAGATATTTCTTTTCTTCTTGTCATCTCTTGCCTAGAAAACCGGTGTGCATACTGAATCAAGAATACTGATACGGAATGGCTCAATCACAGACAAGCATTTTCTATCCTAAATCATTGATTAGCATATTGTACTTGTTTTGTGACCTATGCTAATAAAATTATGAAAATAATAAGTTCTATACTTATTAGTGTATCCAACGTTTTTGGATAAAGTTAATTTTAAACATAAAATGTGATTAATTTCAGGCTTTATCCGTCTAAACTTAGGATTATCCAAATTTCTCTGGATAAAGCTGCAGTTGCAGTAAGAATAAACGAAAATTAAGCAAAATTTGGTTTGTTGCAAATAATATATTTTTGTCAAGAACAATAAATTTTGAAATATGCAAATACATAAATCAATGTTTTTATTTGTTGACGCAAGACATACTGTGGTGATATTTGGAATTGCAAAGAACGCCTGCCAATTTCACTTGCATCTCTTTGTGTTGCAGTCTTGTTTGCAGTTACATCTCGCATACCCTTGCATTTCTGCGTCTATCGTACCAATTTTGCGTCTATCGTACCAATTTTGCGTCTATCGTACCAATTTTGCGTCTATCGTACCATCACCATTGCCTAATTTGTAAAATCCTTCATCATCTACATCAACAAGCACTATTAAAATATTCCTAAAGTCTCCTCGACCTCTGTCGACGTCAGGTATCGGTACTCTCACAGTGTCCCCAACTTTACAGATCAGAAACTTAGAAGTTGACCGAACTTTCATTTTTTTAACCTTGAGTTATTAAACCTTCTTTGACATCTACTCTATTTTGAATAATATCAGCCTCTTTTTTACAAATATTACAAAGCCAATTTTCGAGCTCCGAGCTGTTGCACTTTTCACACACTCTTTTCGTCTGCGTACCTACTACGTCAGTTTCATCGGATTCTTTTTCTTCAGCAAGTTTTCGCTCCGTCGTAACATTGTTGTGCTCCATTCATTCTTGTAATTCCTCTTCGGGATGAATGTGTAAGTAAAAGTTCTTTCGGTAAAGTCAACACATTTAATATTTATTTGTATTCAAATAAAAAATGTATTCTTGTACTACATTAATAATTACCTGCTTTTCAGAAATTGAAGAAAACGTAATCCCTGTGTCAATTGGTTGCACCATCCAAGTCATAAGCATGTTTTGTTTGTCCTGATTCGCTCTTTCTACGCTTCCTAGAGATTGGCTATGCCTAGGCTTTCCATGAACAATCTGCAATCCAGGCCACATAACTCGTAGTTCTCTATAATGCAATTTACGAATTCACGGCCATTATCGGATTGTAAAATATTTGGCGCTCCAAAAATACAAAAAAATATCGAGTAAATGTTGGACCACTTCTGCTCCTCTTTTGGACGTCAACGGTCGTAATTGAATAAACTTAGTTAAGTAATCTTAATATACCATAATAAATTTGTATAGACCATCTGCACTTGATTGCATATCCACAAGATCAACTTGACATCTACTGTTCATCTCTGAAAAAACAACCATGGGAACTAGACATTCTTAGTCGATTTTTGTTTCTTTTGATATGAAACACATAACTTCAAAAGCAACAGTATAATTTCTTGTATGCAGTTTTTATACTTTTTGCTTAATTCAGAGACCATTCGATGTTTTCCACAATGTCCTACAGAAAACCGAGCCTCAAACAGGACATCAAACGTTTCTACATTTGTAACATAATATTTTATGTTTGTTTCACCTGTAATCAAGATGTTTAATATGATTTAATAAAATGTAATACATTTTTAATAGATTTTAAATTTTTACTTTTCAACTCGTTTAAACAATTATCTTCTATCAAAGGAACAATTAATTTTTCTACTCCTCCAACGATAAATTTATCAAATCGCAGCAGTCGTCGGCGCTGTAACGTTGTCAAACTTTTGGTTTCTTTCGCACTTTTGACTTGTTGTAAATAAGTTTTATATGTACTGTTCTTCGTCCATATAAAAACTGTTTGATTCTTTTTGCTTCAACAATTCAACAAAATTGTCGTAAAACTTCTTTTTAAAAATTTCTTTTTGATTAACGGACATTTTTTTACACTAAAAGTCACTACACTTGACTAGCGTCTTTCTTCACACACTGACACACTAAAAATTAATACACTTGCCCAGCGGGAAAAATGGGAATGCCTGATTTAGATAAGGTTTACTGTCAACATTACCTGGAATGCATTAGTAATGAGTACATGAACATACCTTACATTTAATTGGTTTCAGAAGGCAGGCGTAATATATTGATGCGTCGTATTTTTGAGCATGCTCTGTACCTTACTGGGAATACTTAGAGAAGGCAGAGTTAATGAATATATAGATATCTTCATTCGTGTTGTTATTGAAAAGAGATAGAAATTTGTGCGGATATACTTGCAGAAGCTAGTTCGAGGGAGTGCATGCAGGTCGAAAAGGAGTCATATAGTTCCATTGTTTTTCTAAGAACAATGAAGGAAGGAAAAGTGCGTGCAGATGGAAAATATTCTGATTTGTGCATTATTTTAGACAAAGTGGATTATTTTCATTTAAGTACGAGAATAAGTGAACACGTGTTTATTATCTTCCCTTTACATCTCAGTGAAAACAGGAAGAGTGCTTCCCTCCACCTTCCTGAGAGTATAAATTGAATAGTTTTTTCCAACCTTTCCAAAGAATTAATAAGAAATGCTTCTTTTCACCTTCCAAAGAATTACTAAGGAAGGCTTCCTTTCACCTTACAGGTCATGCAAGATGTGCAAGTGACTACCTTATATACCTTCTCGTCGTAGGACATCAATGCTTTAAAAGAAATGAACTGGGTATGAGACCGTATTGCTTACAGGCCTTTCACAATGCGGAATGCTTCCGAAATGCTTCCGTTTCCCGCTTGGTGACTACCGACTTGTGCAAGAACATTCACAACACTGACAAATGAAATAATCATTCGAGTATTCAATAAATAGAGAAAGAAAGTATACACAGAACACAGCATAATATAAACTGTAGGTAAGTATGAGTCATTGTTTATTATCTAATCGACAAATCTCAACTTTATCCTGCGGTGTTTGGCAAATGCTAGTATTAGCCGGCTAAAACCCGAAATTCATCATTTTTTTCGGAAAATTTTGTTCGAAAAATTTTGCAAAATTACGCAAGTGCATTTTGGTGTCTTCATTATTTTGGATATGATGACGAAGCGTTGTCATGGTGGTGCACCATTATCCACAGTCGTGGAAAAAGTTTAGCCACCATGGTTATTCAGTGATAAGTAGTACTAAGGATTTTCCGCTGGAAAGAGGTGTAGACGATATTCTGCCGGAAATTTTGGAAAATTTTCCGAAATCCTTAGTACTATCATTGAATAACCAGGGTGGGTAAAATTTTCCACGACTGTGGATAATGGTGCACAACCATGTCGTACAACGCTTCGTCATCATATCCAAAATACTTTTTGGATAGTGATGACACCAACCATGCACTTGCGTAATTTTGCAAAATTTTCCGAACTTTATCCAGCTGTTTTGGATACAACTGAGTTTAGCTGGCTACAAATAGCTTTAGCCAATATTGGGCTTTACTCGTAGCATGTATATATATCTGTCCTCCATACCTACAGTTAGGAATGGACAGACAAAAATCGCTTAATTTTATTTTCTTAAAAATCAAGTTCAAAGAATATATTTTAATGTTATAGGAGATAAGCTTCAAATAAAACTAATAATTTCGAATGTATTTGCAATTTGTTGAACTTGTAATATGAATATTAAATCGAAAATAAAACTTGAAATTAAGACAATTGTCACACCCCTGCCAACAAAAGCTATCTCATATGAAATAGAAAATGAAGCAGTCCATATTTAATATGTCAGTGTGTGTAGCATACATATAATTTAAATCTCTGGTTATAATGGCAGAAAAGCGTATAATTATGAAGGTTCTTATATTGAAAATTATGTGGAAATTGTTGACGAATTTCTTTTGCTGTTTCCGTCTAGACAGATATATAATATTTTCGATTTTTCATATTAAGCATTCAGCGGTTTTTTTCAGAATCTTAGAATACAATCTATATCTATGCTGAATCCTGTGTAAAATAAATATTTCCCTGCTATCCCCCAGCGAGTGGATTAGTAAGATATTCATTGCAAATTATTTTATCCCAAATAATCTATCTATAGGACAAACGTAATACAAAATAAAAATCGTTGAAGACAACTGTACTCCTATTATAGCTATGCATTAGTATCTATCAGTATTTACTGTTATAGGTATTCACTCTTAACGCAACTAGAAATAAAGTGCCTACCATCTTTCTTACTCATACCAGGATGTTTTTATGTTCTTAACGAACAACAATAAATCCATAAAATATCCAGCGCTGGACATCATTTGGCCAGCAATACTCTCGACCGTTGTAAAAGTATTTGGAAATCAATTTCATCAACAGAACACCTCCTTTTACGACGCTGTAAAAGTTTATTTAGGATATCGGGCAGCATTGTCAATTACATTGATGCAGTTGAAGAGTTGAAAAGTTATGGTCACTCTGAAAGCTTTACATATAATTCGTCCCTAATTTCTTATGAAAATCGAGCAGACTCGTTATCCCTTTTTCTCCAGTAAATTTCAATCATAGTGTTCGAGTAACATAAAGCAACAGGTCATTGAGTTCGAGTTCCTTAGCTATTAAGGGAAAAAAATCTATAGAATTTCTGCACAATGGCACTTTGCTGAGGTAAGTGAGGTATAGAAAATTGTGTCTTGAAGTGAACATAATTAATTATTTGACGGATTATAAATAGGTGAAAGTACGTAAAATTTGAAGGCATTCAAAAGAGCTCCAGGGATGTGGAAAATTGAAAATATTCGACTTTTGTCCTTGATCGGAATCGTTTTTCTCCAAATTATATTCAAATTTTCATTATACTTTTGACAATAATTCCCCAATACACGTTCGACAGTTCGACACTGTAATGTTGAGGATTTGAAATCTACATTGCATATCAAGTTCGGGAATATACTAGTCTCTATATTATAATGCAAAAAAAAATTAGTTATTACATCTTTACCATAACTCTTTAATATGAAAATCACTGGAAAATAACTGAAATCCAAATATTCCTTTGAATTGCGTTGATATCAATATTGAGAAGTACATAGAACGTATGTTTTGTAGTATGTAGATGTTGTTTTCTTACTGATGATTGGTAAACATAGAAGGTAATAACTCCGCTTATTGAATCACTTTTCGTCAATAAAGGGTGATTCTTCACCTATACGCATAAAATTTCATCTGTTGTAACAAATATTCGCCGTGTTTGATAACATTGTTAGAGAATTAATTGTTTGAACAACTCAATGCTGGTTAAAATATACCAACAAGTTATTATTTCCAACGCTTTTCTCTGACTATGCGACTGGACAAGCCCTTTGGAAAAAATGTTTGATATCGGGTTAATTCCATTGCAAACGCATTAGTTTGAATCAAACACATCAGCCATCAAAATGACTGTCAAAATGTTTTACTGCTAGAAACATCCTGGTACTTGCACATATTGTTATCCGAACTTCAAAAGAGTAACCGCGAAATTTTTGAACTGAACAGATCAAGATTTGTTTGCACAGTTTCTTCATAATTTGAAGTATTATTTCGTATCCAAATAGTTTGTGCAGTGACGAAGGTCGTGCTCAGTATGACTTATTTTCTCTCTTAAGAATTTCTTTATTTTTTCGCGACCATTCCGTATTTGCCCGAAATTGTTTTTGAGATAATTATCGCCGTACTTACATCGAAGTTCATCGGGATGTTGCCTCATTTAACTGAGATATCCTTAAATGATAGAAAAACTGGTTTGAGTTTTTTTTACCGGTCTCTGTTTTTTCAACTATGTATTATTTAGGTAATTTTCTTAGTATACATATGTATATTTAGCATATGTGTGACTGACAATGAGCTCGCAACTGGTGTTCGAAGTATTTCAGGGTTTATGGATTTTTCACGATTACATAATACCAAAATAGCAACAACAACAAAAGTACGGTGACTTAAAAAATTATATCTCAAAAATGAAGCCGAATGCAATAGCAATTTTTTGCGCATACATATGTAGATAGATATGGTTTCTACCTTCAAAATAAAAGGTAGAGAAAAAAAGCCCTGGAACACAAGCGAGAAACGCTGCTCCATTTTTGGTTAAGAACAGTTCCCGCTCGAAAAATTCCCCTGTCTCTATATCGACGAGAAGTGGCATGGCAGTAAGACTTTTGAAAGTGGTACTCCTGCCAGTGGTGACGGCAATACTTTAAAGATTTCTTCAGAGGACAAACTGTTAGAAAAATTAAGCTGCTTGCTGGATGACAAATTGAAACATTTCGTAGATCGCTTGATTACTTGGAAAGTCTTATAACCGATTTACAGTGCCAATATGAATACATAACTCGAGTGCAACGGCTAAATCATGCAGTTATCAGTGGTATTCCGTTCGTAAAGGGTGAACGTCCAGTGATTATTGTTAATAAATTAGCTGCATAAATAAATCATCCAGCCTCACCATTCATAGATGCATTTCGCATTCCGTCCAAGCAGAAAAATATCCACACGCCTATACTAGTACGCTTTGCTAGTGCTCTAGAAAGGAAATCATTCATTGGTGCCTTTTATAAATGTGGCAAGGTTATACCAGGTTATACCCTAAACACACGAGACATATCAATGATCATTGTTTCAATTACGTAATTGGACCAATGATCATTCCTGTTTTGGGGTGGAACACGGCAATGATGGTCTTCACGTAATTAGATTTGACAGACTAGATTTGACCCATTAAATAAGTGACACATACTGGCGATTACTCCCATATCCTTAAATTTCACAGACATATTCGCGTATATGTCGCTATTTCTTCGTGCCTTTCTCAGATCTTTTATATAAATGCGCCACAGCTCGCACAACTTATAATTTTCAGCCGTTTTCAACAATCTTGCTTTTTTCTTCATCTCTTTTTCATTCGTCTCTTTTTCCATCTATAGTGTATACAATTTTTTTAAAGAATTCAATAATCTGGGAAACATGCAAAATTTACATTGAAAAATGTATCAGCCAATTTCACAAATGACATCTGACTGTGATGGCTGGAAAATCAGCTGATTTTTACCAATAATTTGCAGTTCCTCACCGCTGAAAGCGCGCTTATCACTAAAAGAAATGACAAGCAATGCATAATTGCAAACGAATGAGCTTGTGGGAGCGTAACAGGTGCAATGATGAAACGAATGACCATTGCTCCAATGATGCAGTGACATACGAGCTATGCAATGATCATTGGTCCGTCAATGATCATTGATATGTCCCGTGTGTCTAGGGTATTAAATTAAGCGATATCGATGGTTTGGAATTTGCTTCTGGCAGCCGCATTTTTGTTAACGAAAGCCTCACTGTTAACAATAATCTCCTATCCAAGGAGGTGACACGTCTTCGTAAGCTGGGTAACTTGCAGAGTGTTTCTACCAAGGATGCAATTGTTTATGTGACTAAAGACAGGCTTGGGAAGCATATTAAAATTACACAGATGAATGAGGTGCATGTTATAGACCCTGCGTTATTAGGAGCACGATCGTCTAAGAACTTGGCATGAGTCGTTACCTTGTCATGGTATTGTTTTTGTTTACACAACATAGTAGTTTAATTAATTGGATTTTTCTTTTTGGTTTACTTGAATTCTCGTCTTTGCTTAATATACTATATATCTTGAATCTTAGTATTGTATTATCTAATTGCTTTGTCATGAAGTTGTTTATATAATTTTTCTTTGTACGCTATCGTTTTTATATTTTAGTAGTAATATATATATTGCATTTTGATTACAAATTCATGTCTCTTCTTTGAGTGTTCCAGTCTGTGCCTGGTTATATTTGATCTTGGATAACTACTTGCCAACCGTGGGTGGGGAAAGGACGATGCTCAATATCTTTTGTAATAGACAAAGACGTTTAATATTTGCCATCTTAATGCGAGAAGCATTAAATCAAATTTTAATGAGCTACAGGAACTTTTTGGTGGATCTGATGTTCATGCTCTTCCTGTGTGTGAAACATGGTTACATAGCGCTATAAACTCTTCGCTTGTAAATTTTCCTGGGTACCAGCTGTTCCGCAATGATCGCAATGGCCGAATTGGGGGTGGTGTACCGATTTATGTCAAAGACATGTTAAGGCAAAATATTTGTCATACTCTAGGACCTCATCTTTGGAGTTTTTGTGTGTTGAAATTAATAGTCGCTATGAAAAATGTGTGTTAATAGCTGTATACTGTCCACCTAATCTTTTCACTGTGGATAATTGCACAGAATTTGCAGAAGCTGTTTCTGGGGCAAGATGTTATAAGTTCGAAATATTCGACGTTCGACAATTTATCGATAGTCGGTATGTTGTAACATTTTCGACAGGCGATAATTTCGATAGAATATCACTGAGTTTTGCTGAGAGTGATAGTACAAGCGAATATTAAAAGATGTATGTAAATTTAGGAAATTAGATTTATATGTTCCATTTTTTTTAAATTTATTCAATATAAATGATTTTAGATATTAATTATATAGATTCTGCAAACTTGAAGTTATAAAACTTGTAAGAATATTTCTTAAATTCAAAAATCAATAAGGCAGTACATTTGTTTAGGCATATCCATAACAGAATACCGCTGCCTTAAATATATTCTTTTTTCCCGGTAATTAATTATTTCTTCGTCGTTTTCGTTATCCTCCACAAATAAAGCCACTGCGCTTGAAAAATTCATAAATTCCAATTTTATTATTATTAAAATTTATCAACAACTAGAAAAAGAATCTATAAATGTCATTTTTGCTAGGGAGAAAAATTCGGAAATAGTTTCGAAACAAGAAAAATCCCCTGTCGAACGAAAATCTTATAACATACCGCCAGATCGAAATCTTCGCTTCGATGATCGCTTTCGATGCGAAGTTATAACATGTCGCCACTGATTTAAGCAGGAAATATCGAAACGTTCTCATTGGTGGAGATTTTAATGTAAATTTATTACATCAAACAACTCGATCTTTAGACTTAAACATAATTAATGAGCTCCCGACTTTTTTTCGGACTAGTAATCCGCCCATACTTGATATCTTTTTATCTACACGATATTCCTTTTCTTAGCTTTGAGCTAGCCATAACATTCAGATACACGTAAAACGTTATTTTATCGTGACTTTAAACGTATTAATGCTGTAGCTCTGGTTGAGGAGTGTATGATGTTAAACTTGTTCCAGATATATCTCTCTGGTTCAACTGATGCACAAGTAGCTTTTTTAAATTCCTGTACAAATAGGATAAAATGATTAATATGCTCCCATTCGTAAACTATCTTTTAAGCCTAATGGGTGCCCTTTGTTCTCAACAGACATTTTGCCGTGGATTGCTGAGCGCGAGTATCTCCATCGTCATTATCGGCATAGCAAAACTGTAGAAAGTCTTAACGCCAACAAATTGGCAAGAAATAGGGTTACATCTAAGTGGCGCTTATTAAAACGATGATGCCTGGGTTCACTGCTTGATACTAATCTTCCTAAAGGCAAACTATGGCGCAATCTGAGATATATCGGAATATGCGGGAATCACGAGTTGAAAGCAGACTTTGATCTAGATAAGCTGAATCAATCTTTCGTTTTTGGCCCTTCAGCAAGCACGCTAAATACTCTTGATAATATGATGAGTAGTACTTTTGAGGTACATGAAGGCTTTAGTTTCTATTCTGTAAATGAATGTGAAGTGCACTTGGCAATTCAATCCATTAATTCAGACGCTACTGGCTCCTGAGGTTCCTGAGGACTTTCGACCTATTATCCTATTGTGCTACTTGTCCAAGGTCCTAGAGAAAATAATGTCTACGCAGATGATGGCATATTTTGAAGGTAAAAACCTAATAACAGACTAGCAGTCTGGCTTCCGAGCGTATCGCAGCTGTGAAACAGCTCTTCTGAAGGTAACTTCGGATATACATACGTGACTGGCTTGATAATAATAATTTTTCAATTCTGGCATTACTCGATTTCTCTAAAGCATTTGACAGTAAGCTTTGTTCACAGTTTAGATTCTCCCAAATAGTTCTTATAAGAAAAAAAAAAATGAGTCAGACTAGAGAGATGGAGAGTGTGGTGGAAAGGAAGATAGCTCTGTATAGTATATATCAAGTTTTCTAACTAATCGATCACAACAAGTTAAAGTAAACGATTTTATCTCTAGCAAATTACCTGTCAAATTTGGAGTCCCTCAAGGATCAATACTGGGTCCAATTTTATTTAGTTTGTTCATTAATGATGTACCAAATCATATTAGAGTATCTAAAATACATATGTAATCACTGCAAGAGTATGTAAATCAACTCAATTCAGATTTAAGCAGAATATCTCAGTGGTCAATATCTGTGGACTCAAGGTTAATCCCAAAAAATCTAACTGCATTTTCATATCCAAAGCTACAGTGGACACCACCGATAATACTGAATGATATTATTTTACCATACCAGCAAAATGTTAAACATTTAGGTGCTTATCTTAATTCCAAGCTAAGCTACTGTGACCATGTTGCAAATAATATTGGTAAAGTTTATAGAGGCCTACGGCATCTTCGAATATCGGCTAACTTACTATTTTTACAGTTACGTATGAAACTTGTCAAGGCATTATTTGTCCCGCACTTTAGTATTAGTATTATATACTCTTCCTTGGATTGTATATGTCTGAATGTTGCTTTCAATGATTGCACCAAGTTTGTGTTTGGCTTAAAAGGTTTGACCATTTGTCCCCACATCGTGACTCTCTCCTGGGTTGTTCAATAGATTCCTATTTGCTCCAAAGAGCACTAACATTGTTACACAAAATAGTATACTCAAAAGAGCCCAGTTATTTGTATGAAAAATTAAAATTCCTTAGCTCACCTCGTTATAACAAAATATTGCTGCCGCGCACTAACACTGCATTAGGACTTCGTTCCTTCTTCGCCCACGTTGGTCGCACATGGAATAATTTACCTTATGATATTCAAAGGTTGGGCACTACTGGGATATTCAAGAAGAGACTTTTTTCCTATTTTAATAATCATCCATATGTAATATGTTTATTTACATTGCATTTTTGTTTATCTTTTCTTTCTGTTTAACCATCTTCTTTCTTTTTTCTCTCTTTTAATGCTGAAATATTCCAAAGTAATTAACTTACTCATTAAACCTAATTCTATTAGCATTATAGTTTAAGTACATAATATCTTGTTATACTCTCTACAGAAATATATATTATTATTATTAAGTCCTCTCTATAGTGAATAATACTATTTCTTTGAAAAAAAAAGTGTTATTAATAACAACAAAATTTCGATTGATACTGCTATATTTTTGAATAAAAAATGCTTCCTTTAGCATTTGAATCAGAAAAATCGGTTGCTCCGTTCTCAAGATATGTTTTTTTGAAAATGATGCTTCATCCTAAAATCACGAAATTTCTAACCACCCTAGCGGAGGGGGAAGGAGCGATAGTAGGGGAAAACAAAAAAATATGGGTGAGTTATTTTGGTATTCCATTCAAATTGTGAAAGTTTCATCCAAATCGGAGATAGTCTGGTCCAAAACAAGCACTTTTTGATCGTTTTCGTGTGTGAATGGCTGCATGAAAGTAAATAATTTTATAATCGACATCTACCAGCCTTTACAACCAAATAATAATCTGTACACTTGTATTTGAAGTAACAGTTACTATGCTGACAATATTTTCCGGGAAAATTTTTACAATACGCTTTTAACTTCTAGGGTATCTACTTAGTTAAAAGAAATACATATATGAAGGCCAAGAAAATAATATCGAAAAGTTGTTGAGAAAGCTACTGGTCAGAGTTAAGAGCTTTAAAATGGAACAACAGTAGCGCGTTACAACTTATTTCGCAAAATTCAAAAATCAATCTTAGAAGTTGATCAAGGCATTATGTTTAATTTTATCTTGGAAAGATACGACATATGCACTCGTCTACTCTACTCCATAGATTTCATGCAAACTTTGAAAAACTCTCATTTTAGGTACTTATATAGAGCTCGACAACCTTAAGGAACAATCGTTCACAGTGAACACAATGCATCCAGAACAGAAACATGAAGAAGTGATATCGTTGGATATACTGCATAACCGCGAGACTATGTAGCAATATCATAACCGCGAAAATGCATAGAGTATTCGCCGTTAATGGTAACACGTATAGCTAAGAAACTACAACTTATTTTGCAAATTTCATATCTAAAATTGAAAAATATGATATTTATCTTCTTATCCTAGAGCTCAGTATCAATAATTTTGTCATTATAATAAAAAAGAAATAAATTTTAATGCCTGTTGAAAGTTTAATTTTAATTTGACATTGTATAGTCTCGCGGTTATATATTATCACCGACGATATGAATCGCCTTGAAAAATAAATTAAGAAAATTTTAATTCTGATTTATTGTGCATATGTATGACTGTAAAATAAATGTTATTGAGTATAAATCTGTTGCCAAGTATCTGAGGGTTAAAACCAAGCTTTGACTTGGTGACATATAAAGTCGCATGACTGCATCGGTTTTAAGTTTGCATTTTTGACTAAGTCTAATAACAAGTCAAAATCACTTTCCTCAATTCGAAAAAGTTTTAAAAATCTGTTTATCCTCATCTATCAACTATACTAAGAGATTATGATGGAAACCTAGTTTTGTATATCACCCTCATTTTCCTTCTCAATTTATATTTTTCCCTTTCGATACCCATATACGAGTCTACAGGCAATTTTCAACCTACTCAGTTGTTGACAACTGACAGTACCTATGTACTTGTCTTTTAATTCTCTGCTCATACGCAGTAGGTTGAAAATTGCCTGTAGACTTGTATATGAGTCTCGAAAGAGTAAACTTTTCTTTCTATTAACAGCAATAAATCAATAACCCCGGTAAATTACTTTGTGTTCGAATGACTAGTTGTTGATTTTTATTATACGTACGTATCCAGTTATTCTAAATTTATTAATTAGTAATGATTACCGAACTGAAGGCGGCTAAAATCGCTATTAAAATCTTTTTTAAAGAAAAAAATCTTGAAAGGTCAAAATATTCAAGGGCATAATACCCAAATTTCATACTGTAAGTATGCTTCGCCGGTGCAAAGGGTTAGTGAAGTGCAGCGCTGCCAGGGGAGAATAACTGGATGTGAAAAGCCATATATGTGCATCGAGCTTCGTACTGAAAGGACATTGACGTCTGATTTCTGATGATAGTGTGTGTACTTAGTGAAGCCGGCGCGTATATGATCTAGTATGCAGCTTGGTATTTGTACCTTGGTATGCTATAAGACTACTGGCTGCAGTCTCAAGCCACTGCTGTCACTAATATAAGTGCTAATATGATTAAGCCTGGGCGGAGGTACCAGTAACGTTTAAGGATCTGCATGAAGGTCCACTGGGAGTACTCATGATCGTATAATCATGTTATACAAAGCCATACCAATTGGGTAGCCGACATTGCTAACTTGGTACTGCGGGGTTGAGGAGCCCCGAACAGCGCTGCACTTAGTATCAATATTCGCCTCAACATGATAAGGCCCCCTTGTGAGAGCATCGTAGAGGTAGTGGTAGCCCATATGCGGGCAAAGAGAGATTGTCTGAGTTTGCATAACTTAGGCGAACATTCTTCTCTGAACAGAGTAGTTTGTTCTTTTGTTATAACTGCATACTGCGTCCGTGAATTTGAGGGATGGTTGCTTATTAATGTATGCTTAGAGGATTGGCTCTCGGCGTGGAGTTGCGCTAAATCACCCGAAATCACTAAATCACAGATCGAAAGAGATTTTAGGTAGGTCTCGCTTCGACCAGTAAGTCCAATGTCAAGCATGTACTGACATAAACTGGTACTTCTGAGACAGAATATAAATATATTCTGCCTCTCGAGGGCGTTGATTGTCGCTTGCCTTCTAATCCGTGCATTACGCCTGCCGTGAGATTAAGCCAGAATGGCAGGTGCTCACGTAAAATCCTGACTGCTTTCTGTAAGTATGCTTCAAAAAACCTAGTAGGCCTTTCTGGATTAGATGAACCCTATTCGAAGTAATTGTAATTTAAATTTTGTGGGTATATTTTTATAAATCACCCTGTAACATTTTCATTTTTCACCATACATTAGATACCTTAATTGACTGCGGCCTTTCCGCTGATTTCTCAACCGGTTCCTTTCTTGATGATTATAAGTCTTCAAATTTGAGTTTGGTACTTTTTCGGATTTCTTTTCTTCCGAAAATAAAATTTTTTCCCGAAGAACCACTACGTTATAGTATTTTTGAAGAGGAACGTCATCAAGCAGCTTGGATAAATATTCTGTGATAAAGTCTTGATAAAGTCTTTCCCTTCTTCCACATCTTTAAGATGATAAGGTAATAAGAAAGATACAGACTGATTTATAAAAATATGTCCAAAAATCTTAAAGTATAGTTAAATATTTTGAAGCATATGTGCTTTTTTTTTAATATCAGAACCAGCTTAACACAAGCTCGCAGTATTGATACATTTAATAAATAAACACGGTCAACAATACATGCTTCTCTTCACTTAGTCGGTGTTAGTATTAGTATGTTAAACAAAACATAAAACAAACACCTGATGAAAATACCTGCAATGTGACATAGAACAAAAAACAAGAAATTAAAAGAAAATTAAATAGAGCAAAGTCTTAAATATTAAATAGACGTTTTTTCAAAACATGCTTAGAAACGTCAACAATAAAATGCTCACCTGTATTATTAACAGTAATGCACATGTGATTAATAGGTTCGTACATGCTTAAGTTAGACCTCGAGGAGTTACATGCAACAGAGATAACCTTCTCAATTATGTCTAATATCACTGAAAGAGATTTTGTCCAGTAACATCGGAGTTAAGAGTTGATGCACAAGAGTTACATCGGCAACCATTCGACTTTTCTCAAGCCAGTTAATATTTAAAAGCTTCAAGCGATCCTCAAAGGGTGGAAGAATTAATGAATTATTCCAGGGTAGGTGCCTGAGAGCAAATCGTAAAAAGTTTCTCTGAACAGACTCGATTCGGTCGATGTGTGTACCATTAAATGGAGACCAGACCTGGCTAGCGTATTCAAGAAGTGGTCTCACGAAGCAAGAGTAAAAACGCAATGTTAAGGTAATGTAAGAGGCAGAGGCTGTGAAGATTTGAGCAGTTTTTGTACGAATCCCACATACATTTTGATAGTAATGGGTGAGCTATTTGAGTTTTTTTAAATATCGCTGCTTATTTTAGATGCATTTCTATATTGTTGTCTAGAAGGTATGAACAAATTAGTAAAAGCGCCAGAGGGCCAAAATGTGGGATCCAATATCTTGCTCATCCGTGGACACAGTTAGAATAAATGATGTAACAGGCTTAGAGGGTTTACTAATTTTTCGACAGGAAATATCATCTGTTGCGATATTTTTCAACGTCAGAACTTCATCGCTTCTGGAGAGAAATGACTGACGAAAACACTCGAAGGTTTTGGTACCGTTCTCACAGATACGCCAATACCATTTCCTAAAGAGGACACGGATGAAGCATCACCTGCTACTGTAGAACGCTCACTTCCTTCAGCTACAGAGACGTATGTAACGTGAACTGGATCATAGTTTGCTGTAGATTGACCAGGGTCATGATTTTTCAGTTCCTCTGCTTTGTAGCTGGCTTGCGACTTCGTGCGTCAGATACAGGAGGGTTAGAGTCTACTCCCTGCTGCTCGAGAGGTAATGGTTAAAAGTCAGAGTCAGACGATTCCTCATCCCCTGGAGCCAATTTCCTGACATCAGTTGCCATGGAGCTGATTAGCCTTGAATTCTCGGAAACAGTAGATGACCAAAACTCGATATCGCCTTCAACTCGCCTTAAGCTACGCCGAACATTACCGATGACAGAAGTAGCATATTGTTTGGATTCTGAGAGACAGATTGTGAGTCATCTTTGGTAAAACAGTGCATGAATATCAACTAGAGAGTCTGACAAATTTTGAACCTTTAGCGATAGGTTATGTGACTTTTCAAGCAGTGATCTGAGTTCATGCTTAGTACATCAACAAGATTAAGCAGCTTGTCAATTTTACCATTTAAAATATTAAGGTCTTCAGAAAATACATCAAGACCAGTCCAGTTCATACACGAGCTATTAAATTTATCCGCAATGCGGGATTGCACGGGAGAGAGGGAGTCAAGACGTTGTGTAAAAACTTTGAAGTATGAGAAGGCTTTTTATCCGAGCATTCGCTGCAGGTGGTAAGTACAGGAGTAGGTGTTCTAGAGCTCTTCTTCAAGCAAGAAGAGTGAAAAATTTACCACATGTACCATCACATGCAACCACGTCTTCTAATTTTTTAGTAGAGCAGACTTTACAAGTCGCCATGCTAAGTGACCACGATTGAATAAAACAACCACAGATATTGTGCAGAGAAAAAAAAAACACAGATAAAAATGAGAACTTAAAAATTTTGAGCCGCAATGACCGTTAAAGGGTTTGAACCCGTGAAGAGAATATGATGGCGGAAATTACACACGGCAAGTAGTGCTTAGCTGACACCCTGTTTATCGTGTATGAAAAAAATTGCATGTTGACTGAAATAGTATCTGCTATTCATAGATTTAATCTAGCAAATAAAAAAGGCCATGCTCTATCGGTGCTTCTCCTGAATTCATCAAGCGATCCTCATATAAATGCATAAATAGAGACTCCCAAACATCTAGTTTCAGTTTTTTCTCAATAGATTTTTATCAGTAACTGACACTTTGTGTTTGAGTTATTTTCAATTTATTGTAGTGACCCTTTATTGCATTGTCTGTACTGTCTATTGTAATGATTTTTTAGTTTATAAAGATTACTGATGCTGGTAGCTTATGCCCTAGACACACGGGACATTTCAATGATCATTGACGGAGCAATGATCATTGCATAGCCCGTGTGTCACTGCATAATTGGCGCAATGGTCATTCGTTTCGTCATTGCACCAATTACGCCCCCACAAGCTCATTCGTTTGCAATTATGCATTGCTTGTCATTTCTTTAGCGACAAGTGCTCTTTCAGCGGCGAGGAACTGCAAATTATTGGAAAAATCAGCTGATTTTCCAGCCATCACTGTCAGATGTCATTTGTGAAATTGGCTGATATATTTTTCAAGGTAAATTTTGCATGTTTCCCAAATTATTGAATTCTTTAAAAAAAAAAAATCATACATTATAAATGGAAAAAGAGATGAATGAAAAAGAGACGAAGAAAAAAGCAAGATTGTGGAAAACTGCTGAAAATTATAAGTTGTGCGAGCTGTGGTGAATTTATATAAAATATCTGAGAAAGGCACGAAGAAATAGCCACATATACGCGGATATGTCTGTGAAATTTAAGGATATGGGAGTAATCGCCAAGTATGCACAAGTGACACATTTAATGGGTCAAATCGAGTCTGTCAAATCTAATTGAAGACCGTAATTGCCGTGTGTCACCCCAAAACAGGAATGATCTTTGGTCCAATTACGTAATTGAACCAATGATCATTTATATGTCCCGTGTGTCTAGGGTATTAGCTATCGAAATGCGTACATTATACATATATAAAAAAAAATTGTGAAACAAGAAGTGGTGATTCAAATGTCAAATGAAATTTAATGTAATGCCTTATATTTTTAAATAAAACAATTTTTTTTTAATAATAGTATTTTTTTTTTGCAAAAAAAAAATAATAGTATTATTCACTAGAGAGGACTTCTAGCACTGTTTTTTTCTATTTTACATTTGAAGCTGGAAATCTTATCTATCTATGTACAAAAAATTGCGTTGGTGTTCGGTTTCGTTGGATCAAAGTGTTGATGGTTTTTCAGTAGCGCAGCTACATATATATGTATGTCCAGCAACTTAATTAGAAAGTAATTTAGCGAACCATGCAGTCTAATTTTGTTAATTATTCCTAAACGGCTGGGAATAATGACTTGTGAAGTAGGTAATTTCCGACCTAAAAAATTCATTTAAACAAATTATTATTTTTTGAATCCAAAAATTTTGCCGTTGTAACTCCGCCACCCCCGCTGGGCCCATCTCTTAAATATATATCCCCAGTATTGCGGCATATCTTAGCTATATTGCGAAAAAAGAATTATTAAAAATCATGGAACATTTACATCGTAATATCGATTTTGGTGTATAAATAATAATTTGAGATTATCCGAAAAAAGCTCAATTTGGTCTTCTTCTAACCCTTCTAACATAGATGAGACTCTAAATTTTTAAAGTATAAACGTTAAAGCTTATTTTTGGAATAAATTTACAACTACATTTTGTCCCCTAATTAGGTTTTAAATCCGATAAATAGTTGCAGAGATATTTCGAGAAGAAAGGATACCAGTTCCTTTTAAAGTGGAGCATGGCCGTTTTTTAAGTGCAAAATGGCTTTGCTTTAATCTCGTGTTTGCGAAAAACTGTTAGGTCGGCGAAATTTGTTACCTAAACAAAAAACGTTCACAACAGTCCGCTAATGTATACGAAAAGATATAAAGGGCAAAATAATGGCTGGCGCAAAAGTAATGACCCTATTTGGTTCAGCTACAACTTCTTTTCTAAATTAGAAAACCAGAATTAGATTTTTATATATGTAGATTTGTGCCATGTAACTTCGTCGCATTAGGATTTGAAGATGATGTCCCTTAAATGGTGACCTCCAGAGTTGATGCAAATTTCAGCCCTATTTATGATATTTTCCATAACTTGCCGTAACACTTCCTGCGATATGTTCCTTATTTCTTGATGAATATTTGCTTTTAGGGCTGCGAGTCTGTGGTTTGTTCACATACACCAGTGATTTCAAATAACCCCAAAGAAAGAAGTCTGGACAGGTTAGATCGGGTGATCTTGCAGGCCAAAGAAAATCGCCAAAACGAGAGATGACACTGCCTGCAAAAGCGTCCCGCACTAAGTCCATAGTGTCGCGCGCTGTGTGTGCCGTGGCGCCGTCTTGTTGGAACCAGATGTGATCCAACCCCAATTCATCCAAACTGGGTATCAAGAACTCACGTAACATGGTTCTTTAACGCTCGCCAGGGACTGTTATCGCATTGCCTGCAGCGTCTTCGAAAAAATAGGGTTCGATACCTCTTTCAGCACAGATGCCATACCATAAAGTAACTTTTACTGGGTGTAAAGGTGTTTCTTGAATAATGCGCGGATTTTCAGTGCCCCTGAAGCGAGTATTCTGCTTACTAACATGGCCCGAGAGATAGAAATGCACTTCGTCACTCATAACCAATTTTGAAAAAAAAATCATCCTCTTCAAGGTTGATGTTTAGGACGCGCTGGCTGTACTATAGAAGAGCTCGGTGGTCAGTAGGTAGTAGTTGATGAGTCATCTGAGTTTTATACGGAAACATCTTCAAGTCTTTGACTAAAATACGCTGCAGAGTCCGCCTGGGAATTTCCAATTGCGTGCCATCTTGCCTCGTTGATGTTTCTAGACACTCTTCCACATCTTCGCGTAATTTCTATAGTGCCAGTACGTTTGCGTCACCCAGTATATGCAAAATGAAAAAACGGGGATGTACTCGTATATGATCCAATTGCAAAAAAAAAATTTTTAAAGGAAATCGTCCATATGAATTTGACAGGATCAAAAACGAGTCCTTTCACTCGATCACGCTTACTTCAATTTCAGTTCTGTCTAAATTGTCACATCAGTAGGATGCTTCAATAATGTGACTGTACTTTCTCTTTCAAGATTTTTAACTAACGCACTAGTCAATTTTTAATACAAAGATTCATATTAAATCTAAAGTTGAAGAAAGGGAGCTTACGGCGTGCACAAACTTGAAAAAGAGCTAAATGACAAGCAAAACTATTTCTGCAAGAAATAAAAAAGCTAAAAACAATTTGTTCCGCTTCCTATGCCATTTGGCTGGTAGAATTGTCAAACTGTCACAAACTTTGCATGTTACGCTGTCCATGGAACGAGCACCACTTTACAATCAAACAGCTGCTCAGTAATGAAACAATACATTTGCAGTACTTTTGCCAAGATGTGTACTTGCATAAACTAATACTTCTCCCAACCATTGTGCAACTAGCAACTGGTCGCCCATTTATTTCCAGATCATACTTCATAGTTCCTTCTTAAGGGAGAAATTTTTAGATTGTGTTTCTCGTTTTTTTGTAATTAAAATTCTAAAATTCACCCTTCAGTAGTTTGTTCTAAGCTAGTGTACTTTATGTGTATACTGTGCCCGCTCTATGTTGAACAACCGTTATGGAAGTGGTGCAGACCCCCCCCCCCCCCCCGCACACTCACAACTCCGAAACCGATAAACATCTTTTTCTCCAGAATATCATAAGTCCAACCAAATAAACGGCATTGCTCTACGGCCCTCCCACGGAAAGCAATTTTTTAAAATAAATTAATAAATATTCAAAATCACCATGTACAGTAATAAGACGATATAAAAATAAGAAAACTTTTGTTCGTTCAGTATTACTATATTTTTTTATGAAAAATATAAAGCACTAAAGCTTCATTTGAGATGCGATTTTTTTTAAATGAACTCATAGCGACACGTGCGGCGAAATTGTGGAACTTCATTTTCGAAATCATCAAACCAAGCTAAATTAAAAAAATAGGTTTTTCTCACTAAGATATCTGACGAGATATTATTTAAAAAGTCCGCAAAATCTATAGAATTAGACATATTAACATATGAGCGTATTTGCTTAGAAACTTAGAATTCCTCTGTGAATATTTTGAAGCATGGAACATTTTATTTACAGCATATTAATAACTGCTGTACAACAAGAAATTGTATTATGGAATCCTGAAGAAAGCAACTACAAAAATAATTTAGTACGACTATTGATATCGAAGGAGATTTCAAAAATTACTTTTGGGGATGTAGGCCATCAGGTTACTGAGAAAAGAGTTTAATTTTCCGATAAACTAATGTAAACAAATTTCAGTTTAAAATGTCAAGACGTGTGGAAAAGGTTAAGGTAAAAATATAATAGAGAAAAGAAGAAAGTAACTGAAGGAGGTAGACGCGGAGCAGGTGGTGGAAAAAAAAAGCTATTGGATTTATTTTGATGAGCTTCGATTCTTGGATACTATATAAAAAAAAAGAAGGTAAGAAGTGGTGAAGATTCTTTACATCAACATTTAATTACATAAACTAACTAGGACTTATGAAAGCATATCTGGAACCAACGAAGAAACTGAGAGCTCTTTTTATTGTTTCTCCGAATACACCAATCGTGTATCGCATGAAAGCGCATTGCCTTCGGCCCATAGTGAGAACTTCTCCAGCGATGCAACATAAACACAAAGCGAAAGAAGAGATTTAATAAATATTTCCAAGACATTCGCTCCAAAGCAAAAGTCAACATTTTTAGAGTTTATAAATTATGTTGCAAAGATTCTATACGGGCTTGAAGAGGAGAAAGCTAATTGCTAATTGGTCGTGGGTAGTTATCCTTGATCACACCACTAAAACATTTTGTTTCATGACAAAGGAAGGAGCTCTTAAGGAATCAAGTAAAATATTCGTTTTAACAAATGTATATTCTTTTATTATGATTTAATGACTTTTTTACATAATGTATCAGTGCAGTGGTGGGAAAAATTCCCGACTTTTTATTGCTTGTAGGAACGGCTGCTTAATATAAATGTAAAAATTTCTGTAAAAGTATTTTAGTAAACGTATAAAAATCATTTATTACATAAGATATACACAGCTATTGTTAAGTTTGTGTTGAATAACAAAATAAATAATTTAGAAAAAAAATCTAAAAATTTTAAAACGAAAATTGTGTTTTTTATGAATAAATGAATAAATAAAAAAAAAACTAATGGATTTTGTGCACAGTGTAAATAAAAGTAATTATCAACAAATTTTTTATTGTGTGTAAAAAATCTGTTACTCTTTTGCATTATATTTGATGGTGGAGCTGAAGTTTCGGGACCATTTCCAAATAGTTTGTCATACGAGTGTGCTGTAATGAAATTATTTAGTTTAAAATTTACTATTATTATTAAATATCCTTACGATGTTCCGCTGGATAGCGTGAGCAACAGGAGTAACAGATGTTAAACTTGAATATGAGTTTGACAGAATAGGAGCGTACATACTGCAAACTGCTCTATTTGACGCATCTCTTCGTAGTGAATAGCTCTCAACTGAATGAAAAGACTAGAAATTGATATACCTAAACTTGGGAACGAACAGGCTTATGTATTTGTGTATTGTCTGAGGTGTATTGACTTCATGTGCACATACTTCAAATGAAAGCAGTACTGTTATATTTTTGTATAATCCTGGAAGAATTACATCGACCTGTACGTTGTAAAGAATGGAAATAATTTTACTGTGTGTATAATCTGTAGGTTGACATGGTGGAACTTGAAGTTTATGCTCAAATATTCTCTGTCTTTTTCTGTACGCCTCCAGTTTCCTTTTTATATAGTTTTAAGAGCCGGAAGCAAGCACACACAGTACTTTTCAGAGGTTTTATCAAAATCAGCCCACCGTGGCAATATGTACTCATAAGTAGTCTCGAAGACTCATATTACGTTTGTGAATGAATTGTCTCAATAATGTTTCTTTGCGTGTTGAATCTTTGCAATCTCCAAGTAATGGAAACACTTTGAATGATTCCCTACGGTCACGGACATCTATGTACAGACCTTTTATGCTAATATATTTTTTACGATTTGAGTGAATTGATGATGTTATTTTCAAGAATTTTCGACTTACACCGATGTAGTTTTTCCATTAGTTTTAATTATATCTTTAATTATAACTTACAAACCTCACAACTGCACGTCAGATCGTCTTCTTCTTCTGCTCGAGGAGCTATGAAAAATGTTCGAATTAAAATTTGTAAATCGAAAAATGCAGTAGCATCTAAAATATGTTTATTGTAATAAAAACTAATATTTAAATACCTCTGTTATTTATCTTCTTAGAGTAACAAGGATAAAGGAATATTATGATAATTTTGCTAAAAGTCAATATTTAAAAATATTGATTTTATAAGCCACTTTTTCTTTCGAAGAAGAATTAATACTGCCAAATTAGTATTTAGAACGATAAAATTATCAGGAAAATTAGTCAACTGAATTAACTTAACGATGAAAATGAGGCATAAGGCAATTCTTCCTAGTTACTAAACAACTACATTTTTGGTGACGCACCGCTTGATAGCACAATCAAATGCGAGCTGCCGTTGGTAGCGCCGTTCGATGAGGCAATCTTCACGTGTTAATTAAATCTCGTAATTTGTTAATATTACATCAATATGCTGGATATATGCCATATTATGATGCTTTCCGGTGTGGAACATAAATATTCTCTTATTTCTTTTCCACATCTGTTTCTTTTGCACTTATTATGTGAATAAATTTATAAAAATTCGCGAATTTCGAATTACCGGTTGAGTTTAGCCCTTTTCTGGCATCACCATAAGGACTTGTTCACGAGCGCGCTTTATCGCATGCGATAGCAGAGCTCTGATTGGCTGAAGCAATTTGGTTGTCGCTAAACATGCTTAATCTGGCTACGTTTCGTGCGACACAAAAATTTATCGCAGCAGTGCTCTTAGTTTAGTGCGATCTTCACCTTAACCTCAACATTTATGTTTGTTTACATTTGTACTCGGGTGCTACAGTTCCGCAGTAATGTCGAAATTTACTGTAGTATGTAATAAAAATATAAGTGTTGTTACGTGCCACAAAGTGACACAAGCTACATCTGTTGGAAATGGAAGCAACTTTAGGCTAGTGACATCTTAGTAAACTTTGGGTTCGGAAAACGGAAAAATGCAAACGTAACACTTTAGAGTACAGTTTGCGAACTACCACTACACTGACAGTCTACGCTTTTCAGTTTCACTTCTCTTTGGCCTGATGATTCGTTTCTGTTACGCATTCATAACACCAAAGCGTTTCTTTTGGGTACACTTCTATGCAAGCATGTTTATATTTTCGTTACGTTTTTGTTTCGCCTTGCTTGAAGGGAAACTATTTGGATTGCGATAATTAGAAGTACAGTACTAGCGATAACTATAAAGAGTTGATTTGATAATTATTTGTGAATTTTTTGAGAGTAAACAGTTAAGTTAAATAAAGAAAGAACTTTTGAATTATATCTGAAATATTGTGTTTTAAATAACGAACTAAGGCCACGCTCGTAACAGTCTATATAAATTTCACAATAATATCTTCTTGCCACCACAAAACCAAAACAAATCAAATTGTAGCCGCTGTCAACCTTGTGAACGTATAGCGCGATAAAAAACAATCGCAAATAGAGATAGATCTATAGGAAGAACAGCAAAATGATGTAACATTGTTTATGTTGTGCAGTGTGTTTTTGAAGTGCCAACATGTCATCGTTTACATTTTTTTAAATAAAAATATACTTACTATAAATACAGATTGTCTGCACGTTTAAACACATCTGCAAGTCTTGCAAGTATTTATTGTTCTGGGTAGGTAGGTAAATTTCACGTTAAAATTTCATTGTTTAAATTTTTCTGGATTGTTGTTGCTGTACTGCCAAATAATTCGTTTTTTGGCAGCTTTTGCAAATACATTGATAACTATCTATTTATAACTCTTTAAGTTACCAATTGTCTATTTGATTCACTTTAAACTAATTTATGTATTTCTTTTTCTTTAAGAATAGTTCTTGCCGATACCGGATGCACCTGATGAGTACCCATGTGCAATATCAGGAATCAAACATGGAAATATTTATACGGTTTGTTCTTGTTTTTCGATTGTTTTTATTTTTAAGTTGTGTTGCTGAACAGGCGGTAACAGCTAAGAGTAGCATTAAAACCCTGAGCCAGTGAACAGCTCGCCCCAAGTAGAGCTGTTGATCCTGTTTACAGGGAATAGCTTATTTTTAGGAGTAATACCAAATACATTATAAAAATTGCTCAATGGAATCATTGCATCGTTTGATTTCTCTTACCAGCTACCAATATCATTCGTGAAGATATCATTTGTCATTATTTATTTAAAAAATGTCACCTGCTGTCAGTTCTAGCTCTCAATTTTTCTACTTAAGTGAATTTTATATTAATTGTAAAGATTTGTGAGTTACGACTAGCTCTGGATTCCATCCAATCAAGTGTCCTATATGTTATTTAAAAAATCTATTAATATTGTTAAAAGAAGCTCACGAGTAAATAGAGCTTATAGATTCATACAAATATTTATAATTTATTCTTATTACACATTAAATTTATATAATAATATGATTGTGAAGCTTTAAGGAGTGTAAAAAGAACACTCTCAAATATATACATATCAATTCAAACACAACGATTTTATCATCTACTCTATCATCGTGTCTTTTCAAAATTATAACTTCTCATATTTCGTACGATTGCACTTCGGTGTGTAATTTTCTTTCTAAAGAATGAAGACAATTCGAGTGTGATTGAACATGATGAGATTTTCCGCTCCATTTCCACTATGATTTTTCATATCCTGCAGTTTTTTAAAGAGGCAAGTAACTACATACATATACATATATGAAATGTTTTATAGAATTTTCGATATTATCTTTGGTTGCCCCCTCATCTTACAGCGACAACCTGCCGACGTTTTCAATAAATAAATTAATTTTTAATATCCGCTAAATTTTCGATATAAACTCATGTATGCATCCTACGAAATATGTAATTCAATTATGCTTTTGATTTGGGGAGACTTTCCCCGCGATTTTAAACGGAGGCCTGGAAATATAGGGCAACATGCAAATTAAATTGAGTGTGATGGTGTTGGGTTAAAAAATTACTTCCATATATTTTGTAAGCATTTGGTTTTCTTCATTTTTTAACACATAGTAAATGCTGCAAAAATCAGTTCAGAAAAATAAAGGGAAGTTAGATCTGTTTTTGAGATGACCTACTGTGAATTAGTGTTAAGTAATTTAATAAATAATTGCAATTGCAATTTAAATACAAGCATTTACAATAAAGATACGGGATTTTATAATTAATACAAAAAATTCAAAAAATATATATGTATAATAACAAAAGAAACCGAAAACTTAACTTATCGAAACTCCAACATATTGAATATAAGAGAAATGATTAATTTGAAAAGTTAATCTATCACAGGTGCCTATGTATATATGTATGAATTAAAATTAAAGCTAAAGTAATAATTGCTTCATTAAATGTACACACACAATGCTATATACAGAAGTAAGATTTGAATAAACTAGCATATGTGAACAGTAAGTTTTTGAAGCAGTTGAATGTGAGAATAATGTCGATGTAATTTTACTTGATGTTATTTTTAGCGAATAAAACAGCATTAAGCAATGATATCTGTGTACTGCCCGTTAGTAGAACGTACACGCAAATTTGATTAAGTGACTGAAATGTATGCACTGGTAAATTTGGATCAAGATGAATGGTCTATTTCCCAACAACAAATCCACACTGTTCACTTTCTTTTACTTTCAAGAAACTACTACACTTATTTTTCAGAATTTCCCACTAATAAGATCAAGTTATGTATAAAAGTTATTAGGTCAACGATTCAAACGTATGGGGAAACACACTTACAGGATTCATAATATGTATACAAAGTGTATAGTATGCAGATATATTTATATATGAGTAAATGTTTTATAATATAGATATATGAATAAATAATAAAATGTTACAAGTGGCTGGTACTCACCGATCTAATACTTGGCAATTGAGGAATTGAATGTAAGCTAATGTAAAGCAACTTGTTCTTGGTTAGAACAATTCTTTATTTCCGTCGAGACCAGAAATAAAGTGTTATTGTTAGTAAATGATTATCTCAGTCGAGACCCGAGATAATATTCTTTAAGTCAGTCGAGACCCGGTTTAAAGTGTTATCTTAACTTGAGTCGAGACCCGAAGTAAGATTCTTTATTTCCGTCGAGACCAGAAATAAAGTGTTTGTTAGTAAAATATTATCTCAGTCGAGACCCGAGATAATGCTCATTAAGTCAGTCGAGACCCGGCTTAAAGAGTTATCTTAACTTCAGTCGAGACCCGGAATAAGATAATTTAATTTCCGTCGAGACTAGTAACTAATGATTATTAGTAATTAGTATACTAGTCGATACCCGATATAAATTTTAGTCCCTAACAAGCCAAAGGCCAACTTGCCCCAAGCGATGCCAAAAGATGCAAAAAGAGATGGAGATCAGTCAGCTTGTCGTTTATATAGCCCTTGCTTGCACACGACACCATTGATGGAGTAGTAGAGGCGCATGATTACAAAAATTGGCAGTGCAGGTGTGATCTTACGGTACTTGCTGCACATTATGCATAGCAAGTAACTAAAATGAATAGCAACAAGAATTTTAAAGCAACCCAAGCTGCTGTGTTAAGTTGAATTATATTTGCAAAAAATGTTGTCTCTATCACGTAGAGAAGAAATTCCCGTTCGGTGATACTTGCTATGATGATAATGATAGAGTGGCAAATTGATCTGCTTGATCTTATTGCATTTGTGCCATGACAACATATGCTTGTGTTAAATATTGTACCTATTTTGGAGAAAATTGTAATTAGATTGAATTTGTTTTCTTTTCAGAACTCAATTTTAGTATGGTATTTTTGTCATATGTTCCCTTTGCTGGAATTGTTTTTAGCACGAATCTAAGAGTTCAAACATATGCAAATGATTTTAATTTGATCTGCTCGATGAAGCTATACTTTTGTTTTGTATTTGTTCAATATGGTATGACAAAAAGATACATGACTTTGTTGGGTTATGTACCTCTTTTTTGATTAAGTGTAATTAAATTAGATTTAAGTTTACTAAAAATTTTTATGCTATGTTTTCAGGATATTTTCTTTTCAGAATTTGTCTGTTAACGAAATATATTCGACTCGATTTAGTTGGAGCAATCTGAGTCTTCTGCAGAGCCAGATTGGTAGGACGACCGATCGGGCGTCTCAGCGTTATTGGTTACCACAAGTATTTACCACCTACTCTGGGCAAACGTTGCGGCTGCTGTGGTGTGAAGAGAGATATGTGTTAAAAATACTCGAAAATGTCCCATAACTGATAAACACTAATAGGACGTGCAGCCAAGATAGCTTGTGGATGTTGCCAACATACCATTATATTTAGCAATTTGGCAAATCGTGGCTTCAAAAGCATTAAATTTTTTATAAATAATTTGGCATTATTTTTAGTATCATACCGTTGTTATTTCAAAAAACGCATGGAAAAATGTGTTTTTTATCAAAAGGGTTCAGAAAGGTTTTCAAAGCAAACAAATTAGAAATTGAAAAACAAATATAAAAACAATTTTTAAATTTTGTTTTCATTTTCTAATTTAAAAAAAAAATCAGGTATATAATTCTATTTCATGCAAATCAAATTAAAGTCGAGTTTATTGATGGTCACAATATATTACATTCAGCCAGTACTAAAGATAAATTTCCAGTGTTACTAATACAATTCGGTAATATTATCAGTATACCGCCCACAAAAGTCAAATTCTGACTTCCAGATGTCAAAATACTTTTGATTTGTTTATTAAAATTTGCACCGTTGTTGGTTAGTATGGCCTAAGTACAATTGCGACAGCAGAGCGGAGAACGGCAGACGGCAGCGGGAAATTCGGTTGTCAAAACAGGCCGCCGAAAGATTGGCAGTACAATTGCAACGACAGGCGGTGAGCGACGATTGTGAAAGAAGTTGCTGAAATTTCATTTATTAAATGTTTCGAGCGTTTTAAAAGGAGATTTTTAATAAGAGTATTTTATATTTTATTGAAAGAAATGCAATGCAGCAAAGTGTGGAAAAAAACGGAAAATGCAGAAATTAACGAAATTAAACACTTTGAAATATCCATTCAAATCACGTCTTTTTTGTCCACTTGTCTTGCCTGTCTTGCAAATCATAAATTATTCTCTGATTTCGTACTTCTTCAATAAATATTTGAAATTTAACGCGGCGTGCTACCACCTCAAAAAGACAAAACTGAATGCCAAAATAATTTCATTCTATTAATTTTTTTGATAACACTGCAGCGACGACGGCAAAATTAGAATTTGATCAATCTCGACGGCAACATCATCGCTCGCTTACCGTCGTTCGTCGCAATTTGGTGCATTCGTATAAGACGCTGTGCGCTTAGAAGTTTGACAGCGGAATTTCGTCGTCGTTCTCCGTCTGCCGTCGCAATTGTGCTTAGGCCAGTAGGATGAAAGTTACTGCCAGAGTAAAAGCTTAGCAAAACTCAAGAAAGTATCCAAATATTAGAAAAAGTCTGAATTTTTCCACATTTGGTGAAACGGCGAAATTGTTTTTGTTAGTATATTGGAACATATAAGTAAGTGATAGAGCGATTGAACTTCTTAGCGGTTACAAAAAAATTACAAAAACAAAGCGGAGGGAAGAAGGAGCTAATTTTTTTCTCAGTTCTTTCACGCAGAGCCGCAATCACTAGTTTTGGCCGCTGAAACAAATATATATGAATTTCCTCCCTTGATCTATAAAGTTGTTAACATAACTTAATTTAACTTTACCTATCCTGATGTGGTCTAACTAACAGCTGACTGAACAAATTTGAGTAACAATTGATAATATTTATTGCATACAAAATTATTAGTTAATATCCAATTTTTGTGAAAATATTGAGATGAATCAGTTCGATAGAAATATTTGCGAGATTTTGTAGATTTTTCTAGGTTTTTTCACCGCGAATTAGTTTATAAAATTCTAGAAATTCGATATAATTGTCATTTCTTTTTCTGTTTACAAAACAGCCACATTCAACAATCTTCTTTGACTCATTGTACATCACAGATCATATTAACTTCAATTTCCTGAAACGTCAATAGAAGCTATCGTCATTGGCACTGTCAGAAAAACTTGGAACGCGATTTCAACATTTAGATCGGATTCTTGGAGGCTATAGTCGTGAATTAATTGAAGATAATGCAAAAGGGATTTTTGTCAGACTATCAGCGTCCATTTTGGTAAGAATACAAGATCACCAGAAAGGAATCCAAAATCTTCGGAAACTTGTTCCAACATTTCATACCTCCACGTCAGTTAGAATGAAAGAACATAAATCGATTCAAAAATCGTGTATGAAGCTTTAGTTTAGTTGATATACTGATGAGCCAGTAATACAAAATGTTTCAGTGGCTTCTTTAATCTTGTTTCTTTAACGTTTGCAGCACCGTCAAAAATTTCTCCCAAGTCAGCCTTGTCAAGCCGGTAAATTCAAATTGATAACAAACAATTTATTTAAATAAACAGTTTTAACTAAAAATCATGTTAATATTACTTTTTTCGCCCACAGTAAAATTTTTCTTTTCAACGGACGACGACCCCTCCGTCTGCCTCACTTGCCCCACTATTGTTTCAGCTCTGCTTCACAAATAAAATTCCTGGTCTCGCGAATATTGTTTCCACCGAGAAACCTTGTATTTGTTTTAATTTTAAGGGTTATTCGGTGATCGGTATTTGGCATGGAATCTGACATTCATACAAAACGTTATCTTGCTTCCTCGTGCTCGGTTCATTAAAAAATCGGCCTGATAATTTGGATCATTTACCCCTTATAAAAAAGACATTTTTAAAGACCCTTAGGGGCTGGTTTGTCGTCATCTTTCCGGGCCGGGTTAAAGACCCAATCCGGCATTGGTCTCCTGTTTCCTAATTTGTTTTTATAATTTATATTTAGAAATGACGAACCAGAAAAACAAATAATGAATTCGAGATGTATAAAAATTAAAGGAACCTGTTGAACTTTATATTGTTGGCAGATTTTTGACTTTCCACTGTACTAGTTGTCATCGGCGTAGTAATTTTTGAAGCAGTCATTGCTCAAATACTGGCAAAAAATGTGTCACCAGACACCACATCAAATGAAGGTTTTCAATCAGGTATGTAATAGAATTCATAAATATCGGCTAGTCAGGAAATTTTCGCAATGCGACCAACGGGAAGTCTTGAAACCCTGTGAATTTTTTGATAATCTAAAAAAAATGGCAAATAACAAAAAAAAAATCTTTAATTTAAACTATAATTTCCATCAATCAGTCAATCTATTTTTCTCGTCATCTCTCCAAAGACTTGTCTTGTCTGCGGAGCATATTATTGCGTTTTAAAGATTTTCTCAAGATTTGCAACATTGTCGGCTGCAATTTTGGCGCCTCCAATCAACGGTCTCTTGTAAATATTCGGTCTATGTAGAATGAGGTAAGGTAAAAAAAAAAATAAAAAATTGATGTTATCGCAATATCTATTCAATGATTGTTTGATAAACATTAGCCAAACGTGAGATGAAAAACGTCTAAATCCTTGAGCGACGCCACAGCTCCAAGAAATATTCTCAGTAATAATGTCCAAAATTATTAGATTGCTCGGCTCGACCATGGATTGTTTTGAATGTTAACATGTTTGGAGGTTTTATTGAGTATATAGTATCATCATTTTTAGCATTCTTTAAAAGTCTATAAACTCCCGGAGGTAACTAACTGATTTTAATTATTTCGATATCACTGAGATGAACTGAAGTATCATAAAACTAAAAAAAAAAAACAATTTTTTGCAGACAATTTTATTTTTTCAAAAACAAAACTCGAGTCCTTTGTCCTTGAATATCCTGAAAGCCGCATATCAATTATGTTTTTCTTTTTCTTTTGTATAATTGCTTCATTTGTGTACCTATCGTTCCCAAAGTATAAACAGGTTTAATGTATAAGGGGGATGATTTCGAGTGTGAGTATAAATACACAGACGTTTCACATGAAACGAAGCCTACGGACTAAATTTAGACTGATTTTGGACTGCTTATCTACCAGACCATTTCCTATTTAAGTTTCAGAGTTTATATGGAGTACGAAAATGGCTCACTAATATTTTTTTGTTTCGTGGTAAAGACCACGCCCCACATCCCGCTGGCGGGGTTTGAAATTTCGTGATTTTTCGATGAAATGTCATTTTCAAAAAATCATATCTCAAGAGAGCCGATTTTTCTGATTCATTCCAAATGAAGCTAAATGCTTATATTTTTCATTACAAAATATAGTAACACCGAAGGACTTTTTGTAATAATGGTACTTTATTTTGTTTTTTAGTATTTTTATTTTGAAGCCATTAGTCTTATCTGTCCATGTTCCAAACCCTATGGGGATGCTCGGCCTGGTTTTAAATATTTTTAAAGTGCACGTATACGTATATCCAAAGTAACACAATATGGGAGGCTACAATATTCACTGTAAAAAAGTAGGGAAATAAATCCTACATTTTAGGTAATATTCCCTACATTTTAGGTAATATTATCTACATTTTGGGTAATATTACCTACATTTTAGTGAATATTTCCTACATTTTAGATAATATTCCCTACATTTTAGGCATCATTCCCGAATCTTATCGAAAAATACCTAAGCTTTGTGACAACAATATGTACAAAAAATTTCTTTTTACCAGAATGTTAGAATCTTGACAAGACGCAAAGGCAGCGAGGGTTTCTGGTCCCTGTTAAAAACCATGAGGAGCAACTTCAGCAGTTCATCTATTCCTTCACTACTTTACCATGAAGTGATTATTGACTCCCTGAATAAAACCAATATTTTGACTGTTAGATTCAGTTCAAATTCTCCTTTTCCACCTACTTCACATCTCCTTTGTGGATGCGTACAAGAGCCAATACACATACGTACGAGAGATGGTTACGGTCCTTGAGGAGATTAACGTCTCCATAGCTGCAGGTCCTTATAGTTTCAAGCCACCGTTAATTAAAAGCTGTGCCTTATACTTGGCTAATGCTCTGTGAAAACTATTCCATTTATCTTATTCGACAGGAAATTTTCCAATTGCTTGGAAACTACATAGCTCACGTTCAACCTATTCCAAAGAAAGGAAAGGGTACCGATCCCTCAAATTATCGACCAATTGCAATCACTTCGATTCTTCGAAATCTTTTTGATTCTATCAGTAGCTCCAAATTAATAAAGTAACTTGAAACTAATAAAAAACCCACAATGATCGTCAATATGGCTTTTCTTTTTCTGACTTTTCCTATGGAACGTTGAAACCATAGTCTTCACAATTTCGGTGAGCCCAAATCGTAGCCCGAGATATTTCAAAGTTATTTGATAGTGTCTGGGATTCAAACCTTTTAGCCAAATTTAAAGCACTTGACTTCTCGCGTCCTCTTCTATTATGGATGTAAAGTGTTTTATCTGATCGCTTAATACGGATTATATTAGACGGTGTTACATCTGAATCTCAGCCAATAAATACCGGGGTGCCTCAGGGCTCTGTTATCTCTCTATCTATCTTATCAATTTTCATTAATGATCTGCTTTCCTTTCCTTTCAATCCCATCCATTAATATTTGCAGTAAGTTAACCTGAACAGATTACATCTTCACTGTTGCAAATAAGCATCGATATATCTTGGATTTCTGAAAAGGTGTAAGCAATAATTCAGCCCATCGATTCTAGCGCTCCTCTGCAAGTCCTGCATCAGATCTAGAATGGAATACAATTTCCATATATAGGCCGGGGCTGATCGTAGTGTCTTAGATTCATTGAATATTATCCAAAGAGGGCCTTCAGCTAATTGGCCATGTACCAAATATTTGTCATATGGACTCACTCGAGAACAGCCGCAATTTTAGTTGCCTTTCGCTCCTATATTGCCACATGCAGGGTCAATTTTCTGATTTAATGTCTAATCTCATCCCCGATTCTTGCATGTAAAACTCGCACTGCAAGCCACGCACATCCTTTTACCCTGAAAAATACTTTCGGCCGTAGAGTAAAATTCCGTGATGATTTTTTATCCCAAACTGTGCGAACGTGGAACAGACTACCATCTTCTGTCTTTCCTCCGGCATGCAATCTGTGAATATTTGAAGGCGACATTCATCAGCACCTTCGGCACTCTCCTCACGTTCTCTAATTCCTTTCTTTATCACCTTCTTGTCATGCTGTTCTTTGCATCACAATTCATAGGATATCTCCTGAGCTTGGCTTAGTAATATAAAAAACAAAACAGGTCACACTTTCTTAACTTGCTGACGAAGTTATATACGTCCAAGGTATGTATTACATCTGTTCTGTGACTGCTATTTTAAATAAATGTAAATTTTTAATTCCTTTATTTTACAAAGAAATTTATTTTGATGATTCGTGAATTTGAATAAAATACATTTTCCCAGTTTTTGTAACTAAAATGGATGATTGGGAAGTTTTACACTTCCAGTATTTACAAGCCAAAACAAAATTAATAATCTGACATCCCCGTTGACTTTCGGGAGTGGCAAAGAACCTTGTGCAGCTTGCTTCGTTGCGAGTGGAAGATACTTGCTAATCTGTTCAACTCGTATCTTTTAAATGATAAATTTTGTGCATTTAACATTTGTGAGTGGTGGCCAGTGTCTTCTAACTTTTGTTCAGTGTTCAGCATACACCATTTTTAAACGATAGTTGCGCCCCCCCCCCCCCCCACCCCATCACAAGAATTCTGGATCCGCCACTGAATGCAGCAATTATAAAACAAAAATAAACTCGAAAATGCGTCTTCTAGGATATTGAAAAATAAAGGACTCAACTTTTATTCCTGAAAAAAGGAGTGAAATTTGTTTTTCTTCGGTTTTATGATACTTGAGTTCATCCCCCGTAAAATGATACCAAAATCATTAAATTCGGTTGGTTACTTTCGGGATTTTAAAGATAACTCTTGAACCAAATTTCACGAAATTTTCAATTCGTATATATCGAGAACTGCGCAGGGGAGGGCACTGAAAAATGGCATATCACATAAACTATATAAGGCCTTCAAATATGTTGCCTTTAAAAAAAAAACAAGAACGTGATGGTTAAACGAAAACTCCTGATTAGAGCTGAGAATACTACATACAAAAGAAGAACTTATATTTTTTATTAATTTGAATTGACTTATACTCAATAAAAATATTATTGTGCTTTTATCCACTTATGAATCACTAATTAATTGGGATACTTCATAGAATACAAAAGATTTTAAAAAAAATAAAAAAATAAATGAAAAGATAGAATGCTTCAATATTTTTAAGTGTGCAACACAATACTTTCTCGCATCCAGGAGGCGAGTCTTATTTCAGACAGTAAAGTGAACGAAGTAAACTATTTGGATTGCGATGATTAGAAGTACAGTTTTAGCGATAAATAAAGAGTTGATTTGATTGTTTGTGAATTTGTGAAAGTGAACAGTAAAGTTAACTATGCAGAACTTGTGAATTACAATTGAAATATTCGCCACGCTCGTAACAATATTGTTCTTTGCTGCATAGTATGCATTTTGGATGTGTGACCAGCCTCAAGGTACATATTGATAATGAGCGAGTCAATAAATTGTTTTTGTACAATATTTTCGCATCATTGTAATTGTAACATTGTAATGTTCATTTCCATATCAACCGTCGCACGTAATTGTTGAAATTGTCCGTCGTTTTCTGAAACTGTCAGAATATCTATCGAGAATTACTCTTATATTTACGATAAATTGAATGAATGAAAATCTTATATCTCCGTCCCATTAAAGGTAAGTGCTCAACTATGTATAATACGTACCCATAGAAGACTTTTTCAAAGTCTATAACGAAGACGGACGGAGGGTTGAAGTAATTATTATAAATGTCAACAATTGATGCAAATATTTGCCTTCAATCTTCTACGACTAGGGTTTGTACCGCGTACTGTCATAATTTAAAGAGATTTTCATATCATAAAGTAAGCAGCCTTTATGTGGATGCGGACCACTAAATTGAGGGTAAGGAAATGCAATATTATTTCGAAGCTGATACGAGGACCTCATGGAACGATATCAATTTATATTTTCGGCTGGCCTTCTCCAGATTACAATAATTATGTTGTCGAGAGTTGAATTACGTCCCTAAAGTGATTGCTTTCACCCTGATGAAAATTTGCGTACGAACTATGTACGTCCGCTGCATATTGCCTCCGTAGGGAATTGATTCGAAATTTGGGATGCCAACACAACAGGGCATACATCGTCTTCTTGTCCTCATTTAAGATTTATCCTATTCACTGGTGGCATTGTTCAAAACTTGATATATGAACAGATCCTTATTCTTCTCTTCAGGTGATTGTTACGTAGCTCCCTTCCTTACTTCTACGATTCTTTTGCTATTCACGTGTACGCTTAATTCGGGGAATGAGGACAATAGTGATATGTAGTTGATTTCAATTATCCATGCAGACTCTTCTACATATGAATAGAAACTTGAAGGGTATCTGGAAACTGCGCATGAAACCGAATTCATCCCTTAATGTATTTCATTTTTTCATGTTAAATTGAGCACGATGCTCTACTTTGATGACTTTCTGAGAATTATAATGGTGTTGTTTACTTTTGTCGAACATATATATGTATAAAATATATGTATACCTAGAGAGGTATTAAATTTCCTGCAACATTAATATTTTTTCTCAAAACTAAACCAAGAGGGATAGTAACTGAGAACAAGGTTACTAGGATAAAAACAGTAATCTGGCGCTATTAAGAAGTACGAAAAACAAAAATTAAATATATTTTATATAGTTCAAGTAATATCATTATCATGTGACTCAATATTACATACATATGTACTCAATTCTAATTTATTTTTGAAATACCAAAAGTAAGAGTAAAATGGCCATTTATATACATATGTACATACTGTTACAAAACCACTCACCTTGTTTTATCTTGCGCATACACTTAGCATTTTACTGGATTCGTGCCCAGACAGATATAGAAAATTAAAACTAAATAAAAAATTCGCCAAATACGAAAACGATACAGAACGTTTGACAGATATAGAAAGTTGAAATTAAATGAAGAGTTTCGACAGGTATCGAAAATTGAAAATTAAAAAAGTTTTGACTTAAGAGTCAGTAATCAGGAAAAGTTTCAATTTTGATACCAACGAACCTGTAGGTAATAAAATATACTATACGTGGGTTTGTGTCCTGAAAGTGAGAAAATTCATATATAATTAGCCTAGACCTAGACCACGGAGCAGCACATTAGAGACATCTACTGCAAAACACAGAAACCAAACATCCGACAAAACCATACAATTTAAGACGAAAATTGAAAATTTGCAGTTCACATAAATTGACATTTTTTAATGAGATTAACTCTCCTAAACTTGTTTTGCTCATTATTGTTAAATATGATATTTTGCTTTGTATTGCAACAACTTTCAACAAAATATTGCAATTTCTCGTCGGTGAAATATCGGGAGAAAAACAAGTACTATTAGAGTCAAATAATTATAAAATACGCCATTAAAAATGAAAAAAAACTCGCAGGAATTTGCTAGATCAAGGCTTTATCTTTCTAAAATAGTCACAATTTAAACAAATGAGAATACCTACTCACAGGAATTTGATTTAAAAAACTTCAATTTTTACCATTTCTTACAAGTTTCCGAGCTAATATCTCCATTCCAATACACTTTTTTTTAATTTTTGCCGACGTTATTTACTAGACTTCTTCGCTACCTTTAATTTAAGATATAAATCATTATTCTGCTACAAATAGGTTGCTAGAAATCCGCATTGAAAAATGTATGAAACTTGCTCCTCCTCTTAAACGAAGAAGATAAAATTTGTATTAAAAATAAAAAAAATAATTGGAATTAATTTTGATAAATGTAAAACCTAAAGGAAGATAAAATTTGTATTAGAAATAAAAATCAATTAAAACTAATTTTACCAATTGTTAAGCTAGAGATAAGTAGATGGCGCTAGATTAGCTTAGGCTACAAAAGGCCCAAAGTACGTCTCTTAGACCACAGATATTTTTTTGTTAGCCGCCATGTTGGTGTCAGAGTGTCTCGTCTTGTTCTGGCTGTGTGAAAACACTGACATAGCTAGAGTTCGTGTATGTTAAAAAATTACAATCCATTGAAATAATTAAAAAGAAAAAATCCAGAAAAGAAAAATTGGCGAAGAAGTTTACGATAAACAGGTTGTTTTATTGGTGAGAGGATAATTTTGCAGGAGACACACAAGAAAGACAAGTAATTCCCTTAACCAGCAGAGGCCTAGATCTAGGACATTGACCGCTGTTTATGACGCTATCCTGGAAGATATCGCAGTCCCAGATGAGATTACACACCCAAAGAATTTGAGCAACGTTGGGTCGTTAGTTTGGCGTTTCGAATTTCCAGAACCATGGAGTCAGTAGCCTGACTCAACTGGATTCCGGTGGGCCAGGTGGTCAGAACTTCATTGTAACAGCAAACGCTTTGGATTGTTTTATCTTCAGTATCACCAGTAACCAGACGTTTATGGAAAAATTCACCCAAGTTCAATCATTGTCTCCAATCTTTGAACTCAATCACGAAGGTGGTACGATTAAGTCACATCCTCCATTCTTCGGTTCTCGAGGAGCTGGCCACACTGAGAAATACATGGACCAAGCTAAGAATATCGCAAAGCAATTCAGTAAAGCTGCTACATCCCGTAACAATACATACATATAGGTACGTAATTTTTGCTCCGTCCAGACTTAAAATCGGTCCTCTTTGATGAAAGAAATATTTGTATCTCTCATGCATGTTTATGAATCTAGAGTTAAGAATAATCAGACATCTGAATTTCCAATACATTTTGTTATGGTCGTAGCATACTGCATGCAGCAGTATCGAATGTGCTGCCATTAGTATAGACCGCCATGATTAAGCCCTAGCTTGGACAAAACATAAAAAAAAGTTCCTGACAAGGAAGAAGAAAATTTCTTCTTTTTCCTATCAGGAGATTCTGAACTGTGTTGGCAAGAGAGAAAGGAACAATTTTGTGTGCTGCTGTATTCCGATAAAATATTTTTTTTTTATATATATAAAAATCGGTTGAAATCCTCATCATCAAAAGGTTTTTTGAGGACAGGAAGGAAAAGTCGGTATAACCAAGCTCTGGATTAGTCTTCCAAGAGAGAGAATAAGAACGTCGCCCGAAAAAAAATATCAAAAAAGGAAAAATTCAGGAAACGTGAACGCGGATTAGTAAAGTTATAGTGTACTAATCATGACGAAAGCGCCGCATCAGCGGATCCCCCCTCACGGCCAATTATCCACGCTGAGAATTTTACTGATTTTCCATCTCAGATGAACTAAATTTTGTATAAAGTTCATACAATTGAGCGAAATCGCAGAACATGAGCACTAGCGCTCCATTATCTAGGAAGTCATCCCAGGATTGCGTCAAACTATGACACGGCAGCACCTAATTTAGTGTGAATATTGCATTGGCCAACTCCACGTTAACGTTAGCGAACTTGTAAGAGCGCATCCTTCCGGAATTACTCTAACTAGTACGTCAGGTGTAATCCAGTGAAGCCCGAAAGACACCTGCAGCGCCAAATTTACTTCATTTTGGAATCCAGCCACCCAATGAAAGTTTTCTTTGTAAATTAATTCAGCGTTAGGATAAAATTGTCAGCAATAGAACTTGTAAGTTACCTTGCGTTTTTTTTGTAATGTCACATTTTTGCAATTGAGAAATATATAAATTAAGCTTAAAATAAAAGAATGAGATGGTGTTCCAACACAACACCAATACGATTAAAGTACAAGTGCAGTATGAGTGCTCCTCAGCTCATAAGCGGTGCGAGAATTATTGGTCAAGTATGGCCGTAGGCATAGATTTAGTTACATGTACCACTAGCGAACCCAAAATATCACGACCATGGTATGGATAAACGTAAAGGTCAGAAAAATAAGGTGAAATTTTGCTTTGATTCAATTGTAACAATATCTAGAGCATTCGAATGGCTCGTTCTCGTTGTTCATCTAGCTGGTACTCTTAGATGTACGATATTGTTATAGGTTATAGGGCGATACACCATCTTAATTCATGAGCAGTATTAATAATAATTATTAAAATTTTTTTTTTCCATATGAACTGATCTAGAATTTTGTTCGAAATGCTAAATTAGACTGAGTACATATTTGATTTCATTATATAGCTCCAGGTTTATTTATAGCTATGGCGTTATTCGTATATATATATATATATATACGAGTATATCGACGCTGAAAAGCATAAACGTCGTAACCGACCAAAATGAAACTTTTCACTAGAGCCGAAAAACTTTTTCAAAGCAGAAAAAAAATCATAACGTCTAAACTATTGGTGATAGAAATGCTATTTTTGGAAAGATTTTTTTTAAAAATTATACCCACAATTTGCAATAAGTAGAATTACGCTAAAGTTAGTATAAGTATTAGTTTTGCTAGTTACAGCAATCCGTTTTTTGTTTTATGGACGTCAAGAATGCTGTATCTGAATAGCTGTAATGTATGGAACGAAATCAATGTTAAAAACTTATGGCAACTGAAATGCTGTATCAAATATACCTTATTTATTTGTATGATATATGTGAGCTGTATCCAAGTTCTATGTTTAAAACAGAATCTAACTTTTGATGTACACTAGCACAGAATAAGACAGGCAGTTTATATAAAAGGCTCTAGTTACTATTAAGTTTTTATTTAATACTCTTATAACGTAGTAACACCATATTCTGAGTTATGTATAGGTTGAAAAGAATAGAGTAACTGCAACTCTCATGCAAAACCAAGCGATAACAAAATGCATTACACACTATTTTTTCATAGACAACAAGTCATTGAAAATGTAGTAACTTCGAACAATATCGAGAGTTAATACAAGTCATCATTTTACGATCTGCAAAAATGGCGTAAGCCTCTCCAGCGGTCAAACCTCGGATGCTGTACGTAACTCGCTTAAAAATTTGCAAACCTTCCTTTGCTTTAAGCGACATGCGCTTAAAAAGTAGCGGCTTTTGACCCTATTACTGCAAATCAAGTCGAAGTTACTGGAAAAAAAAGAGGTGTTTTCAAGGGCGTAAATTATTTTATTTTCATCGTAGAGATATGAGAACCAGACCATTCAACGCAGTTTTTTTTTCTGATTCAAATGGTGTATATAACGTATTTTCGTCATTTTGGTCGGTTACGACGTTTATGCTTTCCAGCGTCGATATGCGTATTTTCGCTTACCTTCAGATCAGGTGTAATAATTTCATTTTGATTACTGAATATACCTGCCTTTTATAACGTAACTATAACACTGTAGGTTTTTTACTATCCTTTACTCTCTGCCGGAGCCCTCCTTTTGAGATTGATGGTCGACTGTGTTCTCTTCTCCGCTACTCCGCTCCGGTGTCAGGTCATTATCAAAAGGGACATTGGAACTTATGCCCACAATGTCGATTTTGTGGATGGGGCAGCGGCCTTGAAGGCAGAACATCTGCGCCTTCATTACGGATAATGGTAAGTGGTGTGAAGATCCCGTCAGGACCGGATGTGTGCTTCGTTTTTGAGTGAAAGGCATGGATTTTTTTTTTTGTATATGGCGGGCAGGCAGCGGCAGGTCTTCGTGGAACCCTCCAAACTCTCCGCGAATAGCCGAGGCGAGCTAGCGTGCCGCTACTCCGCTCCGGTTTCAGGTCATTATCAAAAGGGACATTGGAACTTACGCCCACAATGTTGATTTTGTGGATGGGGCAGCGGCCTTCAAGGCAGAACATCTGCGCCTTCATTACGGATAATGGTAAGTGGTGTGAAGGTCCCGTCAGGACCGGATGTGTGCTTCGTTTTTGAGTGAAAGGCACGGATTTTTTTTTGTATATGGCGGGAAGGCAGCGGCTGGTCTTCGTGGAACCCTCCACACTCTCCGCCAATAGCCGAGGCGAGCTAGCGTGCCATCCTGCATTTCAACGCTGTCCGACGAGTGATCTGTCAGCTCATGCTGGCAGTTAGGACTGCACGTCCAATCTAGTCAGTCCATAGTTCCATAACAATTTAACACAACAACTGTACAAATAAAGAAGTCGTAATTTTACATACAGGTTGTTGGACTGTCTAAAATACTTAGAGATAGAGAGAGAGCTAAGCTAAATTATGTATTAACTAACAGTAAATGAATGCATGCCACATAGCTATCCACTCTTGTTGTTATTTATATTGTTGGGCTGTAAAGATAAGTTAGTTAAGTTAAGTTAAGCACAAAGGACCGAAACCCTTATAGATTATAGTTGTGAAAAAGACAATGGAAAATTGAGTGCACAAGATCTCTGCCGAGATTACAAATTATGCTTTAATATATTTGCTCCTGTATGATCCCTGAGAAGCAACGACAACTTGTTCATCAATTTCTCGTGTCTTTAGCTATCAGTTTCTTCTTTTAAAAAGTCAAATAAGATATTAGCTTTGTTATTGTTACTTTTCATTTATAATTATACCCTGGCACTTGTCGCAATATAAATAGAGCGCTGGGAATATGAATCAGCATTGCGTTCTGAGCAGTCAACCTAGACAGATCAGCCGAATTGAAGTCAAATTGAAGTCAAAACTCAAAAACTGGGAGTATTGAACCTGGTATATTTCATTTAAACACTAGGAGTAGGTAGTGATCTTAGTAATCATATCCATATATGTACATATCACAGGATGGTTAGTAATTTTGGAAACATATTTATTTTAGTATTTAATTGTTTAGAAAAAGGTACGTATTGCTTAGCAGCCCCCCAAGTTGCAAATTGAAGTAAAAAACCACTCATATAACCGTTTTATCACTTCGGTTGCATACACCCAACAGTTGCATATTCGTGTATGTAATGTGTCATATACGATGTGATGACGTGTATTCAACTGTATTTGGACGGTTTTTTAATAACTTCGGTGAAAATATAACCTATAAATCATGGTAAAAACACTAATGGTATTAATGTTACTATGACATTTTTCAGTGTCTTACGTGAAACAATAATCAATTAGGCACGGTAAAGAAACTATCGACATAAAGGCTGCTGTGACGTTTTTTAAGTCCTTCGGTGTAAATGTAACTTAATCCGCGCGGTAAATAAAAGAATTATTATCAACATTACCACACCGTTTTTCTTTTTTGCAAGATGTTTGAAAAGTTTGAATTGATTGCCTTGATTATAGCACCTACTCTACATGAATGAATGATTACGTGCTGCTCAGCTTATTCAGCTTCACGCAGAAGATACGGGAAAGGGGCTAATAATAATGAGACTGATATAATAGTCTTTTGTAGAAAGCTTCTATGTTCGAGCGCAACAACGCTGAAGGTTCATATGGTTACAGATATATAAATAAATGAAAACAGAAAATATTAAAGTATTATTATTTATAGTAGATTTAATAGGATCATTTTATATTAATTATAATTTTTAACAACATGGTAAATCAATACAGCAAAAATTCAAGTATTATAAAATAAATCATTTTCAACAAACGATTCGGTTACCAAAAACCGTTCGCAACAAATTCATTATTTCCCTTGCAGTATGGAACGTAGCTCCGTCTTGTTGAAACCACATTTCTTTCAAGTTCAGGAAACAACAAATTTTCTAACATAGCCTTGTAACGCTCACCATTTACAGTCAATTCATTGCCATCTTCGTCTTGGAAGAAGTACGAACCATTAATCTTGTATGCTGATATTCCGCACCAAACTGTCTTCGAACTTCAAGCGGTCTTCCAGAGTGACTAGATTGCGTACTTGATTTCGTGATGGTGCATTTCTGGTGTTAAAAAAATTTCGAAATTTTCTTTGGGTTTGAATCAAAACAATTACAAATCTAAGCATTCTATTTTAAAGTTACCCCTGAGGAATTAGCAAAAGTAATTTTTTACGCTGATTTGAAGTGGATGTGCTTGTCCATGTAGCATCTTCTTGTTTCCTAATAATATAAATAAATATGCATAAACAAATCTGGCGAAATATTAACAGGGAAGAACTGTTTACCTTTTTCTTACCATCTTAGTTTTAGAATGCTTTAAGTATTCTTTGAAGAACAGTTCCCCGTCGTTATCGATAAATTTGCTATGCAAATGTCTAAAAACTCCAAAAAGTAACTGCACCGTTTTCTGAAAACCTACAAAACGGCGTTTTGTTACTGTCCCCGTCCACGATAACTACTCTAATAGTTCATCCTCAAACATAGAATATTTTACAAGCCCCGAATAATTTACGCTGCTTCACTATTTGAAATTATTTGACTTTTATGTATTTTTTTGGTATGAAGAATCACTTTAGCTACACGCCTGTTAAATATTTGTCGACTTAAAGACCTGCGTCTTATTATAAATTTTTCATTTCTTTTTTTCACCGAAAAAATTACATTAATATAATTATTTAATTTTTTTTCTGTAGATTTTCTATTTATTATATTATTTTACCACTATTTTACTCAATTTACCAGTATTATATTTAGTTTACCACATTATTTGAAAAACTAAATATCAGTATATTTTCTTGTAGTACATGGAGTACATGCAGCACTACCGGTACCGTCTGCAGTTAAGAGCATAATGCCTCATTTATTTTAATGTTGCCGCATGTTCTGTTGCTTTGGGGTCCATATGGAACTCAAAATTCACCAATAGTGTTTTCCAGGGTACAGAGTAACCTTTTCTTCATCGAAAAATAATTTTTTCGTCACTTGTCGTTGCTCTGATGTCACCATGCAACTTACATCCACTAACAGTGTCACGTCCTTGGAAAATAAACTTTTTTGTTACGTTTCGTTGCTTTGAAATCACTATGGAACTTCAAATTCATCAGTAGTGTTTTCTTGGAAACAGTGGGGTGTTTTTTTCAATTTTGAAAAATCATTTTTTTTTAATTTGGTGTAAATATGGGGAAAATGTGACTGAATTTCGCAATATGATTTCAAGCTAGTAACGAAGAGACCCATTTTTCACTTGCAGTCGCTTTAAAGTTATAAATAACTTAAAAGTTCCAAACCAGTTATTTTTAAGCCACATTGAAACCTCAATGTGTATTTTCATACACTAAGAGGTTTTTCTGACAATAAAATTGGCTGCGTTTTCTGAATGAGTGACAAAGTAACTGAGAAGTTACAATTTTTTGAAAGAAATGCTAGTTATTACGATTACTCGTATAGATGAAAAACTACAGAATTACGAGTTTTAAAAATATTATTGTTTCTAAGAAATTGGTCAGCGATCATAATTGTTTTTTTACTTTTCTGATTTTCCGACATAAAATCGCAGGCAAGACATGGTGGTGAGGTCACATCACAACGTGAGCAAACAAACTGACTTTACAAATTTTGTTTTAGTTGTTCAACATTTTTATGATCGCAGGGAAGCATTAAATTTTTCTTAGTCATATAGTTGCAAATTTTGCTTAAGAATTTTAATGAATAACTATTCACCGACAACGGTCCAAGCGAATTTGTGGATTGATTCTCGTGGTCCACAGTTTCGGAAAGAGTCACAAGCATTCAGTTTTCTTAGAAAGATTTGAAAAATTTTCTTTAGATTTTTCATGCACTATTTTTATATACTATTGGTGGCTGAAATCGATCAGGTGGATTGATTCGAGTGCCGTTAAAATTGACTCTACAATTTTTCTGCAGAATTTTTACGAAAATACTATAAAACTAAAATCCATTCCCTTTCTTCTGCGGTAGTTGGCGTTATTTTGCTTGTACATTCGTATTAATTCATGTAGTGTTGTTTAATGCAACTTCGCGTTTACTTTTGATTTGTATGAGAAGGATCAACTAACTGTATTAGTTAGCGATGAAAGGAGAAATAGTAGCAAAAGTGGAAAGCGGAAGACTGATAAGACCATTGACATCTCTTTTCAGAAGAAAGCAAGATTAGTTAAGTTCCCATCAAAAGAAATAGCCAATAACATGTCATGCACTTCTAGTCCTATTTCTTTGATTGTGAATCAAGGTTCTAGCTCTAAATCTTAATTATTTACATCATCCGTGACAGAATCGGGTGCGTCAACATCTATTTGTACAATCTCTGCACGAGAAGGAGTATCTAAATATGAGTCCTGAGATCGACATTTATGTGAATAATATTATCGATACTTTTTTTTTACTATTTTTGGAGTTATTTTGGGCTCCATGTTATCTTTAAATTTTATTTTCCATTTCTTTATTATTTTATTTTATATTTTTGCCTTCATTTACTGAATTATTACACGGTTAAAAATTTTGGTATTAATTTTATAAATTTTCCTATGTATATAGGTCCATTCAAAATCTCATATTGCTTGTATACAATGAAACCTTATAAAATCTGTGTATAAAATTCGGTCTGTTATACAAAAGGAAAAAATCGTATAATGTATTTGTACATAGCTAGTTACATAGAAAAAATTAAAACTTAAGAATACCTACTTTTATAAATATTTGACTTACAGTTGCCAACGGCAATAATAAAAGGAGCTTTTCTTTCGAATCCCTTCAGAAGTTCTTCAGTAGTTTGCTCAGCCTGGAATTAAAATATATGATATTGAAATATGTACAATAGTAAATAGACCAACTTGTTTTCTCATTTACTTTTTTTAGAATAACTATTAAATTAACTGCTTCTTCATCTGTAACACAGCTTAGCTTTTTCTTCCCATTTGTTAGAGGAGATAGTAATTTCAGCATATGGGTCCCAGTCTTTAAAATCATGATAGAAAATAAATATAACGAACCAAATTTTTACTAAGAAAATCAGAACTAACCATTTTCTCGTAAGACTTCGCTATATAAAATATTTTCTCCTTTGAGTTGACAGAAAGGGCTTTTAAGAATAGAAGAGATCGAAGTCATAATGAATCTAGACAGAAAATTATTAAAAACATAGTACCAATTCATATTATATGTATATGTATAAATTACCAACTTAGGACAAATGAAAATTTTTATTTGCAAGTTACTTCAAAATAATTAAATTTGTTGAAAATATAAGTCATTTTTACCTGCAGAAAAAAAATCTTCGTTGGAAAGGTCCGGGAAATATTTTGTGAGAACTTTAATAATTTTTTTTTGTTTTCGCCACACTGGATTTGAAAATATATTCTCGAAAACATTTTTAATACAACTAAACTTATTGACTACCAACAGACCAACAGATAATTTTAATTACCTAAACACGATGCGGACACGCCAGTTGCTGGCTTAGAAATGAACTGTACAGCTAAGTTGCAGTATAGTTTTGAACTATCTTTACTTAGGTATTTAAATTGATTATATACGGAAAGGGATAGCTGAAGGGCTTTCCATACAGAAAGTATAAATTATATTAAATGTTAAGTTACATTTGTAAGAGTTTAATATGAAAACTGAACGAAGTGAATTCATACTCAGCTGTAATACTATGTAGTATCAGGTCTATATGAGGTATATAAATTCTATCTAAAATTCGTATAAAATTTATTCCAAAGCCTTGTCATAACTTCGTGTATAAGCTTTTACGTTTAAAATTTATACAAATATGAGATAAACAGATTTTACACATGTTTTTACGTTGTAAATTATATATTTTTTGGTATAAATAGTTTTATCTATTATACCAATATTTCTAACCGTGTAGCAGTTAAGCCAATAGCCCAAGGAAAACAAATTGAGTGAATAAAAACTACTTTTAATTTTGAACCATATCTGTACCGTCTTATTATTTCTGATCTAGTAGATACCTACAATTTTTATGAATCTCGAACCTTAATTTTTTTTTAAATTTTCACGTCTACCTACTTCTACCTCCAGTTTTTATACCAGTTTCCATACCAAATTGGTACTTGTCTATGCTTTCGTCTACATACTACCGATGAAGTGAAACATTTTTTCCGTCTTAAAGTTAATTGATCGACATATCTTCTGCGACTTTGAATTTCTTGCCCGTATAAGTCTGAAACATTTAGAAAAGGCATTTCTCCATTGCCAGAGGATGTTGCTCAGATGGCCCCAAGACCGTTATAGGTTTTGTTAAAAATTTCAAGTCCGAATAGGTGCTCTAGGGTAATTAGGGTTTATATCACAAAAGATCTTAAAGGTCGCAGTGAGTGCACGAGAGACACAATTTCTGTTTGCATACGACATTTGAATAATAATAATTAATTGACACATGGTATATATGGCTTTAATCATGTTTTAGTAGTTGGAAAAAATTTATCATTCAGCTTACAGTTTCCAAAACACGTGTCATACTAATCATAATGTTATTATTGAAATATGCTTAAAAATTCTTCAATACATAAACAAGCACTACAAAAAAATATATTAAGTGGATAAATCGAACACAAAAATATTGGTGACATCGCGTTCAATTCAAATATAAGCAGCACTTAATACAGGATGCTGGCAGCCGCGATTTCATGTTGCAACGACTATAATATAAATGATAAAATTTTCTACTTCCTAACTGTAAAGTATTGCCTTGGCCATAGGGTAGAAATCTTGTATCCCAGAGTAAGGATTATGCCAAAACCATTCAATTTGAAACATGTTTTACTTCACTCTAAGTGAATGAATCCATAGAAATACCAGAAACCACATAAGTATGGGGGACAAAGTAATCAATTTCATCGAAATTTTGTCCGCCTTTGTTGGCAGTAAATTGGTCGACAGTGGTCAAGCATTTCGCCTACCTTGCTGACCCATTCAGAAATTTCCCCTTTTTTTCACAAAATCAATTTCTTTTGTAGTAATGATTTGATATCACAGAATGAATCCTTGTCGGTATATCTTGAAGAGATCATTGCAAAATATACGAAAATTCAGCTGAAATGTCACTAAACAGTGTCTGACTGGCTGGTTGGTCTTGTTGAGAACTTTTGTTTTTTTGTATAAATATTTCGCTTTTAAGCATAGACAATAGACTAACAAAAGGACAAAACTGCCGGCATAAGACACTAACAGTACTGTTATTTTTGGGTTAAAAAAATTAATTGAAAAGGATTCAGACCAAGAATATTATAATCCACCGCAACTTGGCATGCCTTTTGAATAGTTTTTTACATCAAATTCGTCTTTTATTCAAAACCTGGTTGTATTCAGATCCGCGAATAAGAATTAAAAAAAAAATCATCAAAAGACTTTGTAAAGGAGTTTCTATCAATGCCAGGCGCAGGGATTATTTCTTGTTCTATAATAATAAACAAAGGATCTCCCTATGATTTATATATTCAAAGGAGAAATGGAGCGGGAAACCCGATGTGAACACAGGAAGGAAAGAAGTGAAAGATTACAACTTTTGTTATTTGTTGCGGTACGTTACGTTTTCTGAATGTCTCTCTACAGACAGTTGAATAGAATGTTGCTTAGTTATGGCTCCGTAGAATTTTGTATATTTTAACCCAGAGTAGTACGCATCTCATCGATAAAAATTTGATTTCCAAGGCATTGAAATCAGCTTATTTGTTCGAATAAAATGAGTAGACAGAGAGTGGGAAAAAAAGACTGTTTTAAAACGACAAATCTTAAAAAAAAAACTGTCTATGCAAAAGTAGGCAGAGAGAACAATAAATTTCCAAAGTTATTTCTAATAGTTATGGCTTGAAATTTGAGGAGTTGATTTATTGAGAGCTATACAAGGTGCTTCAGATTTAATCACAATGGATCATCGATAGTCTAAAAGTAGGTAGGTCGTAGGAATTTCGATAGCCTCCATTCGAATCTTGTTATGTACTCACTGTGTACAATTGTGAAAGTATTAGTAAAAAAATAATAAATAATTAAAATCAAAATCAAATAGAAATTAAGAAAATATTTACTGATCAATGAGTAACATTTCGCGGAGAAATGGCTCATCCAGATGCCAGGCCCGCATAGTAGCTACAGATATGCGGAGTATACAACAATAAAAAAAAGTAATAAGAATTTCGAGAAAGTAGTCGCATGTAGATATTATAATTTTGTACCTTATAAAGATGAGGGTGGGGAACGCCATAGCAGACCATTGTGCTATCCTGCAAGAAGCCCATACACCAAAACCTTCCTGTCCTCTTATTGAAGCGCATCAGGTCTTGGTGAGGAAGGTTTTTTAGCTCAAACATAGATAGAAGGGCAGAACCTAGAGAATCCAGCCTACTCCGGCCGAAGGCCGTACAATCACACAAAAAGTGTTCGCTTGTCTCTGGCTCACCCTCCCGGCAGGACAGACACTCAGGGCTGTCAACAACTTCCATCCTTGTTAGATGAGCGTGAAGTGCGCTGTGGCCGGTGAAGATGCCAACCGCAGTTCTATATTGTTTCCTTCCGAACCCAATGAGTAAATCGGAGATATTCCCATTTCGCCCATCTCTGTTTATGCTTCCAAAGATCATCCGCTTTAATGAAAGACTCGACACTCGCCTACGGCTGGTTCCCGTCTGAGGAAAGGAGAATCAGAGCCAACCCTAGCGAAAAGGTCACCCTTTTATTCCCCATGATCCCCATGTGACCAGGATCCTACATAAGGGACTCCTAGTTGTGGGTAGACAACTTATTCACAGACCACTTGTACTCCCCCAGTAACTTAGATGTTATCCGAGGACAACTCAGAGCCATCAAGGCTGCCTGATCATTCGAAAGGATAGCAATAACGTTTCCCTTGATTTACATATCAAGGACTAACTTCGCTGCCAGTGAGATGGTGAAGGCTTCGGCCTGGAAAACAGTGGTATGTCTCCCAAATGAGTGCTCCATTCCAATATCAGGCTCATGAAAGTGAACACCCGTACTTACGGAGCCCATGAGAGAGCAGTCGTTGAACATTTTTAGAGCTGACCGGGGAAGGCTTGATAAGGCACATCCTTTAGTCCACGATTCCCTTACAGGAAGACTAACAGAGAAGAGACGCCCAAAACGAGGTTCCGGTACCATCGCATCACGTCGCATACTAGCCAGAGGGTTTTCCAGGTCCAGCCCATATTCCAGAAAACAATGAGAAGAGCCAATCCAGCCGTCCCCCCAACTTCCTCATGAGCACAGTCTGCACACAGCCCTTTTGGCATCTGTCTAAACGAAAAGATCCAGTGGTGGCAGATTAACTAAGACCTCAAGAGCTGCAGTACCCGCAGATCGCATGGAGCCCGTAATTCCAAAGCAAGCAATGCCTTTCAGGCCCGCCAGCTTCCGGAAAGTAGTCCAAACAAGCGCATTCGGCCAACGTACACAGGAGGCATATCTAAGCATGGGTCTAATGGTCGAGATGTAAACCCAGTGCAATACTCATGCCACATATGCAGCCAAAGGTTCTCCTGAATTTTGTGAAGACCCTCATAGCCGCAATAGCTTTTTCAGCTTCGAGTCAAGGTAGACTCCAAGGTGCTTCACATGAGCAGAGAGTTGCAGAGTGTGTCCAAAGAGCTTTGAAAGAACAAAGTACCCAGGCTTACGTTTTCTGGAGAAGAGCACCAAGTTTGTTTTTGTTTGGCTCACTGTCACATCACGACGGAAGCACCAGTGCTCCACAATATTGGAGCCACGTTGCATGGAGGTACCGGCAGCAGCCATGCTGTGCCTGAAAAAGAGTAGAGGGATGTCATCCGCATATGCTTCATATGAGAATCCCATGTTTTTCAGCACCATGATAAATCTGTCAACCAACAAACACCAGAGTACTGGGGAAAGCACGCCACCTTGCGCGCAGCATCTCTCCATCAGCACACTGAGAGCGGTTCGGACACACACCTCCACAGTTAAGTATCGTCGTCTTAGCATTTGGTCGATCCATTGCACAGCAACCCATGTCGAAGAGCTGCCCCACAAAGCGACTCGGAGGGGCCCTGTCAAAAAAGATGTTTAAGGGAGAAACTTTTAGGACTACTCCCTTGATATTCTCATGCACAAGCGGGCATTTCAAAAGGAATGAGGAGAGGTTTACTGTTCGGAAATTCTTCGGGTCCATTTAAGAAGCCTTAGCAGGCTTCGGAACAAAGGCAACCTTCAACCTTCACCTTCCTCCACGACTCAGGAACATATCCAAGAGCGGTACATACCCTGAAAATGGAGTGTATGTAGCACACCGCTCTCTGCCTTAAGAAGACCAGGCAGAATACGAACTGAACTGGGGCTTTAAATGCCTTCACTCACCTTCACGACATAAACTACAGCAGCTACTGGCAGCAGTGGACCACTTACCACCAGTGCACCTGATTTCTTCCGTCGGAGCTGAGCGTGGAAACTAATTCTCTATGGTATCTCCCCCAATCAGTCCGCTTCGGATTCCTGCAGGGATCCACCTCCGCTACCCTCCAGCCGCAAAAATTGGTGAAAAGCGTCAAAGAACGGAAGAGTTACATCGATGACGTCTTATCTTCGGCTGGTAGCAAAGGTTGGTTCGTTGCCCTCCTTCAATAGAACCAGGTCCTCTGAAGTTATAAACTGTAGTAGTTGCTCACCCCGATGGCTCTTGTCTGCGCTGCCCAGGACAATGTATTGAGTGCTGGCATCGCAACCAACCAAGACCCCAAGCCGATTAGACCTGGCATACTCAACCGCTCGTATTACTCCCTCAATAGGAGGGGGCGCAGCGGAGTCATACGGGAAATATTCTGGAACCAGAAGGATTTCCCTATTGACTATATCCTTCTTGAAGGAGAGCTTGATCGATGTAGTATCCCTGTTACACAAATGAAGCAGTAAGGTCACCACAAAGTCTTTTGTCGCAACAACACAAGCCCTAGGAGTATAGAGCACATGGCATTATATATGATTTGAGTCCCTGTACCTCTGTTAGATAGAATATATGGTCCTTCCAGAACCAAGGCTCCTGCACAAGCACCACTTTTTGTTGTTGGGCTTTTGTACGCATGTCAGCCAGGCAACGTCCTAATAAAGCAGACGTCGCCTTATTGTGATGCAAGTGAATCTGGGTGGAGAGAAGTTCATTCATATGGATTACTTCCCTCTCCAGTTAGTAATTAGCTATGTATAGATTAAAGTTAGGAAGTTTGTATGAAGTAGTACTTTACCTTAGAAAATATATCTTTGAATATGTTCTATTATAGCTTTTGAGTGAGAAATTCATTTATTAGGTGTATTATTGGTAGAAATTATAGTTAATTAAATGCTGGTGTAGTACTAAAAAATATGGGGAAATTATACGGCAGGTATGAGAACGTGACTTATGGTATCTGCGGCAAATAAGGCCCACCTAATTTGAAAATGCAATAAATCTAGTACTTGGTGATACAAAACTACAAACACAAGTTTTCCGTGAAGTTTTCTTATTTGTACAACTAAAAAAAATAGAAAAACTATAACAGAAGTTAGTATTGAAAAAAAAGAATCAGTTTTATAAATCCTTCAACGAAATAATTCGCTTTAAAATTGCTAAAACCCAGGGGGATAATAAGGTCCCCAAAAGCCTTAGTTATAAATTTTTTAACGTACAACAGAGTACATCCAAACAGTCTTCATTCTTTGGAATAAAAATAATGTCACAATCATAGTACTATATAGGAACATTAGTTTCATTGAGAATTTAGGTTAGGTAGGGTAAAAAGGCCTACGGTCTACTCCAGTTACCTTATTACACCTATGACAAGATTTTACTAAATTACTCATTAATCATTTGATTAATGCAAACGCAATGGTGGGCGAAAATAATCACCGAAATCATAAACTATATTTACCTAACGTTCAAACTAAACAAAATAGTAATTAAACAACAGAACTTATGATTTGGCTTAAGCGAAAATTATAATTCAAACCAGCCGCACTCCCTTTGGTGACATACCCTTCGTTACTGCCAAGATCGCGACGCGAGCTGCTGGACGCCCCCTCGACAGCGTTCGTGTTGACTTAATGCATGTGTGCATAAAGTATGAGGTTGCTGCGAATCATTTCAGTAGGAATTTTTAAATGTGGGCTTTCTTATCCTGCGGGCTTTATATGCCGGAGAAACTACATTGAAATCTTTTCTTATATAGCATCAAATATCCTCAACCTCGATTTTTAAGGAAGTAAAATCAAGTAATTTATGTTTGCCTATTCCTAAAAATAGGTATGGGGGCAGAGAAAAGATTACAAATGTTGAAATTGCCATCTCTTTCTATTCGATATATTCATTTGAAGAATCCACTGAACTGCAATTGGGCTATGGTGGATTTTAGATAGAAGTTATTATTTGAAATTCAGCGGAATAAAGTAGTTAATCCAAAAAGAGACAACTATAGAAAATGATCCCATGATAATGTAAGCAATTTCAGTAGTGTGAGCGGTTCATGTAATTCATGTCAGTGCTTTCTATATAGCATCAAATAAATTTAAGAAAACAGTATAAATAGTCTAACGTCAGCTTCGGAAAAGAAAAGGTTTGAAACATATAAAAAAGATTTTAAATTAAAAATAAATTAAAGGTTTTTAACAAATATGACTGAAAAACAGATCCTTGTAAGGACTTTTATTTTAATGCACATTTAATTCACAGGCCCGTCCTATATTTAGCTCGCGGGTATCTGAACTATTTACCAGAGATTAGTGGACGTTAGCGGTTGCCTGCATGGTTTAGCCTCTGGATTTGTCACATACACTACATTCAACTACATCGGAGAGCACCGCAATGCCACAGGAAAGCGATCAAAAAGGGCTTGTTTTGGACCCAACAATCTCCGATTTGGATGAAACTTTCACAGTTTATATGTAGTATCAAAATATCTCACCAATTGTGTTTCCCCCTACCACGCCCCAACCCCGCTTGAGAAGTTTAAAATTTAGTGATTCTACAATGAAACACCGAAAAAATATTAAAAGTTGTTTTGATTTTTGCATGTCCGTGTGTCGTATCCATGCTCCCGAAAATCCGAGAGCGCTTTTACTAGAGCGCTGAAATTTCGCCCATGTCCTTCTTGAAAAAACTGCATATTTATGTACGAAAATGGGACAAATCAGGTAATTTCTTCATAGTGTTGCTATAAAAAATCTCGTTTTTCACTATATAATTGGACACTGCCTGAGAGATTTTCTACGTAGGAGAGCTTAAATTTTTTATTCGGTGTTTTCACAAAAATTGGAAATACAATTTTAACATGAGCAAAAGTTATAATTGGATTACGACCAATAATATTATACCCCAGATGATAAAAGTTAAATAAAATAAAAAACAAAAATTTGTATATGGCAACACCAAAAAGGACTTGCCCCATTTATTACATTTTTGAAATTGTATTTACTATTTTTAGGCAGGGCCCAAATATATAGTTAAAAACGAAATTTTTGTATGACAACCCTACAAAGTAGATGCTCGATTTGTCCCATTTTAGAACTTAGTTCTACATTTTTGTTTTGGAAAGCTCATGTGTAACTTTCTATGTAAACGCGCTCTCGAGTTATCGAGAGGACAGACGTACAGACGGAGGAACAGCGGACGAACAGAAGGACATGCAAAAATCAGGATAATTTTTAATATTATGCAAGGGTGTCCAAATTGCCATCATTTTTCCTACACTCTTCAAACGGAAATACAAATTTAATATACTCTATCATTTCATCGTTTAAAAATGGACCAAATCGGGCATCCCCTTCTTGGTGTAGTACAAATCTTTGATTTTGCACATTATTGAGTGTGAGTTAATTTATCAAAGTGTCAAAGTATAGCACCAGAAATACAGTCTCCCTAAGAAGATCTCAAACTCCAATAAAATTTTAGTAATCTTCTAACCCATTATTAATATCCGTCAATAGATTCGACTATAAATCGACCAAATTCTGTGAAATAATGATGTTCAAATCTTGTGCGAAAATTCTGCATGTATAGTTCTCCTTATCTAATTGCAGCCGGCATGCGCCAACTAATTTTTATGAAATTTGATATGTGTGTATTTCTGTGGACCGGTATCCCATTTATCTGCAATTTTTCGCGAAAGACTGAGCTTCGACTGCACATTTAAATACTTAAAAAACTGTCATAACCTAATGTAGATTTTCGTATATTTATTTTTTTATTTTTTTAAATAGCCGTTTTAGCATCAACATATACTGATTTGATTGCACTGAGTACTACATATACCTGTATTGTACTATTTGAGTTAGAATAACTAAAAAAAAAAATGTCTTGCTTTATAATCAATGCAACAAATCATATTTAGTTATCTGTGCAACCAAAACGCAAAACTTACACTGAAGGATCGCTGAAAAATTAGAGTCGTTTGTCATAGGATCACCTTGCAAAAAGAATTTTTACTCCCAACAAGGTTAATTCCACTTTTAGAGACTCAAACCATTCAAATTTGGTGTAGGTGATGGCATCTTCCCACCCTTATTACAGCAGCGCGTTGAAGAAAACCTCGTAAAAATTGTAAAAATTCTTCGAGGCAGTTGAACTCTGGGGTACATTTTACAATGCTGTAGAGAAGTCAGGGTGGTATTTATACCCAAAGTAGTTAAAGAGCCAAATCACTCCGACCCATCAGCAACCCCTCTATCGTATTTAAGTCCATTGATAAAATCCCAGAATTACACTCTCCAAGTTAAATTTTAATTGAATTATCACTTCACGGTAAACAGTTCGCTCTTGAAGTAAGAAATGTGGCTTTATTATAACACCTCCTTCGACGCAATAAAACTAGCTGATATTGAAAATAGAATTTAGACCTCCAAAGTTATCTGGATTGATTCTATGATCAAATACAATAAAATTACCACAACACAAAGTAACTGCTCAGTCCAGCTTATCTTAGCTAGAGGATATCCATGAAGAAGAGTCCTATCTTCTGGTCGATCGTAATGGACGACCTCATAGTGAAACTGACCAATTCAGAATTTAATTTACAAATTTTCATCGGCAATCCAATGATTACAATACGGAGTAAGCATGATCAGCTCATATCCGACCTCATGCAAGAGGCCTTATTCAACGTCCGCATTTGGTGTTCAAACAAGGCGCAAGCATAAACCCAAGTAAAACAATTGTCGTTCTGTTTATCAGTCGAACGAAGCTAGTACTAACGGATTTACTTCCCGATAATGCGGAAATAACTTTTTCAGACGTCGTCAAATTGGTAAACACTTACCTGGAATTAGCATTTGCTTAGCGTGATATCTCTCTATACGTGTCGTTGCTTCATTGAAAGAACATTGGGCCTGAAACAAAAAATGATGTACCTATTGGCTATACACTACGGTGGTTAGAACCATGGTCACCTATGCGGCTCTCGCATGGTAGCCAAAAGTCAATCAAATTATAGCCTAAGGTCATCTGCAAAAAATTCATCGACTGACTTGTATCTTGGTACCATAAGCAACTGTCCTAAAGGAGCTATGAAAAACCTAATGAATTCTCCATCTTTATATTTGCAGGTAAAAAGGGGATGGGAAGTTCTCTCTATCGGTTCAGGTCTATTTTGGCGCACTTTTAAATGTTACTTAAGAGCTTCCTAGCAAAGAGAGCAAAAGTCCCATTATTTAGAAGGTATACAAGATCTTCGTCAGACAAAAAGGTTTATCGACACCTTTGGCGAAAGATAAAAAAAAACTAGCTCTTCTCTGAAAGACAAAGCCCAAAATAATTACATGGCTTCTTCTAATCAAGATGGACTTGGCTGTCCCTTTTCCACCACCAGGATGCTCACGACTCTTCAGAGCATCTAGAATGAGAATAATCTCAAATGGGCATTTACAATAGATCTTTCAAGTCAGAGTGCATTTAAGTCTATCAAAACCTGTACACTCCTCCACGAATTTAATCGCGGACTTCGCGAAGTTTTACATTATAGTCTTAAGATATTGATCTTGGTAAGATATATTATTAGTATTAATCGAAATTAGTGAGGATATCACTCACTCCAAATTATATGTTGGGAGGCTTGGTGTAAATTTACTAGGATATCTTCAATGAGTTGACTGCATGGATTAGAATCAAACGAATCTTTGACGAACTACAGGTGTTCTACTTTAGTAAATACAAGTAGCTCTTAATTCTTTTGCAGTACGTTGGTACACGATATATATAGCTGATATATCCAGCAACCTGAAAAATGAATTTGAAATTTTTGTATTCTAATAAGCTCTTGTGAGAGCATGATGGTTCCGAATCCCCAAGTTCTATAAAGTTAATTTAATCTTAAAGGTCCCTTCTTATTAAAGACTGGTACTAAATGTATCTTTGGTTTATATTTATTTTAGCAATCGAGTTATATATTAAATATGAGAGGAAAATTACAGTGCGGCACATTTGGCGTACAAACAAGTTTAAGTCAATTCAACCTACAATTGTACCTCAATTAAACTTTCACAGGAAAAAAACATTCGCTTTATGTGAAATTATCCTCAGGCTGCATTCATGAGAATTTCCACACCATCGCGGGGTCAAATTCAAAGGACACGAATAAAAAGTTGTGAAACCTGAATTTCATTGCTATTAGTCGCGGCCAGTAGAAAAGATCTATTCCATAGATAATGTTAACGGTACATGGCTTTTAATAAATTCGAAATCCAGTTTCGCGTTTAAAATATTTCATTGTAAGTCCGTATGGAATTCTATACTTGCACTTATGAAATCATAAAGAACAAGTTCTTCTTCTGTCTTTCGCGGCTAAGGACAATAACCCCTTTTACATTACGTAACAACAAACGCAGTGAAGATTACCTTCGCGTATTGCAGCAAGCAGTTATATTATTGTTATTCATGCAACAACCCCTTGTCCTTGTTTCTTATTTCCGAAATTTTACTTATATCTGTGCTTCGTGGCACACAATAGAATTGCATCAATACAGGTATTTTGGAGGTTTTTTGCGCTTGTTACAGTTTCTTTATTATAGTGCGCATGAATGCTTTTAAAACGAGGTTGAAATAAAACCCCCCGTGATCGTAGCTAAGACAGTTTCTGAAAGTGAAGCGTCACAAAAGAAATGTATCCTGGAGGATTAGGGATGTCAAGAATTGATACAATAAAAAGATTTCGATAAAAGGGCACAATCAACTCGTTCACAACAATAAGTTCCTTTCGTGGCCAACGGTTATTCTTTTGTAGAAAGTTTGTACTGAACCGCTATTGTTACTTTTTTTCCGTTTTTTCTTTTCTTTTTTAAATACTTTCAACAGCATTTTTTGCACAAGTCAATTTTTTCTACAGAAATCTTACAGATCGCATTAAAGAGTTTCGCTGTCTAAATATGCTATTGTTTAATGGTTTATTATTTCTTATCAAAATGTGATAAGATAACATAATTGAAGGACAAAAACGAATTATAATGCAGCATAAATGGAAATAAATGTGCTACGTAACGTGTTCCCTGGGCATTTATCTCGAAAATGTGCGGAGATATCGAAAAAGTTTTAATAATAAAAGTTACGTAGCATTAGTCGAGCTATGATTCAGAATATTTAAAAAAATGTACTTTTCGTCCTTTATATAGGATTCATTTCAACCACATTTTTGAATTCCGCAGATAAAATTAAAACAAAAGTGTTATATTGAAAATTCCAGTTAACCCCATCCATGTAGTCCATGAAATTATTAGCTTCACTAGCAGTTGCTATAATTGGTATTTTTCTAAATCAGTATTGTGTTGCTGTTATTGTAGACTCCCCGGATAAAGCTAATATTTTAGTTGATAGATTCGCTTTAAATTCCCATCTTCCACTCACATCACAGACACCTGTATTACATCTCCCGTGTGGATGTGTACATCAGTCAATAAACATCCGTACGAGAGATGTGTTCAAGGGCCTTAAAAGAATCAACGTTGCCAAACCTGCAGGTCCTCTTAATTAAAAAAAAAATTGTACCTCATCCTTAGCTTGACCTCTGCGCAAACTATTGTACTTAGCTTATTCGACAGGAAAATTTCCAATTGCTCGGAAACTAGCTCACGTCCAGCCTATTTTAAAAAAGGAGAAGGTAGTGATTCCTCAAATTATCGACCAATTGCAAACACTTCGACTATTTCAAAGGAAATTTTTCATTAACTCCAAATTAATGAAGTATATAGAAACCAATCAACTCATCAATGATCGCCAATATGGCTTCCACACTGAATGCTCATCTAGAGACTTGCTGATTTTTCTTACGAAACATTTATTTTGATAATGTACAAACATTACATGATCTTAAAAGTAGAAAGTGCAATGGTGTAATGACGCGAAGTCTTTTAAAATACAAATAGACTAAATTTGTTACGACTCATTATTCTGCTCGGCAGGTTATTTCTCACTTGTGTTAATCTCTAGTCATTGTCCACTATATGTAGCGAATGCGATGAACTGTTGACTTTTCGACTTTTGTTCAATTCAGGGATCGAAGAAAAGGCCGGCAAAGGAACCCATGGCGTCAAACATCTCCTGATAAGCTTAAATACTCACATATCACAAAAACAAACCAAACATCCCACATCACGCAAAACATATACACACAAAGCAGATCAACATGGGGAATCCATACGGCATATAGCTAATAGCCACAATAGTTATCCCGCTCAAACAGCAGACAACATTCACACACACACACACACACACACCTAAAATCTTGCAAGGAATCTTGGATACACCAGATAGTTTTAGGTTAGAATGTAAGGCTTTCTGTTCCATTGAACTTTGGGATTAAATGGTCCCATGAATGTTATGCTGAAGTCTTCCTAGGGCATAGCTCCACCTACATTCGAATTCAATAGTTAATCTTAAGCTGATCGTCATAACTTGACATTCATTTGTCCATTCACATTGTATAAGCGCTGTAATAAATTAATGAATTTCATTTTGTATTTGAGATTTGAATTAATTTTGTGTAGTATTTTAGTAAAATTCCGAGACTTAAATTAATTTGCATTTTACTATAGGTATTTTAGATTTGCGTTAGTTAGTTTTCTTTAACCCAATAGTAATTCTAAAATGACCCATTGCAAGCACGAAGCGAGGACTACATTGTTCAGTAATAAGTTCTTTATTTTAACGCTCTCCTGAGCCTCTTCCTTCTCTAAGCTCCACTTCTTAAGTTAAATATTAATTACTATAATGTAATATTTCGCGACAAACCCATAACATGAAAGTGTGAACAGCCCGGACGAGAAATAACCATAGCCCAGTAGTCAAACGACAATACGAATGATTCCACTGATAAAATGCAATATAAAAACGATAAAGTCGAGTACGCCGATAAGGCAGTACCATTGCAATGCAACCAACTTCAATTGTCGTTGATTTTGCCGAATTTTGCAGTAAAATGTAAAAAAAAGAGCGGGCGATATGTGGGCTCTCGATCCGGTAGGTGAAGTGAACACTTGGGGACATATCGTCGAGACGTAAAGTTAAAAATTAAAGAGAAAGAAAAGAAGAAAAGTAAAAGGTTTGAAATTGATAAATTATAAAGAGGAAAAGATAAGGAACAAAACAACAAATTAAGCAATTAAAAGGAAGTGAATAAAAGTGAGGTGATCAGGAAAGGACAAAGTTCAGGAGAGTCAGATGTGTTGGATTTTTAAGGATATTCCCCTGATACCGGCTTCATGCTTCTTACGGACTATCCAAGTTGAGTATGAAATTTTTAAATATTATACTTTGGTTCGGTTCTATTAAATATGTTTTGTTTTTTATTCTATTCGATATTAGTGCCTATGTAGTTGTATTTTTTTTTGTTCTATAATAATAATCGACATATTACATATGCGCGCACTTTAAATGTCTACCCCATACGTAAAAAGGTTTCCTGATATCTTCCTATAAAGATCTCGTGGCGCCGCCCATTGGATTAATGTTTTAGTGGAGTATTCTTTTCTTTTGTGAACTCCCATGACCCTTCTCGCTGAGCTACAAATCGTTGCAAAACGACGGATGCGCAACAAGTTGTGATCCAACTATAAAAATTTTGGATTTAACAAATTAACCAAACTTACAATAAGAAAAAGAGAAGCTAGGTACAAAAAGAGGAGAACAACCTAAAGAAACAAATGAACTAAAGAGATGAAAAAACACAATAAAATAAAATAAATGAAATATAAGCAATAAACAATAAGTAATGATAAATAATAACTTATAAACAATCAATAAAAAAGGAAAAAGATGAATACTGGAAAAAAAACACAATACGTATATATATAAAATGAGCAATAAAACTAGTGCAAAAAAAATGAAAAAAAATTAGATAATAAAAAATAAATGATAAAAAGATTCAAAAGCAAAATAAATTACACTTAAACTTATACGTAAGAAAAGCAATGTTGTACAAGGGAGAAAAAAACAGAGAGAGTGAAAAGAGATATAGACTAAAATCTAGAAAACACTCAAACTGCATGACTTTCAACAAATATTTCAAGATTTTATAAGCTTTGCAAAAGTTCTGCCGACAGCCGTGCATTGAAGGTCATACGACGAAAGATTCCGTAGTCTTCAGAATTGTGGTGAGTCCAAAATCGTTGCCCTAGATATTTCAAAAGTCTTTGATAAAGTCTGGCATCCAAGTCTTTCAGTTGAACTTAAAATCTCTCCGTCCTCTTCTATTCTGGATATAAAGGTTTTTTATCTGGTCACCAAATACGGGTTGTATTAGATGGCGTTACATCTGAACCTCTCTCCGTCTTTCTTCTTAGTTTGCATTATTGATCTGCTTCTCCTAAGTTTCAATCGCTTGATTCCACCTAATCCTTTGACACGCCTGTAGACTTACAAGGGAATGGCACATGATTACATGATGAGGCAAAACGAATCGCGTCGAATTCAATGCACTAAGTTCCAAAGCTGTCTCATCTCTTTAAACCAAGATCATTAGTTAACCACTCCCGTTATTTTTGATGGAGTATTAATTTCCGATTCACCGTCACTAAGCATTCTTGGCAGTAATACTTCCAGTAAGTTAATATGAACAGACCAAATCTTCTCTTTTACCAAAGAAGTATTGAAATGCTTTGAATTTCTGAAAAGTTGTAGAAAATATTTCAGCCCATCGAATCTAGCACTCCTTAACAAGTCCTATATTAGACCTACAATACAATACAATTTTAATATATGAGACGAGACTGGTCTTACAGACTTAACTTCATTACTTCATTAGATATTGTCCAGAAGAGAACCTTCATGCTGATTGCTGATGTAGCAATAACTTTTCATATTGAATCACTTTATGACCTCCGCAATGTTGGATGCTTTTCGCTCCTGTATCGTACATCCATGGTCTATGTTCTGATTAAATTTATAGTCTGATTCCTTATAGAATAATTCCTCCACGCAATGTTCGCGCTGCAAACTGCGTACAGCCTTTTACCATACAATCTACGAAAGTTTAAGGGTGACATACATTAGAGCCTCCGCCACTCTCCTCATACCCCTATCTCCTTCCGTCCATCCTTTGCTTTGCTTTATAAAGTATCCCCTGAGCTTGGCTTGATGATATAAGGAACAAGTAAAAAATCTAGAATTGGTCTGAGACCAATTCTTATGATATTATGAATGCCCTTATGAAATTTCGTATTGTCAACCTTCTTGAAGTAGTTTTTCGCATATTTTCTAGAACGGTTTGTCATATTCTATAGAAGTTTTTACTACAATAAGAATGTCTAGGACTGATAGTTTTCACAGTATATGAAAAACCCGATTTTTTTATATGGCAACACTAAGAAGGGGTTGCCCGATCGAGCCCATTTTCATATTGTGTTTGCTATTACTATGAAAACACCATGTACCAAATTTTAGCTTTCTATGTTAACGCGTTCTTCTCAGGCAGTGTCCAAATATATAGTTGAAAACGAAGTTTTTGTATGACAACCACACCAAGCAGTTGCAAGATTTGTGTCATTTTCGAACTTAATTTTACTTTTTTTTTAAATTCCGTGTACAAAATTTCAGCTCTCTAAGTAGGTATATGTGTTCTCGAGTTATCGTGCGCACGGACGGACGGACGAACAGACGGACACGCAAAAATCGAAATAACTTTTAATATAATGCGTGGATATCCAATCCATTTTCCTATATCATCATTATTTCTGTGCATTACAAATGGAATGACAAGCGTAGTATACCGTATGGATTTCATCTAGGGTATAAAAATAGATAGATTTCTTCTTACCAACAAAAATTGGCTATATACTTAGCTCGTTAGGTTTTCCTAACTACTCGGATGTTTCTAGCAATAAGGTGGACCCCATAACACAACTTTTGCGGAACTATCTGATAAAAGAAGAAGACAAAAAACTTCAAGCTTTAGGGTTGAACATGCTCCAGCAGAACTATCATATTATTCTACAGAAATGAGTCTTCGATCTGCAGGGGTAGTTGAAAGTACATAGTAAAAGAAGTCACTTAATATACACCGAGAATCAATCGGACAAGCAAATATAGCTAATACTATAAAACACGTCTGGCTGAAACTACAGTTCTTCCAATGAGGATTGACGAGACCAACAAATCAACAAAATGTTGTTATACAAGTGATTTCACTTCAAAGGATTTAGGATTTTAAAAATTTAGACAAAGTTTTAAATAGAAAAGTAACAGACTCTTCAAGATTACAATTTGGGTTACCAGTGCTTCATGTTTGGATTAGCTTTATTGAGGGCATAGTGCATATGGGATACTAGCTTACCACTTCAACAGTGACAATTTTAGGGACAAGCATTAAAAATAAATGGAGTAAGAAAACAAAAACGATTCAAATTGGAAATGTGTTTAACTGTAGACAAGCCTAAGCCTGGTTTTGGGAGTAGTAGTGATGAAAATACCGCCAGGCATTTTTGCGATGACCCCGAATTTCTAATGTAAAGTAACGAGTTGCGCTTTGTGGAACAGTTTTAGCACCCTCACAAATAATTGTTATTTTGGCGAATTGCGTCCAATCCGAATAACATTTATACACATCTCCTAGCCACAATAAGTCTATTAGCTGAACTCAGCTCCGCAAATTTGTTATTGGCAAAGAGAGGATAATTTCTGGTCGTTGATATATTTCTGTCATGTTGATATAAAGTCTTCAGTACTTAGAATCGCAGTTTCAAAAATTCCAACAAGCCACTTATGACTTAAAGTTCCCGTGATACCTTGTGATACCTTCAATGATTGCTCGTATATATTGTATTTGCTTCGGTTCAATTTCTTGAGAGGGATGTCCGCGGGAATGGGATTCCATGATGAAGTGGAGATTCTTATTCCTTGAACATGAATTATGGCGCCCTTCGTAGTATGTATGATAAAGAAGCTTATTAACTATTGGAAATTCTAGGTTCTTATTGGCTACCTAGCTACCATAATAGATGGTTGACGAATTTCTCCGGAAGATTGGATTATACTACATTAAGACCTTAACCTTAACTGTTATTTTCTTGAGAATATGAAAAATATTTTGTCCGCCTTTTTTTGTTCTAGAAGGTCACTCGTATGCTCGAATTTATTAATTTCACTACTGGCAGGCTTAACATTACGCTATCCTTACATGAAGTTGGAAGTACTCCACAGGCTGTTGATTGCCATCTGCTTTGGTTTCAATATAGCTCGTTTAATGCAATCGAAGACAGTTGAGTAAGAATTTTTTTGGAGCTTAGATATTGCTGGTGTTGCTCTTCATAAGCCGTAAGCTTCTTGTTATTGTCATCAAACACCAATACAATCAATTCACTCTACGACTTCTTTGTTCCACAAAAAGGATTAAAGTCCGTGCTGAATGCCCTTGGATGAGCTCTTGTATACTGAAACTAATCGGAGACCGAAATTTTGCTTACTCGCAATGGAGACGGTTTGGTGATGACTATCTATGGATTAATTATAAAAAGTTGCGCAATGTTACATCTTCTGTCATTCGTAAGACTAAGAACGAATTTATGCGAAAGAGACTTCACACTTCTCTTCCAGCTCGTAAATTATGGCAAAATATTCGCAACTTAGATTTAACCAAAAATAATGTCAGTTGTGATGTTGATCCTGATAACCTCAACGCACATTTTATTGGAAATTTTCCGTCTTCCTCCTCTAGTACTATATTGCCTTTTTCCATGCCTGAACTAATTGACCACGATGTAGATCTCGATAAGCCAATCTTTTCTTTGCATTTTATCTCGATAGTTGATGATATTATAGCATTTAAAAGTGTTTAGTCTAATGCCATTGGTTTTAATGGTGTTGATCCAAGATTCATTAGAATTATTTTGCCATTCATTATAAAATCTGTAACTCATATTTTTAATACTATTTTTACCACTTCCAACTTCCTTTCCTTATGGAAGTCCAGTCACGTTACTCCTATTCCAAAGGTATGTAAACCTTCTGTGCCAGCCGATTATAGACCAATTAGTATTTCACCTTTCTTTTCTAAGGTGCTTGAAAAAATTATGCCAACACACCAGTTTTATTGAGATGAACTTCCAATCTGGTTTTCGGGCAAAACATAGCACCGTATCTTCCCTTTTATAACTTACTGAAATAATTCGCCGTTGTATTGAAAATAAAGAAGTAACAATACTTGCACTGCTTGACTTCTCGAAAACTTTTGACTCCGTAGACTTTTCTATACTCTTGGATAAGCTTATTTCTCGTCATCAATTTAGCTTTGTTGCTGTTATGTTAATTCATAATTACTTAATAATCTATTAGCAAACCGTAGTGTGTCAATCTCGTCATTCTGCTTCTCTAAAGATAACATTAGGCGTCCCACAAGGCTCAATCCTTGGGCCTCTACTTTTCTCCCTATATGTCAATGACCTACAGACATGTACCTCTGAATGCCATGCCCTGCTTTATGCTGATGATGTGCAGATTTCCCTTTCTGTTCCCGTTTCACTTATCTCTATGGGCATTGAGAAATTAAATACAGATCTTGCAGCAAATGGTTATTGGGCTTCTTTGAATAAACTTATCTTAAATCCTGCCAAATCTCAAGTCATGGTAGTGTATCATCGTAATGTAGACACCTCTGTTCTCCCTCCAGTGATTATCAATAGTACAGTTATTCCGTTTTCGTCTAAGGTTAAGAATTTGGGTATCGTATTTAATTCTAGGATGACTTGGGCTGATCATATCTCAAGTTTAACTGGTAAGGTTTATACTTCTTTAAAGGTTCTTTGGCGTCATGCAACATACACGCCTTTCAAAATTCGTCTTAGACTTGTTAAAATGCTTATACTCCCACTGATTATTTATGGTGATGTTATTTATTGTCGTAGACGTCTTAACGTAGCTTTTAATTCATGTCCTCGGTACATATTTCTTTTGAAGAGACATGCTCACATTTCACAGCTTGTTCGGAAAATTTTAGGATGTTCCTTGGATATATATTTACAATATCGTATTTGTTTAATGATCCATAAAGTGATTCATGGCCGATTACTTATAAAATTATTTTCAGTTTTTATCATCTAGTAGAACCAGACAACTATTAATTCCTACCCACACACAAGTTACTTCTTAGCTCGAGATCTTCCCTGTTCTTGGTGTTAGAGTATGGAATGCTTTACCTATCGATATTCCTCTCATTGTGAATGCTCGCAACTTCAAATCCAAGTGCTACATGCTCTTTCAATCGAATAATGTATAATTAAACATAGCATGCAAATCTTTATCCTTTTGATTTTAATATTGTTATCATCTTTGTTTTTTTTCTTTTTATTTGTTTAGATTTTCTTTCATTTTGTCATATCATTTATAATTTCTTAATTGTTGCTAATATATTTTTATTTTCTTTACACTGTAAAATTTTATTTTTCTTATTTACGAATTTGATTAGGCACACATAAAAGAGGGATATGTAACTCACTTGTGCTTGTTAATAAAGAATTATTATTATTATTATTAAAAAAAACACCAGCATAGTCTTTTTCAAGCCAGACGTTTTGTGTTTGCCTCAGCAGATGCAGCAGCTCTTTTTTGTATAATTGATTAACTTTGAAGCTTTTTATTTACTGCTTAATGCCCAAGCCGATCTTTTAAAGACTTTTGTTTCGGTTAATGCAGTTTGCGTTCATGTGCCAAAACAATTGGATACAAATGGATAACGAAATGCGATAGTTTTTAATACCACATAATCAATGCAGGTATGTACTTTAATGCTATTTCACCTCTCATGTAGATATGTGTGTAAGAGTCGTTCCTTAAATTAATTGAGCCTGGCCAGTTTTTAAGGTGTCTGGGCAGTTATATGTAAATCCGGATAAGTGACCATGCATTTTACCTCCTACTCTTCTCCACTAGAAATACTAGTAGATAAGCCTTTATTGAAATTAAACTATAAAACAGTGTAGTCCTTGATATATCAATCTATCATATACAATTTTCAGAAGAGAGCTCTAGCATCCTGTTGTGAATCTGGTCTTCAGTTGCGTAGCAGCGAGACTCCTTTAGTATTAAGACACTTCTTGGAGTAAAATACGAAATATATACAGTTGATTGAGTTGCTATAGTCCCCCCGGTGGCGGAAAAGAAGAGTGTGAAGTGCAGGGCTGCGCCAAGGTGAAAGGTATATAAGAGGAAAGCATGCATACTTGATGGATCAAATTTGTTGATTCCGAGTATTGATGTTGTACAGATGATTTCTTTGGCATCTCTCACGAAGGTACAACAGTAAGGTAGTATGATTGAAGATCATATTCACCAATTGATACCTCGCACGGCGATTTAATGACATAAAAATTTAGATCGTGAGTACTGCAGTAGGGTATGAATGGAAAAGAGGTCATTATACAAAGAAGTTAAGTGCTCATGATAATCCGAAAAATAAAATATCAGATATAGTCCCAATGGCACGGGGCGAAAAACGAAGAAACGAAGTGTGAATGGTATGCTATAAGATTACTGGTGTTAATATCGTAACCTCTCCAGTCTTGAATACGGGTATATCTTAACCTTCGCGTGGTACCCGCTGACAGCAGCTATTAATATTGTATTGTGGCTGTATAGGATATATGCGATTTTTTTAGACGTTGCAAACAATATCTTAGGCCTGAATAGAGTAACCAGTCCCAGTACTAACAGGATATCTACAGGCAAAGATACCACTGGGAGTACTCATGACCTTATGGTCATGAGCTACAATATCATACCAATTGAGTAGCCGACAGTGCTAACTTGGTGCCACAGGGTTGAGCAGCCTTGGATAGTACTGCCATTGTACTGCTATTCTCTTCAACATAGAGAAGGCCCCCTTGTGGGAGCATAGTGGTGGTTGTGGTAGCTTATATACGGACAGAGAGATATTGTCTGAGTCTGCATGACCTAGGCGAACATTCTTCTTTGAACAGAAGAATATGTCCCTTTGTATAACTGCATACTGCATCCGAGGATTTGAAGGATGGTCACTTATTAATGTTTACACTTGATTAAATTCTTCTTTACCTTCCACCTCTTCCTCTCAATGATAGCGTTTTTACACGATGTTCGCTTCGTTTAGTTATATGTTCTAAGAGTTGTACATAAATTTAATTTTAATTTTTTTTTAAATGAGGGGCAATCTGATTCTTAAATTACGAACCCTAAAATGATTACTGAGGCCTTCAATATTTATTTGTTATATAATAACAAAACTGATAAAGTAATTTTGTGAACAGTCCCTGGAAGCGTACGGTCATTGTTAAGGAGTTTTAATTATTCTTCGAAATAAACTATGAATCTGGTTAACGCTATTGTTTAATGCTTGAAAATTATTGTGAGCATGTGAGTATTTACTGGAGGACTATGCGTCGCACAGTGGGGCAGCGGCCTTTCAAAGTTGGCCATAATTTGCAAGCATAATGAATGGATTCCTAAGTTGAATATTTCTTTTTAATGTTGTTATTAAAGGTATATTCGAATTGGAATTTCGAATATTTTCGAAAATATGAACTTCGAACGTTTAAGCGAATTCACTAATCGAAATTTAATTCAATTTCGAATTTTATGGCAATATGACTACAATCTCAAGGGTGTCACAGATTTTTGAAGTTTTGTTTTAGAGGGGAAAAAAGGGTGATATCTAAACTGTAATATCCGTGATTCGATATATAACTCGCTGCAGTATAGTTTTACGTATTTACGAAAATACCGTGGGAGCAGCCTAGAGGCCTTCACTTCACTGGAGCGGCTATGTAAGCACTAACTCCGAGATAATGTAATAGATCGGCGTAGGAGCAGCTTAACAGCTTTCACTCCTGTAATTAAAACTCTCAGTATAACCTTCTTTACTATCGACAAAAAACTAGACCTTTTATTTAGAATTCTTAATCTATATACAAACATATATACAGTTCTTAACCTATGGTAAACTATTCTTACCATTCAAAAATTCTTAAGCGGGGAAAATAAGTAGTATGCATAAAACTGATGGTGATACACATATATGCGTGAAGCCTCCTGACGATGCATCCTTTGGACAGTGACCCAATCATTGATTGTTGCGGTAAATGTATGTCACGCTATTTTTTCTCTTTATTGACTTCATTATTGATTACACTTATTTTTCTTGATTGTCTTTTGGATTGGCATGGTTTGCAATAATTTTTTCGTTTTTTGTGAAATTTGTATTATATTTACAGTAATAGACCCTCTATTCTTAAAATGGATTGAAAGCATTCTTTCTCGCCGTTCAATTCAAGTTATATTGGACGAAGCTACTACTGACCGCTTTATAATCCATGCCGGTGTACCGCAAGGTTCTGTGCTCTCTCCTATTCTCTTCCTCATTTTTTTTAATGATCTGCTAGCTCTCACTTTCAATCCTATACAGAGTTTTGTAGACGACAGTACCCTTGAATTCGTGTACTCGTTCTACTCAATAGCTGATTCCCGTGCGAATGTTATAGCTGACAAACGAAGCCACATGTTCAGTTCACTAAACTATGACCTCACAAAAATACTCGTTTGGCGCAGAGCGAATCGGGTCTTGTTGATTAATTCTTCCAAAACGCAATGTTGTGTGTTATCACTTAAAACGTACACCAACTCCCACTCAACCCATTTCCGTCGAAGAAGAAGAAGAGAACTCGAACTCACCATCTCTTAAAATCTTAGGCAATGAAATATCCAACAATGTTAGTTGGCCCGATCGATCACATTTTTGGTATTGCCAACAACGCGATGAAATGCCTGGGCTTCTTGCAAAGATGCAAGAAATATTTTACTCCATCAGACTTGGCGCAAATCTACAAGTCTCATATCAGGCCTAGGTAAGAATATAATTCCCATAGCGATGACATATCAATAGCAACTATTGATTCCCTAGAGCACCGACGTAATGTCTGATGTCTGTGTCTCTTTTATAGCTGCTTCTACGGTTATTGCTCTGACGAAATTTCTAGCCAGATATCTTGTAGAATTCTTACCATGCGTACAACACGAGCTGTAACGCAAGCTCATCCTCACACCCTTGAATTCAAATTCGGCCGTACCGTGAAATTCCGTGGATCATTCATGAACAGAACAGTACGAATGTTTGCATATGATGATCATGTGGTTTTAATTCCTGCACTAACTGGATCTTATACGGGTGTAGGTCAAGATTTTTGCGCAAAATTTTTCACGTAGTGGACGGGCAGAGCCCCGATTCCTGTGCCCGCCGACGAATCAATACGTTTCGATCTCCTTCCACACTTGCCTTTACAGCGGCGCTATTCCCTTCAGTACGCACATTTCTTCGACTTTTTGGTATTCTTGCATGTATTCAGCTGTACGATTATGTACACCATAAAAATCACAAAGCGGTCTACAAGTTGCGCGAATCGACGACTGATTTGCAAATTTGAATAACTTGGTAGCGTTGTTCAAGCGTGAGTCTCTCCACGATAATTTGTCAGGGTAAACTGATTATAAATATGCAAAAGTGGCAGCAGTATGACAGCTCGGTCGACAGTTAAACCTTTGGAAAGTTCTTTCTAAGCAAGAAAAAAATTCCCTTTATTAGAGTCAAATAATTAAAAAAAGTGCTACTAAAAATTAAAAAACTCGACGTTACTTGCTAGATCTAGGGTTTATGTTTCTAAAATAGTCACAATCTAAACAAATCAGAATAACTACTAACAGCAGTCTGATTAAAAAACTTCAATTTTTACCATTTCTTACAAGTTTCCGAGCTAATATCTCCATTCCAATAATTTTTTTTTTATTTTTCCCTAAGTTTCGTTCAATCCATGTAAACTCCACGTTAACATTATTCACTAGATCTCTTCGTTATTTTTGATTTAAGGTAAAATTATTATTGTGCTACAAATAGTTTGCTAGAAATTCGCATTGAAAAATATGTGAAACTTGCAAATCTTGGTACTAACTCCTTTTAAGCTGTTTTAGTGATGACCTATCGGCCATAGCAAATGAGATACGATGATGAGGAATAGCGCAAAATGAAGGAATATCAAACTAAAGAGGCTGCAAATTAAAATATAGAAACTCGCTAATGTCGACATAAGCTACTTTGGAATGTGACCACAGATTTAGCCGCACAGATTTCTAGGTCTTTTCGATAAAGTGAATATATCTATCCATTACCTCTGCCTTCTCTAAGTATTCCCAGAAAGGTACATAGCATGCTCAAAAATACGACGCGTAAATACCTTACGCCTGCCTTCCTGCCCCAGTTCAACGAAAGGTATATACTATACAACATGAATGAATTACTTGTGCCTGCCTTGCAAAACCAGGTAAACGTAAGGTATGTTCATATACTCATTACTGATGCATTCCAGATAATCTTAATAGTAAACCTTATCTAAGTCAGACATTCCCATTTTCCCACTGGTTTACATCAGACTACATATATATTTTTGTAAAGTTTACAAATAATCGAGTTGGCAGCACTAGTATTTCGGCGCAGTTGCCAAAATTTATAAGATTTCAAGTCTCTCGTTAATCCCTTTAACCTCGTTGACACATAATAATTTTTCTAATGACGTGTGCCATAAATCATATTGTTGCAACCTCATAAAATTATATTTTATGATTTCAGATCCATAAAATAACATTTTATTCATTCGTTGACCTCTACATGAACAACGACGTTTACACGGCTGGGTTCCTGAAGAGTATGAACATACATAGGCTACCAATGTCAGCTTCTTACGTTGACATTATTCGATTGAAGAAAAGGTCGTAAAATTTTACTTAAAAAGGTTCCCCATATGAGAATAGTATGTTCGCCGTGATAATGATGTTATATACGCATCAGAATGTGTTTTTTTTTTGCTTTGAATAGTCTTTTCAATAAACAATTCACACTTCAGAAATCTTGAAGCAGATATTGTCGCCTGGTTTTATTGGACAAAAATACCAAACACTTCAATTATCCTCAAACGTCTTTGATGAATACCTCTAAGGCCTTGCTTTAAGAACTACGCCACATCAAAAGAGCATTGTATTCAATGCCAAATACCAGTAGCCAACACGACAAGGGAACACTCGCTGCAGGGTAGTTTATTGACCTGTTAAAAAAATATGGTCATTTTTTGTGCCAATCCCAGGACCTTTCTTCCTCGTTTGTTAGAAATTAGGGAGATGATTAAGCTGCCCCTTTTTCAATTACTGCGAGGTATTTTGCGAAGGCATGGTTAGAAATAGGGGTGACCGATTTGAGCAAATGGACAAAAATCACAAAATCAGATAGGTTAAATAAAAAGATTCCAATTTTGTGATTAGCATCGGATAAGTCTCACAAATTTTTTTTTATCCAAGTGGACAATGTAGATGTGTGGGGAACTAAATTAGATATACGTATGAAGCTATTTGATCCGGAGGAGGATGATACAGATACCGTAAGTTGAGTTTCCTTCAAGGGGCAACAATAATATCCATATATGTACCTACTGGAAAAATCTGGTTGCGGTATCGTGTTTTAAATTAATATTAGACCTCAGCCAAAATACGTAATTTAATACCTCGTCAGCTAAATGGACGAAAATAGCAGCTTTTTATTGGAAAACGACGAACCCCTTGTGGACTCCACTCGAATGCTTATCAGCATTATGGTGTTAATTGAGTGATTCTCGCCCTTTTTCTAAATCTTATTTCTACAAGATTTTCATTTAAAGTAGGCCATACACGATTCGTTTTGCCGTCGTTTTAAAACCACATTTTAGTCGAGATAAGAACCTAAAATGTGATAAAGAAAAAGCCCCACACACAAGAACTAAGACTGTAGCCAGACGATTGGTTTAATTATTTGCGTATGGACGAAGGAGCATATTCGCAGTTGTTACTCCTCATATTAAACGACAAGATACTTGTTTAAACAATACCCAAAATTATGTAAATATTACTTAATTTGAATTTTGTCCAATTCAATCATGTTTATCTTATAAATAATCTCCTATCAATTGTTTAAGTTGGTAAATTAGCAATGCAATATATATATGTAAATGTCAATAGTTATTACAGATTCTTTGTATTATTGAAATGTATCACAGATCGCTTATCACAGTGGTATTGTTATCATATTGCAAATTCTATACAGTTAATCTAAAATTATTCAGCACAGTTTTTACTTAAAAATTATGCACTCGTTGTTGGTATCTTGTAGCGATAAGAAGAGAACACAAATTTCCATCATTGAGCTCTTGTTAAATAGTTTTTTTTTGTTGCATACCACAAATTTTTAGTTGTTGGAAATAAAGATTATTTTAGTGGAATCATTGTTGTGGTTTTCTTAATTTAATCCAAGTGCAAAAACTCTTGTGCTTTTTCAATACTGTTATGAGTGAGGCAATAACGCCACATGAATGTCTAATTTCCACTCTGAGATTCCTATTTATCTACTGGAAGGAAACTATGTATATGACAGTATTTGTTTCTTTCTGAAAAAACACGAAAAATTTCCAATTTTGTTCGGCTGTGTCCTATCTTCTTAATATTAGGTTTTCTATGACTTAGCTATGCACTATTGTAGTGTGACTGAGACAACGCAAGGAGTTAAAAACAAAAATCGAGAAAACGTAAGATTATCAGAGTGATAAAATTTTATTGAATATCTTCAAAATCCTTTCAAACTATTCATAATAATGTACATCAGGTCACACTACCTTTATTTTTTAAGAAAAAGATAAATTTCGCTTTGGGCAAGGTGCTGAAAGGGGATATAAAAGTCCTCTCATATGAAATTCTCATTTTTCCCGAAAATATCAGAAAATCCAGCATGAGTTTCTCCCACTTAATCTCTTCAGAGCAAAACGAATGTAAACAAGAGCGCGTGCTGTTCAAGTATCATAGGATTACAGCAACAACATGTGTCCATTACAGCAACAACATCTAACCGAACATTGTCAATATTTCATGAGAAAAGGTTTTTCATAAAAGCGCGGGATCATTTTATGAGAGTAAAACTTGAAAACTCGGCCCATTCTCATTTATTTATGGAAATGAAACAATTGCCATTCTGTTTCGATGCATGCAATTTTCGCTTTCACATTTTTTTATCTTTACTCATAAAAGTTTTAAAGAGAGTTTTATTTTTTTTCTTCTTTCTTCTTTACCTTGCCGTTTACATTTCAAATATAAAGCATTCGGGAATCTCGCCTGCTTCCTAACTTGTCATTAAGTTAACTTTGATTATGAACGAGCAAAACCACGTTTTAGCAGCAATCACCACACACGTAACGCGTTGCCCACGTTTTATCCACGTTTTGAGAAAGATTTCTGGCATGACCAGAATTCTAGTTTCAGTAGACATCCGAACCCCAAAACGTGGTGTTCGCCACACACGTTCCGTTTTGTCGTGGTTTGTGTGGTTTTACCGTACAACCACGGCGAAACGGTTCGTGTATGGCCTGCTTAACGCTTGGTCTCTCCAGAGTATCTTTAGGATTCGAGGCTACCACCTATTTATGAATAACAACCTTTAGTACACAAATTACACGTTCCACAACATTAACACATTATAATGGCATCATCGTTCATTTTTTTTATACTAGTTTCATATTTTATATTTATATTAATTCGAGCTATTATGAACAAAATAATTAGAGGAGTCAGTACCAAGATTTGCAAGTTTTACACATTTTACAATGCGATTTTCTGGCAAACTATTTGTAGGAGAATAATAACCTAAGTCAAAAATAACGAAGAGGTCTAGTGAATAACTTTGGGAAAAATAAAAAAAATGTATTAGAATGGAGATAATAACTCAGAATCTTTTCAAAAATGGTAAAACTGAAATTCTTAAGTAATATATCAAATTCCTGTCAGTAGTTATTCTCATTTCTTTAGATTGTGACTATTTTAGAAAGATAAACCCCAGATCTAACAAATAACGTCGAGTTTTGTCATTGTTAGTTGCATTTTTATTTCATTATTTGGCTCTAATAGTACTTGTTTTTTTCTCCCGATATATTTATCAATTATGTGAAAAAAATTAAGAGACTTAATTCTCGTTAAACTTTTTAAATTTATTTGAACTGCAAATATTTATTTTTCGTCTTAAATTGTCGCATGGTGTGTTTCTATCTTTTACGCTAGATGTCTCTAATGTGGTCTGTGGTCTAGGTCTAGGATAATTTTATATTAAATTTCAAACATTCAGGACATAAATCTACGTATAGTAAAATTTATTGCCTACAGGCTTGCTGGTATCTAAATTGAAACTTTTCCTGAGTACGGACTCCTCTTAATGTAGGAATTAATATTTCTCTAATTTTTACTGATCGCTTACAAAAATTATTACTTTTCTGTAGTAAGTCAGTTAGTTTTATTGTTTTTTTTAATATTGCAATTTTTTTTTTACTATCATGTAATCAATTGTAAATTGTCAAAGCTGTTACCATATAAATCATTTAGATATTAATTGCGATGCCATGACGTCACAGCTCAAGTTTGCAAAATAAAAAGTAGGCATACCTTGTTATTCACTATATGTGCAGGTGATATTTCAACCGGTGACTCGGAACCCACCTGAAGTTCACAGTAATTGTTAAAAGACGGATAAGTCTCTCTATCTGTCTCATGAGTAGTTAGATTTAATTAGAGTGGTATTCTAGGCATGACTGACCAAAAATACTTTTTACTTTAACTGTACAGGAATCGGCGTACGTATTCGTAATTATTTGGTACATTATATGGTCGCGCATGACCTAGCTTTTAATTTCTTTACTGATATTTAGTATAAAGTCTGTTAAATACTTCCATTAGATTCCCCCCCCCCCCCCCCCCCGCAGCCACGTTTGTTTTTTAAAAGGTGACGAAAGATCCTAAATAAGGAAACTAGGGCAGCCAATCGTGCTAACCTCCTAAGTAGGATAAGCTATAAGAGTCGAAATTATACTAGGCAAGAGAAAACCCTTGGGTTGATTGTCACCCTCGAAGCCAACAATATCCCTTTACACTTATTCTAGTGGATTGATTTTTTGGATCAGTTTAACTTAACTGTAATTCACTTTATGTATGATATATATATTATATGGCATATAAAAGTACTATAAAAAGCGGAGAGATGCAAGATTCTATGAACTTTACTCACATCTCGAGAAAGAAGCAACCAATTTTTCTGATTCATATGCAAAATGAAGTTTAATTCTTCACATTTTTATAAAAAAAATATATTTACTTTAACTGCAATATAAAAATACAAAAAAACAGTGTTAGAGGTCCTCAGTAGAAAAAAAACAATATATTCCCCTCAGTGCAGTACTCCCATTAAAGTTACTTTGGGTATGTGGTTAATTTAAAAAAATCATATCTCAAAAACGAAGCCGAACCCCATCGCAATTTCTTGTACATAGATAGATATGGTTTCCAGCTTCAAAATATCAATTAAAAAAAGTGCTAAAAGCGCTCTCTAGTGAATAATACAATTAAAAAAAAATGCTTTTATTAACAAAAAAAAAAGCTTCATTTGGCATTTGAATCAGAAAACTCAGTTGCTCCTCTCTCGAGATAAGATTTTTTGAAAATGACTTTGTAAAATCCAGAATCTCCAGCCCCCTAAGCTCGAGGAGGTGGCGGGGTGGGGGGGGGGGCCCCACAAAAATATACCTATTTTGGTATTCCCTACAAACTGTGAACGTTTCATTCAAATCGGAAATGGTTGGGTTAGAAGGTGCGATCAGTTTCGTGTTGAATGGCTGATATAAATTTTATGTTATCTTAAGTCAAAACTTCAGCTCGCCTTGAAATGTAGCAGTTGTACAAAATTAAAAGTACTACTGAACCTAAAATTTTAGTTAGAATTGGTTGTAGATTCGCTGTGTTGAGATTACGGAAGCAATTCTCGAAAAATGTGAAAATATGTTGGCTCTAATAAGATCGGAGCCAATTCTTAACATTATTATTATCCAATATCGTAACTATCGTAGCCCACTCATTTTATCGTATGGTAGTTATGGTCCTACTGATGAAGGATTAGAGACAACAATTTTAAGTCACTGTAACATCCGAGAATCCAACATAGGAACTTTCGTTCCTGAAAGACTACTTCTATCATTAAATATCGGTAATTTATAGAGTTGTAGCAGAAACTTCATATATTCTGATGAGGATTTAAGCTATAAAAACACTATCGATGTTGGCTCTTAGCAGTCGAATGAGTGCTAAATAATGCTCAATGTCACTAGCATAAAAATGCATATTTTATAAAAAAAAGAAAAACTTAAAATCATTTACACGGGAAGAAGTACACGTCACGTTTTACTACAATTGATAAACAACTTAAAAACTGGCTTAATTTTTTCCTTAAAGTGAGTGGCAGCAATTTTTGCTACTAAGCTTAGGTATTTTTTGATAAGATTAGGGAAGCTCCACCTTGGAAAAAGTGGAATAGGTCTTTATTCCTAAAATGTAGGTACTTCCAAATGTAGAATAATACCACAAATAAGTAATATAATGTAATGGAATTGGAAAATTGAAAAGCAGAAGTCAGATACATGTTGTGAGTCAATCAAAAATATTTGTAACGTTTCGCTCGAATATAAAATCGACGATGCTTCGACCTGATGTAGGAAGGCCTACATTTTATCTTAGAAATTTACTGGACATTTTTACTTTTAAGTTTTATGCATTATTGGAGACTGGCAACGGCAGAAGAAATGAATGCTTAGTGACAATTTGAGGCAGACAAAGCCACAAAACTAATGATAGTAGGGTGAAAGCACCAATTGTTGGTCAAAAATTCTTAGCTAGAACTTTAAGGTAGCCGTAAGATGACTGTCCCACTCCCAAGCCTGTTGCTATAAAAACATTTTGTACTGAGAATTTAAAGCGCTTAACATATGTTTAGCATAACAATACCACTAATATATACCCACATTTTTAATGAAAAATATAAGTTAATAAAGTACACTTTTACCCCATAGTCGGTCACAAAGTCCTAACTCCGGCCATAATGTTACCTAATGTCGGCCAAAGAAAAAGAAAACAGTTTTAAGCGAAGTTCAGACTTTTATTTTAATACAAATATATTAGTATTCACGGCAACTTATTGCGTTTAGCAACAATAAACAACAAATAAAAAAATAATGAGTAACAAAGTGTCTTTTCAATATACTAACTACATAGGTATGAGGTCAAAAGTTCAAGCTCAAGTACCTACATATGTACTATATATTTGGAAATTCCCTGAGAGCGCGTCAACATGAAGTGGTAAAGTTTAGTACACGGCGTTTTTATAGAAATTACAAGTTTCAAAATGGACCAAATCGGGCAACCCCCTTTTGGTGTTGCCATACAAAATTTTGAGTTTTCACTATATATTTGGTCACGGCCTGCAAACCCATTGATGGAGAGACCTGAAATTTTCTACGCAGCGTTTTCATAAAAATAGTAAATAAATTTACAAGAATGAGTAAAATCGGGCAACTCCTTCTGGTGTTGCCATATTTATATTTATTTTCATCTAGGGTATTATATTATTGGTCTTAGACCAATTATAACTTTCTCTTTTGTTAGTATTATATTGGTGACCGACTTTAAAGTATTTTAAATCTTTAAGATATATGCCGACTTAAGGTTTGGAATCAGCCTAATGTCGGCCATTAGCAAAAGTTCGTAAATTACGTTCCCTAATACCGGCCCCCGATTTAAGTATTTTAGAAAAACTAAATTGTTTGTATTTTCTTCACTGCCAAATTTAAGTACAAATGCACTTCAATGAATAAAATCCTAAAGTGAAAATACAATACTATTTAGGTAAACTACACGATTTCGCAATTACCTCAATCTCATTTCCAAAAATTTCACAGAGCACATATTTACCAACTCTGACATGTGTGCACAGAATAAATCGCTTGTAGGAAAACCGTCATACATATAAGAGAAATGATTTTTTGTTATACGATTTAAAAACAAATAATAGATATATTATTCTCTTCAATTTTCATTTTGTGCGTATTTGCTTTCAAAATCATTTTATGTGGCCGACTTTAGGAGCACCTACCGTATGTATTGTATCTGAATATAACTTCAATCGACCACCAAAGAGAATACAAATTCTACCGAAACATTTTCCGTAAATTTCTAAAATATTCTTATTGCATAAAAATTGCTGTCGGCCCCCTAAATTGCGGATAAATTCTAAGAAAAAATTACCAGTAAATAGCTAAGAAAAAATTGCGGGCTTGCCTACCTCAGGTCGAGGCATCGTTAATTTTATATTGGAGCAAGGCATTGCAGTCGGCTTCGACCAATATAAAAACTCGAAGGAAGAAATTTTCAGTAAATTTTTAAGAAAAAATTGTGGCCTTCCGTTCATCAAGTTCAAGTCGGGTCATTGTCGATTTTATATTCAAGAGAAGCGTTGCTGATTAAGGTCTACTTGCACAGCCTTTGTATGCCATTAGTTTGCCTATGATTAAATCATTTTTGCCTTGCTCTGGTAAAAGGAAGATAGAAATTTGGGTGAGTGCCTGAGCATTAGGAACATTTTCTGTTAATAACATTTCTTAACTACAATTTTCGTCGTAGCTAACTAACTTGGTTACCAGAAAAATTGATAAAGTTTTCATTTTTCTGATATGCGTTCTTCATCTGAAAACTTATTTGTGAAAATACCTAATTTATTGAATGTTTTCTTTCTTATATCCGAGAAAGCGTAACATTTCGGAAATTTTGCGTACTATATAGCTTTTCTAGTGCCAAATACCTACATCCATTGAATTGGGTAAATTAAACTGAATTTTCTTATTATATCAGAAAAAATGACATTTAATTTTAGGAAAAAAAAATTGTCTTAAATTTAGGGAATTGTCCTACTTTCTTTACAGTATGTATTAATTTATTGTCATTGATTCGATTTCCTCCTTTAAACAACATATTTCGATACACGAATTTTTCCCCGCCTTCAGATTCTGAACGTTTTCTCCAAGCGACACACCGGCTTAATGAAGGATAGTCTGTGGGCTATAAAAATATACAACTGATAACATTTTCAAGATCACTCCACACAATAGTTACATATTTGCTAGAAAATTTGTTCAGCATGTCCTCTAGTTATATTGAAAGCAAACACCATTAATAGGCCAACAACAATTCCTACTCTTTTACAATTTCATTTGGGCAATCTTTGAACCATAAGCTTGAAAGAATTCTTTACCTTAAATTCACAAATGGAGAGCTTAAATAACAACAGAAATTACCCCAGCAAAAATCTCTATCAGTCAATCGAAACTTCACTGAATGTTTCCAGCACGTGAAGAATTCTGAAAAGGATAACGAGGGGATGTGACAATTTCATGGCCCATGCTATTTCAAGTGTACTTGAGATCAACACTTCTCAAGTACTTTTTCTTGTTCGGTAAGTTTACCTCAACTTGCCATTAGTACGCATTACATATGGGGATGCCAAACGCATTATGGCTGACATGTGTGTCCCCTTTCATGTTCTATAGACTGCGCTCTTAGAAGTTTTCGAAGAAAAGTTAGTATAAAAAAATTTTGTGTTGGGAGCATTTTTAAAATAGAAATTTTTTTGTTAATTTTATTTTAATTCTTAAAATATTCCACACTATGAAAACCACTGACATGAAAATTGAAACCTCAATTTTGATACACAACGACAAAAATATGGATTACAACATATTTAAAAAATGATGAGTAAATTTGACAAATTTTCGATGTACACCATTCATACTTTTATGCCCTTGATGAAATCATAGGGTGAGTATACTAATTTTGTCATTTCGCTTCTAACACACAAAAATAATGCTGATAGAGCAAATTGGGTTGGACACCCACGAATAATATTAAAAGTTATTTTGATTTTTGCATGTACTTCCATCCGTCCGTCTGCCTATCAGTCCTCACGATATCTCGAGAACACGTTCACTAAAAGTGCTGAAATTTTGAAAACGGGCTTTAAAAAAACGTTATAAGTTAGGGTTCATAAAATTGTTAATGGAGTTGTTTATTGCCATTCTTCTTGTATTGGCTAGCTGTCTTGCGTTTTTGGAAAGTTATTCTTCTCTCTTTATAATGTTTGTACTCAGGATAACCACCAAGGCTGGCTGAATGTCCAGAAGCCCAGAATTGGCGCATTTCGGAGATTGTTTTGCTGTTTTTTTCATTCACAATAAATAGATTGAGGTAATGAGAATCTAATAGATGCTAGTTGCATAGTGGTTTCTTCTACTTCCATTTGCACTGCAAATATATTAGGGTGGTAAGATAGGGTACTTAAGGCTTGAAGATCAATAAAAGCAAAGTATCGTATTTATTTTTTAATTAAGTAGTATTTATTTAGTTTTATATTATAGAAAAATAAATCAAAATCAAAAACAGGTATTTTGCCCGCATTGCCCCAAAGTGCCGGTAAGATGGGATACCCCCCTGGGGTAAGATGGGATGATGATGGAGTATGGGGCAAAATAATGTTTACTTGAACCGGCAGAAATCGCAGGCGAGGTTCGTCATCATCGTCGTCGATTCCTGCACAGCTATTGTGTGCCCATTTCCCACAGTTTAAGCACGGTATCCATCCTTCAACGAAAATGGAATATAGGCCCATATAATACATAAATGGCGGAGGACACTTTCACTTTCCGATGATGAGACTCTTGGCCGTTTTGCTGCTTTCGCTATTCTGCTACTATTCCGTGATATTTTATTTTGAGATTTTGTGTTAGATTTCTGCTGTTTTTTCAATTCATTTTTTTCTCTTTTTCATATCTATTTTCTGAAGTTTTTTTTATTCAGCATCTTTTTTTTTTAGTAATTCGTGAGGATGTTTTGGTAACTGGAAGTGATAATAGTTGTTTCGGAGAAGTCAAAGCAAAGCTACTGTCACTTTTGTTGCACGTGGCCACATGAGCTGATTGCGATGCCTCTAATTGGATTTATAGTTTGTTGAAATGTTTCTGGTTCATTATTTTGTTCATACCAGTGAGAACACCCACCACGCAGCATTTTCAGCTGCTTGTGCAGCCGTTGTGTCTGAGCTCAGTAAGATTTCTTTTTCTTGAGAGAAATCAGATGTTTGGGCAGGAATGACATTGCTTATATCTTGAAATGCTCCTCGGTTTGTTGAAGAATGAGATTGACTGTCATTCAACTGGATCTCGGTTGTCAACGAGGGGCAAAATCTGTTTCAGAGAATACATTTGGATTATATGCCAAATCCCACACTTACGAAATCCATTCACTGCTGTAGACATTGCGGTTGCTGAACAAATGCATTTCCGAAGATTTCAGTGACATGGCGGATAGTAACGACTAGTCCTGAGTTGTCCTGAGTTAGATCGTAGCCATGCTGTAAGGGCTTGCTCATAATAAATACTCAAAGGACGCACGAAAGCAACATCGGCTACTTGTAAACGATGTGTCGTATGCGGGGGAAAACTCAAGATTATAACACCATGAATTCTGGCTTCATTGATCAGATCAATATTCTGAGTGTGGGTGCTGTGCGCATCTAGTAAAAGCAGCACGGGTCTCTCTTTAGATGCTCCACTGAAAATCATAAATCTCTTAAACCGTTGGAGGAACAGTTCTGTAGTCATCCAGCCCGAATCACTACATGTGCCCCTACAACCAGCTTGTGAATTCATCATCAGCTCTGGAACCATAATTTTTCTTGGAAAAATAAGCATGGGTGGCATGTAGTTCCCAACTGCATTGAACCTGTTTGTGATCCCATTGAGCTATTATTTTTAACTTAGTTTTAGGCCCAACAGAAACACCTGTTTCATTACAGTTGTAAATACGGTCAGGGGTCAGATTATGTTCATCGTACGCGTTGTCGAGGAAATTAAAGAATTTTTGTACAGCAAATTTGTTGAATCCAGATGCTCTGGCAGCAGAAGTATTTTCCGGTTTCCTAATTGAAAGTTGTGGGTATCGTTTCAGGAAGCCATTGATCCACTCTCTACCAGCGTCTTCTTTTTCGGCATTGAATGAATTAGGCTTATTATTTTTTAATGCCAACTGATACGCCAACGCTTTGAGATCTTTAGTCGTAAGTCCATAAGATCTTTCTAATAAATAGGCACAAAGCTCTTCTTCCTCAGACACAGAAAAAATTACTTAGGGCCCAATGTTACTTTAATGGGTAGGTATAGGTAAATTTTCGTCAGATGCTTCGTTCTATTCTGATCGAGCAGCTTTAAATTTTCTTTCTAATGTTTTCTGTACCACAAAAAATTTTCTGGCTGCTTTATAATAGCCCCTTATCCCATTCAAGATAGCTTTAAATGCTTGTCGCATGGATTCTTCGGACCAAGGCACTCTGTCAGTAGTATACTTGTAGTCACGAAGCATTCTAAAAAGAAAAGCTATAAAAATCACGCAATAAATAAAGAAATAAAACAAATCTTTATCATTCTCATTTTGGGGCAAGACGGGGTAGTCATCACCCCATCTTGCCTCAGCGTGCCATTTTCTAGTAATAATCTAAACAAAAAAAAACTGTTGAAGTCTCAAAGAAACACGATGTTTACCTTATTATAGGTTAGTTTACGCATCAATCCCAGCCATTATTTAACAAACCAATCACGTATCAAAGCCAGAAGAAATATGTCAAGCACTTTGCACTGTTTTTTCGATTTTTTTCGATAGGCGTGTACTCGCTACCAATAATAGCCGGGAATCTGACTGCTGTCATGGCCGCGCATCGAAAGATACATGAACAAGCGTGATTGGTCAGTTTAAACGGCAAATTTCGCTGAGTACTCCGTCTTACCGCTACCCCTTCTTACGTTATTAACGAAAACTTTAGTTTTTCTATAACCTACATCTGTGATTTTTTATAGTTGATATTCTATTTTATAGTGGGACGCAGTCACATTAATAATATCTGACAATAATTTTATATTCATGCCAAAAACAAATATAGAAGAACAAAAAGGCGAGTCCATAACTACACTTACTGACTAACCAGGATTGCTCATCTGTTTTATTAGGAGCTAGCTTATCTGTACTATTACTAAATTGATTATCGATACTAGAAGGGTTTAGTATATCTCGTCCGTATCCATACCATCTTCATTTGACAATATTGAAAATTTATTGCTATAATTAAATTGAATATGTTCTTTACTTTTACATCCGAGAATTCCTCCACTGCTTTATTTAATTTTTGTTCGCATTCTTTCGAATAATTATTTGGTGTGGTATGGTGTGGTGCGCTATCATTAGAGCTCAGGCGCGTATCCAGACCTGCAGCCTAGGGGGGTCACAACTAAAACGTTCGAGGGGGAGAAAAAAGTCAGAAGAAGTCCATTTAAATTTTTTTTTAATCATATTTACGTTATAACGCAAAATCCAATTTTCAATTTGATTTTCAAAACCTATCGATAATATTAGCCACATCAGTCAATGTCGACCTCAGGGTGGATATTAAGGATTCATTACCAGATACGTCTTCTCGTGCAGAGATTGTAGAAAGAGCTGCTGATGCAAGCGATTCTGTCACGGGTGAAGTAATTGACTGAGAGTAAGCTTGCTCCTGGATTCACATTTAAAGGAAAGGGAGTAGGAATGCATGATATGTTACTGACAATTTCTTCTGATGGGAACTTAACTGATCTTGCCTTCTTCTGAAAAAAAATTGTAAACGCTCTTATCAGTTTCCGCTTTACACTTTCGCTACTATTTCTACTTCCATCACTAACTGGTATAGCAATTTTGTCTCCTAGAAATTAAAAGTAAACGTGAAGTTAAATTATTCAAAACAACTTCAATTTCAAAGCCACGTCAGAGGAAAGCGAATAGATTTTATTTTTATAGTTTTGTCGTAAAAATTCTGTATGAAAATTCTAAAGAAAAATTTTCAAGTAAATTTCCAACAACAAAATGTATGATAGTCAACGCTCATAAATAGCTTTCGCGACCAAGACTAGCCAAAACACCTGAATGAATATAACTCTTTGGAACCATGGTCGGCCACCAGGGCCCGGATTCATTAACACAGAGGGTTGTGGAGTTGTGAAGCTGAGAGTTCTTTTGACAGTTAACTCTCCACTCGGAATACTGTAACTCGGAAATTTGTATTGAGAAGTACCAATCCCTCTTTTCTACTCGACAAAACTCTCGGCTGTGCTAGTTGTGGAGAACGGAGAAGTAAGAAGAATATTTCTCAACTGACAGTATTCGCTGTTTCTGTTGTGTTTTGTGAAGGTACCTAAGTACCTAGGATTTTTTAATTAAATTATGGACTCATTGCATATCCTGGTACCTAGGTTCCTAGGATTTTTTAATTAAATTATGGACTCACTGCATATCCTGGCTATGCTTACAAAAGCAAATTATGGAAATCCTTGCAATACCTACAGAGAAATATGGACGTATGGAACGTACCCGCTAAACATTTTAAATCACCCGAAAAGGGTTAATTTGAACGTCTTTCAGGACAGAAGAGATGCTATACAAAATTTATATATACACGTTAAAGCTTGTATGTAGGATTAAAACGCATATACATTTTGTCCCCTAATTCGGTATGTAATTAGTTTTTGAGTCCGGTAAATGGTTTTGGAGATAAATGCAAAAGAAGTGAATCAGTCAGAATAAAGAACGCAAGAAATATATGCAAAATATAGGAACTGGGGTGTATATGACCCAAGTGAAAAAATCCGTCTTTCGGCGGTAAAAAGTTAGATATAAAGTTAAAATGATCAAAAGAATACCACACCACTATATTACTCGCTTCTCCATCTTTAATTTGATACCAAATATGACGCATTGCGGACAACCCTCAATCAGGGGTTATACGACCCCCCCCCCCCATCCTCAAAAAACCCTCTCCCAAAAAATTTTCATTAAATACCAATACCTACTCTACGACCCTCCCACACAGAGTTAGCCGTCCTTCAATATTGCGATACTCCCCACGTTTTGCTTAACTATCCAAGTATGTTAGAGAATCGCGGATGGAGAGTTAGGGAGTTTTAATCGGGGAAAACGAAAATTCTCATTTTCCAAACTTCCAAACGCTCAGAGTTGCAGAATCCGACCCCAGTAATGCATGAAAACTCTAAAGAAAAAATTTCAAATCTTTCCAAGAAAACTGAATGCTTGTGCCCTTGTCCGAAAGAGTGATCTGGTGGTTCAATCCAGCAATTCGTTTTGACTGTTGTCGGCAAATAGTTATTCATTAAAGCTCTTAGGAACAATTTGCAAGTATATTTCTAAGAAAACTTTAATGCTTCCCTACGAGCATAAAACGTTTGAACAACTCAGGCTTGGATCAGTATCGCCATGGAAAACCAACGGGTGGCTAGACGTTGATTGCATGGAACTAGGGTTCTACTGGAAGAACCCTAATTCAAAATTCGTTAACTCAGTTTTTATGCTTCTGTTGCGAGCTCCCCACCAAGTTGTCCTGTTATCGATTTCATGTCGGAAAATTAGATAGGTAAAAAAATAATTTATGATCGGTGACCACTTTCTTAGAAACAATAAGACTTTCAAATCTCGAAATTGTGTTCTTTTCATCTATTGGAGTAATCGGTGCAACAAAAATAAAAAAGCATCATATTAATCATCAATCTTATACTAAAATAAATACGTAGTATTCCAAAATTAGCTACCATCCTGTGATAGGTGTGATAAATGACTTTTCGACACTACAATTCTAAAAAAAATCGTACACGTTTCAAAGACGAAGAGCTACGACCAAATGACTATTATACCCACTCCAGAATTTACTATTACTATTCAAAAGAAGACAAACAAACGCCCAGCCTTAATCGCTGGAGACAACTACACATTGTGTCCGTATCATACGAAAATTGTCGTGTTAAACTTTTAAAACTCACTCTTCAGCCCAGCACCACATTTGGCGCTTTGGGGGAGGTCATGACCCCCGTGACCCTCCCCCTGTATACGCGCCTAGCTCTGTGCAGACTAAATCATTGTTGTGCACGTGAATACCTGAATCTCCAAATGACGGCTGGTGACTTCGTTGTTAGAATTTTGAGCCGCAGCTTCTGTATCCGCTGTCAGTAAATTCCTAACACTTTTCGTGTTATTTGTTTTTTTTATTTCTCTAGATTTCTAGTTTTCACTTCACTGATGTGGTCGGCCTTGTTATGATAAGCCGGTCTGGTCTCACTTTTTCCGTGTTTTTAATGCAGTTTTGGACTTCAATGTTCAGCGAAATGCTATAACAACAACAAAAATAGCTATTCGCTTACTACATTTGTTACTATTCACTACTACGGAAAATAAGGATGCGTTGTTTCACAAGTGTTTTACTCTTCAAAAGCTCACACCGAGGCAGCTAATCTAACCGTCAGATCTGACAAGTATTTATCAGATAGCATAGGCTAAAGAGCCTATACATGCCTTTTTGAAGTCATCAAATAATTTAAAACTGACAAGCTTGCCAGAACGATCTTAGCCTACGTTATCCAGCTATTTAGTAAATAATAAATAATAGTAAATAATAATAAATTATTAATTTTTAAGAACTCCAACGAAATAGCTACTACTTCCATCAGTGTATTTACTACTTACCTAGTGGGAAATAGAAGCATACAAAAGGCACAAAGCAGCAAATTTTTGAAGCTTGGAAGCGCTTACCTATCGTATCCCTATTCGTATCCTTTTAACTTTTATATGTCTCTAGAAAGAAGTAGATTATTCTGTTTTATTCCGGCGTGCGTCTTTTTAATATCTATGACAGATTTGTTATTATCAAATCTTCCGAAGGCAGTTTCATAGAAGAATCTCCGATTCACGTTCATCCAATTTGACGCAGTACATAAAAAGCTTCATAAAAGCTTCCAAAGGCAATTGTTACGAAGCTCTTCTAATTTTCTTCCTATGGAGGGTGCTTCTGTTTTGCCCGTTGGTTAGTAACTGTAAAAACGTTCTAGTGCAACTGACTAAATATTAAAACACACTTTTGACATAAAGGCAAATACAAATAATAACATAAACTTGTGAACAATTCAGAATAACATCTTTCAAGGAAAGTACAGGAAAAATTCAAAATTCATTACAGTTCTTTAGGGTAAATAAAAATCATGTCGTAAACGAACAAAAACAAACATGGTTCTAATTTTTCTTGATCCTATTGATTAGTTATGTTAGTATATTTTGGGAACACAAAGACGTTTTTCTCGAATTTGACATGATGTTGGAATTTGACAGACAGGCCTTCATGACGCAGACATATTTCGATAGTCACAGTTTATTAAATATATATTTTTTTTCATTTTTGGGCCCCCTTAAATACAACGTTATGTTTTAATTTTGTTGTATATCGTTTCAAAGGGCTACTTTTAAAAAAAAACTCTCAAAATTTTTGGTGAATGAGTTACATATATATAGCCTAAAATGTGCGAAATATACCGCCCCAACCTTCTAGGTTTCCAAACCTAAAATATTGATATTATCAGGTTTAGTAGGAGTAAAATAACAGGAAAACTGCCACTCTGAAACATTTCGAAAAAACATCAAAGCAAGTTCAATGCAGCTCAATCCGACTGTCAGTGAGTGGTTTATTCACGTACATTGTATTCGGTTGATATCCTGCTTCCTGGTTATTTATTTTTTCAATGGTGATAACACAACGAAGTTGTAAGAATATGTCAAATATTTTCGGATCGTCACCGAACCAGTATAAACTGCCCAATCCTTATCGCATAGTTAACCTTTCTTAAATTCAGGAACATTGTTAGGCGTTTCTTATGGAAATCAATATACTACTAAAATACACATCATCCTAGTCCAAAACATATTTAATATTTCTATACATAACTCTAGCCTTGGCCCTGTTAAACTTCCCCCAGTTTACAATTATCATGTAATCCTGCCATATGTAGAGGGTATGGATAGTATGGAGTTATGGACAGACTCCAATTTTAATTATTATAATTATATTTGCTAACAATTATGGAAATCTTATTGCGATCTGCAGATCATGTGGTTTCAGCTGTTATCCTTCATCTAGGTAATGATGAGAGACTTGTAAAGATTCTCCTCTCACCTCACTTCTGCTCTGAAAGCCTTATTTTTATGTTAAACTGGACTTTATAAGCAAAAGTAGAAATAATATAACTTTTAATGATTGCTTTCGGTTTATCCAAGGACTACGGCGCATTGATTATGTTATTCCCTACAGATCTTCCTACTGATCTTCCTCGTCGGTCTTATTACTTTGCACAAATGTTTATAATCCTTTAAAATTTTTACGTCCAGCTATACACCAGAGAGATATGCTTGCTGAGGTTTCTCCAGTTACATTATTTTTTAATTTTTGTTTAATATTCTATTTTAAATTATATTTATATTTCTTTTAATTTCATCTAGATTTCGTTTATTTTTTCCCTTTTAATTTATATCTATTTTCATTTCATTAGTTATATCGTTTTGTTTTATTATTTTCATTACTAATTTGTGGTAAGTATAATTCATAACAATTATCAATATATGTACATTATATATATATATGTCGTAGACATTTGACGTAACTCAGCATTTCACGAAAAGTCTCGACACTTCATGGAGATTAGGCAGATAGTGTACGCGAGGCGCGTGTATGTGTGTGTATGTGTGCATATGTGTGTGTATGTGGGTGGGTGTGTATGTGTGGTGTGTGGGTGTGGGTGTCACAGGCCCTTCTCCTACTTCTAGTATTTGGTTATATAGGGTGGTATTACAGTATCGGCGTAAACGCGTTTAGCATTTCATGAATTGTCTAAAAATTCCAGTCACATAATGTAAAAAGTGGCTAAGTCAAAACTGGTACACTATCTGCCTACTCTCCATGAAGTAACTAGACTTTTCGTGAAATGCTGAGTTACGTCAAATGTCTACGACATATATATATATATATATGTATGCATGTATATGCCGTGTTAATAAACGGGGAAACATAGTCAAATTTTCGTAGGCCATAAACAAATTGCACGCAATCATTGAAAGCCACATCCATCCTAGGACTACACTCACTATCCAAGCTAGGGAAAACATAGCTTCCAATTGTGAAATAGGGCAAAATTACTAATTTTAACCTCATATTTGTTCCCAGAATACTATAACCTTCTCAACCCCGCATAATAGAATCGTACTTATGTTGTCGCACCACATCATGTTAGAGCTCAGAACAATTCCCAAATTAGTAACTCTTCTAGCACCGCACAGCACAGGCAAAGCGTACGAAAATCCATCACCAACCTTAACCTGTTGCGAACGCCCACTGATAAACGCCTAACCAAGGAGATAGCTGATGTATTAAATTTGTAATTGCTTGCTAATTTATGAAGTAGAAGACTATGGTAAACACTGTCGAAGGCCTCAGAGAGGTCCAAGAGAACTAAAATTCCAAAATCATAATCATTTAAGGCAGCCTTGATGTCCGTAGTAATCTTCAATACGGCAGTCAGATATTTGTTCACTTCCATCCAACCAAAGATCTGATTATACACGACTTTTTCGAGCACCTTCTATAGGAAAGATAAGATGTTTATGGAGCGAAAGCCAGTAGGTGATTTGGCATTAGCCAATTACCAATTGCAGCCAATTACAGGTAACAGTGTTTTTATTAGGCGTGTTGGGAGGGTGTCTGGCCCAATCGCATTAGACTTCACTGAAAAACCATCAGAATTCAGCTCCTCCAGATCAACTCCACGAAAATACAAACTATTATCTGAGAGGGTATGCAGTTCCAGACCATCAATGTCGTGGGAGATGTCAAAGTTGTTTGTACAAAGAATGCCAGCGGACAAAAGGTACCCATTTAAGTCACCAGGACGTTGTGAGCAAGTTGATCTTTCCGGATCACACACATCAGCTCGCACACACAGACTACGCCAAAGAGTTTTGGGTTTTATGTCAGTGCTAAACTTAGTATTGATATTTAGCATTTCATATAGCTATCGTAACTTTTTTGCGGACAATTTTATATTTAGTACCGACCTCATTAGTTTTCGAACGCCGATATCGGTGGTACAAAAATTCTCTTTCAGCGATCAATAAACGAATACGAGGTGACCGCCAAGGGCACTCTTCTCTCAATTATCGCCTGGATTTAAGAGGAACATATGTTTCTAATAGTTATCTAACTAATGAAGCCAAAATATCAACCTGTTCGTTCACTGAGGCACAAACAAATATTGTGTCCAATGGCAATATTCTGGATTCTTCAAACAAACGTTCAACGTCAATGCTATTGTAATCTCGGTACGAGTAGTTCGTTGGAGAGTCGTTGTGCATTAAAAAATTTTAGCCCATAGACCAAAGATCATGATCTAACGAGCTGATCTAAAGGGCTGATCTGATTGAAGAACAACACCTTACCTCTATCAGTCACCAGGAATATGTCGAGTAGTGAAGGGTTTGTTGCGTTAAAATAGGTTGTCTGGAAGTTGACTACATTGAGATAAATTGTTTGGAAAAAAGTGTAAGAACCGATCAGCTAAGTAATCATCGCGGAAAATATTCACATTAAAATCACTACCCGTTATGACATCAGCACAACGTTGCGAGGCCCTTGATAGTAGATCCCCTAAACTCAACACACTATCACACCTAAAGTTCCCTAGAGGACAGTATACAACAGACAATATACACTATTGGATCTCTGAGCAGACCTCAGCACTTACGAAATCTAAGTCAGCACTCTCAGAAGAAAAAGCTAGTTTCACATTCAGATCACCCTTAACATATATTCCGACGCCTCCTCCAGAACGCCCCTAAGATCATTTCTTAACAAAGTATAACCCGGAATAGAAACCTACGATGTAGGTATAATATCATTCAGCCATGTTTCACTAACTAATATTGCATGAACATCAGTTCTATGGAAAATTTCATGAAATTCGTCGATTTTGTTCCTTATGCTCCTGGCATTAAGCGAGCAAATATTCAGGCCTATGTTCCGGCCACAGAAAATTTTTGGCATAGTTCTCACCAAGTCCAGAAAATACTGTCGAAATGCAACCAAATATATGCCCACACGGTTGCCATTCTATTGAAACTGCAAGAACGGAAACACATATTCAATACAGAGAGAAAAATAAATAAAATAATAAAAAGAAAACTATTAAAATCCAAGAGCATCGCATAAATAATAACAACAATAGATCTATCAAAAATTTACATTGATTCGTACCTACATAATCCCTAAGCATCTAAAGAATTTGCTCCGAAAATAAGATCATTACGAACATCCACATAAAAATCACTATCCTTGGAAATCACAGCATCACAAGCATCCATCGCTCTTACCTTTAGGACCAGTTCATTCAAAGCATCTACATCACGAACGATGATGGGGGAATCTTCATATTTAACTCTAACTAGCACTAGAACCTATCGCGTGAAGGCAAAATATATGTTTTGATGATACTAGTTTTAGACTAGTTTTAGAGTCTAAAATTTTGGAGGTTCAAGCAATATATATGAGACAGATTCGGAACAGGCAAATGAAAATTTGACTACCATGCTTTCCCGCCGATGCTCATATATCCATATATAAGGCTGCCTAAAAACATCATTGCTTTCTTACTAGAAGGAATTAAGGTGCAAAAATCGGACTTTTCACAAGTTTCTTTGGAATATACATATAACGGAAATATTTTACCCTGTTTTACTCGAACACAATGTTAGATTTCTTGTCACAATGTTGATGGGCATATAACTCATCTAACGTATTAGCTATCAAAACTTTGTAATGTGCTCAATATTGTATTGAGTTGCCTCTACTCAAATGCAACAAGGGTTTTGTAACCGGCGAATATGTCTATATTTAAGCCGCTTAAAGGCTTAAACACAATTGCGACGATCGACGACTATTGCAGTAATAGGAACAATTTTCTCCAGGAACGTTTTATGGAGCGTATATTGCATAGGAATTCGTTTAAGCCTTAAGAATAGTTGGCTCAAACTCAAAACTGTGCAAACAAGGAGACGAAACAATTTAGAAAAAAGCTTACAGAAGCTTACTTTGCTCAAATTCTTAAAGAAGAGATAGACTAAAACATATAAAAGGAAACTGTAATTCCGCACACGTTGGCCGGTGGTGGATGCGGGGGGGGGGGGGGGGGCTTAACCCCCTCACATTTGAATTTAAAAATATTTCATTAATTGGGTTATGAAAATTTATTTCAATGAATATTATTGTATGCATGTGATGTATGTGTATCGGTTTTTCTCAGAATTTGAGTTTGGGTGATCCAAAACCCTCGAGAAACACTTCCGAAACCACGAAACAGACTCCCTCACTACCACATCAAAGCTCTAACTTAGTTCTAACACCTAAGATTCTAAAATATTTGTATTGTTCTTACGTAAAACCACTGACATGTATAATATGAACTGACTACATCCATAGAAATACACTGCAGAAAGTGGGTTCACTTCTATATAGCGTTCTCTTTCGGTCTAAGCACCAAGTATCAACTGAGCGAGGACTGTAAACAACAAATAAATAAGTGGGTTCGTCGAAATAAATGTTTTTAAATTAATTACTTGGGTTAATTAGTGATAAAAAGTGTTTTACCAAATGCAATATATTTATAGATACTCAACAGAAATTCGAAACATTTTATTAAAATCACTTTTCAATAGTTTTTTCAATGTTGGCGCCGACGTAAGAAACATTTTTGACAAACAAAATTGTACCCGTATGAAATAGCATATCGAGCAGTCCATATTATATTATATGTCAGTGTATAAATATATTATGGCAGTATATAAAACTAAAAAAAGTTTGGTTTGAATGACTCCTGCAGTTTGCACCCTTTACTACAATTCTATTAAAAATTTGTAAAAAAATTATATTAAAAAATGACACATCATCCACACCCCTTAATGCGGAAACCTTCATAGTACCTCACTACAGTACTGCGGTGGCTAAACTAAGCGATTTACGGCGCTGGGCAAATGGTGCCCCATTTGCATGCGCGTAGCTAGGTAGGGGCACGCGTGGGCACGGCCCATCCCATGGAACCCCAAACCGCACCGGTGCCCCCCCCCCCAAATTACGATCCAAAATTATTAAATTAATCGATCAATTATATTTAAGTTTCAACCATGCAAGCATGAGGACATAACATTGAAAGCATAACGAAATTATATAAGAGTGAGCTGTGCCGTGAAAAGTGATTTTGTAACGAAGCCACACTCAATAAGCGGCATTCATTACTCATAATAAACCTCAAGCATATACATCTATTAAAGCGCCATCAAATTAATAAAACGCATCATGCTGTAGGTACAGATATGCCTATTCTCATTCGAGTATCTCTTACAGTTCCCAAGTCATTCATTCTTTTAAGAATACTTAAATTACAAAACATATTCTTTTTGAGGTAAATTCCCAATATGTATCTATAGCTTAGTTTACACGTAGTCACTTGTGTCAGGATTTTTATGAGGCAAATTATATACAAATGCTCATTCATTTGGTTGTGCCTGACATAATTGCCCCATACATTTTGTATATGTTGATTTCGTTTGTGGTTTAACTTTTCGCTATACTTTTGCGTTTAGTTTTGAAGTGCAGTTTATCGTGTGCTTAGTCGTGTAGTGCAAGCTTACTTCTAATAGATGTTAGTTAGTTTACAAATTTTCGCCCCTTTACTAAATCTTGCTGGATTACCAATTGTCGAAGAAAATTGATCGATGATCCTAAGTAAAAAGCCGGCGCGTCGTTATAAATTAAGCAGTAGTTTTTAAAACTAAATCAAAAATGAGCCAAGAGACCCCCGATCCACCGTAAGATCTCTTATTCTCCTAATAAAGAACAAAAATGAAAATTTGGAAGTAAATAAACAAATGTTAAGTCAATAAGTCAAAAATAAAAAGCGTAATAAAAAAAACTTGAGTTCTGAGATTAGAAAGTCACAACGTCAAGAAAGAGATTTTTAATCGGGGCTGGTAAGCTTCTTGCATAAAGGCATTCCCAGTCCTTGCTGTAATTGGAAAACGTAACCTCACAGCAGCTTTAACAACTGAAAAAAATTAGCAGAGGCCTTAAAAAAGCACTCACAATCATTGCCTCGCTCTGAATGCAGCCAAATGTATGTATCCTATCGTCAATCTCTTAAATTTGGTGATATTCATTAACAACTTACGAAACCGCAAGAGGAAGGAATTATTCAAAACATCGGATACCTGGCTAAAATTATTGATATAATAATGACACCTGTTTTTCATGGTTTACCACCTTTGAGAGGGCACCAGGAGGATTCATCGTCTATAAATAGAGGTAATTTCTTGAAAATTCCTCAATTTTCTTGTAAATATGATGACAAATTTCTTAAATTCATCAGTAATTATAAAAAAATGCTAAAAATTGATACAGTCTTGGAAGCTGAAGAAGCGGAAAACATGCTTAAATTAAAAAATTATGAGATGAATGCTGAAAATTTGAGAAAAAATATTAAAGAATAATATAACATTTTTAAAGCGGCAATATTACTCCCAGTGAGCTCCGCCGACTGTCAGAGAAGTTTTTCTGCTATGAGGCGGATAAAAACGTGGGTTAGAAGCACAATGCTTCAAGAACGATTCTCTCAAATGTCAATGCTCAACATTGTTAAAAAAAAAACTACAGCTGAAAAGGTATTGAGCCGATTTGCAGAAAAGATAGAAAACTAAAGCTTATTCAATTGATTTTTAGCGATTTCTGTTGACAACACTATAACATCATCAAGTATCATTTAAATTAACGCGAAAAGTATTAAAATAATAGTTGTATTCCCATCCAGCAGCATGATTATAACGATATTAATTTAGAAGTGATGGATGGTGACGAATTCAAATTAAACGATAATGCACATTTTTACTGAGAATAAGTTCTGTACCATGTGTATCAAGGAAAGTTAGGTGCAAATTTGAGCTTAGCAGACATTTCTTGCACGTAAAAAAACAATTTTGTTCGTCTTATTCAAACTGAATATAAAAAAATTACATTAATAGTAGTAAATATATTTTCTAAATTTTCTCCGATTATGATAATAGCTGTAAATTCTCTTACAGAAAATGAGAAAATATTTTAGTATGTATAACATCATTTTGTTTTTCATTATCCTTATTTAATTCGAAAATCTGGACCCTTGAGATATCTATGCACTATGACCTTCGAACACAAACATTAATATTTCAAACAGTTGTGCAAAACTGCTCGAAACTGTATAAATGTTACTAAATCATTGTCTGAGAACCATCAATTGATGCAGGCTGGTTTATTTGGAGATAGATTTAGATGTACTATAATTTGCGATGAGGGAATAGATTATACCAACGGTATTTACAATTTTGTACTACCTAATGAGTACACTCTTGTACCAAAAAAAATAATTTACCTAAATACTGTATATAAAGAAAATGATTACATTGTTACAGATAAAGATGATCTTAGAAACATAGATGTAACGTTAGTAAAGACAATATTTATAAATAAACTATACTCCCATAAAAAAGGGAAATTATTAAAAATGTGGTATAATTATGAAAATGCATTATTTGAAAACTTTGATGAAAGCATATATTTTCTTTGTAGTATTAAAAATATTTTAGTTAAGCAACCTATACATTTATATGAATTAAGAAACAAAATGTATTATTCTCCTAATCTACACCTTTAGTATATATACATAAATAAGTAAAAAATAAAACGTAAAATTTTAATTTAGCTAAAACTGTAAGTGCGAAAAATCTTTCATAATTGTTAAAATCATATCATAAAATGGAAAAGTACCTTTTCAAAGTTTGGAACGTCAACAGATTGAAGAAGTTATTGAGAAAGGTAATCATGAAGAGTTTAATGCTGATGTTTCATTTAAATGTAATTATTATATGGAAATTTTTAGCACATTTACATGGACTTCGGGGCTGTACTGTGGTCACAGAATCAGATGCACGGTATGCACGGGAAAGAGCTACATTGATATCATTAGATGTCGAAGAAGAATAGATTCCTTCACAAAATGTGCCGCTTACAACATTGTTCAATGACTTAACTGCCTCCTCAACATCCCAGGTGAATCTATCGATGAAGACACACCAAGATTACAATTGGCAGAAATACAGTTTGAAGACCAGCAAATACCTTCAAATTCAAAAAGTTTTTCTAATCCGAGTATTTCCTTGGACACAACTTTATCAATGAGTTGCACTGCACTATCATCAAATTCATCTATAAACGAACAAAACTACAAATTGTTCGAACGATTTCAAATACCATGGGTGAAAATGCCATCCGATGTAAATGAAATGTTAGAAAAAAAAACAAAAATTAGGGAGAAAATTAAATGTTGTGGCAAATATTATTGTAGACGAATTGAGAAGATTTTCGTTTTACTTGCCTATGAACATAATTAGAGCAATAACTCAAAAGGTTGCATCAAAATATCCGGATTCATTTATAGAAAAGGACAATGAAGGAAATATTATAAGCACAACTCCAATTGCACTGATTACTGCAATGAAGAACAGGAACAACTTTTTGATCAGGACATCAAAACGCAGCGTACCCACTCTGGAACCTAATATACCCATAAAGCAAAGAAGAATTGCAACAACTTTGCAAAGCATTTGCGCTAATTGGGAACCCGATGAAAATCCAGAAGGAGAATCTATGGGATCTGTTGAATTCAAAAAGAGAAGTCTTCAAATTAGTTTCACGAAAACCACATTAACAGCAGAAGAAGAAGAAATAGTGTCAAAATATATGTAAGATTGCTCTGCTATACAGAGAAAATATTTTAATGATAGAAAAAACATTGCTTCGGCAGTAAATATTCAAAAAAATTGGCCTTTTATTTTTGGTAAGAAATATCTTTACCAACATTTCAATCAACTGATGAAACTCAATGCAATGGATTTTCATAAGTCAATTTGAAGCAAACAAAGAAAATATTATTGCCTTTAGCCTAACAAAAAAAAATAAATACAGATATCAAAACTTATGAAATAACTAGCCAGGAAGGAATTATAGAATTCATCACGCAATATTTCAAAGAAGATTTAACATTCTTGTTCATACAATATGAGGTACATAATTATGGCCAGATTTTTTTAAAAATATTCATATTAAACAATTATACAATTAACTTTTAGACGGGTACAACCTTGGAGGAAGTTCAGAAAAAAATACCAACAAATACGCCATTCCTTGCAATTGTAGGTAAGGTCCATGCATTCTATTAAATTATACCCCAGATGAAATGTAAAGACATTTTTATATAACAGATGCCGCTTTATTTGGGAAACAGATAGCGTACATCTTCATGGAAAAACATTGACTGCAAAATACGAAGATTTTAAATTTGTTGATTTGATATGCCAAATAATATGCTATTTTTATGTATTTAATATAATATTTCCAAAAGAGATATCAAAAACATTAGAATTTATGGTACGATATTATTTAAAATATTATCCGGAAACTATGAGGGGTAAGAATAAAGATATTAACACCCTAAGCAAAATAAATAATTTGATAAAAAAAATTAATACACTGTAAAATTCCATAAAATAGTAATCAAATGTTAGTACGTAAAGGAGGAAAAGGAGGAAATACTTATTTAAAGATAAGAATGTAACAATCAATTCTGTAAATCATTATGTATTACTAACTCTAGCTCTACATTTTTTTGTTTGAAATTTTTTTTTTCATTAATGCCATATGTGGAGGCAAAGCATATTTCTTTTTATATATTTGTGATGTAAAACTCATAATTACAATTTTTTTTTTATAATTATTAAATTGAATTTTCAAGTTCGAAATAAATCTTGCTATTTTCCCGCTGAAAATCGAATTAGAGTTCGCAGTTTATTTGTAGCGATGGGATATTGTAATGCGTGGATTGAATTCATTTTTGAACTTTGAATGCAACTTCACCCACTTCGTTTGTATTCCGAATTGCAGGGCTCCCTAAAACTTGAGTCAAATACAATCTGACCGCATAATACATTTCCGCTTAAGAACACTAGTTATTCAATGTAGTAAAAGTTACTTACTCAACGTAGTAAAATTTACTACATTTGTAAGTAAAATCTTATCAAAATTTACTTGCCCAATGTAGTGAAATTTACTACATTTGTAGAGTAAAATTTTATCAAAATTTACTTACTTAATGTAGTAAATTTTACTACGTCTGTAGAGTAAGAAAAAAACTCTATGAATGAGTAAAAATTTGCATTTACTTCTTGTTGTAAATTTACTACAATAATACGAGGTAACTAATTTCCTATTATTTTATTAGTAAATTTACACTAAAAATGTTTAGAGTGTATATATTATGTTGACTTCTTGTAAAACGTTCTTCTTTGTAGCAAATCAGTTTCATTGTGCGATAACTTTTTAATCGTAAGAAGAATTTTTCTCAATACCAGAAGTGCCTCTGCATACATTGATTATATTTGGCTTCTATTAGGTCTTCGGTTTTATTGTCGTTCAAAGGAGTTTTCTTCTTTCTGTGAAAGTTTTCTTACTCCAGTAGAAATCGTAATGCCAGTAAATTAAAAAAAACAATCACATGTATTTTGTATTCGATTTAAATGAAACCCAGTCACGTATAGGCGATATTTATTTAAGAATGAACTCTTGCTCGAAATCAAACAACGGTAATCAATAAAATAGTTTGCTGATGTAAGGAAACTTGGCGTTAACACTAATTAATGTTTTAGAAACTTTTACATATTTTTGAAAAACAATACTTGATTGAAGAATATTCTTTTTCAATTTTTGTGTCAAACTGGCCCCGATTAGGCCCACCCCACAGCAAAACCCTAGCTACGCCCATGCATTTGATGTTTTTTAAAGCTGACCCCCCCCCCCCCCCCTAATCAAAATGCTACATCCGCCCTTGGGAGCAATCATAGACAGTTTTCAATTAGAGAAAACTAATATCTACGGAGAATAATTATAAATATTCCATGTCAATTAAAAATAAACGAGTACTCTTTACTATTTATACCTGCAAGTTACCTCCACACGACGAAAATTGTGCCCAACACAAGTGCTCCAGCCTCACTTAATTTAGTTTAAGTAGGTATCAGATTTTCTCTTTCTTTCTAATAATAATACAAGTCACAAGTCTCAGCCAAATTATTTAAGAGCTGAAATTTTTGAATAAATCCATAAAAACTTTCGGTTTTCATCATCATCCAATTCTTAAATCGAAAACTTTATTTAAGTCACTCTGCCCACATTTAAGAAAACTAAATCTTATATAAACCGTTATCATAAATATGCAGAATTTATCTTAAGATTTTAGCTAATATTCGTGCATACCTTTCTTCAAAAATGAAAACAAAAACTTTTGAAAGCAATTAAAAAAAAAATCTTGATAAATGGCCGAAAAACTGAAACAGTTAAAACCGAAAAGAAAAATATTTTTTCTCCCACTGTTTAATAAATGTGTTACCTAATATTCGCCGCCATCCGTCGTCGTTGTCGCCGTCGCGTCGTCACCGTTGTCATTAATAAAAAATGCACTTTGCTTGAGAAGTTGTCGTTTAGTTGGAAATTTTTTCAGCGCCATTTGATCGTAAATACCGCTCGGAAGCGTTACTAGCTGTTCCAAATGAGTCATTTAACGAAAGCTCTCGTTTTGTACCTGGTCGCGACAGTAGTAGCGATTTTTAGTGAAAACGGGCTTGTAACTGAAGACATCAGAAGTAAATGTGGCACGCACAATAATTCAGCGGACGCTATTACGTGTAATATACCAAATCAAGGTGATAAAGGTATATGCGTGGTGTTAGACAAGTGCAAGGCATATCAAAAAGTGCAAAATTTCATAGCAAATCTGACTGTGGAAAGAGTAAATTTTTTGAAACATGTTCTGTGCCGATCGGAAACCGACGAAACAAAAGTGTGCTGCCCAATGAACTGTTTGGATTATGTAAAACCGGAAGTAGATTTTTTCAATAGAGGTTCGAGTGATATTGCTAGTGTCAATAGTGTGGCACACGTAAAACAAAAAAAACTTAAAAGGCGAATACAACAAATTCATGACATTCCTTCACACTTGAAAAATGACTGCGGTAAGCAAATATCGAATAGAATCTATGGAGGAGAAGTTGCAGAATTGGATGAATTTCCATGGATGGCTCTTATCATTTACAACTCACGTAAGTGTGATTTTATGGATATTTTTAAGTGGTCTTTTTAACATCATCTCCCATATATAGATGAGTATGGATGCAGCGGAGTATTAATTACCAAACGTCATGTCCTTACAGCGGCACACTGTGTTAAAGGACCAATTGTACGAGAAATGAAAGGACTGTATGTCGTATGTCGCCAAATTTATTCTTTACTGCAGTTTTATTGAGTATTTCTTTTTTTTTCACGAAATAGGAAATTAGTTAGACTAGGCGAATTTAACACGAAAACTCAACCGGACTGCATTGAAGAGAGAAATTACTTAAACTGTGCGGACATTGCTCTTGACATCGGTATAGAAAGGGTTGTAGTGCATCCAGATTACGATGAATATTCAAAAAATAAGCCTGCTGATATCGCTGTTATACGTCTAAGGAATCCAGTTCAAATAACGCAGTTTATAATGCCAATATGTTTGCCAGATAAAACTATACAGCATCCTCTTACCCCTGGTCAAATATTTTCAGTATCAGGTTGGGGACGCACCGATCTTTGTAAGTTATCCTCATAATTTAACAGATCTAAATAGCATAAAACCATAATTCTCTTACAGTTAAAAAATATTTTCCTAATATTCGTAGTCCGATTAAATTGAAGCTACGTGTACCAATAATTTCCCAGGAAATGTGCTCAAAAACTTTGAAACCTTTCGGATTTGAGTTGTCACCTTCTCAGATTTGTGCAGGAGGTGAACCATCAAAGGACACATGCGCTGGAGATAGTGGAGGACCTCTAATGTATTTTGATCGAAATAATTCACGATGGGTAACGTACGGCATTGTCAGCTATGGTTTTACAGAGTGTGGTCTACCCAATCACCCAGCTGTGTACACAAGTGTTCTAGACTACTTAGACTGGATTATGAAATCTTTAAGTGATTAAACCGTTTATTTTTTTAATGGAATTTTTATTTTACCTATTGGGTAATAACATTGTGTTTGTCGCTAGATAACTGAAAACAGTTTTGTATTTACTGAGAAAAATATAACTACGAGTTGGGCACAGGTAACGACCAAGTAATCAGCTTTCAATTTGTTTTTCTCTTTTTGTTCAGATTAAAGGTACGAAAACTGTAGGTGCCATTAGTATTAAGTTAGTTGCATAGTTCTTGCATTTTTTTTATGATTATTGCACTAATTTTGCACTATTACATCTTTAATTTTTTTCATGAAAATTATTAATAAAGTGAGTAGTGCGTACTGTACGCCTATTGAGGTATTTATCTCATTTATAATTTTTATATTATTCATATTTATCATCATTTTATTAAAAAAAAACAAAACAGAAATCTTTCAAAGTACAGCTATGTTATTATATTAGTGATGATTCCATTATTTATTTTTTCAATTCCATCATGAATATTCGTAAACACTCCTCTCACGTTTACCTTTTTTAAAGGTAACGTTGTCTGCACTGTTAAGTTCGCATGTGTCAATTACTTTCACTTTTGTTGCGAAGATATAAACATACAAATTGCATCACTAGTGAAAGCACTCCAGCAATTATTGACATTCAAATTAAGTTGCGTTTTCATGGTGGGAATGAAAAATAAAATATAGTACGATGATACAGTCGGATGCAAAATTAAGCTGAGTATTCATTCTCTTCGAGAACTCTATTTTTGTTTTTTTTTTAGTTTTTTTTAATTTATAAGTTTTGTTCATTTACTCTTTTAGTTACATTGTATAATTGGATGTTTTATGAGTGTGTTTAGAAAGTAAGGAAAAAACCCTTTAGGTATTCATAATTTTAACCTATTGTTTAATAAGAGGAGACATTTGTATGGAATATTTGAGCAGTAGTCGCGTTTATCGGGTTAAAATGAAAACCTCAGTTCTGTGTAAATATAAGAACTAAATTTTATAGATTTATTCTAGGTTAACGAGGTTTGTTAAAAAATTGTCTAAACTCTTAAATTTGTTAGTAATTATATTTCTAAAGATTTATATTAAAGAATTTTTAAATGTTTGTTACCGCAATTAGCGAGGTTAGCTGTCAATTTCGGATGCTTTAAAGTTGTGGCGCCTTAATTTGTTACTAAATATGGAAAAATGTCATAACTCAAAACAAGGTTTATAAGAATTAAATTCCGTACATCGAATTTTGTGAAAAAAGATCATAACTCAAGTTAAAGGTTATAATAATTAAATTCCGTCATTAGAATTTTCTGGAAAACTGTCACAACTTAAATTAATTCTTAATTCTACTTTCTAATGAAGATTTTCACAATAAACAAGTGAAAAAGCTAGCATATGTCTAAGACCAATTCTTATGATACCCTGGATGAATGCACGTATGAAATTTCGCATGGTCACCCAGTTGAGCAATTTTGATTTTTTGCATTGGTTTCTCGCATATATTTCTAGAACGGCTGGTCGGACAGAAAAAAATGATTATAACCAATTTTATAGGACTTCTTATTCTGAAGAAGTTTTTAGTACAATAAAAATGTCTAGGACTGATCGTTTTCAAAGTATATGTAAGAAACAAAAAAATTTATATGGCAACACCAATAAGGAGTTGCCCGATTTAGTTCATTTTTGAAATTTTTTTTTCTATTACTATAAAAACACAACCAAATTTCAGCTTTCTATGTCAACGTGTTCTCAGGTAGTGTCCAAATATATCGTGGAAAACGAAATTTTTGCATAGCAACCCCACGAAGGAGTTGCCCGCATTGTCTCATTTTCGAACTTAATTTTACTTTTTTTTTTTAATTTCCGTGTACAAAATTTCAGCTTTCTAAGTGAACGCGTTCTCGAGTTATCGTGCGCGCGGACAGACGGACGGACGGACGGACGGACGGACAGACGGACATGCAAAAATCAAGATAGCTTTTAATTTTATGCGGGGGTGTCCAATCCATTTTGCTCTACCATCATTATTTCTGTGAGTTACAAACGGAATGACAAATTTAGTATACACTATAGATTTCATCTAGGGTATAAAAAGTGTCACTGTTCTATGAAGAACAGAGATAAAACTCAAATAATAGAAAAGTGACACTATCGCTATCTGGCAAAATAACAAACGAGATAGAAATATGTCGATTTTATAAAATAGTAGAATTATGTAACTCAAAAAAGAGAAATTTTTAGATGTGTCCATTTTCTATGTGACGTGCGAATACCTATGCAAAGAAGGTTGGGTGAAAAAATAAACTTTACCTTTGCTCGAAACAATTTGCATTGTGTACTTACTCGTACTTAATGTTCGCTCAATTAAAATATATATTGTTACGAGCGTGGCCTCCTTAGTTCGTTATTTAAAACACAATATTTCAGATATCAATAACATGTTCTTCTTTTACTTAACTTCACTGTTTACTTTTATAACATTTACAAACAACTATCACATCAGCTCTTTATAGTTATCGCTAGTACTGTACTTCTAATAATCGCAATCTAAATAGTTTACTACGTTCACTTCATTGTCTGACATAAGACTCGCTCCTGGATGTAGGTAGCGCCGTATTTATACTCTACAAATTATCTCAGAACCTTCCTGAATATTCCATTCTCCGAACCCAAAGTTTACTAGGATGTCACTGACGTAAAGTTCTTTCCATTTCCAGCAGATGTCGCTTGTGTCACTGTGTAGCGCGTAACAATTTATACATATTTTTACGTTCACATAGTATGCAGATGTTTAACCTATAAAAGTAAAAGTGAGAAGAAGAAGAATTTTATAAATGTGAGTTCTAATTGACTTCAGTAGCCACGTTTATACATCAAGTTTCCTAAATTAGAATAAGCAAGAAAGTTATAAATAGAACATTTTTAGGCAAAATATAAAAAGAGAACGTAAGAAAGATCGAGAGGGACACAATCTGTTTTACAACTGGATTGTTATAATATAACGTTGATATTAACCCACATCTCTCTGGTCTTCAGAACTATTACTAATTTACTTGATTTTGTTTACGCTAGAGCTTAGAGCCCAAATTCTTAGCATTGTTGGTGTTTCTATAGAAAATAAAAACAATTCATTTGAAGAGGAGGATCAAGGCAATATTAACAATAATGATATTGTTACAGAACCTATTGGGTAAGGCGACCTTGTCCCCCTTGATGTGTACACAGATGTACAAAATGTACATAGAAGTAGTTTTCGAACTTTCCATTCATGGGCATGTATCTACGTGTATTGTCAATGGAGACGCTGTATTATACGTAAAAAATATTGGAAATCAGAATGCTAACATTCTGAAAAATAGAACATTACAGTTAGAAGTTACGCTCAGGTGTTGATCCAGTGGAAAGAAAACATGGCTGAAATTCTGAAATGCAGAAATGCACAACTTTTGCTGACATATTACAGGAATATAATTTTGAAACCATAGCTTCTTAACAGAATACATTTTCTCGGGAAACTGAAACCTATCAACCAGCAGAAAGTGATATAACGGAAACTGGTGAAGATATTATTGAAGTAAATGTAAGGACAAGAAGAAAAAGAAGACATGTTAATGAAATTATATTGAAGAGAAATGATGATAAGACTGAAAGACGACCTTCAATAATGTGGACAATGAAAAAGGAAAACGGGTTGGGATTACAATATTTCTAAAACTGCCAAGGCTATAAAAGAAAGATGAAGTTGTTACGGAAAATATGCAATGAAATGTAATGTAATTTCAGATGAGGACAGAAATAAATTGCTCAGAAAAAATTTTAGAACTCACCTGTACAAAAGAAAAGATTTACATTACTACACAAATTGCAAAAATAATAGCGAAGAGACCAAAAATCGGACAGACGAGAATAACTCAAAAAGAGAAATTTTCATAGAATTATTACATCGACCTATATGCAAAAAGTGTTACAGTTTGCAAAACTATGTTTTGCAACACATTTGCAATTCCTCTAAGGACAATAGGGCATTGGACTATTAACAAAAGTAATGAAACAGAGACAGTTGATAAAGCGAAAAATTCCGAAAAAATATTAAACGCCAGAAGTGCCAAGATTGATGAACAGAAACATAGTCTGACATTATTTTTTGATAATTTGCCTAAGCTCGAATCTCATTTGTGTCGGAAATCGAGCAATTAACTTTATCCTGACCTACGTGTATTTAAAAAAACCGAGCATTTATAAAGCTGCATTCGGCATGTGTTTGTTTGGCTTGCAGTGTCCAGTTAGAACTCCTGTGACGATCCTAACTTGATTCCTAGACTTTCTTTGGTGAAGCTCCTCTTATGAATATTTTGGCTTGTCTCAATTCCCGAGTGTTCTGGCATTCATATTAGTGTTAAGCGGTTCTTTGTGCGAAGGATTGTTAATGTTTGAATGCATTCTCACATTAACTTCGCTTTGACCTCAGCTGATGAGATGACTTTCAATGCCGCTTGACTATATATATATATTTTTTTGTTTGTATAGCATCGGCTGAGGTTTTCATATGCACATCTAGTGATAGCATATACTTCTGCCTGGAATATTGAACCATATTTTTCTAGGCTTTGATAAATATAAGCACTTGGTTTTACACCATATATTCTATCTCCTGCTCCTTTCTCGGTTTTAGAACCGTCGGTGTACCAGACTAGGGCTACATTTCCTGGATTTATATCTATTGGATTTGCCTCTATTCTTTCGGTTATACTGCCTAGACTTTTAGCGTCCCATATACCATAGTTGTCTGTCCGGGCTCTGTACACCATTAAACCGGTCTATTTTTCAACATAGTTTTTGAGTGCTAGTAGGTTCCATAGTGTCTCTTGAGTGCTGGTAGATGTTTTGCATGGGATCAGTTACATTTAGATAGGCCATTCGTTGGACAAAATTAGTAACTTACGATGAACTGCCTAGACCTTATTTAAGTCCTATTCAAGCTCAGTAATACAACATCTAATGTCACTCCAATCTTCTATACAAAAGGATTACCATTGCTTTTACGGCAGGCTTTCTCATTTATGAAAATATAGAGGTCTACCTAAAACTTATTTTTACCACTTATTTTTGTTACAGTACACATATTTTTTGGAAAAAAAATTATTTTTATTGATTCGTTTTATGGAATACATATTTTTATTTATATTATCATTAATGATTCTTTTATTTTCCGCGATCTTCAAATATTAATATAACGTGATGTAAGATTGCTTAAATTTGAGAGAACAAAATGATTTATTAGCAAAAATTGGCCAAATGTAACGTAATTTCCTTGAATGAAAATTGCTCCGGCCGAGCGGTAAGTGAGGCAGCAATTCTTCTGCAATATTTGGAGTAAATTTTTGTACTCTTAGGTTACTCAAACTCGGCATAGCCGTACTACTAGAGCTTTCGCTTTTATAAAATAGCTACTTTAGTCACTTTTTCGTCCAATAGGTCGACCTGAAAGCTCTAAGTTTTACTGGGCAGTTTCGTTGAAACTGCTGAACGAAAGTCGAAACTTGACGAAGAATTTTGCGTAAACGCAACGAGCTGCATGGACCGTCTGTTGTCTTTCCCGTGCAGCCAACCGTCAAGTCTCACAGTCTTGTTTACGTTTGTCATTTACTGTGTCATGATCACAAAAAGTAAGAATTTTGGGTAATGAGTTACGATTTAGAACTATTCCCCGAAAAGTGAAGTGGACCAATCAAGTTGTGCAACTTAATTCGTGAATGTGGAAGTGATTGCTTATGCTTATCAAGTGAGGGTGACAGGCTAATCTACAAGAAAGTTGGGCTCTGGGATTCTCTGCTTGATAACCTGTGAAATTGATTCAGGTTGTCTTTGGAGGCTTCCCAGGAACACTTCCTGATGTCTCTGCTTGAGGTCAAACCTTTCAGATAATAAATTAGCGGACCTGCCACACTTTCCCATGCGGCCTTACAGGACGGGTTTTCTCACGTGATCTCAAATGCAGTTTTTCCTTCGGGATTTCACACTTTCGCAATCTCTCAACGACAAGTCAAATTTGTGTTGTTTTCAATTGGTGCTAATTTTATAGCTCGATTGAGGTGCATTAACCTAGGTGGCGTGGATATGAGCTCCTGCTAGCAATTTAGTGTAGGTGTAGGTATGTGTGCATAGGAGTACCTATACGAATTCGCAGAGCTCGCTCGGATCTCCTATTGTTGGTGCTCAATCGTCAAACTTTTAGTTATAAAATAAGTCCTTTTCGGATACCAACCGCCACTTCCTGTAACTGATGGTTTTACGTCCTAGGTTAGGTGCGATAATAAATACTTCTTACGAATATGGAGGGTAGTAGGGATAATATCAGATCTCAATTCAATTTCAATTATGGGAACTAAATACGACAGTGTAGAATAATAGTGATAATTTTATGTTCGATTTCAACTATAGGTATTTCTTAAGAAACTGTAGAATAATGTGATAATTTTTATATTTCAATGTGATTGCAACACTATAGTAAAAAAAAAGGAAAAAAAGAAGAACATTAAAAATTACTTATCTTTCCTTCGTTCTCTTGTACTGGCCAAAAGAAGCGGGACTAAGGAATCCGTTTGGCACCTCGCCTCACCTCAATCGTCAAACTTTTAGTTATAAAATAAGTCCTTTTCGGATACCAACCGCCACTTCCTGTAACTGATGGTTTTACGTCCTAGGTTAGGTGCGATAATAAATACTTCTTACGAATATGGAGGGTAGTAGGGATAATATCAGATCTCAATTCAATTTCAATTATGGGAACTAAATACGACAGTGTAGAATAATAGTGATAATTTTATGTTCGATTTCAACTATAGGTATTTCTTAAGAAACTGTAGAATAATGTGATAATTTTTATATTTCAATGTGATTGCAACACTATAATAAAAAAAAAGGAAAAAAAGAAGAACATTAAAAATTACTTATCTTTCCTTCGTTCTCTTGTACTGGCCAAAAGAAGCGGGACTAAGGAATCCGTTTGGCACCTCGCCCGTTCTTTAACGGATCCGCAAATTCTTCCATCTTTCTGAATATCCTTGGATAGGGTGAATAAACTTAAGAGACTCTACTTGTTAGTTTCCTCAGTCTTCTTTTATTCTAAGCACTTTTACAATTTTCGATGTGTTCTTTTTTTAATTTTTTTTTTCGACTTTTTTTACACCCGTGGTTGACGTCTTGACAATCGGATTTTTATTCAAAGTTGAGTAAGTTAAATTGTCTAATTTCTTTAATAACATTCTAGTATATTTATTACAAAAAAGAAGGTTTCCGTTGAAAATGAAAAGAATTATACAGTTTTATTTTTTACTCTTGAAAATTAGGCCATTTGCATTTAAGCCTAGTACTAAGGTAAGCGCTAAGTCAAATTTTATCAAAAACTTTAGGGCGCCAAGAGCTATTAACGAAAATTTATCCTGAATTTTACCGAGACCAGTACTAACGTCTACGTGCTAAAATCGGCTTTTAGGTTTTGATTAGAGATGGCACCGCCAGTAAGCCTACAAAATATTTAGCTTGAATTTATCCCCCTCGGCCCGTTCTTTTAGCCTAGTTAACGTTATGCTAATTGATCTGGGTGTTCCAGCGCGTTGATGTTGCTTACATTACACGTTTGCAAAAGTACAAGTTAGTATTGTTACGAGCGTGGCCTTAGTTCGTTATTTAAAACACAATATTTCAATAATCATTCAAAAGTTCTTTCTTTATTTAACTTTACTGTTTATTCTCACAAATAGTTATCAAATCAACTCTTTATAGTTATCGCTAGTACTGTACTTCTAATTATCGCAATCCAAATAGTTTGCTTCATTCACTTCACTGTCTGAAATACGACTCGCTTCCTGGATGTGAGTAGCGCCGTATTTATACTCTACGAATTATCCTAGAACCTTCCTGAATATTCCATTCTCCAAACTCAATTTACTAGGATGTCACTAACCTAAAGTTGTTTCCATTTCCAATAGATGTCGCTTGTGTCGCTTTGTGGCGCGTAGCACTGCCCCCTTCTTAAAATTGTTCGTCCCGAACAACAGGTGAGCCACGGTCTTGATGCTCGCAGTATTGACATAAACTATCTAGATGAACGATTTTCCGTTTGCCTCTTGTACCCCGCTGAATTCTATATACTACGTCATTAATTCTAGTCACTACTGATTACGGTCCTTCCCAGTGTTGTTGTAATTTGGAAGAACGTCCCTTTCGTCGTTCCGGGTTGTACAGCCAAACAAGGTCACCTTCATTAAATCAGGCTGAGTTAGCACGTTAGTCATAGCGGGTCTTCATCCGATCGGTATTTATTGCTAATTTTGCTTTCCTCGTGCAAATCAACTAATCGTTGTGTAAGCTCCGACACATAATCGTCTGGTAACTTTTGTTCACCTTTGGGTTTACCGAACTTGAGGTCGCTAGGTAAACGCATCTCCTTTCCGAATATCACTTTTGCTGGAGTTTGTCCGGTCGTGTTGTGAACAGCTGATCAATAGGCCATTAAGAACATGGGAATATGTCGATCCCAATCGCGTTGGTGATAGTCGACTACTTTCTTTAGATGCTCGACCAATGTTCTGTTGAAGCGCTCTACCATGCCATCAGATTGTGGATGCAGAGGAGTTGTTCTGGTTTTTCTTATTCCCAGAATTTTACACATCTCTTGGAAAGTCCACCATTCGAAGTTCCGTCCTTGGTCAGAATGAAGTTCATGTGGAACACCAAATCTACTGACCCAATTCATTATTACTTGATCCGCTACTGTAGACTCTTGATTAGGGATTGCATAAGCTTCAGGCCATTTACTGAAATAGTCAAGAGCAACTAATATATAACGGTTACCGTTATCTGTTTCTGGAAAAGGTCCAGCAATGTCTACGGCTATCCTTTCAAATGGGGCTCCTACATTATACTTATGCATTTCTCCTCTACTTCTGTGTGATGGTCCTTTGCAAGAAGCACAGATAGTGCATCTGCGGTACCATTCCTCAACATCCTCTCGCATATGTAACCAATAAAACTTTTCACGTATTTTGGAAATTGTTTTATTCACCCCCAAATGTCCTCCAGATGATCCACTGTGCATTTCTTCTAGAACATATTTGACCTGGTATGCTAGCATGACTATCTGCTTTCGGAATGACTCGCCGTTAGTTGATTCCTACTTGCGTTATAATATACCACATTCAACGTGAAGAGAATTCCATTGAGCCCAATAGCTCTTCAGTTTCTCACTCCTCTCCAAGATATCTTTCCATTGTGGTCTTTCCATGTCTTCTTTCCAAGCAAGAATGGGTGATATGTCTGGGTCTTCCCGTTGTGCTGTTCGGAAGCTCTCGTTGTCCCAACCCGTCGATGGTTCCACCGTTATCAGCTGTATAGTTGCCTTTGTTTCTTTTTCTTCCATGCGAATGCAATGTTTGCATTCTAGTTTGCATGGACGTCGTGAAAGGGCGTCTGCATTTCCATGGATACGTCCTCTTCGGTGTTGGATTTCAAAGTCATAAGCTTGGAGTCGCTCTATCCATCTCGCCACTTGCCCCTCAGGGTTCTTAAACAGCAAAAGCCATTTAAGCGCTGCATGGTCAGTGCGGAGCATAAATTTCTGCCCGTAGAGATATTTATGGAAATGCTTGGTTGACTTTAAAATGGCAAGTAGCTCTTTCCTTGTAGCACAATAATTTCTCTCTGATTTTGAAAGTGCTTTGCTAAAATAAGCTACTGGCACTTCTTGACTATCCTCCTCTTGTGAAAGCACGACACCAATACCTACATTGCTGGCATCCGTGTCCAATATGAAAGTTTTTCCCAGCTTTGGATAGTGAAGCACTGGAGTTCCACAGAGCTGTTGCATCAAATTTGCAAAACATTTATCTGACCATATGAACGGCTTTCCTTTTTCTGTAAGTTGATGTAGGCTCCTTGCTGTATCTGCAACACCTTTTACGAATAGCCTGTGGTAGGTAGTTAATCCAACAAAACTCCTTAATTGAAGTTTGTCCTTTGGAACAGGACAATTTTTGACAGCTCTTTTCTTCTCCGGATCAGTTCTTACTCCATGTGATGAAACTATATGCCCCAAATATTTTACTTCATTCTTGAATAGAGCACATTTATTCGTACTGAGCTTCAGTTTCGCATCTCTCAGGCTTTGAAGTACGTCCGGTAAGTTGTTTTTATGTTCCTCGAATGTCCTTCCGATCACAACTATGTCATCTAAGTAGACAAGACATGTTTTCCAGGTTAATGCTCGTAAAACACATTCCACGAGTCGTTCGAATGTGGCTGGAGCATTACATAATCCAAATGGCATAACTTTGAATTGCCATAAGCCACTTCCAACTGAGAAAGCAGTTTTGTCTCGGTCCTCGGGATGTATTTCCACTTGCCAGTAACCGCTCTTCAAATCCAATGTGGAAAACCATTGCGCTCCAGAAAGGGTGTCCAATGTGTCATCAATTCTTGGTTATGGATAGCTATCCTTTCTTGTTACATTATTTAGTTGGCGGTAGTCCACACAGAATCGGGTGCTGCCATCCTTTTTCCTGACCAAAACAACTGGCAATGTCCAAGGGCTGTTAGATTCTTCAATTATGCCTTGTTCCTTCATGGAATTTATCATAACTGCAACTTCTGGTTGTTTGGCTAATGGTAGTCTTCGTGGTGGTTGCCGAATGGGCCTAGAATCTCCTGTATTCATCCGATGCTGGACAAGATTTGTTTTGCCGAAATCATCATAATTCATTGCAAATAATTCCGAAAATTCATCGATCATCTCTTTGGCATCGTTGTATTGCTGTTCACTTAAGGCACTAGATGAAAGAAGTTTCCGAACCTGTTGAGTAGTAGCTGGTATACGTATTGCCTCCTTAATATTACTACCATTTTCCAAATTAACAATCTGATAAACGGGTTCACAGTTTCCAATTATAGCACCTTCTTTTAGTTGTACCTCATTTTCGTATGTGTTGAGCACTCTGACTGGAATTAATGTTGCGCCTTCTGCCTTCACTAAAGTCTTACCAACGATGATTATCGATGTTACTTTTGTAGGGTTAGGCTCCACCAGATAGAATCGGCAGGTCCCGATGTCATCAGTAGGCTTTGTCCATACTAGCGTCTCGGAGCATGCAGAGAGATATTTACACAGATCATCGTCCTTATTTTGGAAGGATAATTTGCTCCTACTCCTAGTCTCATAGGAATTTCTATGTTACCATATTTGAGGATCCGTTCGCCGACATCTACATTTACTTTATATGTGGTCATGAAATCTACTCCAAGAATGCATTTATCCATGATATCTAACACCAGGAAAGTGTGACGAAATAGTACTTCGCCTAGTTGAACATCCAAAGTAATTTCTCCAAAAACTTGCGTTGCTGCTCCAGTTGCTGTTCTTAGTAGATATTTGGTAGTGTTGTGAAGCCACTTGTTTTTGACGAGATCTGCTCTAATAATTGATCTCGAAGCCCCAGTGTCAATAGTGATTGTGCAGCCATTTTTCCCTACACTTCCATATATAACGAGACTGCTATTATTTCTCTGCAACTGGGCTACCTGAATGATGACCTCGGGGCTGCCGACTCTACCAACCAACTTCTGCCCCTCAAAGTTGGTTTTTACATGTTTTCCGACTGTCCAACAGATGATGTGACTAGTCACTGTTTCATTTCTAGTCTCTCCACGAATAGCTTGCTACCTGGCTCCACATCTCTGGCATACGTTTCTGTTCTCCTCTTCTTGTGACTCCATTCATCGGCATTTTCTGCAATCCCTTTGGAGGTGCTGCACTCCGAGAAGCTTGTCTAGCAGATTCATATGCTAATTCATAGGCTAGCACTTCTGCTGTTAACTTCTTTCCTGCTAGCCTTAGTGCTTGTTGTAACTTTTGATCTGCAATAGCATTCACAAATGCTTCTGTTGCCACTTCATTAAGGAATTCTGCATTGACGCGAGAGTATGAAAGATAAGTTAATCTTTTCACATCAGCCTGAAGTTGTTGAAGTGATTCACCATGCTTCTCAATCCTGTTGCGTAACTGCAAGCGATATACTTGCTGCATGTGCTCATCTCCCTAACGTAATTCTATCGCCTGTACTAATGAAGTGTAATCACGTTGTCTGTCAATCGATATGTTTTGTAATAGCTCTGACGCAGGACCTCGAAGTGCTAATACCAGAGCTGTAGCTTTATCTGCATCGTTCCATCCATTTACTTCGGAAGATGCCTCGAATTGTCTCTTGAAAATATGCCACGAATTTTGTCCATCAAATATTGGAGGTTTCAGTCTGCCTGCACCGGATATTTCAGTTCCTTCATGCCGAGGTTGTCTATGCTTCATCTTCTCCAAATCTGCTTTAAAGTTGTCAAGCTTCTCCGTAATATTTTGTTGTACTTCCGACACTTGTTGTTGAGCTTCCAGCACTTCCTGCTGGATTCCTTCAATTTTCACATTTTGTTTGTCTAATGAATTTTTAAGAAAATTCTTCTGTTCCTCCAAACAGGTTTCTAGACAATTCTGCGATGAACTCTTTTGTTCATCCCAACGGGCTTCCAGAGAACTCTTTTGTTCTTCTAAACATGCTTGCAGAGAATTCTTTCGATCCTCATTAGCTTTTTTCTGCTCATCCAAACGGGCTTCTAGAGAATTCTTTTGTTCATCCAAACGGGTTTCCATAGATTTCTTGTGTTCCTCGAGATAATTATTTTGTTCCTGGAGAGAATTCTTTTGTTCGTCCAAACGGGTTTCCATAGAATTCTTTTGTTCCTGGAGAGAATTCGTTTGTTCATCAAAACGGGCTTCCATTTTGCTCATTAAAGTACTTAAAAGCTGTTCTTTGTTCATCGCAGGCTCTTCTTCAACTTCAGGTTCTTCTTCGAAAACAAATGTCATAGGATTATTTTCTTCCACTATCAAAGCTTGTCTAAGTCGCTCCACTAGAACATTCTTTGGACCTGTCGTTTGCAATGACCGCTTCCCCAACTCCACTTTCAATTCCTGTATGCGAAGCTCCTCTAGTTTGCGTCCCATTACTTTAATACTTCACTCACAGTTTAATATAAAATTATCTCTCTGAATTTTTACACACGATTTCACACAAATTAATCACTTTTTGAATTTCAAAGTCAAATGCCACCACTTTATTTCGCGATTTTATTTTACTTCTGACACCAGTTGTTACGAGCGTGGTCTTAGTTCGTTATTTATAACACAATATTTCAATAATCATTCAAAAGTTCTTTCTTTATTTAACTTTATTGTTTACTCTCACAAATTCACAAATAGTTATCAAATCAACTCTTTATACTTATAGTTATCGCTATTACTTTTCTTCTAATTATCACAATCCAAATAGTTTACTTCGTTTACTACACTGTTTGAAATAAGACGCGCATCCTGCCTGTGAGTAGCGCCGTGTTTATACTCTGCAAATTATCCTAGAACCTTGCTGAATATTCCATTCTCCAAACCCAGTTTACTAGGATGTCACTAACTTAAAGTTGTTTCCATTTCCAATAGATGTCGCTTGTATCACTTTGTGACGCGTAACAGTATTTTCAAAAATGGCTGATAGTGAGACTGTGCCCCATTTTTAATGTCTTTATTTTTATAATCTTTTAATTTGTAACCACAAACATTCAACATTTTTTATATAGTTTATTAAACTTTAATGTTCCAGTTTCACTCCGCTTTATTGTACTGGCAGCCAAGTTTTCTACTCAATTATTACGTGCTGATAGCCTAAAATTTAAACTTGTTTGAATTTTTCGATGCTGGTAAAATCAGTACGTATGAAGTGCTAATGCTATCAGCATTTGTGTTGACTCTGTGCTAATAATGCGCTTATTCTAGCTGCTGATACATATGCGCTGGTCAAACAGCATAATGCCAACTAGGCTTTAACGCGCTAAAAATATTTATTGTCAGAGTTCTGAGATTTGATAAAATTATTGACTGGATTTTTGTACTTAATGTAATTTTGTACGTCTTTGCTGTAAGTACGGATGAATTGGATTTCTTCTCGTGGCCGTATTTTCAATATCATTTTTTTTTATTGTATACATTATATGTACATATTATTTTTATATTTTTAATATTTCCAAATAATTTTAACTACCTGTTTTTAGAAATATTATGTCTGCGCGTTGTATTTCCGAAACCAATTTCAAAATGCTTCTTCTTCGTCTTTTTATTATACTTATCTTTTCTCTGAGTCTCTGCGGTCATATTTTAGCTGAACGGCCCGATATTAGAGGCTCGCTAAAATTTTGTTTAGCTCGAGCCTTAGTACTAGGCTTTAGGCTGACGATATCCATTTTTTTCAAAAGCCAATAAATTTAAAATAAAATAAAGAAATAAACGCCATCCAATTACGCTTTGTCTAACGAGCTTTGCATGAAAGCTCCTAGTAAAAGGCACTTCGATCAAGCCAACTGTACTGCCCGTTGATAGAACGTACACGCAAATTTGATTTTAGTGAAACTGAAATGAGTGCACTGGTAAATTTGGATCAAGATAAGTCGACTCTCTTATCAAAATAAACGCTATTCACTTCCTTTTAACTTTCGTTAAACTGTCATACTTATTTTTTCTTCTAGAATTTCCCACTAATAAGATCAGATTGTGTATATAAGGTATTATGTTAATGATCCACACACACTAGAAGACACACTAATTGACACAGATTTATACTGTAAGATTTTCAAGAATAGTGGTATTTGGATAAAACTCAATATATAAGTTTTGGATCACACTGGAAAATACATTTATTGGTAGACGTAATAAAAATATAATATGTAAAATAAATATAGAATAAAGTTAAGTTATGATATTTGAAATAGATGCACCCAAATATATAAATAAATAAAATGTTACAAGTGGCTTGTACTCAACGATCTGATACTTGGCACTTTAGAATTTGGCTTGCAACTAATGTTAATCTCCTTTGTTCTAATTATTGCTTAGAGCAATTATTTATTTCCGTCGAGACCAGAAATAAGGTTTAACTCAGTCAAGACCCGAGATAAGATGCTTTAAGTCAATCAAGATCCGGCTTAAAGTTTTATCATAACTTCAGTCAAGACCCGAAGCAAGATGCGTTATTTCAGTCAACGCCCGAAATAATATTCGTTAAGTCAGTCAATTGCCGGCTCAAAGTATTTTGTTAATAAATGTTTTAAATCAGTCGAGACCCGATATAAAATTTTAGTCCCTATCTAGGCAACCTACCTCAAGTGATGCCAAGTGCAAAAGAGATCGAGACAAGTCAGCTTCCGGGTGTATATGGCCCTTGCTTGCACATGACAACAATGATAGCATAGCAGAGGCGTATGATAGAGGAATTGGCATTGCATCTGTGAACTTACGATAATACTGATAAAACATAAATAGCAACAAACAAAATGGCATAGCATGAAGAAGAGAATATCCTGTTCAATAGCGATAATGATGATAATAATTGCAAGTTGATCTGCTCGATTTGATTGTGTTTGTGCAATTAAATGACAAACATTTCGTGAATAGATTTCCTATTGCTACTTGCACTTATACTTTTTCATATTTACTTCACAGTTTCATCGATCGCTTGTTTCTTTTCTCGTAGACACGAAATTATTATTTTTCTAAATATTGGGAAGTTGTTTGTCTAGCAATAATAACAACGCGTATTAACTCTTGTCAGATGTGCGAATCTTGGCATGTAACAGCTGGCCCCTAGTGATACGAATACGAGTTTCGAAATTCAACGAAAAAGTTTTTGTGGAACATTTAGATGATCCCAGTGCCACAGCCGATGTTATTTCTCACTAATTGCAAAGCTCTACTTTTTATAACAAAGAATGCTGTAATCTAGTCAATACATCGTCCAGACAATTCAGTAGCTTTAGTACGCTATATGGACGAGTCCCAAGGCTTTGTATGGAATTCACTGTTCGATAGGATTAAGTTAATGAGTTCAAAAAAAAAATAAAAGGACACCACTGATTCTGTTTTTAAACGTTATAATTTCTTTTGCTTCTTATTATGCACAGGTTCAAATTACAGATTTGATGTAATGTGTTCAAATTCAAAAATATTTCCAGACTTTTTCTAAATATCAAAACCACCCCGATAGAGTTCAAGAGGAATGTGTTTCAACGGTATCAATATGTGCATATTCAACCCAAAACTTAACGTTTTATTTTTGAACTGCTTAAAATATATCTATCTCATATGTGCCATGAGCGAGAGATAAAATAAATCATTTTCGAAATTTAAGAGTAACCGCTGTAATGAAATATTACATGAAATCGAATGAATGTGAATGTCAAGTGACATTGTGTTTGTGTTAAGTTCAATGACGAAGCAAAGAAAGCTGATTGTAATTCAGGTAAGAATAAATAGCTTTCTAATGTTTCTAATGGTAATTTTCTTTAAATATTACGTACTAAATGGTGCTGTTGTGGCATTTACTTTGAAGTCTGGGTTCGTGTGTGCACAAATCGGTGTAGTTTCGTTACATGTTCTCTTTGTTTACATTTGTTTATGCTAAGATATTTTACAATATTTCTTTTAATTCCAGGATTAGTTCACATCGATAGAACATCATGGATAGTAACGAGATACTTAGGTGTGAAGAGCGCTGAATGTTAGATAAGTACCTTTGTAATTTATAATTGATGATCTAAGATTCTTTGAGGTTATGTTTTCCTTTTTAGATGGGATACTAAACGCAGATGCAGCCTGAACATGCTTCCCCCGATGATATACTTGATTTCATGGACCTTGTATTAAAGTGACTTGACGAATTGGTTTATTTGCTGTTCTAGTGGAGAAAACATCTGAAAGGAAACAAACATTGTGGTATAATTTTGTGTTCTTGTAATGATGAGCTGTTATGTTTGTGTGAATGTTAATATTCAGTCAATTTGTGTTGCGGGTGTTCATTGGAAGTAAACATAATTTTGATATAGGACGTTTCAGTAGCGATTCCTTTGTTTTTACGCTAACCACGCGCACGAGCCCATCTTGTCCAGGATGTATGTTTATGATTCTTGCCATGAGCCAGCGCGATGGTGGGAGCCTCTCATCTTTGATAATAACAAGATCACCTACGGCCATGTTAGGCTCTACTCTGTTCCACTTAGGCCTCTGCTGTAGACGACTAAGGTATTCGGTCCTCCATCTACTCCAAAAAGATTGATACATGTGATGTATCCGATGCCATCTATCTAAAGCGTTCATGTTTAAGTCTAAAATTGACGGTTCTGGAGGTGCTATCAAGCTATCTCCTATTAAGAAATGTCCTGGGGTCAACGGAGTTAAGTCTTGCGGATCATGAGTCATTTCACATAAAGGACGCGAATTGAGGCAAGCCTCTATTTGTGTTAGTAGGGTGTTCAATTCTTCGAAGGTTAGTCTAAATTGCCCAGCTACGCGTTTTAAATGAAACTTAGTAGATTTAACGCCTGCCTCCCAAAGTCCACCGAAGTTTGGAGATGCAGGGGGTACAAAGTGCCAAACAACGCCTTCATTCGCGACTGCTGCGGCAATATCTTCATTTAGTGTAGTTATCATTTGTCCTTTCTGCCTAGTCAGCAAAGCGTTAGCACCTATGAAATTTTAGCCACAATCGCTGTATATATTTGAACATAGTCCTCGTCTTGACACGAAACGACGGAATGCTGCGAGAAACCCCAGGCTACTAAGATCGCTAACAATTTCATTATGAATGGCCTTAGTGGCCATACAGACGAATATGGCTACAAATCCTTTATAGAACTTGGAATTTCTCAATTTTGATGCTCGAATCTCGAAAGGTCCACAGTAATCAACTCCTACATGTTCAAATGGGTGCGACTTTCGAACTCTATAGGCGGGTAGATTGCCCATTAACTGGCTTCGGGTATTCATCTTTTGCTTATGGCAGATGATGCATTGATGTAGGAAACTTTTAACTGTGTTTCTGCAATTGAGGATCCAAAATCGTTTTCTGAGTGTTGCCATCATCAGTTGCGGTCCTCCATGAAAGGTGAGCCGATGAGTGTGGGAAATGATAAGGTTTGTCAAATACGAATTTTGTGGCAGTATCAATGGATAATTTTCATCGTAGGTTAAGTCTGCTTCATGTAATCTTCCTCCAACTCGCAGAGTTCCATCAGAATGCAAAAATGGGTTCAATTTTAATAGTGACGATTTTGTCGGAATGACCTTTTCAGCTTCCAGACATCGAAATTCGGTCGCAAACTTAGATTGTTGAGTTCTCCTTATCCAAAATTTCAATGCTCGATCGATTTCCATTGAATCAAGATGTGCTGATTTTTGCTTACTGTTAGAAGTAGCGGGTGGTATCTGTTCAATGAATCTGAATAAGTAGGCTGTAACGCGACACAGTTTAAGTAGCGAAGAATATATTTTGGTGAGATCAAATTCATCATCCTGAACAATATCTAATGATGAAATATTTCTGGTTTCAAGTTGTGTAGTTTGAAAATTCGAGCTTTGTGGCCAATGAGACTCAGGTGATTTTAACCAATCTGGGCCTGCCCACCATATTTCATTGTTTTTCAATTCAACTGGAGACAGACCACGCGTCGCCAAGTCCGCTGGGTTATCTTTGGATCTGATATGTCTCCATACGTTTTCTCCAAGAAGTTCATAAATGTGAGACACTCGATTCGCGACAAAGGTTTTCCATTTTGACGGATGCGCTTTAAGCCATGCAATTACAATCTCTGAATCAGTCCATGTGTAAATGTGAGCGTTTGGCAATTTCATCGATGTTAAAATGTACTTCATTAGTTTTGCCAGAAGAACGGCTCCGCACAATTCTAATCTCGGTAGTGAGACTGTCTTTATTGGTGAAACCTTAGATTTCGCAGTTAACATAGAAATCTTTCTGCCATTCTTACTTTCGATGCACAGATAAATTACTGCTGCATATGACTTGTGTGACGCGTCGCTGAAACCATGAAATTCAATGGAATCCTCACTTTGATTCATGCCTGTCCATCGAGGAGTTCGGATCTTTATGACATCAACTAACTTATTTCGAAATGCTGTCCATTCCTTTTCTACTTCAATAGGAACTTGGTCACACCAACTCAAGCCCAACAACCAGAGTTTTTGAATCATGATTTTCCCAGGTATCATTACCGGAGCAAGCCATCCTAAAGGATCAAATAATTTGGATACCTCCGATAATATTATTCTTTTTGTCACAAAATCGATGTGAGGATCTAAGTTCAATTTATAAGAAAATTCGTCCGTGGATGGATTCCATTTAACTCCAAGTGCTTTGAGTTTTTTTTTCGTATTTACCTCAAGTAGGACGTTCGCCTCTCGATGTGCAGGTGGTAAACATTCTAATATGGCGGGACAATTAGATGCCCATTTTCTCAATAGGAAACCTCCTGATTTCATTATGGATACGATTTGATCTTGCTTTTCCAGTGCATATCGTTCAAAATCGCTTCGGCTCCAATCGGATATTTTGCTTCTTCGTCCAATGCCAGCTGTTTTAGAGATCTAACTGCCAGAAAGGGTGCGCTCTTCGTTGCAAAGGTAACCGTCGTTAAGGCATAATCTTTAATGGGGTGATCGGTCGATGTTCGCCACACAATTCGTTGAAAATTTATGCATTTGGGATCAATTTTCACTTGCCTATACATCTTTTCAGCATCGGCCATAAAGGCTATCTCTCCAGCGAAGTAATAACGTGGGTAGTTCATCTTGGATAGTAGGTCCTTTCATTAAAATGTCATTTAATGATATTGCGTTTGTAGTTTTTCGAGATGCGTCGAAAACTACTCGCAATTTAGTGGTGGAGCTGCTTTCTTTAATTACTGCATGGTGTGGTAAGTAGCATGATGCATATGATCTCGTTCCATTTGGGCCTAATATCACATTGTCTTCTTCAGATGTTGTTGCTAGTTTCATATGATCTAGATCTAAGTATTCTTGAATGCAAGTCGAGTAGTGCTTATGTAGCTCTGGATCTTTCTTAAGCCGATTTTCCATTTGATGAAGTCGACCGATAGCAATGTCTCGGGATTTTCCTATATGCAAGTCATGATCATTCCAGAATGGTAGACTAACCTCATATCGTCCATCTGATAGTCTTCTGTAGGATTCTTTAAAATGTTCTTCACATGTCGTTTCCTCTTGGGATAGTATCTTAACATTTTCAATTTCTTCCAACTCCCAAGTTTTTTTCAGTTATTCATTCAAATCTAATGTAATAGGATATGACTGCATTTCCACTAAATTTTATCTTTTTTCACAAGTTTCTCCAGACAAAATCCATTCAAGAAGAGTGCGTTGTGCGATGAGATGCCCTGCTTCATCCTTGATCAGTCCATCGAGTATTATTTGTGCAAAAACATCGGCACCTAATAGAAGATCAATGCGGCCAGGCATGTGAAAAGTTGGATCAGCAAGATCGAGACGGATAAGTTGATTCCAGGGAGGAATTTGGATTTTTTGATTTGGCAGCAAATTCGTCAAATTTCGAAGGGCAAATCCATTGACATTCAATGATAAATCGTTGTTCTTTGAGGATTTTAAAACAAATTGAACTTTACTTCTAATGTGGCCGGTATTTATCTGATTAAGCCCTGTTATACTAGCGCTAACTGTTTCTTTCTTTAATTTTGGCCTTTGTACTGCCGCTTCTGTTATAAAGGATGCTTGAAAGCCTTGATCAATGAGAGCTCGAAGAGTGTGAATACCTGTTATGGACTCGACCTTTACTAATGCTGTCGCCATAAGTACTTGTTTAGGCCATGGATCATCTTTAACAAAATAATTTCGAAATATATCGCCAGTCGAGGTGCCAGGTACTGGGTTTGATCCGTTTATTTGTGTAGAGTTTAAGTGTAGATCATTTGTTCCTGATTTTGAGAACTTGGACTCTTTCACAATGTTTGGATGTGGTTCGTTTGCTGCTTTTAAAACTGTATGTTTCTCTGTCTGATGAACATGTTCTCCGCAAGAAGCTTGCTTGGATTTATAAGCGCCATGTTTGTGGAGAAGGGTATGATGTTTTGCTGAACAATATAAACATGTGAATTTGCTTGGACAGTCTGATTGAATGTGTCCTTGAGCAAGGCAGTTCAAGCAGAGACCTTCAGATCTGACCATTTCAAGTTTTTTGGCATGAGGCATTTGCTTAAAATCGTTACATTGTGTGGTAGAATGACACGCTGGGTATATGCTACATTTTGCCTTTGTTAACGTAAAGGTGTGACCCTTTGTGGGTTTTTCCCTATGAAAACGTTGGTCTCTACTGAACTGGACATTGGTCTTCTTACTCACTATAGCTTCTAGTGTCCTAAACCATCCTTCAAGAAAATCCCTCAATTCAAGCTCTGCTCCCAGAGCTGATGCGTTTCAGGAGGTAATTTCTGTATGATTATATAGACCATTAACACATCCCATCCTGTGATATCAATTTCCAAATTTTCAAGGGCTTGCAAACACTCTGAAGTAGTATCAAGAAGACTTTTAACACCTTGACTGTTTTCAGAAGTGACTGAATTTTGAGAAAGGAGAACCTTCAATTGTGCATGTATTAATATGCGCTTGTTATCATAACGATCGATGAGAAGCTTCCATGCAGCGTCGTAACTGTTATCGGTAATTTGATAATGGCGTAATAGATGTTCTGGTTCACCACTTAAATGAGCTTTCAAGTAATGTAGCTTTTGCACTGCGGATATTGTTTTGTTATCGTGAACTAGGGTTTTAAATAAATCATGAAACGATGGCCAAGATCTGTAATCCCCTATGAATTTTGGAAGTTCAATTCGCGAATGTCTTATTGATTCGTCCTTAACTGGCTCAGGTATAAGATAAGTTTTCACCTTTTCCTTCTCCTGGGTTTGTTCTGGGGTGATAGGAGGAAAATCTCTTTGAAAATGATATTCGATCGATGCAAAATATAATATGAAATCTTGTTCTAATTCAGAAAACATATCTTCTGCGAAGTAGCCGATCTCAAGCTCATCCGAACTATCAATTGATAATTGTAGAATTTCATTATGCCGCGAATTTATGTCATTCCACTGTTCTTGTAAGATTGCCAATCTTTTTTGATAGTAAGAAAATGTACGTCTGTCTTTACCGTCTTTCTTATAATTTTCCATGAATTTTTTCATTAAATGCTTTTTTTCTAATTGCATTTTAATTAGGCTTTCCATATTTTTTATTTAGTTTGTATGTAATAATAGAAAAAAAATACAATGGAACGGACTCACCAAATTTCCTTCTTTCAAGATAGTTTTTGTTGTGAAATGTTCGCAGCCTATACTGATCCGTAATGTGGCCTGTTACACTGTAACCGTTTTTTTTGCGAATAATTAACAATTCTGTTCCAAAGTTCACTCTTCGCACTTTCGCTATAACTAACTATCTATTTCGAGTTCAGTTCAATTTTTTCACAAATATCAAATTTCCAAGTCCAAAGTTCACTTTCTTATCATTTTACACAGTTTGTATCCGGCTCGAAGGACCATTAAATGTTCGATAGGATCAAGACAATGAGTTCAAAAAAAAAAATAAAAGGACACCACTGATTCTGTTTTGAAACGTTATAATTTCTTTTGCTTCTTATTATGCACAGGTTCAAATTACAGATTTGATGTAATATGATGCAATATGTGCATATTCAACCCAAAACTTAACGTTTTATTATTGAACTGCTTAAAATATATCTATCTCATATGTGCCATGAGCGAGAGATAAAATAAATCATTTTCGAAATTTAAGAGTAACCGCTGTAATGAAATATTACATGAAATCGAATGAATGTGAATGTCAAGTGACATTGTGTTTGTGTTAAGTTCAATGACGAAGCAAAGAAAGCTGATTGTAATTCAGGTAAGAATAAATAGCTTTCTAATGTTCTAATGGTAATTTTCTTTAAATATTACGTACTAAATGGTGCTGTTGTGGCATTTACTTTGAAGTCTGGGTCCGTGTGTGCACAAATCGGTGTAGTTTCGTTACATGTTCTCTTTGTTTACATTTGTTTATGCTAAAATATTTTACAATATTTCTTTTAATTCCAGGATTAGTTCACATCGATAGAACATCATGGATAGTAACGAGATACTGAGGTGTGAAGAGCGCTGAATGTTAGATAAGTACCTTTGTAATTTATTATTGATGATCTAAGATTCTTTGAGTTTATGTTTTCCTTTTTAGATGGGATACTAAACGCAGATGCAGCCTGAACACGGGCGGATACTCTAATCAAATAAAACAGATAATATAAAAAAAAATGTTAAAAAGGATGGCTTCTAAAAAACTGATTAAAAAATAGAAAATAATTTCTCCCTTCACTTAAGTACATCACAAAAGATCTCTGGAGATTCTTTTCATTTTGCATTTAATTAATTTTTTTAATTATATTACATTTGTGTACCTGTACACAAAAAGCAAATTTTGGGCAGCTGAAATTTTAATACTACAATGAATAAAAATTTCCGAAATTGAGATTTTGAGCTCCTAATATTTATAAAAGAAATAATTGCCTTTGACTTTGCTTTCTTGAGTACCATGAAAATTTTGAAATTTATTTTTAAATGTGATATAATTTCAAAATTAAATTAAATTTACATGAAGGGGAACTTTAGATTTGTGGTATATATAGGTAGGTACTCATTAAGTGAAAGGATAAATTATTTTCTATTTTTTAGTGCATATTTTGAAGCAAAGTTTTTTAAAAAGTTATTTTTTATATTTATTAGTTTTTTTTAGTTTTAAATTATTCTCAAATATGTTAGTACAAGAAATTTTTTCTTATTTTATTTTGTGATCGAAAGCTTAGAAAAACATGGCATGTTGGGAAAATCATCATAGCCGGGATAATTAATACCAGATTCAGTTTTCTTGCGAATATTTAATTTAAAGCAAATAGGTTTACACATATATTGACCCTACCTAATTAGAACTCCTCGGAAATTTTTTTTAACAAAATGTCGGTTTGAAAATAAATTATTGAAAAAAAAAAATAAATAACGTTGTGCCTTTAATTTTTGCAACAAATTGCAGTCTAGCCTAAGAAATTATGGTGTTTGAACTAAATGCAACTTATGTGAATAACATCAGCAGTAAGTCAAGGCGAGAAGTGTATGTATTGTCTTTTTTATGTGGTAGCAAATTTTATTATGCTTACGGGATCAAAAACTTAGTAAAATATTAATTAAAGAACTCCGACGTTATCTGGATGCTAATGAAATTTTCTTCCTGAAACGGAAAGAGAAAAGCTGCTGGTTCAAACTTCAGAGGCTGATAGAGAGTTATGAAAGAGCAAAATGCATATTTTAGGATGGAAAGGGTGTTTATGATTTTGGTATATTTCCCCTTAACATTCTCTAACACTCTTACTGTACACCCGTAAAGGGTAAATTTACTCCGTTTTCCTCAAAACGGTTTTGATATTTAGTAGTGCTGATGACCGTCGCATTGAGCTTACCGTTTGATATTCCAAGTGGAGATACAGCACCACAGAATTGTGAAAAGTAGCTATTTATCTTGTCACTCATTATTTAATGTAAATACATCTCGCAATAATATCCATACATACAGGGCCGGATCTATAGGGAGCATGCGGGGCACTTACTCCGGGCGCTATTTTTAAGGGAGCGGCAATACGACGGACGTGAAACGAGAAAAAAATCTAATTACAAGAATTACTTCAGTCTTCTTTCCGGAATCGGAAAGCTCCTTTGCTGACATCATACTTTTAATTGCGCTTACATACAGCCAGTATTGTTGCTTTCTATTAAGTCTGTAAGACCTTGCAAGCTAATTATATTAAAAATTCAGCTAAATCCTCACATTCTACCTTTGTATCATAGATGAAACGAATTGAGAAATTCTACAAATGTACTAAGATGGCTGGCTACCCTATGTTCCACACCATCCATCAATCTTATTGCAAATGTAGACAGAATATAAGACAGTAGGCACAACCACAGAGTTGCCAGAAAAATATATTTATGCCACCTAAATTTAGCCGGATTAAGGCCTATGAATCCGGGTAAAATGTCGGCTAAATCCTTTCAACCTGAACGGCCTGAAACCGTCTCAAATTTTAATCGTTCTAGTCGGGAAGATTCATGTTTAAAAGCGGCTAAAATAAACAAGAGAAAGAGTTATAATTGGTCTAAGATCATTAATATTATATATAGTTAACCGAAAGTTTTGTATGGCAAAACCAAGAGAGGGAACACCATGAATGAATTTATTTTCGAAACTTTATTTACTACTTTTATGAGAACGCTCTCCACGTCGACGCGTTCTCAGGTAAAGTCCAAATATATAGTGAAAAAACAAAGTTTTGCATGGCAACACCAAGAAATGGTTGCCAGTTTTATTCCATGCTTGAACTTGTATTTGCAATTTTTATGAAAATACCATGTACGAAATTTTAGCTCTCTACATGAACGCGCTTTCGAGCAGTGCCCAAATATATAGTGAAAATCGAAATATTTATATGGCAACCCTACGAAGAAGAAATTTCAGCATACTAAATGAATACATTCTCGAGTTATCCAATTCATTCTGTTCTACTATTACTATATTTCTATGCGTTACAAACGGAATGACAAATTTAGTAGACATCTAGGGTGTAAAACGCAGTTAGCAATTCTTTACAATTTTTTTCCAGCTAAATAGCGGCTAAAAGGCAGCTCTGCACAAGACCACATCCGACACGTGAAGATGGGAGGTAGAGCGGTCGCTATAGCTACATCCTTCAGGTTTGGGCACGTCACATAATTTCAAACATAATAAAATTGTTAATTTGTATTCTTTGTGTTAATGAAATAAACTGTATTTGTATGATACGATTTTTAACTTGCCTCTAATTTTAAAACAGTTTGAGATTCAAACGAAAATTAATAGCTTTAATGAATATCTTCTTTTTATTTTACAATCAGTATTGTTTCAAAATCAAATTGTTTTTCTGGTTTTAGTTCCAGGGTATGTATGTAATAAGTTATCTGTCATATATGCTGCATAGTAATACGATTTGCCCCAAATAAGGATTATTGTTAGAGGGTGTGGCTATTAACGTCTTTGCCCCCCCCCCCCTCCACCACAAACATTTCTTAGATCCGGCACTGCATACATATATATGTATTTTTCATTACCATACCTTTCTTCATTTGTAGGGAATAAAGATAGCTTGCGCCAAAAATGTGTTTGAAGAAGTATATGCAGTTTTATAATATTTCGTCCCTCCCATCCACCGAAAACTGAGCATTTGCAATGGGTTGAAATTGGTGAACGAGTAGTGGATATAGCAAAGCATCTTGGTATTCCACCATCATCTATAAGAACCATTACTAAAGATAAGGACAAATATAAAAAAATATGTCTAGATGCAGTACGCAATGAACCAAAAACGATAAAATCTAGAAGCACTATCATGGTAAAAAGGGAAAAACTTTTGTTGATGTGGATTGAAGATCAGACTCAGCGTAACATGTCTTTACGTCAAATGTTAATTCAAGAAAAGGCTCTTCATATTTACTATGATTTAAAAAAAATAATGGTGGACACTTGCGACGGACAAACGTTCAGTTCAAGCCGTGGTTGGTTTGATAGATTAAAAAAAAGATGTGGTATTCACTATGTTAAATTGTTAGGAGGAGCAGCAAGTATTTAATGTTGATGACACTGAACTATTCTGGAAAAAAATTCCAACCAGATCCTTTATTGCGCAAGATGGAAAGGTAATTTCTGGACATAACCTTGAAAAAGATAGGCTTACTTTACTGTTTGGAGGTAATGCCACCGGTGATTTTAAGCTTAAACCAAGTCTGGTTTATCACTCCCTAAATTATAGGGCACTGAAAGGGTATATTAAGAACAGATTGCCAGTATATTGGAAGGCAAATAAGAAGGCTTGGGTTACTAAATCAATTTTCCAGGAATAGTTTTGTTGAATATTTTTGTCCCGCAGTCAAAACGTTTTTTACCAATAATAATCTGGCAAATAAAGTATTACTGGTACTAGATAAGGCTCCCGGTCATCCAAAAGACTTAAATGAACTGTCTGAAGGTATGGTTAAAGTTGTATTTTTATCCCCGAATACAACATCAATATTACAGCCTATGGATCAATATGCAATTGCTAATTTTAAGCATTATTATCATAAGTTTTCATTTTCCCAAGCTCTAAATGCAACTGACGGTGACACTGGAGTTTAATATATTAAAAGCAATTAATTTAATTGAAAAAGCATGGAATGCAGTTTCGAAAAATTCCATGCACGGTTCTTGAAAAAATCTATGGCCAGAATGCGCTGATGATTTCAGAAGCTTTGTAGAAACTACTGCTGATATTCAGGCGGTAATTATGTCACTGGGAAGACGTCTGTGTTTTACCGATATGGATCAAAATGATATTGTGGAGCTAATTAAAACTAATAATACTGCATTAAAAAATGAAGAACTAATTGAATTGGACAAAAATAATTTGGAGGATAAAAAAAGAAGATGATACGGATTTAGCTGAGGCTAAAATTTTTAAAATGGAGGAACTTAAGGATGCATTAACATATCTCGAGAAAGCTAAAGAAATTTTTAAAAGGTGTGGTGATCCAATATTAGAACGATGCTCCAAAGTAAACAGAGAATTGATAGTGCGGTAAGATCTTATAGAGAGTTGTACGATAACAAAAAGAAGCCTTCAGTACAGTTAACATTGCATCAATATTCTACTAACGCGCCGAGGATCGTTGAACTAACGACTAGCCGTGGGTCATCCGTAATAACTATTTTTAGTTATTTATGCGAATCGTCTGAAGAGAGCATGTACGCTCAATAAATGTTTTTTTATTACTTTTAATTAATTTAATAAAAAAATTCAGTTTTATTTAATTTTATATTCTTATATATTTTCCCTATAATAATAGTAATCAAGTGTTTCTTCAAATGAATTTAATAATTCTTTAAGGTTTGAATGTAGAGACCTACTATATGTAGTACATACTATATATTTTGTATTTTAATTAAATAAAAAAATTGAGTTTATTTAAGGTTATTTTATTCTAATAAAGAATTAAAATCTAATTTTCACAATCTTTATTTTTTAAATCTGTTCAAATGGCCTAATATTTCTTAATTATGTAAATTTGTATAATAGCAGTATTTTTTCTAGCAGGATATTTAATTGCCCCGTATAACGTTGTTTCGGTACAGAAGTTGTCAGGATTTTACGTGAGCACCTGCCAAGTATGGCTTAATCTCACGGCATTCTTCATGCACGCATTGTAAAGATCAATCAGATTCCTCGTGTCGAAACAACGAGTACCAGTATGCCAAATAAGCATGACATGACATCAACTTACTTGTAGATGCGAGACCTATCCCATCTCTTCCGATCTCAGGTCACGGCACCCTAGACCACAGCCACTACGATGCTCCCATAAAGGGGCCATCCCAAGTTGAGGTGAATAAAACCTTGTTATCCAGGGCTCCTCTAACCCCGTAGTACCAAGTTAGCCAATGTCGGGCCGCCCATTTGGTATGGCTTTCGTACAGCATGATCAACGGACCATGAATACTCCCAGTTTCAATCTTTCATGCTAGATATCTTTTTTAAACGGTACTGGTAACTCCGTTCGGGCCTAGATCTTATTAGCAGCATCAAAAGAATCGTACTTGGCCTATACAGGTAATACAACCCTTATGTCGCTGTCAGAGGGGACCACGTGAAGGTTAAGATGTGCCCAATTCAGTCTGGATAGGCTTCGTGATTCACCATGTGGATCATATAGCTGACCATGCATACTAACCATATAAGCACTACTAACATACATACCTGATTTCCGTTATCTATCAACTTATTCATCATCTCATCCTTGCACCACTATGTCTGAGATTTTATTATTCTGACTTACATGAGTACATAACTTCAATTGCATGGTGGGCCATCCGCCTAGCATCTACTACAGTACCCACACAGCCAAAAATCTCAATTTAAATTTCACTAAGGTAGCTTTACCTCACCTTGAGAAGTACCAATTCGCGCCAATAGCACTCAGCTAACTATACCGCACTACTGTACGCACTCTCCTGGGAGATGCCAAAGCGATCTACAATACATCAAAACACCAAAACGCTCCTATAATCATCAACAAACCAACAAATTTCATCTATCAAGTATGCATGCTTTCCTCTTATACAGCTTTCACCTTGTTCAGCATTGCGCTTCACAGACTACTTCCCCCCCCCCCCCCCCCTGTTGTTTCGGTACAGCAGGAACTTATTTAAAGTAATAAATTTCAATGGAAAGCAATAGCTGCATTCCAATTTTTCATCTTTTACACCATCTTTCCTCTAGCTACTTTTTAGATACAGTCCTCGAGCATAGCTCAAATTAGGTAAATTATGCTTGCGAAGACTGCTTATTTGAGAAATCTTGAACGACAGACAGCTTAAATAAGCTCAGAGACTTATAATGGTATAAGCAATTGCTTTCATTTTTATTATTTTGAACTATTGCCCCCCCCCCCCCCCGAGAGCAAATGTCTGGATCCGCCCTTGATGAAATTTTGATTACTGCATCACAGCTCCTCTCGGCTGGGGCAATCAGAAAATGAAAATAAGCCTTTTCCAATTATTTTTATCACACTATTTTTTAGAACTACATAAATTCAACAACGTGTTAAACCCTGATTAATCCTTTGAAATGTTAACTGATACAGGTTTATAATAAAAGTTTGAATGTGGATACAGCAAAAGAAAAAAACTCAAACAGTACATGAAAACGGAATATATTCAATCAAACATTAAGTGAAGATGTAACAAGTGACGAATATAAAGATAATGATGATGATTATAACGCAGTGCAATCCAGTGAACTAATAATAGAAGGTAAAAAAGTGAATGTACCACCGACGAGAACCCAAGAAAACCACCTAGAATAATATGCTGGTATTACAGATAATCAATTTACATACATTACCATATTCGCATCAATTTTCTGCCTGTACATTATTTTTTCAACATTACCTTCATCCCAAGTTTCTTGGGAAAGATGTTTATCAAAATTGAAATTTATTTTAAATAGATTAAGAAATTATTTAAGTCAAGGTCAATTTCATTTCATGGTAATATCATATACGAAGTACGAAATATAATTATATAAAAAAAATGAACTATTAAAGAAAATGTTAAATTAAACAAAATTGCATTTTACAACTAAATTTATGTTAATTTTATACAAAAATTATAAAGTCATATTGGTTATGCAAGCAAAAATCATTAAGCTGTCAGTGCAGTGAAGCTTTTTGTTTTTGTTTTTCTATAATCGAGAATCTAAAACTAAAAATTAAATAGCCATTAAGAAACTCAACTCAAATTGTTTCTGAACTTCCACTGTGATATTTTTAAGTATGTACATTGTAACGTCTGATTTTTTGCAAGAGTAATCAAGTAATTTCCATTGCTTTTTCGATATCCAATTTCTTCCTCAATTTATGTAACCAAAATAAACTATGTTTGCTTGAATTCTCCTATGATTTCCATAGAGACCCTTTTTTGTCGTTTATTCATGAAGAAGTTCCCTTTTTCGCTTACATATATGAAGAATAAGATTGTTGTTAAGCATTTCCTTCATCTTGTGCCGTAGTTCGAAGTTAAAATAATAGTTATAAAAAAAATTTTTCTTGCAACGGTTTTCTAGTTTTTCGAAGAAAATTTTTTTCAATTGCTGATAATATGATATATGACTTTATTCCAATTGTTTTTCCCTACAAACATTAAATTATTTGCGAGTAAGTAAATCGTAATCTCTGGCTAAATATTCGAGAATGAAGTCGCTATCAAATGGAAAACAGATTACCATAGTAAAAGGGACATGATTCTCAACACATCAACGCGCGATATTCTATCAATACAGAAATGCTTAAGAGCTTAAAATGAACCGAAATTGAAGTTAAGAATGTTGTAGATTCGAACTACGTGTTTGTATTAGTGCTGGTTACATCTCAATAAACATTGTGGCGATAGAAATGGCAATCAAAATTGTACTGTCCTTATATTGCCATAGCGTTGTTTTGGCGATAGCTCGAGAATTAAAGTCAATTAAATATTCCTGGAAATATTACGATTGGAGTACGGATCGCTTTCTTATTGCGAAATTATTGAATTTCTATTGTATAGATCCCTAGTACTCCAGATGTGGTGAGAGCGAGGTGTATATATATAAACAAGACGAAGCTTTTTTTTTACTGTCAGTAACTGATATCACTTATCTATCCATACTATGTTTAAGTTTTTAAAATGTCTAGACAAACTATTAAACAGTCAGCTAGAAAGAATGCAGAGCGTATTGTATCCTATTTATGTTCAAATTCAACCCGTACTAGTAGAGAAAATTTACATAATATTATCCTTTCAAATTCCGTTGCAAATATTTCTACTGATACCGACTCTTGTGATTCAAGCGATTTTATACCATGTACAAGTATTACCCAAAATGAAGATCTTAGAGAAAAATTTGCTCAATAGGCTACAAAACATCTTTTAAGTTGAAAAGCCCAGAATGAACTACTACACATTTTAAAAGAAGCCAATATTAGGGACTTACCTGCAGATACTAGAACCTTAAGAAACACACCAAAGGACGTTTGTGTTATAAATATGGGAAGACGACCTTACACTCATTATAGTCTAAAAGACTGTCTGATTGAATCCTTAAATACTGAATATCTTTCTAAAGAAATTTTTTGGTTGTCAATGTAAATGCTCTACCAATATCGAAAAAAAAAACAAAACAAAACTTCCAGTATGGCCTATGTTATGTAATATTGTCGGTACATTCGGAATGATGTGGCCTTTACCATTCTTGAAGATTTTCCTTCTGCCAATTCAGAGTTAAACTATATCCGGATTAGGTTCAAACTTCACAAGCACATCATATACTTCTGTTTCCTTTATCGCAGCCCAAATATGTCTGATGACGACACGGTATCCGTATTTGACAATATCACCAACAATATTGATCATTTGCGTTCTGTCTCCCTCTCTTTCGAAATCGTCCTGGCAGGCGATTTTAATGTTCATAATATACCGTGGCTCAGACATTCTTCTACCACAAGTCCTGCGGGCCGTTTCGTTGAACTCTTCTGTGAATCATTTAACTTACAACAACTAGTGGATGCACCAACGCGAATTCCCGATACAGCTGGAGATTAAGCTAATTTACTCGACTTGTTTCTAACATCTCATCCGGACAAATATTCCATCTCAGTCGGTTCCCCTCTCGGAAATTCAGACCATTGTTTAATCACGGCTCAATTTACCACCTCAAACCTGTGCCGCCCAACTTCTCCACAAACAAGTAGGCTCCTTTGGCACTATAAGAATGCTGATTGGGAAAGTCTCAATAAGTATCTTACAGAAATTGATTGGTCGATCTGTTTTGCTTCGAGGGATGTTGATGTATGCACATCAGAATTTAGTAACATACTAAATCTTGGCATGTGTGAATACATTCCATATTCTTACAGCAGATCTCAACAACAGCATGATCGCTCCTGGTTTAACGATAAGTGCAACCAAGCTATAAAAGCGAAAGGGTCTGCTTTTCGCATCCGGAAAGGAAACAAGTCTACAAGACTGCACGGAACACCTGCAAGTCCATTATCCAGAGAGAAAAATGTCTTTTTGACCAGAATATTAGACAAAGAATCTTGGCAAGCCGCAAACGTAGCAAAGGTTTCTGGTCCTTGGTCAAAACCATCAGGAACTACTTCACCAGTTCCTCTATACCTTCACTACTTAATAATGGTGAAGTGATTGTTGACTCCCTGGATAAAGCTAATATTTTAGCTGCTAGATTCGCTTCAAATTCTTGTCTTCCAGCCACTTCACAAACACCTGTTTTGCATCGCCCGTGTGAATGTGTACAAGAGCCAATACACGTTCGTACCAGGAATGTGTTCAGGGTCCTTAAGGGGATCAACATCTCCAAAGTCGCAGGTCCTGATGGTTTTTCGCCCCTGTTAATTAAAAGCTTTGCCTCATCCTTGGCTTAACATCTGCGCAAACTATTCTACTTGTCTTATTCAACAGGAAAATTTCCAACTGCTTGGAAGCTAGCTAACGTTCAGCCTATTCCCAAGAAAGGAGAGGGTAGCGATCCCTCTAATTATCGACCAATTGCGATCACTTCGATTCTTTCAAAGGTTTTTGAATCTATCATTAACTCACAATTAATGAAATATCTAGAAACTAATCCTCTCATCAACGAGCGCCAATATGGCTTCCAAGCTGGATGCTCGTCTGGAGACTGCTGACCTTTCTTACTGAACGTTGGAACCGTAGTGCTCTAGATATTTCAAAATCGTTTGATATAGTCTGGCATCCAGCCCATTTAGCCAAACTTAAAGCACTTGGTCTCTCTCCTCCTCTTCTATTATGGATTGAAAGTTTCCTATCTAGTTCCCAAATACGTGTTGTACTAGATGGCTTTACATCTGAACCGCATCCCATAAATGCCGGTGTGCCTCAAGGCTCTGTTATCTCTCCAACTCTCTTATTAATTTTCATTAATGATCTGCTTTCCCTTACTTTCAATCCCATCCATAGTTTCGCATATGACAGTACTCTTGATTTCGCTTACTCCTTTGACACTCTTGCGGACGCCAGGGGGAATGCCGCATGTGTTAAACGAGATTGCATGATTAGATCATTGAATAACGATCTTAACAATATCCGCGCTTGGGGCAAAGCGAATCACGTCGAATTCAATGCATCTAAGACCCAAAGCTGTCTCATCTCATTAAAAAAAAGATCACAACTTAACCACACCTGTTTCTTTTGATAGAGCATTATTTTCTGATTCACCGTCACTAAGCATTCATGGCATTAATACTTCCAGTAAGTTAAACTGGACAAATCACATCTTCTCTATTGCCAAAGAAGCATCGAAATGTCTTGGATTTCTGAAAAGGTGTAAGAAATATTTCAGCCCGTCAAATCTAGCGCTCCTCTACAAGTCCTACATTAGACCTAGAATGTTACACAACTCCCATATATGGGCCGGGGCAGGTCGCACAGCCTTAGCTTCATTGGATAGTGTGCAAAAGAGAGCAACAAATTGTGATATCTACTCACTCGAGCACCGCCGCAATGTTGGGTGTCTTTCGCTCCTTTATCGCTATATGCATGGTCAATGTTCTGATGAATTATCTAGTCTAATCCCTTGTAGAATGATTCCTGCACGCAATACTCGCGCTGTAAACCGCGCACATCCTTTAATTACTTTCGGCCGTGCAGTAAAATTCCATGATGCTTTTTCATCCCGAACAGTGCGAATGTGGAACAGCTTACCATCTTCTGTTTTTCCTCAGGCATACAATCTGCGGAAGTTTAAGGGCGATATACATCGGCACCTCCGCCACTCTCCTCATATCCCGTAATCCTTTTCCTATCTCCTTCCAGCCATGCTGTGCTTTGCATCATAGGGTATCCCCTTAGCTTGGCTTAATAATATAAAAAAAAACATCAAACGTTTTATTGGTGTGTTTGAAGGCAATTTAAAGCCAGATAAATTTCTAAGTAAGTTATCTTTAGAACTTCAAAAAATTTTCGATGAAGGAATGGAATTCCAAAATAAACACATCACGGTCTCAGTAAGAACTCTCCTCTGCGGCATATAGGATATCATAGTGGCATAAAACGCACTCATATGGGTGAATTTATTCGAAATCATCTTTACTTCCCACCTTTGGAAGAGTATTTGTTAAATAGTAAGAAATCATTGCGACATAGGTTACAATCTGAACACTATCATAAAATGACCCCATAATGCTTGAAAACTTGGAAATCTACGTAATAAAAGAGTTTAGTATGGATTATATGCATATTGTGTGCTTGGGGATTATAAAAACACTTCCTATATCTTGGATGTTATGTAATTATTAATTCTAAATTTCCAGAAAAACAAGTTTTTATCAAAGGGATGGGATGATGTTCCGGCTTTCATAAGAAGTGATCTCAAGTCATTGCTTTCTGATGAAATTTCGAGTAATGAGTACTGCCAAATGAACGTGTTTAGTTTTGTTCTCGTGCTCTTCCGATTTTCAGTTTAATTTTTCCATTTTTACGATTTTAATAGTCTCAGTGCCTACATATTTAACATACCTAAGGTGTGATTAAATAAAATAATTTTACATATTGGTCAAAGTTTTCAAATTATTCGTACCTAGCGCTGTTGTACTTTTTACGCTATTGTTCTGACAGTTCTTCTTATCTACTACTAAATGTCGCCAGCCAACATCTAAAAGAGAGCAAGAGTTGACACAACATAGCGAAGACTCTTCTTCTAATTCTGACGCTCTTCAAAACAAACAAATAAAGAAGCAGCTCCACATAGTAGTGCGGTAGTCTCTGGTGCTTTTACTGCCTATGAAATTATGGTAAAACTGGTGGAGCTTGAATACGGTCCATTCTGTCTAAAATGAACAAAATGCTCAGCACATTCAGCAGCCGCATATCTGCCTTGGAAGGTATTGTAAACTCTTTCCAGAAGAATCTTGAATCGAGGCGCAACGAGAACATCGAAAATAAAGAGAGTATGCAGTGTTTAGAGCGCTCTTTGGATATTTTGATAAGATGCATCCCGGAAAAAAGTGACTAGAATGTGAACAAGTTGGTTCAAAATATGTGTTCAGTAACTATCAGCTTTCACTGTATACATCTATTTTCCGCTTGAAGCGCAGATCAGTTCAGGAGGGACGTCACCGTAAGCTAGATGGTCCCATAATTGTGAAGTTCTCTTGCCCTGCTGAAAGAAAAGCTTCGCTGCTACCAATGAACTCCTGCAAGATGCTATAAAACTTCGATCGGAGCAAAAGTTTTTCCATATTTGCGAAAGATGTCATAGTACACATCAGATTGAAGAAGGACGATCGTACATTGAGGGTCACAAATCGGGACCAGCTGTTCTCCATGTGCGCAGCAACCAGCCGTTCGGACGCATAGTACAGGCATATTTACTACTTCATTATTCTTTTGTTTATTTGTCTAGATAATTTTTTATTATTCTTAGTTTTACTTTTTGCTTCTTATATCTTAGTTTTGACTTTTTCATTTTGTTCATTTAACCTTTCTTATTTTATTGTTTCAAATTCTGTTGTGCCACTTGTGGGGTTAGGAACACATACCGCAAATGAGAATGTACCAAGGTATATTAGAAGATAAAGTATTCCCATTAAAATGTTGGCACATTGCAGCTGATAGCCTGTGACGTATTTCTGTGACTAACGTATATACATTTTTATGGGAAAGACAGAGAGAGAGAAGAGAGAGTATTGTGCTCTTGTTACCGTCTTTCCTATACATTTCGCAATATTACGTCACCTAAGAGGGAAACATGGTTCGTAATGGGAATACCTTGGGAATATACAAAATTTGATTTTAATGTTAGCGCTGTGAGTGTGAACACATATGTTTTATTATTTAAAATGAACCTTGTAACTGGCTGCGCTCTGCGATGTATCCTTTATGAGTACCAATGAGGTTCAAAACAGGGTGAGAGTAAGAGTACTTCTTAATATTTTTTGCCGTAGGTCGAATGGTTTAAACATCTGCTCCCTGAATGCTCTCAGTCTGAGGTCAAAAATGGATGAAATTTTAGATATTTTTGCAGATTTTTATATCCATGCTATTTTGATTAGTGAATCTTGGCTGAACTCCAACATCCACTCATTTCTTGTAGCTATCCCGGTTATAAACTTTTTCAAAATGACAGATTACATCGAATGGGTGGAGGTGTTTCTGTTTTTGTTAAAGATTGTCCGAAGGCCAAGCTTATTAATTATTCGAGTTTACTTTATATCGAATTTGTTTGTGTTGAAGTTGTCAATGGTTTTGGTAAGTGTGTGTTATCTTCTGTTTACTGCCCATCTGAAGTTTTTAATGTTGGAAATTCCGAGGAATTTGCAAATATATTCACTGACCTTACTCACAGATATTCCAACGTTATAATAGGCGGTGATTTCAATGTAAATTTCCTTTTCCGGACCACCAGGTCTTATGAGTTTACATTTCTTCTGCAGTCCATGCACCTCAGTGTCATAAATGAACTCCCCACATACTGCAATACAGGCAATCCATCTCTGTTGAACCTGTTTGCTACGGTGCTGTTTCAGAATCAACTAGGCCCTCTATCGACTTTTGACCATGACTTTCTGTTTTTAACTTATAACTTTTCTGTCAATCCAATTCAGTTAATGAATTCCTCGAATTCCTTTGCTCGGCAAAGGTGTCTCAGAATGTGATTCTGATCCTGATTACCTTAATAAGTACTCTACTTCTCAAACCATCCATTCCTCAGCTAATTCCGATGTTACTCCTACCACTTCTTCTGAGGTTCCAGATTATCTGGCATATGAAGGTGACTTCAGCTTTAACTGTGTTGATGGTGTGCAAGTAGTTAACGCCATTTATGCTTTCAAGCCTGAGGTAGTGGGATCCGATCATGTATTGCCCTGTTTCATAAATTTTTTTTTCTCTGGCTCGTCTATCACATCCTGCACATTTTTAATACAAGTTGGACATCCTCGCAATTTGCTAGAATTTGGAAAAGTACGATTGTGCAGCCCCTTGCTAAAGTTGCATCTCCTAGTTACACAAGCAATTTTTGACCAATTAGTATTTTGTGTTTTTTGTCTAAGGCGCTTGAAAAACTTATGCATGAACAGATCTTACTTTACTAGGAATCAAATCAAATGGTCACGCCGTGGCAGTCAGGATTCAGAGCTGGCCACAGCTGCGATGCTGCTTTATTAAAAGTAGCATCCGACATTCGCAGGGCTCTTGACAAAGGTCACCTAACAGTCCTGGCTCTCCTGGATTTTTCATAAGCCTTCGACAGCGTCAACCATTCCAAGCTCCTTACCATCTTATTCGACCAATTTGGATTTTCTTCATCTGCGGCAGCACTTATCGGAAGCTTTCTTATTGCACGATCTCAGCAACTTAAAGTCCATGATTTACGTTCGACAAGCTTGCCTCTTACGTGTGGGGTACCTCAGGGCTCAACCTTAGGCCCTTTATTATTCAGTATGTACATATATTATCTGCCAAACATAATAAAAGACTCCAAAATACACTTGTATCCGGATGACGTCCACATATGCTTGAATAGGCCGGTTGGCCTGATAGAGGATTGTATCGAGAGAATTAGCACAGACTTGAAGAGAATCTCTGAGTTGTCCAAGAGGTGCGATTTACTTTTAAATCCTAATAAATCAATGATTTTAAATCGTGAGAGGCTTGATGTATCACAATTTCCAACTGTAACTCTGAATGGCACAGCTTTACCTTACGTTACCTCTGTTCGAAATCTGGGAATTATCCTCAACTCTTCTATGACTTGCTGCGAACACATTAAAAATACATTAGGTAAAATTTATGGCATACTTCGAAGGTTGTGGTTATCTGCAAGGATTCTGTCTCCTTCTTTTCGCTCTAGGCTGGTGAAGACACTTCTCTTGCCCTATTTCACAAGTGGATGCATTGTCTTCGCTCACTTGGATTCGATATGAAGGAGAACGCTGGATGTCGCTTATGATCAGATTTTCCTCTTCCATAATTCCCTATTGGGTATGTCATTAGATGTTTATCTGACACTGTTAAATTCTATTTCTCTTCATAAGGTCATCTACAGCAGGCGTGTCGGATATCTATTTTCCGACCTCAGCTTTTTAAACATTAGTAGGCACTTAATGCTGCGTGTTTACCGCTATCAACATAGAACTTTAGAACGCTCTCACCTTGTTCATGTAGCTCGCTCTTGGAACAGTCTACCAATGGCATTGCAGCGTACGAACTCGGCCAGTTCATTCAAGGTAGTGCTAACTCGTCGTCTGGCTTCAGATGAGAGTCATGCGGGCTGAAATTGCCCTCACACTCCGAAATAACTACATACTGCGCTTTTATTTTTGTTTTTATTATTATTTCTTTTCCATTACATATGGCTTCCCGTTTTGTATGCTTTCTCATTCCCTGCAATGCTGTTAGTTCTTGCTATTGCTTATTTTCAAATTTCAAGTTTTTTCTTGTTTTATTATCACTTTTGTGTTAGTTTGTCATTTATAGCTTTAATCTTTTCTTTAATCTTGTTTTTTTCATTTATTCTTAGTTTAATATCAATTTAGCATTTTCCTTTAAACATACCAACTAAGTTTCTATCATCAAAGATTTCAACATTTGAGATAATTTAACCCAATAAATAATTTGAATTGTAGTGGTGAGAGAATTTAGCTGGATTGGCACAACGCATAAGCTTCTGTGAGAATTTTGATTACAACAAATGCTTTAAAATGTAACTATATTCTTACTTTAATGTTATTTCCACTGATCTTACATTATTATTATACATATTAATTATTTACAGATGCTTGTTTTGAAATATTTTCGAGGACAGACGAGAAAAGCAGCGAGCGATTTATGAAATAGCATTTTCAATATGGCAATGACCACATCTTAAAAAGACTTTGGACAAAAAAAGAAGAATATAATAATATTTATGGTATACGTTTCATATTATAGTAATAGTAATATTATTTAATTAACAGATCCTAAGATCACCCAAAACTTACTAAATCTGCAATTTAATGACTTAAAATTGATTGCAAACGATTGAATTGCAAAATAATATATATGTATAGAATATAAGAATGTTTATCTTCGTAATGATCATAAAATGAATCACTTACACGATTTATACGCGATGCATCATTTACCCTCGTTAAATCGATAGATATGCACATAATTCCGTCAACAAAAAATAACTTTTATGCGATAAAATTCGATTGCATTGGATTTATAGCAGGATTGCTTTGCACATCTTAAGATCACATTATTTTTTATTATAGGTTTTTCCAGAGTTCGCCTCAAAGTTTATGACTTCTGAGGTCTAAATTTTGTATAAAAATGTTGTGTATTATTAGTACTACAGTCAATACCCAGAGTAAAAGATTTTATTTTATAAATACACAAAATAAAGTGTGTAATTGGGAATAATTGCTTCAGCGTTGTTACCCGGAGCAATTAATTGAGTCGCCAAATTGATCACCGCCATATGATTAAGCGAACTCACTTGCGACTGTTATATATTTGTATTAATACCAGGACTTGCTTCGTCGTTCTCCGTTTTTTTGTTTTAACAAGGAGTAGGACAATAATTAGTTACTTGAACATTTTTTACAATTAACTTTGTTTTGATGCATAATGGCTGCACCCACCATACAGCGTGACCTCATTTTGATAATAATAAGCATTTGCAAGCATCAAATAGGCATTTCACCAGACTTGGAGAAAATGTATCGCTAAGTTCAATTGGCGACACGGACATCTGATCGGAAATATCATGGAGTGCTTTGGAGAGAAGACTCAACTTTACCAGTTAAGCACTATCAACTCACAACAGCACCTACAGTACGAATTCAAAACCATTCTTGGCTACAAGAGTACGTACTCCATCCAATAGCTGAAGACAATAAACAGCAATACCCTTCAACAACTTCAAGATTCGAAAATTGCTTCTATGTAGATGATCTGCTTACTGGTTGGGATAGTGTCTATGAGGACATAAAAACTCAGTGGAAATTGTTCACAATTTTTAACTCTATCGGTTTTACACTACAAAAGTGTAAGTCAAATTCATATGAATTCATTAGGAATCTAGTGACGGTCAACAAATCAAACACCAGACTTTAAATTGATATTGATAAGAGTTATAGAAAGGTTCTAGGTTTATTATGAGATCCAGACAGTGACAACTTTTCATTTTCAATTAAAGAAGTTTCAGATCCCGTATTCACAAAACGCTATCCAAAATCATCGATCCACTGGGCCGGCTGGCACCGTCTACCATAGTTATATCAAAATTCTTTTTCAAAACCATATGGTTCTCTTCCACGCAAGTTAATCAACAAATCGCAAATGTTCGCTACATTTCAATAAGTATTCAACTCATCTCTATGGTTTCTCAGATGCTGCTGAGGGTGCTTATGATGTGGTAGTTTATAGCATCGTTTTTGATTCTAAGGGCGAAAAGAAATCAAATTTAATTATATCGAAATTCAGAGTGGCTCCTTTAAAGCATGTATCTCTTCCGACGTTGGAGCTATGCGGTACTGTTCTCCTAACTAGACTCATCAAAGCTACTTTAAACTCACCAAATAAAGAGTTTTATGCATGGACGGAATTCAAAATTGTATTGTGCGGATTATCAGATATCCCGCGTTGATGGAATATCTATATACATATATAAAACAGGACAGCTGAGATTCTCAAAGTGATTCTATCAAACCGATGGTATCATATTCTGTCAAAGCAAAATTCGGCAGACTGTGCCACCCGTCGTTTAACACCTTCACTACTTGTAAATCGTAATACTCTGTAGACCGCAATTTCTCACAGAGAACACGTCAATCACTTAGTCCTTTCATTGATCATGAAGGGATACTAACAGTAGTAGGTCGCCTTAAATATGCACCATGGAACTATGAGACCAAATGTGCTATCATTCTCTTTGAAAAATCACAAGTCGACATATTCAGCAATCTACATGAACGATATATCCATCCATCAGTTTAATTTTTGGTCAGCATTCCAAGTCCGAGCTACTGGATAATTGGATCATGAAATTTGGTGACATAGCTAACCCACAGCTACATCCATTAGCTTCAAGCAGAAATCAAAATCAATAACAAGTAATTAATAGGATCACTACCAATATGCCGAGTCTCATCTGGACGTCCTTTCTTTCGAACAGGAGTAGATTATGCAGGTCCATTTAAGCTATATATCCGAAGAAAGCGAGAAGCCCTTCCAGTAAAAGTGAATACATTGCAGTTTTTAACTGCACGGTCATCAAGGCCATCCACATCCAGCTGGTTACCGATTTGTCAACTGAGGCCTTTCTAGCGGCATTTTTAAGGTTTACCTCTCACGGGGGTATCCCCTCGATATGTACAGTAATAATGGCTCAAATTTTATAGGAACTAGTCACCGACTCTCCGAGCATCATGTTTTAATTATGTCAAAAAACCATAATGCTTTAATATAAAATTTTATTTCGCATATAGGCACTAATCTCCACTTTATTCTACTACTTGCTCCACATGTCGAAGGCATTTGGGAGTCTGCAATGAAACTAGTGAAGACACAGCTGCAACGTGTTTTCAGTGAAATTATACAAACCCATAAAGAGATGAAAACTTTTCTTATCCAAATAGACGCCATTGTCAAATCCTGCCCTTTATATTCGATATCAAGAGACCCGAAAGATTTTAATACTCTCACTTCGGCTCATTTCCTGAAAGGCCAGTCATCCCGGAACCAACACTTACTTCTGAGAAGATATAACCACTTCAACACTGGGAGCATTTACAAGATATGGTACAAAGATTTTGGAAAATATCGAAGAGAAGACAACTTTTCAGCAGTGTCCAAAATGGCAGCAACTCGACCCATCGTTGAAGGGAAGCGATTTTGTAGTCGTAAAAGCTAAAGCTAGAGCTACTGGGTCGAACCTCTAAGGTACATCAAGGAAAAGGCCATCTGGTTCGCATTGCAACTGTAAAAACAAAACATGTAGAATGTCGGAGACCAAATGTAAAACTGCATCTGTCAGTTTCTGGCCTTAAGTCGAAGATCAAAAATTCCAGGGTTTATTGCTGTCCTGATGAGATCGCCCTGTTACTGCTGATCGAAACACTTACACACAGTACCTATACTCTTAAAAATTTCTTTATGGAATTTTTGATCTTCGGCTTTAGGCCAGAAACTGACAGTACGTGGGTACTTATATTTTCATTTTCTTTGCTCATATGCAGTAGGTTGAGAATTACCTGTAGACCCGTATATTGTACGGCTCTCGAAAGAGTAAAAAACTCATTACCACTTTCCACGTAAAACTGCATCGTTTACCAATTACTTAAGGAAGACTCCTTAGTGGTGTTTGATGATTCAGGAAAACTTCATCGGGTCTATCTTTGGAAGAATGCCTAAAGGTTGGATCTATCATACAGCATTTCTCAAATTTAATGTTGATTAATTTTCCTGCTTACTGGTCAGGTGCATAGCAACAATTTTATGCAGAATAGACGCAGGTAAAAATTCTTCGAGTGTATCAAATAATTTTCCAGCACTTGAGATTTGGGATCTGAAATTAAACTAACTTGTATCCCTTAACAAGTTTTATGATCAGTGATCGGAGTGCGAATGAATTTGACTAGCAATAGCAACTCAGCAAAATTTACAAAAACGGGAATCTATTATGTACCTACATGTTATACTTGATAGAAAAGGTGGACATTATATACTTTGAATGAAGTCGTAGCTAAATATAGGTATTGATTGAAATAAATTTATGCGTACAAGATTTGAATCTAAGCTTATGTTTCTTACCAATCCTGTACAGCGATCTAAACTGGCCATATGCGTGTAGGATGGAGGTACTCTTCCATAAGACTCTTCAATGTTGCCATAAACAGAATCATTAAGCTAATGATACTATATTTTGTGGAGAGAGGGATCTCTAAGAAAGTAATCACTTAGCGAATTAATGGTGCTCATCCACTGACATGTAATAAGAATGCAATGAGCATCCTATAAGCATTTTGTTAAGATTACATTTATCCATCTTCAACTCCAATTCTATATTCAGGATGCAGTCAAAGTATTTGCCATTAAATTCAGCAACGGTAAAACTTATATTTTAGTGTTAGCAATGTTATATAGCTTTGATTTTGAGGAACGAATTATAATCTTTAGATAATATTTCTTATATATATTCAGGGGTGGCCACGCATTATGTCAATGAGAAGCGCATGCCGGTTTTCCGTATATTATGAAGAGCCACACCATAGTCTTTAAGTACAAAAATTGAAATTATACAGCAAGCAGTTTCCTTTAAGTGTGGATATTATGATTCTGGCACGAGTTTCCAAAATTCAATTATAAAAGTAGAATTGTGCTACATTTGCAATGCCTGATCCTATTTCATCTCTAATAACTCTAATTCCCGAGTTTCTTTGTTCGCAATTTTGAATTGCGTGGATATTGAGTATAAAATTGGGGATGACTTACTTCGTAATGTCGTGTAAATGTGCAATTGCAACTTTACAAATAAGACTTCCCATTATTGTAAATAAAAGATAATTTTTCGACCCAAATGTTTTCAAAGGTTCTATTTTTTATTTTCTAGTTCGAATTTCGATGTTGATGTTTTCTGAGGTTACGTTAATAAAAGAATTTAGTAAATTTGTATCCCAAGTTTGAAATTGAAACAAACAAATTAATAAATTTACATCGCGGAAAAATTGCACATAGTAGACAAGCTTAAATTGCTTGATAAAAAGTTTATCAGATTTTTTGAAATAAGAAAAAAACACGAAATAAGGACATTTAAATGTTAGGAAAACTATCACTCATGGAAAGAATTTTTTACTAATATTAAATCTTCGATTTATTAAACACAGTAAATAATTTCTTTTTTTAATATCACTTCAAAAAATGATCAATTGAATCCAAATTTTTCAAATATTGAAAAATGTTGTCTACTATCGAGAAAGATGAAGTTTTTAAAATTTATTCTAATTTACTAAAAATTATCAAATTCTTCTCGAATACAATTTAGAAAACGTTTTCTGAATTTAATCAATGATTTATTAAATATCTCTTTCTGTATGAAAATGTGTTGCAGCAGCTGGAACCTCCCTCGGTGAACTGCAATCTTGCTGAACACCTAAGGAATGAGCCTTAGAAAATGCACAAGAAGCTGAAGTCCAATCAATAATAACATGAATAAATCTCTTACCTGAAGAGAGTTTCCGTGACTCGGCGTCGAAGGAAACCCGAGAGCTCCATACGCTGTAATCCTCTAAAAGGAAAAGAAAAACAATTTAAATAAATAAAAAATCATGAAAATAACTAAAAGATCAATTAGAATACAAAACCAAGGTTTGTTTACATACACAAAACGAAGCTACAGGAATGCAAACAAAACAACAACATGCATTACATGGAAATGAAGGAAAACATGAAACAAAATACCACCCAAATAAGTAACGCAATAAAAGAATAGAGTATAGCAGAATTAACATAAAACAAACAATTATTTATCGTTCAATATATTAATTTTGCTACAGATAGACAAAATTTCTCTGTCATGACAGGCAGATTGGCACTTAACTTAAAATCATTTTTTGGTAAAATTACGTCTGGCATTCATTATCCGGGGTAACCAGACTGCGGTACAGATGCTTCCACGATGTTCTATTGTTGCAAACCTGCAAGAAAACACATAAAACACCATGCATTTGATAGGTTTTTACGCGGCGCATTATATTAATAAAACATTTGAACAATTAATTAAGCGAATTGGAAATTATAACGAATTTTATTTATGGTCATGAAAGCCCATGAGTGGGAAAGAGAGACAATGTGGGAACGAGATGAAATATTCCTGTAGAAATTAATATGGAGAATTTATGTTCCACACGTAATTAACATTGCCAGAATTATAGAAACTATTAGTTTATGGGAAATATCAAGAGGTAAAATTTATGTGCAAATGTTATAGAAAGCATCATAAATAATAGAAAACTTATTAAAAAAAATAATACGATAGCAAAAATCATACGGCACAGCAAATTAACAGAGAAATAAAATAAAATCAGATTATGGATATGGATTCCACCGTTTGCTAATCACCCTGCGCGTGGAAGTTAGTAGACATTTTGAACAATTTCCCCTTTTTTGGTCTATAAAAAGGCGATGCAAACGTCAAACGCTCTCTTAGCAGTTTAGATTTTCGGCATTTTAGTTTTTTGGTAGTTTGGTAAAATTAATATTGTTTCTTTCTTTCGGTTGCAGTCTTATAAATGCAATTTTCTTTGCTTGAAAATTTATTGGACATTCGGTATTGTTGAAATTGCCATTTTCCTTGGAATATTCTCGATTGTTTTTTTGTGGCGGAATTTTTGGATTTCACATTGGAAAAACCTTTGTTCCATCGTACGAAAACGGCTATTACGTCATTTGGAATTTACAGCTTTCACCGGATCCAAATATCAGTGGTAAAATTTACAATTAGAACCTAGAAGGTGTTGGGAAATTGTGATAATTAACACAAGTCTGTGGAAATAGTTATTATTGTTCCAACCCAATTTTTGCGAAATAATAATTATTTTTCCCTTTCAGCAGTGACTAAATTTTGATAAATATTCTTTAGATTTTAAATTCTTTGACACATTATTTAACGTTTATAATTTTGCTCAAATTTAGATTAATTATGTGTATGAAAAATTCCTGAATTGATTAAATTTCATAAATTTGTAAATTTGCTATTGTATTTGAATTAATTTCTCGTTGGTTGCAATAAAAATAATTGATCAATTTTATATATAGATGAAAGAAAACATTCAAGTTAAATAAATTGAAAGTCATCCTAAAAACTTTTTGTGTTATCATTCAAAAAACCAGCATCCATTTATTAATTTTTTTTTGTTTCAGCAAGAGGTCTTGAAATTTTCAATTACCCTTCATAATTGCTCAATTCAAAATGTGATAAAAATTTAAACTTAAATGTTAGAATCAATAACTGTTTGCTAGAACTCAATAAACATCATACAAATAATTAGAATCTCGCAAACGGTTATTAAATTTCAGGAATAATTTCTTTAATTTTAATAAAATAAAACGGTTAATTTACATGTATAACAACAATTTCAAAAATATGCACGTGTCAGTGGAAATAGTCAGCAGCATTTTATAATACATTTAAGAATATTAAAACGAATACTTGTTGACTTGAAAACAAATTGCAGCAAGTTGGTTCCTAATTACGCGTTGTTCTTGTAGACTATTTGAACAATCACAAATCACAAGTAAGTTTGTTTTCATCATTTGGACGCCGGCTTTATGCTAGTAAAGAAGTTATAGAATTGAGCCAAATTCATAAATTATTTTGTTCTTCTTCGCACTGGGGGAAAATATTTAAGTTTTTTAAAAATATTTTGTGTGTTTTGTGCGTGGAGTACAATCAATGGGTGTAATATATTTTTTCTTAATATTCTGCATAATATGATTGATTTATATGGAACACTGGATTTATTTTTAGATTTTCCTACGATTTTTTTTTCAGCAATAAGATTTTCTTCAGTTACAAATTTACAGTTGTCATGAAAAGCTATTCTTGAGAAAAGTACACCTGCATAAAGAATATATTATATACGTACTAATACGATAAATAAAATCTATCATTAGTTTTCTTAATCTATGTTTCATAATATACCTTTTAGCAAAACTAAAATTCAATTCATTGGCAAAATGAAATATTTATAAACATTTCGTTTACTTATATTAATCTTTCAATGTTTAATTCAAGTAAACAGGTCGCTTGAATCCGGCATAAAGGCTTTCTGAATATAGAAAAGATAACGTCAATATGAATTTTCAACATATCTAGTCTTAATATTTAATGCATAAAATAAGAAAATATGACCCCTTGGATTTAGCATTATTTAGTAGATAATGACCAACCAAAATTTCAATCAAGAATATGTTTTCTAGTATAAATAATAAAAATTTATTGGCGCAAAATCAACAGTTTTTTTAATTGATATTTATTAACATTTTCTTAATATCAGTAAATTTTTCTTTTCTTTTTTTTTCCACCCAAAACAAAATAAAACTATAGAAACTCATATTCACAACAAAGTATGCTTCTCTCTCTTGTTCAAGCGCGCTCACCACAAAATTATTTAAAAAAAAAATGTTAAGGAATAAGGAAACGCAATATCATGTACGCACTATAAATTTCTCATTGGTTATTCCCAAAATCCCAACTTTATTGGCAATTTCATTTATTACGTCTGGGTTTGCTTGAAGGATTAGGATTTCTGATTTAATTGAATTAAAACAAAGCCAATTGAAATCAAATAAAAAATTACAACATAAAAATATCCTCAAAAAATGTTCATCAACAATATTTTCCATAAAGACTTTTTATTCGCCCTGCCCTGTAAACTATCAAAGAGAAGCACTAATAAAATCACCTACCTCTGAACAAAACAATCAAAAACGGGGCATCGAACAACATGCAACGAAAAGTATAGCATTCGAACACGTCTGAGCTCTGCCTAAGATATCACCACAACCGACACGAGTATCTGGAGGACTGAGGAGGTGGTTTGTAATTCTGCTTCCATCTGCTATCGAACAACATCCAACAAAATGTATTGCATTCGAACTCGTAAAGAATCTACCGATGACGTCACCATCACTGTTGCTCGCTCGCCACTTTCAGTGTTCCTAACATTCGATACGAATTGGTTCTAAGCGGGCCTAAGGGATGCAATTGAAAAAGTGCTTCTATGGGACCTACAAACACTGCTATACTGGAAGCATGTGTTAGGTTAATTTCATTCATTTGAATATACTATATTGCTTATGATAGATGAACGCTGTGTTTGTTTCGAGTGGAGGTGTTTTCAATTGTGCTTCCATCAATTTCTCTCGGTAGGTCGATTAGGAAGCATTTCGTTTACCGGCTAATATGTTCAAGCCTGACCGTGAGCACGAGAGGTAATAGTGAATTCTTGGGCGGAATTTCAAGTTATGTAGATAGGGGAATATTACCTTATATGTAGCAAAGGTCTTTAAATATGATATTGATGACAAAAAGGTACATTCGGGGGCAAATAAGTAAATGAACAATTATTGATATTTTAATTTAGCTTATTTAGAATTTATTTGTCGCCGTTATGCATAATCACGAATTTACTTTTTCAGATATTTAGTTTACTCCAAAAATTGCCACATCTCAAGAGAAGGCATGAAGCAGGCGACGAATAATATACTTTGTTTCAAAGCTATAAACGAATTTGAAAATCTCAATTTTCATATTTTGCAAGCTCTTTGAAATTTCATTTACATAGCTCAAATGGCGTTATTACCAGGTAACTTACAACATTTTGAGGATCTCTCCATATTCTGAAAACCAGGGATGTAAAGGACTCACATTTTGACTCAACTCATCGCTCAACTCAAGCAGTTAGTCCGCTCAATCACTGAGTCCGCTCAACAGTTGAGCGGTGGTTCATCGCTCGAAATTTGAGCGGACTCACTGGTTGAGCGGACTCAATCGTTAGCGGACTCAGTCTTGAGCGGACTCATTGCTTGAATGGACTTGAGCGAACTCAAATCTTGAGCGGACTCACTGCCTGAGCGGATTCATCATTTGAGTTGAGCGGACTCAAATCATATTTTAAATAAGGAAGGAAGGAGGAAGAAGAAATGTTGGCTAAGAAAATTAGCAAAAGCTAAGTTAATAAAATATAATATAATGAATGACTTTTTTATAAGCTTTTCTTATTTTATTGAAATTTCAGTTTCAATTTTAATTAAATCAGATTCTCTTTATGTTATTTAAAATATGATTTGAGTCCGCTCGACTGAAATGATGAGTCCGCTCAGGCAGTGAGTCCGCTCAAGTTCATTCAAGCAATGAGTCCGCTCAAGACTGAGTCCGCTCAAGATTGAGTCCGCTCAACCAGTGAGTCCGCTCAAACTTCCGAGCGATGAACCACCGCTCAACTGTTGAGCGGACTCAATGATTGAGCGGACTCAAATCCTGAGTTGAGCGATGAGTTGATATGATAAATGAGTCTGCTCATTTACAATCCTGCTGAAAACCATTCATCATTCCTTCATTCCCGAGAAAAGTGAAAATTTAAAATTTGTTTATAGCTTTGATTGAAACTATTGAATAAATAGCTAATATGGAAGCGGATTATCGGGTGATAACTTAAGCCACTCATGAAATGGATTAATGTGCTGTGTTTGTATTCGCATCGTCATGGCAGTAGTGAAATCGTAACATTTTGAACGGGAAACTTTTTTATTCTCCAAATTGCTGTGTAAATAACAAAAAAAAATTTCCTTCCAAAGAAATAAAGGGCTGTCATTGAAAAGGAGAAACCTTCTGACATTTATCTGATAAACAAATCGCGCATGATCTTAAAACTTTCGTATATTTCTCTGCTTCTGTTATACATATTTTAAAATAAAATTCACGAATAATAATAAAACAAGGATGATATATTTTTTTAAATATATTCACTTGCAGATAATACGGTTTTCTGCTGGAATTTCCGCAATTGTTTCTGTATAAATGCACGGCACAATTTAACACGTTAAATTAAAAGCTAAAAGCTTTAAGGGGAACAAACACTTTAGACGCCCTAAAATGAGGCATTTTGTATGAATTTTTCTAAAACTGATAAAATAAACGTATCATTTTAAACTTTTAATATTATTTTGCTACAGCTCTCAAATGTAGAAAAACATTTTTTTTTGTTTTTTTTAAAAAAAATGGTGGCGTTGTTGGGTAGGTGCCTTTTGCGTGACATCGAAAATTGCTGCCTCTGTAATTTTTTTTCTATTGATCATAAACGAACAAGAAAATTATTTGTCGATTACTGACAGGAGGAAAGGAGAAACCTATATAATAAAAACAAATGTATAAAATAAATACTTATGTCCGCCGTTTATCTAATGTTCAGATTTTCGAACTTTTTCGATCATTTTTACCACATAAAATTAATTTTTTTACGCGATATCTATAAAACTTTAGGTACATCGTTTCGATAGTATTATAGGCAGAAACCTCTCCAATTTTCATCAAGATCTATCAATAACTTTTGATCTATAGCAGCAGCAGTTTGAAGATGCACTTTCGAGATCATCGCGTTTAAAGTTTCAATACGGAAATGAAAAATTTAATTTAGTGTCTTTTCGATCAATCAGCCACTCCAGGCACATACAATAAGCAATCAGCTTCCTCGAAAAGCTGATTATCTGCGATCTGCTGCTGTGGGACAATAGAATTGTACAAAGGTATTGTGAAAGTAAGGTTGCTCCGGCTATCTGACTCGCTAGTATACGGTATGAATAACTGCAATAACTCCGTAAATATTTAATATTTTAATTTTTCCTGTTTAAAGTATACTTTGAAAATATGAGGAAAGAAAAATTCGATTTTTTGAAAATAATAAAGGGTTTGCTCCCCTGAATTTCACAAAACATTAAACTGTAGAAAACTATACACTTGAAGCTTCCGAAACAACACAATTTTAGCTATGTATATCATTAAATTTTATAAAGTTTCACTGAACTCCCGGAACTCTGAAATGTTTTTTTTTTCAGGGAAATTGCGACCTGACTATGACTGTTTCTTTAAAACTTTTATTTTAATTTGAAAAAAAAACAAACAAAAATACTGCAATTCATGCCTACTCTCACATAGTCGATTGTGGGTGCCTAAGTTTAAGGGTAGGGGTGACTAGGCTACCCTGCAGACACCGCGACCAGAGATGTTTTTTGTGTACTAACCTAGAGTGGTTCAGCTAAATCTGTGTTTTTACGAGCTTTTAGGAGTTAGCTTGCAAATCTTATTTGGAAAGATAAATGCTTCTCCAGTGATTTCCATCCTTAAAACTGCAGCGCGAGGCACTCGCATATTTATGCTTCGTTGCATGACTATTTAACGCTTTAGAAAAATTACAATCTTATTACTTCCCCTCGTACCGAGTGCACGCCACGCCACTGGTATATTGTCGCCTGACAAATTATTCTGTTGATGTTCTGTAGAATATCTGAAATAATTGTTACGTAATGATTGTCATCTAACAAATCCAGTTGGCGTTTCTCAATAAGAATAACGATCGCTAGATACGTACTCTGTTTTAACGAGATTGAAATATAAAAACGAAAACAATGTTTCGTTTTTTTTTTCGAAGCGAGAATTGGCCACTCTTATGATATGCAATGTGAACAAAATATCAAAATCAAATAAGCTCATTGCTCATTTAAATAATTATTACAAAAAACTACAAAATATCTAGGCATGAAAACTAAAATAAACACAACATAAAATCCGTATAACAAAATACATACATAATAAGTTATTTGATTTAAAAAGCTACAGTGAAAAAAGTTCTGAAATAATAAAAAAATTGATTTCAATTTGCCATGGGAGCCGCACTTAGCTCAATGAAGAGCCACATTTTCCCACCGTTGTTATATATGCATGTACAATGAATAACCTATAATCACTAAAATATATAAAATTGAGTCTGAGGAACTTTTATATAAAAAATAATGTCACTAATTGCAATGAGATTTCTTTCCCCTTAAAGCGGAATCGGCAGAGTAAACTTACAAAAAAATTTTTTAAAGCATGTATGCCTTTTTATACTTTGAGCTTAGCTAAAAATCATTTCTAACAGAAAAGATTGATGTTAAGCTAAAGCTAATGTATTACCAATGCAAGCTTCTTCCATCATACACAGAATGGGACTTCAAAATTTGTGCCATATTAAAGGAAATCATGCAGCTCATGCTATACAAGGTAATTGCTTTAACAAACTGTTTAAACGTTGTAAATGTGCCATTTTTAATGCAAGAATACCTACTCAGTCCATTCTTATTACATGTATGTATGTATGTATGTATGTGAGTACGTAGTGTGAGGGAGAAATTAATTCTATAAATCGTATACAATAGCACTCCAACATATTATGCAATCTATCAGCATGATAATAACTGCGGAAATGCCCTCCAATAACGCCAAGAAACACTCTCTAGAGCTATCAGAATATCAGATTATGAACAAGCTAACCTTGCTAGATGAAAAACTCAATCGTATAGAAAGAAACTGTATGAGAAATACATTAGCTGTAATAGCAAAGCTTATTTCTAAGTATATAAAATAACCATTGATATCAATCGCGCGAAGTTACTCCAGGGAATAATCTATGACTCGGAGCATTGTAGGGAATCGTTAGGGAATCACATATGAATAATATTGAAAATCCCAACCGATGATATAATTGAGAAAACTTGTTCAAGAAAATTTAAAAAAATCACATTCGATTTTTGCGGTTGAAATCATCTAACCGAAACCAAATTGTTTTAGTCATGAAATTTCATTGCCCGAATGAAGTATGCACAATAATTTGTCTATACACTTTTTATAAACTATGCCTGATGTGCCCGACTTAGAAAAATATGACTATTTTAGTTCCATAGTAGGGAACTATCTTGCGCTAATAGAATTCTGGCTAACACCTTAAACTCACAAACCGCAAGTCTGAAGGTTTATCACGTGATTGCAAGAAATTTGCTTCCTAACATTGAAGAGATACGTGAAATTTTTCGTGATGGTGGTGCGGATGTAGGTCTTGTGGGCGAGACTTGACTAAGGCCAAATGTTAGTAATTAGCTAGTGGATATGCCTGCTTTTTTAAGTTTTTCGCAAGCACAGGTCTCTACGTCGAGGTGGTGGCATTGATATATACATACATAAACTCTGGTATATTTTGCAGACAGTTGATACCTAGTAGAGATAATAATTTGGAGGCTTTGTATCGCCTTTTTTGAATTGAGGCAAAGATTGAATAAATGCTTAATGGATTGTGTTTATCAACAGCCGAACGCAGATTTATCGAACTTAATCAACGATCTAACACATATCGTTCCACAATATAATTAGTGGTGATTATACCTTAGATGAAATCTATAGGGTATACTAAGTTTGTCATTCCGTTTGTAGCGCACAGATATAATGATGGTAGAGCAAAATGGATTAGACACCCACGCATAATATTAAAAGTTCGGCTGTCCGTCTGTTCGTCTGTGCGCACGATAACTCGAGAACGCGTTCACGTAGTAAGCTGAAATTTTGTACACGGACTTTAAAAAAAAAAGTACAATTAAGTTAGAAAATTATACAAATCGGGCAGCTCCTTCGTGGGGTTGCCAAACAAAAAATTTCCTTTTCTACTATATATTTGGACACTGCCAGAGAACGCGTTGACATACAGAGCTGAAATTTGGCACATGGGTTTTTTGTAGTAATAACAAAAGAATTTTTAAAATGGACTAAATCGGGCAACTCCTTCTTGGTGTTACCATATAAAAATTTAAGTTTTTGACATATACTATGAAAAAAAGAAGTCCTAGTCTAAACTCCTTCAGAATACGAAATCCAATAAAATTGGTTATAATCATTTTTTCTGTCCGACGAACCGTTCTAGAAATATATGCGAAAAATCACCTCAAAAATCAAACTTGCATATGTAGATACCATACGAAATTTTATATGGGCATTCATCTAGGGTATCATAAGTATTGGTCTTAGACCAATTCTAGCTTTTTCACTTGTTTTAATATAAGTTTTATCAGTGGGAATAGTGCTACAAACAGATTTAATTTTTTGTTCAGTTCGCAGAGCGTTAATAAAGATTCGAATAACTTTTCAATGCACTTTTTGTCTCTCTTTAATATATTTCTCACATCGTGTCCACCTAATATTAAACTCATGAATCGGATATCACTTGCGCGTATAACTGGTCATGATATGATAATGAAGACCTTTGTCAACCCCATTATACTTAGGAGCCTGATGCCTTTACATTTTATAATTATAGTGCAGTAAATTTAGATAATCTCTACAATGAAGCTGAGTCTCTTCCTTGGAATAATGCTAACAATATGTGTGACCTTAATGATCAAACTTCCTGTCTGACGTCATACATTATAATTTTCTTTATGGAAAGTATGTCCAATTCTTACTAGAACCCTATCTGCCCACGGTTTTTTCGTAGAATTATGAGTCTCATTCATCTCACCATATAACATGTAGAAACGATCAAGAGCTGCTGCACTCTAGTGTTCTTCGTAATAGAACAACATTCGAAAACAAAATGTCCAAAAAGTGGTATTCTTTCTTCCTTGCTTATAACTGAACCGAAAATATTATGCCAAAACTTCCGTTCTGTCGGCATAGTTTGTTTCACTAAAAATAATATCGACATTAATCCGGAAGAACTCAGCAAGCGATTCCTAATTATACCTGCAATAACAAGTTCACAAACCAGCCCTTAATTGCCTATTCGTAGTGTTTTTGTTATTTTATTTTGTCCGGGTAGCAGCCAATGCCGTTCTCATGGCTTTTGTGAAATAAGATCCGACACCACTAGATGTGATGGGTATAAATCTGCAATTTGTTAAAATACCGTGCCTTTATCACATTTCTAATACGTGTTTTTACGTAATCTTAGTTTCCCAAATAGTGTAAATTCTAAAAAATCATACTTGTTCTGAAAAATTTGTCTAAGAAAAAATTATATATACCTGCATAAATAGATAAATTCCATATCATAATTTACAAAATAAAGAATAATCAGGCTATAGAGCTGAGCATATTACTCTTCTTCTTAAAATGTCATTGATCTTAGCAATAGCTGTTCATGTTAGTGCTCTTGAATTTCTTTAAAGCATTTGATATAGTAAATAATAGCAAGCTACATAATATGTAGAGTTATGATAATACAATTTAATTTCTCTACCCATGCAGCAAACTTTATCGGCAGTTACTCGAAGAATCGGAAGAATATGTATGTATGTATTCTAAAAATTTGTATTTCATTTTTCAACCGGCTGAAGATGGTGGTTTTTGCATAAATGATGATCCCCACTCTATATATTTGTAGATCATTGACAACATGCCATGTTTGAACCAACAAGACTAAGTGCTTAATTATATACAAAAAACAAAAAATTTAGATACACACATCTCACCTGTCGTAATCAATGGAACAAAAATTTCAGTTGTCGATTCCGCTTTTAACTTAGGTTTTGCATTACAAATACTTCCATTTTTATTCTTTGTATCTTAGTTCTAATTATTTTATTTCTTATTAGTCGAAATATGTTTAATGCATATTAATTATTGGATAATGTACCTGAATATTTTTTTTAAAGGCAGGGGATGAGAGATCTCAAACACGGAGGCCAGACCTGGCCCATTGTGTTGTCCTGCTAGAAGCCCTATCACCAAAACCTTCATGTCCTCTTTATGAAGCGCGTCAGATCTTGGTGAGGAATGTTTTAAAACTACTCTACGGATAGGAAGGCAGAACCTACCCTGCTCCGGGTGAAGACCGGACAAGCACACAAAAAGTGTACGGTTGTTTCAGGGTCTCCTACGAGGCAGGACAGACACTCAGGACTGTCAACAACTCCCATTCTTGCTAGATGAGCGTGAAGCGAACTATGGCCGGTGATGATGCCAACTACAGTTCTACATTGTTTCTTTCCAAGCACAATGAGAAAATCAGAGATATTCCTCTTGGGCCCATCAAGAAACAGTTTTGTGTACCTGCATGTAGTCAGGTTCTCCCATTTCTGTTGATGCTTCCTATGAACATCCGCTTTGATGAGGCATCCGATATTCGAGGTCGAAGCGAACGGAGAATCAGAGCCAACCTTAGCTAAATGATCAGCCCTTTCATTCCCCATGATTCCCGTGTGACCAGGAACCTAATGAAGAAACACCTTGTTGTGGATACACAACTCATCCACAGATGACCTGCAGTCCCCCAGTAACTTAGATGTTGTCCGAGGGCCACTCAGAGCCATCAAGGCTGCCTGACTATCCTAAAAGATAGCAATGTCCTCTCCTTTGATACACATATCAAGGTTTATCTTCGCTGCCATTGCGATGGCGAAGACAGTGGCGTGTCTTCCAAGTAAGTAGTCCATTCCAATGTCATGTTCAGACAGGTAAGTCCCCCCCGGCTCCCTCATTCTTGAGATAGCGGTCCTTGAAAATTTTTAGAGCGGACCGGGTAGGTTTTATAAGGCACTTCCTCGGGTCCACAATAGCGTTCCAGGAAAACTTACAAAGAAGCGACGCATGAATCCAGAGGCGGATTTACAAATTTTCAAGGTATTGGCTGTAAAGTTTTTGCCACCCTTGCCTCTACAATTGTCATGTCTTAGATTATTTTTACAATCCAAAAATTTCGTTGAAATTACACGTTAAATAAATTTTGGGTTTATTTTTGAGCTACTCAAAGCTCAATCATGTACGATTAATAAAGGCGGGGTAATGTATGCTACTTACACAATATTTTACATTCGGTAAACGTGAGTAAATAATCTTAATTGCGCTTAAAAACGGTTGAAAATAATCAACTCAGTCATGTTATAAAAGTTCGTTACAATACCTTTATGCGCGATTTTTTGTTGGCAAAATAATCGATGATATCGTCGTAAGTAATCTTGTTCATTAATTCCGACTCTATGCACAAAAGAGCTAAAACGTTTAATTTTTCTTGATTCAAGGTCGATCTCAGATAATTTTTTACCCTTTTCAGACAAGAAAAGCTTCTCTCACCCGAACAATTTGTCGCTGGTGTACATAATGCCATACGAAGGGCTATGTCCAAGTTCGGATAAACGTTCTGCAAACTCTGTTTTCGCAGGAACGAAGATAGACTCTCTAATGATGTAGAATCTGGTTGTACCAAAATGCTTTGCGAAGATATGTGGCTTTGAAAAATGTATGCATTCTTGAACTAACTCAGTCTCTAAATCATTAGGATACATTTTTTCTAAGGACAGAGCCTTTTTCGTAAGGGTTGATGATGACAATTCCCTCATTTTGGACAGAAATGAAAATTTTTCATTGAAATTGTCGTACGCCTTCTTCCTTTTTTTAATTCGGATACGAGTCTATCACTGATGACGAGAAATGTATGTATTAACCCTGAAAGTATCACTCGCGGTCATACTCATCGGGTGTTTCATCAGCAAATTGTTCTCTTTTCGGTTGTCTTTTTCCCAGGTTTTTTGTGCACTGCTTCGACGCACTTAATTCCATTTAAATTTCTTCCAAATACTAGAAGTTTTCTCGTTGATCTGCGAAAAACTTGCGAAGAGATTCACAAAGATCGGCTACAGAAAACTGTCATGGTTTTACGTGAGCACCTGCCAGTTATAGCTTAATCTCACGGCACTCCTAATGCACGGATTAGAAGACAAGCGACAATCAGCGCCCTCAAGAAATAGAATATATTATATTCTGTTTCAAGAGTACCAGTTTATGTCAGTGCATGCTTGACATTAGACTTACTGGTCGAAGCGAGACGTACCTAAAATCTCTTCCGGTCTGTGGGTCACGGCACCCGGTTGATTTAGCGCAACTCCACGCCGAAAGCCAATCCTCTAAGCATAATAAGCGAGCACTCCTCAAATTCACGGACGCAGTATGCAATTATACAAAAGAACAAACTACTCTGTTTAGAGAAGAATGTTCGCCTAAGTCATGCAGACTCAGAAATTCTCACTCTGCCCGCATATGGGCTACCACAACCACTACAACCACAAGGGGACCTTCCCAATGATGAGGCAAATATTGCTACTAATGCAGCACTATTTGGGGCTCCTTATTCCCGTGGTACCAAGTTAGCAATGTCGGCTACCCAATTGGTATGGCTTCGTATCGCATGATCATACGATCATGGTACTCCCAGTGAATCTTCATGCAGACTCTTAGACGTTACTGGTACCTCCGTTCGGGCTTAATCATATTAGCACTTAAAAAGTGACAGTAGTGGACCACGAGAAGGTTATGATCCGCCCTTTAGGCTAGGAGAGGCTTGAGTCTACAGCCCGTAGTCTTATAGCATACCAGGGTACAAATGCCAATCTGCATACTAGGTCATATACGCGCTAGGCTACGCTAGGTACACGCACTATCATCAGTAATCAGTGGCACGGTAAACCTCAGCACAAAGTAGCTCGGTGCACATATATGGCTTTTCACATATTGTGTATCCTTCCTTGGCAGCTCTGCGCTTCACTTGCCCTTTGCACCACAAAAAAAAAAAGAAATCGGCTACAGTAATCAAATCTACTGTAAAAGCCTGGATTTGAACATTCACTTGGTTTATTCTTTAAAAAAAAAAACAATCCACACAACAAAACGCCGTTTCCAGTTTTTTTAATTTTGAAAGAATTCCCGTTGCTTCAGGCTTTTCGGTGCAATCGTTCCTGATTGTTTCCAAAGGTTTACACACAAACCATCCAGTTCGCAGCCTCCAACCAGTAGTAGGACTGGCATGTATGGGTTGATAGTGGTAAGAGGGAAATACATTTTCTGCAATTTCGCTCTTTTGACTCATACAAAGTGTGGGCTGTGGGCACATAGGCCGATTAGGGGGCGGCGAACCAGCTGTTTTACTCTAGATTTAGAAGTTTGCTACACCGAATGTACAATGACAAGTGAGAGGGGAAAGTCATCGGCAAAATTTGTTGCAGAGTTCTATCTGTAAAACATCAGAAAACCGTTATGCAGAAATCTTTTTGATTTCTATGAGGTAGCAAAAAAAAAAGATAGCCCCAAAAATCTGCCGGTCTAGACTCCAGCCGACTCAGCCTACTGGTAAAACCTACACTGCATGAAACGGAGCTCTGGAAGCATCGTATCAAATGGCATGCTGGCCAGAGTATTTTTCAGATCCCGCCCACATACCAAAGAGCAATGAGAAGAGCTAGTCCTGCCGTCCTTCTAACATCCATCCCCATGAACATAACCTCCACACAGCCTTTTTTTGCATCTGCCTAATGACAGGGGTGGCAGATTAAGTAGGACCTCAAGAGCCGCAATAGAAGTAGATCGCATGGGGCCCGTAATTCCCAGGCAGGCAAGCATTTGCAGGCTCGCCAGCCAGCTTTCAGTTCGCAGTCCGAATAAGTGTCCTCGAACACCATACACAGGAGGCATATATGAGCTTAGCTCAAACGTTCGCTTTTCTTGCATTAATAGGTTATTAGGCCTTGGCTTCACACCATATACTCCTGGTACTACTCCTTTTTCAGTTTTAGAACTGTCGGTGTACTAAATCCAAGCATATTTCCTCCCTCTTTGGTATCTTTATTTTGAAAAGCATACAGAGGTTGTATTTAGCGAACATTCTGCCCGATATCATTTCCAGTATCTGCTTGTATTCGTTTGGTTGTAGTGTGTAGACTTTCGGAGTCCCATTCACTATATCCATTTGTCTGGACTATATACACCATTAAGCCATTAAGTCCCGGTAGGGGCCAGTTACACTTAGACATGGCATCCTTCGAAGTTTGTTTAGCTTCCTGATGGTTGCCCTTTGTGTACATTTGTTCCACCACCTGCTGTAGTATAGATGATCATGGGTCTGACTACTGATTTGCATAGCAAAATCGTTATGTTTGGTTTGATTTCCAATGTTGAGTCGGCCAGCTTTCTACAGTTCAACAACGTTTGTGTACTTTTCTGGACTGTTTTGTCGGTATGCTTATTCTTATTGAGTTTATCAGCGAGAATTATCCCAAGATATTTACTTTCTTTGGACATTGGGACCTCCTTACCAAAGGATGTAGGGCTACCTATATTCCTCATTTTTCTTCTGTTGGTAAAGAGTATAATTGCTGTTGTGGTAGGGTTGACTAATAATTTGTGTACCGCATACTAGTCTTGAGTAAAACTAAGGCCATCTTCAATAATTATATTGAAAAAAAAATTACGTAAAATTCTAGATAATACTTGTTTAAGAATGCTATTTCTTGAACTCCCCAGGTTTTTTTGTTATTCCATTACACAACCCATTTGATTTTGAGTGGCAAGTTTCAAGATTTGGTTATTTAAAAAATTTGTAAAAATCAGATTAATTCGAAGTGAATCGAATCTGTGTAAGCCCGTAGTGGGCTGAAAAATAAAAGAAGGAAATGAATGCTGATATGAATTCCAGCTCAGTAGAAACTTTTGATTCGCTTTTTTCAAGAAATATAAATGAGACAATTGTCAGTTGTACAATTACATGTGGAAGGCATTTGCTTAAAATGAAGAACCGGGAAATTCCTCTAATATTTTCGTCGCACTCCAGTTTTCCGGAACTTTTGGCAAGAAGTATTGTTTGGCGCCAGTATTTACTGCATGTCCATATTTCGTTTTAAGGTTTTCAATCAAATATATCGCAGTAGTATTTCCATATATATCGCTATCCTCGTATCTCAATCTGAATAGTTTTTCTGCAATTATGTTCTACGTACATTTGAGTTTTTTTCGCAGATAATTCTTGCCTGGCATTTTTCTTGTCTCAAATATTTCCTCGTTGAAATATTAGAGGCATTCATTCAAAGAATTGGGTGCTGACACCTTGTCTATGAAATCTATTGAAATACCAGCAGGTTCAGAAAGCATTTTCATCGAATCAAGGATTGGCATTGAAATTAGAATTTTCCTGTACGCAGAACAAATAATAATCCAAGACAATATTGGCCTTAAGTCTTTTTTTACTTTGTTTATTAGATCGAGCATCAAAAGTATTGCAGCACTTATACACTATTTTTGTACTGTTATAGCTATCACATTTTCGTTAAATAAGTAATCCTTCACCCTGAAGTAATACTTACATATACATCCTGGTCAGGAATTGATAACTGAACTACATTTTTAGTTAGCTATACTTTTACAGTTTAATTACAGGTGGGTTCATATGAGAGGAAATCGTGTCTATCACATAACGATAATTTCGTATAAAGAATCACTAAAATATTATTAACTACACAGCTAATTTTTCCAATTTAAAATTGCGGGTATAAATTCCACATCAACTTACGTATCTACCTGTCAAAAATACAACCTCTTTAAAACTTGCATTAATGACTAGACATCAGTCATTATGGTATAAGGGAAGGAAGATCATGTTCATATTGTAGTTTAAGTAATTTTGAATTTTATCATAAAAAAAAATTTCAAAAAAATTCTTAAATTCTCGCACAATTTTAAATGACCGAGGATTGTCTTTTCTATAAAAAATATTTTATAGTCGCAAAATTTTAAATGACCCAAGATAGTTTTTTTATAGTAAGCTTTCCAAAAATAAATTCGATAATTTTAAAGATCGAAAATGTCTTTTCTATAGAATTTTTATTACAATCACTGGACGGCCGGTAGGGTAGTAGCAGAACCGTATATAGTATGGTGATACTCAAACATCGTAGAAACAAATACTTTACAAAAAGATCAACAAATTTATGAGTAATAAATTTCGAAAGAGAAAATCAATTATTCAGAGAGCTTTGCTTTACATTTGTCTTACTTAGATCTGTAATAATGAAGTAAACAAAAAAACATGGGTACACAGTGGAGCTCAATCCCAGATTTCAGTATGAGTTCGAAAACAGAACTGAACTAAAGAAGTTTACGAGTGGAAATGTACAGTGTGTAGTATCTTTGGTCTTTTTACAACATTATACCTATTAAGAGGACCACATTCGTTTACATTTTTTTTTTTGTAATTATTTCCAGGCAGATATTAATTTCAAATTATCGAGTTGAAGTCATATATGTCGTATAAACTTGAAATTTTCTTGAAATTTTATGGCTTTCTGTGAGAGGAAATGAAAAGCAAGCTCATATCCCAAAAAGCGAGAGTTGGCCCATTGAAATACTCCTAAAATTTTACAAACAAAGCTCTATTCCACAAAACACTAGCACTCGTATGCAAATTTACAAGGGCTTGTTAATTATAATATAACACCACCAAATTTTGCATTGCACGAAAAATATTTTCCAACTGAAATCGATAGCGCGCATCTTTTAATCATAATAATTTGGAGGGGGCTCACATGCAAAGAAGAAGAAATTTATAAACTACCTGGTCGAGAGCTCTACAAGAAAATTTTATAAGTCAAATGAAAAAGCGAGACTTGATTCAAATCATAAGATATCATACAAGGCGGTCTACGTCAATTCTGTACTAATGTAGGTGCAATAGAGAATGTCAGGAGAAACGAAACGTTTTAAAGTAGCGATAAATTCCAATGATCTATAGCATTTCTCATCCCCATATTTTGTTGTCAAACAAATCAAAATCAGAGTTTTTACTCCGTTTTTTTTGTTTTTTTTTTTTTTTTTTTTGAGTAGGTACATCCTTATCAGAATACATGTCATCAATACGTGTTCTTAATATGGATTGAAATAGCACAAGCCTTGAGCTTAAACACTATATCTTACCGTTCTTTAAATACAAGCTTTTATTTGATTTTTACCCTTTTTTGTAAATAAATTTAGGGAAAAATTTCATTAGATGCCTATTGGCAGGCAAAAATTCTTGTAAAGGAGAGTTTTGAGTTAATTTCAGGGGTCGTAACAGTTATGGAACTTTTTCAATCTCTTCTAGTTTATCGGTTATACTGGGAGCGTTTCACAATATAGAATAGATTTCTAAAAAATAAGTGTTCCTCTCCTGTGAAAACTTTTATCTCCCAAAAACTAAATATTTCTCATATACAGGGAGACATATCAAATGAAGAAGAAAAAATAAATCTTCTTTCTCTTATTTTATTTTACGCTCCAATTAAATCAACACGTTTTGAGAAAGTTTATCTTTTCACTGCCAGGATTTCAATTTTGGTACTTAGCAAACATTTTTGCCGTATTCGTTGTAATCCCAAGATCACAACCATCTTCATAATTACTTAGATGTTGTGATCATAACCATCTTCATAATTACTAACCTCTTATTGATTTTGCTAAAATCCATAAGCATTCATATTGTGGTCTCAAAATACCACACCGTGCATACTCAAATAGATTTCCCTATACAAAATGCTTAAAATCACAGCAATATGCATAATTGCTTTCCCTCATAAATTTTCCTAATGCACAAAAGGCACAAATATTCTTTTCATAAATTTTATACACGTAACTCACGGAGTTAGTGCACTTCAAAAAGCATATCGCTCGAAATTTCAAGAGCAAGATCGAATTATAAGGCTCCAGCCAAGAAATTAACGAAGGCACAGATTTTGCTTGACTCGTCTTATCTTTCAATTTTTTCTATTTTTCGTCTGATTGGTCAGTTGAAAGCACCAATTATGAAAAATATTCTATACTTTTTGCTGATGCGAGGCCGTCAGCTATTTCGGTGATAAAAATATTATGACAAGACAACGAAAACAAAGTCGAACTTCAGGAGAAGCACTCTTCAAGTGTACTACATATACGAGAGTCGGGAAATCTTGTTTTAACTAAAGAATAATCTGAAGTCTGGTTTTAATCTTAATCTGAAGTTTTGAATTAACAATTTTTAAGATCTAGTTGAGATAATTTGAAATTAAATTCGTTCTCTTGAAAAGAGTGTTTTTTTTTAAAGGTAAAACCCTACCTGAGCTTTCCCCTAAGTCGGTCTTCTCCAAAAGGAAAACGCAACGGCAATTGGGTAATTTCGATGGAGATAAGCTTCAGACAAAATTCAAAAAAATTCTAAAAGCGTTACATTTCGGGTAGAGAGAATCATTTTAAGAATCTTAAATTTAATATACAAGTTTGCATATATATATATATATTTATGATGGCGTGCTTTTTGACAAAAATAGTAGTTAAATAAAAAAAAACAAAAATCGGACTTTAAATTTTGTTCTACTATAATATCGAACAGTATGGAAAACTTACGGTAACTAACTTAGAGTAATTTGGAGAGGAGAGGAAATGTATAGGCAATTGAAAAATTGACAAATTTCCAAATCATCATCTTAGAGTGTGTCGTTCAGTTCTTTAAAGGTTATTCATTTTGACCGCAAAATAGAGCTGGTGAAATTCAAAGTCGGTCACTTTTATCATAACAGTCATAAAGACCAATAAGAATAGTATTATGTCTAATTGCTGATAATCAAGTCTCATCTGTAATGGAAAATGCCACAGCAGTATCACTTACTCAAAATTGCGTCTTCGGCTTCAGCATTGATAGAAATATTTGGAGCTGCGCGGTATTCTAGGCTATGGCTGACTTATGATCGCCTATAGCGATTGTATGAGTTAGGCATAACAAATATTTAAATCAAGAACCCTAGGTGGTTTGTTTTTGTAAGCATATGTAATATATAAAAACGAAATTACAATTTGACTTGGAGGAAAAAGAAAGGGAACAAAAAAAGAAGTTAAGGAGACTCGTCATTGCACTATAAAGTCATTTTTTTTAACACAATATTTATTATTAAAATAATTTATGGGGCCAAGGATCTCGGAGTTAGATACACATGTGATGGACTGCCGTAACTATTTAAAACAATAGGTGAGTGTCTATTATTTTATTACTACTTCATGCAATGTAGCTGCCAAACACGGGTAAGAGAGCCAATCTTAAAGACAGTGGGGAGGAGAGCCAAACCCCATTACCTTAACTCACAAAACGGCACACTTTCGCACTACGACACCTACCTATATTCTGAAAGGTATTTATGATACGCGAATGATCTTGAAAAGGTTTGGCGTCGACTACTTTATTTTTAAATTACACTAGGAAGAGAAGAACATTGCTTTGGTGTCGGTAAGCCTTACCGTCATAAAGTGACATGCTCAATTTCTCCATTACCATTTAAAGTGCTACTACCTATACTTGTTCTGCGAATTGACCTTTTTCAAGGTCCCATAAATATTATTTTTCTCTAAATAAAAATGAATGTTGAAGGAAACGAACCTTTTCTTACACACAACACGATAGAAGTTTTAAAACTAACCTTAATTTTAAGAAAATTAAAAAGAACAAAGTAAAGCAAAGCATATTTTTTTGTAGGTGTCACAAGAAGAATAATAGAATTAAAATAATTTAGGGACCGAAAATAACTGGTATTTTGACAATATTATACAAAAAAAGCTAGGCTAAATCATGATCGTGGAATTTAATGGAATATACCAAAAGATGTCTCGTGAAACCCGCTCCGATTCCTGTAACTTTTTATAAAAAAAAGCTAAAAAAAACTATGCTTTTATTTTTACTGGCAAAAATACAAAGCCAGAGTGACTTTTTATTTTTTCGAGCTGGAAGTAACAGATTGTCAAGTCGGAAGTATAAAAAGCCAAGCTAGCTTCTTATTTTCAGGGACCGAATCAGTTATGATTTTTTACAAAAAAAGCTTAATTTACTTGTTATTCCTGGCCAGTAATAGTTTTGAAGCAAGAAAAGCAAACGCAACGGCTTGATACTTTTTTCGGTAAAAATATAAAAAGCGAGCCTGGCTTTTTATTTTTTCTAGCCAAGCTGGCTTTTTATTTTTACCCGAAAAAACTGGGTTTTTATTTTTACCCGAAAAAAGCGGGCTTTTTATTTTTACCCAAAAAAAGCTGGCTTTTTATTTTTGCCAGATAAAATAAAAAGCCTTTCCAGCTAAGGTTTTTTAGCTTCAAATTATTAACGGTCAAAAATAACAAGTAAAGTTGGCTTTTTTCGTAAAAATTCATAACTGATTCGGTTCCTGTAAAATATATAACTGCAATCATTATATTAACAGAGCTTATGTAATAATGATTGTATTTAAATATTTTTATTATTATTAATTTAGAAAAAAAGGCAAAAAAACAAACAAAATAGGCAGAAGATCGGTCACTAGACACAGAAACGTAAAATAATTAGAAACAATTTTTTTGCTTGACTTCATTTTATTTTGAATGTGACGTACATGAACAACACTTTGATTTGTTAAAACTATCCCAATTGTCTGAAAACCGAATACTATACAGGGTGTTTCCCCTTAGGAGGTCCATAGAGCGGGAGGTGATAGTACTCACCTAGACGAACCAAAAATTGTATGGCAGGGGGGGGGGGGGCAATATCAACCGCTTAGGAGTTACAGGGTGATTCATTAAAAAATGCTAGGTTTTTACAAAACACCCTGTATGTTAAAAATTACAGGGCGTATGGTCACAGTTAAGGGCTCACTGTATGCAGAACTTCATGGCCTTTCCAACGACAGCTCAACCAGCCCCGTACCCTTCTCCCCTAAGAAGTTATGATGGTCTAAACTAAAAATTTCGGATTTTCTTTCCTTTTTTTTTAATTTGACCTCTATTATTTTTGCAAAATGGTCGTTAACATAACTTTTGGTTGAGCTGTCGTTGGAAAGGCCATGAAGTTCTGCATACAGCGAGCCCTTAACTGTGACCATACGTACTGTAGTTTTTAGGATACAGGGTGTTTTGTGAAAACCTAGCTTTTTTTATGAATCACCCTGTAACTCCTAAACGGTTGATATTGCCCCCCCCCCGCTCTGCCATACAATTTTTGGTTCGTCTAGGTGAGTACTATCACCTCCCGCTCTATGGACCTCCTAAGGGGAAACACCCTGTATATATATAATCATTTCAGAATATTTTGCAACAACTCTTCACTTGGATGAAATAGAGAGGTACCTACCAATGAGAACTACATTTGATTTAAATTTTAGCTGGAAAAAGTCTAGTTTTCTTCCAAAGTAGTCAAACTTTCTTCTAATTCGATGACTGTAGTTTGGATGACGGACATAGTGTCAGAAGGGTTGAAATAATATGCATTCTTAGAAAATTAAACGAAACAATAATTATAAATCCAAGAATTCCCCTTGTTCTGTTGAAGTTGGCCTTTTTCGAAATCTTCGAATCACATTCCAAATTTTTTTTTGTTATTATATAATATTATGTAAGCTTGTCTATAAGGCAAGTCAAACTACAAACTTTATTAATCCCTTGTCGCAAGAAATCCCCGATTTCTGGAAAGAGTTAACGTCTATGTAGAAACAAAAATCTAAGGTCACTGCCGAGAGAATTCTTAGGAAACGAAATTAACTGCCCTGATATGTCTGACTATTTTAATTCAAGGTCTTTAGAGTTCTATGAATCCTTTAAGCGGCTCCTCAAAACTAATTTATATACAAACAAATAATGTATGAATTCTCTTTGCATACTTAAAAAAATCATTAAAATGCATCGACAACCCAAAAAACCAGACACATGCAGATTCACAAACAAGTATCATTAACCTCATATTTATGTATTTACAAAAAGTCACCTCAAAACCAGTTCAATAATATAATTATATGTACTGCCTTTCTGAAAAGAGTTCCGATCACCACAGAGCGGATTTGGTGAGAAGGCAAGTTCATTCGTTGAAATGTCTTAATCACTTTTGTTTTAGTACTAACTGAATTATATTTGTATGGCTACGGCGGGTAATTATTGTTAATCAATCAAATTAATTGTAATCACCTTGTCTATCTGCTAATATTAGCTATAATATTATACTGCAGATCAGTAATAAAAAAATTGAAAAACGCTCAAGATCGACAGTCTGTCTCTTCTTCATGACCAAGCCTTACGCATTTGTTAACGAGGTGCTAAGATTTCCATAAATATACTTAATTTATTTTTTTTTTTACTAGAAATATAAAAAAAAAAATAATAAAAATGAAAATCATGACTATCACATGTTCACATATTAGTAATTTCCAGTTTCACTGAAATGAACATTTTCGTTCTGTAGTGTGAGTCGCTACGAAAATATAAGCGCAAGTCTTGTATCGGCTGTCTCGATCTTCAGTCTTGTCGGCTTGATTGTAAAGAAAAGTTCAAGATCAGAAATATTTTGCGGGAACTGGTGATACGGTTCTAGTCACATTATAAAAAGATAATAACATTAGGAATAATAATAAGTTTGTGAATCTTGAGTGGGGCTTTTGTGCGCGACATATTTTTAGGTAATTAAGAAAATAAAAATAAAAGGAAAAACCCAGAAGTTTTATAAATAATGCTGTCAAAGACATCAGTTACCAGTTTTGTTCTGCTAGCCTTGGCCGGCCTCGGCCTTCACTTAGTCAATGCGCAGTGTATGTTATCAGTTTTCGTGACAGAAAGTTATCAAGTTTTCACGTTTTCGAATAATTGCTTACAGCTCGCTGCTATAATCCAAATAGAAGAAATGGTGTCTGCACTTCAATCTATAGCTGTCCATCCCTAGTTAATATATTGCAGAAGAAACCTTTACCACCTGAAGATCGAAGATTCTTATTGGAGGCACAGTGCAGTGGCGGAGTGGGAAAACAACCCCATGTTTGTTGCAATGAAGATACAGGTTTTCTTAGTGCAACAACAGTACGACCACAATTAACTGAACCAAGTGTTGTATCTCCCAGCAATGGGCAAGGAAATGTTCTCCCTACGCCTCCAACATGCGGCAGAGAACCAACTGGTAATAGGGTTTACAATGGCAATAATACCGCTTTAGATGAATTTCCGTGGATGGTTTTGTTGGAATACAGACAAAGTATAAAATATAATTGAACTCGTAGGTGATCTTGACTTTTATTCAAATCTTAATACTTAATTTCAGGAAATGGTCAAAAGATCGTGAACTGTGGTGGAAGTCTTATCAACCAAAGATATGTGATTACTGCTGCACATTGCGTTACTGGAGCCATATTACGAGATATTGGATCTTTGTATGAGAAGTTTTGTTTTGTTTTTAGCAATATTGCTTCTGTTCTAATATAAAATTCTTAATATTTTCATATACAGGGCAACAATAATTTTAGGTGAATACGATTTGACAAAGGATATTGATTGTGTAGACAATGATTGTGCTGATCCAGTAATTAGAGCTGGAATTGAAGAAATAAAAGCTCACGAAAATTTTGTAGATAGTTCCCCAAGTCGTCACAATGATATTGCCTTGGTCCGACTAAATCGTGATGTTCCATACACAGACTTCATTACGCCCGTATGTTTGCCTGCTATGGTAAATGTACAGGCTTCTGAATCAGGATCAGAATTAATCGTAGCTGGCTGGGGAAGAACTTTGACGGGTATAAAATAATTAAATGTTTCTATTAAATTCAATTACAAAAAGAAAAAAAAACCTAAATCGATTACAGCAAGACAAAGTGCTATCAAACAAAAGCTGGGAATTCCTTTATGGGATCAAAATCGCTGTATACAGCAATTTGCAACGAAAAATGTTGATATCGCTGAAACACAATTATGCGCCGGTGGAAGATTCGCCCAAGATAGTTGCGATGGTGACTCTGGTGGACCACTTATGAAATTCAATAGAAATTATTGGGTTCTAGCGGGTATCGTTTCATTTGGAAATAGATGCGGCTTAGAGAATTGGCCTGCTGTATATACACGAGTATCTAGATATGAAAATTGGATAAGAAATAATATGAGATCTTAAGTTGCTTAATTGATTCTTTTGGAAAAATTCATCAAAAAGGTTATTAATTTGTATCGGCCAACATCTAATTTCAAAATCACTTTGAACAGAAACAATTTGTTTTTCATATTTATAATATTTGGTTTACAATTAAATGTAATTTTAGCTAAAAGTGAGTAAATAAAAAATTTTAAAAGATATTTAAAATAACATTAGTTTAATTGATTCCTCAGAAAAACGTTCGAAAATAGGATAAACTTTTAAAAGACAAGTTAGGTGATATTTATCTTTTCCCAAGAAGGCGTTTATATTGATCTATCTCGGCGAATCGATTCAGCAAAATTCAGTAATAAAAAAATTTGATTTTTCGTGCAGAATAAATGAGTAACCAATATCCGCTCGAGCTCTATACACAAAAATTAATAAATCTAATTGGATCGCTACCACAATTTTGTTATTGCATTAAATACTTCGGACAGCCAAAAGTATTGGGCATGTAACCTCTGGTACTCAGGAACAACGATTCTCTTATTTCAATGTATAAAGTACAAATAATTTCAATTGTGTTTATCATAATGTGGTGAAAGAGAAGTGCGACGTAAAAAGTGATTGAAGAATAAACGCGCAATCTAAATACAAGTTAATTTTATACTAAACTTTTATAGCTTGTGATCTTTTAATTTTAACAAGTCTGGCCGCTCATACTCCATCCTCTTAGGCAGCAACTCTTAGTATACTTAACCCAGATGGTGATCCTCAGCAAACAGGACATTTGTCGGTACTCAAATAAGTAGAAAAGCTTCCTTAGGTACAGTGAAAGAGGTACTGAATGACCAGATAGGTATCGCGAGCAAAACAAACAAATATTGAGTTGCGTCACTTTCCTTGCCAAAGAACGATATGCACTTCAGTTATTCTTAAAGAATCAACAAAGACTTGTATATTTTTGTCTACTATATTTCTCTTGACCGCATAGCTTGGCAGCAATAAGACGGTGTCCAGAGGTACTCCACAAGGAGGAGTACTTTCACCTCGACTGTGGTTATTGGTGATTAATGGTATTATCATCTCTTTACAATGAGAGGGTATAAAAGCGGTAGCATAACCTGATTATTTAGTTTTCCCTCACCCTTTCAGTTTTGAAGTTATGGCTCAACAAAGTTACAATTTTGGAATTATTAATCGTTTTCTTTTTATTTAACTACTCTTTTTATCAAACACACGTCCTCAATATCAATTTTTCATAATAAATTTAAGTAGACTACTGGAAAGGTCCAACGATTATCTCTCCACCAAACTTTAAGTCATGATCATAGGGTGTAACGTTCAGCAGCTACAGGGTGATCTATAAAAAGATACCCAAATATCTTAAAGTCCCGTTATCTCGGAAGCCGTTACGACCAACCTAGCCCGCCCCCCCCCCCCACACCCCACCCTAATACAATTTTTTGTGTTTGTCTAAACATGACCTATTCGTCTATAAGGGACACCCTGTATAAATAGAAAATGTAATCACACAATTCTTGAGAGTTTACTTACATGCGCTTCTTTCTAAAGGTGAAGGTGAATATGTTTGTTATGCCTTACAAAACTTATAGGTTTAGGATAATTGTTGATGGTAGGAACTCAATTTTTCGAGCATTTCAGGTTGAGTTTGTTTACGTATTTATATTAAGCATAAATTTTCAATCTTGAAACCGCTTTTTATTTTTTCCACTCTTGCACTGGCCGGAACATCGAAAAAAGATAAACCTTATATTCATATAGAAATGCAAACTTTACCTTCCTGTACACCGCATTCTACCGAGTTCGGATTTGGTGGCAAAACCACGATTTGCTCTTACATACCGGAAAAAAGGAAGTCTATAATTTTGCGTTCATTATGATAAAAGTGTTAGTGGTGTCCTCCAAAAGCCTCCCTGTACAAGAAATGCAAGGATAACTAAAGTGATTGAAAAGGATTATTCGAATTATTCCATTTACATGGTCACATCAGCTCATTGAGATGTTCAGTGTAAAGCCCAGATTATTAAATTAATTCACAAAAGTCAGGGTAGTTCCATCAAGAATGACCGTAGTGGGATTAAATATAAGCTGGTTTTCGGACGCCCATCTTGATACTCCCTCCAAGTCCAGAGTTGAGTCGGTCTACGCAGTCTTCCATTAGACCAATCGGCATATTCAAGTAGATTTGTATACATCGTCTGCGTACAAATGGATGTTACAGTCCTGGATGCCATTAGGAAGATCGTTAATGTACAGACTAAGCAATAGTGGTCCAAGTATAGATCCTTGGGGTACTACGCAATATAAAAGTAATACTTATGATAGACACTCATCAGCAATCACCTGTTGGGATCTATTTTTCAAAAATTCAGCTATTAAAGAAATGGCCGACGTAGAAAAATTAAATCGTGAAGCTAATTTTGTCAGTAACTTAGGATGGTGGACACTGTCGAAAGCTTTTGAAAAATCCAGTAGGGTCAATACTGCAAGGTCATTGCTATATAAAGATTCACGAATATCACTGGTGACTTTTAAGACAGCGGTTTCACAACTATGAAACGCACGGAAGCCCGATTGCCACCGAGTTAGGAGGTTTTTGCTTTCCAAGTGTTCAATTATTTGGGAATAAATTATTTTCTCAATGGCCTTTGAAATATAGCATAATACACTAATTGGTCTGCAGTGAGTTAAGTTACTTGGATTACTAATTTTAGCTAGTGGCCGCACAGTCTCGACCTTCCAACAAATTGGAAATTCAGAAGTTGTCAAGCAAACATTGAAGATATGCATGACAGGATGCATTATACAAGGTAGAATTATCTTGAGAAATTTATGAGGAACTCCATCTGGACCCACTGCAACAGATTTTATTGAATGGAAAGCTTTACTGACTTCTTCGATATCAACACAACAGAAACTAAGACCGTCCGACTGAGCTTCACCTGCATTTCCGTTAACAAAATCTACAGAACATGTGGCAGAATTCAAAGCAACAGATTGTGTTGATGTAAAATGAACATTCAAGGTATTACGATCTGTATCTTTTCGAAAAATACTTAAGCATTTTAAATTGTTAGACAGTCTATTTGGAGGTAGGTTAATGTCAAACCTACGTTTGAAATAGCAAAAATTCAGCTGCACGAATCTTAGAATTTACTTTATTTCTAATTTTTTTATAACGATTACGGCTTTCATTAGTTCTTAGTCGCAAAAATTGACGATACAGAAAATCGATTTCAACAATTAACGAATGAACCTTTTGGGAATACTACGTGCAACCATTCAGTTTGACCGACCTTTTTCTGAGAGGTGTATAATTGTCGTGTAGATGGTAAATCAGGTTGTAGAAAATATTCAATTTATCATTTATTGATGGGGTTATAAAAAGCTCATTTCAAGGCAGAGCAGCATATTCTTGATTTAACTCAGCCACATCAATAATTCTGTCATTTCTAAAAGAAATAGTATTATATAACATATCCGAATATATTAAGAAATTGTATGTTAAGAATAAAATATCATGATCAAATATAGCAGGAGGTTCAATCTGGTTATGAAATTAAATGGCATTAATATCAGAAACAAGGTATAGGTCTAGCATTGATTAGAAGTGTTAAAATAGGTAGGTTGATTATTTACAAGACTTAAGTGTAATGATTGTATAGCAGAGTTGTTCGCTCAAATCATATTAACGTTGAAATCACCACCGATCATAGCATTGGGAAAGTGAAGAAAAGTGCATGAAAATTTTAAAAAATTTCGATAAAGTATCCTTCTAAAAATTGTCAAATGTGCAGCAAAGCGCAACAAGTATAGAAACTTATTGCAACAATGAACAACGCTAATTTTTTTTATTTTATTTTGTATTATATTTCTTATAAAATTTATTTTTATATATATGTATATATATTTTGAATTTTTTTTTATTGATTCCATGCGTTAATGTTTAACGAATAATTTAAAATTATTTTGTTTCTCATTATATCGTTTATCTTTCAGTAAAGTAAAGTAAAGCTTCTCCTGAAAAATTTATTATTTTCACATATAAACTTTTGAAGTAGCGTTTCACAATTATCAACAGAAATTTATCCATCTGCTGAATATAAAATTTCTGGCAGGAAATGCACAAAACCGACAATGTTCTACCAAAATCAATTTTACCTAATTCCTGTTTTCAGAAATGTCTACCATGCCTTAATTAACGTATACAAATTAAGAGGAACAATTTTCTTTGATCATAAAAATGTGTAGTGTCCCAGAGAACCGAATCAAAACCTTTTTGGGGTGATGCTGACCAAAATTTGTCAAGAAAAATTTTCAAGAAAACTCGGAGAAAAATATTTATTTTAAATAAAGACTGATTATGTGAGTCACAACTTTGCAATATGGATTTTCTTACCATGAAGTGGATGCAATCTTTAGGAGAGGCAAACTAAATACGCTCAAAATTTCGTTGTACTGTTTGCTACTTTATCGTTTTTGTTATTTTTTTAGGTAACTTACATAGAAAAATTCTGCAGCGGCGAATAGTGTGCATCTTATGATGAAATAAATATGCGCTGTTTTCAGAATTCTTAAGAACCTATATCAGAAATAAGCTGCTTGACACGAAAATTAAAGATTCGGTACATTTGTGTTTAAATTCATACATATAATCTGAATTTTGTTGGTAGGAAGGCGCCACATTTTGATAATGTAATCTAGGGGGAGCGTTCGCTCCCCCCCCCCCCCCCCCCCTTCCCCCCCTAGATACGTTTCTGTTGGAGTGGGAGCTAGGGTGTACTCATACAAGAATCGTACACTACTATAGTGTATTCCAAGCGGTATGTTTTCAAGGCAGCAAGGCTACTGGTTACAACTTATGAGGTACCTATTGATCGAGTTATCAGGATTTGTATTGACTGCCAAGCAGCAATCAAGGTCCTGGCTCGAGCATCGCGCCTATTACAACGGTGTCGCTGTGAGCTCAGGAAACTGTGTGTTAACCATACTGTTATTCTCTGCTGAGTGCCTGGTCACAGTGACATATCTGGATGCGAGGCAATTGATGCTCTGACCAGAAGGGGTTTCGCTATGAATATATGTCTAGCAGAGGAATCTTTAGGTCGGTCCCTAGAATCGCTAATGCGAAGAACTGAACTGATGGGAAGATATGTCCTGGGAAGACTTAATCTCTGCTGAGGAGGAATCGGAATGATGTGCGTAATCTTACTGGAGTTATTAAGAGGCATAGCCTCTTTGGCAAACATGCAGAGCGCATGCAGCGTCCATACAATGACTTCTGCAAAAGCTGTATGAACGAGAAGGAAATTGCGAGCGTTGAACACCTGCTGTGCGAACCAGCACTGAAAAATTTTAATTTATAGACTGATTTGATATGTTTGAACGTCAACTACAATTTTTGACTTGTGGTGGTCTTGCATTGAGGATACGATATAAAATTAGTAGTTTGTTTGATATATTCTCTAGGTACTTACTACTTGGAACGTAACATCAACAAAGTACTTTCTTCATGCTGGTAATTATTTTTCTTTATTAAATCTATTGTGTATTTATGTATATATTTGAAAAAAAATTCTCTACAATATATCCTTTAAAATTGCGTTTGAAATGTCCTCGTGCTTAGTAAACTGTGAGCAGTTTCTACTAGGGATCCGACTGTTTTAAAAAGTTCTATACACAATTGGTTGTTTGCGATAAGCTTGTCTCTTTCTCTATATGATAAGCCGATTTTTCTCTGCATATTTATTTATAATTGTTCTCGACTCCTCTAAGAGTACTCAAATCGAAGAATAAGATTGGAATAAGTACTCTAAATTTTCTAAAAATTTAACGAATTTATTCATTGAATTTCAGTTTAACTTGCCGTTAGGCGCTGCAATTCTCATTGAAACATTGCACTCATATGTTATTATTTTTTTTACTGCCTGAAATAATTTTTTTCGTTAAATTTTATAGGGGCTTTAGAACATGTATGCTTACTTTACATTAAATCTAATTTATTTACAATCCTAAATTGTTTTTATATGTTAAAAAATAACATTGGGTACACGAAGCTTCAAGCCTTCAAGCTCATTGGTGATTTGACAGTGACTTGTCATATCGACTCACTCGAGCACCGATGTCATCTTGGATGCATTTTGCTCCTTTATCGCTGCAAACATGGTCAATATTCCGATGAAATATAAGCGTGAAACACAGTGCTGACTTTTCCACCCTAGCCGTCCTCACCAAATTTGACAATTCTGTAGAACATATCAGATCAGGTTATCAAGCTCCCAATGGCAAAGTTGGTGAGGCCGACCAGGTTGAGGTTGAACTCGAGTAAGTCTACTTTCTACTCTGCTGGAACTTTGTCAGCATTGACAACTAATTTTTGTTATCATTTGATGTTTACGGGAAATCGTTTTTTTTTTTTAATAATTACTAATAATTTTTTTGGCAATGTATCCAAGATTGAAAGATTATATTATAGTACTAATATCATGAGGAGGAGAAAAAAAAGAAAGAAAAAGCTAAAAGTATATAATAATAATAATAAAACTATAAACTTAAAAATATAGAAACTAAGTACTAAAAAATAATGGAGATAGTAGTCCAATTAATTTATTTAATAGATCCGTGCACCATCACCCTCAAAAAATTGAATTATTAATTAACCTTGAAAAAGCTTTGCTGGAGCCTTCACCTTGAATATTATTTGGAAGAGAATTCCACTTACGAGCAGCCTGGACAAAGTAAGAACTGTGAGATGAGCCTTGGGATAAGAAGCTGAGGATTTATGGTAGAATGCAAGAACTGCAGTTTCTCATATAAGTAAGCTGGGCTTTTACGAACTATTAATTTTTGTAAGAAAATAAATTGAAGTCTAGCTAGATATGACTTAAGGGATATGCCCATGGATCGCTGCTACATACATTTGCTGATATGTGAGTGCTACGAGAGAGCTTGTAAGGGTATCGAGTAACATCATTGAACACAACTTTCAATTTCCTTTGACAAACAGAATCAAGTTTGCCGAATATTAAACTGCCATATGTAAAATGTGGTACAATTACTGACTTAGCCAACTTCAGTTTAAAATCCACTGACATGGAGCTTGAGCTAATCCACAATTGCCGCAGAGCACCATATACCTTTCTCATCGTGTCCGCAATATATAGGTGTAGCAGCTGAACTTGGAATTAAATTTGATTCCCATAATTTTGACTGCGCCAACATATTCCAAGACTGTGTTGTTCCAGACCATAGGGGGAAGCTCGGATTTCTCTAATGCACGACGATAAATTGCTAAGCAGTTTGATTTGGACGGGTTCAATGAAAGCTCATTAATTGCAGACCACTTATGTAGGTCCTGTAGATCCTCATTGATCCGATAGACACAATTCTCCATTAGTCCTATAAATGTACTAAAGTACATCTGTACATCATCAGCGTATAAATGTTGAAAATAAAGATTGGGAAACCTATTTAACGTGAAAAGTTAATCTTGGTGTAGTAAATTATTACAAAATAATTTCAATTTTCAAGCCAATAGCCCAATTAACTGCTATCATACAGAAGTTATCAAAGATCGTATTGTGAGTTGTAATAGTTTACAAGCCTCATCAGGTTGAGGTTTTTAAAATTATACTGTGGTCGAGGTTGGAGAAGTTAGAACTGTGATTCTCGCTATATAGTCTGATCCTTTGTAGATTAATAGCTGCACGCAATACTCGCGCTGCAAGCTGCGCACATCCTTTCACCCTTCAAAATACTTTCGGCCGTATCTGTAGTAAGATTCCGTGATGCTTTTTTATCCCGCACAGTGATGCCAGGTTAGAAGGATTTTTTCTCTTCATAGGGGAATTTTGGGTGGCAAGGTTATCCTGGTTTTTCTTTGGGGGTAAATTTATACCATAGAAGGAAAATGGCGGATTTTAATCGATCAGCTCTGAGCTTCAAGAAGTGGATATTTGAAGAAAATATTGAATTGATAATATTTTTTAAAAACATTCACGATAGAAGATCTATTAAATTATCCAAAAATCCATGGCAAGTAACACCAAATCTGTGGTGGTTATATGCAGCACTACAGGTAGGTACAAATGGAAATGAACGCTTTTTTCAGGTTAATTTTTCTGTTAGCATTACCTTTACGAGGACCCGATATTTGCTGGTTATTTACAACTTCATAAGATAGTATGCAATCGCACTAACAATAGTAAATTGTTGACGCAGCTGTTAGTATTTTCGAAAATGAAAAGTGTTTTGCTGCAAAACAACAAATATTTCAATCGAAGCCAAATTACTTATATTTAGTCTTCCTCAGGACAGTTTTGAAATGCATAACTGATGTAAACCGACTTTTTCAATTTGGCAGCGTTGATCCAATAAAATTTTTGAATTTATGTGTCTAAAATAACTAACGCAGCTAGGGAAAGAAAATATAAAAATATCACGAACCTACATAGCTCTTGCATTGCTTGTGCTACCATTTTCGAATGCTGCAGTAGAAAGAATATTTTCAATTTCAGGGATAATTAAGGACAAACTTCGAAATAAAACTGCAGTAGAAACCGCCGATGCAATTATCAGAGTTCGATTTAACATGCCAAAAAGAGGTTGTATCGATTTTACACCATCGTTGTTAATGAAATTCAACACAGAAGAAATGTACAATACCGATACTGAGGATGAAATCAATGTGAATCAACAGTGAACTAAATTAAAATAAATAAAGCAAACATTTACTATATATTTACTAATATAAGTATTATACAATATTATTATAATAAAAAGGAATGTAAATATAACAAATATGAACAAATATCTTTTTCATTTTCGCTTCAGACTATATTGGGGGATTTTTCAGGCAAAATTAACAATTTAGCGGTTTTTGAGAATATTTATCCCGCACTGTGCGAATGTGGAATAAGCTACTATCTTCGGTTTTTCCTCGGGCTAGCTTTGTTTCCCCATATACTTGCATTTCTAGAAGCTATCCAAGCTATTAATTATTAAGTTAAGCTACTTTAAGATCAGATACAGCATAAAAGTTAGTAGGTAGATACGTGTAAAAAGTACTTAGGGCAGCGACAAACGATTAGGTTTTTCCCGTTCAGAGCGGTGATTACGCAACATGCGAGACAGTTTTACTCGATTATTTTGTGAATAAAAGTCAATGCAATGTAATTTTAAAATTGTAAAAATGAAGCTACTTATGTATTTAAATTGAAAAAAAAATCTTATCTTAATTTGTTGTTTTTTCATTTTCACATTCCGGGAAAAATTTTTACATATTTCCTCGCAAGCTCAATTAAATAAATCGTACATCTCTTTTCTCTCCAAAATAAAACCTTCTGCTTAAGCGTTTTACAACAGAAGCAGAAAAAAGTCTCGATAGAATTATTTTCTTAACTGTAAATATCGTACGCGTACTCCAAACTACTTCACTATTTCTGTACTAAACTGCACGGCACTAAATTTCAACAAACCGTCCGGGAAAACCCTAATTGCATGTCGCGTCACATTGCACTCAATGAGTTTTTCATTGCAAACCGTATAAACCAGTCGTCGTCAAACCGTGGTTAGCTACGGTTGATTTCACTTTCTAAAACTGATTTGTTTTTACCCTGATCGTATGCCGCTGGCAATTTAGTCCCATGGGATTCATTTGACACAAAAAAAAATGATCGATCTTTTTTGAATTTGCTGTGTGATCTTACATTTTTTAAAACTCGTATCATCAGCAATATACCAACACTTCTCACGGACGCGATTTTTTTATGCACCCTGTATATATTGTATTATTGTCCGTCCAACCAAAATATACAATTATATTATTAAAATAAATTTGTTCAACAGCAATTAATTCCATAATTTAATTTCAAAAAAATTACTATTTGAACTTCTCTGATATTATACCCGCACATATGTGTAGTAGTTGGTGAGAGCCTTAATAACAAAGAAAAGAGATTAAATAAATTTTAAATTAATAAAATTTTATTAAGTTTTGATTCTAGTATAGTTTTCTTCCATATTTACTTCAAGCAAATAAGTTTGGCACATAAACATATAAATAAAAATTACTTTTAAATTTTTCTACAAGCTGCGAGTAAATATATACTTCCATATACTTACATACATACATGTATTGGGCTCGCGTAATATTTACATTGATTGGAATTAGGCGAATATGAGAATTTATGTACCGAATTAAAAAACACGACAATTTTTGAAGCAGAGTCTTCATCACAGGTTGTGTAATCGGCACCTGTAATAGCTGAGACTGACCAAAGAAAAACTAGGAAGCCAAGACGAAATCTTCGTCTATGGAAAAAGGAAATTAAAAAAAAATGGCAATGTGCGAGTCTGATCCGAAGTCGAAGGGTTCCGTACCACCCACCGTTACCAACCGTACGGTTTTGATCGTGTTTGTACAGTTCTTTTTAGCCCTTGTACAGTGTACGACCAAGACCTCTGACCGTACGCAAAAGGTACGGTTATTTCACTTTTAGCGCAAAATGTACGGTTATTTACGGATTGAACCAATCAATGGAAGAAATCTGAACGGTGGCCATAGCACAGTCCGAGTCATGCATTTAACCGTAACCTAGCCATAAGACGTACTCGCGCAAACAAAGAGGCAGCAATCAGCATACTCAACATACGCGATGGCAAGAAGAAAAACAATTTCGACTTGTCAGAGTGTTACAGCCAATTCATTCCTTTTCTGATGTTTTCTCGTTCTCGTTCTGAAAGCGCGGGAGCGCCACTATGCTTTTGTGTTGCTAACTGCAAAGTTGCTTTCTTTGTTTAATATAATCGCAAAGTGTATTCCAATGGACGTGGGAGAAATCATTTTCGCACCAGGTTCATTTCATATATCCAACTTAATTTGAGTGAATGTGAAAAACACAAGTGTGATAAAACTAGACCTTTTCTCCTAATATAAATTTAGTGCTGGAGAGTTTTCTTTCGCAAGATGATGTGTTTTTTCGTTGGACAAAACGCAGAAACGACAGCATTTATTGAATCCAAAACTCTGATGGAAGCCTTGAAGTCTATTTCCTCCCAAATTATCATGCGCAACTGAAATTAATGAGCCTTTCAATGCCAGTTCACCTACTACTGTAGGGATAAATAGTTGGCAATATCCTTGACTATAGGCTCTAATATTTTATTGTACATCGCATTAGATTTCGCATCTTCGGCATAAAAGACTAACACTAAGTGAATATTATTTAATGCTGTTAGATATTTTAGTGATAAATTTGGAATGTTGAAGTAAATTGCGCCTATTTTGTAAATAGATATTATATTATTATATAGATAATAGAACAATTGCATAAGCAAAACATTTTCGCTAACTTGAAAATACACTCTTTTGAAGTTCTCGCCACAGCAAAAATTGTCTATACTTTCTGCGCTAATTTGAGCTGCATATCGCTTTTCTTGTCTATATTTTGATTGAAAAGTTACTGCAGCACTCCCTGTTTTATGTGCAACAGGTGACAAAAGGTTGGAAAGTATTTAAAAAATATCTTGAAAAGCATTTACAAATTGACTATCAATTTCGTCAATTACAGAATTGCGTATTCCCAGCAAATTAATTCGATCAAATAAAGTCCAAATACTGTCGGAAACATCTATCGGCTTCCTTTTATCCGAATGTAATTGCGCTTTGGCGAATACCTCATTTTCTTCGTTTAAATTATCACCGTTATTCTGGTTTCTATGAACAACGAAATTGATTTTCATTGTATCATTGAAGGAATTGTTATCAACATAGGAAGAATGACTTCTATTAGAATAACCTTGCTTCAAGCATCTTGTACCTCCGTACAAGCCACAGTATGTGGCTAAAGTTTTATGACATCTAGCAGAAAAAATTCAATTTAAAATTATATGGCCGTTGCCTTTAAAATCATGTAAGCTGTTTAAATGTGAGAAAATAAACAAAATACTTTCAAAGTTTTCTTAGAAATAAAACAAATCAATTTCATATTGATCTCAAAAACAGCAAATCAAACCTCTTTTATATAGTTTATAATTATAAGTATGTTGTCAAATTTATAAGGTTAGTTTTAAGAACATCTTAAAACAGATATTGCTTATAAGTTGTTTCAAAGAAAATTAAAAAAACAAAACAGGTCAGCTAAACAAATAAATAAATATTTTTTTTTCGTTTTCTTGTCTGAACTTCGCGACTTACTTTTCTTTCCAGTGGCTGTCGCTGGTAAAAATTTAATTAAAGCAAGGAAGGCCAGCGTACTTTTATTGCACTGTATTAAATAAAAAAACTCCATGTAACTATAGCTCATATGTACTTTAATGAAGTGATAATTGTACTTTTGCAGTCATGTATGTTTGCTGCCGATTCTTTTAGAAAATGTGCAGAAAATTGTATTTGGAAGTCATACAAAATCTGAAAGTTGCAAAATTTCTGCTCTTCCTTACTGTTCTTTTTTAATAAAACTAATTAATCTATAAGTAAAAGCAGTAAAAACAGTTTAGTTTTAAATTTAAAAATCAGAACTAAGAGTGTAAAAATAGCACTTGATTAGTTTTATGATAAAAAATTAGGAATAATATTCTTGCTTTTACCAAATCCGTAGTCGAACAAGTCTTTCCGCTTTTGTTTATTAAGTCCGCTCGACAAGCAGGTTTCAATGCTTCCTTTATTAGATTTATTGATTTATTTGTTGATATCATTTGGTAAAATAGTACCTGCTCTATTTTTCTCTTTGCACAGATTGTTATGTATCAGAAAATCTCTTTCTTTTAAAATTTGAATTTTTTATTTGAGATATGAGATATCCTGTTTCTTTTTTTGGGTTATATATTAAATCTATTCCACCGACATTGCTGTTCTCTACTCCCGTTTCCAAAATGAATGTGGAGAAATCGTGTAAATTTGTGTATATAAATTTTTTGTTTTATTATTAATAAAAATGTGAAAATATACGTATTTATGAATATGTTAAGAACAAAATATACTGTTGCTTTATTTATTTTAATTGAAAAATAATATAAATGCTCAACTGTTACTTATAAAGTGTGTGTACTGATTCTTCTCTAAGTAATTATGAATATTAAATTTATTGTTAGGTTTGTACGACCAAAATGCTGCCTATACGGTCAAAAAGTTGTGTTCGTACGACTTTTTAATATTAAAAACATGACAACCCTGGTACCACCGTACAAGTTTTAACACTATCTATGTACTTTTTAGATCGAACAAAAATAAAAGTTTATTGTATGGAGATTAGTGATGGGCAAAATCGGTCATTTTGGGTAACTCAGGTCGTACAAGTTTTTTGGTATAAGTGACTCATGTAAAAGATTTGGTCAGTTGCTTAGTTTATCAATTTTGCAGCCGTTCGGGACTGATAAATCACTGCGTGTTAAGCAATCACAATCAAAATTTTGCCTTTGTAACTGCTTAACTGCCGAAATGTGGCATGGCAAAGCAACCCAGTTGGTGTCAAAGCAAGCATTTACCAAATGAAAAATTACTGCATTCTCTGATCGATTAAATCAGTCTTCAGTGTTGCAGAAATTTGCATTTGTTTCAATTTATTCATTCTTTAGTCATAGAATTAACTTTTCCTTAACCCTTTATTACTACCCGGGGTCGAAAACGACCCGAAAAATAATTCATTTATGTTTTTCTCTAAGAAATATTGAAAATTCTCATCGTTCATTATTTTAAAAGCGTACTAAGAATAACCGAAATTTATTTGGAGCCAATATATAAAAAAAAATCGGTGTTTTTTCTGAAATACTTATATAAAGTGTCTGGTCGTAGGGTAAGAATAACGCAAATGGAAAAGTGCAGAAATTTTTCATGGAAAATTAACAAAATACAATAAGTCAGGTGAAGGAGAGTTTACAATGTTTTTCGTAATTTTTACATATTTCTAGTATCTAGTCTATACCAAAGGTGGTGTAGACACTATTGAACAATTCTGTCACAAATATAGTGTGTCAAGAAAGACATGTCTGTGACCAATGTGTGTATTTTATGGCCTCTTAAACGCTGTAGTCATAAACGCGTTAATGCATTTGTAAGTCTTTCAAACTCAAGCAACAAAAGACCTGGTGAAATAATACGCATTTTAAAACCAAAATGTAGCGTTAAGTCTTCTCAGAACATATTTAGGGGAACATTTTGAATGCCACACGTTGCCTATTTGACTTAAGGACAGAATTGCCGGAATAATTGAAAAGGAAACACATGTTGAAGAGTTGGAAGTTCCTCGTAGAAAGGGAGAAAGGTGCACTTCCTTATTAAAACTTTCGTACCCTGCTGGTCCCCCGGAGGCTTGCCTTTTGATAGGCACCCCTGATGATTTCCTCTTTTATTGCTCCGATTGAGATCCGCACAGAAGCTACCGCTACGGATCTATCCAATTCAGATCCTTTTTTGGCCAACTCATCAGCCATCTCGTTGCCTGAGATATCTTTATGGCCAGGTACCCAGCATAGGATCACCTTGTGCCTTGTAGCCAATACCTCAAAGCTAGTCTTGCATAACTGCACCAATTTTGATTTTACCAGCATAGCATCCAGCGTCTTGATGTCTGCCTGGCTATCAGTATATATACATATATGCCGTGAAGGCTCTCTTTACATCGATACCAGTTTTACCGCCTGATAAATCGCTGCGAATTCTGCCTGGAAAACACTGCATTTGTCAGGTATTCTATAAGATTTATGCCACTGTAGAGCTCTGGAGTACAGTCCAGACCCTTTGCCCGCACTTGTCTCGGAATCTTCCGCAAAAATAAAAAGAACGGATACTACAACTAACTCTTTCCCATCCCAGTCACTCCTGGTGGGCACCAATACATTAACACCCCCAAAAAAGTCACTATTGGTACTTAGTAGTCAGTTTCTTCCCTGCAATAACTACAGTCTATCTTATGGAGTATATTGGAGTGCCCAACACCCCCCACCCCAGCCACCAACCCCGACCCTGAGCAGGAGCTAATCTTTTTACTTAGAAGCACTAAGTTGAGCCAGTCACGTAGAGCCTTATCAACTCCCGCCCTTCTCAGTCCATTATATATAAAATCGGATAATTTCACAATCTAGGACTAGCAGCAATAAAAATGTATTCAGAAAGGATGGCTTTATGAATGCCTAGTAGCATTTTCTTGATGTTTCTTAAGCTGGCGAAACAGAGTTGTGGGTGGAATATATAATATATATAATATAATATGAACTAGATGCAAAAGTTTTATTTCAACGTGAAAATTATTAGCTGCATGCATAGCCTTGTACTTAAAGAGTTTAAGATCGGTTGAAAATAAAGCTTTAACAAATAAGTCAAGAAAGCAGTTTCTTTTATCCTTGAGTCTAAGTGGCCGACCGATTGACCGATATGATTTTGAAACAGTGACTCAGGGCTTTTAAGTCAGTGTACTGACCCGGTCTAAACAACCGAATCGTTTGCACCGACCCATCACTAATAGGGATCTCCTTTAATTTTTTACTTTATTTTATTTTCATTTTTTGTTGTTATAGCAGTAATAGAAATAAGCACACTGTGTGTGTGTGTTTCAACTGTCTACCTATTACGGTTCATGAGATACAGCCCGCTGACAGACAGACGGACGGTCGGACGGACGAACAGCAGAAACTTAGTAATAGCGTCCCGTTGGCACCCTTTGGGTACGAAACCCTAAAATGACACTCTATTACATAAAGAAGTGAAAAGTGTTTACAGAACTTAAACTCCATACACCGACAGAATATACACCACAATTTTTATAAACTCTAAAATATTACTAGACAACGAGAATATGTCTGTCACCTGATTACTATCGTGAAGGCTAAATATCAATATAAGGTTAAACTCCGTTCAAATAATAGCGCCTTTTACTCAGAATTGCATAGCACTAAGCAACGGGTGTGTAAAACTTCTTTCAGGGCAACTTTATTTATAGGCGACGCACTTATAAGAACAACTTTATAAAAGATGAATGATAAAGACATCTGGAGTCCTGATAACAGAGGGAAGCATGGTAAGTACCGAAAACTTGACGACGCCTATTCAATACTTAGAGTGGAATTATATTGCTTACGAATGCAGACTGACAGAGAATTCATTGAAGGTGATTTAAATTTATCAACCCTATACTGGCTTTACAAAGAAAAATGTTTGCAAAAAGGAAAACCTTTTGTAAAAAAATATACATACAAGCAAATCTTTAATCACAGACAAGAAATATATTTCTTGTCTGTGCTTCAACTACGAATTTAACATTGGTTGGCATAAACCAAAAGGAACCAATGCAGCACCTTTGAGCTATATAGTAACGTTCCAAATGAAGGATACTCATGACATTCATCAAAAGAAAAAATAATTATGCCGCGAAGATAAGTCCAAAGACGCGTGACAATAGCTGCAATGGATTGTTATGGTGGCATGCCCAGACGAGGTAGTAGGCAGCAACGTGTCGGACACTGTCACCTAGAGGCCACTTCCCACATGGCGAATGTGCCGCCACTTTTTGCAGCTACCGTGAGATTAGTAGCTGACTGACGCGAACGAGCAAAAATACTCAGAAGAGTAATCGAAAAGGTCGGAAAAGAAGAGACTTCGCAAACCATATGCCAGCGGTGTCATGACCAGCCAAGGACGTCATAAGGGATATCACCATCTCTCTGTAGGACCATCTCAAGGTGAGTGATGTACGCGTTGCCTTAAGGGGAATCTCAATTTTCGTTTTCTGGTCTAGGCATGATACCTCTTTGTTTATGGTAACGTGCCAGTGGCAGGTATTTCGTGCTACCCACATCACAATCTTCACCCGTAGCTGTGGTAAGCTAGTTTGCCGCCTTGCATCTGCAACGTTGTCACCGAGTGATCTGTAAGCTCAGGTTGGTAGTCCGGACTTCACGTCCAACCTAATCACTCCTCTTAACGGGATCAGTATATGACCAGCAAGCGGCATTACACAGTCCTAATGTTCACATTTCATTTTATTATTATAAAAAGAAACTGACTGCTACATACAACCTGACTGTTTTCTAAAAGAAGCTTTACTATGATTGGTCAGAAAATTTGGCAAAAAGAGGTGCAAATGAAAAAGGAAGCTGTATGTATAAATTTCTCAAAGAGTACTGTTTGGTAAACATGTAGTATTCCATTTCGACAGCTACTTCCGACAAGACAAAAATAAGAGTAATGCATTCTTATAAAAGTGCACAGTTCGCAATTTACATGTCCTTAGTATAACGCACAAAGGGGAATGCCCACTTTTCATACAACTTTAGGCCCGCCACTTCCAGACATGAGAGATATCTTAAACAATGCATTATGATATTCTAAACATATGTTATTAACAATGTTTGTCACTATCTAGCGGCGGAAAGCATTGGCGATCAGATCTAGCTTGAGCAACTTTCTTTGGTGAATAAGTGGACTTCTCCACTTCTCATGATCGTGCGGAATTGGTGCGTCGTGGACTTACTATGAGAAAAATATTCACAACAGAGCACTAATGGCCATGGAAGAAATAACTGTATATATGCGATAGTTATTAGCTGGGGTGTATGCGACTCAGGTGCATAAAAATACGACTTCCGGCGGCAAAAACGTCCCAAGAAAGTTGGCTGAATCGGCAAAAATATACTCCATTCGATAGTACCCGGCCACACCTTTAATTCGATATGCAACATACGGTATTGGCACCATCCCCTCCCGTCGGGGTTTCTATCCCCTATCCTAAAAGTATGCAGAGAAAATTTTATTTTCTTATGGGAATTGTAGCTGGAAATGAGCTGAGGCGAACAGTGAAACCGGTTTTACGATCGGACATAACCCTACCGAGTTAGAGCCGATCTTGGATGCAAAAAATGTAGTGCCTCAGTTCGAATAAAAAAGGGAGAAATACTAAAAGAGCGAGTATTGGAGTGGCTATATAAGCTATATATATTTAAGCCCACGCGTATAGGAGTGTGGATACTCAAATTTCTTCTCAGGACCTATGGATTTCGGTTCTGTGCTAGATTTTCTAAAACGTACTAGATCCCAGCTTTCCCCCGCTGAATTGAGATAAACATTGTTCAGAGTATCACAACGCATCGTTTAAGACATCTCTCATGTCTCGAGATGTCGGGCCTGTAGCGGGCATTCCCCTTTCTCATTAAAGCTCATACACAAAATGAGGGTAATAGCATGCATTCATGCGTTGAAAGAGAAAATAAACTTATGCTCAAAAGAAGACGTGACCTATCAATGGCTACCAATTATATTCAAATGGCTAAAAAATAAAAACCACTTTATTTATACTGTTTGTGAGATGGCCCCTAGAACTAGATATGTTAAATTTAAAATATTTATCTAAAAACATTGGCCACATTTTTAATATCAATGAATCACTGACCAAAGTAATATACATTGGATAAGTGTTAAAACCATTCATTTCAAAAAAGAAAATTCCTGTATAATTTTTTATAATAGCACTTACACACAAAATGATTATATAGCATTGATAAATTACGCCCTGAAATTTTGCAAGAGCCTATGATAAGCCTCCACAGATCGCAAAGGAGAAAATGATGGACTTATTATCACTATGCAAGAAAAATTTAATACAGAACTTATATCAGTTTACTTTAAATTTCAAATGAACATTGTTTGCTTCAATTTATACTAAATATAATTTTGTATCTGTTGTGCAACCACTACCATCGGAAAAGAAGAAATACCTAATGTGAAAACAGTTCCAAGTGATTAGTGATATTACACATTAGATATCAGAAACCGTAGCTGTTAATAGATTTATGATAAAAATTGCACTTAAATAGTTATCTTTCGACTACTTTTTTTTTTTTCGTTAGCGCTTAACCATTATTTCACAGTTCTTATTTTTAGTTAAGATATAAATATACCCATTTTAATTCTTCTCAATAGTAAGAAGTCAGAGAATTTGAATACCGGACTAGTTTTGAATATACAAAAATTATTAAGAGGAGTCAGTACCAAGATTTGCAAGTTTCGTACATTTTTCAATGCGAATTCCTTGCAAAGTATTTGTACCAGAATAATGATTTATATCTTAAATTAAAGGTAACAAAGAAGTCTAGTAAATAACGTCGGCGAAACTAAAAAAAATGTATTGGAATGGAGATATTATCTGTTAAACTTGTAAAAAATGGTAAAAATTGAAGTTTTTCAAATCAAGTTCCTGTTAGTAGGTATTCCAATTTCTTTAGATTGTGACTATTTTAGAAAGATAAAGCCTAGATTTAAGGTCGTAGTCTGGTAACTTGCACGTTTTTTAATGCCTTTTGCGGGAATTTTATTTTTAGGGGAAAATAAAATTCAATCAGTACGATTTTTTAATATATTATTAAGGGTATCTAAGAGTATACAAAAAAATTGTTTTTTCTTTTTTTTTGATTTTTTTTTTGTATAGTTTTGTAGCACTGAAATGAGCGTCTAAAAAAAAGGTAGGTAGTTGGCCCCGGTGATTTCGTCGGTTGAGGACATCTGAGACAAAAAAATCAAAAAGACTATTGTTCTGTAAGCTTGTCATTCTGGTTGGAACTTGGATTAAACAATTTTCTTGAAAAATAAGAAAATGGTGGACTTCGAAAAAAAAAGTGAGTTTTTTTAGTGGAAATCGGGCTGTAAAATGGAAAGCTAAGGACGAATAAAAAAGATCCTAGTTCCTGCGAAAGCTATTGATGAGTAGAATAACATATCCAAATTTCAGCCCAATCGGTTGGATAGAAAATTTGTTATTACCCGGGCCGACCGTAAAAACGTTGTTTCAAGAAAATCGCGTTTAATTAACAACAGATTTATTATAGAAAAATCATGCTTACACTAATCGGCTATCCCTGGCGCGTATAATAAACCTTCAACTTTTTCATAGGCCTCATTGTTAGTAACTTTTTCTAACCTGCGACTCATTCTGGCAATTTTAGAAGCATAAGCTGCGTCCTTGTCCGCCTACGAAATACGAGAGCTGTTGTACAGATTGGCGTAAGCCATAGCGTGCGGGCCGATTGTGACTCCCATGGTCTCCATGGTTTTCAAAACAGGTAAAAACCCTTCGTTGAAAGTGCATGCGGCTGTCCATGCAGCAATTTGAAGTGTCTTGGCCGTATTTTGTTCAGTGGTATATCTGTTGCCATGAAAACTTTTTTTGATCGCAGAATCGCCAGGACTTCTGGTATCGCGTTTCATTCCTTTCCGATCCATTTTCACGCTCTTGGAAGATGTTTACGCGCAAAGTAATGAACGTGCACTGACTGTTCGTTTTGGATTTCGATATAACTAAGCTTCAAAGTAAATGTATGTGTAGTAATACTTTTAGTATACACAGAGGTATCCGACGCTCGGAGCAGGCATTAAGCTAACGCGCAAACAATAGAGGGTTCCGGCCGCTTGCACCTGACGTGCGGCTCAGCGCGCGCTACTACGATGCGTTCGCGTATAAGTGCTATAACTTCGTCAATATTTCGAATTTCGGTCTAAAATTTTTACAGTATATTCTCAATATATAGTACTTTCGAATTATGTAAAATAAAAAAAATCGATTTTTCGAAACCAAGTTACCAGACTACGACCTTAATGAATAGCGTCGATTTTTTTCATTTTTTGTTGCGTTTTTCTTTCATTATTTGGCTCTAATAGTATTTGTTTTTTCTCCCGATATTTCACCGACTAGAAATTGGAATACTTCAGTGAAATAGTATATTTAACAATTATGCACAGTAAAAAAAAAAATCCCTAACATTTATGGCAACAGTTTGTGCCAGCATAAATATATAAATTTCCACTGAATTAGGTAAATGTAAAATTTACCTAAACTTAGCTAATTCCGATTTTCATAAAATTTAGGTAAATTTAAATCCCATAAAATTTAGGTAAATATAAATCCCAGAGAACTTAGGTAAATATAAAATCCATAGAATTTAAGGAATAATTGTACCAGAATTATGTAGATCTAAATAAACAATGTATGGGTTTATCATTTTTCTTTGTGTAATGAATTCTATTATGTCAATGGAAATTATTAAATAGTTTTTTTTAAATCATTTATATTGCTACTAATTTTTTGTAATTCTTTTCTTCAGGTCTTCCTTTTAATAAAAGAAAAAAGTCAGTTAAAGACAAATTTATTTAACAAAATTGGTATTCACTTTAATTAAATAATTATATTTCTACAAACACAAGTAATGAGAATTTGAAGTTTTATAAATGCAATGAAACAATGGATATCACTTCTATAAGAAAATTAAGGTTGTACGGTATATAATATTCAGTAGCTATAATATAAGACAACTGTAATATAAGACAATCTCCGTTTGGGTTTTTGTGGACATTTAAAGGGTAATAATCGAGAATATTTTCATACGAACAATGATAAAGAGTATTATTAGAATTTTTGATTTACATAAAGCCCATATCGTTACTGTATTCAGCATTAGGTTCTCACCCAAAAATATTATTTCAGGTTATGTCGACCATAGCAATACCTACCTTTTTTATTTTTAAAGCGACATAACTACCTTCTTTAATTTTTTTACAAACGACCACCAAGTTCTTGTAGTAAAAAATACCATTAAATTCAACCTTCTCTGAAACGAAATATTTTCCATAGTTTCTAACATTTTTTTTTAATATAATTTAAAATATCTTCAGTTAACTGATTTATGGGTGAACAATCATTTGCAATTGGTATATCATATGAAAATTTTCCACAATTGTAATAAGCCTATAATAATTGATGCTTCTCAGCAAGCAGTTTAGTAGTGTTTTTAAAATTTGAGCACTTTTTTAAAATCTTTTTGAAATATCCATGTTTGGATTCAAATCGTAATGTCCAAGGACCTATTAAAGGTCCAAACATTCTTGTTAACTTACCGTAATTCAGCATGTAAGCATGTTTGGGATTCATAGTATCATAGTATAATAGTTTGGTTGATAGAGAAATTTTACAGGTTTACACAATTTTAGGGGATTTTACTCAGAAAGGCGAGAAATTTAGAGGTTGTATATGAAAAATTCATAAAAATACACGAATTTTAAGTAAAAATCGTGAACAATTTTTATGTAATGCTACGTTTTTTTTTACTGTGTGTGGAAGAAAAAAAATTGGGAGAGTTAATTCTCGTTCAGAATTTTAAATTTATTTGAACTGCAACTGTCTTTGACGCTAGATGTCACTAATGTAGTTTTTAGACTAGGTCTAGGCTAGGATAATTTTATATTCATTTTCACACTTTCAGGACACAAACCTACTTTTAGTAAATTTAATTGCCTACAGGCTCGCTGGTATCTAAATTAAAACCTTTGCTGAGTACTGACTCATCTTCAGAATCGTCGAATAGAATTTATGTGATAGAAATCGTGTCGACAAGCCTTCTAGTTTTATTTTAATTGCCGTCATCATTTTTATATTGTACTAGATATAAGATCTTTGACCTTGTGGAGGTACATATATCCCACAATAAAGTTATTGTAATATAAGGTATACTTATTATAGATAAGGCGAAAAAATTAATTCACATTTTGAGAATGCAAAATCGAAAAACAACTAAAATGAAAAATAAGAAAAGTATGAAATAATGGTTATTTGATAACCAAATACAATTATTCAAAAACTAAACATTATTTTACTGCTCATACTTTTTTAAATTATGTCAGAAATTTAAAGTTCACCTTACGAGGATAATATTGGTCCGATTCATTTAAAAATCCGATCATTATTTCCATGCGATTCTTTTGAAAAATGTAAAATAATGGTTATATTCGGTCCCTTCTTTACTGTCTTAACTTTTAGTTCAGATTTTAACTAAATTACTTACATTATTGGTAAATGTACTGGCTACTAATTAAAGAAAGTACTACACCAGAACTGTAAAAATTTGAATTTTTACAGCGTCTTGAAATCCTAAATTATCCAAATGCAATATTTTTTAGTTGCGGTAGTTCGGATGAGGGTGCGATATACACGTGTATATCGTTGAAATAGTGCGCTACTTTAAAAGTACTTGTAAGAAGCCGCAATCGTTAGAGTCTCTCGCTCAAATCCCTGTCAAGAGCATTATACTTCAGTACAGCTCATTATAAATTAGCAAAATACAATAATAATTTTCTAAAAGTAGCCATTATCTTAAAAACAAGATTATTTCAGGATAACAGATGCAATTCTGTCTCCATAATAGATTATAACTCTTGTACAGTTAAATTAGCAACGTACTTATTATCGCTTGTTTTTTTTTTGCATTGTATAGACATAATTGCCTCGTCAGTTTTTCCCAACGTCTTTTACAAAGAATTTTTAATCTCTTATCTCAAATTATTGAGCTCTGACTGTTGTGTAGGAATCAATCAAGAATTCATAACCCATAAAAACATTTTATTGCAAGTAACTACTTTTTTTTTATATATATTATTAAGCCAAGCTCTGGGGATACCCTATGATGCAAAGCACAGCTTGGCAGGAAGGAAAAAGGGTGGGTCCGAGTGGAGATTTTAGTCACAAACAACACTGTCGAAATTTTTAAATTTATTTATGCTTTTTCACATTTTATCTATCTATCACTATCAATTTGACACGAAACAAAGGAAAGACATCTGAAAAGATACAATATCTTTAATTATATTTAGCTATATAAAACATTACGTGTTCTACCTGAAATGTGACTTATATGCGGAGATCCAATTTACGAGGTTTCTTAGAAAGCTCTGTAATAACTTCATGCACTTCTGGTATGATCTCCCTATAAATATTCATGAGTATGCTAACCCATTTAATCTCAGTTGTGCAGTTGAATTTGTAAGATAAGATTTTAGCCTTCGCAGTGTGGAAAACGATCGTTCGGCTTCACATTTCGTCACTGGTAAAGTAACCAAAATAAACAAAAGCTTGAAGATGGTTGGGTTTAAATTTTTATCACAAGCACAAAGAGCCTCAATCACAGTAGCAGGTAGCTTGTCCATTCGAAGAAATTTTCGCTGCCACAAGTTCACCTCAAAAATGATTTCTGCTTGGGGATGCTTCAATGTCACCCTTGTAAAATTCACATAGATGCTTTACTTCTTCCCCGTTGTTGTATGTTTCAGCATTCCAATTATGTAAACGAAGCAAGTATTTAAAACCTTTAAGACTATTTTTATGTGTCCCAAATCTAGATTCCAAATTAGCGCAGAATTCACCAAGAAATGGTATCAAAATTGTGATGCGAAAGTAGTCTTCCGCCGAGTCAACAGGAGCATTATTTTTATGTGTCTGCCGGCTTACTAATTTAGGAATTTTGATTTCAAAATCATGTTCACTTACTTTTTCTGAAACATTTTTATATATGGTATTGAAATCCATGTCGCTGTTTTCTCTTATTCCTCTTATTTCGAGCAGGAGATCTTCAGCAACATTAACAGCTTCGGTCAAATCTATTGTTTTAGTTTGTAGGAAACGACAAAGACTAATACTTAAACTAAAAATGCTATGCAAGCAAAGGAGTGATATACAGAAGTCCGCTTGATTTATTATGTTCAGAAATTTGTTTGCTTTCGACAAAGCAACTGGATCCTGCCAGGATGATATACCCTCTAAAGGGTCAATAGCTGCTGGTTCCAATCCAAGAAAACATGTTACAGCATCATGTCTTTCAATCCATCGTATGGCGCAACTGTTCTTCAATTTTTCCTTTCTCACTTCTGAAATAATGCGTAACACACAATCCTTCAAAAGCTCTTGCTTTTTAGGAGTATTGAAAAAGTTGTAAATTTCCCCTAAATTGCTCATTCAATTTCGTATAAACTGAGCCTTGCGAGAATTTGACACAGCTAAATTGAAGCTGTGACTTGAACAATGAACGTAAAGCGCAGTTGGAGCAATTTCTCTGATTTTGGCTTGAACGCCATTGAACTGACCGCTCATTGCAGCGGCTCCGTCGTAACCTTGTCCTCGTATTTTGTTGACACTCAAACCTATTGACTCTATTTCTTTCAGTATTGCTTCGGAGATACCGTCCGCGGTTGTATTAAAAAGAGGAATATAACCAAGAAAATACTCACACAGTGTTGATTCTTTGTCTTCAAATTTTACGAAACGAATACATAACGACATTTGTTCAGTACCGGATATATCTGCTGTTTTATCAGCCATTAATGGATAACAGTAAAAATCAGTGATGTCCGCTATCAATTTTTCCCTAATTGTACGTCCAATAGTTTTAATCACTTCGTTTTGAAATTCTGGGCTTATATAACTTGCTTGCAAGGCCTTGCTGACCACAGAACGTTATAGCTGAAACAATTGCTGAAACCATCTTTCTATTATCTTGCACTTTTCTTTTAAAGTCTGTGTTGATTAATTGCTCTACAGAAGTCTGCTTTCGATCTGATATTGCACTCATAGTTTTGGCGTCTTCAACACTTTTCCTATGATACAAAGATTTTTCATGCTCTATAAATCGTTTAGTTGCATGCTTTCAGTCATTATATTTAGCTTTTACAAGAGAGCGTAAAGGTTGATTACCACACCGTCCTACCGATTTCGAAAATGTAAGCAAAATTTACAAAAGGCTCCATCCTCAACTTTGGAGTATGTTAGCCAATACCATCTCAAAAACCATTTATGCTGGAAACTAAGATTTTTTCCTTTCTGCAACTGGCTAGGAAATTTAAATCGTATATCTGGACTTTTTACATTTTTAGTGCCGTCAGCTTATTTTCATTTGTCATAACACTAACATGTTCAATATACACGGATATATCAGTTTTGATCGCAAAATTTATGATGAGATTTTCAGAGTAGTTCAGACTTACACTAACAGAATCTGTAGTTACTGGACGTTGATGCTTCAAAAGAGGCTGATATGGACCAGGATCAGACTGTAATGCTGTTTCAATCCTATTTGTAACAGTTGCTAGCTCACTGTCTTTAGTTTTCTTTGCAAAAAAGTTTAAAATTGTTGTTTTGACTACACGTTTTGGGCCATCACTTTTTTTTTAATAATATAACGTTGACTTTTAGAAAACTATTTTCAACTGTTTCTAAATGATAGAATAAGTAAGTTAGAATTAGTACCGTTTTAGTAAGAATCTATTCATAGAGTAAACTGGTAGTTTTATATGGATCCAAAAGTGTACCACATTTGAAGACCCGTGGAGCCACCCTTTGACTACGCCACTGCCTTACTAATCATCAATTAAAAAAATCAATTTAACCAAGATACTGGTTGTAGTGAAAGCAGTGAAAGTAATAAAAAAACTGACAAAAAAGTGACAGTAGATGTAAACACATAACATTTATAGCTGGCTTTATATCACTGTAGTATTTATATGGGAGGTATCATGGGTGAAAAATCAAGCCATGTAAATATACATTTCTAATAATTATAAAAAACCAAACTATTGGTAACATTGATTTTTCCTGTAATCATGTATGACAATAACTGTAAAAAAAAATTTATAATTTTCATGAAATATATAATACACATATCACCTATTTACCTGTCTTTATTAAATTTATAAAATAAAATTCATTTACTGGGGTGAAGTTACACCCGTGATATCGTTAACATGAGTTTTTTAGATGATACCTTTTAAGCTCTTATTTTTCATTTAGGCATTATTATCACGAATTTAGACAAATTTATAGCATTTCCGTCTGTCATTGAATTAATAATAATAATAATTCCTTAAAAAATATACTTTTGCAAGCAGACCAAATGAGGAATAAATATCGTATGCATATCATATACCCATTTCTGATAATTAATGAGGAAAAATATTCCCGAACAACACATATAGTTACACATATTTTTAAACATCTCTACTTTTTTAACTTTCACAGTGCTCTTCCAATTACTTTAGCATTTTCCTACTATCAGAATATTCCAACATTCATACATATAATTAATAATGCAAAGCTTTCAGCGTTCACTTAATGTAATATTAATTTGATATTAGTAATTAAAATCTTTTCTACACAAGCCTTGTGAGATCTAGTGTCGAATGTGGGAGGGGTGCGGCATGTAAAATAGATAATTTAGCCTTTTTTGAAATCAAATATAAAATTTTTTCAATACGTATAGCTTACACTAATATCACAAACATAAAAATTCCAAATACTATATGAAACTTAAGACTACTAGTACTACAATTCAATAAAATTATAAAAGAGGAAGAAAAAATTCAAATTCCAACAAATTTAAAATCATTATAAAATTCAGATCACGTCAGAAAACAGGAAGAAGAAGAACAGAATTAGTTCTCTATCAGAATATATTGCTTTCAACGTATACGGATGGTGCTGCTACGTGTAGGCAAAAATGTAGCAAAATGATACACAGACCAATTTCTGTTTAAAGTTGCATTATGCAGCGTGTAACACAATAAACCTGCTTCAGCGTGTAAGGCTGAAGTGTAGCACGTGTAATTGTTGAGCGTGTATTATTGCAAATTAATCTCTGCGGCAAAATGAATCTTCTGCTTAGATGTAGGCAGGAGGGTAGCAGATTAATCTCTGCAATAGAACTATCTATCTTCTATATGGCGGTTGGAAATATTATTTCAGATTAGTTTCTGAACAGAATTATCTTCTGTAATATGGATAGGATAACTCAGATTATCTCTGACCAGAATTAAACTGAATTAAATCCTTGAAACTCAGATGAATCAGATCAACTCTGTAAAAAGAATGATTTTCTGCAGCTCGTCAGATATATTTAGCTGCTGTAACCAGTTATGTTGTTCTCGCCCTTTGGTGTTGCCCTAGCGACGCTTGTTGCATTTATTTGAACTGATTGCAGCGCGAATATGACATGTAAGAGATGTATATATACGAAGAAATGTTTGATTTGTGTAAGTTTATCATATTTTCGTCTAATTTATTAATTAATCGAGAGCTTTGTTATGAAAATTCATAGCGAAATAAGTCAATCTGAAATTGACTCAGTTTGCTGCTAAGTCTGTAGCTCGATAATTGAGTGGAAAAAAAAACTCGTTATGCAAATGAAAAATCTTTGAAAAAAGAAATTTCATTGCAAAAAGATGGCGTATAGGGCAGACAGGAACCAAGCCGTACTGACAATTATACGATTCCTGCTTATATGAAACGCACTCTTTTTGCAACGAAATTTCTTTTCTCAAAGATTTTTCGTTTGCTAAAGAGTTTTTTTTTTGCACTTATTAATTAATAATGAGTTTTGTTTGTTTATTTCAGATAAATTGATGTCTTAGACATTGTAGGCTTAATTGAGTCTGGAGTCAACCATTAACTAGATAAATATTCTATGTTTTCATTTGTTTAAATTATTGATAATTTGTGGCTTCTTTTGCTTGGAAATGTTTTCATCGAAGGATTACATATATGAGGCGGTATAAGAGTTGCTCAATGTAGGAGCAAATTAATCGAGGGATACAAAGACATCTAGGTGGAATGAATATGCCTTTTTCGTCAACCTCAATCTTTTATTTTTAGTTATATCAATCCTTGAATACTCTAATAACTGGAAAATGACAGAACTGAAACGAAATGAGAGAACTGGATGAATTCTGTATAGCTAGAAAAACTATATATTATGTGCCATAATCCGTTCCTTATCTCCTTCCTGCCATGCTATGCTTTACAAACTCCAAACTTTCTAGCCTGAGGGCCACACTGATTTCTCCACTAAGTTCCAGGGGTCAAGACCTAGCTAGCTCATCATACCAATATATTGTAGTTTTTAATTACACGTAAATTTTCGTTTTGGGACTTGCCAGCGACTGGCGAGTATACAACGCCAGAGCTACAGCATGTTATGGAGAAGTTTCTCGCTACGTGATTGCTTGTTAGGAAGATTCGAGTCACGGTATACAAACAAGATATGTCCACTAGATTTTTCACTTCAACTACATATATTTAGACTCGTTCTCAACTCAATCTCTCAACCCCGCGTGCTCAGAAACACGAGTCGAAAACTCAACCCGATCTCGACTCAATCTCTCAACTCTGCATGTAAACATGGTATGTTTTACATTTAAAATGTATATGGATAGAAAAGGAAAGAAAGAAGAAAAAAATTAAAACTCTCTTTGAAACTTTTATGAATAAAGATAAAAATATCTAGTCTAACTATCTAATATCTACTCGCTGTATCCAACAATTGTCTGTGTGGCGCATATGCCGGGGTTTGTAATAAATAAACTTTGAATTTAAAATATGAAAGCGCAGATTGCATTCAACGAAACAGAATAACAAATAATTCATTTGCGTTAATAAATGAGAAGAGGGGGGGGGGGAGTTTTCAGGTTGTACTCTCATAAAATGTTCCCGCGCTTTTGTGAAAACCGGTTTTCTCTGAAATGTAACCCTACCTCAATTTTGCAAGAAAAAGATAAATTTCGCTTTAGCCAGGGTACTGAAAGGAGATATAAAATACCTCTCAAATGAAATACTCATTTTTCCCGAAAATATCAGAGAATCCAGCATGAGTTTCTCCCACTTAATCTCTTCAGAACAAAACGAATGTAAACAGAAGCACGTGCTGTTCAAATAGCATAGAAATTACACTAACAAACATTGGTTATGCTATAAAAAACATTGGGTATTTCTCACAAAATTTCAGAGAAAACCGGTTTTCACAAAAGCGCGGGAACATTTTGTGAGAGTAAAACGTGAAAACTCCGCCCCTTCTCATTTATTTACGAAAACGAATCATTTGCCATTCTGTTCCGTTGCATGTAATCTGCAATTATTTGTTTCTTTCTTGAAAACATAGTGTCCTATCTTCTTATTAGGATATCTTTGGTATAAATATGGAAGACAACCGCGAGCTGGACAATTGCAAAGTTTGAATTCGGAGCGACAAGTGCTATTTGAAAAGCGAACTAGTGTGTTTTGTGATTTTAGTTCTTTAGCTTAGTGAAAATAATCATTACTTTGATTTGAACCTGCGCACTTTTTTTGTGGATTTGGAAAAATATGGAAAAGAAACGAAACATAGATACTGAGTGCAGAACATTTAAAGAGCAATAGGGACATCAATATTTCGTGATTGAGTCAAGTAATAAGGCAATGTGTATAATTTGCAATGAAACAATATCAAATCTCAAAGAATAAAGAAGACTAAACATTCTCAGAATTACTTAAAATTGACAGGAAGCCGACGGTTAGAAAAATATGAATCTTTGAAACGCGGGTTGAAATCTCAGCAAATTATGTTTAAGAAAATAAATGCTGAACAAGAAGCAGCAACTCGTGCTAGTTTCCGCGTAGCTCATTCATTGGCGAAACATGCAAAACCATTTACTGACGGCGAATTAATCAAGGATTGCATGATTGCAGCAGCAGAAGAAATATGTCCAGAAAAAGCTAATTTGTTTCAAAATATTAGTTTGTCAGCAAACACTGTGGTTCGAAGAGTAGATGATATTGCAGAAAATATATTAAGTCAATTGTCTGACAAAAATCAATACTTAGAGTGGTTCTCCTTCGCCCTTCTTGGCCCTGGATGAATCAACAGATATTTCAGATACTGCTCAGGTGTTACTTTGTATTCGAGGGATAGATAAAAATTATAAAGTGTATGAAGACCTTCTTGACATTTATAGCATTCACGGCACGACTACTGGAGAAGATATTTTTAAAGGACTCGAAAATGCTGTTCAAAAAACCAATCTTCAATGGAAAAACTTGAAGTGTATCACTACTGATGGTGGCAAAAACATGTGTGGGAAAAATAAAGGTGTCGGTGGTTTCATATCAAGGGCCGTAGAAAATGACGGTGTATCAAAACCATTAATCGTGCATTGCATCATTCATCAACAGTCTTTGTACGGAAAATGCATGGATATGTCAGAAGTTTTAAAGCCAGTCATGTCAGCTGTTAATTTTATCAGATCACATGCGCTCAATCATCGTCAATTCCGAGAGTTTATTGAAGAGATTGGAGAAAATGACCTGCCATATTATACTTCAGTACACTGGCTTAGCTGTGGAAAAGCTCTAACGCGATTTTTTGAGCTTCGAACAATAATTGAAATTGTCTTGAATGAAAAGAATCGTCCTATGGCTGAGTTACAAAACAATGAATGGTTATGGAAGTTATCATTTTATACAGAGACTTAACTAAACATATGAATGACCTTAATTTAAAATTACAAGGAGAAAACCAGCTTCTGCCTGATTTATATACCCATATTAAGTCTTTTCGACAAAAAATTGTATTGTTTCAATCTCAATTGAACAAAAAATGTTTCACGCATTTTAATACATGCCAAACATTTAGTCAGGAAACTGAGACTCCATTTCCGGTAGATTTCGCAATTGAAGCTTTGGTTGCTTTGAAAATAAATTTCGAGTCTCGTTTTTCGGATTTTGATGCAATTGCAAATGATATCAAGATTTTTCAGAATCCTTTTAACGTCGATATAGAAGCACTTGCCCCAGAAATTCAAATGGAAATGATTGATTTGCAGTGTAGCGATATTTTTAAAGAAAAATATTCAAAGTCATCATTGCTGGAATTTTATAAGAGTCTGACACTCACACAGTTTGATCAGTTGCACAAATTTGCTCGTGGCTTTTTTTCCGCTTTTGGCACTAGAAAAAACATTCTCCAAAATAAAATATACAAAAAATATTTACAGATCCAAATTGAGTGATGAACATTTGAAGTCGCTGCTGATAATTTCAGCTAGTAAACTTGATCCACAACTGCCAGGCCATTTTCAAGGAGTTTCTAAATAAAATGAAAATGGCCTCATAAGCCGAAATACGCGTATCGGTAAAGAAAAAAAATGAATAAAACAATTGAAACAAGTATATAAAAAAGATTTTTTAATTTTTAATTTTCTAAAATGTTTCATAAAAATATCACGGTTCAGTCAGTGAATATAAAAAGAAGCTTGTTTTTTTACATATTATTAATATATGCATAGATTTTATTTTAATTCCTAAGGCGGAATAAGCAAGGTCAGGAGCAAATATGGAGGGCAAGGTGGCCCTAGGTATTCTCCATCTTACTGTATTCTGTTCCTCTACTATTGATGAAGCGAAGGTAGTTGATGTTTTTAATTCATTGTTAGCACGAGAACACATCCAAATGTATTTACACCGGCGAGCGTATATTTAAAGAGGAATGTCTTCAACAGCTGTTCAAAACACCTTTATTCACCAGTGTGTAAAAACACCACATTGGACCACTACACTCTTATTCTCTAGTGTGTAAAAAACAATGTGCCTGCATTTATTTTTTGTTTCATTGTTTTAAAATTACGCCTAATCTACTCTGATGGGTAATTTCTTTCTATTGAACAGCTGTTCAAGAGGTATCTCTTTATTATATATACTCCATCGTGTATCTACACATCTTAAAAACCAGCAGTAATTATTCGACAGTCTTACGTACCATTTATAAGTAATCTTACTGAAGAGCAAAGCAAACTGTGATCAGTTATCGAATAATGACGCCATATAATGTCAGTTGCCAATACAGAAATTAATGAACTTCTAGTCTTGTAACGTTACGTTAAGAGTAGGGGCAACTATACCTCTAGGACAATGCGAACACCGAAATCAGAGTTGATGTTTTATTCTATTGTATCTACTCCGAAAGTGGTTTAGCATAATCGAGTCGTCTTATGAGCTCGACTATTGCCCTTGACGTTAGATTGCAAACCTTTTTTTTTTTAGAGGTAAGTGTTTCCGCAGTGATTTGCAACCTAAAACCTGCCAGTACTGGACACTATGTATGCAGGTGATTCTAGCTTTCAGCCATCCAAATAAGCTAATCCCAACAGCCCACCTTAAAATCATTGTGAGGCTTTTAGGTACTAAAATTATGTAGCCAATATAGCCTCAGAACTCTGTACTTACACATGTTGTACGTCTATCACCTCGCTTGATATCGGCCAGATTTCAATAGAATCATGCATTGCATTGTGAAATCATGTGAATCATGCAAGCTATTGCGAAATATTTTATGTAATTCCATAAATTTGTCAATTGAATTTATATTTTAGTACAATATAAGACGTAATCTTGGATACTTCTCATGGAATAAATATTATTACTATTATTTTTTTTAGTCTTCAGGTATTCTGCTTTCGCATTGCTGTCCATTTGTATACACAGGGTTGAAAAATTATTTACAGACAATTTTATATGTACGTAAGAGCAACAAAAATAACAATCCTTTTTGCTATTTAAAATTTTCATATTTTGATCCTTACATATCAGTTTCACGCTTTTACCTATGTATCACTTCCAAAAAACTTTCTGTGTCGGAGTATCTTTAACCCACTAAAATGGATTCGATATAAATATTTTTGTAAACATCCTCCAGAGTACGAGATATACTTACCTACATATGAAAAACGGCAGCTATAACAACATTTCAATGATAATTAAAATCCTCACCCAAAACTGTAATTCGATATTTTCTGAGATTTTGCATCCCATTGAGGCTATTGCTGAAATCCTTTTAATTTCCTTCTTCAATAAATCTGATGTCTTAACAAGATGAATGCTCCCGGCCCTTGGTCCTTGGTTGGATGCTTTGTGCAATATAAAAGGGTTTCAACCCTTTCGATTCTTGTTTCCATGCCACTTTGTATAATATCTCGCGCCTTATCCTCGTTCGGGCGTTATACTTGAGATAAAACGACGTCATCCTGTGGTGTTTATGGCATTTTCGCTATGCTTTAGTAGGGCCAAGTGATTGTTTTATTGGGTGTGACATCATCGGGTGGCCCATATCTCTTCATGGAAGGACCCCTCGGTGCGTGAGTTTTAATTAGTAGTCAAACGCATTAAACTACAAGGGGTGCCGATGACGTGACTTTATATTTTATTTATATGCGTGCGGTTAAGACCGCGGAGTTAAGATAAGAAAATTACATGGTTCAAATAAAGAAGTAAAAATAATTGGCATGGAAGGCAGGGATTTATTCGAATATTGGTTTCGGTTATTAACATTTTCCAGAGCTTTTAAGTATGGACAGAGATACTTAAACTTAATATGTTCATGTAACTTATAATAAATCAGAGAATTAGTATAATAGGAAGTTTAATACGGAATTAATAAAATAGATGAATTCCTACAACACTGCAATATAAAGACCAATAAATTTTTAATAACTTATCCTTTATAGTTAAATACAAAAATTAATACTTTCGAATATTACATTTAGCTACTTTTAAGTTCCGTACAACAAAAGGAAAAAACGGAACCCTTATAAAATCTCTCTCGTATGTCCTTTTGTCTGCCTGTCACATACGATTTTCACGAAAACGACTTCCGTAGGAATTTAAAATTAAGCAGAATGTTAGGTCTTTGTAACGCGCACATTTTTCAATAGTCATAGATTATGATTTTTTTTTTATTTTTAATGAGGGTTGTTGTATTCCATAAAAAAAAATCGTATTGTGTGGAGTATCTCTCAAGGAATAAAAAAAAACATATATTTAAAATATGTTTATGGATTGGATATAAATATATTGACCAAAGTGTGGTAAAAAAATACCACCCCCTCCCCTCCCCAAATCTAGGTTTCTAAAGTCAAAAATTTTGATATTAACAGGGTTAGTATAGGCAATGAAACATATCATAACCGATCTATAGGGGCTGCCGATTTGTAAAGGTTTTTATTTAGCTTTACTTGTATATACAGGGTGTCCCATACGTACCGCATTTCCTTTTTACCCCGAATTCCTCACTCAATTTCGAGAAATAAATTGTGTGGGAGGAGAGCCGAAAACTGCACTATGTGAGGGGTAGGGGGGTTTTGAGATTTTGGGTGCTTTTTATCCTAATACCATTTAACTTTCTTCTTATACACCCTATGAAGGTGACTTGCATCTCAGGTGATAGTAAACCCTCTGCGGTTTCCAAAAAATGCCCAACCACCTCTCTACCCCCTTTGCACCGACAGGTATAGCTCGTCAAAGCCGAAAAATTGAAAAATTTCTTTCAATTTTCAATTTTCTTTTTCAATTTTTTTTTCTTTTTCGATTTTTCCGTTAAAAGGCAAGATAAGCATAGCACTTTCTTGCAAGATTTCGAGACCTCCGAATGTTACCTTTCATTTGATACTGATCATGTACCTACCTAAATGCTACCATTTTTTAGATATTCCTGTTTTTATGATGCATAATTTCATGAAATTATCTAATTTGTGTGGAATTGCATAAAATTAGGCGCGATTTCTATTGTTATGAGCAACATTAATGAAATTATGCATTATAAAAACGGGAATATCTAAAAAAACGGTAGCATTTACATAGGTACATGTGCATAGTCAAATTAAAGGTAACATTTCTATATATTTTAAATAAACTGTATAGTTATCATTCATTTTGGCGGAAAAATTGTTCAAATTTGAAAAAATTAAGATTTTTTTTTTCAATTTTCTGACTTTGACGTCCTACAACTGACGATGGAAGACGACAGAAAGGCTGGTTGCGCATTCGTTGTAAAGTTCAGACGGTATGTTATACCTTGAGATGAATCTATCCGTAATAGGGTTTATATCAAGAAATTTACAGGGTGTAAAGTGGAAACAGTACTAAAAATCGTAAACCCCCCTACCGCCAAACACCGTGCATTTTCCGCCTCTCCTCCCATACAATTTATTTCTCGAAATTGAGTGAGTTATCCGGGGTATAAAGGCAATGCGGTAAGTATGGGACACCCTGTATATAAGAAAATTTTGTAATTCCATTTTCACTTACTTCAATACCATTTCCACTTGAATATTGGCATGCGAATATATGGTTAACTTTTATATAATAAAAATTCGAAATGGCAGACGAATTTCCTTAATTAGTACAATATCACAGTTACCGCTATGGAACCGCGAAACAAGAATGTTGCTGCTAATCCTAAGCTGAGCAGTACACAAAATATACAGGATGTCTCGTAATAACGTAACTCAAAGATATTTGGGTTTCGGTGGGGGTGATGGAGGGGAAAACCTAATGGTTTCCGAGATAACGGGACACCCTGACCTATCCTTCGGATATTACGCCACTTAAGGTACACCCTGTATTAAGCTGCGCCGAAGATCGCGCAGTGGTGCTCTTAGGATTCGAGTTCTTCACCTATGAATAGACTCTCATGGCTCTAAGCCTCCTGTTGTAGGTCATTGTATCGACACGGTTAATTTCCGGGATGATAATTACTCCAAAGCACAACTTTACAATTTTTCAATAATCAACTTTATTTTACGTAAACAAATAAAACTAGTTCATGGAGAGGTGCGTACCACCGCAAGCAAGACAGTAGAGAGACTTCTTATTCGCTGCTTCTTCTTCTCTCTTGTGATGGCATGTTTTGGCTCCATCGTCCAGGGCTATACCTATATTAAGTATGGTTCGCAAGAGCATTTATTATGTTTTTTGCACGAACTGCCGCATGTATGTTTTCATGCCGACACGCCTTCAAATTGAAGAATTGGATGCACTACTCGAAGCTAGTGGAAAAGACACCGGGCCACAGCGTTTTGTTACCTGATATGGAGTAAATACGAGCACTGCACTGCAACCGAATTAGATAAAAACCAAAGCCTTCCTATTCCAATTAAATTAGAAAAAATACAAACATTAATTGGTAATGATCTAAATTTTGGAATACATGCTTATTACGGCTTCCCATTGAACATACTAAAAGTCCCCATCAAAATCTGTTGCGCTGAGCCGCCCTCTTGGAAAAAAGGTACACTTTTTCAGTTTTTTGCCTATATCTCGGCAACTATAACTGATACGAAAAAAATGTTCGGATAAAAAACTAGTTTTTTAAATTGTCTAAACACAAGCATATGAAAATTTATTTTTGTATCTCCAATACTTTAGCTGTAATCCAACGATGAATAGAGAAGAAAGTCTTCTGAGCTCTTGAAACTGTTTTACAAATGGGTTTTTGCAGCTTCATGAGCTGTAAAGATTATGAATAAATGACAAATAATTAAATTCATTGAAAATTGTGATAGTTTTTCTTATATATGTGAAAGTTCGTCTATTCTTGGAATTTAAAATCGTTGCATGCCATCCGTACTAGGTGTAGGATTGACGGAAGCCCAATCGTCTGGTGGAAATGATTCATCCGGGTTGACATCATCGAAGTCGATATACTCAAGTTTGCTGTGAGGCGCGTTGAAAGGTTCCTCATTAATTTCCTTCTTAAAACAACTTTCGTCTCCTATATTGAGATTTCTGTTCGATTTCAAAGACGCGATACTTTGGTAATGTTCACAAATCGCTGCGCATTTTAGTCCAGCTTACCGGCATGCCTAAGATGAGGTACATCCCTTTTTACAATTGCATGAGAGTAATAAGAGCACGGAATCTGGAGGAGGGGCCTTCAGTGTCCGAACAGGATCAAAGAAATCGTAGAATTTCCTCCAACCTCCCAGTTTGGGAGATTTTTCATATCCACGCCATTTCCGGACTTGCTGATAAACATGAAACGAGCCTTTCTGGGCGGCTGCAGCCATAGGGGGTAACGATGCTAGATTTGGCCTTTCGTTGTTCCAACCATTTTAAACATTTTCCTTTATCTTTTTGGAAAAGACATTATGTAGTGTCACAACCAGTGAAGGGATGTGCAAACAAAATATAATCCAGAATCTCCCTTCATAGAAGACACGAAGAGTAAATTTTTCGCTCTGTTTTCCCCTTCCCGCTTCCGTGAAGTAAATATTTGTTTCCTGTGGGGCAGTTAGTAGAACGAGAAATAATGTACTTAAACCAAAAAGTGACAACTATAGAAAAGTGATCCCATGATAATGCAAGCAATTTCAGTAGTATCAGCGGTCCATTGTTATACCTACATGTCAGTGGATTGGACTCTCACCTACGATGCGGGCCATAACGTGCCATATAATGCCACTCCCTTCTCTCTATCTCTACTTCTTTCAATTTCTCTCTTTCTCTCTCTCTCTATTTGTAAATAATATATTCAAAAAAGACATTTTACCGATTTTACAGTGTACAGAAACAAATAAGGCCAATCAAGGCAAAAATATAAATAATTTTTCTTTTTAACGTCGAATTATAGCTAAAGTATTGGAGATACAAAGAAAATGTTGATATGCTATTTTATAGGCAATTTACTAAACTTTATTTGTTATCTCAACTATTTTTCGTATTAGTTTATAGTTACCGAGATATAGGTAAAAAACAGAAAAAGTGTACCTTTTTTCCAAGATGGTGGCTCTAGCCGAACAGATTTTGACGGGTACTTTCCGTATGTTCAATGGGAACCAAAATTCAGTAGTCCAGAGTAGACAATTTCGCGTCAAGTAAGACTTTCGTCTAACAATTTCTGAAATGTTAGCATATTTTAATTATATGTTTCCAAATTAATAAAATATATTTGTAGTTTTACTACGTCTATGAACAATATGGAAAAGTAATAGACTTTTCATGATAAATATCTCCAGTTCAGATGTTGTCGGTTTCGTAACCTTTGAAGAGGCCTTCAAAGGCAAAATGAAAAGTATTCGACTCGAACTCGGTGCATATTAATTTTCCTTGTAAGTGATGAGAACATTAACTGTAAAAAGAACTTTTCACCTGTAATCTGGGGCGGGATTGACTAACACGGGGAGTTGTGGAGTTGTCGAGATGAGAGTTCTTTTGACACTTAACTCTCCACTCGGAATTCTGTAACTCGACTGCTTTAGTTGTGAAGAAGTAAGAAGAATATTTCTCAACTGACAGTATTGACTGTTTTTATTGTGTTTTGAGAAGGTAACTAGGTACCTAGAAATTTTTAAATTATATTATGGATTCATCCTAAATCCTGGCTATTTTCACAAAAACAAATTATGGAATACCATGAAATACTTACAGAGAAATATGGATTGTGCTGTTTGAAGGTACCCGCTAAAAATCTTACATCACGCGTCTTCCAGTACACCCAGATGCTACAAACATTTTAAATGTGCACATTAAAGCTTGTGTGTAGCATAAAATCGCATCTATATTTTGCCCCCAAATAGTTATGAACAATTAGTTTTAGAGTCCGATAAATGGCTTTGGCGATAACTTCAATAGAAGAGAATCAGTCCTTTTAAGATGAAAAATATGGCCGTTTTGTGGTACAAAAATGGACATATTTTCAACTCATCAATATGAAGAACTGGTAAGTCGTGGAAATTCACTTTCCACGAGAAAATGTTCACAACAGAGTACTAATGGATATGAAACTAAGAACGGAAGAAATTTGTGCAAAATATAAGAACTGGGGTGTATATGACCCAAGTGCAAAAATTCCGTCTTTCGGCGGTAAAAAGTAAGTTATGATGTGAAAAATGATCAAAAACAAACTATACCATTCGATTACCCGCTCCCCCCGCTTTAATTTGATACCAAACATGACGTATTTTGGAAAACCACCAATGAGGGGTGGTACGAGTCCCCATCCCCAAAAGCCTATATTTTTGTACTCTAGACCCCTGGTTTATTTTTCACTTGTTTTGTAATTAAGTTGACGGGTAACGCTTTTAATTCTGTCTCACACAAATCGGAAAAGAAAAGTGGCATAGGCAGATATATACGCTTTTTGAGGACCCTGTTTATTTGTGACCAATTGGATGGTATTAATCTCATAGCAGTAATACATGAAATAGAAAAGTTCTTTGTGGATTTGAATAGTGAGTTCTTTTTTTTTAAAGACATCCAAGAAAAAATGGTTCATATGCATTAAAGTGTCAAGGTGCAAGTAGATAGTGATTTTGTTTTACTTTTGCCCAGTGGTGTCTATGAAATTTAAAAAATGGAGCCCCGATCAAAAATCCGAAGGATTATTCTAGTCTGACTATATCTAGATATTGCTGAGATTATTGGTTTTGGATTTCTCTGTTAAGATTAGATAACTATTTTTAAAATAGCTTATTTTCTAACATGTGAGCCTATGTGAAAGCCTTGTTCTGTATTTGAAAACTAAATTAAGTTCTGAATTACACTTCCTTTTGACCTACAGCTTGTGAAAATGAGTTTTTCTCTCAATTCAGACAATAGTTCTTGTTTTTTTTTATTAACACTGTTGCGGTTATATCAAATCAGAACTGGTAGTTCTTACTTGCTGCACCAATCTACTTTTTATAGTAAGAAGACATTAAGAGAAATCTAAATCAGTCGGTAAAAATATCCGCAAAAGGAAAAAGCTAAATAAACTATTTGAATTAGATATTGTGACCAAATAATGATCAGAATTTCACAAGATCTGCATGTCCTACTATTTATGATAAGATCTATTGGATTGGGTAATCTAAAGATACGGGAATAAGGGATCGAAAGACAATAAATTTGCGAAGTAACATGCTGGTACCATACAAACCTACATTGATATCTCTAGGTTCTTAAAGTGGGTGGAAAAGGAGGACTACCTGAAGATGGAGGCAAGTACTGCATGTGCTCATTACTGTAAATTATTAAAAAACTGACCTTAGATTGCTGCCCTGATGAACACTAGAAGTGTAAGCAAATAGTCAAAGTGTACAGCCGATATCCCATCAATATCATGCTAGAAGTTTGTTTGGAAATAACTACTATTATTATAAATTGAAGGCGGATACGTAGAGCTGACACCCAAGCGCTGCCACCTAAGATATTTTTGGTGCTATGCCCCGCCGTGTTAGGTCCAGTCCAAACGATCACTCTTTTTACGAAGCTGATTACCTCATTAGAAACGTCTGTTGGGATTGTAAGACCCTTGCCTAGCTATGCTTGGAAATGACATGGTTACCATAGCCGTACGAGCTGCAGTTATAGCGAATCGTGATATTGTACGTGATCAGTTAACCATCAGAAGTGAGAATCTTAAAGCAAATATATCAACACTATCATATCTCTATATCAAGAAACAATTTCACGACTCTTTTCACAGTTTTATGATGATCACAAAACCAAGTGACAGCGGATGCTGCTTTTTGCTTCCAAATGTTTATGCTTATGAACGAACCTGCTCTTAAAAGCGATAATCTTCATAATGCTTATAACAGGAGCAAAACATATCTGCATTGGATAATGTAAATTGATAACAATCATTGTTGGAGTACTAATGTTTATGTTGGAATTACAAGCTCCAAATTTCTTCGAGGTCTTCGTAACAAATACATGAGCACTTTTTATTTTATTTTAAACAAATCGTTAGAAGATATTCCGCTAGGTATACATATGTATGTACTTAGTCGGAGTTGAATTTGGTTGGAATTACATGGATGCTCGACATACTTTACACGCAAATCAATCAAAAGAAAAAGAAATTGGAGCAGCCTACTACCAATATACAGGGTGTCCCGTAAGTGGTGTGAAGCCTGAAGGATATGGATAGGTCATGCTTAGACGAGCAAATAATTGAATGGCTGAGGAGGCATCCTAACGGATAATGGGGCTTGAAGATATACGGGTATGTTTTATAGATCACCCTGTAACTTTTGAATGTTACAGCCTATAACAATTATTCAACCTTTTCAACGGCCTATAAATATGTCTCTTAGTCCTTTGCTTTTGAAGTTATGTCTCAGCAAAATAAAAATTTCGGAATTTCAAATCGTTTTTTTTTTATATATTGAACTACAATTTTTATCAAAACACTCGTCATCAACATCCATTTTTCATACTGGATTTAAGAAGCCCAAAAGCTTCGCTTAAAAATGACCTATTACAGTGTGTATCCAAAAAGCTTGTTGATTTTTTCAATCGAAAATGGATTTCAAAAATCTAATTTTTATATATACAAGGTGTTTCATAATTGGTGCACCTAGCTCAAGGGTTTGATACCTGAGGTGGAGACAAAAAAAAATTATAAGTTGAAGAGGGCCGGGGGTGGGTAAGACGCATCGTTTCGTCGGTAGGGGTTTAAGCTTTTTAGTACTTTTTTCGCTTTACATCCTGTAACTTTCTTGATATTAACCCTACCACCGGGGGTGGGTAAGACACGTCGTTTCGTCGGTAGGGTGTTTAAGATTTTTATTACTTTTTTCACTTTATATCCTGTAACTTTCTTGATATAAACCCTATCAAGGTGGTATTTATTTTAGATGATAGCAAGCCATGTCTTCTCTCCAATGAATGCCCAATTGGTCTTCCTGTCACCTTCCGTCGGAAGTTGTAGGGCGTCAAGTTCAAAAAATTGGAAAAAAAAATCCTAATTTTTTCAAATTTTAACAATTTTCCCACCGAAATGCATGATAACTATACAGTTTTTTACAATATTTAGAAACCCCAGAATGTTAACTTTAATTTGACTATACTCATGTACCTACCTACCTAAATGCAACCATTTTTAAGATATGCTCGTTTTTATGATTCATAATTTCATTAATTTTACTGCTGACGATGGTAATCGCGCCTACTATTATGCAATTATACGCATTCATTGGAAAGCTGAGACGGTTTGCTATCATCTGAGCTTATACGCCCCAATCACCATTCAATTTATAATTTTTGTATTGTCGCCACTTCAACTATCAAGCCCTTGAGGTAAGTGCACCAATTATGGAACACCCTGTATATATCGACTTTATGCCCGGAGGTGAAAACGCCGATCCGGTGTTCGGCGTCATCTTGTGGAATCGCGAATCTGTAATTTAATATATTCTGAACACAAATCAGTTCAAGTCACTGAATGTAAAAGTAAAAGTGCATGAAATCATAAGAACTCAACATTTATTTGTGTAGTTGTACATAATTTGTATGCGACTGTGTTCGACCAACCTACAAAAGGAAAAAATAGATGTAAATTAAATTAAAAAAATCTTACCAGCATCTGGAGATTCACAGATGCATATGGTCCCACGACGACCAGAAATAAACAAAACGAATTAAAATATGAAATCTTAAGATAAATATATGAATTTTATACCAACAAGCTTGCATTTATATAGCACCATATAGGCACTATGTAATAACCACAAACTTTATGTTCTACAACATAAAATGGCATAAACAATTAAGTACATGGTACTAACACACAATCTAATTATCTTTTACAATTAATGCATAGATATCTTAGGTGAAATCTTATAAATAGATTCACCTTGAGAGGTGAGGAAAATATATATAATTAATACATAAAACTAAGAAATTTATGCACTCACCTGTAGTAAAATGTGTAATTCCCGCGATGAAGAACTGGGAAATACACAAACACTGAATTTAATACAAAAAATTAACTGAAAACAAAACTCGCGCGCGGCTGAATAAACCGGCGAACTGCAATTTCTCGCGACGTTTTAAATGTCACCCCGGGGTAAAACAAGACGACAAATTCACTGGGCTCGTTCGCGTCGCGATATTTTCCACGGTTTACAGAATAATCGCGAATTTTCGAAATTACCTTACACCAATGATGGCGAAAGAGACAAAATGGTGTGAAAGAGACAAGGATGAAAATGAACAAAATGAATTATGAGAGGAATTTTGTAAATTGGCATCAAAAATGGCGAAACGATAAATTATGACAAGATTTTGGAAAACTTATTATAATTCCTCGAAATTAAAACTAATTTCTATGGGAAAGATTTCAAAAAATGCAATTAGTAATTTGACATCAAATGACTACAACAAAATCATATATTGTAGTCAAATTAAGCCTGAAAATTGAAAAATTCATTTTTATGGATACGAAATCGGAACAAAATTCTCTATAAAAAGGGGGTTCATTCTTCATTCTTCCTTCTTATTTCAAAAGTTGTCAAGGTGCGAGCATATGTCAGTAAAGCATTCCTCTCACATTTCTGCAATTTTAATAATGGCATCATCAGCAAAAGGAAATAGAATTTTCAGTAATACTTCAGAAGCAGAATATTCTTCAACATCAGTCATTTACAAGGCAATTCGCAAACAGCAAGGAAGTTTCCGTCACCTCATTTGTGGAATTTTAGTAGTTACAAATTTTTAAATCAAATTAAATTTAACTTTGCGAATTATTCATTTTTTCTCAAATTGCGTTAAATTTCATTGTGTTTGCATGCCAGGTGTTGGTCATACACACATATATGAAATTAACAAGAACGATTGAATTCTCTTTAACTAATTTCTTCCTTTATCGTGTAAAAAATATGCCATTAGGTCAGTTTTACACAACATAATAATTGGAAACTAGATCTAGATGAGTTCTAATCATTATTTACTTTCAGCCATTAGTACACAACATAGTTAAGATACGCAGAAAGGAGAGTTTTTTTTTTGCCTTGTATATATGAAATATTAACGTAGCATAATTTGTCTAATTTGTAATTATTGAAAGAAAAAGATAAATTCGAGTAAAACATATTTTTTTTTGCATCTTAAGTTTCTTTTAGTTATTAAATACATATAAACATACTTTGAATCATTCAACTAAAAGTGAATTTTATAAGCGTACACGTGTAAGTTATACACATTGAGAGGATTAAGTGAATTTATTCAACGTAATTAATTTTCGCATAAGATTAACATTTGTTTACTAAAGTAGTATTTTCTTGCAATAAAAAATTGAGTGATCAATTGAGTGACAAATTTCCCCTTTTTATTTAACCGCTACACTCCACCAGAATATTTTATTTCAGCATACGTGGATTGTCGTTTGTGATTGCAGTTTATTCGAAAGTCAATTATAGGAATTTTCGTAGTTGTCAATTATTGGAATTGACACATCAGCTGTGGTAAAACACACTGTAAAGTTGCAGTAAAAGGAAAAGTGCAGGTATTGTGAATTGTGTATTGGGCTCTGGGGCCGTAGCGAAACGAAATATAGATATTTCTCGCTCATGAAAGAGAGTGTTGAGGGACTATAGAAGGGGGCCATGCAGAAACGAGTGAAGAATTGTCTAGTAGCAAGGGAGTATCGCTGTATTTCTTTTATTTTTTTCTCTCTTTTCTTATTCTTTCGTTTATACTATATTATTTATTTCATAAAAATGTATATTTAAATCGGTTTAAAGTTAAGATTGAAATGAACAAAATGATGAGGTAAGACAGAGTAGTATTTTTTAGTGGCAAGGCAACATTAGTAGCTAGAAAAGTTTCCAGAGATGGTAACTGCTTTAACGTTACAGATTTTTTTTATTGAATTGGATCGGAAGAAGGCGGCAGGAAAAGTGCACAGTTACAACAAGAAGTTGTGACGTATATAACAGAAAACCTAAGAGCGTTCTGGACTAGTTTAGTACATGCTGGTACTGATAAGAATAGGGGCAGAATAGAAAATGGAAAGTCTGAACAACAAATTGTTAGTGATGCCCTAAGGGACTTAGGACGTGAGGTATGATGGGGTGGAGAACAAGTATTATTGGCCGTAGGAGAACTTTACCATAGGAAAATTTAAATATATACTGCAAGTACAGTGAGCAGACACGTGTTTGGGGAGTGGCACGCAGAGAAAATACAACCGAAAGACGTTTTGAATTGGTCTATTTTAAGTTGGAAAAGTAGCACCAGGTTAAGTGTTTAATAAAAATATTAGATACTATGTGTAAATCACTTCGGGAAAAGTAATTAAGTGCTAGTGGGAAAGCAAAGAAATTCCGAACTAGTAACTCGTTGTGAAAGACACTTGAAATTGAAACGAACAATTTGTCGCCAAATGACGTAAGCACCAAATTGACAGACGAATCGATAATATCTTGTTAATCTTCGTACCATGGTAACGAAGAGATCTGCCTGTTTAGGTATTACAGGAGCCCTTCAATCTACACAAGACTACTGCAGTATCTTCCAAAAGGCATCTTTAGCATTGAATAAGGCTGTAAGGCTATTTGAAACTATACACAACGTATCTACTGATCGAGATATGAAGATTTCGCTCAGAGCTCCTGATTCGAACACCTCTAGATCGTGCCTAGTCCAGCTTTGCCATAGTAAGTTCTGGGGACTAGGTGCCGATCACATCCTATTTTCCTCAGGTCGGCCGGGTACAGTGATTGTCCAGGGAAGAAAATAATTCATGCTCTGGCCAGGAATGGTTCAAAAGCTATGAGCTTACGCTAGGCAGAAGAATCTATAGGAAGGGCCCTAAAGTCAATGAAGAAAGCTCTAAATATACAGGCCCGCACACTGGCTAAAGGCAGATGGCGAGAGGAAACCATATATGTGATTTTAAGACAGTTATGATCCAAAATATGTGGCAGAATATGCAGGAGCGCATAAACTCTGCTAAGGAGGAACAAAAATGACTAGCAGTTATCATGGGAAACTGCCTCTTTAGTAAACATGAGGGACGTATTTAAGTTCCACACAGTGACTTCTGCATTAGCTGTATGGCCAAGGAGGGGACTGAAATTGTTCAATATTACCTTGAATGCGCCAACCTCACCAAACATAGAAGGAATGCGCTTGGTAGTTACTTTTTTCATATTCTGAAGAAATTTTAAGTACAATAAAAACGTGGAGGACTGATCGTTTTCACAATATCCCTAAATTCCCTAAATTTTTACATGGCAACACTAAGAAGAGATTGCCATTTTTGAAATTATATTTACTATTTCTATGTAAACGCTGTATTCAAAATTTCAGCTCTCTACGTTGCCGCAGTGTCCAAATATATAGTGAAAAGCGAATTTTTTGTATGGCAACCCCACGAGGGAGTTACTAAATTTGTCCAAATTTTGAAACTAACTTCCCGTTTTTACAAAAAAAACTTTAAGGGCTCTTAGTGAACGCGTTTTCCAATTATCTTGTGGGCGGACTGCCAGACGAACAGACGAGCTGATACACAAACGGACAGACGGATATGCAAAAATCAAAATAACTCTTAATATTATGCGTTGGTGTCCAATCCATTTTGCTCTACCATCATTATTTCTATGTGTTACAAGTGGAATGACAAACTTAATATACCGTTAGATGAAATCATCTAGGGTACAAAAATAATAGTTAAAATTTAAATTCGCATATTTAGGGGTATTCTTTTAAAAGAACCCTAAGCTTTATGCGAACTGCATAATATAGACGCAATCTCTTCTTTAATCTAGTTTTATACTACAGCAAATAATGATATGTTATGTTGTGCTGTAAAATTCATGTTAGATATAAAAAATGCCGTTACTTCAAGTCAATAATTCCAAAAAGAGTATACAATCATTGTAAATTGTGTTAAAGGTTATAGCTTTTAGCTCACCCTTTTTTAAAGACCCAGGCCCATAATAGTGTCAAGGGCATTAAAATGCACAAAAAGTCTGCAATTACAATAGGGTTTACTTTTTATTTAAATGTTAAGGTCCTATAGAAAACTGAAGGAAGGGAAGTATAAAAGCAACAAATATATCTCATGGATACATAATGTCCTTCTTTATGACATGCGAAAGCCACATTCAAGCAAGAATTTTTATTTTCGCAATTTTATTACTTTCAACAGTTTTTATGAGCACTAGAGTTTCTGAAACTCACTGTGGGAAATGTTAAAGTCAACATTTCAATTGTTCAAGTACTTTCCTACTTTTAAAGGTAAGCCATCAAGACGATGTTCAAGAAACACATTACCAATAGGGGCAATTGTATGCGACCAAAGAATTCTGGGAGGCTTTTTCTTGTGAACATGTTTTCAATTTCAATTCAACAAAATGTTCATTGAACCAAATAGAAATTTATATCCAATAAAATTAGATAAGTTGGGTAAAAATTCAATTTCTGATTAAAGTCACCGTTATACTAATAAAAAACATTAGGGTATATGGATTCAAAATAAAATATTATGCCCATAGTAAGTAATAGAGAAATAGTTATATAGTATATGTATATTGGTAGCACCAGGAAGTGGGCTTAGTTAATAACATGTGACCTGTGTACTTTTTCAGTTTTCTTCAATCTGTTTTAGGCTATAGTCTTCGCTTTGAAAATAAGTACAAATTGTTTTTAATGTTTCTTGTCACAATGGCTATTCAATCCTATGAAAAATATAATCATCGTCTCCTATAAGTTGATATAAGTTTATAAAACAATACAAAAGTTCAACTTATTATTTAACAAATTTTTTAAAAAATTTGCAAAGGCTTTTTTTTCATTTTTATGTAAACCAGTGAAAAATACCTTACCAAAATAGTAAAAGTATTCAAAAAAATGATTCTTTTAATGATTTTTTCAAAAAGTAATGTTAAAAATTTTAAATATTCGGTATCTGCCTGCTTTTCAAAATTGCAATTAATTAATTACTAGATTCGAAACATTCTATTTAATATTTAATTCGGATCTAGTAAATATTAAGGTCCGTTAACTTGATTGATAGTAATCTCAATCCCAGGACCCTCTCCTCCAATTCCTTGCGTTTCTAAAATTTCAATCGAGTAACTATCATGCAATTGTCACTAATACCTTTGTGTATATATTATAGTGGTCGCGGCTTTATGTAGTTATTTCCTCGTTAGATGGCCATAGTTGGACGTGTTTGAGAATTTTGAGTTTTGTTATTTAACTTTTATATGTAGAACAAATCAAGTTAGTTGAGTTGAGTTTCCCTAAAGCTTATTGTTGTAACTTATTTGGTGTTTGAATAAATATAGCTTGGTAGCGAAGCATATGATTATACTTCTAACACTGCCTGCTTATTATAATGTTTCTAAGTTATCTATATAACTGAAAATTATTTGCCGCATGTAGGTACGTTATATCAACACTACAGAACGGTTCGACCGATTTGGCTAAATTCTTTTTATTATGTTCATAATTGTCAGCATAAATTTTTAGGGAAAGAAAAACTGAAATCGGCAAAGCAAACCACTTTTTGGTGTTGCTATACAAAACTTTAGTTTTTCTCTATATAAATACTTGGAAACTGCTTGAGAACGCGTCGACGTGGGGAGCTCAAAATTTACACACCGGCGTGATTATATAAATTTCCAATACATGTTCAATGGTCTCAATCGGGTTACACTTTCTTGGTGTCGCCATACAAAACTTTGGTTCTTTACTATATATTTGGGCACTACCTCACGCGTCGATGTAGAGAGCTGAAATTTTGTACACAGCCCTTTTTAAAAAAAAAGTTAAACTTAAGCTCGAAAATGGGACCAAACGGGCAACTCCTTGGTAGGGTTGCCATGCAAGAATTACGTTTTTTATTATATATAGGGGCACTGCCTGGGAACTTGTTGACGCAGAGAGCTACATTCTCCAACCCATTTGAAGGTTTGCACGCACTCACATACAACCACGCAAGCACACACACACACATATATAGCCCCAGACTGAAACTCTAGGGAACGGAATCGTGCTATCGAGTAAGATGATAGCTTGGGTATTATCAAAACCCTCGAGAATTTTTCCCAAGCCATGAAACAGAAATGTATATGTGTGCGTTGTGAGTCCGTTTTCTAAAATGTTCTATATTGATACTCATGGAAAAATGCCAAACATTGACTTCATATATGCTATAGAGCCTAAACTGCTATCTATACAAGAAAATAGTCTGGTAGTAATTTAAAGCTTACTTCCTTACCTTCCCAAGGGCTACTTTTCCTATACACCATACTTAACAAAATAATAAAATAGTTTTGATTACAAAGTAACCTTACCATTTTACGCTCAATACCTCTCAGCTGAGCAATAATCACATGTGTTTATGTGCAGCCTGAACCGAATCTGTAGGCAGCTACATTCGATTTCATCAGCTCACGGCATGTCATGACGGCACAGAGACATTATAATGATTACTCAGCTGAGAATTTTTGTTTGAGGAATCGTAGTCATTTGGTTAAGATAATTTTTTTTAAATAATTTTGTTAGGAAAGGTATGAAAATTGTATCACGGTTCGGAAGATAAGAAAGCAAGCTTCAGATTAGCAGAACACCATTTTTCCGTATGAATAGTAGCTTAGGGCGGAGGAGCTATTCAAATCAAACTTTTGTCACTTTTACATAAGGACACTGCAAATATTTTAGAATGTAAGGACTCCGTTGGGCCCCGCATGTGGTAGTGAGGGAATCTGTTTCATGGCTTGTGAAGTGTTCTCGAGGGTTCTGGTATTATACATCTGTAACTACCCCACCCCAACCCAGGCATCTATATTATCGTTGGATTTTATAATATTATTGAAAACAGAATGGCTGTAATTATGGGATATATTTTGCCTTCATGGCAGAGGATTTGATTTCATTAAATTTTAGTATTTGATTTGGATTTTCCTTCTGTTTTGTTAATTTAATTAAATCATTCTGATTTTATTGACTAGGTGTGGGATTTGTCTTTGACGTCTGAATCTGAATTTACCCTGCATGATGAAATCATAGAGTATAGTGAGTTTTTCATTCCGTTTGCATCCATAGAAATAATTATGGTAGAGCAAAACGGGAATGGACACCAACGCATAATATTAAAAACTATGTTGATAATTGCATGTCCGTCCGCACGATTGCTCGAGATCGCGATTGTTTCGAAAGCTAAAATCTTGCACACGGCACACGGTTTTTTAAATAATTGTAGATTTAATTTCGGAAGTGGAACAAATCAGGCAACTCTTTTAGTAGAGTTTCCACACAAAAATTTCTTTTTTCACTATATATTTCGACCTGCCTGAGAGCGGTTTACCGAAGAGAGTTGAAGTTTTGTACATACAGTTTCCATTATTCAATAAACTTTTAAAACTTGACTTAATCGGGCAACGCCTTCTTGTTGTTGCTATAGCAAAAGTTAGATTTGTTACGTAAACTGTTGGTCGTCCAACTGTTGTACGGTTGGCATACAACCATTGTATGGTGTGGGCCAACTGTACGAAGCATGCAACGGTCACAAGCTCGGTTGGATGGTTGGGTGTGCATGCAGGTAAACCGTTGTTGTATATCCGACGGTTGTATGGTGTACGTGCTTGTTGTTCAACCGTTGGTCCGATTTCATTATGCGCATCGTTGTTGTAATTATAAAAGCGGAAGAAATGGGTCCAACAGTTGTATTGTGTGTGGACTACTATACAACTGTGGTCCAACAGTTGTATCGTGTGTGGTCCGCTTTACTGTCAGATGAACCGTTCTAGAAATAGATGCGAAAAATCTCATCTAACTTTTTACTTGTTTATTACATTATTGATCTTATTTTTATTATTTTTTAACACATTATTAAATTATTGTTTAATATAGTGACATTACTTTTATGTCAATTGTAACAGTTGTAAACATTTCAAATCATCAATAAGTTCTTTTAAGCTACCTTGTGATGAAAGGTGCGTAATGTGAATCTTACAATGTGGTAGTAAAAATTGAGGATATTAAGGATGTTTTATATGGAAAAAGTACTTTGCTATGAAGATAACACCTACAATGGAACGGAGTCTAGCTGACTAATAAAGGCCAAAATCGTGCCGTATGATTCATCTTTGTGATATCATATAGTATTGATACATTATGTAGGCCAAATCTTGGATGAAAATATAGCATAGCATACAAAAGAAGATATCGCCTAACTACACAAGACAGTGCCTGATGTAACTGAAGCTTGCCATAGATGGCACAAGAACTACATAGATGTTGCATGAAATACCAGAGCACAGTATACAAGTTTTGTATGGCTGGGGGTACAGTCTTGAATGGACTACAATATTTGAAATGATGAATACATCGAGTGATTCATATTTTCGTTCATCTTCCGAGTTGAGGAGGTCAGTTAAATGAATACAAACTCCTGTTAAACCTTTGTTCTCTGCACGTTCTATAACATTTTGGGAGTATTTGTTTAATTATTTGCCGTCACACGGCTACAGTTTGTACTGGTACAGTCCAAATGTTGATGGAAAGGAGATTCGTTCTTCAAGACGATTCTTACAGCTGACAGTAGCAGCTATCTGTTGGGGCTAGATTGCCGATAGAGAATTCTTTTCAGTGAGAGCTTTTCAACTGACTGATGAAAGGGTCTGCAGATGTGACCCTTCAAACCTGTCGTCGTACCAGGGCACTATTTGAGGACGTCTGATGAGTCCGATAATTTAGCGACAATTACGACTTCGATTGTACAGCACCCTTCTTGGGAAGCGTACACCGTAAAAAATCATGAACTAACTTTATGGAAAATTACTATGGTTAAAATAGTCACTACCGCTTAAAATGTATGTATATACACAAAATCATTAAGAAATTAAATACTTTTTACGTAATCTGCAAACTTCCTACATTTAATTGCAAAAGTAAAGTAAGTAACTTGTTAGATATTTTATGTGATTTTACATTTAATTACATAAACAGTTTGTATCGTACTGTAAATTTGTGTAAAATTACATACAGTACTGTGATTTTACACAAAACTTTTTTATCATACTGTAAATTTGCATAAAATTCCATATAGTACTGTGATTTTACATTTATCATATAAAACTTTTGTATCGTACTGTAAATTTACGTGAAATTCCATACAATACTGTAATTTGCATTGAATTCCCCATATTTAAAAAGGAAATTTTAATATAGCATAAGTAATGACGTTTGCATTTATCTCTATTCTTTCCTTCAGTACTCTGCTCATACGTTTATGAGGATGCGTTGCTATGAATCATTATGCGGTCGCCGGTCAGTGTATAGTTTGATTTTCTGGAGTTAGTTGGTGATATATTAATAATCATAAAACATGTAAAGAAATGTTACTAGTTTCGATCCTAACAGTTACCTTAAAAACCGTTTTAAAAATCAAAAAATATTTTTAGGTACGTAGTATTTTTATAATTGAATTTCGTTAAAAAAAAACTCATTCATGGAAATACTGCATACCTACAAATATTTATTGATTTTTAAAATTATGATTTGTTAGGTAGCTGTTAACATTGAAACTAGTATTACTTCTTTTACGTGTTGGTTGTTAATCTATACTTACATATTAGTGCCATGGTCATAAGAATTAGTCATAGACCAATTCTAGCTTTTTTACTTGTTTATGTATGTAATTTACTAATTTCTGCACGAAACATTATATTGGCAATTAAAATAAATTACATAACTATTGGTATATTTACATATTGTGTACTTTACATACGGAATTGAAAAATTCGTAAATAATGTAAAATTACATTAAACTTATGTAACTTATTTCCACAGCATGATGTAAATTTAGATATCGCATTTTACATCGGAAATTGAAAAATGCATAAAGAATGTAAAATTACATACAGTGCAAAATTGCTTTACATAAGTTTATGCAGTGCGCATAAAGTTGTGTAAATTTCCGCTACCATTGTTGGCAATTTGTTGCCTATTATAGTAGCGGAATTTTCAATAAATATTTTTTACGGTGTAGATACTAGAAGCTCGATATCTACTTCTTCTGAAAGAAACAATGTACTAGCGATATGTAAAATAGGTGGGATATAACCATAAGTGAAAGGCAATTTGAATACGATAAGTATTTTAATTTATTTGATTTTAATCATTTTTTTTTTTGTATATAATTAGAGGAACAACACAAACTTTCTATTTTATTTACGAACCTATAATTAATTTAATTGCAAGATATTAATAAGGTCGCTAGAAGCTTTTTAATATAATAGACATCTGCCTTCTAGTGAGAAAAATTAGACTCTGTTTTTTTACATTTTTGATTTTCATTTTTTGCACATTCGCCTACTCAATATATCTTTGGTTATCCTAAAAGTACTTTCTACATTTTATTTCTAAAAACCTACTAAATGAAAATAGATATCTCGCAGAGACTAGCGGCGAAAAAAGGCAGAACTTCATGTGCATCGCTTCATGTCGCCACAACATGTTGTGGTTAATTCCATTCCATGCATCACCCATTTCACAATCTGTGTAATCTGCTCCAGTATACCATGAGATATTTAGCTCTTGTGCAGCCATCTATGTTCATACTCACACATTCTTCACCAGATTTAGTAGTTATTCAAATTAATAACGTGAGGATGACTATAAAAAACCATTAATACCTAAAACAAATATTCCATCCCGTTCTCAGTTACAAACACCAATCAGTGTGTCAGAGATTCTCGAAACTAAAATGAATGTTATAAAAGCATTTTTGCGTACACAATTGTTTCACAAAGTTGATATGGAAAGGAATAGTCTTCCGATATAAAGGATGTTTTCCTTAAAATATACTATAAATCTTTAGCATGTTACAAAGCACATATCTTGTATGTGTCTTTCAATGCCACACATTAAAACGTTAATATGCTGGCAAAGTAAGATAATTATATTTTCAGGAATTAATAAAACTGTTATTAACTTATTAAAAAATAAATTCGACAACTAGAGCTCACTAGAAGAAAAAAATTAATTTTATTATTCGATGAAGTGACTATTAAGAATGAGTTGGCCGAAAATATACAGATTGTGGAAATGGAGATCTCGTAAGGACTCTGTAGCGTCTTCAGCTCTTTTTGTTTATGGTTATTTATGGTCTTAAACTAAACTCGATACGATCTGATGAGGGAGGAAAGGTTTTTTGTGGAATGAAATAATTAACACTTGTTTCTTACCACAAATTACATTAATTTAATTTAATTATTTAAAATATTAGTTCATTTTAAAATAATTTATTTTACTGTATTGATGTACACATGATTGACTGTATTGGTAACCTAATTTGTGGTGATTAGAATAGGAATTGTTTCTCCGCTAAATTCAAATTATTTCGAGCGAGCGAAGTTTTGAATTTTTGTTATTTCAAACGAGTCACTACAGATGTCCAATCCTGAAGAAATTTCCACAATACCTTCATTTAATAGTAATGCAGTAGTTTACCTGGGAGGATATGTAGTAATTAAAATAATAAATTCTTATAATTGTTCTACTTGTAAACATTACTGCCTCCCTTAAGCAAAGACGAAACAGTGACAAGTAACTCGGTAAGTATATTGTAATTTATAAGTACCTTCAACGGAATTCATCCTGAAAATATTTATGAAGAATTCAATAAAATTATAGTGAGATTAAAGCACGAAACTAGTATTTACAAAAAAAATGGAAGATATCTTACCTTAGACCGAACAAATGAGTACAAATTTTGCATGTGTCATAAACAAGCAAATAAACAAGCAAATAATCAATTTTATTACAAAGGTTCTGACACGATTTTATAAAATTTATTTATTTATTGTAAAATCAATAAGGGCGTTACTGCTACTTTGTGTAGCGTAGTCGGTGCTGTAGCTCGACTATTTTTATTTAGTTATTTCTACGAATATCATCAATAGCTGACTACTACAAAATCAAAACAAAATATGTTCAAAATAGAATGATCCAATTTAAATAAATTAAAAATATATAAAAGAAAACTCAAATGAGTAAGGTAAATACATTAAATTGTGAGAGTAACATAATTCAAAAACACAGACTAGAAATCAAATTGTACAGAGAAAAAAAAACAAAAGCTATACATTATGTAAGCTGACCATTCAACAGACGCTTTACTTGCGTTTTAGTTAAATGCAGATCCAGTACATGCCAATGAGCATTAAACCAACGATTTGTATTACAAAACGGCAAACAAAAAAAATCATGGTTTCTCAAGGAACGACAAGCAGCAGAGATATTTTGGAGCCAAAGGAGCTCAGGGGAATTAATTGTACCATGCAAGCAATCAAAACTAAAAAGGATTCTAGAAATGTCACGCCTCCTCTCAAGGGTGTCGATGGAGAGCAATTTGAGTCCATCAACATAAGGAGGCAAGACTACAGGACTGTTCCAAGGAATGACACCAAGAGCAAATTTAATAAATCTGTGTTATAGTCGTAACGTACTCCAAGCAGCAATATGCTACCCGACGGCAAGCAGCAGCACCTAGCGTGAACCACACGACGAACGTGCGATTGTCTAGACTCGACCGCACGTTTCCAGTCTGACTAGGACAAGTGCAAAAAAAAATTAGAAAAGGAAGAAGAAGACAATCTTCTCTGTCTTGTCAAACCTTCACGCAGTGTAGACATCGAAAAGTGAAACTACAATTTTCCAAAGACATCGGCAAACAAATCAACCCTCTCAGTAAGTTCAAAAGATTATTTATTTCTACTTATAGCATATTTACAATTAGTAAAAATATTCTCCTCATTAGCTCAAGAAATCCGGAGAAAAAGGAAAATAGCAGCAGCAGCAAGTCTCTCAAATGACTGCGGTAGCCTTCCCAATATAATAATAATTCCTGCCAACAATATAAAAGTTCCTCGTATCCACATTTCTCTCATGCTGGGAAAACAGGCCCGCAACAACTGCTATAACTGCTACTGCAACAGCAACAGTTGTAACAAACTCAATATAGGTACCATAGACATTCCAATAATTTGATTGTGATTTTATCAAATCCACAACAATCGCAGCATGTTATATTTATGTTACAAAAATAACAACAACAGTTGTTCATTTACATAAACAAACGGAAACAACAGTAGTGGTTCCAGTAATATTGTGGCCGGAAACATAGATTACGTTTAACGAAATCATCAGTACCTATGTCCACAACAGTTTCATCAATCCAGAAGTTACTAACTGGAACTTTCTGGAATAGAGATGATATCTCCAGTGGAAATTCAGTGGCGGCCACATCAACCCGCACGGTTAGTAGTACAAATTCTAATTTAACTAGCATTAGTAGTGTAGCTTCTTAAATCAGATTAGAGATAACAGTTCCAAGAACACTATCGGTGATATAAATAGTAGTTTAGAGTTCAACAACAACAGTTCAACAGTTGCTAAATAATAGAACTAGTCACGTCAAAATGTTTTAAGCTCCTTTAAATTTTTATCCAGTTGTGTTTAGTGAAAGTCATGAACGAATAATTCGAGCTCTACATTATACACATATTTCTAATAATTACATTTCGCAGTACTATTAAGAAGGTTTTATGTGGAACGTACAACAGATTATGACGTGTATGCGCTAGAACTGAATATATTTCAAAAGTTGTTCATGAAGACGTTATTTTGAGAACTAGTTGAATAATTATTCATTTGAAATTCTTTTTAATTAGTTTACTACGATAAGTTATATACATGAATCAAATTTTGCTGCATGAAATATTAATTTTCTCAAGATTTGTGCATGCTTCATTCGAAATTGAAATTAATGATTTTTTTAAATGTTAAGAATTTACGAAAATTGGGGTCATACCTGCCGCCAATACATTAAACATTTTTATTCTGAAACTTTCGCTTACATTGAAGAGCTGGGCGATATATCGATGTATCAGTAGTAGCAAAATTACAAACAAAAATTTATTTACATTAATTAATAATAACACGGACATGAAGCATATAAAGGAAAATTTAACGATGAATAGGTTGGAATAATAATAATAACAATTTTTTAAACTTTTGCAAGTGCATATACTTAAAAATTTAATTGTTGTAAAAACTTGTAAAGTATTAATATCAGATGCAAGAATTGTAGTCTAGGGCTCTCAATTATAACGTAACAATCAAGTGCTGAACGCTTTTATTTCTCCTTCCACTTTCCTGGAGCCCTCTCACATGAAGGTCGTCTAGGTCCACTACGCTCTCTCTTTTCAGGTCTACAAGGGACTCTGAAAATATCTGCCCTCAGAGTCAGTTGGGTGGTTGGGGCATGCAGGAAGGCAGACCATCGGCGCCTTCAATGTGGATGTAGGTAATTGACGTAAGGGTCCCTTCAGGACCGAATGTGTGCCGGCGTTTTTTTTTTTGTAAGAAAGCACGAATTTTTTTTGTTTGTGGCAGGCGGCAGGGTCAGGTTTTCGTGGAACCTCCCCACACTCTCCGCCAATAGCCGAGGCGAGCTAGCCCTGCAATCAACGCTGTCCGCCGAGTGATCTGTCAGCTCATGCGGGCAGTCGGGACTTAACGTCCAGTCGTCAATCACTCAACATAGTACCATAACATCTGCGTTGAACTCCTCAATCCGATTAATATATATAGAATAAAAAGTTGCCCAAATAGGACTGGCATACTCCTAGATCGGCGTAACAAAAGCGATATAGAGAGTCTTAGATACAAAAGGATCATTAAACTCCCTTGACCATCACTTAACAAAGCCAAAAGTAGTGTTAGACCTATTGACAATATTTGAAACATGGTTTTCAAATGAGAGCCCGGAATCAAAAATAACCCCCAGATCCTTGGTGCTGTTAAATCTGGACAATAAACTTCCATTAATGAAGTAATTCATATAAGAAGGACTACGCTTACGATAATAAGACATAACAAAAGACTTATCAATATTTAAAGGAAGAAAATTCTTAGAACACAAGGAGCAGATGGTATTCAAGTCAGAGTTATTCAGAGTACATCGTCATTCCAGATAGTTCAAAAAATCTTGACGTCGTCTGCATAACAGAGAATTTTGGTATGAGGTAGTAACAAGTGAATGTCATTGATAAAAATGACAAACAATAGAGGTACTATATGGCTGCCCTGAGGTGCTCCAGAAGTATTAAGTATGTTTCTGGATAGTATACCACGATAAGAGACTTGCTGGGTACGGTTAGATAGATAAAAGGTTAACCAAGTTTGGAACCGATGAAGAATACCTACCAAAATAAGCTTATGTAAAAGTATCCTATGGCTAATCCTGTCGAATGCTTTCCTGTATTAATGGCAGCCATACAGTGATTATAAAACTGCAATAAGTTGGTAGTTCTTGATTTCCCCTTAGTAAAACCATGCTGGAAACTACCTATGAACGGCTTCGAGTGGAAATAGAGTATATCACAAACAAAAGTCTCAAAAATGTTGAGAATAGCTGAAAGAGGAGCAACTGGTCTATAATTCGTTATGTCATTTCTTTTTATGATGTGGGAAAATTAAGAAGTGTTTCCACAACTTAGTAATGACGCCAGATAGACTAGACAATTTAAATAAGTGACATAAGATGGAGATAAGCGGAATGCTACATTTCTTTAACAGAGAAGATGGGATGCCATCTTGGCCAGGTAAATATCTCTCCGCCAAGTTCTAAATATGTTTCAAAACTGTGGCATCGTCAAAAACAAGATCCTTCAACTTAAGTTGAAAAAAAACTACAACTAATATCACAGTATCACTAAAGGCAGATTCAAAAAAATCAGCAAACAAATTGCCAATAATTGCGGGGTCAGCACTCTCAGCATCACCAAAGGATAAGGATGAGGGGAATCCATTAGACTTGCGTTTAGAATTAAGAAATGCCCAACAGTTTTTAGGTCTATAGAGCAAAGAAGTATTAAATTAGAATATGTATAACTTATAAGAAGCCTCAGAAGCAGCCATGAACCATCCGCGATGATACGAGTAAGCCAGTTAGTTCTCGTCGCTCCTCGAAAAACAAAATCTTTTCCATGCTTTAGTTTTCAAATTATTAAAATGGCGTATTGAAGCATTAAGCCATGGCTGATTAAGACTTTTAGTCCTAGAATTAGAAATGGGTACATTCTGAACAAAACAGAGAAATATAGAGTCGTAAAATAACTTAACAGCATTATCGATATCTCGTCCATTAAATATATTACTCCAGTCATGACTAGACAGCCAAGAGTCAATCCCAGAATAGTCAGCCTTAAAAAAATTAAAATAGTAATCTTCAGAGTAAGATACATTCATTGATATTGGATTAAAGCAAAATACAACATGAACTGCCGGATGGTACATAGACTCAGGAAGCAATGAAATTAAACATCTCCTAACTGGAGGACTATAACAATCCGAAGAAAACATCAAGTCAAGGAATCTCCCTGAGTCATTTTAAATGCCAATGCACTGGAAGAGCTCTGCAGAAACAATGCTGTTAATAAATCAAGGAAAGTGCTGAGGAGTGAACAGATAAGCTGGACGAAAGCTCTCCTCTTCAGAGTCGTATTGCCAAGAGATAGTCGGCATATTAAATTCTCCGAAAACCAGAAGATCATCAGAGGGCAGCATAGTATCAGTAATACTCTCGATAGATAAAGCCAACGAATCGTAAGTAGAGGGAGGCAAACCTGGAGGAATGTATACATTGACAACAACTAAATTTTGAAGCCGAAGCCTAAGAGCCACCACCAGAAATTCAAGATCATCCACCTAATCCAAATCAACCAAGGAACGCGGAATACCTCGCTGAACCGCACACAGAACACCCCTACCAACAGGGCATCTAGCAGGCCGAAATGACGATCCCGACGACAGACCTGAAACTCTGGACCGAAAAGCTCAGCATCGACAAGTTTTCCACACAGCCATATTTCGGACAAGCACACTATGTCAAAACTTGCAATCAAAGATGACAAAAATAGCAGGGTAGTGTTAGATTGGAGTCCAGTTACGTTCGCATAGTAGAACGAAATCTCCTTGAGAAGGTTTTTGACGACGAAACTGCCCTAGCCCGAGCTCATGAAACAAATTTTGGCATAATCGAGTTAGGAGGCCAAATATCCGGAGACAGTACAGTTGCAAAAGAAAACTCAGGAATCAGGACACTAAATGATGCGGAGAAGGTGACCTCATAAGCACCGTTTGTCAAGCTAATATTCCCACAAGAGATCGCGCACGGTTGAATGCCCAAATAGGATGAAATATGACAAACAATTTCATCCTCAGTAGTGTCCGGCTGCAGGAATAGAAATAAAAACGCTCTTCGGTAGTTTTGCAGGTCTCAGGGCACCAACTCTAGCAGAAAACCCGACGATGGCGTCTTCTCTCGCAGAAGAAACGTTACCCTACTATACTCCTGACAGTAGTCGAGTAGGTATTTGCTGCCTTCCCAGTGTGGAGTGAACGATAGTCTGCGTCAAGCATAGTCGCTAACTGTTAAAATTTGGCGGAGTGAATGCAAAACATTTTCTTGATAAAAAGTCACTGTTTCGGTGGCAGTAAACGCACTCAAAGATGTCCAGAGAAAAGAACCGTATAAGAATTTTAGAATAGATGTAATTAAAATTTTCCCGTATTCCTACCGGTTTTTTGTTGTGTATTTCTTTTATTTAGTGCTCTTCAATCTTGTGCTTTTCCAATCTTGCTTTGTTTTGTGTTCTCTTAGGAACACCTCTAAGAGAAGGTACACAGAAAAAAATAGTTTAGAATTTTTATTAAAACATGAATAATTGTTTTTCGTTTTGTTGGTTCATTTACAGTTTTATTTTGTTCATTTAATTATACGCAGCATCTAATTTGATTTAGATGATTTATAATTCCAAGTGTTGCTATTTCTAATTAATGCTACTTCAAGTCAAAATTAAAACATTTTCATTAAACATGTTTTATTTACCTCCTAGAGAATAAAAACGCCTTAAATATTGATAATCAAAGAGGAGAAAACAAAACTATAACTTTACTGCAATATTTTAATATTTTTTTTAAAATACCTGGAAAGATCTTATTCAGTAGCCTTTGAACTATTTAAGAATCAAAAAACTAATTTATTAACTCAAATAAACATTTTTAAAATCATCTAATTTAACTTGAAAATTCATTTAATTCAATCTGATTGAAATAGGTGAATTGACTAATCTTTAGATAACACGAAATAAACTTGTTCGTACATGTTTCATTTTTGACAGCATTTCATTCGGTATTTTAGTTTCGGGAGGGCGGTCAAATTTTAATAGCTCTGTTAACTTGTTTACTTGTTGAAATAATAAAGCATTTTATTATGGAAAATATTGGTGAACAAGCTCATTTATTGGAAAAAATAGTGTGAGTGTAATAAATTTACAAGAAATCGCACCGGAAGCTCAAAACTTTGATGAAATTATTGCTTTGCTGAATTCATGGGGCCTTCAAGCATTGGCATTCGATTTTGCAAGTATGAACTATAAACATAATTAAGTATTTCTTGCAAACGTGAAATTTATTTATATATGCTACAGGAAAAGGAATAGATATTGAAGTTTTCAAGTGCCTGACGGTTGATGATATCAATAGATTAATCCCAGATGAACATTTTGGGCTTCGGGTAAAATTCCGGCAGAAATTATTTGAATGGCGTCATAGTAATGGGAGTGATTTATGTCATTTTATTAAAAGAAAGTTTCTAAAATGAATTTTAAATAAGGGTTATTGCACTCCTTTACGGAGACTGTTAGCAATTTATCATCTGTGGACAGTTGGCTTAATAATATTCCTTTGTCTCCTGCTTCAAACCCATCAGAAGAACTGGTGAGTTAACAAGCCTGCATGCGAAGTGTTTAGCAAAATTTCGGATTTCCGATCTTGGATAAACTTCTTTCTTCAAGTGTTGTGGGACAAAATATATTAAGTGGACGGAAACCTAACTTTTACTTAACAAAAGCAAATAGACAATTTATTGTGGTATGTATTTGTGATTATTGGATAGAAAAGAAGATACAAGTAACATCGACACATTTTATTAAAGCAGCGGAAGAGATCGTAAGACATTTTCCTACCGAAAGTAAGGTAAGTGAAGCTTTCTGAAGTAAATAGGAAATTGCAAGGATTTCACTTGGCATAAATTACGTAACTATCTAATATTGAGCACTCCTTGATTATTTCCGAAAAATCAAATTTTTATTTTCAATAATATTGTAATTGTGTTTGGCTGCGGGGTAATGCTTTGTAATTTAAAAACAAAGAAATTTACCTTGGGAGTAATAAACAGCGGGGAAAATTAGCTGAAAAATACTATTCGGTCTGCAAAAAATACCAAGGCCAAGGACTAATTAACAGTCGCTATAAACTTAAAAGAAAATTAAGTGGATCATATAAACAAGCTGCTGAGATTTGTACTCCACTACAAAAAGGTGATGAATCAGTAGGTATGTATTAATTTAAACATTGTTTCGTAGTTAATAACAAAGTTTCCCTTTAGAATTTGACGTAACCATTATTCAAAATCAAACTTGGCTAAAGAATAATAAAGAACCAGAGACTTTAATATTTGAAAAATGGAAAATAACATATAATTTGCGGAGGAGTCACTTTTTGGATCCTTGAACAGATATTTTTACTGAGTGGCCTTTATTAAAACAGCGTATTGGAGCAATTTTGGTACATTACATGCATACATTTATATCTTATCTGTCACTAAATTTTTTTTGAATTCTTAGGTAGAACTTGATTTTGAAGAGTTATACCCGTCAAAAAATTTATTGTTGTTTTCAAAATGGAGTACGTTTTGTGCAAAAATATTGCCAATTTATTTAAAAGAAACTAAAGATCCTAAATGTAAAAGCTACTTGAAGCAACTTACTGAACTGACGGAGGATATAACTGATGGTAACCTTATTTACTTTATCATAAAACAAAAGATTGATTTAATTCTTTCAGACAGTGCAAATTATCTCACGTTGATATTACTCTGTAGCATAATTACACCAACCATAATAATAACAGGTAAAGGAAAAGACAAAGGAGTTTGGAAGCCGTCAATTTTAGACTCGCAGTGTTCACTTGCAGTTCTTGTAAAGGTAATTTTTAAACTAAATTCAAAAAAATTCTTATAATTTTTCTTAATTTAAAGGAAAAATCAGAAATATGTGCTACTGTGAATGCGAGGAAAGCATTGTGTATTAAGAAAAAACAGACTTACTGAACTGACGGAGGATATAACTGATGGTAACCTTATTTACTTTATCATAAAACAAAATTTAAAATTATTTCATAAACTTTCTGGCATATCACATTTCCGTTGTTCGCATTGTTCACAGTCCTTTCAATCTATATATTCATTTAAACGACATATAATAAATGATGTAAGTGCTAAGACAAAAAACTATAATGTCCCCGAACATGAAAAAAATATAAATCATAACGAAAACTTAAATGAGATTCCGGAAACGATATTAAATTCAACTAAAAATTGTTCTAGCAAAATTAATATATAAGTGCAAAGATTTGAGAATTTTACAGAAAGTAAAAGTATATTAAACTTTGAAAAAAATTATAATATCATTACAGACCCTTTCCTAAAATTGTATGCAATCCAACCTTAAGTCGGAAAATTGCAACTACTATCATGAATGATATTTCTCAAATAATGAAACTTGCTTTAACAGAAATAGAAAATATTGCATCTCTCAGTTCAGAAAAAGAAGAAATAGTGCGTAATATTGAATCTTTCGCCGACAATTTTCGGACGAAAGGAGTGCTTTTTCCTATTAAAGATAATGTAAAAGCATTTTTGGAGTTACCCGGAGTCTTAGACGATATGTTATCTAAAGCTAATAAATTGAGATCGGATGTAATAATACGAAATATTGTTCAGGGATCAGCTTGGAAATTAAAATGCCAATATTTTGAAGGCAAGTTAATTATTCCGTACATTCTTTATCAAGACGATTTTGAAATTAACAATCCTTTGGGATCGAAAAGAGGAATTCATAAAATGTCAGCTTTTTATTTAACATTTCCTTTGCTGAGCGAAGCAACAATTTCAAAGCTAGATAGTATTTTGGCTTGCTGTTTAACGAAAAGCAGCTCTTTAATATTTGGAACTGCTTCTAATTATACTTCTTTATGTAATAGCTTAAAATCCTTAGAAAATGATGGCATTACTATAAAAATTGAAAATAAAACATTAATAGTTCATTTAATTCTTGCATGCATGACTGGAGAAAATTTAGGTCTCAATACGGTAATGGGTTTCTCCAGATCATTTTCCGCAAACACTTTTTGTAGGATATGTAAATCTCTTAAAACAGTAACCCAATCTCAGGTTTTCGAAGACAAGACCACACTAAGAAACGAACAAAATTGTCATGAAGATGTTTTGGCCAGAGATCCTATGAGTACAAGTGTCAGAGAAGAATGCATATTTACAAAATTAGAAACATTTAAAGTTACAAATTGTATCACTGTGGATATAATGCATGATCTCCTAGAGGGCATTTGTCATCACGAAATTGGTTTTATTTTACGTAGTTTATCTTCGAATATAATTTTTTCTCTCTTTCTGAATTAAACTCGAGGAAAAAGAATTTCAAATATGGTGCCGACATTACAAATATATTTCCTCCAATTACCGCACTTAATATTAAAGAAAGGAAATTCAAAATGTCAGCATCTCAAATGCTATGTTTTATACAATATCTTCCTTTAATAATAGGCGATTTGGTACCAAGAAGAAATCAGACGTGGAATTTCTTACTCATTCTATTAAAACTAGTTGAAAACTGCTTTTCTCCTTCCTACGGGGAGGAAAAATTACATGACTTCGAACAAAATATAACTGAGCATCATAAGCTTTATATGAAGCTATTTAAAGCAACTCTGACACCGAAACATCATTTTATAATACACTATCCTGGTGTTATCAGAAAATTAGGACCATTGAAAAGTTTGTGGACAATGCGCCTTGAAGCGAAGCATAAAAGACTTACGCGGGAGTAATTACATCCAGAAAGAATATTACTTTAAGTATAGCAAATAAGTTACAATGTGAATTTGCATATCAAATTCATCGTCAAAGAACAATTATTCAAGAGCAGACATTAGAAAAAAACTTGATTCCAATTGATCCTGAAACTGTGAAAAATATTGACAAATGTACATTAAATGAAATTAAAGAACTTGGAAAAATATTTATTTACAAAAATGTACATATTAACAATACCATTTATAAGGCAGGAGATATTATTATTTTAATGGATAGCGATAAACACTATTTTTATGAAGCCGTATATATATAAAGATGTAAATAATAATTATTATATTACTGGAAAAGAAATAATGATTAAATCCTATGAACCTCACTTTAAATGTTATATAATCGATTATGTGCGTACTGATATTAATAAACTTATAAATTGTTCTGAAATTAAGTTCCCCCAACACATTTAGTAAATTTGCGTAACCAAAATATTGCAATAGCTCCAAAATTTCCATTTTCATAAAATTCTAAAGCTTCCAGTTTTTTCCTAAAATGTACAATGTTTTTTTTTTGAACTTATATATTTTTTATAACCTTTGGAAATAAAATATTCTTATTACGATCAACTAGTTTTTTTAGTTTGTTTCCATAATCAAAGATCCTATCTAAAAGCCTGCAAGTATGCAACATTAGTTTAATTCACCTAATTAAATATCAAAAATACATACAATGATTAGTAATTTTGACTAATTGAAACTACATAATTTGAAAAAATCTTTATATGTATCTTCTAATTTAATTAGATGCAGACCATATGTAGTTTAGTAATTTTTACTAAATACCTTCGATACGTTATTTAATCTAAATTAAAGCATTTATCTATTCATATTTATATCATTGAACCAATTAAAATAGTAAGCTGAAAAACAACGACGATATTTAGATAAATTTGCTACGATTTTAAATAAGAATTCTAAAAAAAATTTTCTGTGTACTGTACCTTTTAGAGAAAGATTAAAAGTAGTCAACGGTTTTCATCTCTAACTTCATCTCTTCATTAGCACTGAAGATTTGTTAAAGTTGCAAAGCTGTACCTGTGATATTTTCGCTACTATCGTTTTATTATTATTAAAGATGAATCAATCGAAACATTGAAGAGCCGACCACAATATTGTTGTTGATTTCCTGAGGCAAATGCTTTCTAAAAGGCCCTCTTGATGTCACGCAGATCTTCTAAGACAAAAATTCCGTTTAAAAAAAATCAGACACTGAAGGATGGCTTTATCAAGGTATTCAAATAGTCAAATCTCGGCTATTTTTCAATGCATTTCGTTCATTCCTTTGTATGTTTCCACTTCCATTGTAATTGGTTCAATGGATTGCCAGTTGCACTTGACGAAAGTCATATTGAGCAATTTAAAGCAGGCTCCATTGTTGACAAACGGAATAATTTCACCTCTGATTTCTAGTAAGTCACAGCCTCCTTAAATGATTCGAAGCGTAGAACACCGATGCTAAAGTAATAGCATGCCATTCAGAATAGAAAAACCTTTTATTTTCTAAAATATTTTTTAAGCTTTTTTTCAATTAATTTTTAACAGCTGCAATGAATTTTTGCTGCAGTTGCATGCCGACCAACTTTCTTTTCCTCCATTCATTCTATTTAGCAATCCAATCTATCCTCATCCTAAAGATCCTTCAATCCACCACTCCATTCATCTAGTCATTCATTTCATCCATCCATTTATCCCATTGAACCATCTTGAATCTATTCATTCTTCCTTCCTCACATGAATTCTACCGATCCATCCATACCAGTCTATTCAATTCCATCCATTCCATCTAATCCGCATAGCGATCTCATCCATACCAGATATCCATTCCATCCAGGCTTTGGAGTTATCCCATCTATAAGGCCATCACACATCTTATTTCTTCCATCCACCAACACAGTTGCATATCTTTTCCTATATGCTTAGGAAGACCAGTGTGCAAGTCAATTGATTATCCAGTCAGCGACTGGTCTGTTGACTTGTCACCGACTGATTGATTTTGAATAGTTGCTGATTGACTGTCGTTGTATGTGCGCATAATGCATAGTCTTCTGTTAGATTATTAATCGAGTTAACGTCAAAATTAGAGAAAAAGGACACAGACTTCAGCAAAGATTTTCCAGTAGAAGAACGTCTTTTAATCACATTTCGATAAGTAAATTATCATTTAGAAAAATCATTTCTTTTATTTAAATATTACAGAAGAAAAAAAATCATGCAGCAAAACCCAAGTGTAGGATATGAAAAAATTATCATGTAAATCCGATTCAGTGTTTTTCGCATATGGGTCCGGGCCAGGATCAGAAGTAAATTCCACATTAAGTTATTTCGATAAAGCTATGATTTAGAATATTTTTGGCAAAATACAATTTTCAATCACATTGCATTGAAATAAACAATCCAAAACACTCAAAACACATTAAGCAAAACTTGCTTCATGCGGCTGCGATCAGCAATAATTAACTGATTGATATTAACATTGCTGATGCAGACTAAGCACAACAGTCGGTTCGATTCAATCAGTTGACAGTCGTCAACTCCTTTCTCACATTTCAGTTGCTGACTGACGTAAAATAGAGCAATTTGCGATACCGAACGCTGATGCGTGTAACGAAACTGACCTTTTAGTCACCGCCTACATAGAGCTATCGCTCGCCCTGGATCATACTATCAAAATGTGGCGCCTTCCTATAGTATTCGCCGCAGAACGGCTTTGCAATGCTGCAGAATTTTTGTAGGTATATCCACTCTAAAATAACAAAAAAGATAAAGAGCACTAAACGAAATTTTGACCGCTTTTGATTGGCTCTCCTAGGGGCCCATACACGGTCACACATGTTGTCCAACTCGAGTAGGACAACGATGTTGTCACGCAGATTCTACCATGTGTGTGCCTATTTGATGGTGTGACACGCACGAATTATATCAAGCAGTTGCACGATGCCCAAGTTAGTTTGATTTTTTGGGGCAGAGCTATGTGTTTGACTGACATCATATTGTACCATGTAAGGAGATGTTTGTCACGCATTCTTCATACTTGAGTGAGTTCTACTGAAGTAAAGATAACAGTTAACAGTGCTAGCAGCACCTGATATGTGCTCCTGTCCTGATGTTGGACAACATGCTTGACAAGTGTGTGGAAAAAAAGTTTTCATGTGTGATACACCAAGTTGAACAACATGTTTGCTGTGTATGGGCGGCCGGTTAAAGATTGAGTTCATAGCATGTAAAGAAATCCATATCGGAAAATTGTTACTCACATAGTCAGCTCTTATTTAAAATAAATTTTATTTTGCGAATTTTCTTGAAATTTTTCTTCACGAATTTTGGCCATCAGCACTTCAAAATAAGTTAAACTTATTCGATTTTCTGTTCCACTACACATTTTTATGAACATAGATCAATTTTTCTTAGAAAAATATATGAAAATTTTTCCTCGTAATTTGTATGCAAGAAAAAATAAAAACAAATAAGAAAGCTATTGGTCTAAGACCAATTCTTATAATACCCTAGCTAGATGAATATTTAATTTCGTATGGTCACCCAACTATGCAAGTTTGATTTTTGAAGTGGTTTTTATAGCCAATTTTATAGGATTTCATATTCTGAAGAGCTTTTCAGTACATTAAAACCATCCAGGACTGATCGTTTTCACAGTAAACTTACGTAAAAAACCTAAATTTTTATATGGCAACACCACCAAGACGGAGTTACCCGATTTGTATCATTTTCGAACTTAATTTTACTTTTTTTGCAGCTCTCTAAGAGTACGCGTTCTCGAGTTATCGTGAAGACGGACGGACAGACGGACAAACGGGCATGCAAAAATTAAAATAACTTTTGTTATTATACGTGGGTGTCGATTTATCTCCAGCATCATTATTTGTAGGTGTTACAAATGGTATGACAAATTAGTATACCCTATAGATTTGATCTAGGGTGTAAGAATTTTCAATGTTGCTATAAGTGTCTATACTTGTCGGGTTTTGCTGTAAACTTCACTCGCTAAAACTTTCATGCACTTTTCGAGATTTGATAAAAAATTTCACAAGTTTTTTAATTTAATTTAACTTATATTGCGTTTTGTATTGTTTTAAGGCAACTAAGTAATGATTTATCATTACATTACGAATCATTTGGTGCACATATCGACTTTTGAAAATAATTTTCAGTACACGACACCAGTAAAATTGTAAGGATTATATACCTATCATTCGTAGTGATTCGAGACTTAAGACAGATTTATATGACAACATTCAACATTTGTACGTATTTGTCATTGAAATTGCTGGAATGGAATTTGCTTGCAATATTAATGCAGTCAGTTTGATGTGGCTTTAGTATATTTTTCAATGTTCAAATGAATGGGTAACCCTTATCTATAATAATATTTAAAAGGTTTATCCTTAAAAATTTTTAGAATACTATAAAATTTTACTAATTGCGGAATCTACTATAAAAGAACACAACAGGCTCAAACAACCTTTCCTACCACTATTACTTTTATATATCAAGGGTATAACAACGATAAAAAATTCAATCCTTGCAAAAATTTTGTAGAAGAGAATTTTTAGACTTGCTGGAAAGACAATTGGCTACTGAAATCTACAATAATATGATTATAGATAATTTTGCAAGAATGAAACTTAGATGAAGGAGGCTGTTGCAGTTGCCTTATTTATTTATAATTCATACATACATACTTATTTTAATTTTATTTTGATATAACAGATTTTTGACTTCCTTTCATATAAAATGTGAATATACTTACATATGTTTGAACTACTTGAAGCTGGAGGTATTTTTTTTTTTAAATATGAAATGAAGTTTATTTTAATGAAGTGGCGCATTTTTTTTAATATGCTCGCTTCTCTAAATGTTTAAACCTAGATACGCCTCTGCGACTACAGTCGCTGATTGTGCAGTGTTCGGCCTGCCTTACGCAATCGCAGTCACCTAGCAAAACTGCAATCATTCATTATAAACTAAAAACCAAAACTTCTGAGGAAAACCACTCGCATCATATCTCTTCTCCCTTTGCGAGGAAATAGTCGAGCAACCAAAGCAATCTGACTTCTAAGAATAATGTATCAAAAAGTACCTGCCGCTGGATGAAAATAAACATGAATTGAGTGAAGATCATTACCAATACTAAGCCCTGGAGTCTCCTACTCCCATCCAAAATCCCAAAGTTATTACCCACACTCATACTATGAGTTCTACCAAAGAGCATCTAACAGAAAGAATACGCATCTCGTATATTGAAAAGTTTTATATGGCGGGTCGTTCCATTACGACCCTCTCTCACAAATTGTATGAAAATTCTCTGCTTGTTAACGATCATGATGATATTGCGACCCGCTTTCACAAATTTTACGAAAACTCTGCTATGAAAGACGACCCGCTGCCAGTCACCAGTGATGAGTGACGGCTGGCGGGTCGTCGTCGTCAAAGCATAGCACAGCACCAGAGCCAGAGGCTAGAGCCCGCTTATCCGCATCATTCTCATGCATTGCATTTCATGTTCTCTTTGCTTCTTTTACCTCTTCTCTAAGAAATCGGAAATTGCATTGCAACAGAACAGAGGGAGAATAGTAAGATGAGCGAATGGGATAGGAATTGGTGGGCGACAAGCCGTCTAGTCACAATCACTGTCAGTTTCATTGATTTGTGTGTTTTGGTTCTACACTTCTTGTTTTTTTTTATAAAACTTTTATATCTAGGTTCTATATAAAAGTTGTGTGTCTTTAATATGAATTTCTTGCTATGATATGTATAGTAACTCGAGTTATTTACTGCAGCGCTGCCATTGCGAAGATAACCCAACAGCCCTTCGGTGAAGTTGCGACCACTATATAATATTACACAATGCTACTAATACCTACTTTAATTATGGTTTGGTGGATGGATAACTCTTGTCCTTACTGCAACGATGAATTCTGTGGAGTACTTCTAAGACTGAATGTTTTCAGCAATCCAAGACCTTTAATAACCTAATAATACCTACAATTCCTAGTATTACCTCACCCACCGCATCGAAAATAATTGTTTTTCTACTGCCCGCCGATGCTAATATGGTAGCATTAAGTCCTTTTGCCTGTAAAAATATATTGCATTCAAAAATGTATAAAGCATTTACCAGAGTTTGTCTTTTCATAATCTCAAAACTATTGTTGTTGCACTAATATTTTTACAGCAATAATCCGAAACAAAACAAATAACACTTATTTGCACTAGCGCGAAGCAACTATTTTTTTTTCTTTAAACTCGGAATCTAATAAATTATTAATAACAACTGAATTTTAATTTTTTCCTATCGGGAATAAAGTGTAGAACACAAGTTTATCACTGTCCTACACAAAAAAATGGTATTTATTTCCAGGAAGAGATATATTTTGTTCAATACTCATTCAACGCATTTCTTGTAATTTGTAATTGTGATAAACTGACAAAGATCGAAATTACACATCCCAGATTGCTTGACTATTGTAGAAGCAGTTTCTTGGGTATCCGAAAAACATCGAAACCCTTTTCGAGAATCTCGGTTCACTTAACACTAGAACAAACAATTAATGCCGATGCCGCTTCTACAGCTTACGGCATCGTCAGCATCACAAACTCGTTCTCCGCCAGACAAAAATGGGCAACAACTCATTCATTGCGTACGAGTGTTATATCAAAAGTTATGGAGTTTTGCGATCTGAAGTCACCAGATGATATTACGAAGGACTTAAAAAAGTCAGCAATCACTAAATCTGCTAAGAACTTGGAACTTTTATTACAATCAATAAAGCGGTTCACGAACCCTTTTGGATTAGAATTGTCAGAAGACCGTCTTTATAACATATCAAAAGGTCAATCGGTGAACAATGAAGTATATGAGATCTTGGCGTAAGTTGAAATCGCGGGCGAAAAACAACGTACTAACTTAATTGCTGAGACTCGAGAAACACTAGAAAGGTTTGATAAAGCTATCAAGAGAAATAAAATAATTAATTTTGAATGCAAAAATAACCAAAAAGTCAAAATTACTGGAAAAACTAAAGAAGTTAAGATCCAGTGAGATGTGTTTGGTCGTCTACTGTACGCGTCATTAAAAAATAAAATTGACATAGAAAAAGCACTGAGTTATCCTCTGGCCCCCATTTCATTTTCTTTTTGTCACACCGATGAAACTATTTGCAAGACCCCAAAATCTGTGATTATTAACGAATTAGTTAAACATCAGGCTGAATTCGTAGATCCTCCGAAAGCAGACATTCACTTTGTTGATGGATTCTATTTCTTACATACGTTGAAGAGCCTTCCAGAAAGATATGGTAAAATCCCGAAACATATATTAAAAATAATTACTTATAATCGAAAAGAATTTCATTTTATATTCGACAAGTATGAAACACCCAGCATCAAAGATTATGAGCATAACGTAAGAGGTAAAGAGAACATACAGTATGACGTGCGCAAAGAAAATAAACGTCCCGCTGAGTTCACTAAATTGTTGAGAAGTAGAAATTTCAAAAAAAAATTCGTTGAATTTTTGATTGAAGATTGGGTGAGAGATGAAATGGTTGATTTAATCACAGGAAAAACTGTTAAACTGAATTATGACAAGTGCTACGTCTATGAGGTGTCCGATGAAAGGAAAATCAAAAAAGTCATTGACAACGATCTCACTTGCTATCACGAAGAAGAAGACACTAAAATTGTTTTCCACATTTGTCAGTTGAATAGAAATTATCGTGTACGTGTACGGATTCAGATATACCTGTGATAATGTTAACAAATTTCAAAAACTTAAAAGATGACATTCAGATAATAGTTGATCTAAGCGCGGGAAAGAAATAATTGTACCTCGACATCAACGAAATTCATGCCAAGCTTGGAGAACAGTTATCGCGGTCGCTTGCTATATGCCACATTTTTACTGGGAACGACTCCAACCCTGCTTTCTACCGGAAAGGAAAGAAGAGGCCTATTGACATTCTTAAAAAAAATACGAAATTTCAAGAGTCTTTTGTACAACTGCACAGCGGGCGTGCCGAGTTATCAACATCGAGTGAGGTATTCCAGGTTCTTGAAGAGCTCGTGTGAAGATTATATTCATTAAAAACCAAAAATGATGTCAACAAAGGACGGTACGAATTGTTCTAAAAAGGCATTAATTGATGGCAAATACAATTATTATTGGTTTGATGGCCCGCACAGTCCTTCTTTTGGAGAATTATCTTCTGTTGTTCAAGGTACTCTATTATTACTTTTCTTACGTATTGATGATTATGCTGCAATTTGTTAATTTTCACAATTATTTTGTTACAGAATCAGATGTCATATATTCTGACGATTGCGACGACGACGATGATGATGTTCAAGACGACACTGATGAAGCGTCGACATCGGAATCCGAATGAAAATATATTTTAATAAAACGAAATAATGTTGTTTTCAATATTCTTGTAGGACTAGCAATACATACCCATTTTTTTGTAGGACACTGCTTGATTTAGGCAAAGAATACATTAACCTAGCACGTGTTACCTTTGTCCTACAGTTATTAATGAAAAAAGTGTTACCGTGGAATGGACAACTTGTAAGCGTAGAACTGGGAAAACGTACCACTAAATTTGTGGCCATTTCATTGTACAAATATTTACTAAGCTGCATACAAAAAATCAGCTGGTTATTAATAATTTTTATGATGTCGTTATTTGGACATATTCGGAGTGGAGGACGCGCCAGTCATACCATCCATTTTGTAGGACAAATGTTTTTCCGAGTTTATTATCCAATTATCTCAATATTCAAATAAAAAACTTACTGTTATTCAGACAATTTCAACACCCCACCGAATCGACTTCTTTTAGACCTGCGCACTACAGTAGCTACCTCCATCCAGAATTTTCACAGAGGAAAAACTTGGCGTCTCGTCGAACGGAACTTTCTCACGAAGATTCAGCTTGTTATTACTCACTTAAAAAAGTAGGCGGTGGCTGCTGGACTATAATGGAAAGACCTTCTGAAAGGAAGCGAAAACAAGATTCGTAGCCTAAGAAAGCATAGACAGATGCATGATGCTATAATCGCAAGCAATCTTGTCAAATTAAAAACCAATGAAAGAAGTAAGTAATTAAGCAAGAAACTTGCTGATCGAAATACGTTCTCGGCCATGTAGAACTTCCTACTCAGACTACTACCGCCATTCTAAGTAAATTCAGTTCAGATCTTCTATAATTCAGCAATTGCGTTGAATTATGTTACTATTGTGAGTAGGTAGTAAGATCCCAGTAGGGAACTTTTGATCCATAACCGAAAGTAGTAGTATACGTAATTATAGGCAGACTTAATATCGCCATACTCCATCCCATACATATCTATATTCTTGCAGATTAAACATGCCATTGAAAAAGAAGAAATGGAAGATGGAAAGGAAGCATTAGCTTAGTAATCTCCACCACCAATTTCAAGATTCATTATCTATCCATATGTGATAACACATATAACTGGATCTATGCCCAAGCGATTGACTCACCACTTTTCTCTACTAGAAATGCCAGTAGAGAATTCTTTTTTAATCTGGGGAACAGTGTAATCAGTAGCCTCCCAAATACAGTGCTGAGGATAGATCTCGAGTATCCCAGCGACCTGACTTTGTTAGGCTTAGGATACTTTTTGTGACCTTATTCCGCGCTTATCTGTGTTTACTCTTTCTTAGAGAGTTCCAAGGTCAGTGTCACTCATCTCCATTAAAAAGGATTAGATGCGATCTAAAATATACTGATGCCTAGACCGTAATTTATTGCCGAATTCAGAAGCTCTTGCAATGCTGTTTCGGATAGCTCCACTAATTGTTGATACTTTCCGCAAAAGCCGTGCTCACGCTCAAACTCCTCGAGGACTTAATCTTGCTATTACAAAATTCTACTTTTGTTGCACTTTTTTTCTTAGCTAATCCAATTAAACGTGAAGGATTCAACTCCTACATTCTACAGATTATTATGAGTTGTGAATCAAGAAATATATAGCGGTTACAGGAAAGATCCGAAGATCCGAGAAAGTGAATTGCCTGTTCGATCTCCTATGCTCTTATCCTCTGCATACAAGCCTATCAACAAGTTTCGCATTCTGTATAGGTGACGACCTCATCCCGACGAATACTATTTGAAGGATCAGACGAAAGTTTTGTGGTACATCACCTTGCCATATAGGTATATCTTAGTACCTAAAACCAAATTATTGATTCCCGCGGATGTGAAATAAAGTCGAAAACTATAACAGACCTTTACAGGAAGACAGATATTCCAAGAGTTGCACGGGCTCAAAAGTCATTCTACCGATACAAACATACTTGCGATACTATGAGTCCTTAGTATTCAAACCTGAGAAATTTATCTAAGAGTCTACAGGATCTAAGTACGAGTCCAAAATCAGGCGGGCTGAACTAGTACCTCTGGGTTAATTTTAATAAATATTTCAGAGATAACGTAAAAGTTTCTATTGTTAATCGGACAATTTTTTTTTTCAATATTCTGACACTCCCCTGATTCCAACATCTTATATTTGGAAGAGGCTACGCATTTTTTCACTAAATTTTGAGGATGGCTTTATCGAACTGAAATTGTTGAATTTATCAAAACGTGAAAAGATTAAACAATTTCTTGTTCTCAAATCGTTACCATATTGGAATTTAATTAAAACCTCAAAACAAACTTGTCTGTCTTCTCCCAAAAATATCTTCAATCCTAAATGATTTAAGAGGATTTTTCAAACCCATTGATGTGACCCTTTTGTCCTAATCTTTCTCATTAATCCACATGGACAAGATGCAAAAGTTAAAAAAAAAAGAAAAAAAGAAAAAAACAATCGAATTTAATTCTGATCGAACTTGAAAAAAAAATCCATTGAGGGAAATTAATTTTCACGCTCATTACTCGCGAAAGGCTAAAACTAAATTTGAATACCCTTCGCTTGTGAAGTGCAAAGATAACCCTTTTTCTGCAAATTCAGCAAGTTCAGATTTGTGCCGTAACTTTTTTCAATCGTCAGCAGTTGGTAGCAGACGTAGGACGTATTGTTCCCTTTCGTTAATAACTTTTCCGTCGAAAAGAGCAACCGAACAAGGAGTTTGAGGATATCAGAGTGGATCGTTATAGGTGGATGACCATGGCGCGCTGCAGAGGATATAAAATTTTACTGGCAGCAAGGACTAAAGAGTGAATAACAGTGCCCAACATAAATCTGCAACAAAGTGAAAATTCTTGAGCTCAAAGAATTTCTATAAATCAGGATAAGGAATTTTTACACTTTCTCTCCTGTTATATCATCTCAAGGGGGGGTTAGTAGTATAAGCAGTCTTTATAAGCTATAAAGGGTGAACGTGCCTTCCGTCTGGAAATCTTCTTCATATAATTTTCCAAACCTTAATTGCTTCTTTACACTGTTACAAGATAACAGTGAGGATTTTATGACCGAGCGATTCTGTTCACACCACCTTTTCTCTGGATTTTGTCTAAATCCCTGGCACGGGTTTGGTTTTGATTCCATCCTCTGGTATTACTCTTTTTCTTTAATTACTAATTTCATTGGGGAATTACTTTCGTGTTTTGCACTACGAGCTCTTAAATGTAAGTAATTCACTAGGATTTTTATGGCTCAATTGAGTTATTTACCTCAGACTTAAATTGCATTCCAAAGGGATTTGGTGAGATACATAGTCAGTGCAGCCGTCCATGATATTAAATTACAGTAGACGACATCTGTTTTATAATTGCAAAGTTTTATGGAATTAAAATTTGAGTGTGGTATGTGATACTCAATTAAAAGTTCTGATTATTATAGTCCAAACAGAACCTAACATAAAATTAAGGTCATATATAATAAAATTCCGCTACCTACAAAATATTTTGTAATGTGTAAGCCTACCTGCTAGGTGCGCTATACACTGGCCCTTTTTTATAGATTATTACCTCATTCGGGTCGGTGGTTAATTTATAATTTCTCAGATTTTTTTTTTCTGGGTAATTTAGCTGTTGGATTTCCAAAGTGGTGGTCCTGCAGAGTGAGGTATCATCATAGCACCTTTGCCGATTTATCTTCTTACTACATACTAGGAATATGACACCGAATGGAGTAAATCGTTCTTAACAGTAAGGAGACAATATAGAAGGTAGCAATATATACTAGAGGATTTTTCTTGATATTGACACCTTTAGTTTTGTAATCGTGATTTATTATTACATCGTTAATGAAGTTGATGAATTTTTTCGCCTGATATAACACTAGAAGCGCCGAAGATTATGACTTATTACTCAGTGTCCCCAATTCTTCACCCAGTTCCAATAAAAGGTACATACGTTTCATTTTACTTCCGTTAGTAATTTTATACAATACCCATGCATTTATACCCGCTAAGTCTAGCAAATTATAAAACGTGTGAACTGGCCAACGTCTAGAAGGCGCCTTGACAGTATATTTGCGACTCATAGAATCTACAACATCTACTCCATATTTCGTGCTGTTGTAGAATAACACTGTCTCAGGTATTTTCTTTGAATTAGTGCATATTGTTACATCGGGAAGCAGTACTAAGCATCAGTATATTTTTATTAGATTTAGGCTGGTAAAGAGTCAAAGATGTATCACCGGTTTTTAGAATAGGCTTACTTGTATAAGTCTTCTTTTGCAGTCTTTACGGAAACAGGTATTTCTCTACGAGCTCTATTGACTCTGCCCACGATACTAGTATTTTTAGACTTCAAAAAATCCGCTAGTTCAAGCGAAGTTAAAAACTGTGAAATGTAACATTTCTGCCTTTATTGACGTAAAGTTCTCTCAATTTCTTCACCACCCAGTCACCTAAACTCTCGTCTTTTAGTCTATTATCAATTTTACAATGTAATGAAATACATTTATTACATAATTTTCATCTTTGTCAACAGCCATCCTAAATTTTTGACCATATTTGTCAGGTTTAGAGCTCACAAACTGAGTAAATCGGCAACGGCACTTTAAAGAAAAAAGTTGTTCGTCAATGGTTATATATGTCCCGGGTATATAACAAGCTTGTGCATTCGAAATAAATTCATACCAAATCAGACCTGTGCTTGTGCCTCATTCACGGTGCTCATAAAATTCGTAACGTCTGAAATATATAAAATTATAAAATACTTATAAAAAGAAATAAATAAATAACCTAGTATAGTGTTTCAAAGACATAAATATACAGTTAGTTACCTTGAAGTATTTCCCTTTGAACTGCATTTTCAGATTCGTTGGAAGAAGAGCTAAATCTGGTTTCCAACACATAATCATCGGAGTATTCTAAAGGTTCGTCATCTGATTTGTCCTCCAAAATATCATTCAAAGAAGACATAATTTCGTGTGATTTTATATTTTTAAGACGTACGTCAGCCCATTCGAAAAACAATAACGTGCACTCGTTACGCAGAGCGATGGGCAACTGACTGCTAGGAGCGCGCTCAAGCTCAAGTGTTTATGCGGTCACGTCTCACCCCTCCACCCCCGTAATTCCCTAGAGAAATCACTGTACATCGAATTATTGTTTCGAATACTGATGGGACAAAAATGACCCAGCGGCGGTTACAGGTAAATCATTTTATTTTTCTTTAAATATTCTTGTTATATAATTGAAAACATTGAAATATGGTAAAATACAATAAATTAGTAAAAGTCAAAAAGTTTCACGGACCTAAATAAAAAAAAAAGAAAGTTAGAGACGATCAAACTTGCAGAGGTGATAAAATTGGGACGGGGCGGCGCTTCACGAAATTTCTCCCAGTGTAGCTGATCATCGTTATTTCATCTCGCACATTACCTGTACTGCTAGTTCCATTTTGAAGCCCGCAAAACGATTGACATCTTGTTTACTGAAACTCAACTCCTTTTCTTTCCAAGTAATTTCAGTAATTTCATTACCCGCTTTCCCTCATGCCTTAGCTTAATGGTTACTTTAATTACCTTTGAAAATAGATCAAACAAACTTTAAGGTGAAGGTATTTGATTTTAGTGCTATTCTAGAACTGTCAGATAGCATTTGGTTAGCTCTAAGAGGTACATTCTTTTGTATGAAAAGCCGATACTATTTCGAAGGCTAATAGATCCCCATGGCATATCTAATTCTGAGATATGCAATTCTCTCTAGTCTTGGTAATTTTGCTTGCATCGTTCTTTTTCCTTTGTTTTAGACTATGCAAATTTCGATTAAAGCATAAATCGCAAGAACTTTTAATATTTGGAAAGTTATTTCAGTTACATGTGAAGAGAGTGTTTTAATTACATTTTGTTTTTCTTTTTTGTAAATGTGACATGACTTTCTGGGCAATGAGAGGCTATTTCAAAGACCCTTTAAGTGATGTCTGAAATTGGTCCATCCTGCATGTCTCTCATTATAAAAACTTGTCTAGAGATCATATCCTGCTTTTGAAAGATTTTTACGAATTCGTCTAACTTTAATGATCATACTAGGACCAATAGACTCCCCTGTGGGCAGTCTATTCTTGCTTTGATGGCAGTGGATTCGCTCCGTACAAATAATTGTAGGAGTAGATAATTAGGTACGAGAATTTTAATAGTGAATTACTTGGAATGTAAATACAATGAACGCTAGAGTCAGAGTGACTCTAAGATTAGGTTAGATATTCACCTGGTGGCCATTATCAGTACTGTTGTATGTGATTCTAACTGTCTATTTTATTTCCCTAAGTATGATATGAGTGAGAAGTGTTCGATTTGAATGTAACTGTGTTATATCTTTACTGGCCGATTGAATAATGATGCCTTAGAAAGCTGACAATTTCTAATATTTTCACGTTTTGCCTTTGTAAACACCTCTCCTTCACTATTATGAACTTTCAAATCATGACAAGGATGGTGATTTGGTGTTAAGGTTATTTGTAATTTTACGTTCTTCCACTTTCTAAATCAAATGCAAAGAAATCGGTGGAGATGTATTATGTTATCGAAATCGCCTCCTATGTTATTGGCAATATTGTTTAGGACATAATAATTTTCCCGACTCGTAAGCGACTGTGAATACACTAAGAGTAGGGGAAGGTCGCCTTTATAGACATACCATTAACATTTTACCTTGTCGATCTTAACCCTTTATATTTAAGAACATTTTAAGTGTATATTTAGCAGCTTAAAACTGTTTGCTTTCATGTTTTGAAGAATGTCAGACATAAAAACAAAGATAAGATTTTTTCTTCATTTAACAAAAACACTTAATGTATTATTTTGGCGGCGTTTGTATAAACGACATACTCTCTGTAATTTTAGGCCACCCATGTAATTTGAATTGTGGTTCAAAAGAAATTATCAATCAATTGCAATAACTTCGTTTCGAATTTGCCATTAACTCCAAATTAATTAGGAGTATCTAGAAACTAACAACTGTACGCTCATCTAGAAACTTGCTGACTTCTTATAAAACGCTGCACAATTTTGTTGAATCCATTGTTGCCCTAGATATGTGGAATCTTGCTCTTCTAGCTAAACTTAAAGTACTTGGTCTTTTCCTCCTCTTCTATTATAGATTGCAAGCTTTTAATCTTGTCGCCTAATATGAATTGTCTTAGATGGCACTACAATTTCGTGTGTGCTCCAGGGCTTTGTTGCCTCCCCATCACTCTTCTTAATTTTCATTAATGATCTGCTTTCCCTTACTTTCAATCCCATCCATAGTTTTAACCATGAGAGTACCCTTGATTTTGCTCGACACTCCTGCGAACTCCAGATGGAATGCTACATACGTCAAACAAGATTGCATTATTAGATCATTGAATAACGATCTTGAAAATATCCTCGCTTAAGCAAAGCGAGACGCGTCGATTTCAATGCGTATTAGATCCAAAACTGTCTCATCTATTTAAAACAAGATAATAATTTTTCCACTCCCGTTTCTTTTGATAGTGGACTGATTACAGACACACCGTCTCTATACAGTATGCTTGACATTAATATTTCTTGTAAGTTAAGCTGAACAGATCACATCTTGTCTGTTGCCATACCAAAAAAGCATCGAAATGTCTTGGATTTCTGAAAAAGTATATGAAATATTTTAGCCCATCGAATCTAGCGCTTCTCTACAAGTCCTACATTAGACTTCTAGATAGGAATACAATGGCCATATCTCAGCATTAGCTTCATTGAATATTATGCAAAAGATAGCCTTCAAGCTAATTGGCGATGTAGTAATAACTTGTCATATCGAATCGCTCGAGCACCGCCGCAATGTTGGATGCGTTTTGTTGCTTTATCGCTATATGCAATGTCAATGTTCCGATCAAATATTTAGTCTGATCCCTTGTAAAATAATTGCTGCACATAATACTCGCACTATAAACCGCCCATATTCTTTACAGTAAAATTCCGGGATGCTTTTTTATCCTGAATTTTGCGAATGTGTAATAGTCTATCATCTTCTGTCTTTCCTCGGACATGCAAACTATAAAAGTTGAAGAGTGAATTTCATCAGCACCTCCGCCACTCTCCTCATATCCACTAATCATTTCCCTATCTTCTACCTGGTATGCTATGCTTCGCATTATAGGATATCCCTTGAGCTTGGCTTAATAATATATTATATATATAAAAAAAAAGTTTAATTATGACTTGAATATTATAAATTAAAATATAACCAACAACGTCGCGAATAGAAGAATTTTTATTGTAAAGAATATAAAGTTGTAGATTACTACTTGTAGTAAATGCGTATTTCACCACCTTATTACCCCATAAATAAACTTTTTCAACGTGCAGACATAACCGAATCGCTGTCGCATACTCGACAATCTCCTATTTATCCCATTTCATTAAAATCTGGTATTATGCCTCCTAAATACCCCGGAATGAGTTTTTTAAACCCCAATTACCCGAGAAATACTATCTCAAATAAATTTACCATAGGCTGAGGACTATGTAGCTAAATAACTTTATAAAACCCGAAAACAGTAGATATTTCCTCTTATACCCCATATTACCCACTAATTAATCAAATTTCTTAAAGTCGAGACCTACTTAAGTCTCTTTCTTGAATTTAATATCGGTGGGTCACCCTGTTTCTTAAGATATCTTAGTCCTGTTTCCAAGATAGTTTTACAAATATACAAGAATTGTTGATTTAATATTTAATGACTATTTTTCTTAACTTAAGTCGTAAAAGAATTTTGTATTATATGTTTTAAATGAATCCAGTATTATTTTAGGTATAACTGAAAATCTTCCTGTATACCATAATTAAATATGAATTACTTTTTTTTCACTTTCTTTTATATCCACAATAAAAAGCCTTTCAGCTTTGTTTTCGTCTTTTTCTCTTGTCTTCCTTTATTTTAGCTCAAGTTTCATTTCATTATATGACGATTGCTTCTGCGCAGCCGCTTTGGAGTTCTTTCTGTTTTTTTTTATATAAAACAAAAAAAAACAAAAAAAAAACACAATGCCCCACTTAAGGCGATTACGTAATAAGAACTACCACGCAAAAGGATTATGTTTTTGCGTCCATCGCTAGTTCATTTTTGGGTCTTTTGAGTATAGGTATCGTGTTGATATGCATCAAGGATAAATAAAGGTGAAACAACAACACACAGCAACTGCTATACTATAATGATTGCTTTAATTATACCTGGCACATCTGCCTTTGCCTTAGGGATCACATGTATGGTGGATAAGTACCCACATATAAAACATCACACACCTTCTATGCTTTCAAGAATCATCGTTCTCGTTATTTCTAACATCATGCCTTATGTTATAAGCTCAGTTGGACGGAACCATACCCCTTTTAAGAATATCTCATAATAGGAAACGGAAGACATATATTCGCTGGAATAAAAATTTATGGGTCAATAAAACAGATTAAACACGTTTGCAAACCGCTATTGCGTAGGTATTTGGCGGAAATGTGGTAATTTCCTAACGAAATTATAAATCATATGTCCTTATTTTGGGGTGACGATGTCCATGCAAAAAATTACTAGCTATAAAAACTGCAAGATATAATTCTCCTTGCAATATCATGGGGAAGTTGTGTAAAAGATCGTCAAATGAGGGTTGCATGTACAGTACCTATACGTTTCGTATTTTCAAGAAGTTAACATATGCTTGTATTTCGAGATACTAAAAAATAAGTACCTATATAAAATAGAAGTATACCCATAGACATCTAAGTCAAAACTGTCGAAGGGGAAAAGCTGGATAATCACTTTAAAACATAAAAATCATTTTATCAAGACTTAAACCATTTTAAGAATAACAAACAAAACAAAAAATACTTTATCCTCGAAGTATGTATGGATATACGTCTCCCTTTCTATCTTAACTATATAAGTAAACAAAGGTGTTTTAGTTTTAGATATATTTGGGTTTGGTCTGCCACAACTATCAATTAAGTCTCTATCAGTTTTGTTATTATGGAGGCATTAACTGCCTATTATGTAACATTAACGCGTCAGCCTTTTTCTTTGCTCTGGGAACAGTATTTTGCTTCAACGCATTCAAATTATTCAATTATTCCTCTACAATTAACTTCAATTAGCGAGTTCCCCTCGCTCGCTATCAAAATGTGCTCTTACATTGGATATACATATTTCGTGTATAGTGGCTATTAAGTTTTAAATGAAAATGTAAAAGCAGTAATTTTCTAAACAACAAAGGAAATTAAATTTATTGCATTACACGAATATTAACTGCGCTACATAAAACGCATTATTAATTGTGTAATTTGACAAGTGTACTTTTAATTAATCATTATTGGTAATTAATTAGGAAAGAAGCTTGATTTACAAGATTGATCGAAACGATCCAAGAAACCCAAGATGATTAAGATTTAAAAATTCAAAATAATTGTGAGTGCATTTAGATTTAAGGTTGATGATATTGGAATGCAAATGACTTTTGTTATTCCTTGTAATCTTGTTAACAGGTTTAAAAATTCAAAGATTAGTTTTTACTATTATGAAAATTTATGCAATTGAATATTTTGTCCTATTTTACTATCAAAATATTATAATCAAATAGCATAAATCCTATTCTTATTTACATATTGGTCCTGTAATACCTCGGGAAAGATTCTAGGACCCTCTGGTACTCCACTTCGTGCAACAAGTGGATAGTATTAGTAGTGAAAAGTACTAGTAGCTTCTGTCATTCTAAAATTTTCCTGTTCAAACTGATTCCATTCAAATGATACTCCTCGAAGTATGTATCTCTGAGTTTTCTTGAGCGACGAACTTTTTGATTTCGCCCTTACGGCTCAAAATTTGCGACTAATCCAAGTCCACTTTCATATTTTGTCTTCTACTTAGATCTTGTCATCTCCAACGTATTTCATTTAAAACTCAATTAATTCAGCGAACTTTTTAGGATTCTGAGTATTACGAAAAGTTGACCTTCTAGCTCTTCGAACTATATATACATAACAGTACCGTATTCATATTGGAGTTAAGAGGTCTCAACTTTATTTCAACTGACATATTAATGAAATTCCATATCCAGGATTGCTGGAAAAAAGCATCGTTTCTCTTATTTATACAGAAATAATTCCTTTTCGTAATGAGGTTGTTTCTGGCTGTTGAAAAACAGTATGCAGTTTTCTCGAAACTCGACATTTACACCTAAGCATCGGACAGGACAGACTGGCAGTAAAAAACCAATATTGAGAAAAACATCATTATACAAATTACAAATAATTATCTGAAAAGTAAATTTCAAAAACTACCCTTGTAAATTTTGTATACATACTATGCTGTACCTATTCCATCTCTAACAAATCGATGATAATATGGTCTGCTTATTTTAAGCGCTGCAAAAATCAATAAAAAATAAAATTACAACTACAATTTTAATTCACAGATTTTATAGCTAACACTTGGTGGAATAGATTTATTTTAATTGCCATCTTATTAAAGATAAGAAAATACTTTTAGTTTTTCCACAACGTACATATATATTTTAATTTTACATAATATAACCGCCAACGCGTTTTGTCTTATCAGGACATCATCAGGGCTGTTGTTGTAAACTGACGGAATGATTAATTTTGCTGCTAACTAAACAACTCTTATGGGTACCTAACGCATGGGTAGTATACTGAAATTAGTATTCAATAGTGGGCTGTTGTTTATAAAATCTATCTGATCCTCTACTATGAAATACCCATTGTCTTTAGTTTTTTTAACCTCGAAAGTATCATATCTATCTAGTAATCTCTTTTCTGATAAATTATGTAATAATTTAATGCCGTCCGAATCAAGCTTATGCCCAGTTAAGCTAATGTGTTTAGCGAAACCGAAATTTGGGTTAGCAGCATTTTCACTATTAATATCCTCCTTAAATCTTCTTAATACGGTGATAATTTTTATTCGCTCCGGCCGCACAGTTTGAATGTGTGTGTAGCTGGATATACGGCCCTACTCTACTCGTACCGCCAGTGCTCTCTGTGCGACGTCATCTGCGCAGCGAGATACGCGTGCGTCAAATTTCAAAGTTAATTTTGCATGTATTATTGAGGAAACTAATAAAAGTTTAATTTATAGAATACATTGGTATTATCTTTATTTTACCACATATCGAAAGCACCCTTAGTAAATAAATACTTATTAAAAATAAGGTAACTCTTGTAATTCTGTGATAATTTGTCGATATAATCCGGGTCATGACCCGTTGACATCGTTCGCCTTTTTATTTTCAAGTCATTTACGCCAGGTTAAAGAAGGCTGGGTTTATTTTTCCTAAATAATTTATTTAAACTTCTTGTCATTGCGCCTTCCCTATTTTATTGGATCGTAATTCAAACTTTTTAAGAAAAAGTTATTTAAATAGCTTCTCTGTAGTGTTTTTTGGTCAATAATTTATAGATAGTTGTTTCTAGCCATCAATTTTATTCTCGAGAGTTCTTTTTGGAAATTTTCTTGATTTAATGGTATTTGTAGCAATCGATCAAGCATCTATACAAGGTGTTTCTCCTCATTTTAGGCAGTAGACCAGGATGTGATAGTACTCACCTAGTAAAACAAAAAATTGTCCGCCCGGGGGGCGGGGGGCATATCAACCGTTTCGGAGTTATAGGGTGATTATAGTCACAGTTAAGTGCTCATTGTACGCAGAACTCAATAGCATTTTCAACAACTTCTCACCTAGTCCTGTACCCTTCTCTTCTCAGGAGTTATGGGGGTCTAAACTAAAACTTTTTGATTTTCTTAATTTTTTTTATTTTGACCTCTATTTTTTTTCAAAAATGGTCATTAATATAAGTTTTTTTATATAAACTGTAAACTCTCCTCTTTGACCTATTATATCCTAGGTGCTACCTACAGCCCCTGTACGGGACTGGTTGCACAGTTGGTGTAAAGGCCATGAAGCTCTGCATACAATAACTGTGACCGTACCCCCCGTACTTTTAGAGATGCCGGGTGTTTTGTGTTTCTTAATCACCCTATAATTCCGAAAGGTTGATATGCCCCCCCCCCCCCCCTCCATTCAATTTGTTTTTTTGGCTAGGTGTAGGTGAGTACTATCACCTACTGCTCTACTAACCACCATGGAGGAAACACCTTATATGTACCTACCTAAATATTAAAATCCAGTTTGTAATCCGTTAAAGATATTGTCAAGTCTAGGAATTTTATGGATATGTTGCCTAATTCTACTGTAACTATTATATTGTTGTCAAGTCTACTTAAAATATTATTGAGAAAATGTATTAATTGTCTATTTGTTTCAGTCCAAATACAAAATGCGTCATCGACGTAACGCATCCAAACTAAAACATATTTTACAATGGAATTCTCTAAGTTAAAAAAAATTTTTATATATACTTCTCATGGTTGACAACAAATTGTGAGAACGTCAATAAATCAAGACAATTAAAAAATTATTATCTGAAAAATGTTGCTGGCCTTTATCTCACCTAAGAACCATATTACGCCAACGGTCTCTAATATTTGCACAATTGCAAGGTAATTACAAATTTTTTACTCTTCTTAAAAATATGTAATTACACAGGTGTTTTCGTACACACTCTTAGACAAATAATGTGAAGAAAATGTGATGAGTTGTTGGGCAAAAGCAAATAGCAATAGGTAGCAAGCTTTCAGATAAAAAGCATATAAAAGAAAATAGACAACCTGGCTCCATGTCAGTATTTATGAATATTTTGAGGTGCTATAAAATGGATTTCCGCAAGATTGCCTTCCTTTTTGCTGCCATTTTTCTGAGCGTTGCTTCAGCACTTACACACGAAGAGGTAAAATCTAAAATATCAAACAAATTGCAAGTTTATTAAGATTTTCTTCTCAAGATTGAGGAATGTCTCGTGAAATGTGAAGAGGAATTTGGTACTGATCAAGCCTGTGATTACTGCCTTGTAAATTAACGAGATCTATTGGATGGCGCAATATGCAATTTTTACCGATTTTCCTAAGACTTTGGGATACTAAAATTTTAGAAGTACTACTTAATTACGAGCATATGTTTATTTATTAAAACCTATTGAGATTTCCTTATTATTTCCTACTAATAAATTATATTAAAAAAGTACATTAAATTATAACTGAAGACAGATTTAATAAATTCATGGCAGATTAAGAATTTGGCGCCTTGTGTTATCACTAAATTTGACTATAAAACTTTTGTCTTCCACAATTGTAACTAACGACGACGTTAAACGAATTTTTCGTTACAAAATTTAAATAATATATTTTTTCTTATATATGCATGAGGTAAACATGTTTTGTTAATATTTCAGTTTCTGAGAACCATTGCAATTATTTTAGGCATACACATTGCCAGTAAGTGTTCTCCTTTCTGTCATTTCTAAAGATAGGTCGAATAGATAGATCTTAGGCAAAACACCTTACACGTTTGTTGCGAATGAATAACTAAACTTTCTCCTTTTCTCTGGAATATTGTTCCAATATGACGATTTTTATCTAACCTACCAAAAGTTAATAGTATCGAGAGAATAGTTCTTGATTGGGGAAAAGGTTTTGAAAATTTTCCTTACAAAACGATCGAAGCTCGTATTATCTTCAATGTGTTCGCGTTCTGTACAAAATTTAAGCTTTCACGCCGTTCCAAATAAGTTTGACTAGAAAGTGGAACAATTAATTGTCTACAGAGCAGCTTAACTTGCTGTATAGAATTTGTTTCCTTTCTCAATATATTTTCATGAAACATGTTCTATGGTATGGAAGTACATGGTGTGTCAGCAGTCGCAGCAAAAATTTTAGCAAATTTCGTTTTTAGCAAAATATTCTCGAATTTTGAAATTCCATATTTATCCGAAAATTCTTCGTTTAGCTATATAAGTTTCAATTTACTCCTATTCGAAAAGTTACTTATAATCGACATGATTTAAGTTTAGTGAACTCATTTTACAAATTGATACGCCTACTTTAATTTGAAACAACGAATCGTTATCAAATTGATATCGAATCGCCAATGTTTTCTCTGGTACTTTGGAAATTATAATAATTCGATCTGCATATAAATATTTGTGTTAAACGAGTGTATCATATCCGATTTGGCAGCCATTGTTCTTTCTAGTTATGACAATCCACAGGGATCAAGTGATCTGCCCAAATATAGCTGTTGTATTTGTGTTCATGGCATCAATTTGTATCTCTGCATATATCTCTATTAGGCTAAATTTCTACAGAATCTTGAGATGACGAAACATATATCTTGCTTTCAGCTCTTTGTTTGCATACATCTGAAGCTCGATAGAACTCGCGAACAATCGTCACGGGGTTTTTCCATGATTTGCATATGCAATTGGAGGCGGACCAAGCATTACGTATATTGCAAACTGTTTCTATTTCTTTAACGACCTGGATTCTGTTGACTTTTCTGACTTTATCTACCATACTCAGTTGACTTCAAAGACAGTTCCAATACTGTTTTCGTCTCTTATACACTGATAATTTTTACCAATTATAGCGCAAAGTCAAATATTTAACAGCACAAAACTTTTCAATTTACTTAAGTTCCAATGAAAGGAGTCTTTCTCTTAGATCATATAACGAAAGCATAGGCTACCTTGTATAAAATTCGTGTACGTGTGATAAGCAATTTTTTTGTGGACACGGGAGGGAAATGACAAGAGGACTGGGTGTTTAGATTTTGCCAGTTCGATATTTTTGACATTTCTCACTTGTCATTTCTTAGGTCGGGTCATGATACAAAAGGTCTGTTCACGTACTTCTCGGGTGTTTTCGTTCTTGGGTTTTTTTGTGTGGAAATGTGCAAAAGGGGAAGCTGTCAAATTTGGAAAGTACATGAACAACTTTTGAGTGTTCTTGGGTAGAAAGCGAAAGGGACAACTAAAAACTGTACTATTTTGTAGATTTTGATATGATCTGGGCGAACAGTGTACATCAATTTCAAACTTAGAATATATAGCAAACAGGAATGGTGATAAGCCAGATTTTGCGTAATGAATTTCTGGTTATGTTGTTAGTCCATGCTTTAAATGTATTTACACGCCATCCCTATTTGCAAAAAGTAAACAAAGGTTTTGAGCGGAGCATCTGTGGTAAAAAAATGTTCTTTTTCGACTTTATTTTTAAATAATTCACATATTTAATTTATATAAATCTTTGCTTCTATTAACAAAAAAGATAATTTAGATAGTGCACTTGCCTGAAACACAATTTCCCTAGCTTATAATCCGATTTATATTTGCAAGCACTGACCGAACACTCCACTTTTATCTTTTAATTAATATGAAGGTTTTAACAGGTTTTAGTGGCACTATAAAACTTTGCACCAATTAAACTTTTGAAAAGAATTAATTTGGTACTTTTGTAAAATTCCACAAAAGAATTTTAAATTTACTAAATCTGCTCACAAAACAAAAGCAAATTTGACAACTTGTCGTCAGCTTTGACAAATATTCCTTCCTTCATCTCACTTACTCCTATGTATAATGTCCTGCTCTTGACAAATTACGCTCATGTACACGAATTGTACACGATTCAACCAATCCTGTTTGCTATATATTCTAAGATTCAAATTCTGCCGCATTTTCCATTTTTCACTTGTGAATTAAAATTAAAATTAAACTGACAATTCTCGATTGCAATTGACAGTTGTTACAAAAGTTACACAGAGTTTTTCCTTGGGTGGCTAAAATTTTATTGAAGGGGAAGTGTGACGTCTACATTCTTTCCCCCATTTTGTGAGTACGTGAACAGAGTTTGGGTGCTTTTGGGTGAAAATGTTTTAATGCATTCACACAAATTCGAGTACGTGAACAGACCTAAGGTATGGCCGGAAAATCTGTCAATTGGTTGTTTGCCTCCTTTGGTGACAATTGCCAGAAATTTGTTCGTCTCAATATCACAGTGAAAAAAATTTTCTATTTGTAAATTTATTTGCTCTCCCACTAGCGTAGTACAGAATTATTTTTCCACTTTTCCCTAAGTGATTTAAACGAAGAGACTAAGGTTTTGTTAAATATTTTAATATATTCAAAACGTTTTTCAGTCAATAAAATACGAAAAACTCAAAACAAATTCGCTGGAAATGACAATAGTCACCTCATGACGTAACAACACAAAAATTCGTCTCGAATCGACCATACCTTGTTATCTTTGAGTGTAAACATTATTAAAAGTGATTTATAATTTTGTAATAGTGAAAACCTGTAAAAATTTTTTTTTTGTGTAAGAAATTTGATATAATCGAGACTCCGGAGTCTATAATTATGGTGTTGAAGTACGCTGTGCTGTGCTGCAGAAACAACCGGAGTTATTGCCGTGGGAAATCGTTTTTTAGGCCAGTTTATTTGTTTCAATAATGAATTATTGTGTTTTAAATAAAATATAAGTGCAATTAGTTATAAAAATAAACAGCTGTGATCAAAATTTAACATTTTCCAATGCTGGTTTTTTTGCTTACAATTGAATTGCCATTGGGTGTCTGTATTATGTCAGCCATACAATGGCAACGCCAAGAAACATTATCGAAAAAAAATGGGGCACTAGGAAAACTCTTAAAATTGTAATAAGTTATATAAGAATTATGAAATTATAAACTGAAAAATGATACGAATCGAGGTGACCGGAAATTATAAAACTTGTTTAAAAATTGATAAAGTTTCAACCACTAAATTATGTGCCAGCTCAGAAAATATCGTAGTTTACGACTTCCATGACTAAACAAACACATCGATGCGATTCTACTACTTGAAGAAAAATGCTTAAGTTTTTCTTCCTCATAGCCTATCCTTTTTGTTATATGATCGAAGGTCTTTCTCGACATCAGAAGCTGTCAAAAATTTTTCGCAAATCATTGGTAATTGTTTCTGTCATGGTCAACTATGTATACATTGCTTACTATCATGTTACCAAGGGAGACAACTTAAGGCTAAAACACAATGTGAGCAACACGACAAAAACGCCGTACAAAAGGGCCGTGAAAATACAATGGGAGCGACACGAGCGCGACAAGAGCTGTCAATCCAATATTAAATTTATTCTGTTTCTGTGTTCTAAATTCAAAACAGAAAAAATTTCAACGAATAAATTAAAAAAGATTTTCAGACTTGATCGTAGAAATAGAATGGGTGGTGGTGTGGTGGCCTTTGTGAGAGATAGCTTTAAGACTAGAGTTATTGCGCATTCTAGTTCTGGGCCCCTTGAGTTTGTCTGTGTTTAAGTAAACACAGGTGCCGAAAAGTGTATTTTGGGTACAGTCAAAACCCTCGAGAATACTTCCCAAGACATGAAACAGAAATCTATATGTATGCGTTGTGAGTCCGTTTTCTAAAATGTTCTATATTGATACTTATGGAAAAGTGGCAAACATTGACTCTATATATGCTATAGAGCCTAAACTACTATCCATACAGGAAAATAGTCTTGTATTAATTTAAAGCTTGGTTCCTTACCTTCCCAAAGGCTACACTTCCTATATTCCTTACTTAACAAAATAATAAAATAGTTTTGATTACACATTAACCTTACCATTTTACACTCAATACCTCTCAGCTGAGTGATAATTGCTTGTGTGTATGTGCAGCCGTAGTCCGAATCTTTAGGCAGCTACATTCGATATCATAAGCCCACGGGATGCCATGACGGCACAGCGACATTACAATGATTACTCAGCTGAGAATTTTTGTTTGAGACATCGTAGTCATTTGGTTAAGATAATTTTTTTTAAATAATATTGTTAGGAAAGGTATGACAATTTTATTACGGTTCGGAAGATAAGAAAGCAAGCTTAAGATTATCAGAACACCATTTTTCTGTATGAATAGTAGTTTAGGGCGGAGGAGCTATTCAAATCAAACTTTTGTCAGTTTTACATAAGAACACTGCAAATATTTTAGAATGTAAGGACTACGTTGGGCCTCGCATGTGGTAGCGAGGTGGTCTGTTTCATGGCTTCTGAAGTATTCTCGAGGGTTTTGGTACAGTATATCGTCCGCCTTGCTGCTTTAGTGTTGACGCCTCTGTGGAATTTTGCAGTGCCATCTCATATTTGGTACAGCACTACTCTAAAGTTATCATTGTAGGTGACTTTAGGGTTAATTTGCTTAGAAACGGTGCTCAAACTGAGGTATTTCTGTCAACTGTTCAGTCTCTCCACCTAAACGTGTCAATTCTCAACCCACATTTTTCAATACGCTTAACCCCTCATTGCTAGACCTTTTCCTCGTATCTGATCTTCTACTTTGTTTTTCAATCAACTAAGCCCTAGTATACTTTATCATGAACTGTTGTTCCTGTCCTTCAACGTGTTGATCAATGAATATAATCCCTTAAGAACTATTTCCTTTCGCGACTATTCTCGTGTTGATATTGAGGCTCTGTTTGAAGATTGTCAATTGTTGCATTGGAAAGGCATCTATAGTATTACATCAGTAGACCGATAAGTCCAGCTTTTTAGTTCCTTCATTCATAATCTCTTTGACAGATATGTGCCTATGCGCCATAGAGTAATTAGATCCAAGGGCTGCCCCTGGTTTACCACCGAAATAAGGTCTCTCATCGCTGAACGGGAATATCTCTATTCGAGATATCGTCGCTGCAGAACCAGTGATTTCCGTAGGCTGTATGTTACAATCAGGAATAAAGTTCATACCAAGATACGGGCTGCCAAAAAGTCTTACTATCGTAAAAAGTTTGATTGTAACTTACCATCTAAAACATTATGGTAAAATCTGCGTAATGCGGGGGTTCATAGGGGTGATGTTAAAAGCGTTGAATTTTATCCCAATGTTCTTAATAACTACTTTGTAGCTCATCATGCACCTGGTAGTGATAATCTTCAATCATGGTCGTCTCGTCATTTGATTGATTCTGAGAACTCTGATTGTTTCAGTTTTCGTTGTGTGGATGGCGAAGAGGTGATAAAGGCAGTTTTTTCTGTCAAATCTAATTCACCTGGTCATGATCAAGTATCGCCGAAATTTCTCAAATTAATCTTGCCAATAATTATAAGGGCCCTTCAGCATGTCCTTAATGCGTGTCTAGCATCGTCCTCTTTTCCAAGGACTTGGCAAATAGCCAACGTTTTACCTATTCCTAAACGCGTCACACCTGCATCCTCAGCCGACTTTAGACCGATTAGTCTAGTATGCTTCCTCTCTAAGATCCTGGAGAAATTAATGTACTGGCAAATTCAGGAATACTTGTGTATAAACAATCTAATCGGCTCGTGTCAGTCAGGCTTTCGCTCGTATCACAGCTGCGAAACAGCTCTACTCAAGGTAACTACTGACGTTCGCACCTCTCTTGATAATGATATGATATCCATCTTGCTTTTATTAGATTTCTCTAAAGCATTTAATAGTGTTTGTCACAAGAGGCTCTTGATGAAACTGGCTTCGCGATTTGGTTTCTCCCATTCTGCCATTCTTTTAATTAAACATTTTCTGTTCGGTAGATCCCAACGTGTCATATTGAATAATGGTAATTCCTCAGATATTTTGCCCCTTTCTTGCGGTATGCCCCAGGGGTCTATTCTTGGCCCCTTATTATTCAGTTTATACATAAATGACCTCCCACATGACGTGAAAGTTCACCTATATGCTGATGATGTCCAGCTTTATTTGAGTCAACCCATACGTCTTATCGAAGATTGTGTAAGCCGCATTAACTGTGCCTTCCAACGAATTTACTGCTCGTCAATCGACAATGTTCTTGGTCTTAACCCTAGTAAATCGCAGTGCATTGCATTCTATATACGACAAATTGATTATATCTGCATTGCCAGAAATTCTACTTAATGGCATCAATATCCCATATGTTAGTAGGCCTCGAAATCTTGGAGTGTACTTTAATTGCCGAATGAGCTGCTGTGATCACATAAGTGCCATACTATCTAAAATCTATGCTTGCCTTCGTTGTCTTTGGCTATATGCTAGTATCATGCCACCAAGCTTCTCTTGCTCCCTCATTTCACTAATGGATGCCTTATTTTCCCAGCCTTAGATTCTGTGTTTTCTAGAAAACTTAAAGTGGCATTCAATGATTGTATTAGGCTTATTTACGGGCTGCGCAGATATGATCATGTATCCTATTACAGTCTCTCATTGCTGGGCTGTTCTCTAGAGACATATTTGAAACGTAGGAACCTGGTTTTTCTTTATAGGATATTGTGGATTGGGGCAGCCTCCTTATCTAGCTTATTTTCTGCAACCGTTTAATTCCACTAGGGGTCGCAAATTACTGCTGGAGCATTGTCGTACTACTAATCTCACTGATTCTTATTTTGTTCAGGTTATTCGCCTATGGAACAGTTTACCCTCCCGGGATCCATGCGCGGGCTCGGTCGGCACTTTCAGGCGACTTCCGCTCAATTGTGCGATTTAGCTGCTCTCCATTTAAGCCCGAGATTCATTCATTTGCATGTAATTTTTCTTACTTTCTTGTAATTCATACATTCTTTTAATATATTTTTCTTCCTTTTTTAGGTTTTCTTTGTTCCTATTAGGCATATATTTTGTTTTTTTTTCAACTTTTCTTAATGTTATTAAATTTAGCTTTGCAATTTACACATACACATTTTTTTTCTCATATTTTAGTTCTAATTATTTTAAGGTAGTCTATAAGTATTCTAGTCCCGTTATTCTACCTTATTTTTTTATATAGGATACTATTAAACGATTTTAATCTTATTGTATCTTTGGCCTTAATAAAGAATAATTGAATTGAATTGAATTGAATTATTAAAGTAGCATATGTGGCTGTTAATGAAGATAAAAAAGAGACCCAACATAGAAGAAGAAGGTGGTCCAAGAGTTATTTAAAACCAAAGTTGGGTTTTATGCGGATAGTGTTTTTTCTTTTAATTTTCGTATAATACAGTGAAATTTTACCACCACAATAAACTTTTCTTCCATTTTTTATTCATCCAACTTTGATTTTTCCACGGCATTGTTATTTGCTGATATTTTTAATCTATCAAGTCATAAATATGATTACAATGAACGTATAATATTACATATGAACGTAACCCAAAATCATAAACGCACCCTATACGTCCGACAAATTTCAGTTTTCATTTAAGTTCGACGGCAATGTCGAACGATGTCGTCAGCATTATATTTTATACAATACACCGCCATGATACAAAGATAACAAGGTATGGTCGATTCGAGACGTATTTTTGTGTTGCTACGTCATGAGGTGACTATTGTCATTTCCAGAGAATTTGCTTTGAATTTTTAGTATTTTATTACACGTTTTGAATACATTAAAATATTTAACAAAACATTAGTTTCTTCGTTTAAATCACTTCGAGGAAAGTAATTATATGCTAGCGGGAAAGCAAAGAAGTTTCCAATTAGAAAAATTTTTCACTGTGATTAGAAAGATTGAAATTGAGACAAACAAATTTGTGACAATAGTCGCCAAATGATGCAAGCAACCAATTGACAGATTTTCCGGCACAAGATAATCTTTATATCATGATACACCGCCATGTTATGAGAACCCAATTGACAGCGTTTTTTACGGCGTTTTTATGAGTAACAAAGTCGAGTGCGTGGATTCAACCAAGGCGGATGCTAATCTCTTGTTGTCTTTAGTGTAGTGCTAGTGCTTCTAAAAATTGTGAGTGCAGAAGTGCTAATTAAAATCTTATAGCCCAAATAATTAATGTCATTTTAATAAATTGAACTCAAAATATAGTTTCTTAACGATAAAATAATTAACTTTCAATAGCCGACGTGAAGAATTCTTCTGTGCCCTGTTATCAAGTACCAGCTAGTAGAGAGTAAAAAACCTTCACGTTATGTTTGCATATGTTTCTTTTTTTCTTGTCGTGTCCATCCGAGATGAGTGTAAGTGCATTAGCACTTCTCAGTGGGAAATTTGGTCAGGCTTTCTCAGAGACGCAGTGTGGAAGCAATCGAAAAATGTCAAGGAAACTTTTCCGGAGCAATAGAACGATATGGGTCAAGTTGTAACGTGTAACGAAAAATTTTTAAAAAAAGAAATTTCATTGCAAAAAGATGGCGTTTCATATAAGCAGGATCCGTATACAGTAATCCCCGCATAAATGCACATGAACAAGGGCCCAATTTTTTGTGATTTTAAGCGAGTGTTGCTTATAACCAATAAGCCCGATTATACGCACAAAATGTGCTTTTATAAAAATCCCCGAATAAAAGCACAAAATATTCGAATTTTTGCTAGTAAGCGATAGCCGACTGACTACAAGCACAATATATGCTATTATGAAAAGTTCGCGATTTAAGATACAACAAATGAACTATTTCTTATATAATAACTGCTTATAACTAAATTTGAAAGAATAACATAAATTTGTCAAAAAATACTTTTATTAAAGAACAATGTATATTCAGGATATCCAAGGAATAGTGTCAAGCGGATGTCGAGAGGTACAGCACCCTTAGGGGTACCCGAATCATCCCATGTATATTCTGCGATTTTTTTTTTTTATTTTACTAGTTATGATTTTTTTCGTGATTTTTTTTTTCGTGATTTTTTACCAAAGTACTAATTCGAAGACATTTTTGGTCTAGTGATTTGAATAATTGAGACAAATTGCTGATTTTTTTTTCAATTTAGTTGAATGTTAGGCCCACCCAATGCAAAAAATTTGATTTCGTAGCTCATATCATTGCGCCAAAGGAATTTTTTTAAATTCCATAAATTTCAAAATAATAAAAAGTGCCAAAATCTTTGAATGGAATTTAAAAAAAACAGTCACCATAACTTTTTCACTCAAAAGTGATTTTATAAACTTCCCCAGTTCATTGGCTATTTACCGTGCAAATTTTATTGAGATATCGCTTTGGCATAGCTAAAATTCTATTCAAAACGTACTAAGTCTTAAATTTATACGAACTGGGGTGCTAGATTTTTCGCACCTTTGATTGACTCTAACCCGGTAGGATTATATCCGATCGGAAAACGGGTTTCATTGTTCACCTCAGCTCATTATCAACTGCAATTCGCAGGAGATTTTTTTTCTCTAGATATTTTATACCTAAATGATACCATATGAAATGAAGTTTTTAAAATAAGTTTGGTGGGAAAAAAATTACTTGACTTTTTTTTTTATATTTTATATATTTTTTTGAATTAGTAGTTTGGTAAAAAATCACGAAAAAAATTATAACTCGTAAACTACATAATTCGCAGAGCATGGGATGATTCGGATACCCGTAGTGTATATAATGTATATGACAAAATCAGAAATATCTTTTATGTGCCTTGGACTTTATGGACATTTCTATAAATTATTTTTTGAGTAAATTTAGGTTTTTTAATTCAAGAGCATTTGCAAGTAAGTAATTGTGCACAATGTCCAGTGCAAGAATCGCATCCTTCCTTGCTTCATACGTTATTAGTAGAAGCATCACTTTCATGAATGTCCAATATTTCTTCATCACTACCTGGACGATCTGCTTCAAGAATCATCTACGATCTCTTTGTCTGTTGGTTAATTTTCCAAAACATTCCAAGTTGTCATCACTTTTTAGCTACTCGTTAAACTCCTCATCTTCTACGCAATTCTATAACCTTTGAAAATCGCAATTTGCGAACAGTTCATACAATACATGACTCCCTTTAGGCCCGAATTACACGGCTTTTCAGTTTACTTCGACTTAGCCCAAATGGTAAATGCGTGTGGCAAGATTAAATTGCAACTTCGACTTCACGTGGAACTTTGACTGAAACTGAACTTTTCTCAAAGTGCAAAGTTGGTGTCGGCTGCGGCCAACTTCAGTTCAGAAATATCCACGTTAAGGAAAAAGTGTGGAAGGAAATCGGCAAAGGCGATGTCGTAATTTAATTACAAATTTCACCGCAGCATCGACTTCGAACAAATTTTCGCGAAGTCAAACAATTGGAGTTCCGGGCCGAATTTTCATTTTAAAAAATTCATAAAAAATATAAAAAATTAATTTTCTAAAACGTCTTTCATTGCAATAAGTTTATATAACTAAGTTTCCATAAACTGTAAAAAATAATCAAAAAAAAAATAGTGTCAAATTAAAAAGTTATAACAGAAAACGTTGAAAGTCCAAACCAGTTAAAGAAAAACTATTTTCGATTTGAACGACCTCGACACACTAATGAATTGTACTGAAATTCATTTTAACACTTGCAAATCCATACATTTTTGGGCGCCTTAATATACGAATGAACCTCACTGTTACATATGCGGGGAAATTTACAGTAAAAATAGAAAAAGAAGGATGCGTTATTAGGTTATAAAAGAATTATTGTTAATAGACGGGGTTGCTATTAACAGAGTAAAAGTATTCGAAATTACTAGGAAAATGTTGCGGGCTTCGACAATATATGATAATAAAAGGGTTTTGGTAATAATGCGAGTTGTTATTATCCGCGGATTACTGTAATCGTCAGTACGGCTTGGTTCCTGCCTTCCGTATATGGCAAAGCAAACAGCCAATCTGACCTCATAAAATAACTTTTCGGTGTGAATTATATGAGGCGAAATACAACGTATTTACTTGAATGCCTAGCAAGATTTAGCCCTATGCGGGACTAGCATTTCAGAAAGAATTTTGCTATGAAAATGCATAGCGAAATAAGTCAATCTCAAATTGACTCAGTTTGATGCTAAGTCTGCAGCTCGAGAATTGAATGGAAAAAAACTCTTTATGCAAACAAAAATCTTTGAAAAAAGAAATTTCATTGCAAAACGAGGGCGTTTATTAAGCAGGAGCCGTCAGTACGGCTTGGTTCCTGCCTGCCGTATACGCCCTCTTTTTGTAATGAAATTTCCTTGTTATTTCTCATTAAATTTCGTTATGAAAATTAAAATTTTTTTTACAGAATTATCATTGTTGTTCAGTTTCAGTACTGTGAAGTGTTAACATCCGAGAGTGTAAGTAAAATATTTCCCAACAGGGTAAGGAAATATATTTTCATTCTTTCATTTTGTAGACCTTAAACCCTAGAATACTAGTCTTATTATAACCTACTTAGATGTAATACGAAGTTTGTCATTCCATTTATAACGTTTAACACGTTGAACACCTGCGCATAATATTTAAAGTTATTGTGAAACAAAATGAGTAAGATTGGTGGTATATCCAGAAGGCATCTATAAGACGGGTAGTGGCTACAGAAATCAGTTGGAAAGCTCTGATCCTGAAATTAATGTTCTTGAATGCACAAATGAGGATATTTCTGATCCTTCATCAAGTATTCCAAATAACCCATCTGCAAGTGAAATCAATATCCGTGATCGTTTAGAAGATTCTGTTTTCTGTATTAAGTACAGCCGAAGAAGGTTTAGATGTGCCCAAAAGTGTAAAAACTTTCTTAGAATTGAATTACGGATAGGTTTTTCGGGCGAATATTTCCATTTTGGGTTAGAAAAAAGTTTACAACTATTGAATCTAGTATTAACGGAATCTATTGATGTAATACATATTGATGTTGGTGTGAATGGTCTACTATTATTCAAAAGTTTAAGTCAAACCATATGGCCGATATTAAGAGCTATTTCGGAATGTACAACTATAGAATCATTTTGGATCAGAGCATACCTTAGCAATTCGAAACCTGATAATGCAAATGAATATGTATATGGCTGAATTTGTTGATGAAATTTAGTACCTTCAAAAGGACGTTTTTAAAGTAAGTGGAAAGAAAATACTCGTGAAAGAAAGAGTATTTATCTGAGCATCACAGAGAGTATTTCTTACTAAAATTCGAAACTATCGATTGAATCAATATTTTCGGTTGATTTTTTTTTCTGAGATCAGATAATATGAAATATAATAATATCGCACCTGTGGGCTATAATAGCCACTCAACATAACAACTTGCCACAAACATTGTTAACAGCGACAGGTCGATGGATTTGAAGGCGATGTAATCAATTTAAAATTTATTATTATCATTATTTATCAAAGAATGACAAAATTTAACATTTTCTTTGATTGGTATGAAATCTTTTTTTTTCAGTATATTTGTTATGTTTAAGTGTTATGTACTGTTCAGCATTGCAGGAACACCCAATTATGGCTATTGAACTTCTCTCTTAGGTTACAAGCGTGAAATAAACATAACACTATTATTATTTTTTTATCTCGCTGTGTCATTGCTTGCTACTGGTGGTATATATCTTCTTATGTATCACTCTTTCTTTGATTTTGAGCATGCAGAATTTTAGCTTAGATTTCTGTAACATTCGAGGATTGAGAATTAACTGTTCTAAACGAATCAAAATATGTAGCGATTCGGATTCGGAGTTTCTAATAGTGGCCTTTACAATCCTTAAGATATACCTTTTGCCAATTCAGAGATTAACTACATCTGCTATCTGCATTAAGTCCAGACTCCACAAGCACATCATCCACATCTGCTTCCTTTATCGCAGCAGAAATATACCTCTTGACGACATGATAACCGATTTTGATAATATTTCTAACAATATTGATCATTTTCTTTCTATCTACCTTTCTTCCGAAAACATCCTAACTGGTGTTTCCAAAGTCCATAATATACCGGATACTCTGCCAGGGGCGGATCTAGCTAGGTGGCGCGGGGGGCACCCCCTTCCCAGAAGACAATTAAAAATAAAAATACAGTAGATCTTCTGAAATTTTCCTAACAAAATTATTCTTCTGCACTTTGTGTGAAAACCAAAAAATATCTGAAAGCGTTCAATTTGATAAATTTAAGAACACAGCCCTTATGGCTAGCGGCTTGGTCTTCGCTCCACTTTAGGTCATGGCAATTGAAGCCTATAGAGAAAACAGGAAGTGCTGATACTTGTAAAATTCTTGTTCACGAGCGTGGCTTTTCTCGGGGTGTTTGAACAGAGCCTATTGTTGTAAAATCGATTTAAGGTTTGTTTTAATTGATAAGTCAACAAGTCATTGATGTAAAGACGGCTTGTTAGTACATTCTCAAAGCAAATATTTATTTTATTTATAACCCGTAATTGGAGAAATTCATCGAAACTACAAACGGCAAACAAATCATTGTATATTGTTGTAGTGAGTTATTACATTTAAAGCAAGAAGTTTATTTTGGAATAATTTTTTTATTATTATATATTTCAATGTGCAATAGTTTTACCGGAATACTTAGGTCATCAAACATTAATAAAAACAAAATAAAACTGCTGATTGGGAAATTCTCAATCAGTATCTTAGAGAAATTGATTGGTCGGTCTGTTTTGCTTCAAGGGATGTTAATGAATGCACATTAGAACTTAATAACATTGTAAGTCTTTGCAAACGTAAATACATTCCGTATTCCTACAGCAAATCTGAACAACAGGAAAATTGCCCTTGGCTCAACGATAAGTGCAAACAATCATTAAGAGCGAAAGATGGAGAATAGAAGAATTTTAAGAAATTTTATTTTTAACAATTCTCAATTAAATCATAAATACAAGAGGAAACAACAACCGCCTCCCCCGGGGATTGAGACTGGCACCTTCCGCTTTGCGGGCGACTACTCTTACCTTTGGGCTAACGAACGTAAGAGCAGTCGCCCGGAAAGCAGATGGTCCCGGTTTCAAACTCCGGACGAGGCGGTTGTTTTTTCCTCTTGTATTTATGATTTAATTAAGAATCGTTACAAATAAAAATTGTTAAAATTCTTCTATTCTCTATTTTTGACCGATTCTAAAAAATGTGAGTTCTATTCCCGTATGGGAAAAATATATAAAAGCGAAAGAGTCTGTGTTCCGCACCTATCAATTGCATCCATATTCAGAACTGAAACAAGTCTACATGCAGAAAGGAGAGGGTAGTGATACCTCAAATTATCGACCAATTGCAATAACTTTGACTCTTTCAAAGATTTTTGAATCAATCATTAACTCCGAAACAATGAAATATCTAGAAATCAATAACCTCATCGCCAATTTGGCTTCCGGACTGGACGCTCATCTGGAGACTTGCTGACTTTTCTTACGGGACGTTGGAACCGTGACCTTCACAATTTTTGTAAGTCCAAAAGGCCTTTAATAGTGTCTTTTAACCAAACTGAAAGCACTTTGTCTCTCCCCTCCTTTTCTATTCTGGATTGAAAGATTTTGCTCTGTTCGCCTAATATGGGTTGCTTTCCCTTACTTTCAATCCCACCCATGGTTTTGCCGATGACAGTACCCTTACTCTATTGATACTCTTCCAGACTCCAGAGGGAATGCCAGATGTGTTAAACTAGATTGAATGATTAAATCATTGAATAAAGACCTTGGGGCAAAGAGAATCGCGTCGGATTCAATACTCACATCTAAGCCTCAAAGTTGTCCCATCACTTTCAAAGAAGATCGTAATTTAATAATTTTTTCACTTCCGCTTGTTTGGATGGAGCACTAATTGATACACCGCCTTTATTCGTTCTTGTCATTAACATTTCCAGTACGTTAAGCTGGACAGATCTTTATTTCTCTGTTGCCAAAGAAGCATCCAAATTTTTTTGATTTCTGAAAAGGTGTAAGAAATGTTTCACGCCTTCGAAACTTGTGCTCCTCTACTAGTCCGACATTAGACCTAGAATGGAATACAATTCTCATATCTGGACCAGGGCTGGTCGCACAGCCTTAGATTCATAGATAATGCACAAAACAGAGCCTTGAAGCTCATTGGTGATTGTGGCAATAACTTGTCATACCGACAGACTCGAGCACCGCCGCAATGTTGGATGCCTTTCGCTCCTTTATCGCTACATGCATGGGCAATGTTCTGATGAAACATCTGGTCTGATCCCTTGTAGAATTATTCGTGCGTACAGTACTCACGCAGCAAACGGCACAGATGCATTTACCATTTAAATTATTTTAGGCCGTATGGTAAAATTCTGCGATGCTTTTATATCCTGAACTGTCCGAATGTGGAACAGTCTACCATCTTCTGTCTTTCCTCCGGCATACAATCTACAAAAGTTTAAGTGTGACATTTCCATGAAGTTATATTCGTTCAAGTTATGTATTGCATCTGTTCTGTGACTGCTATCTTAAATAGACGTAATGTATATACGTAGCGCTTTACTTGCTGTATTTTGCAAAGTTACAATTTATGATGAATTCATGAATTTGATCAAAAAAAAATTCCTTATTTTTACTAACTAAACCGCCCTTTACAAACCAAAATAATATAAATAATTTAACACCTCGTTTGACCTTTCGAAGTGGCAAAAGTCGAACGTTGAACAACTCCCTTCGTTGCGAGTGGTAGCCACTCGTGTATCTGTTGGACCCGTATTTTCAAAATGATATATTTTGAATTTGCCAGTGGTGGCGAGTGTCTCTGAACTTTTGCATTGTTTCTAGCTTATACCGTTTTTAAAACATAGTTGCGCTTCTCTCTCACAAGAATCCTGGATCCGCCACTGTACTCTGCTAACACAAGTCCAGGAGGTCAATTCATTGAACTGTTCCGCTTGTTTCTTTAATTTCCAACAACCAAAGGATGCACCACGGCTGAATTTACCACCTCCCACCTATATCGACGTACTCTCCATCTACAAGTAGGCTTCTCTGGCATTATAAAAATTGTGATTGGGAAAGGAGATTGATTGCTCGGTCTGTATAGCTTCGAGGAATGTCTATGAATGCATTTTAGAACATAATAACATACTATGTCTTGACAGGTGTGGCTATTGCATATTCCTACAAAAGATCACAACAACAGCTATAAGAGATGGACAGTCTGTTTATTACACATCTATTAATTGCATCCATGTCCAGAACTAAAACAGGTTTATAAGATTTTACGAAACACTTGTATGCCCATTATTTAGGAAGCATGTTTGTATGTTTGTTTATTCAAAGTATTAGACAAAGAATTTTGACAAGCCGTAAAGCCAGCAGGTCTCTCGTCAAAGCAATCGGGAACAACTTTACCAGTTCTTCTATACCTTCATTTTTTTATATATATAGTAATGTTGAAATTGACTTCCTAAACCAATTTCAATCACTTCGATTCCTTGGAAGATCTTTAAATCTATCATTACTCCAAATTAATGAAGTACGTAGAAGCAAATCCAGTTATTAACGATCACAGTATAGCTTCCGATATGCAGGCACATCCAGAGACTTGCTGGATTTTCTTACGTAATGTTGGATCCGTAGTCACCACAATTTTGTTGAGTCCAAAATTGTTTCCTTACATATTTCAACGGCCTTTGATTAAGTCTCTGTTAACTAAACTTAAAGCAGTTGGTCTCTTCCTCCTCTTCCATTTTGGATTAAAAGTTTTCTATCAGATCGCCTAATACGGGTTTATACCCTCTATAACTCTTCTATAAATGCCGATGTATATCAGAGCTCTGTTGTCTCTCCGTTTGTCTTTTTATACCCTAGATGAAATGTATAGGGTATACTAAGCTTGTCATTCCGTTTGTAACGCATAGAAATAGTAGAACAAAATGGATTGGACATCTATGCATAATATTAAAAGTTATTCTGATTTTTGCATGTCTGTCCGTCCGTCCGTCTGTGCGCACGATAGCTCGAGAGCGCGTTCACTTAGAAAGCGGAAATTTTGTACATAGACTTTAAAAAAAAAAGTGAAATTACGTTCGAAAATGAGCCAAATCAGGCAATTCCTTCTAGGGGTTGCCAGACAAAAATTTCGTTTTCCACTATATATTTGGGCACTGCCGGAGAACGCGTCGACAGAGAGATCTCACTTGTTATTAACAAGTAAAATTTCAAAAATGGACTAAATCGAGCAACCCCTTCTTGGTGTTACCATATAAAAATTTAGGTTTTTTACATACATGAAAACGGTCAGTCCTAGACATTTTTATTGTACTAAAAACTTCAGAATGCAAAATGCTATAAAATTCGTTATAATTATTTTTTCTGTCCGACGAACCGTTATGGGAATATATGTGAAAAACAACTTCAAAAATCAAACTTGCAGAGATCCATAATTTTGCTAATGACAGTTACCCTTGATGTTGCGTACGCCTTTAAACTTCTTGCATACTGCGTAAGGAATCCCGTATGTGTCAAAGTAGATTGCATGATTAAATCATTGAATAACAATCCTAACAAAATCCTCGCTTGGGGCAGAGAGAATTGCGTTTAATTCAATGCGTTTAAAATCAAAAGCTGTCTCACTTCTTTGAAACAAGATCATCATTTACCACTCATGTTTCTTTTTATGAAGCATTAATTTACAATACCACGTCACTAAGCATTTTTGGAATTAATATTTGTCTTAAGTTTACACTGGGCAGATCACATCTTGTCTGTTGCCAAAGAAATATTAAAATATTTAACCTCGTCGGGTCTAGCGCTTCTCTGCAAGTCTATATAAGACCTAAAATTGAATACAATCCCCATTTCTGTGCCAAAAACTTGTGATATTGATTCGCTTGAGCACCAGCGCACTGTTGGATGTCTTACACGGCTTTATCGCTAAATCTTCTTGAAGCTTAAATATTAATAACATACATCAGCACCTCCGCTACTCTAGTCATGTCCCCAACTCCTTTCCCAATCTACTTTCTGCCACGGACAGCTTTGCATCATAAGGTATCCCTGAACTTGGGTTAATAATAAGAAAATTATAAGCTGGATTTATTCTTCCCACGAAAGTGATACATCAGCTAATTTATCTCCGTTGTCTCTCTCAATACAAAGATGATTTTGTATTTTTGCAAATGTTACATGATGAATCTAGCATCATTAACCCAATGAACCCGGATTCACAAAAATTCAAAAATGAAATAAACCTCAGGAATGAGGACTACTTTGTACAGCAGGTGAAAAATACAAAATGACGAAATAAAAAAAAATAGCTTAAACCTGCTGTTAGCTTCGAATTGTAATCATAAGGATATGTCAATGCGAAAAATTACTAAAGAAAACATATTACGTACCTCTTAAAACCACACAACTCGTGAATTCTGATCATTTTGGGAACTAAATTATATTATTCCTGCAAAGCCCACATCGTTCAAGTTTAATGAACAGCAGATGCAAAACCACATGATGTTGATTGGCAAAAACGAGGGCAAAATGGTAATTCATGAAGTTACCTGAGAAGTTGTTATACCACAAGATATCTGTTAACTTTTTCCTCTGTACTAAATAACAAATTTGTAGGTTGGATTCATTGATGCGATCATGCGAAAACAAAAACAATGTTAAATTTCATTGGTGCTAAATAAAATCTGGATCTTACATATCAGTCGCTTAAATTATACATGTACATGTATAAACCTTCTAAAATACCTCTTTTTACAAATTTTTATTAGGCAACATTATTACAGAATGTTCTAATCTATGCTTCGAACGTCACACTACTGGTGACCATAGGTAACGCGGTTATTTCTATAAAGTCAAAAATCGATTGAAATTTTGTAGCATTATATTAAATAATCAAATGGATAATAAAAAATTTAGACATATTTTACAGTTTAATCACTTTACTTATGTTAAATGGAGAATTTATCGCATTTTTTATACTCACTTACAACTTTGGTTTAAAAACACGCAGAAATTGGCCTTACCTCAAGAATCGCACATGACCAAGAGGATTTTAATAAAATTTGTACTCATAGGAAATTTGTAGTTCTATTTATATATAACAATAATAATAATAATCTTTCAGCTGGCAACAAAGTCAAAGCAACAAACTAAAAAGCTTTAATACAATCCTGCATATTGTTAGGCACAAACTTCCCCTAGTTTCCATTAAAATCAATTTTAATTTTTAATTCACGCCAAATATCTATCCCAAGTTAAAACATGTGCTGCCATTGAACATTATCACAATGACTTGAAATCGTATACATACGATGAAATATAAATTTTCATTAAATAGGTACTATCAGTGGGGTATATTATGACCCCAACAGAACGCGCCAGCCGGGACAGGTGCAATTTTGAGGACCCCAAAGTAATTAATAACTAAAGTTTCAAAGAATCCCAGCATTTTATCAGTCTAATAGTATACCTAATATGTACACTAATATAAAAAAGTGATGAAAATTTCCTAGAAAAATCTATTCGATTTTTCAAAATTTTATTGTTCATTGTCATGACCTCAAGGTCCCGCCCCTAAAATAATTAAAGTAAAAAATATTTAATTAATTGAGTTATTTGCTTAAACATATTTTTTATTTACATAATTCAACCTCAAGTAATTATACAAAATATTTTTATTCCAAAACTTAAAAAAAATAAAAATTTATTTCAATGAATATTATTGTGTGCACGTATGTGTATAGTTTTTCTTAGAATTTGAGTTTGGGTGATCCCAAAACCTCGAGAAAAATTTTCAAAGACACGAAACAGACTCCCTTACTACATCAGAGCTCTAACTTAGTCCAAACTACTAACATTTAAAAATATTTGGAGCGCTCATATGTAAAACCACTGACATTCATAATATGGACTGACTACGTTCATAGAAATACACTGCAGAAAGTGGACTCATTTCTATATAGCGTTCTCTTCCGGTCTAAGCACCAAGTACCAACTGAAAGAGAACTGTAAACAGCAAATAAATAATTTGGTTCGTCGAAATAAATGTTTTTAAATTAATTATTTGCGTTAATTAGTGATAAAAAGTGTTTTACCAAAGTCAATATATTCATAGATACTCAACAGAAATTCGAAAGGTTTTATTAAAATCACTTTTCCTTTTCAACTTCCCGCCAATGGTTTTTTCAATGTTGGCACCGACACGTAAGAACTATTTTTGACACAAAAAATTGTACCCGCATGAAATTGCATATAGAGCAGTCCATATTATATAATATATGTCAGTGTATAAAACTGAGAAAAGTTTGGTTTGAATTTTTGTAAAAAAAATATATTAAAAATGACACATCATCTACACCCCTTAATGCGGAAACTTTCTAGTACCTCACTACAGTACTGCGGTGGCTAAACTAAGCGACTTACGACGCTGGACAAGTGGTGACCCATTTGATGTTTTTTTGTTTTTTTGCTCAATTTAATTTGTAAGATAACCCACCCCCCTAATTTCAATGCTAGATCCGCTACTGCAAATAGCAATTATGCGGGAGCTATTCAGTTGTTGCCAACTACACCACAATTGTAAGATCCTATGAGAGAATCTATATTAACAACTAATTAGAAACTATCATTGTTGAGGTTGTAACAAATATGTGCGAATTTATCTTAGTATCCATATACGATCTTTGAACCATTTTACTAGCTTAAGGAGCTGTAAGGACTGTTATATGAGCTTGACCGGGTAACGAAATGCAAACTACAAGCCATTGTTGTTAATTTTGGTTCATTGTTCTTACAATCATTCTTGTATTATGCACAAAATTAACATTTTTGCTCTTGTTAAAAAATCTTAGGTAACTATGATCTTTAGTTAGAATTTCATAGCAACAATTTATGTTTCAGTTTAAATTAATTTGATTCATGAAATGGATTTAATAAGCAAACTAAAAGATGTAAATTCCTCTATGAAATTCACGTGTCTCCATCAAATATTGATGAGAAATAAAACCATGCTCGATGATCTAGTACTTATTTTTTATATATTCTGTACGAAGGAATTTCTAATTTAAATAAAAAAAAAATAAATGGTAAAACCGTGGCTACAACTCCTAACAGTACTCAGTAGAACTATATCAAGTATATACATAGCTCTCAATCACAACTCTAAAGTTCTCAAAACGCCTACATAGGTTTGAATTACAACTCTATATTTCTCAAAAGAGCTATATGGTTGTGATCTAAAAGTCCGTAAATCTCAAGGGTCCAAACAGCGATCGAAGTCATTACTGACCTGGTTCTAGAGGTACTTACCAGAAGTCGCAACTAGTTTCAAGCATAACTCCATGTAAACAACTCATTACATTTACACAGTGTTGTCATACGGCGGAGCCAGTTCCTCCCTGCTTGTATTACCAGTATATATCCTAGAAGTAATTAACGGAAGCATTACCGGATTATTTCTTTATTGCTTTTTCAGATTAATTCTAGAAAATATTACTGGATTCCTTTTGTCAAGAATTTTTTTTAGAATGCGAAATCCATTTTTACTTTAAGGTATTGAGAAGTAGAAGAAAAAACTCGAAAAACCGAATGCGATAAAATAATCTTGAAATAAATATAGGTATTATGTATTTTAAAAAGTATTTATAGTTTACAATTTAATGAAAATTTTGCTGATGATAACAAGTTTTTTTCTAACTCGAAATGTAACCCAAACGTATTTGCACCCAAAATTTTAAAAACGTGTTTAACTTTTCAGCCACAAGTTTTTATATTGCAATGCAAATGTTTACTAAAATATCAACAACTGTCATTATTATATGATAAAATCGATTACTGAAGTCAATCACTTTCCATTTTAGGAACGTAAAACCAAATTCAAAGTAGTTCTTGAACTATTACTGCAAGAAAGTGTTTTAAATCCGCTGCTGGATCTCAAGAACTTAAAAGAAACCGAATAGTTGTAATACCAACGCCGTAATTGTCAGCCACAAATGAATACTTGTGAACAGTACCTCTAGAATATACGTCATATGGGTGGGTGAAAATTATATTTAGCCACCAATTCTAGTACTCATTTTATATCAAAAAGATTTTTTTTTTGGTTTTTCAAAGAGCTCTACACATATTAGAAGCAATTTTAACACACTATATAATTTCTTAAATAAAAAGTTTATTGTTGTTTTTCTCCGAGGTACTCACACACATTCACATAAAAAATAATATGGTCTATAATAAATGCCTGTCGTCAAAACAAATCTTATACCGTATATCAATCCTAGCAAATGATATCCTATTACTCTTTGATCTTTATTATGAAGAACATAAGTACTTATCATATCATTACGGAATATTTACCTTTCATACTAAAATATAATATATGTGTTCAGGCCACACTAAGTTTCTTAATAGTCCCTCGCTGCTTTTCCTTCCCTAGCTTGCACTTCCTAAAAAAGATGAAAAAAAACAAAACACAAAGAATCCAATTCCTGATATAATATAAAACAAAAGGCACTTATCTAATTCTGGGGAACTTCCTCCATTTTGTCCATCGCCGTCTACTAACTTACCAGAAATCCATCATACGTCCGATTATTTATATTTGTAATGGCATTCAAATGACGTTACATTACATCATGCTTTCGCCGCTGTCAGAGTTCAGTGCAACTTTAATGGTCCCACTATGACGTCACTGCGGGACGCCGCCTTCAAAGTTAACAACTTTCGCGGCGGCTATAAAAAGGCGACGAGCTGCAGCAAAATCACCCATTCCCAATTCATAATTTGATCTGAACACATCAGAGTTTTACTCCAACTTCAGAAATTTGATTCTGCTATTTTTCCTCTCCCACCTAAGTAGAAATTTACTCCTACTACAGAAATTTACTTGTGCTACTTTCCATCTTCCACCTAAGTGGGAATTTACTCCTACTACAGAAATTTATTTGTGCTACTTTCCATCTCCCACCTAAGTAGGAATCTACTCCTGCTGCAAAATCATACTTCTGCCAAGTTAGTTATTTCTATTATTGCTACCATGCTTAGACGTGCAGCAAAGAAACTTCTATTTTTTGAATTACTTCATTAAGATAATTGTGGATTTTTTTCTCTTTCTTTCAGAAGTAAAAGGAGCCAACGTCTATAGCAGCATTCATTTTCTTATTGAATTTTTGTTGAATTGTTTTAGTTTAGTATAAGTATTGAATTTTTGTTTGAAATATAGTAGTACGCTAGGTTAGGTGTTAAATTGAATTCAGTGATATAGTTGTAAGGAATATTATTGAAATTTATATGAAGTTTATATTTAAATTTACAAAAGTTGAGTTATCCTTTAAACCGGCACTTCCCTTAGCTTGAGCACAGATCTCACAATATGTACATCTCTTTCTTTGGTTGGTGTGTTCAGTGAATATGATTTTGGATGTATGTATGTTTCGTTCTCGCATACATGCATAGTAGCTGTTGAATAATTCTGCTAAATAGTTTGCACAACTATTTCACGGTAGTTGTAATGCCGTTTGGAGATAATGTCCTAACCAACGCTCGCAACCATTCTCACCCGCAACCAACTGGTTGTATCATGCTTGTGCGAACCCAGATATTTCCGCCAATTTGTTTGCCAAATTGTTGTGACCGCGGTTATGGGGTTATGGTTTCCGAGATTTATGTACATTAGTTATTTGAAATATTTTTAACGTTATCGGTAAAACACGCAACAGAAAATTGAAATATTTACGCATCACGATTAAACAAGTTCGGTTAAGTGCGTTTTTTTTTTTTTTTACATATATGATATTAAGCCAGTCAAGTTAAGGTTAGGGTTAAGTTGGGTAAGTTATTATAATTTCTTCTTTTAAAATTCACTCTTAAATTTAATTGCACTTCTGGGCGTCTCTGTCATTCTCAGATATAAAAAAAAATTGAAATAATATGTTTGGATATAATAATGCATATTTAGATTTACATACTTAATAAGGAATATCTTCCACAGTACTTTGCTTTCAATTATGAATGTTTTGCGATATATAAAGTGCAGTATCATCTATACTCGAGATATGCAAATTCTGACTACAAAAAAAAAAATTTTTTATGGTGTTGCCAAACCTCAGGAGACACAGTAGTACAGCCTTGTCAGGAAAGAAATAGGGGTTAGGAAATTGAGGATTATTGGGTTCAGACAAGTAGGTGACGGTGCGCATTACGCTTAACTGTTTGTGGCTCATAGATGTGGGGGGGGGGGGAGATGATGGCAAACTGTTCCACATTCGTACTGTCCTGCTTATGAAGGATTTTCCGGAATTTCACGGTTTGTCGGAATTTGACTTCAAGGGTGTGTCCGATATTACGTCGGTGCTCTAGGGAATTAATAGTTGCTATTGATATGTAATCTTTTGCACTTTGTTTAACGGGGACAATGCAGTCCCTCCAACCCCTGCCCAAATCTGGGAGTTCCATTCTAATCTGGGCCTGATATGAGACTTGTAGATTTGCGTCAAGTATGACGGAGTAAAATATTTCTTGCATCTCAAAAAACCCAGACATTTCATCGCGTTTTGGGCAATACCAAAAATGTGATCGGACCAACTAAGATTGTTGAATATTTCAATTCCTAAGATGTTAAGAGATGGTGAGCTCGAATTATCTTCTCCATCGACGGAAATGGGTTGAGTTGGAGTACGTTTTAAGTGATAACACACAACATTGCGTTTTGGAAGCATTAAAGAAGACCCGATTCACTCTGCCCCAAGCGAGTATTTTTGCGAGGTCATAGCTTAGTGAACTGAATATGTGGCTTAGTTTGTAAGCTATAACATTAGCATGGGAATCAGCTATTGAGTCGAACTGATACACGAAATCAAGGGTACTGTCATCTAAAAAACTATGAATAGGATAGAAAGTGAAATCTAGCAGAACATTAATTAAAATGAGAAAGAGAATAGGAGAGAGCAGAGAACCTTGCGGTACACCGGCATTGATTATAAAACAGTCAGAAGTAGATCCGGCCAATCCACTTGAAGAAAATAGAGTCTAGACCTAATGTCTGAAGTTTAGCTAAAAGAGCAGGATGCCAGACTCTATCGAAAGCCTTCGAGATATCTAATGCAATTTATTCAGATCTTCAAATATTATGGAGAAATTGATTCCAACGTTCAGTAAGGAATGTTAATAAATCTCCAGTAGAACAGCCGGCACGAAAGTTGTATTGGCGATCGTTAATAAGGTGATTAGTTGCTGGATATTTCACCTATTGGGAGTGTTTCGGAAACCTTCGAAAGAATCAAAGTAAGGGCAATTGGTCTATAATTAGAGAGATCACTTGCCTCTGGTTTTTGGTGTATTGGCTGAACATATGCAAGCTTCCATGCCGAATGCAGATATTAGAAGTTTCTGCCTCAGATAGGCACGGAGGTGATAATGCTCACCTAATCAAACAAAAACTTGTATAGAAGCGAAGGGAGGGGGCGGTGGCATCTCAACCGTTGCGGTGTTACAGGTGGAAAATATGGTTGTTTTTCGGGAAACTCCCGGTAATTTCCTTGCTGTATAATCTATTGAGGTGATTTTGAGCTCAGATGATAGTAAACCGTCTAAACTCTCCCGCAAATGTCGAACCATCAATTACCTTCTCACATTCAGTCGTTTTTGAAATAAATCTGTTTTTATGTCACACCATTTCATTAATTTTAATAATTTTGCATGAAATTGCATAAAATTAAACGCAATTTCTGTCGTCAGTAGGAAAGTCAACGAAATAATAAATAATAAAAATTTCCAACGTAAATTTGTGGGAGGAAGGAGGGCAAGAAGGTTGTAGAACAAATGTGTCAATTTAAATAGTTGTAAAACTGGTTCAATAATTGTCTTCTATGATAGCAATATTGGACTCCTATAAATGTGGTTGCCAGCTTATCACAAGTTTGTATGCGTCTTTAATAAAAAATACTCCAACTCCATCTCCCAGAGAAGACTTTTTTCATAAAAACGTACAAAAGTGTGAATCCACTAACACATCTATACTCTCCTACATTTATCCATCGTACCTGACTACGAGTATCTGGCAGCTTATCTCCCCATATTTCGCTTAGAAATTGCTCTGCTGTTCAAATTGATGGCACAGTTTGTACATTTTAGTGTCCAATTTGTATCCTATGTTCATACTGGAAAATCTTGTTTGTCTTAAAATCCCATACAAATCCCAAGTAATCTATTGAGATTTCGTTACAAGTTAAATTTGGTAGGTTCTAAGCCTACTTTTACCTAGCCCGGTATACTTTTAGGTATACCAGCCAAAATCGTTGTATAAATCCATTCCATTCTGGACTTCTCTTAGCTTCATCTTATCCCGTCTCTTTAACACCACAACTAGCTCAGCCAAGACCTGGCGGTATCGCTCAGTGGAAGTTAACTAATAGATCCACATATTTCAAGTAAACCGTAGCCTCTTTCATAAGGTTAGATGCATATATAGCACTTAATGAACACTACCACCTTATTATGGAGACTACTTGTATAAAGCTTACATAGATACATAGACTCATTTCCAAACTCCGAAACTCAAAGGTATGAGTTGCCATCACATTAAGTATCCAAAGAGGCACATACCTATCTAAAAGATATCACTGATCTTTCAAAGCAGTCATTATAGAACGATCTCCCATACAATAGGGCTTGATTCCCTATTTAAAATGGTCACCCATAAAAAAGTACGATGTATAATTTGAAGATAAATAATAATTAACCCGGCGCCAATGACGCTAGGTCATATCAACCCGAGACAAGTTGACTGTATAATTTGAGCGTTTGTGTAGCTGGAGATAAAGCCCCCCTCCACTTGTACCACCAGTGGTCTCATTACAACTCCGTCTGCGCAGCGAGATACCCCTCCTCCAAATCAAAACGGGTAAATATGACCCAGCGTCAAAAAGTTAAAAAAGAATAATATCAAAAATTTTCAAAGTTGATTTTGCATGTGTCATTGAGGAAGCTAATAAAAGTTCAATTTATGGAATACATTGGTATTATCTCTATTTTACCACATATGGGAAGAGCCCTCTTTAATAATAAAAACTTATTAAGATTAAGGAACCTTTCTAAATTTTTTTATAATCCGGGTCATAATGCATGTGTCATCGTCCGCATTATTATTTTCATGTCATTTGCGCTTGCGAGTTATGAGCTAATAACTGTTTAACGGCTACAGTGATGACATAGAGTGTAATAGGTCAAATTAAAGAGAAGAGTCTACAGTTTACAGTTTTTATAAAAAAAAAGTAATTTTAATGACCTTTTTGCAAAACAAAAGTAAAAACAAAGGTAAGAAAATCCGCGATTTTTCTTTTAGACGTCCATAACTCCTGAGAGGAGCGGTGTATTGTGTGTGGGCTGGTTGAGCGGTCGTTGGAAAGGCTATGAAGTTCTGCATACAATCAGCTCTTAACTGTGACCGTATGCACTGTACTTTTCAAGAGACTGGGTGTTTTGTGAAAAACTAGCTTTTTTTCTTAATCACCCCGTAACTCCCAAACGGTTGATGTGGCCACCCCCCCCCCCCCCCCCACCCTCTTTCCATACAATTTTTTGTCCAGGTGAGTACTATCAGCTACTACTCTATGTACCATCTAGGTCAAGATATGGTATAGGTTATATCACATGAAGTTGTGTTTTTATGGGTACAATGTAGATCACATTTTATTTAGAGATTTATTTTTGGATTTCAATATTCTTTTCATACAATAATAAAAACGATGTCTTAAAATTATAATAAAAAATGTAATTCACATGACTAATTATAAACTAATAAATAGAAACTTATTTCAGTAGTCCATAAATAAATTTCATAAATTTCATATCGTAGAACTAAACTAACCTAAAAAGTGGAGACTTATCTCGTCGTGTTGAATAAATTGCAGGTCACTAAACAGAATATTTTAGTCTTATGCATAATTATCACTACCACTATTCTTATCCTCTACAAAAAGTGCAGAGAAAATCAGCATTTTGAGCCTCTGCAGCATCTGTAAAGACCTCACCCTCACAACTCAGGCAGAAAAGTTTATTACGTCGATTTTCTACTTTTTTTGTTTTTTGTGCACCTTTACGTTTTTCGCCAGACTTTTGAAGAGTATTTTCAGCCTTTGGCTTCAATATATTAATTTTTCTTAGTTCAATTTCTTCCTTATTATCTCACTTTATCTTTCCTTTTTTGTCACTGTTTTCTTTCCAAGTTGCAAAGGAAATAGCCATGGTAAGTTTAATTTGTCTGGATGTTTTTCTCGAAGGTGAAAATGGCTTTAGATAAAACAAATACTTTTCAAGTGTAGCCGGAGAAGCCGGACTCGAATTCAACAATATAATTAAGGCAGATTGTACAGACTCCTCCTATCTTTAATTGATTCGGCTACTTTAATTGCGTTATTATATGCTTTTTCGGATAGGTCACTGGTGCGTGTATTAATCTGCTCATTAGCTTCTCCAGGGCATTTTGGACCTTGATGTAGTCAGTAGACATAGCATTAGAATTAAATGGGTATATACCTCATTTCCGGGATGAATTTTTGACTTCTTTTGTTCAATCTTTTTTACTCAATCTCGTTTGCAGCATTGCACAAAAATATTCTTTCGTGATCGGTTGTCCAATATTCTCGGGCATGCATTGAAATTCTCTGACAATCATCCTGCAGCCATCCTTAAGCCCTTCAAAAAATCTCGCATAGCTGGCTGCAAAACATGTGTTGTATTTGCCAGAAGCGATTAGAGCACGATTTCATTATTTCTACAAAAGTCGTTCAGTTCAGCAGTTAAATGAGATTGGTGGCCATCAACCAGAAAAATCGCGAGTCTTTTTATAGTTTTAGCTGTAAGTCAATTATTTAATCCAAAATCCAATTGTTGTGCACGCAGCTGACGACTGCTGCGACGTATGGAAACACGACCATTACAGGCAGTGTTTGACCGTCTGCTGATAACGCTAGTAGAATGTTTAGTGTGTCCTTTTAATCATTTCCACGCTTAAATTGATAAACATTTTTCCAACCCTTCGGTGCAACAATATTTTCTGTTTTCGTTAAAAAACTGAAACTAGTCTCGTCTGATTAAAAATTCGCTCCAGTTCTTTTAAAATATCAGAGGCATTTATAGATGTCAAATATTCTTTCAGTTCTGAAAACCACTTTCTGATTCCTTTTTTCGTAACTATGGCTCTCCACTTTGACATGTTCTTTGGATTTCACATGCAAAACTCTGGATGATGTTTTAAAATTGCGCAGTACCATTCCTTACCTGGTCTAAGTGTAGATCTTTAACCCTGCAATATTATTTTTTGTACCGTATTTCTAAGGAGATCCGCATCTCGAAGATTCCACCAATCACTACACTAACTTCGTTTCTTCCTCAGGAGTAAGAACTGTATGTGAGCCTTCTTTAAAACGTCAGTCAATTCTATCCTGAAAAGTGCCCCAAGGAATATCGAATAATATACTAGTCTACATGATATTCAGTCGATTCTCTTGCTCGGTGGTCAAGATATCTGCCAAAGCCTGCTCCACTGTACTTCTGGAGAATCCGTCTTTTTGAATTCATTGACCAATATACCTATATAGACAATATACAGGGTGTTTCATAATTGGTGCACATAACTCAAGAGTTTGATAGCTGAGGTAGTGAAAAGCAAAACATTATATGGTGAAGGGTGGGGGAGGGGTACGGCTCGTCATTTCGGCGGTAGGGGGTTTCAGTTTTTTAGTACTTCTTCCACTTTAAACCCGGTAACTTTCTTGATATATATCAGGATGATAGCAAACCGTCTCACCTTTCCAACGAAGGATTCGCTTCCTTATGTACTACCAGTACCGTAGAAATCTCGCATTTCTGCCGTAGTGGTGAATTGCTAAATCATCATGCTTTCTAAAGAATGAAAGAAAGCACTTCTGCAGACACTGGTTGAAGCTTGCGTTAACCTAAGCCGAATTTCGTTAGGAAATTTTCATACGAAATTCGGCTCATGGATTTTACAAATTGGTTCTTTTCTGGTGTTCTGTTCGGTGTTTTCTGAATATGGAAACTTCTCTTTTCTGTTAATCCGATAGACCATAGCATATGACGTTCCAGCCTTATCAGTCATATCTCTCAACGACGTGTTGGCATTTTGTTTAGAGTTGTCTATCACTCCTTTGGGCAATTTTTTTTTTCGTCTATCGAACCTGATTTGCTTCCTGACCCGGATTATCTGGACACTATAAGATTCTTGAAATTTACTAAGAATATTTTGATTGGTCTCTTCGGAATTTTCAAACCCTTTAGCTTAGCCTCTTTGAAACATATTCGGATTTTCCATATGGATGGAAATTATTAATTTGTGGCATTCTTTTTGGCTAACTTCCATTTTTACTGCATAAGAATTTTGCTTTTAATGGCTTGCAATTATAAGTGCACATCTTTTGATAATGCAATCTTACCAGCAGTCCCTAATTTTTTTTAGCTAGTGATGAGTAATGGTGACAGGTGGTCGGTTTGAGTAATGGAAGCGGTGACAGGTGGTCGGTTTTTTTTTTGAGACAGTCCTTATTTCAAAACAATGTAACGATTAAAATCAACCAATCTGGATTTAAAGATAAGGCAAAAGATACAAAATCTCTTTTAGTTCATCTTCCAGGTGCAAATACAAAATTATTATCAAACAGTTTTACTGCTCAAATAAGGAGTATTATTGAGTTATTGCGTATTTTATATTGTTTCTGTTATTTTTTATTTTCCTGTTTTTTTTAATTTACTGAATAAAGTAATATTTGTTCAAGTAGGCCTTTTTGGGATTCTCCGGTACAAACGAAAAGCAAAAAAAGGATTTTTTTATTTATTTTATCACACAATTATTTCAGTTATAGGGCGGCAGAATTTCAATGGGAAATTTTGTTTGCGTTCTCCTATTTTCATGAATTTCTTATTCGAGTCACTCAATTCTCATGTTTGCGACCTGTTAATGAGTCGAACGAAGACTTGAAACCAGTACGGGCGAACCAGCGCTAGCCCGATGGGTTGGTGGTCGTAGAGCCGGTGGTCTCCACGTTAACGCAACCACACGTATTTACCACGTACTCCGGACGACGAATGTTGCGGCTGCGGTGGGAGGAGATCTACGAAATTGAATTGAAATTGAAAGAGTAACTTATTGCATAACCTAAAAGCCTAATACAATAAAGCTAATTGGCCCACGGCAACGAGGGCATCTGGTCAGAAGAGAGTTAGAGAGTTAAAAATACTCAGAAATGTCCCACAACTTATAAAAACTGACAGGACGCGAAGCCAAGTTGGTCTTGCCAAAATAGCATTATACAGGGTGTTTCACAAGTGGTGGATAATAATGAAGGAGGCGATAGGTCATGTCGAGAAATGAAAAAAAAATGTATGGCAGAGGGGGGTGCATTCTCAGCCCTTTCCGAGATAATCGGGGTTAAAGGACTAAGGGTACGTGAAACGTAGGTTTGTACTAAAACAATTATATCTCCCAAACGACAAACAGTAGAAAGATGGTCATGATGCTAATTTATAGAGAACCTCCTGCCCTTTGATTCAATATGTCAGTGCTTCTTCTACAGTATGCAGTTTAGAAGAAACGGTCTGCCAAACTTCAAGTTTCAGCTTTTGTACATCATTTTTTTGTGTTTGAAGCAAAAAAACTGAAATAAAAACCTTATAATTTTTTTTTCTGTCTTACTCCAGTTCGAAGCTAAGATTGTTTTCTTTAAAACGCACTTGTTTTCATTTTCTATCTTTCACCGTTTATGAGTTATGACACAAAAATTTTTCCACTACATGTAGAAGAAAATCGGGATAAGTATTATAAAATCATAAAATACACGCCTCTCATTTTGAATAAGAAGTAGAAAGTATGACGAATCGTCATTTTCTACTTGCTGGCATCTCTATTGGTTGGAAATATGCGTAAATTTGTAATAAAGGATGGCTTACCTGATATCCATTTAAAGAAACAAGCAATTTATTACCTGCAACTCATCTTATAACGGAGCTAATTTCTTATTGTAAGCAATAACTATCACTAATTTCACTAACTTCTTGTGCAGGTAAATTACGGTTACAGCGACGGAAAATCCCTTGAGGCTCAACGCGAATATCATCGAAAATTTCCGGCGAGAAGGCTTACATCCGTACGTGTCTTTCAAAGAACCTACCAAAGAATTAATGCAATTGGCAACTTTGGAAATGTGTCGAGAGAAACCTTCAATCCTTTAACGACTACAGTTGAAGCAGAGAAGAGGGTCCTAGAAATGGAAAGGAATGATCCTGCTATAGGAACTAGGCGCTCAGCTTTTCGCTTAGGAGTTTCTGTATCAACTATTTGGAGAATTCTAAAAAAGGAAGGCAAGTATCCTTACCACGTTACTCCTGTGCAGGATCTACTACCAGGAGATAAGCCGCTACGCACAGAATTTTGCAGTTGGCTCTTAGAGAGAGATTTTGGCGACTACACGTTTTTGGACAATATCCTGTGGACCGATGAATCCCAATTTACAAAAACTGGGATAACAAATTTACACAATTTACACCACTGGGCTACAGAAAATCCACACGTATCTCGGAAGGCATTATCGCAATATAGATTTTCCATCAATGTGTGGGCAGGTATTGTTGGCGGAATGCTTCTTGGTCTAGTAAGTAGATTAAGTACCGAAAATTACTTGGACTTTTGGGAAAATTAAAGAGGATCTGGCAGCAACTGATCTTAAAAGATCTATTAAGCGTAGAGCTTTACTGTGTATTCAAAATGACGGTGGGCATTTTGAAAATATTTTAAATAGTTAATGTTATTAATTGTTCCTATCTCGATCATAATAAATAAATATAAAAATGTTGTTTATGGTTTTAATACTATTTCATATTTTCTTACAAGGTAGACTTTTTATACATTGGAATAATTTTTGTGTCATAACTCACAAACGGTGAAAAGTACAAAATGAAAACAAGTGCGTTTTAAAGAAAACAATCTTAGCTTCGAAGTGGAGTAAGACAGAAAAAAAATTATAAGGTTCTTATTTCAGTTTTTTTCCTTCAAACACAAAAAAATGATGTACAAAATCTGAAACTTGAAGTTTGGCAGACCGTTTCTTCTAAACTACATACTGTAGAAGAAGCACTGACACATTGAATCAAAGGGCAGGAGGTTCTCTATAAATTAGCACCCTGACCATCTTTCTACTGTTTGTCGTTTAGGAGATATAATTGTTTTAGTACAAACCTACGTTTCACGTACTCGGAAAGGGTTGAGAAGGCACCCCCCTCTGCCATACATTTTTTTTTCATTTCTTGACATGACCTATCGCCTCCTTCATTATTATCCACCCTGTATATGGCAAATTTTGGCATTCTCGTGGGTTCAAAACATTCACTTTTTTGTAAAGCATTTTACATTATCCTTTGCATCATTTTTTTTTATTTCGAAATACGCACGGAAAATGCTTTTTTCTGAGAAAGTTCAACAAGACTTTCAAAGGTTTGCTATACCTACATATGTGTACTTTTAAAACAAATTCGACAATGAAGAACAAATATAAAACCAGTTTTTAAATTTTGTTTTTATTTTCCAATAAAAAAACAAAAAATAATTTTATTTCATATAAATCAGTTTTGAAGTAGAGTATATACATGGGTCATAGTATATTACAGTCAGCTTTTACTTATGAGAAAGTTCCAGTGTTAGAAAGTACCCAAATATTAGAAACAGTCAGAATTTTGCAACATTTGGTGAAGCAGTGGCATTGTTATTGTTACTATATTGGACCATGCAAGTAAATCTAGGAGTGATTGAATTGCTAAGCGATTACAAAAGATTCCAGGGAGTAGGGAAAAGGGGTTCAGAGTTTGCTTCTTTCCTCATTTCCTTCACGCTAACCCATAACAAATCTTTTTGGCACCTGATTCAAACGTATAAGCTTGCGCGCCAGATCCATACAATTCTCGACATAACCTTATTTAACTTTAACTATTCTGACGTCGTCTATCAACTGACTGAACAAAGTTGAGCAACAATTGATCACGAGAAGAATAGGAATTAATATTTATTGCACATTAGCTGATATTAATTTTTTGCGAGTAAAGCACATTTAAAAATATTGAGGTGAATCAATTTGATAGAAATATTTGCAAGACAGCCACATTTGACAATCATCTTCACATTGTGATCACAGGTAATTTTTTATTAATTTAAATTTCTGAAACTTCGTTCACATGAACCTATCGTCATTGGGATTGTCACAAAAACCCTGAACGCGATTTCAACATTTAGATCGCACTCTTGGAGGCTATAGTCGTGAATTGATTGAAGATCACCAGAAAGGAATCCAAAATCTGTTGCCCCTTGTTCCAACATTTCGTACCTCCTCGTCAGTTAGAATAAAAGGACATCAATCGATTCAAAAACGGTTGTACGAAGCTTTTGTTTTGTGGCAATATTGGTATCACTATTCATTTTGTGATTCAAAAAGTTCGGGACGTTCCTTTTTTCTTGTTTCTTTAACTTTAGTGGTATAACCATATCCTCAGCAAATTTTGTAGCACTGGCAAAAATTTCTTTCATGTCAAGATCACGAACAAACCTCAGACTTGTCAAGAAGCGGGTAAATTCCAATCGAGAACAACAAATTCATTTAACAGTTAAAGCTCAAAAATAATTTATGTTTGTCAAAAGCAAATGTTGTTCATATCATTTTTTTTTCGTCCGTAATAATTTTTTTTTCAACGGGCGGCGCCCCTCCGCTTCATCGCCTGCATCACTTGCCATACTCTTGTAACAGCTGTGTAAGTAAAATGGTTGGTCTTTCGAATACAGTTTCCACAGAGAAACCCTGTTGTAATGTTAATTGTAAGTGTGAAAGAACCAACCGCTCTTACACATATACTGTGCATACATATTTTCTGCATAAATTTCTTCTTTCTTTATTCTTATCTAGCATAGAATTCAATATTCATAGAAAACATTGTCTTGCTCTCCTTGTACTCGGTTAGTAGGAAATCAGCCTAATAATTTTTGGGTTGTTTGCCTCTTATAAAAAAGTCATTTTTGAAGACCCTTGGGGGCTGCTTTGTCATTATTTACCGGGGCCGATTTGAAGACCCAGTCTGGTCTTGCTTGAAACTTTGTCGCCCTAAATCAAATGATTATGTGATAGAATAAATAAAATATTTCCTTTTTTTAGTTTCGTTTGTACCGGAGAATACCAAAAAGGTCTACTTGAACAAATATAAGCTTTACCCGGTAAAAAGAAATTATAAAATTATATTCATTGCGAATGAAGAAATGTATTTTTGTTTCTAAAAACTAAAAAAATATTCAAGGCTAAATAAAGATTTTGAAGTAATAAAATATTTCTTTTAACTTAATGAGTAAATTGTCATACAAGCAATATATTGTTTGGAAATCTAGTTTTGCCACATTAACAACATATCTAGGTTCAAGTTAATGAAATTTTAACGGAAATTTTCTTCTATTGAAACAAAAATAATTCAAGAAATAAATAGACTGAAAATAACTGAGTTTTTATGTAAATTTAAAAAAAAATGCATCTAAGAGATTTTTTTTAATAATAAAGGTCTCAACTTAAATTGCATCATTTATTTCAAAAGTATACATTTTTGTATGTGGGGCAAAACAGTATTCAGTCGATGAAAAAACCATTGTTTCTTCAAATATATCTTCTGCATTCATCTTCTTTATATAATTTTGCAGGTCATTTAAACATTTTCGAATAACGTCTTCAGAAAACATATCTCTGGCTTCAGTTAGGCGTTCGGGTATTCGATGTGCCAGCTTTGGATTGCATTTCAGAAAAATATCATGCCAGTTTCGCCCTGGTCGCCCATTTTTGACGGATTTATTCGTGCCATCTCCTTGCTCATTTTTTTGGGTTCCGTACCCGTACTAAGCCTACGCTGTCCATCTGTCCGTTAGCGGGTTGTATCCCAAAAACCGTAATAGACAGACAATTGAAATTTTTACAGATTGTGTATTTCTATGGCCGCTATAATACTAAATAATAAAAATTAAATTAAATTAAAAATTAACGGGGGCGCCCATAAAAGAATCGTGATTTTTTCGGCATTTTTTGCTCAAGCTTAACCCTTGTGACAATACCTACATACCTGGGTATGTCTGCAAATTTGAGAATGAAAAAGCTTTATCTAATCTTTGAAATTTTTCATTCACCACTTTAGTTATCCTCAAGGGCTCTAGTTTTAGCTTATATATGCAATAAAATTTCGAAAAGTATTCTGTGGTTCGTCAGAAAATAGACCTGAATTATAAATATACGTTACCAAGCTCAAAGCATACCCAGGTATATAATACATTTTTTAAGAATGGGGATTGAAAGCAATAAAAAATAGAGTTAATTCCTAAAAAAAATTATAGAATTTATTATGATAAAAAATTTTTACATCGGGGCAATTCTGTAGAATGCTCTGCACAGACAGGCAACATTTTCGCATGGGTCGCCACTTACTCACCTCTTTGCAAATACCGCAGTTAGATACCTTTGACGTTCAGTCTGCCTGTTTGATCCCGTGCTGCTGATCCAGTTGACGTGGATGTAGATGGGATTGGTACTTGGTGTCCCATCATGCATTCGATAGAATATCTGGTCCCGAAGTTGCTTATTATGTGTGAATTTGCTGCTCTGATTTGTACAGCTGGGATGGCGAGGGCTTTACCAACATCTTGCAGAGACGTACGTCTCTTATTTGTCTTTTTGTTAGAATTGTGGTTATCGTATATAATGGAGGCTGCCAGAGCAACCACATCCAAAATATTATAAAAAAATTCTAGGGTCCACCGCAACGTATATCTCTTTAAAGTGTAATGTCCTACCATCTTATACATATTATCCATGCCCCCCCCCCTTGCATATATTGTACAACAATATGATTTCAGGCTTTTGGAGAGCACCACTAACACTTTTATCGTAATGCACTGTTGAAAGCAAAATTACAAATATTTTCGTTTTGGTACATAAGAGCAAATCGTGGTTTTGTCACAAAATTCGAACTCTGTAGAAAGCAGTGTACACGAAGGTATAGCTTGAAATTCTGTAGCAATGTATAGTTTTTATTTCAACGTTCTAACCAGTCCAAGTTTCTACGATACTCGATACCTCAAAAGATGATTTATAATCTAATCAACCTTGCGAGTTAGTAGAAAAGTAAAAGCCGGTTTCAAGAATGAAATTTATACTTAATATGAACAAGTTCTCAACAAGTTCTCAACAATTATCCTACCTCAAGTTTTGTAAGCCATATGCAGCATACCCACCTTTCAGAACAGGCCTAATGATAAAAATAAATTCATAGGAACTGTTTCACTAAATATTGCCTTATATAAAAAGCAAAGGGTATGTTATGGCTTCATGTACGTCATTTATTTTATCAATTGACACAAGGGTTAACAATAGTTGTATCTCTTGAACCGTAATACATAGGTAGACACATGAAATGTTCAAAGAGTGAGTAATATAATCGCTGCTTTAATAACAAATAATGAAAATGAAAAAATTATAATAAAACAAAAAATAAATAGTGTTAAATCTTGTACGATGATAAGGAACCCTTCGTGTGCGAGTCCGACTCGCACTTGGCCGGTTTTCTTTTTTTAACTGTGCTTAAAAGGCTATCAGGACTTAAGAGGAGTCAGTACCAAGATTTGCAAGTTTCATACATTTTTCAATGCGAAATGCTGGCTTAAATTAATTATTAATGATTTATATCAAAAATTAAAAAAAGTGTATTGGAATGGAGATATTAAATCGGAAATTTGTAAAAAATGGTAAAAATTGAAGTCTTTTAAATCAAATTCCTGTGAGTAGGTATTCTCATTTCTTTAGATTGTCGCTATTTTAGGAAGATAAAACCTGGATCTAGCAATAACGTGGAGTTTTTTCATTTTTACTGCCGCTTTTTATAATTATTTACCTCTAATAGTACTTGTTTTTTCTCCCGACATTTCACAGACGAGAAATTACAAAATATCCTTGAAAATTGTTGCAATACAAAGCAAAATAGCATATTTAACAATAATGGGCAAAAAAATTAGGAGAGTTAACTCTCATTAAAAATTTTAAATTTATATGAACTGCAAATTTTCATTTTTCGTCTGAAATTCTATGGTTTTGTCCGATGTTGGGTTTCTGTCTTTTGCATTAGATGTCTCTAATGTGCTCCGTGGTCCAGGTCTAGGCTAATTTTATATGAATTTTCTCACTTTAAAGACACGAACCTACGTATAATAAATTTTATTGTCTCCAGGTTCGCTGATATCTAAATTGACATTTTTGCTGAGTACTGACTCGTCTTAATTGTAACTCACATTTGGATAACGACTCACATCACTTAACTAGTTTTTTTTCGGTTTCCGTTAAAAATACTTCATGGTCCAAACTTTTCTATGCCTTCAGGATATCCTTCAGACAATTGATCCTCTTATTTTTTTGGAATATTGTATTTGATGCTAGATGCTGTTCTAATAGAAAATTTTCCTTGTCGAATGTCTGATAATATGTACTTCATTTAGTATTGTAGCAGTATATCCTTCCATATTTCCTTATATGTAATGCATTAAATCAGACTAATTAATGAAGAGGTGCTCGTAGGCCGCAATTTGGAGCAAGGTAAAAAAAATACAGCTCTATTTTACGGCCACCAGTACACGCGAACTGGCTCATAATAGTAATCATTGATCCATTTCGCGGCCACTAAAATTAATGTGGTTATTCCGAAAATTAACGTAAATTTCAAGGAATATTATAACTTAAAAAACTTTTATGAAATAAAAATGGCATAAAAAACGCCGTCCGTCACTTACATTTTAAACTCATAGCATTACGTTAAAAAAAACATATGTTTTTTGCATTTTCGCATTATTTAATTGCCGACTCCTAATGAACTAAGCTCTGACGACCCACATTTAACTCAACCATCCCATTGCTCCTTTTAGGGGTAGCAGACATATACACGAACATGAGGATATAGAAATATCTACATTTTAAGGAAAATACGTCGTTTTATTTATAGGGCATGTTATAAAATGAAGTGGACGCGAATTGATGCATTTACCCTGCTATAAAAATTCAATATTTCTTTTTCACTAATACATACATGTGTAAGTCTCATAGAAAGCCTGTAAGTGGATAAACTTTATCTAAATCGACAATTCAATAATAAAATAGTACTGCGGTTGGTACCTTTTACGTATATAAAATCATTTCCCAAATGGAAAACTTCACCTACCTATACACATACCTATTTATAAGTAAGAACTCTTTCTTGAGAGCATAGGTACATTTTTGATTTCATTTGACCACTTGGCAAACTGTCGAGTGTTGAACAATGCAATTAATGAGCCGAAATTATTCATGGTCACAACTCAGCAGCACTTGTAGTTCACCCCTGGAAGCTGGATTTCCTGCTGATGGCTGAGATAGAGCACACACAAAATTTCAAATTTATATAAGAGACATTTTCATCGATATGAAATCGCCATGGGACACGAAGCTCGCATGAAACGATCAGATTCTTTTGTTAGCCATTTTTATTTTTTTGTTTTTTGTTAATGAAATTGGAAGCCCTCAGCCGTAAAGCTGAAAATAAAAGCCGACAAGCTTATACTAGAAAAAGCAAAAAAAACAGACCTGCAAGAGTCATCTGAAGTAGGTACATATAGTGGCAAAATTGAATTCTTTAAGGAATATCAAACAAAGGGACTGGGAGAACCAGTTCTAGGCAGCATTCTACTCGAACCCATCAACAGCATTCTACCAGTGCAGTGATCGTCGTTTTAAGTGTCTTATATATTACGCAAAGGTTCTTTGTAGGTCACAAGCACAGATGCAAAGGACATAAGTGGATCGGACACGCACGCCATTTCTTCCAGACCATCTTCCCTGCTCTAAAAGGCCTTGACCAAAAAGTGAATAAAGATTGCATAAACACATATGGAGCACGCAGCAAGACCATGGCCAGCGATGCATATGCATTGCCTCGTGCCCCCGTCCTACCTAACGCAACCAAACCGGGAGAGGAGTGTGTAATCTGAATTGCAGCAACATCAGAGAAATTGAAATTAACGAAACGAGTATTTCCCGTTCTACACACCCTTCTGCCTCCCTGGACCTAGTAGAATGTTCTTTATCTTCTTTATTATGGATTTTTTTTTCTAGTGTTCATTTTTGGATTCAGTTTCTTTCAATTTTCTTTCTCCTTCTTATATTCTCTGCAGAATTTTCAAGGCCAAGCACAAGTTTATTTATACTCTGCCCTGCACAGTCCTCTGCGTTCCTTTGAAGTGTGGATGGAGCTCGAGGAAATGTGAATTGCAGTTTAGTAGTTATCTGGTTCTGTACTCCTCTATTCATTCTCAAGAGCCCAAATGGCTGCCTTACCCCGGAGCTTGACTCCTAAAAATGGTGCCTATATAGTGAATGCTTGGTTGCATAAAAGTACTTTCTGCTATGGTGTCTCGGCTCAGCTGACAGGAATTGTGGTCTTGTAACCGCATTAGAGTGCTGTTTAGCTGCTTTCATCTTGAAGTAAGTATTACATGTTTGTTCTAGAAGAGAGATATAAAACTGGGTGATGCACTGCACTGCACTGCACTACTGACTACACTCCCAGGAGGCGAGCGAAAAAAAAAGAATACTGAGATGAGCTCTTCTTGATGCATGGATAAGCAAAAAGAATACAAAAAAAAACATGGTGGCATTTAAAGCGAACAAAATACAATATAACATAATAAATAACAAAACCCATGACTCACGAATAAAGTCAAGGCCTCACATTCTGCGGGAACAGAGAATTTTACTTCTGGACAAAATATAAACCAAGGCAGAGTCAAAGTTTACCTAGTCATTAGGTTAACTTTGGCAGAGTAGTCCAATCAATAGGTGTTTTTGTCCTACAAAAGGTGGGGTAGTTGTGATTTTTATATATATTGTTTATGTCGATTTTGATGGGACCATTTCAGTGTTGCACTTTTTCTGGCAGCAGAGAGCTGGTAGCATAGAAGCCCATCGAACATATTTCTGTCATGTTCCTTCTATTCGTGGGCACACGTATTATATACACGGAACTGTCAAACGTAATAAATGTTCTTTATGGTTATATAGAAACAAATTTCTTCGTAACTTTATGCCAATTACCCAAAATATAATCTGTTAATTCATTTAACTCCAAAATTTCACAAATAATCGCGACAGTATACTTTGACAGAGCAGATGACAATTCAACTTGAATATATATTTGTAACACCGACAATAATATCCATAAACCTCGCGTTGCACTTTTGCTATAAAAATTGTCCCATTGAACATTTTCAGTGTTGCACTGCTGGAAAAAGTACAATACTGGTGTTGCACTGAAGTCGCATCGAAATCGATATTAGTTCCGGACGACCCCGATGAAAAATCCAAGTTTTCACCCTTGGAGGGGGGTGGGGGTCCCAATCTTGGGTTAAAGGTACCAAAAATTGGTTTTTCAAAATAATTCCTCAACGGTTGATCGTACGACAAAAAATAGAAATAGAAATTTGAAGAAGACTAAATTTCCTAAATTTTTTGTATAAACACTTTTTTTTGTAAGTCTGATGTGTAACGAGTTACAGCAAAACCCTCGAGAATACTTCCCAAGCCATGAAACAGAATCTTATATATGTGAGTTGGGAGTCCGTTCTTTAAAATGTTCTATATTGATACTTATGGAAAAGTATCAAATATTGACTTTATATATGCTTCTAGTAATTTAAACCTTTGTTCCTTGACTTCCCAAAGGCTATACTTACTATATACCTACCTTACTTAACAAAATATTAAAATAGTTTTGATTACAAAGTAACCTTACTAAATTTCGCTCATTACCTCTCAGCTGAGTAATAACTGCATGTGTGTAAGTGTATGTACAGCCGGAGTCCGAATCTATAGGCAAATACAGTCGATATCATCAGCCCACGGCATGCCATAACGGCACAGCACAGCGTCATATACAATGATTACTCAGCTGAGAGTTTTTGTTTGAGGAATCGTACTCATTTAGTTCAGATAATTTTTTTTAAATAATTTTGTTAGAAAAGGTATAAAATTGTTATTTCCGTTCGGAAGATTCAGAACACCATTTTTTTGTATGAATAGTAGTTTAGGGCGGAGGAGCTATTCAAATCAAACTTTTGTCACTTTTACATAAGAACACGGCAAATATTTTAGAATGTTAGGACTCCGTTTGGGCTCTGATGTGGTAGTGACGGAGCCTGGTTCATGGCTTGTGAAATTTCTTCGAGGGTTTTGATTACAGTGGCGGAAACGTGAATATTCTTTTAAAAAAAATGTATACATATATAATACCATTTCTACATGCTGTTTCGTCCATAATAGTCCATAGGACAAGTGGTGATCGTAGTCACCTAGTCAAATAAAAAATTGTATGGCAAGGAGACCCGGCATCTCAACCGGTTCGGAGTTACAGGGTGATTAAAAAAATTTGCTAGTCTTTCACAAAATACCCTGTATTTTAAAAAGTACAGAGTGTACGGTCACTTACAGAGCTCGATGTATGCAGAACTTCATGGCCTTTACAACGACTGCTCGACCAGCCCTGTACTCCTCTCTCGTAAGGAGTTATGCTGGTCAAAACTCTCACACGTTTTGTAGGGCAAAGGTCTTATTTAGTCCCTATTTACTGGACTAGACAGTTTATTGGTAGATTTAGAGGACAGAGCGTACAAATATTTTGAAATAAGATTTGCTATGTTCTTATGTTCTTCATTTTTTAGTTTAGTTTGAAGTGTACAGATAGGACTCCTGTGACGATTGTGAATTGATTCCTAGACAGTTTTAAAAGTTCCTAGCTCTTCTTTGGTGAAGGTTCTTTGATGAATCTTTTGGCTTATCTGGAGCCCATCAATGAAGTCCAGTTTTGGAAGATAAGCTTCTCGGTGTTGTAAGAAATACCACGAAATAAATAAATATAAAATGTATGTGTAAATAAATAAACAAATAAAAAAGGACTTATGACTACAAGGTACTCTTTTTAGCGTCATTGTGAAGCCGTCAGGAGCTTTTAATTAAAATCGGCATTTAATTAAATCATATCACTAGCATTTTCTGCATTTGTCGTCATATAGCGAAATGGAGATTTTATTATTATTTTTTTATTTTTTTCGAGCTTCATCTGACTACTGAGTTTACAAAAAGTTATATATAACAATGATATCGAAAAAGAAAAGTAGCTTTAACTAAGCTGATCTTTTATTTGACGTTTTGCAAGATGAAAGTCAATGCAATTATTTATTTGAATAGTTACACAGTTTGTATTATGCTGAAGAGCAACGAAGAAGTCGGAGTTCCCCAAGGCATGCGTAGGAACAGATATATTGGAAGTATTTAAGAACTCAGGGGAATTTAACACTCCTTGTGCACCACTGAAATGCAAAAAGTCTGGCAGTTTTTCGTTTATTCTCAAGAGAATCTAAGGGAAAGAGTTTAAGCTTCTCACCATATGGAGATAAAATAATAGGGCTGTCCCAATAAAGTCTACGCAAGACGAATCAGCATAGAAGGGAGATCAGACCGACCTAAGATACTCCAAAATGAGTCTAACGAATGTGCAGTATACCACCTTCGTTATGATTGGATCATTAAACTCTTTTGACCATCTCTTTACAAACCCCAGAGCCAAGTCTAGTTAATAAGCATCCATCTAAAATATAACTGAAGTCCAAAGCCCTCCTTTTACGAGAAAAAGACATAGCAGTACATTTGCTGATATTGTGAGCAAGACAGGTAATAGCACACCATTTATGAAAGGTGTCTATGTCCAAATTAAAAATTCCAGTATTATCAGGATAGCAAAGTATTCTTGAATTAACCAAAATCAGAGATATGTACATCGCTGATGTAAATTATAAAAAGGAGTGGTCCAAGATGGCTGCCTTGAGGAACAGCAAAAGTATTATCAATTTCGTCAGAAAGAGTTGCAGAGAATAGAACTCGCTGCGAACAATTGACAAAGACAGTAGGAAAACCAAGAACAGTGAGTTTATAAATTAAAATTTTGTGATTGATTCGGTCGAAAGTTTTACTGAACTTCGTGAAAATGCAAACGACTTGCTTTCCGCTTTTAATATCAGATATTCAGAAATTAGTAAACTCCAACAAATTAGTCGTAGTAGATTTACCTTTCATAACGCCATGCTGAAAAAAGCGCCGAAATGGCTTACAGTTGGAGTACAAAACATTACAAACCAGAGCTTCAAATATATTACCAATACATTTTAAATTAGCGACAGGTCTGTAGATAGAAATGGCGCACTTGTTGCCATTCTTGTGCAAAGAATAATCAATGTTTTAGAAAAACACTACAGTTGAAAGATAAATTAAATAAATAACAAATAGAAAAAATATACATTATGCTTGAAACGTACTTGGAAAGCGATGATTCGTCGAACAACAGGTCTTTAGGTTGAACAAAAGTCGAATCGTTATAACTAATGTCACAGTAGTTATCACAGGAGGCCGTTTTGAAGACGTCTCCAAAAAGATTGGCAGTTTCCAAGAGATCAACACTGTCTATGCTCGGAACCATAGACAGTGTTGACCTCTTGGACATAAAGGATATCCATCACAGTTGCGCTTAGAGTTCACAAACTTCCAAAATTTCTTAGGTTCAGGACGCAAGGCTGACCTGACTCTATATACATAATTGTTGTACGAGTCAGTCAAACACGAAATGTACTGAGTACGCAAGTTAGCAATAAGTTACGTAATCAGCATCCCTCCTTGACAAATAGAACCTCCTCCAAGTTTTATTCCTCTCATTTTTAAGATACTTCAAAAAGCCAATAAACCAAGGTTGACAATTCAAAGCACGATTCGAAAACAAAAAAATGGTATGCCATTAAATCAGTTTACATCTTTATCAATGTCACGTTCACCTAGAACACTGATCCAGTCACAAGTGGATAGCCATTCATTCATTTTATTAAAATCAGCTTTTTTAAAGTTACAACAATAGTTACTAGAAGTATTGGATGATGAAGTTACAGGATCAAAAAACAAAACTATATGTAGTGCCGAATGATGACTTGTTTCGGGAACCATAGGAGTTAAACAACGCTTACCGAGAATCCCATTAAGATCGGAATAAAATACCATCTTAAGAGATTTCCAGAGTCATTAATAACACCGCTAGACTGCATTAGGCCTGAAGAAATGATGTTGTAAATAAAAGATATGGCATGTTGAAAAGTCTCCGAAAAACAAGGCAGGGAGTGTAGTCAGGGCGGCCTGTCCGAAACCAAGACTTCGTCTTCATCCTGTTGTTACAGCTGATGACACAACAAGCTCATCTATTATAATAGTTAGACGAAGACGAAGCTAGCCCGTCCGAATACGTTTGCTTAGCTCGATATTTGAGGATTTGTTAAAAGCTTGTGCTGTTTTTCTTGATGCTTTCACCTATACGTCCTGCCGTGCATTAATCAACTTCAAAACAAGTTCTCTTGTTTTTCAAAGGCTAAATTAGTTGGTTATATTTAGAAGGCAGTCATATAGTCCTTGACCATCATAAATTCAATCAAATTCAAAAAAATATTATAAATTTTTATCGACATGGTATTGTACTTACTACGATAAGCTATAATGCAAAATATAAAGATTAATTTTATTAGTCACAAATTATGACTGCTTTATGGATGGTGATATTCATTATTAATTTTATTTTTAAAGGAATTAAAACAGTTAAAAGCCTGCGTAATATATATGCTTCATGTTTCCAGTGTTCGCAATTTTTCCATCAAGCTCAAGGCGAAGCTAACCTGTCCGAATTAGTTTGCTTAGCTTGACCTTGACAGCCAGCGAATAATTAGAACCTCAAAATATGTTGTCTATTTAAATAAGTCAACTCGACTCTTGACTCTGTGATCAAGCTAACCACATGTTTAAACTGTTATACAAAGTAGCAAAGCTCTGAGGCATAAGACATGGATTCGGATAGAGCTTTACTCTATGTTACATCACAAGACGAAGACTTGGATTCGAACAGGCCCTCAGTTAACATTAGGCACGCTAAAGTCACCAAAGCAAAAATATTGGACACACATACCTACATATGTAATAAATACCAGAACTTATCGAAATGTGAAGAGCTATGAGAGTATGAGATGAATCCCGCGGTTTACATTCTAGCCTAAAGAAATGTTATATTTTTGTCTTAATGGTCCCTACCTACGCCAGTACTTTACCACCAAGATAGAAAATCTAACAAGATGTTTCTCAAACCTCCTCCGCAGCTTAATTATTGCATCTAATTATATTGCCTTTATTAACAGATCAAGAAATACCATTTCTCACCTATTTCGGGTATGGAGCTCTAGTGCGTTCTCAGTGAAACAAAATCAAATCAAATTGTAGGAGCAGTAGTAAAGCAAGTGGAAATATAGCATATGATATCTTGATGGGACAACCTAATTCCAAATCGATTAAAACAACTCACGAATTGAATACATTGTGGTAAATGTAAGCAAGCGAACAGACAGCAACAAAGAGAATTCTTCGAGATCGCAAATAATGTACATAATGGTAATTGTTGGAACTATTTATCCACAAAATGGCTGTCACAAAATAAGTTAAAGGTATGTGGCTGGAATCAACTAAAACTACTCGTTGGTCCACGATAGCGGCCAGAGCCGGACTAGGAAGTCGGGCGATCTTGCTCTAACCAGATGGGCCTTCAGGCGGTAGTTTTTGGGGCCGGTGGTCCCCGAGTTAATCGTCACCACACGTACTTATCATATACTATGGTTGAACGCTGCGACTGCGGTGTGAGGAGATCTATCAGTAAAAAATACTCAGAAATGTCCCACAACCATTCTCGTGGTTTCAAAAGCATTTTTTTAAGAGCATTCGGCATTATTTTTAGAATCATATATATTATTTTTATTTCGAAAAATACATGGAAAAATGTTTTTTTTTCACAAAAGGATTCAACAAGGGTTTCCAAACCTTACTATGCCTATGTCATGCACTTTCTAGGCTTGCAGTAATATCTTATGTTATTATCAGTAATGCCACATGAAACAGATCATCTTGAACCCAATCATCTCTGGTTTTGTTGAAATTTCAGAATGAATATAGAATACGAAAATAGCTTCCCCATTTTTTTGTTTCCCCTACCTCGGCCTCCAGCCCGCTAGGTGGGTTAGAATTTTCGTGATATTAGGACGAAACTTTTTACTATTTTTCATAAAAAATACAGCAACACCGATAAAAAAAGAACTAGTATTATTTACTATTGGGGACCTCTAGCTCTGTTTTGTTTGTTTTCTTATTTTGAAGCTATCAGCCTTATATATCAATGTTTGTTCAAAAAAATGTGTTGGGTCTCGGCTTCGTTTTAGACATATGAATATTTAAAGTCACTCAATATCCAAAGTAATGCAGTACACCTAGAGGAATGTAATTCTTTTTTCTACTGAGATCCACTAAAATTGTTCCTTTATATTTTTACTTGCGCATTTTTGGTGGCATAAGCCTCATTTATCTATGTTTGTGCTCAAAACTGCGGTGGCGCTCGGCTTCGTTGTACAGTTATGAATTTTTAAAGGTATCGCTATGCCATACTAATGAGATGGGTACATTATACTAAGGTTAGCATTTTTCCTTGTGTGTTCTTAACCTTATAAATGTATCTAGAGTATCTAGAAGTTCTCTTATCTAGCTATAAATTATATATGGCGTATTCAAATCCATAAATTAAAAAAATGAGTTAAGAGTGAAACACGAAGGAATAGTGTGAATTCTTTTAAAGAAAAAATAATCCCAGTTTAAAAATTAAAAACTTAAAGCCTAGAGGAAGGGAAACCCCAATTTCTTGACAAAAATTTGTTTTATTCAAATTACATGGGTGGCCTAAAATGACACAGAGGATGTAGTTTTATACAAACACACGCTGCCAAAAAAAACACATTAGGTGTTTTTTTGTACAAAAAAAAAAAAATCTCGTGTTTGTTTTAATGTCTAACATTCTTCAAAACATGAAAGTAAACACCTTTAAGTTTCTAAATGTGTACTTAAAGTGTTCTTAAATATAAAGGATTAAGATCCAGAAGGTAAAATGTTAATGGTATGTCATTATAGGTCACCTTCCCCTATATAGTGTAAAGGTCCGATATCTGGGATTTTGGGTTTATATGGACACTTTTGTATTAAGTAATTGAACAATACAGAATTCCCAGTCTTTTTTGTTTTACCCAAACCAGTAATATCAATCCAAAGTGTGAAATAAGTAAGTAAAGCGATCTATATACATTATTCGTTATAGTTAAAACCAAGTATGTAGTCGGTTTGGTTTTCAGACTGTACAGAAAAAATCACACGAAAATTTGTCGTCAGGTTTTCTTATTCTTTATCTTTTTTACTAAAGATCTCAACCGAAAGACAAAGACAGTTTATTGATAAAAACAGTTTTGTATTGAAGAAATGGAATGTGCAATGAAGTGGAAGTGTACTGCTTGCGAACAACACAAATAAAACAGGGATTCATTTCGGATGGTTAGTCACAATTTAGTTACTAGCGTTCAGAGCCGGACTGTTAGGATGGGCGATCGGGCGCTATCCCGATGGGCCGGTGATCGTAGGGCCGGTGGTCTCGGCGTTAATACGAGTTAAAAATACTCCGAAATGTCCTATAACTGATGAACGCTAATAGGACGTGCAGCCAAGATAGCTTGTGAATGTTGCCAAGATACCATTATATTTGGCAATTTGGCAAATCGTGGCTTCAAAAGTGGTAAATTTTTTATAAATAATTTGGCATTCTTTTTAGTATCATACCGGTTTTATTTCAAAAATGCATGGAAAAATGTGTGTTTTATCAAAAGGGCTCAGAAAGGTTTTCAAAGCAAACAAATTAGAAATTGAAAAACAAATATAAAAACAGTTTTTAAAATTTGTTTTTATTATCTAAGTTAAAAAACATCAAGTACATAATTTTATTTCATGTAAACCAAATTAAAGTCGAGTATATTCATGGTCATGATATATCACATTCAGCCATTAGTAATGATAAATTTCCAGTGTTACTAATATAATTCGGTAATATTATCAGTATAACGCCCACAATAGTAAAATTCTGCCTGTCAGATATCAAAATACTTTTGATTTGTTTATTAAAATTGGCACCGTTGTTCGTTAGTAGGATGAAAGTTACTGACAGAGTAAAAGCTTAGCAAAACTAAAGAAAGTATCCAAATATTAGAAAAAGTCTGAATTTTTCCACATTTGGTGAAACATATTATATATATTTGCGCCCTTGATCTATAAAATTGTCAACATAACTTAATTTAACTTTACCTATCCTGATGTGGTCTAACTAACAGCTGACTGAACAAAGTTCAGTAACGATTGATAATATTTATTGCATACAAAATTATTAGTTAATATCCAATTTTTGTGAGTAACGTAGCATTTAAAAATATTGAGATGAATCAGTTCGATAGAAACATTTACGAGATTTTGTAGATTTTTCTAGCATTTTTCGATGCGAATTAGTTTATAAAATTCTAGAAATTCGATATAATTGTCATTTCTTTTTCGGTTTACAAAACAGCCACATTCAACAATGTTCCTTGACCCATTGTAGATCACAGATCATATTAACTTCAATTTGCTGAAACTTTACATGAATCTATCGTCATGGGCACTTTCAGAAAAACTTGGAGCACGTTTTCAACATTTAGAACGGATTCTTGGAGGCTATAGTCGTGAATTGATGGAAGATAATGCAAAAGGGCTTTTTGTATCGGCATCCATTTTTGCTAAAAAGATCGCCAGAATGGAATTCCAAATTTTCGGAGTTCCTACATTTCATACCTCTACGTCAGTTAGAATAAAAGAACATCAATCGATTCACAAATCGTGCATGAAGCTTTAGTTTAGTTGACATATTGATGACCCAGTAATTCAAAACGTTCGAATCGTTTTTTTTTTGTTTCTTTAATGTTTGCCGGTGTAACCATATCTTCAGCAAATTTTGCAGCACCGGCAAAAATTTCTCCCAAGTCAGGCTCACGAACCAACCTCAGCCTTTTCAAGCCGGTAAATTCAAATCGACAAGAAACAATTTATGTAAATAAACAGTTTTAGCTAAAAATTAATTTTATCTGTCAACGGCCAGAGCTGGGTAATACTTAAGTAAAAAAAGACTTAATTACTACTTAAAGTACATTTTCGTTACTTAAGACTTATTACTCAATACTTTTGAAATGTCCCTACTTAGTACTAGAACATAAGTACTAGCTTCTATTTACTTGTACTTAAGACTTAGTTTTGTACTTAAGTACCAAGATTTTTACTTAAGTATTTCTAAGTCTATTAAGTTGCTACATATATCTAACTCTTAGTAGAAAAGAAAACACAATCTCTAGCGCAACTCCTTTTTTGTTGCGGTTTAAAGCACGCAAAGAACTGTCAAAGCATGTGCCGCACTCACGCGTCAATGCAGAGCCAAATAAGACTGGGCAAGTACAACAAAAACCAGTAACGTCTCGCTCGATTATAAAATCGGCGATGTCTGGACTTGATGTTATCACCATTGACATGTATAATATGGACTGACTACGTTCATAAAAATATACTGCACAAAGTGGGCTCACTTCTATATTGATGACTCTTTCGGTCTAAGCACCAACTGAGAGGGAACTGAAAACAACAAATGAATTAGTGGATTCGTCGAAATACATGATTTTAAATTAATCATTTAGGGTTATTACTGATAAAAACTGTTTTACCAAAGACAATACATTCATTAGATACGCAGAATAAATTCTGAATGTTTTATTAAAATCACTTTCCGAACTGCATGCTCACTTTTTCAACTTCCCGCCAATGATCTTTTTGAATGTTGGCACCGGCGTAAGAACTCTTTTTGACACAAACAATTGTGCCCACGTGAAATAGAAAAGTAAGCAGTCCATATTATATACGTCAGTGGACAAATCAACCATGCCTCGACCTGATGTAGGGAAGGCCTATTTCTTAGAAATTTACTGATAATGGGTGCTTGGGGGACCTCTAATAGTTTTTATGAGTGTAGCAATAAGAGGTGAAAGTTTTACTCTACCTCCTCCGAAAACTATAAAAAACTATAGATAGTAGCCACTGGTTACTATACATATTGTAGTTTTCAAAAGGTATTTATTTATTAATATCTATAATATCTATAAATCTCGAGAAACTTTATTATATTACTGCCAACGTACAATGATTCTAAAAAAGTACTTTAAAAACTACTTCAAAAAGTACTCAGTACTTTTTATATATTTAGTTACAAGTACTTTTCATACATGCGGTACTTGTACTTACGGTGAAATACTCAGGCATTCGGTATTTGTACTTAAGTACTTTTTCTTTGGTACTTGCCCAGCTCTGTCAACGGCCAATGTTGTTAAAATTATTATTTTCTTTTCAACGGACGGCACCCCTCCGTCTGCCTCACTTGCCACACTCTTGTTTCAGCTCTGCTTGACAAGTAAAATTGCTGGTCTCGCAGATACTGTTTCTACCGAGAAACCTTGTATTTGTCTTAATTTTAAGGGTAATTCGCTAATCGGTATTTGGCATGGAATCTAACATTCGTAGAAAATGTTGTCTTGCTCTCCTCGGCCTGATAACTTTGTTTATTTGCCCCTTATAAAAAAGTCATTTTTAAAGACTCTTAGGGGCTGGTTTGTTGTCAATCCGGCCTTGCTTGCGTTAAAATATACAAAAAGTAACCTATGGTTCTATACAACCAGTCATATTATCATGAAGTTGCACGGCCGTCCAACTATTAGGACGAGACTTCAAGATGATTTAATTTGGAATTGATTTGCTTTTCTCATCAAATCTAGACTCGACTAACACGTCCACCGAAAATACCGAGGAATTGAATATACGGTAAAACTAAGAATTCATATCTCATCAACGCAATTTTGGGCACACATGCACCTAAGGCTTACATATTTCCAATTCCATACAAACTCTAGAAGTTTCATTCAAATCGGAAATGCTTGGGTATAAAACGATCAAAATGGCGTTTTCGTGTGCTATTTTTTTATATTGACATTCATATATTTTTTCCATTAGTGTGATTTATGTTTTATATCCCTTAAAACAAATTCGAACTTTGAAAACCAATACACAAAAACTTTTTTTAAATTTCGTTTTAATTTTTTAAGTTGTAAAAAATCGAGTAGGTACCTATGAACCTACCTATTATTAGAGCATCACAAGTTGGCATTATCCATCTAGTTATAGAAATTATATTCATTGCATATTTCGTTCCCCTGATTTTCAAAGAACCATTTTTCACTACGGGACTTGACACCTTCACAATTGGAAATTTTCAAGAGCATTGTTTAAAACTTGAAGAGTTCGCTGGTGTGTTAAAAGGAGTACATACCTCCTTACAAAATGAACTCATTTCTAGTGTGCAGATATTATTGCAGATATATTACTGCAAATATAACGAAGGGTCAGTATTACGGAATAATTTAGTTTTTTATACCACTTCCGATGGAAGCAGAACTGACTAAATAAGTCAACATTTAGATACGTCCATGTAGTAGATGACATTGCAGAAATTCAAGAGACTGTAGAGAGGCTGTCAAAAGACGTTCGACAGCAGGTAGAAAAATATGGGCGTGATAATACGTTGTGCATGGTCAGGTGTGCATAGAGGAGTACAGCGAAAAATCCGAAAATTCAATCAAAAGGTTCTGCTCAGTCCCTGTGCTAAGCATTCCTTAAATCTTTGTGAAGTCCATTTATTATTACATATTTCCTCTATTGATTGTTGTCGTCCTCTATACAGAGATGGAAAAATTCCGAAAGAGCTTGGAACGTTTATTCGATACTCGCTGGAGTACCTACTCATCACAACTCAGTTAAAGTCGTAAAAGAAAACGTTGAAAAAAATTGTGAGGACTGTGAAGATAAATAATATTAACATTAACAGACGAGGAAGATGGTGGGTAAAAAAAAAGAATCCCAGATGAACAAGTTCCTAATGTTGCATTATTATCAATTCAAGAAGAAGGTTGTCGAAGCGATACACGACCATGGAGGAAATTAGGAAAATTTTCCAAATTGTTGAGAAAAAGTTTAAAGATTCCGATGACGATCTAGTTGTAGCAGTCGAAAATCTACGACGAGTTTGATAAGATCCACTTACCCGTACGTAGGGCGTATATTACAATTACATAGAGTATAGAGCACACACGTAATACTAAATTTTTGTTGTCAGCCATTACATTGTTTTAAAAACCGGCGGTGTCATTTAGTTTTGTCTCCCGGGCCGCCAACGAGCTTAGTTCGCCACTACATGACATTACCATTCTATATTTCTTGATAACAGACACACATTCCATCCACAAATAAATTTGAAAAAAGAAAAAAAAAAGAGAGGAGAACTCAATAAAGCCTCAACATTGCCAAACTATGTTTCTTCTAGGGGATATATTGAGGCAGTTGTAAAATTTTTCCAAGTCGATCAAGTTCTATGAACACAATTTTAACACTGTTTATGCCTTATTTGAACATTTTTAGTTGTTTATTTAGTGGACCAACGCTGAATTATGAATAAGTGTTATGTAACATTTATAAGCCAGCACCCGCAGGGTGAGTATGATCTTATTCCTCCTTCCAAATATTTTAAGAATTTGTAAACAACCTTATAACATTTTTAATTCAAAGTTTAAGGACAGATTTGCCCATAAGGAGGGAGTATTAATGGTAAGGCCGTGTATAGCCCTGTTTATACATCTATTGAAGTATTCTTGTATAGCCAATACTTCTACTTTGAAATTAGTTGAGATTGAGCCCAGTACGTTTTAGATATAGCATTTATATCCATATAGGCCCAATCTAAGTGCACCTTTTATTTTCAATCCGTCTATATATCACCCAATATTTGCTGGCATAATTACTGGCCATTGCCCATTTGTGTGTATGCTTAAGAAAATGCGCAAGACTTGCTCACCAAAGACTCCAATGTTTTGTAACTCCATCAGACGTCCAGAAAAGAAAAATGGACCTAATACGATAATATCATTGCATAAAACGTTTGTGAGGTCGCAGTGCTTAGAACCCAGCTCTCCGGTCCTATCCGCCTATTTACCTATGTAATAATAATAATAGAGTATCACTCAATTAATACATGTAGAAAGGACCGTTCGGTGCATATTATTGGTCTCGTAATACCACGTCGAATTGCAGTTAATATCCTATTATTGCACCACTAATTGCTCGGCAGGCAAAGTCATTGAATTTTTCCACGTCTTACTTCAGGTCTAATAATTTTTTTAAAAAATTTAGCAGCGGAAAGCGGTCGCTGCTATTAAAGTAAATTGAATAGTTTGGTTGTGTAAAATTATCTAAGCTTGTAGTTCAACAGATACTTTATCGTTTTCACTTAAATCAAAGTGGTGTTTTACTCTTCTTTCGATACTTCGGCACTTCCTCTTTAATGGAATCACTAACATTTTGAAAACAAACTTTGTTGATAAAGATTAATAAAAAATATCGCAACGGGACATGTGGATACCATTTATAAATTTCTAATAAAAAAATCATATCGACATTACGAAAATAATCAATAAATTTAGCCTGTTTATTCTAAATACACTTAATCGTCTTAATTTAGTGCAAATTGCAACCTGTTTCAAATATATTTCTTCAAGTTGAAGCACATTATCACAATTAATTTTATACTGGCGATTTTGCTAGTTGTTATTTCATCCAATCATGCTTTTACTACTTAATCAATAAATCTTGTTCAAAGACTTTAAACATATTAAAGATAACAAAGCATTCGTTGCTAAGTAAGAAGGCTGCATTTAATTGTGGTCATGACCAACCGGCAGAACGCAAATATAAAAATTATATTGGATACTTTTACTCTCCCATTTCAGCGGACGGAGTCTGTATATTTATTTAGGAGCCGCAAAATCAACCACTAGACATCTGTGGCTGGACTCTTCCAGAATTGGACATGACTTCAATTAATTTTTATGGGCTGTGGAAATTCGATTCACAGTTCCCAAAGGAGAATGCACAGAAAATTTAGGCCGAATCAGCTGCGCATAATTAAAATGAAGAAAGGGGTTTCACGCTGAAGTGACGTAATTTTTCGAACCCTGAGTTTATATTTGTGCAAAAACCGTGAACTGGAACTGAAGCCATCCATTTCATAAATGGGATTTCGTATTTGTACATAATGTAGTAAGGCGAACTATATATATATGCGCCTGCGCAGTCGAATTTCATTTTATTTTTGCAGAGGAAGTCACGTAGTTAATGAGACTGTGGGGCTGGATATAAAAGTAAAATTTCGTGCAGTTTGAAGCTTCAGAATTTGCATTTCTCTCATGAAACCTACAAGATATTTTTATGCATAGCATAAATTGTCCGATATTCAGTTATGCCTACATACGAGAAGGAGTTTTGCAATTTGACTCGGATTGAATGTAAAATGTTTTTCTTTAAATATGCCCCAGATAAAAAGTTACCACAAACGTTTAATTACTTTATAATTATGCATGCTCCGCACAGATGATATCATGTACATTTTTTTTCTAAGTCATCGCGTGGGAAAGTTGTCTAAAATACATACATATAAATGTACTCTGTTGTACAATCTTTATTTTACCCCTGAAGTTGGTTGCATGTATGACTGAGCCAAAATTGAAAATATGTTTTGAATAAATACTGACAAAAGAATAAATTAATTATATTTAATGAAGATGATGAAGGCATTCTGTTAACAATACGCTCCGATTAAAAAACATATTTCGGCGTATTTGCATGAAGTATAAACATCCAGAATTATCCAAGACATTTTCGTTCTTGAGAAATCTTTCTAAACTATTGCAAAGAATGTGTTGCGACAATCTTATTAATTCTACTGAATCTTATGTGCAAAGTAATCCAAATAGGTTTTGGGCTTTTAGTAAAAGCCTGACCAAACTCTTATCCTAAAAAAATGAAACTTGGTGACAGTATATCCGCCTCACCAATCCAGACTTACGAAATGTTCTCGCGGCATTTTAAATCGGTATAACCTCTCAAAGCTCGTGTTACTAATAATTTATGCAATTCATTAACTTACAGAAACGTTAACTGCATTCAATTATATCATGTTACGCCTCAGAGTGTAGCAGGTGTAATCAATCAACTTGATATTAATAAAAACCCTGGTCTTTATGGTAGACCCAATATGTTTTATAGAAATTGTGCTTCGACAATTGCGGAACCTATTAGTGAATTGTTTAATATATATATTAATCAAAGGATATAACCTACGATTCTGAAAGTGTGTTTTCTTACACCAATATTTAAATCAGGAGGCCCTAAATTAATTTTCAACTATAGACACCAATATCAATTTCAAATAGTTTGGCGTTAATATTTGAAAAAATTACATATAATCAACTATTCCTTCAATCTAAAAATTTGATTAACCAAAATCAACACGGTTTCTTTCCGGGACGATCTACAACCTCAAACCTGACTACGTTCACAGACATCGTAGCGGTTGCATTGGATCAGGTCAAGCAAGTGGACTCTATTTATACAGACTTCTCTAAGGCCTTTGATAAAATTCAACACAGAAAATTACTCATTAAAATGGCCTCCATAGGCTTGGGTAAGAACACCATTTAATAGTTTTCCTCATATTTAGATGGACGACACAGCGTTGTGGTTGTTAATGGGCTCGCATCTCTGGGCTTTGAGCAAACTTTAGGTGTTCCCCAGGGTTCTATCATCGGTCAATTTATCTTTAGTATTTAAATAAATGACCTTCCAATAAATCTGGATTCCAATTGTCTGCTATACGCAGACGATGTTAAAATTTTTCGTATTATTAGTAATTTTGAAGATTGTACTCGATTGCAAGAAGACATAACTAAGTTTGAGAAATGGTGTGTCGAAAACTATTTACCATTAAATATAAATAAATGTAAGCAAGTTTCTTTCAGTCGCAAAAGGGACACTATCAAATTTGCATATAAGCTATGTAGTACCGCATTAGAAAGAGTTTCTGAAATTAAAGATCTGGGAGTGGTTTTTGATGATAAATTTTTGTTTGTTTTTTGTCATATTAATTACATTGTAAGTAAATCCTTTAACCCTTATGTAAGCGACGTGGTACAAATGTACCAATCGTAATTGTTTTAACGGAAATTCACGTGGAAGGTGCCATATATCGAAATGAGCTTCCAGTTCTTCTTCAAATTGATCAAAACGAAACATTTAATTTGAAAAGAAAAACGAAAACTTTATCAGAAATATTCTATTTTTTTGGTCTAAAGCTATTACCTCTTATAGCGAGCGACGTGGTATATTTGTACTAAAGACTGAGATAAGGAGATATACATATAAAACATACGACAAAGCCAAAGGAAATAGTTTTTATATTAACGTTTATTGAATTATACTTTAATTATAAAACAAAATATAATGTACAAGTACAACATTTTACAATGGAACTTGAGTTCTGGACACAAACGGGACGATTTCACACATTACATGTCTTCCTAGTTTTTCGGTAACTCTTTGATGATCGGCATAAATAACATGTGCCATCGAACTCTTGACGTTTGCTGGGCTTTCCCTGGGCTGTACCGAAGCAGTGCAAAGTCTTTCCCAGCATACGTTCAATCCCAGACTTAGTCGGGAAGTGTTGGAAGACGCGACGATTTTGTGATCGTGACTCAATGGGTGAAATTGCCAGATTTTTTCACAGATCCCTCAGGAATATACGGCGACTATCGGTGTTCCTTACACACATGAGGTAATTCTCGGAACAAGTTATGTAGGCTGCAAGCCCTCCTATATCTATCACAACATAAAACAAATCTATACAATCGTTTTGTTTTCGCATTGTGAAATAATGTGTGACCATTTTATTCATGTTGTCAATGACACCTTTAACACTGTTGTATGTAGTAGTGTATAATATCTGGTTTGTTTTTTAGGTCACTTGCTTCATCTATGTAGTACATTGTTGATAAGAGTATTACCATAGACGGCACAAGATCTAGATGTCGCATGGCATACTAGAACAGAGTATACAGATTGTGAAATGGGTAGTGCATTCTGGAATGGGCCACAACGCGGTTTAGAGTACGCGGAAAACAAATTTTTTTTTTACAGCAGTTTTGTATTCGTTAAATCGACCTTCCAAAGCTTCAGATACGAAAAAAAATTAATCACTCGACGTATATATCATTCCGGAATGGACCATCCACCCATATAAATTTTGTATACTTTTTTGGTACTGCATGCGACATCTAGTTCTTGTGCCATCTATGGTATTACACTTCTTTTTTCTTTTTTTTTTTGGGAACGTATGAGCAAATAGTGGTATTGTTTGTACTAAATCCAAACAGAGACGACAGAGGTTCCCGTGATTTGTTAGCAAACATTTGTGAGGGTATATATTGCTTATTTTTCTTCAGTGTGTCCACTACGCTGAGATTGTATGACAGCAAAGTCCATCTAGCGGCAGTATCGTAATAAGGTTATCCATGTTCGATAGCGATATTAATATCGTTGTTTTTAAACCTATGGCACAAACCTTTGACAACACGCTCTCCTGGATTAATTTCATGTCCTGTTGCTTTTTGCCAGTATGAATTTGGCAACATAGTGGATAGGAATTTTCTACATCACACGCCCATACATCTTGATGGCGTATTTTGCAGACTTAGACGGAATATATTATGTGAATTTTCTGTGTCCTCGATTGCAACCCGATTGCTCCTACGTTATCTTGTGCTAGAAGTTGTAAAGTTTCTGTGGTACATTTGTACCACGTCGCTCATAATCGGAAAATTTCATACCCGCTCACATGAGGGTTAAATTGCTTGGATTCATTTTCAGAACCTGTAAATCTTTTAAAATATCTTTCTCCCATGTTGCATTGTTCAATTCCCTCATACGGCAGTTTATTAGATTACGCGACCTCTGTGTGGAACCCTTTTTAAAAAATATATATTTAGCAGTTGGAACGACCATTAAGGAAATTTACAAAATTTCTTTTTTTTAAACTGTTTGGTTTAAGTGCAATTGAATATCCTATACGCCTTTTATTACATCAATTGAAAAGTGTAGGATGTACATGGATGAAATATTTTTGTACAAAATCTTACATGGTTATCTGGATAGTCTGCGGCTGCTTTCCGAAATAAATTCCCATATACCCTCAAGACCATCACGAGTCCCGCCTTCAACATTTAGCTTGGTGACTGCTAAAATAAATTTAAGAACTAAATCACCACTATATAGACCTCAAAAGAATCAACACGTATTCTTTAATCACATAGACATTTTCGGTCAGTATATTAGTGAGATAAAGTGTATTCCCTCGACCTGATACAACTGATCATTCTACTCCCACATTTTTCATTATGTATGTATTATGCTCTGTTGAATTTACATTTATATTTTAGTCATAGTGCAGTAAGACAAAATTTATTTCATAATTTGCCTCCATTCTCATAATCAGAATTTTTCTTTTTTGTAAGAATTAGGTATATTTTCATTTTTTTTTTACGTTTTGCTTTAGGACTTTTAGAATTTTTCGCTTTTTTCTCTTTTTTTCTTCTTTTGTTTTCATTAGTTTTTATTATTGTTATTTTTCAATCATTTAACATTCCTTTCAGTTATTCCTCTGTTGATTAATTAGAACTTGCTTTTTATTTTATTCTTCTTAATTTTGTATTACTTAATTTATTATTTTTTATTTAACGGTAGTTATATAAATGGATTTAATCTGTATACTATCGTCTGAACTTATGAAATGTATAAATAAATAAATAAATAAATATTATTTTCGCTAGATACTTTAAAATTATGGGAATCAGTGAGAGCATTTATTGGATTAGTCTGTACATGAATATCGCCCAGTCCGCAGTTGTTGATAGTTTGATCAAGTCTTCGACAAACTTCTACGGGTGCTTCGGTAACAAACTCTTAGGTTACATTTACCAACCTTCTGTAGTTGCCATAAAAATTGTACTTTTTTCATTCCTTCTGATTATCTACAGGTGTATCAATTTTGGTGTTGTCTCAAAATCAATCATTCTTATATTTCACCACTGCCTGTATAATATAACAATATTAACAATGTACTCATGATTCTATAAATGTAAGCTGTCCCTAAGTGATATGATATAAGCTATGAATTTTTTTTTTAATTTTCAATTCCAGTATTAAAATTGTTTTAATCGTCCACCTATATTTCTCCTAGTTTGGACGGCATCCGGGGAGCGTCCGGACAGAGTTTTCTATACTGTCCGGGGTTTTAAAATTTTGGAAACCAATTAAATAAAAATTTAAGTTTTGTGTATACTGAACGTGTACGGTGTAGTTGATAACGCCGATTCGACTCTAACTCAAGCTCTTTTTTTTTTGTCCCTGCCAGACTTACCCCAGTACTGAAGTTAGCAGACGACTATTGCTTGTGTAACTTGCGTTGTGTGCCTGTGCTTTATTTTATGTACCGCGCGCCCCACACCCAATATAAAATCTCAATCTCTATACTACAGTGCGTCAAATCATGCAAGTAAAATAATTGTAAATACCAGCATGCAAATACGGGAAGTATCCCAATTTGGAGACATTTCACGAGAGAAAAAGATATCCCATAAAAAGGAGACCTCTGTATTCATAAAAATTAAAATAAACAACAAGGAAAACGAAAAGTATTGCAATTGTGTATGCTACTAAGAACATACTGTTCCTAGGGATAGTGGCAGTGTATAACTTTTACAACAATTTTATAAATTTCACTGGATGTTCTCGCCTAATAAAACTTAGAATACTCCATGGACTGCAATTAAAAACAGTTTTTCTTTTACAAAACAAAAACATGAAAATTGTTAGATTAGTGGATGAATTTACAAAATTTCAATCAAAATCTAAGCGATCAGACGATCTTTTAACGGCAAATCAACTTTCAAACATCGAATGCTCATTTGCACACCGAGGTATTTAAGATTGCACAATATTTTTGTGCATATCAGCTCATAATGCCATCAAAGGGAAAGGGAGTGTGTTAACAATTTCTCAACGGTAAATCAAAAAAAGAAACCCACTGTACATACAAGCGGCTTTGCCCCTAATCAAGACAAAATTTTAATTGTGTTGATTTTTATAAATTTTTAAGGTAAAGATATACGGTGAGAGTCCTGTGCTCTCTAGTCTCCGGTTTACAGAATCTAAAAACTCCAGAATGTTTACACGGCAAGAGACTTTTCTCTCAAATTATAAAATTAAGTCTATGAAGACCATAAGAAAAAGTCTGTAGAAACACGAAATTTGGACTCTACAGATCTCCAGAGATCTGTGTTAATTTTCAAGAAAGAGATTATTAGACAGAAAGAGATATGCAACCATTTTACGGCCTTAATAATAAAACAACGAATTTGTGTAATTTTTTTTGTTTTTTTTCAAAAATAACCAGACCTCTGTTGACGAAATATTTCACTTCCTTAAATTCATTACTACCCCAACTTGAAATTTTAATAATTTACTAACAACAGCATTAGTATTTTCATACCCAACATGATGAAATAATAGATGGGGTATACTAAGATTGTCATTCCGTTTGTAAAAAAAAACTAGTGGTAGGGCTAAATATATTGAACACCCTCGCATAATATTAAAAATTATTTTCATTTTTGCATGTCCGTCCGTCTGTCTGTCCATCTGTCTCTCCCTACGATAACTCGATAGCGCGTGAACTTAGAAAGTTGAAATTTTGCACTCGGGCTTTAAGAAAATAAAACGAAAATTTAAGTTCGAAAATGAGAGATATTGGGTAACTCCTTCCCCTTAGTGGGTTTGCCATACAAAACTTTCGTTTTTCACTAAATATTTTGACACTACCTGAGAATTGATCAACGCAGAGAGCTGTAATTTTATACATAGCGTTTTCATAGAAATAGTAGTTTCAAAATGGGCTAAATCAGGCAGGGTTGTTAAAGAATGTATTATTTCTGAGCTGCATTCCTACATATAAATTTTTTCATTAAAGTGAACGTCTTGGAAGCTGCAGTAAAAGTATTTTTAAAGAATTGGAATTCTTCCTTTTAGAAAAAGAATGCATTACTTTGAGCTGCCTTACTCTGGAATGCATTGCATTCATTGAAGTCTGTGTGAATTCACTTGCATTCATTTGCATTCACTTGAATTCAGTGAAATTATTCCATGAAATTATTTTGTGATTAAGAATAAAAGAACAAATATAGAACTTTTGAGTATTTTTTTTAATTGAGTGGAATGCATTCCAGAGTAATGCAGTTCAAAGTAATGCATTCTTTTTCTAAAAGGAAAAATAATGCATTGGGCAATATTTTTTTGAGGAATGTGGAGTTGTATTTCCTAATTCATAATTCTGAAGAGGAATGAAAAAATACAAAAAATGCATTCTTCTTTCCTTTGAATTAAAACCAAAATGAGCTGCATTATTTAACAACTCTGAAATCAGGTGATCCCTTCTTGGTGTTACCATATAAAAATTTAGGTTTTTTAATATATATTGTGAAAACGATCAGTCCTAGACTGTGGCCATACAAAATTACATACGGGCATTTATCTAGCGTATCATGAGAATTGGTCTTATACCAATTCTAGCATTTTTACTTGTTTTTCTTATTAAAAGTATTCTTTATATAACTTTCTCTGAAATAATCTATGACTATGTGACAGGTATTTGGATCCAAAGTTATGATTTCTTTAATATAACTACAGGCATATGTAGTAACTACACATACCAAAATCGGAAAGTTTTAAGGATTTCAAAGTCAGTTTAAATTTAGTTTAATTCGGGAAGCATGCATAGCAGGAGAAAAAACTTCACTTTTAGCAAAATAAGAATGTTGGGAAAGTGCAAATTTTGTTCTATTTTCTATGGAATAACCCTATAATAAATTAAATAAAAATTAACAAAAAACTTTACCGAACTCACTCCACACAAATAGTCTCCGGACATGAAAAATGAGCCAACTTCGAAGACCAGAGACCAAACATGGAAACCCGATTGATTTGAAATATCTGACGGGAGACCAGCGTGGCGACCAAAAGGATTTCCAGTGATTTGGTCTCTCAGAGATTTTGCCGTCTCCAAAGTATATACATGGCTCTCTGGACCTCCAGAGACCGAGAAAATGATCTCTGAACCGGAGGTTAAGATCTCTCGCCATTTAGCTTCACCTTTCCTGAGCAAGGAAGCTATTTTGAAGGCTATATGGCGAACTAAAAAGTATAAACTCCAGTTCACGACTACTATACGATACGTGCGATATTTTAGTGAGCTCTTGCTCTTCCTATAGATTTATCTCTACTTGTGACTAGTTTTTATCGCGCGATACGTTCACAAGGTTGACAGCGGCCTCAAATTAATTTGTTTAGTTTTGTGGTGGCAAGGAGATATTAGTGCGAAATTTACATATATTTATATTTTTATAGAATAGAAGAGCATTTATTAAAAAACCTCAGTTTATGCTACGTCACAAACGTTAGGTACGTCGAGTTTGAAATAGATAACAGTATTATATCGAATAAAAACAAAAGCTTAGAAAAACAACAAAAGTGCAGCGAACAAACTCATTGCAGTAGAAATTATCAAGTAATGGAGGTAATAACGAGATAACAAAATCAGATTACATAAAGTAACATAAGTATAAAGTATACAATTATACTAATTAATGTATTAAACCTTAAATACAAAGGTATTAAATAATAGATTATAGAGCTATAAGAAAAACGATAAATCAGAGCAGGGTATCCCAATAAACTTCTATATTTCTCCTCTTTTACCCCATCCATCTCTTCTCCTTTTTACCTTTTTTGCTCTCCTCCTCTCTGCATCCTCATTTCTTCTCCTTTTAAGAACGAGCGTTGAGGGTTAATAGTAAATTTACCAGGGAGAGAAGATTGAGAAGAGCAACCTGCGTGGGAAGCAGATGATGAATCATACAGGTTTTGTTGAGAAGCTAGTGTCAAAAGTTGTTGTCCTAAAGCGAGCGTGAATCGATCGTATTGGAAATTGGAAGAGACGTCCGCAGACTGCCTGTATATATATGTTTTCCTGTGTCTGCTTGAGACACGCAGAATGAAGTTGGCTCGTTTAAGTTTCAGGGCTAGGTGGAGAAGTTCAAGCTCATCCGTGTCCAAATCTTCGTTAACAAAGACTCTTGCATCAGAGCTGCCGGGAACAATGGAGTTAAGTGTAATTGGCTGCGAACGAAGTTGCTTGTTGTAAGCCTTCCTTGAAGAAACGAATAAAGCCTTTAGGTTTCCTGAGTTGGGGTTTCAAGGAGGATGGGGGCGTCTGAAGGGCTCCGTCTTCTCAATGGTTTGGTGGAAGCTCTGGTGAAGACCCACACTGGCGCATAAAGCTGGCAGCAGATGCTCACAAGTGCTAAAACTAGCTTCAGGAATATTACTGAGAATTAATGTGCGCCTCTTGGTACTAATCCGAGAGTAAGATTTGAGTATTTCAACGTCTTTACTCAACCTCAAGATAGCGTGTGATTTGATGTGATCAAGATCCTTGCTAAGCTTCACGATTTCAGAGTGGAGTGAAAGGATACCACTGGACAGCGAGTCAATCTTTGTATTTAGCTCGACAAATGATGTCTGTGAGAAAACACCAGTCTTGCTATTCTTGCCTGGGACAACCGGGGCCTCAGAGTCACAATTTAGGTGAGATTTAGCCGTATCAAGGCAGACGGTGCAAATCCAGTTGACACTCTTGTTTTGATAAACAGTTAAATAATCTACCACAGAGATATTGACACAGACCGAGTGAAACATGCTCAAACAAGCATCACAGCTTATCCAGGCGACAGTCTTCTCATTGCCAACTTAATCGGCACGACCTCAGCGCATACACCACAACAAAAATCACTAAGGCCGAGGAGAGCCTTGGCTTTACAATTAAGTAAATTTTTTCGTTTTAAAACAACTTTTTTCTTCTGTTGTTTAGTAGTTTCGTTAGATGATGTGTGTTCTTCATTCTTTTTATCCTCCAACAAACATATATCTTCTTCTAGTGATGATTCTAAAGCAACTAATTAATCATCATCTGTTAGGACCTCTTCGTCGGATATTGTTTCATATTCAAGAAGAGCAGTTTGCAGCCGCTCCTGTAATTCAGCTTTATTCCCGACTGTGAATAAGCCACGAAATTTTAACTCCCACCTCAGGTCAGTAACCTTTATTTTCAACACATCAGTTTCAGACATGATTTTACAGATGGCAACCCTACCCGAGACCAAATGTCCGGATACGCCCTTGGTTTTGATGTGAAATAAATTTTTCGAAAAAAATTACTTGGAAGTACTTACATTAAAGTGCGATAATCTTCTTAACTACTAAAAAAAGAAAAAGAACATTACATCATATGGTTCGCAAGAGAACGTAGATGAAAATTAATATATATATTTCAGAAAGATTGTGTACCGTTATATAAGTTTTTAGTGAAAATGTAATGATTGACTAAATAATTTTGTGTAAGAGTAAGGTTCGGAATCTATACCGTCGCATGCCATGGTGTTGTTGATAAATGGAGCGTATGAAAATATTACCTCCTACATTTTAAAATTGATCATTTAAAAAAAAATAATGATTTATGGTTACGACTTCAAAGTAGAAAATAAAATATATTAAAAAAACAAAACTCTTAAAATAAATAACTTTTATAAATTAAATGCGCTAAATGGTAAAAAGATATTTTTTTCTTTCTAAATGATATACACAAGTAAAGTTTCATTGCAAAATAAGATTTACTAGAAATCAGTTTAAATGTTAAAATTGAATGTATTAACAATATTTTAAAATTATATTATCCCGTTTGACCTTGAATATTTAAACACTTATCAATGAATTGTGTAAACTTTACAGCTTTTCTTTTCAAGTGCATTAATAAAAGTTTTTCTATTATATTTTATTTTCCTTTTATCTAAGCAGTCCCGACATCAAACTGGGACGAGCCAATTGCCTATTTCTTTCGTATATGTAAATGAGAATCTTTAAAACAAATGTAATAATTCCATCAAATTCATTAGGTTCATCCCAATAAATAAACTTTGTGTTTATTCAAGATTTATATTTATATACATAAATTCTGGCGAAAATTTATTACAAACGAAATCATTAGTTTTTTTACCACAAACGTAAGTACAAAGTTAGTTCATCCAATGATTTCATCTTGAGTATAAAATGTCATGTGGGTGTATACATATTATTAAACGTGAACACAACTTGCATAATTAAAGGCAAAGATTCAACGCAAAAGTTCGCTAAGTTGTTGAAAATAATAAAAATTAGCTCTTTTGTGATCATAACGAGCAGAAACTCAGACTGCTTTCAGGAAAATTTCTGCTATTGTAGTAAAATCTACATTTTGGTCCTTTTTGCAACCTTTTTACACAAAATGTGCAAAGACCATAAAATTCTGCATGCAGCCGGAGGAGTACGTCTGTGCTCTACTTAAAGTACTCTTGCCTTGGCCTGCCCTCTTCGCGATGTTATAAGTTCCAATAACCATTAAAATCTTAAAGAAAAAGTTCTTTTTTCCACCGTTTTTATGTAGTAGCCAGGAATTGCAATGGCAAAACGCAGCAATTTGTCGAAGGCTACGAAAGACCCATTAAAGTTTCAGTCATTGCCACTTTTGTGCTTGTTAATTTACGAAAAGAGCAGAAACGAAAGAAATGAGAAATTAATTTCTTTTTGCACATAGCCATTAAAGGCAAAAATTTAAAAATTATGTCCCCTTTGAAACTGTTCAACAGTCCAGTGCCAGTCCTCTTTGCCCGAAGTATTTAGAGGTTTGTAATGGATGGCATTATTGGCTGGAGATGGAGGAGGAAGAATATGTCTGATAAAAATTTCAGACCGAATATATGTATGGCGGTAAACTGACTGCAATGGCTTGGGTACAATAGGATGTCGTTCATCATAAGGCAATTATTTTGGCGAGCAGAACCCGGTGGAAGTCATTGATGTGATAAATTTTACCATAAAAAGATCATTTTGAATGACTGCAGTCTATATAAGTACTAAAGCGTCACATATCCTATAGCCCTGCCAGTTATGGCTATCAGATGCTACTAGTTATTGTTCACCATTCAGACCATTGCATTTAATATAACTTTTTATACCCTAGATGAAATCATATGGTATACATACTAAGGTTGTCATACAGTTTGCAATGCATAAAAATAATGTCGGTACAGCAGAATGATTTAGACATATATGAAAGGTATTTTGATTTTTGGAAACGAAGTTTTGCCCATCCGTCCGTTTATCCTTCTATCCATCCGTAAGATAACTTGACTTATAAGCCCCATTCACTTTCAGATTATCTGCAAACTGTAGATGGCATCTTTCAGTCTGTTTTCGTCAACCCATTAATATCATATCACGTCTTAGATAAAGTGATGATTAGCGCACACAGTTGCGCCTTCAGTTCATATCGTAAATAATCTGTTCACTTTTATCATGCAATTCGTTTGAGTTTTTAAAATATTTTGCGAAGAAGATAATTGCTGCTCTTATAATAATAGCTGACTTGTCAGAGATACCCTCTACTAGGGCTGCCATCTGTAAAATCATTAAACTAGGACAACAAGTTCGAAAGCCCCGGACATTTTAGCTTGAAACCCGGACATTGATGCTAAATAATGTTCTGCTTTACTTACTAATGAAATAGGTTCAAATTGTTATGCATAGTGTCTCCTTTTTTTTAATTATTATAAAATTAGTCAATTTACAAAAAAACAGTAAAATAAAACGATGTGAATGAACTAAATTAAATCTCTCTTACATTTAGGAACACAAATAAATCTTCTAAAAATTAGAAATACAATTTTACATTTATATTTAGTGTGCCATACAGCTTTCAAAACAACTTCATTTCTCGGGAAAGGTGAAGCTACATGGCGAGAGACCTTAACTTCAAGAGACCACTTTCTCGATCTTAGAGACCCATGCATACACTTTGGAGATGCAAAAAAATCTCTTAAGATACCAAATTACTAGAAATTTTTTTGTTCTCCGGCTCCGATCTCCCGTCGTGTGTTTAAAATCATTCGGGTTTCCATGCTCGGTCTCTAGTCTTCGAAGTTTGCTCATTTTTCGTCTCTAGATTTCCAGAGACTATTGTGTGTTCTGCTGCTAAATTATCTATGGAGTGAGTTTGGCAAGATTTTTTGTTAATTTTTATTTATTTTATCGTATGGTAATTCCATTGAAAATCGAACAAAATTTACACTTTCCCAACGTTCTTCTTTTACTGAAAGTTAAGTTTTTTTGTCGTGCGATGAATACTGCCCGAATTATACAAAATTTGAACTAACCCTTAAAATTTTCCAATTTTTGGTATATGTAGTTACTACACATACCTGAAAGTTATATTAAAGAAGTGATAACATTGAATCCAAATACCTATCACAGATCCACGGTATTTAAATTATTTCAGGGAAAGTTATACAAAGAATGCCTTTTATAAGAAAAACAAGTAAAAAAGCTAGAATTGGTCTAAGATCAATTCTTATGAAGCTGTAGATGAATAACCGTATGTAATTTCGTATGGTCACCTATCTGCACAAGTTTGATTTTTGAAGTAGTTTTTCGCAACTTCTAGAACGGTTCGTTGGAAAGATAAATGATGATGACCAATTTCATAGGATTTCATATTCTGAAGAACTTTTCAGTGCGACTAATCGTTTTCACAGTATACGTACAAATCTTAAATTTTTATATGGCAACACCAAGAATCCGTTCCCCAAATTAGTCCATTTTTGAAATTATATTTACTATTTTCTGTGTACAAAATTTCAGTTCTCTACGTTGGCGCAGTGTGCAAATATACAGTAAAAAACGAAATTTGTATATGGCAACCCTAGAAAAGTGTTACCCGATTTGTCCCATTTTCGAACTTAAATTTACTATTTTTTTCAAGCCCGTGTGCAAATTTTCAGCTCTTTAAATATACGCGTTCCCAACCTATCGTGCGGACGGTCTCACGGACGGCCGGACAGACGGAAGTCTCAACGTGGGATAGTAATGGCTTTAGAGAAGAAAAATTTTTTTGTCAATAGGGGCTGATTATTTTTGAAAACAAAAAATTACACTTTGTTGTGTTGTCCTTTATCCCGTAAAGTGTTTGCATACATTTTTTAAAGCTTTTTCACTTTCTTTCTAACAATGTTTTTCTTGACAATTAACACAGATTTCTGGAGACCAATATAAATTTCGTGTAAGTATACACTTCAAGGAGTGTCTCTAGAGACTTTTTCTTATGGTCTTCAGAACCTAATTTTTTGATCTGATACAAGAGTCTCTTGCCATGTAAACATTTTGGAGATCTTAGATTCTGTAAATCAGAGACTAAAGAGCAAAGGCCTGTCACCGCGTATCATTTTTTTAACAATGTATAAAAATCAACACAATTAAAATCTTTAAAATTAGATTTTGTTTTGATTAGTGGCTAGGCCGTTTATATGCTCAGTGAGTTTCTTTCTTTCATCCACAGTTGAGAAATTGTTAAAACACTCTCTCTTCGTTGGCATTATGAGCTGGTACGCTTAAACAGACTGTGCAATCTTCAATACCTTGGTGCACAAATGTTTTAAAAAATTAAGCCAATGTTGATTTGCCGATAAAAGTTTTCTTATCGCTTAGATTTTGACTGAAATTTTGTAAATTCATCCACTCATCTATCAATTTTGTGTGATCAATTTCCATGTTTTTGTTTTGTAAAAAAAACTGATTTTTAATTACAGTCCATGGAGTGCAAAAACATCCAGTAAAAATGATTAAATTGTTGTAAAAATTATACACTATGCCGAGGAACAGCATGATTTTAGTAGAATGCACATGCCTACACTTCCCCTTTTCGGTAAAAGTTCCGATGTTTCCTCCTTTTAAAAATGAGTTTTACTTTTTATTAAGTTATCCCATCCTTATATTACATACTTTTTGTTTTTTTTTGTTGTTTTTGTAAATTTTTATGTCTTTTTTTCTCTCGTGAAGTATCGCCAACTTGGGATATTTCCCGTATTTGTACGGTGGCATTTACAATTATTTTATATACGTGAACAGACGGAATGTAGTATCGAGATTTTACATTGGTTTTGGAGGGGGGGGGGGGTACATAAAACAAACACAGGTACACAAGGCAAGTTACACCAGCAATTGTCGTACTGCCAGCTTCGTTACTGAGCTAAGACTGGCTTGGACCAGAATCGAGAACTTGAGTGAAAGTCGAATCGGTCTGACTGTCGGCATTATCAACTACACCGTACATACACAAAAAATTAAATTTTTGTTTAAGTGGTTTCCAAAATTTTAAAACCCGGATAGTATATAAAATACCGCCCGGACTTTCCCCGGACGCCCTTCAAACTAGAACATATCCGGGGAAACCTGGACGGATGGCAGCCCTACCCTGTACTAGTGAAGAAAAAAACATTTCACGGTGAAAGATTAGTTGCTTTACAGACAAACCATCTTACATTTGAGATTATTAATATTTTTCCTAGCCGAATCAGTAGTAGCTTTCATACACTAGGTATACTACGTTTGCTGCTGGAGCAAAATGCATTGGACACCCATGCCTAATATTACAAGTTATTTTGATTTTTGCATATCCGTCTGACCGTCCTTCTATCCGTCCATCCGTCTTAGAAAGCTGAAATTTTGCACACGTTCTTTTAAAAAAAATGTAAATTTGAGTTCGAAAATGAGACTAATCACATAACTCCTTTGCGGGGTTGCCATTCGAAAATTTCGTTTTTCAGTATACAGGGTGATTCAGATCAAGATACCTTCCGGTATACCACGCGATTCCTTGAGGTAAGCTGATAAAAAAATTGTTCCACATACTTCTATACTCTTATTTAGTATTTAAGCGGAGTAATGCGGCGGAGCGCCATCGTGCATAAAGTACATCTCGCTCCTAAGGGAAAGCGGAATATACTCATCCAACATGTCTTCTAAATCATGTTTTAAAAAGGAGAGGTAAGTGGTACTAAGATTACCACTACCTTCCGAAAATTATAACCAAAGCAATTGTGGGTCCAGTCATAAAAGACCCTACGTACCTACCTGTGATTATTGGGTTAATGCAATTTTATGATCTGGCTTGAATCTGCCAATAAACCTCCAGTACTAAAACTGATTCAGGTATTGGTATGCGGTTTTTTTTCCCAGTGAAAGAGGGTAGTAGGGGCATTATTAACAAGCAATAAATTTGGGTTACATGGAAGAAAGTTTTTGAAATAAATAACGGATTTATGAAATTTGTGTGTAAAAAAAATCAAAATTTTGGAAATATTTCAGAATAATTTAAAGATGTTTAATTAACAAATACAGAGGAATACACTTTTCGACAGCTACTATTCTTGGCTATTTAATAAGTCAACAACAACCAAAATCTATAGGGTGGTTCAAAATTTATACTCATTTATTCCCATCAGGGCTCACAAATATTGTCGAAATCTTCAACTGGCCACAACTCTTAAAGGAAGGTTTCTAAGTGCGGGGGGGGGGGGGAGGGAGGGGTATGTGGAACAAAATTTTGATCAGCTTACCTCAAGGAATCACATGGTTGATCTGAATCACCCAGTATATGCAAAAAACCACTTCAACAAGCAGATTGTTGCATAGAGGGATGACCATACGAAATTACATAAAGGCGGGCATCCTTCTAGGGTATCATAAGAATTGGTCTTAGACCAATTCTAGCTTTTTACTTATTCTCTTGTGTCGGAATAAGAATCATTTTTTACTTTCCATAGTGCAGAATGTTTCCTGTACTCTTCATTGAGCTCTGAACGAAATGTTCCACTTCTATCCACATTGGCAAAAAATGAGAAAGCACAATTATCTGACGAAAATGCCAAACTGAAATGAAAATAATGGATTGACGATGAAATTGTACACTTTGTATGTAGTTTACAAATATGTAGCTCTGTTATCTGAAGATGCATGTGGTGTAAATTATCTATAGATTTCATGGACTCCCGCTAAAATTCATTCTACAATTTTTCTTCACTATGAAAATGAAATCCATTCGCTTTCCTTTGCGGTAGTTGGCATTGTTTTACTTGTACCTTCGTACAGCAAGATCAGTAAAGTTCCCATCAGAATTAAATATGACTCAAGGTGCAAGTTCACTCTCAGTCAATTACTTCACTCGTGGCAGAATAGCTTGCGTCAACATCTATTTCTACAATCTCTGCACGAGCGGGCGTATCTGGTTAAGAGTCCTTAATGTCCACAATGAGATCTACATTGATGTGGATAATATAATCGATAGGTTTTCCAAATCAAACCGAAAATTGGATCTTGTGATATAACGTAAATACGATTAAAAAAAAAATTAAAAGCGACTTTTTCCTCCCTCTCGAACATTTTAGTTCTGACCTCCTCTAGGCTACAGGTCTGGATATGCGCCTAGGTCGCACAGGTTCAATGCTCAAAAACGAGCTCTTAATCTTATTGACGACGCAACGGGGTTAATGACATCGCATATTATTTTAGTTTAATTCCTATTCGTAATACTCGCACTACAAACCAAGTCTATTGCTTTGCCTTGACAATAATTCGGACATACAGTGCAAATTCGATATTCTTTCTTATTCCATACTGTGCGAATTGGGATGAGTTTACCATCCTCTGTCTTTCTTCACGCTTAAAATATGTGAAAATTGTGCGACATATTTCGGCACTTGCGCCGCTCTTATGTTTTGTCTGATCACCTGTTTCTTCTTCTCGCCTTGCTGTGTTGCATCATAAGCTATGCCCGAGCAGGTTTGGATCAGCTAGGGATCTGTGATATGCACCCCGCGCCCTTCCCCCTGAAGACCAATGAAAAAAATTGCAGTATATCTTCTGAAATTTTCTAACAAAATTAGTCAATGTGCAATAAATCTATTCTACTGCACTTTTGGTAAAACAACCCAAAAATTTCTGGAAGCGTTCAGCTTGTTTTTCGGTCCAATTTACGTCGTGGCTGTTGATGCCTATAGAGAAAATAGGAAGTGCAAATACCCGTAAAATTCATAAGCGTGACTTTTCTCTGCGTGTTTGAAGCAGGACAGAGCCTATTCAGGTGAAAGCGATGGAAAATTTGTTTTAATTGAAAACAGCTGCTAAAGGCTCTTTGGTAAGTCTTCGATGTAAAGACGGCGTGTTAGAATATTATCGGAGTGGAAAAACAAACATTTAAAGAAGCAATTGTAACCCCAAATTGCAGAGATTCAGAGAAACTACACAACGTAAGCAAATCATTTTTGTATTGAATTATTACACAGGAACAGATTTATTTGAGAATAAATTTTTCTTTTACTATTTCGTTAAATGCGCGAACTATTCGAATGTGGAACAAACTACCATCTTCTGTTTTTCCTCGGGCTGATAATGATAATCTGCGAAGTGTAAAGAGTGACATATATCAGTACCGCCGCCATTTTTCTCATGTTCCCTAATCCTTTCCCTAACTCCTTCCTGCCATGCTGTGCTTTGCATTAAATATCCCTTGAGCATGGCCTACACTGAAAGAAAAACCTTAGTCAAATTGACAAAATCAATAAAAGAGCTATCAATATACATCCAACAAAAAAGTTTATCAAATTGAAAATTGATTACCACACATTTTTGTAAAATAAAATTTCATCAAACTTTTTATCATATTAACATAACTTTTTGTCAATTTAAACAAATTTTGTTTTCAAAATGACAAAAATTTTCTTTCGCTATGATGAGGCATTTTTCATCCTGAAAATAAAAATCTTCAAATCAACTAAAAGGTTATTCAAATCAAATAAGTCCCTTTTTCAATATGAATAATATTTATTATAATGAAGATATTCTTTATCGAACTTTTAATCATATTGACAAAACTTTTCGTCAATATGAACAAATTAATTTTTCGAATTGATTCGTTTTTATCTCGCTTTTGCTGAAATATTTGTTAACACGAGTTACTTGGAATCAAATTAAGCTCTTATGAAAACTTCAAAATATTTATTTATATAGCATAATTCCAGTTAGCCGTGATGTGATCCAGATCAAGATAGAATTCATATATTACCAACAATGAATGATCGGGATCAAATCATATCATTTATGACAGTTGGGTACGAGCCGGATGTCGGAGATATAAGTGGTTGAAATGAAAAAGTTTGTGGATGCAAAAGAGAAATTCTTTGTAAGAGCTACATTATTTAAGAAGAAGAACAATTTTGTCGACAAATGTAACTTCTTATGCTCTAAATGCTTATATTGCTTAAAGTAATGAAAGAGCTACACCATAAATAAAACTAGTAATTATGTTTCATAAGTGTACATATATATATTAAAAAATTATCAAAACATGTCGACATATAATATGACCTATGCATCTATAACTAAAAGTATAACAAAGAAATTTCAGTATTATTATTGATTTTAGTGAAAATGAAAAGTTCTATTTTATTTCAAATTATTGAAAATCAATTTAACTAAATTCTAATGTCTTAATGTAACAAAAATTTACCAACTATCATAAATGAGTTTTTCGAGTACCTACTTAATAGAAAATTTCAAATGAATTTTTTTTCCGTTTTCTACCCTGACCTGCTTTACCGTTCGAGTTATAACTGCATGAAGAAGGTATAATATACAGGCATAGCGGGCATCTGAAAAATTATAATAATACATATTAGTTTTTGAAGTTATTTTAATTATTGTGTATTTAATATATTTACTTACTTTCCAGTTAGTGATGTCTTGCTTTTTAGTTCGGAGAAAACAGCAACGCAACTTGTGTCTTTAAGTTTTTGTTCAAAAATTTGCATAAGTTTTTCGCATATGATCGGAAACTCATATATAAAACTGCATGCATCCGGGTACATACTCCTGAAGTCTATAACGATCTGTAATGATGTGGAGTTTTGAGTTTGAGTGAAATATTGCTCCATACTCAAGTTAATGAATGCACACATTTCAATGGATTTGAATGAATATAAAAAAAAAACTTCTGTGCATTGCTGCAGCTGAATCACATATTATCTTGCTTTATTTAATTTTTTTTTCATTGAGGCAATTAAAATGTTTATACTCAAATAAGAAATATTACACTGAATAAATAGAAAACTTACCCATTAAATAATCCATTAATTTACACTTCTTTATCAGATCCACATCTAAATTCATTTCTTTAATTAAAGTTTCAAGTTCACAGCACATTATATCAAATCACTTTTGCAGTCGCACTTCTAAAATCATCCCACTGGCACAAAAGACGAGTACAAAGTCACGTAGAGATAAACCGTTGTAGTTAAACAAAAACAATTATTAGACTGAAAAAAAGATCAGTAGAACTGACAAAATATTACCAATTGGATAAATTTTTTCTTCAATATGAAAATATATTATCATTTTATCCAAGTTTTGACAAAAATCTTTCAATATGATAAAAAAACATTTTACGAGAACTTTATCAGTACAATAAAACTATTTTCGATATGATAAAAATATTTTTCGACTTAGACAAAAAAGTATAATATATTTTTTCAATTTGATAATTAAGATTTTTCGATTTTTACATCAAAATTAAGCTATAAAATTTTAGCAATTTAATCATATATTTTCAAAATTAGTTAGTGAAACAAAAATTCATAGTAATCCTGAAATTTTTTTGTTAATATAACAAATAATTTTTCTTAGAAATTAACAAATATGATTTTTCAATATTACCTACAATATTTCTTTCAGTGTAATAATATAAAAAAAGAATAGTTTTACTAAAATACTTAGCCCAAACGTTAAATAAAAACAAAAAAATTCTTACAGAAATGGAGTGGTCGGTCTGTTTTGCTTCAAAGAATGCTGATGCACTTTAAAACTTTGAAACATTCGAAGTCTTGGTATGCGTGAATATATTCTGTATTCCTACAAAAGATAACAACAGAAAAATCACTCTTGGTTAAACAATAACTGCAACCAGGTAATAAAAGCGAAAGGGTTTGCTTATCACACCTATCAATTGCATCCACATCCAGAACTGAAACAAGGCTACAATACTGCATGGAACACCTGCAATTAAATTATCCATATCAGAGAGAAAAATTGCCTTTTGACTAGAATGTTAGACAAAATAATTTCGCAGGCCCCAACAACAGAAAAGGTTTCTGGTCCCTGGTCAAAAACATCAGGAACAACTTAACCTCAATACCATCACTACTTAACGATGGTGATGTGCTTGTTTACTCCCTGAATAAAGCTACTATTTTGGTAGCTAGATTCGCTTCGAATTCTTGTCTTCCACCTACTTCACAGACACCTGTTTTGCATATCCCGTATAGATGTGTACAAGAGCCAATACACATCAATATGAGAGATGTGCTCAAGGTCCTTGAGGAGATCAACGTCTCCAAAGAAGAAGATACTGATGATTTCTCGCTCCTGTTAATTAAAAGCTTGGGTAAAATTCTGCGCAAATTATTCCACTTGTCTTATTCGATAGAAAAATTTCCAACTACTTGCAGACTAGCTGAAGCTGCCGTTCAATCTGACAACCTATTCCCAATAAAGGTGGAGGTAGCGATCCCTCAAAGTATCGGACAATTGCTATCACTTCGATTCTTTCAAACAATTTTGAATCTATTATTAACTCCAAATTAATGAAGTATCTAGAAACTAGTCAACTCATGAACGATCACCAATATGCTGACATTTCTTTTCCTACAGATCATTGGAGGCGTAGTTTACACATTTTTTTTTTGAGTCCAAAATCATTACCCTAGATTGCGTCTGTTAAGCCCCATTCCCGTTTCTATGATTCATAATTTCATTAATTTTGCTAAATTGCGTGAAATTGCATAAAATTAGGCGCGATTTCTATTGTTATATTAGCAAAATTCATGAAATTATGCATCATAAAAATGGTAGCATTTAGGTAGGTACATGCGCAGGATCAAATGAAAGGTAACATTCAGAGGTCTCGAAATCTTGCAAGAAAGTGCTATCCTTATCTTGCCTTTTAGCGGGAAAATCGTTAAAATTGAAAAAGAAATTGCAAAATTTTCCAACTTTTTGACTTTACGTCCTATAACTGCCTATGGAAAGCGGGTAGAGAGGTGGTTGGGCATTTGCTGGAAACCGTAGACGCCTTACTATCACCTGAGGTGTAAGTCACCTTCATAGGGTGTATAACAAGAAAGTTACATGGTATTAGCATAAAAAGCACCCAAAATCACAAAACCCCCTACCGCCCACACCGTGCATTTCGGGTTCACCTCCATTACAATTTATTTCTCGAAATTGAGTGAGGAATCCCGGGTATAAAAGAAATGCGGTACGTATGGCACACCCTATATACAGACTTTAATCAAGCCCACAGACGGTCTATTACTAAGTATTTCAAAGACCTCTACCCGTAGATTCCTCATTTTGTCTTTGAACTGACACTATTTTTTGTATATTATGTGTCACTAATTCCATTTACTCAATCATTGATATTTTCATGCTTACACCTTTTGGACGCATAGTACATAGCCACCTGGATCTGTTATCCGAGGCTCTTATTCAGTTTATTGAATAATTTTTGTTCACTATCCTATGTGATTAGCCTACAGTAGCTATCCAATAACTGGAATCTGTCATGCCTAAAAATTTGGATGGAATGTGCAAATCTATCGTTTTCTGGTACAGGAAAGCGATTTAATTAATTAAATCTTGATTTTGAGAAAACTTCTTTTAGGAGTATACTAACAAGATTGGTATGCCGACTTAAAGTTTTGAATCAGCTGACATTACGAAAAGTTCGAAAATTACGTTCCCTAAAACCGGCCCCCAGATATAAAGGGAAAAACTAATTTTTTGGTATTTTCTTCACTTCAAAATGTATGTACACATGCACCTCAATGAATGAAATACTAAAGTAGAAAATACAATACTATTTAGGTAAACTAATCAATCTCAATCTCATTTCCAAAAAATTCACGGAGCACATATTTACCAACTCTGACATATGTGCACAGAATAAATCGCTTATTGTAAAACTGTCATACATGAGAGAAATTATTTTTTGTTACAGGGGTAGCCAACCTTTGGAGCCGGCCGACTTTAGGAGCTTGTACCCTATTGTATCTGAAAATAGCTCCTAACTGAATAAAAATTCTGCCGAAACATTTTCTGTGAATTTCTAAGAAGAAATTGCTATCCTTGCGTCTACGCTCATAAAAATATTGCTAGCAGTCCAAGCACCAGTTGTCGCTTTTCAGTAAATTTCTAAGAAAAAATTAAGGTCTTTCGTACATCAGCGAGGGGTTTGTTGTTCTTCCCAGGCTTTGTATGTTTTTAGTTTGTATTTGAGTTTACAGCTTATCCCTTGAAGCCCTTGTCATCACTTCAGTCTGCAGTAGCGCATCTATAATATGGCAAGTATGTAACTAAGTCAAACTTCGTTTCGCAATCACTAGATAGCTCTATACACAAGGCTATAACATAAGGATATGGCACAGCCCATCTATGGCTGTGCTAAAGTTGAACGAGAAAATTGGTTTTGGGGTTTTATTATTAGAACTCATATTTCCCCAGTTAAGAAATATCAACTCTACTGAACATATAGTTCTCACCGATGCCAGCCCACCAGAATTGTTTTGTTTTCTCATCTCCTTGCAACTCCATCATGCATATGTTGGCACGTGAGGTATGGTGGTTAGTGGCTGGACGTGTAGAATAAAAAGCAGTAACGCCTCGGTCAAATATAAAATCGATGATGCCTCGATTTAATGACGTAACGAAAAGGTAAGCCAGCAATACCTCGGTCCAATATAAAATCAACGATGCCTCAACATTATTGGAGGCCGAAAACGGGTGCCTGAGCCGCTAATCGCTAAAAATCGCTCTAGTTAAGTCCCATGACGCACTCGAGACCACGCTTTATGGTCTAAGACTAATTCTTATGATACCCTAGAACGAATGCCCGTTTGTAATTTCGTATGGTCGCAAATCTGTGCAAGGTTGATTTTTAAAGTGGTTTTTCGCATATATTTCTAGAACGGTTCGTTGGATAATAATAAAAGTGGCCAAGTGTGAGTTGGACTCGCACACGAAGGAATCCATACCATCGTACAAAATTTAACACTATGCCCTTTTTATTTATTTTTTCATATAGGAGTAGGCGCCATTTGAAAAAATAAATCCTACTTATGATAATAATGAATGAGAAGGAAATGAGCAAAAAACGCAAAAAAAATCACGTTTCTTGTGTGGCGGTTCCTTTAATTTTTAATTCTATTTTTATTATTTGTTGTTAAAGCTTCAATAGAAATACACGCTCTGTATAAGTTTCAACTTTATACCTATTACGGTTCATGAGATACAGCCCGGTGACAGACAGACAGATGGACGGATATAGGAGGCTTAGTAATAGGTTTCCCGTTTTTAAGCTTTGGGTAATGAACTCTCCAAATGAATATTTAGTATAGGTAGCTTTAGAGCAGGGCTAAAAAATAAGATCGTTAATGTTAAATATAAATAATAGATATTACATAGGCAATATATAAGGAACTACAATTCAATCATCGCAGGAACTCAGGGCCAAATTTTATACTAGGTCGTAAGTGATAGCATTCATAGTTAGCGTTAAAATTTTAATAGTTACGTACATATTTAAGAACGAATTGTATATATTAGTCGCTAAATAAATAATCTGGAATCTCGAGTAATTTTCTATAAGAAGAATCATTGATCATTGCTTAAATTGAAGAACTATCAGAATGTCTCATAACAATACTTAGTAACAGTTTGTCGATAGGAGTAAAGATTGCTAGGCCTATTTTGAGCAGAAGGTGGTTTATTATTTATTTAGTTCTAACGTAGTAATTTTCTTGTAGCCTTATAGTATTACTGTATATCTATGTATGTATTCAGTACATAAGATTCTCCAAATGGTCCGGAAAAGGCATCCCATAGCTATCAGAAAATAAATAAATTTACTAAAGGTCGACTGCTTGTGTCCACAATAAGCGATTTCCAAAAAATATTATCGTGAGAATAATCTATCTAAGGCGAATGCTATTTGTGAAGTTCTTTTGCTATTTACATAAATATTATATAAATAAGATTACACCACACAGACATAAAGCAAACAATTTTTACGTCATCGTTGATTTGGATAAAAGGTACAACAGATTATATCTGAAATAACGTACATATATGCATATCCCAATAAATTTTGATGTTTTCGTACAAATTAGTTCAGTAGAAATCACGTTTAGCTTGTGAACAATTGTATCATCCAATATTAATAACTTCGGATAACAGGTAAAACGTTTTTATACATACTCGTAAAAATCTACTAGAAGAGGTTCCTATTGAATACTTGGTTTTTTTAATTAAAACGATTGGGAAAAAGAACCCAACAACAGCAACAAAATTTTAAAAATATATCGCTTGCCCCTAAAGAGGTAGGTACTTTTTTGTGAGATCATCAATGTATTTTATAGCATACCCGTGCCACATATGGAAGTGAATGTCATTTTTTTAATGCCTCAAAGAAAATCTTTGTTTCATATAGATCAGAACCGAATTTTCTAGATTTTATCTCAAACTCAGTAAGAGCTATATAATTCATAGCTAACCTTATTAAGAGCTTTTCATTCAAATCTTTACATGTAATACATACATACACATGCATACATACGATTAGCATATAATTAGATGATTTATTCCTCTTCATAAACCAAATGAACTTATTTACTAAAAGAGCCGCTTTATCTCACGCTAATAAAATGATCTTCAGTTGCTTAATATTCTCAGATAAATAAGGCGCACAAAAGATTTTTTTTTTTTTACTTACACAAATCGGTATGGGCTATATACGATTTTTGGACCCATTATTGACCTTCAAACTATTTACGAATGTTTTCAGTATAAGTATTAAAAAATTTACCGCAGCTGGTTCAGTTCAACGAATTGGCAAGATGATTTTAAATCTTAAAGAGTTTAGTTTGAGGTCCCCGAAACTTATGGAAATTACTTTGCAAGTTTCTATGCCGCCAATTTGATTTACGTTTAACCTATAGCGACTAGCATGTGGTCATTGGGGTCGTAGAAAATTAGTGAATTAGTAGGACCATACTCAAACTCAAGATGAAATTTGAAGATGTATGAAAGCATTACTTCCAAGAAAACTAATTGAGTCCCGAAAACTTTAAAAAGCTAGCAATAAATTTTAATTTGATGGATTAATAATCTTTGAAAAAAAATGTCGTTTTAAATGTTATGCTTGATCTTTTAAAAGGAACCATTGGAGATTTCAAAACGAAACCTTGAGTTAAGTATAGTTAGCGGATTGGGTATGAGCTAAGTAAACCTCTGGGATAAAAAGTCAATACCATTGACTTTTTTCTTGTTTTTTTTTTGCTTCTTAAAATGGATTCAATTTACTATAATGTTTGAGGAATGAAATCGGCAGAAATCTTAATAGCTTTGCTATGTTGATGCTTCAATAGATATAAAGTACCTAATTTTAATTTAAAGATTATATATATATATATATGTATCGAAAATGTATAGTATTTCTGTGTCCCCGTTACATTTGACGTACGTATGACTGATACCGGACAACACCAACGAAACTCATTTTTTTACATTTTTATAAAAAGAAATATCACCGCCAAAAATTACGACATTTGCATTATTATGATAATATCTATTTTGCGTTAGTTTGAAATGAGTAGCAAGAAAAATATTATTACCCGTGTGAATTAAATTAATAAACCTGCGGCATACATTTTATGGGAAGAGTTAAATATCGAGCAGACACAAGACAACCTGAAGATTTTTAGCTACCTTTCATCGAGGCCAAATTAAGTAAAAATTTAAAATTTAAATATAAAGTCAAAATTTAAAAATCTGTTAAATGAATGTAGCATCATTTTCTTTGTTAGGAAATAGTATGATGAATTTATGAGTATGTAAAAATTATCCTGAAATAAAGACAAGAAGATTGCATGATATTGAAAAGGCATATAAACGCAATAACAAGGAAAGATCCAACTATTTGTTTTATCCTCTTTCTGAGAGAACAAAAGAAAATAAAACTGACCCCTACTAAATTCCTGGTGTTTTGTTCTGCTACCATTAAGCAGCTCCCTTGTATTTTTCCTGTCATATGCAGACCACAATTGCCTCGCAATAAGGCAGGTATCCCTGTTGCTCCATCGGAGGCTTACCTTTTGATAGCCACCCATGATGATTTCCTGTTTTATTGCTCCGATTGGGTTCCTCACATAAGCCACCGCTGCGGAGCTATCCAATTCAGAGCCCTTTTTGGCCAACTCATCAGCCATCTCGTTGCCTGAGATATCCTTATGGCCAGGTAGCCAGCATAGGGTCACCTTGTGTCTTATAGCCAATACGTCAAGGCTAGTCTTTCATAACTGCATCAATTTTTATTTTACCAGCACAGCATCTAGCGCATTGATGGGTGCCTGGCTATCAGTATATATGCATATATGACGTGAGGGTTCTCTGCACATCGATACTAATGTTGCCGTCCAATTCTGCCAGGAAAACACTGCATTTGTCAGGCAGTCCATAAGACTCGTGCCACTGTAGATCTCTCGAGTACACTCCAGCCCTTGTGCCTGCACTTATCTTGGAACCATCCGTAAAAATAGAAAAATCGGATGCTACGACCAACTCTTTCCCATCCCAGTCACGTCTGGTGGGCATCATTGTATTGGCACCCCCACCAAAAGTCAAGATTGGTATTTGGTAGTCTGTTTCTTCCCTGCAATAACTACAATCTATCTTCTGGATTATATTAGAGTGCTTAATACCCCTCTCCATCCACCATCCCCTGCTCTTAACCTGACAGCGCTAATTGCCGCTACACCTCTGCAATAGAGGTCCAGCGGCAGTAAGTCAAGCGTGACCTCCAGTGCTGCCGTGATTGTGGTGCGCAGACACCCAGTTATTCCCATGCAGGGGGCCCTCTGGATTTTTGACAGCACCTCCAGGTTAGATTTCCTCGTCAGTGCCGTCCACCAGACCGTGGAGCCGTAGCAGGGGATGGGCCGAACTATCGCTGTGTACATCCACTGTACCAGTTTGGGTTTTAATCCCCAATTTCTCTCAAAACGACTGCGATAATCTTTCTGATTATCCATCGATTGTACTCTTTTTTGGGCAACTTAGAATGATCGACCATGCAGAATACGGTGCCAGATTCTTATAATAGTTAAAGAACTACTTGCATACATATCATATCATCATTGAAATATTTAGTTGTAATTTTCAAGTATTAAATAAAATGAGTGCCTTCATGTCATGTTTAATAATGAAATAAAATAATAAATTAAGTAAGATTAGAGCTGTGGAAAAGTGTCGAAGATTGATATTAAGATTATTATTAATTACATTAATTTGTTCATATAATTTAAAAATAATTATTTATAAATACATACAGAAATATAAATTTTTAAGAAACATCAGTAATTAAAAAACAAATCTAATATAATTTTAAATTTTGTAAAAATATTTTATAGAAGTTGAAATATCAAAACTAAACATGTTTAAATAAAAATTACAATTTTAATTTTAATATGTTCATTCGAAAAAATTATTAATATAAAGAGGGAAGGCCGCAACGCAAAGATATATTCTTAGCTTCGGAGGTCTGGTAAGCAAATTAGATGCCCTTAAGCACCAAACTTTTGCGGAAACAGCATACATAGACATCAATATAAAATATGAATGAATATAGAGCGATTTACCTGCGCCGCCTAACGTTCTTCGGAAATTATATGATCACCTTTGTTAAATGGAACCAAACCTCCATATTTCCCTCATCAGCACCAGGTTTTGTAGTTATTAACGAGTTAAGTTTAAAGCTAAAAGTAAGGGCGGCTAAGTCACTAGAGCCCTAGGAGCACCCAGACCAAAGTTGATCCATTGTGGTCCCTCCAAAAGTAATAAGACTGCATCTAATCTCTTTAAGAGCTCGATTATTGCCTCTTGCGGGGTTATCGTCAAATCTTATTTGAAGTGATAAATGATTCTCTTGCAACCCTAAAACTACAAGTGCGAAGCACTCGAGTATGAATACTTGGAAATTTGGTCTTCTTCTTCGCACAGTGGACACATGGTGTTGGATTTGCCCATCTTTTTCAGAAAAGAACAGAAGAGGTCATGACAAGAGCAGTTGAGGAATGTTTTTTCAAAAACTATTATTTTGCGCATCTGTAGAGGAGGTCAGGTGAAGAATTCCTTCGCTTGCTTATACCAGGAGCGGTACGATAGACGTAGTTGCAGTTTCCGCCTGACCTTTCGACTTTTGACTTTTTGGTAAGGACCAGAATGAGGACTGTCAGTTGAGCTCAGATTTTATCCAAATCATCCGCTAAATTTCTATATATTCCTTCGTACCCACTGATCCAAAATTACTTTATTGTCCCTAAATAGCAGCTGGAGTTTAGTATGGCAGCTCCACATTAGTTTCTTACAATTTACACACACTTTTCCATATAGTATGATCAGCGAAAAAGTCTTGAAAAAAATAAAATATATAAACTTGAACATATAGAAACTTGGCAATATTGTTTATTAAACCACATGGGATCAAGAGGTCTCTACCTCGAGGTATGCCTAAAATCTCTTGAATGAAACGAGACACTACATCATTTATCTCTAAGATTTTGGATCAGTTAGACAAGTAAGATGATGAAAAAGAGAGCAGTGGATGAAAACTAATTGCTTCTAATTTTTTCAAAAGTAAATGCATATTAACCTTATCCAAGGCTTTATAGCAATCCGTATACTATCATCCTCCAATAATCTACTGTAGAAATTAACAAAAGCGATTAAGCTAGTTTCAGTGAAAGCTCTTGTGAGATCTGTGCTCATTCGAAGGGGGTGCCGGTTTGTTAAAAGATAACTCAGCCCTTTAATTCAAATATAAAAATTTTTATATCAATATATATGTTTAAAACTATAGCACAAATTCAATTCCTTAAAACTAAAAATCCAAAATATCCTAAATCTACGTAAAATAATTCAACAAATTTAATAATACATGTAAAAGTTCAATAAGAACATCAGTGCCGCCCCTGTGATTCTGCTACCTTTATTTCTGTAAAAAAAAAGACGAGGGGCCACAGAATACTATATTTGGAAGTATACTGCTACGTGTGGGTCTTTGTGGAAATTTTGAAAACGGTGCAGTGTGTAAGGCTGGAATGTTAAAGCAGAATTAAATTTGTAGTGGCAACGGAGTTGAACAGAATCACGGTCTGTGCTGCTCGTGTTAAACACGGCAGCAATAGCAGAATTGAATTTCTACTTAAGTGTTTGATGTTAATGAAGCAGAAGTATATTTCTGCAGCAGGAGTAAATTCATGCTCAGGTGAGGGATAAAGGTGAACCAGAAGAAAATTTCTGCAGCAGGAGTAAATTACTGCTTAGGTGTAGGATAAAGATGAAGCAGAAGTAAATTTCTGCAGCAGGAGTAATTCCTGCTTAGATGGAAGCAAAATTTTGGTTTGGATAATTATGGGAACTCAGAGTAGATTCTTATGTTTTCAGATTAAATTTTGAAATGGGAATGGATAATTCTGCTGCGGCTCGTCGCCTTTTTATAGCCGCTGTGAGCCGCTACGTCTTGCAACTCTTGGTTTTGTATCAGATTCTGACTGCGGCGAAGGCGAGAACATATGATAAGATGTAATGTCATTTAATGACATTTCAGAATGTAAATAATTGTAGGAAACTGGATGTGGAAATGGTAAGTTTGTTATTAATTATGCATTTTATTTATTTATTATTAATGTTTTGATAGTTTTTAGATAGAGGAGTACGGACTGTACCCTTAAAGCTTCGATTATGTGTTGATGGAGTTGTTCCAGTCGTGAAGGTGATATAGGACGCTGCAGATTAGGAGTGCTTTTTAGATAAGTGTTTAGATTCCTTTTTTTGAAATAGATGCTTTGCGTTCCCTTTGTTTTTTTTTCAGGTCAACATATTGGGGAGGAGTTTTCATCGAGGTATAGAGTAATATAGGTGTGGCCTGAACAGCTCTATTGAAGAAATTCGTTGGTTTATTGAAATATGCTTTTTGACCACAAAGGAGATTTTATCAGATCCATATCTTGAAAAATTTTAGAAAGCGCAGACATTTTGCATATTGGACTATAATTTGAATATCGGATGTACATTGGAGGCTCTCCATACATCGAGAAACGTACTCGATGGAAATCATAAGTTAAAGATATAAGCTAAAGGACCCACCAAAAATGCAGTAATATTATCAGGCCCATAGGAAAGACATTTTTCAGCACAATCTATAGCACTGTCAATATATAAGCCCAGCTGGGTTAGTCAAATAAAAAGCTTTACCTTTACTTTACTTAACCTTTATAAGGGGACACTGATAAGCAGAATTCAAAATAGCGACCACATTCCGCCACTGAATTAGCGCCATCTTGAATTCAAACGGGAATTGTTTTTTCTCAATATCTCGGCCATTTTCAACTTTTCATCAAAAATTTTAAGGACTTAAGTTATTGTAAATTTAATTCTCTACAACTTTAGTCCTTACAATATTTATATTGCGATCGAAATTTTTCGAATTAAACGGGAAAAAGTGGTAAGGTATAATTATCGAATAATCTCGTTTATTATTAAATTTAGGACATAAATGTAGAACAAATTTATATAAAATTACATTTCTTAAAATATTGGGGGTTGGAAGAGTTTTTCTGGACGACTTCACAATTGTGTAATATCGAGAGCTTGCACGTTTCTGAGATCGCTCAATTTTTCTATTCCGTGGTAAAAAATTAATACATTCCCAACTTCTGCGATGACCACGGAAGTTTTCTTCTCAGATTCTCGATTCATTTCCCCGTCCGGCTCCACAGCGTCATATGGAGTTATGCACTGAATCCCTCCATACAATGAAAAGTGTCATGTCCCTCGATTATATTGGTGTTAAAATCCGCATTGTCCCAAACCAAACTGCGTAAAGGCCACGAACTTAAGGTGGAGCTGTGGAAGCATGATAGAAGCACGTTTATGCCACAGACCACACGCGGAAGTTTTTGACAGTTTTTACTAGTGAGAAAGATCCAGAAAGATTTAGGATTTCATTTTTATTTGACTTAATATTTATTATACAAAAACTTATTTAAGAATTTATATTCCTTACGAAGTCTTTTGAAGCGAACAAGGTCTTCCATTTTTCCGTATACATACTGATTAGGGACGAATCCGTCGCTATTTGCCAAAAAAGTAAAATCAACAGTTAGAATCTTAGCTAATATTAGAGCTTTATCAAATTGTTTCTTTTATCATCAAGCAACCACAGTACATTGTACATATTACAAGAAAATAAGGTCATCTGAAGTAGATTATAAATTTCATTTCCTTACATTTTCCTCTCGAAAAAAAAACAACTAAAGTAGCTGCGGATAGATTTCTCATCCTTAGAACAAATCTAATTTTAACCCTTTGCCTTTGACGTTACTGCGTTACACCCCTCAGTTTTCTTAACGGCAGTTGTTTTTATTGTTTAATTGTGTTCACTCAGTTGTTTTTTTTAATTTTATTTTGATCAAATACCCCCCAGGGATAACTTGTTATACCAAATACATTTTGTGCGTATAAGAAAAGCGGGTGCCGAATTATTTGACAGTTTTTTTTAACTACATTTAAAATTGAATCCCATCCCTTCTACTGAACTGAATGGTTCAACCTCAGAGGAATGAAAGTGCTCCAGTTTTGTAGGAAATTAGAAACCAATTAAGGTCGACAGCTAACTTTTTTAATTACCTTTTCCGAAACTGGCGAAAAAAACGCAAATTTAAATTCAATTTTATTCATGCGAGGGGAGTCAGCACCACTTTACGGTGGGGTTAACCACTGCTTTTATTGCTTTCGATTCGTTGTTTTTTTTTATTGAACGACTCTTTGCTGCATGAATATTCGCATATAACTGACAGAACATGAATTGTTCAACACTTTGAAGTAAACTTGCAGACATATGATAACTAATAGAATTAAAATTTCAATTTCGTCTGAAAATACCCTATGCATGTTTCGATAAGTAAGAAAATCTCATCAGGACTTTTGAAACTCCGGCCTATCTTTTTCTTATAAAGAGAATGCAATGTAAAACAATGGTTTGCTCGAATAAATACGTTTGTTTTTTAATTGGCAGCTTCTTACATTCATAGCTTTGGGAAGAATATTACGTGCTATTACTCCCAACGTATCATATAAGACTATATGAACTATATACATATAAGAAAAAGATTATCTAGTAGGAGTTACTCAGGGTATTTCCACCTAGGTCGTCCATAGAGCAGGAGGTGATAGTATTCACCTAGATAAACAAAAGATTTTATAGCAGGGGGCTTTCATATAGACCGTTTCGGAGTCACAGGGTGATTATGAGAAAATCTGGCTTTTTACTAAACACACTGTATCTTATAAGGTACAGAGATTTTTTCTAATCTAATAATTTTGTTTTTCACACACCCTGCTCCTGAAAAAGTACAAGGTTTTTTGTGAAAAACTAATTTTTTTGTCTTAATCACCCTGTAACTCCGAAACGGATTGGAAGTAGTGAGCTGAATAAGAGTGCCATCGACAGCGCACACAATCACTCAAAATGTCTTCTACAAAATGAAGGAAAAGACCTACATAGAAGCATCATTAGAATTATGAATAGTCAAAAAATTAATAGGACATCAGAACATTCAGGATTTAGGTCTAGTACCGCGTTTAGCAAATAACCGATAGCTTTGCACTGCAAGTAACACCGATTTCCTTCAACCGAGGAACCCGCTGAGATTAATTGATATTGATCTAACTCTAGATGGTAGTTATCATTGTCACGAAACCCCTGCCACAATGTCATCATCGAAGATACAAGCATAAACCTGCCAATGAAAACGGCAGAACCATCGATAATTGAATTTTATAAACTAGGCTCTGCATACAACTGGAGCGTTCTATTAGTTGAAGAGTGAATTAAGGCTGTTAGCTGTTCTTTTCTTTCCATGTAGGATGTAAATTTCGACCTGGTTTCCATTTGAGCTGTAAAATCATTTTCCGGTGTTAACGACAGGCTGTGAGAATTGCGCTTCAGAGGCAGGTGGTATAATATCAATTTTATTAACGTACACCCCATCATACAAAAATAAAATGACAATTTATGAGTTCATTTTATGATGACATCAGGAAAATGTACAACACAGTAGCAACACAAAATGTAAAAATGGTACTATGCGACTCAAACGCACGATCAACCGTAAGCAACAGCTGGGACCGACAGCTTGCTCTTAAAAGATAGATATGTATATATATACATATATAGTTTAATTAGTTTAACAAAATTTAAATACAAAAAATTTTCATAAATATTATATTGTTTTCTTATGCTCCTAATATCACAATTTGATTTAAAAGACTCCAAAATTATCAAAAAACAAAAACAAATAAAAAACAAGTACACGTATTTATTTATTTATTTATTAGTCGATTTAAAAGGGAGATTACAGAACAAACTCCTATTAAAAACACTACCTTAAAGTTAGACAAGCAAATGAAAAGTATTTTAAAAGCAAAAGTACAACGAAAAAAAAATCTAAAAATACGAAGTATAAGAAACTAATTGTATAAAACTATACTTACAACCTAGAACTACAGAACTAGAATTCAACAGAATAGTTACAAAATCAATCAATGTGCAATACATTAGAAAAGAAAATTAGAAATTCAAAACTACTTAGATTACAGTTCGTTAAAGTAACAACTGTATCAGTCTTATTAATTGATTAGGAGTGGCCAGGAAAAGCAGAGCTTGAAAAACTAAAGAGGAATGCTTAATACACAAAATGAAACTGAAAACCCGGCTAAACAGAAACAATACGGCAAAGCAATATGTGAAATAACCGATATTAATTAATGTCCGATCTCAAGCAGGATCAACCTTTTAAATGATAGGGGACCAGTATTGAAAATGTATATATTGTTAAATCTAGAGTTATATGTCTTTTGTGTTCTGAAAATGGGCGATTTTTCTTCTATATGGGTAATGGCAGGTAATTTGAAAACGGGGTTATGCCTAGAACTATAGGGCGGTATATGGAAATCTATGAGGGAAAACAAAGAAGGGCAAATGTTCTTCGGTTTTCAAGTGTAAACAGATTGAGTCTGCTTAGTCTCTCGCTGTATTCCACAGATATGTTGTCTAATTTGAATATTGTATTTACGATTTATATGAGGAATAGAATGGATTCCATACTTTACACGCATATTCAAGAATACTTCGTACTACGGAAAGCGCACAGTTAAATGACTGACAAGTACGGAAAATGAAACCCATTAATCAAAAAGAGAAGCTTATGATCAAATAAGACTCCCAGAACATTTAATTCATCAACGCGAGTCAGAGACGTATTATAAGTTCTGTAGTCGATGGACATAAAATCCCTTCTACGATAAAAAGATATACATTTACATTTACTAACGTTAATTTCAATGCAGTTCTCTTGACACCATTTTTCTAATTGAAGAATATCCTTTTGAAGAAGGACGCAGTCGGTAATGTTGTTAATAACCCTATAAATGTTGGCATCATCTGCATATAATAGGCAGGCAGATGAGAAGAGGGAAGGTAAATCATTAATGTAAATGAAATGAGATATATTAATGGTCCAAGTATGGTGCGCTGAGGTACACCGGAAATCTGTTGGAATAATTGGGACTGCGGTCCATTAAACACTACGATATTTTCTCTCTTAGTCAAATAGGAAGTGAACAAGGATACAGTGTCCGGATGAAAGCCCAAGCTAGCCATTTTGGAAATACATAGCTTGTGGTTTATTTTATCAAAAGCCTTACTAAAGTCCACACGAATAGAATCTAGCTGCTTGTTGTCGTCAAGGGCCAAGACAGTAGAGTCTGTAAACAGAGCTAGGTTTGAAAATGTGGATCGACCAGTCAGTGTTCCGAAATGTATGGTTTGGTTAGTTGAAGCAGTTGGTTGTATATCACTTTTTCAAATATAAGTGCAATAGAGATAGGAAAGGAATCGGCAACCTGCAGCTCGCGAGCCACATGCGGCTCTTTGTATGTGAAGCTGCGGCTCTTTAGTTCCATACGCAAATATTATTTATTTTATCAAAAAGATGAAAAACACATTTAAAAGTTGTTCTGAATCGATTAACGAGGATTAGGGACCGATGCTATCTCTCAGCCACTTGTACTCAGTGATGCCACTTGGATACAATTGTATCATTTTGGATACATTTTACTTGAAATTCTTGAAGTGGATAATTTGATACCTTTTTTAGAGATGGATACATTTTTTTATTTTAAAATAATTTTTAAGCATATTATTATATTCTCAATTCAATATTTATTAAATGTTCATTTAACTTGAATTTTGAATCCTGAAAAAAAAACATTCTTCCTTTAATTGATACTTTTCCAAACATTACTACAAATCGGAAAGCAATTTTTAATGAATGGCGTATGCTTTCTTCTCAAAAATATTTAAATTTTAACGACGATATTGAATTTTTTTGCCAAATTTAAGCTTTTATTTATTTTTCCCGCGGACGGGAATCGAACCTACACTTGTTAGAATCGGTCAATGATGGATAAATAAGAATTTTAAGAACTTTTATTTTTAATGATTCTAAATCAAATTTATAAATACAAGAAAAAACAACCGCCTCGTCCGGGATTTGAAACCGGGACCTTCCGTCTCGTCCGGGATTTGAAACCGGGACCTTCCGGAAGGTCCCGGTATCAAATCCCGGACGAGGCGGTTGTTTTTTCTTCTTGTATTTATAAATTTGATTTAGAATCATTAAAAATAAAAGTTCTTAAAATTCTTATTTCTCCATCAAATTTAAGCATTCAGAAAACATACGAACAATCGGTGCTTGAAGATTTAGGTAATTTTGTTCTGTGTATTTTAAGTTCGCCGCATAGTTTAGCTCAGATCAACCTAATAAAAAATAAAAAATGTCTAATACTTTACGTTGACAACCATTGATTCGAAAATCTTAGCGAAAGAACTTGGATCAGAATATTTTGCTCAACTGGAAAAGAGGTTTTTGGTTTTTTATTAGTTATCTGTTAGTACCCAGAAAAAGGTTATGTTTATTTATTTTGTATTTTAAAAACTTATAATGATTGCAAAATTCGATACCGTAACTCGAATAGCTGAATCTAAAACTGCAAAGAAAGGGAAACCCAGCCTATGTTTTGGTAGAACAATTGGTTTATTTTGAAGAAAAATTAGTTCTTTTTGCAGAAGATATTCAGAGCGGTAAATTACTTCATTTTTAATTTCTGAAGCAATATCGCGATAAAACCAGTGAACTGTTGAGACGAATTACTTCAGTACAGTTATAAAAAAAATTAAAGATGAATTTTCTGACAGATTTGAGCAATTCAAAACCAACAAAACAGCTCTAGCATTCATAGTAAATCCTCTCAACACAAATAGTAACGAAATCCACATTGAGCCATTTGGAATTGATACTGGATCTGTATAAATGCAATTGATCCATTTAAAAAGTAAAGCTTTGTGGAGTGGAAAATTTACAGAGGTGAAAAGCAAGTTGGAAGAGTTGGAGGTCCAAAATGTATGTACGTAACGCAACAAAAGTGAGGCGAGTTCGGCGCATGGAATAGTCTTCCAGATTGCTACAGTGAGGTGAAGAAGTTGGCATTAGGAGTGCTGACTATCTTCGGATCGACATATTCGTGCGAGCAAGCGTTCTCTTGCATGAATATAATTAAAAGTAAAGTAAGAAGCCTACTAACAAATGACAATTTAGAGTCGTGTTTGAAACTTAAAACAACAAGATATGAGGGAAATTTATCCAAACTTTCCAAAACCATGCAAAGCCAACACTCCCATTGAATTTGTTTGCTCAATTGTTTGTTATTTAAATACAAGTTAGTGTTGTAAGTAAATGTTTAATTGTTTTAATTTTTTACTTAAATAATAAGTAATTATCTAATAATGCCACTTATATTATCTAATTTGTTGTGAAAAACACTACTTATATATGAATAAATAGATATTTTTTCTTATGAATAAATAGATTAGTTTTTTTTATCAAAAAATTTAATTTATGCGAGTAGGTATTATTTATTGTTGGCAAGAAAAAAATGTGTGGCTCTTTAAAAACTTTGAAATTTTGTAAATTGTAATTTTTGACTCAAAAGGTTGCCGACCCCTGAGATAGGACGATAGTTAGTAATGAGTTTTGGGTAACCTGATTTGAAGATGGGCATAACGAAACATTTTTTGAGGTTTGCGGGGTAAATTTTGCTGTTTATGAAAAGATTGAGTAATTTGCAGAGAGGTTCTGCAAGACTGAGTGCGCATTCATTGAAGACGATGTTAGGAATGCCATCAGGGCCTGCATTTTTATTATAATCCAGATCGTTTAAAATTAAAATAACATGCTCCGGAGATATGGGGTCTAGTTTGATATTAATCGAGCGGTTCTGTTCAGAGCTAGAACAGATACTACGCTCCCTATCGTCGTAAACAGATTTGAATTAGTTTGAAAACATTTCACTTATAGATTTGGAAGATGTAGAAGTGTTACCATTATATGTTAATTCTTTTGGGTTAATATTAGATCGCTTTAAATTTTTACTAAACGCCCAAAAAGACCTGAGATTACCTATAAGGGATTTTTTTGCTTTCAACCTATTTCTGGTAACATTCTTTGAAGAGTGATTTTGACATTTTCCTAAGATAAGAAAAGGTCTTATAAATTTCTGGATGTGGATTGATTTTATGCAGGCGTCTGTATCTGTCCTTTTCTTGGAGCAGTCTTATGAGCTGATTGGTATACTATTTTGGAAAGCGGTATAAATTATCATAGAATCGTTCCAAGGATAAGTCAAGATCAGGTGAGAGAATAGACGACAGATTGCTGTTGCTTAGAAAGTAATTAAGGCTATCATAATCACCACGTTGGTAGTTTCTTACCTTCGTAAACAGATCTCGGGCGGTCTTCAGTTGTGTCAATATTGTGTCGAGAGGTGGGTCGGGTGGAAATCAATCTTAGAGAGTGGAAACATAGATGAAGATATATCGATATTGTAGGAAGCAACATTAATCCATACCAGATCTAAGAGTCTACTATTAGGATTAAATTGATTATTGAATTGCTTCAAGCAACATAGTTCCATATTATTAAGGAGAGACTGAGAAACAAGACTGTAGGCCTCAGACGGGCGCATATAATTCTACGTATCATCAAGAGTCCATCGAAAGTATGGGAAGTTAAAATCACCTAAGAAAAGAACTTTAGAGTTTAAAGGTAGCTGTAAAATTTTATTACTTATGCTAGCAAATAAAGTGTTATATGCATCGTATAAAGTTTGCGTGTTCAGATTCCATTATCTGCACTCCAAGAGAATTATTGTTACGTCTGACAGCTATAAGACATCCGCAACCATCCTTGTTAACCGTGAAATCCAAATTTCCGTCCCTTCTATAAATTAAATATCTGTCATCAAGAATTTCACTATTGTAGACATATGACTGTAAATATGTTTCAGTAAAACATATAATATCGTAATTATTTTAAATCGCGGCTAAGATTTTCAGTTTTCGAACGTAGTCCCCTAACATTCTGATAGAAGATATTCGAAAACATTAGTTAATAGATTGAGGCTGGTTAATGTTTAGAAGGTTGCGCTTGTTACGATCTAGACAGGATTCATTTTTTATAATATGAGGCTTAGATTAGAGTTGTCTTCCTTTTTCAAATAAATTTTGGAGTTCTTAATCCAAATATACTTAAATCCGTTTTATTCTTGAACTGCTTTGCTATATAAAGTGCCTTCTTTTGTTTTGATAAAAATTCATTTATAAAGATGATATTTGTTTCTGTGTAGCCAAGAGAATTAGCTGTAAGCTCACGGAAACCTTTTGCGCTACCAATGTACGATCCCTGACCAACTGCGAAATATACTTTACAACTATATGGTTATCATTTGATTTGCTCTTTTTGCGACAGGCTTTCAAGATATTACCATCATCACAAGGCAACTTCAGTGATGCATGAAGCTTTCGAACGATATCAAGGGCTTGTTCATTAGGACGCATTGGAACATTTTTTACCTCCAGAAAGTTCGTTAGAGATCTCTCTTCAAGCGTTTGCAGATGTTCTTTCAAAGAGGATGTTTCATCATTCAATCGAGACTTATCAGACTCAAGAGCTTTAATTCTCCTTTTGTGGTCTTCCACTGTAGAAACTAATTTAATTTAATTTCGTCGAAACTGTGTACTAAGATCTCAACTGAGTTGTTAAATTCGAGCTGCTTTGCCTTGATATTGTCAATCTCCTTAGAATGGACACCCGCCAGAATGTTGGATTCCTCGTTATGCTCAGTGCCATAAATACTAGACTTATTTATATTAATACAGCCTGAGCACCGATCTGCTTCTAATAAATTGTACACATCCATTTTTAAATCTATTAAAATTAGTCTCTCGCTTAAGCTCAATGGGAAGCTCATAAATTTCTGCAGATCTTTATAAAGTAAGAAATTTTGCGGTCTTGTTGTTCTACGTGGATACAGTCGATATGTTACGTTATCACCTCTAATTGCATATGTGTTCGACGAACCTATGAAGAAAAGAAAATTAAACTAAAAGCTAAGAAAAAGTATCTTACCAGCATCTGGATATTCAACAGATGCAAAAGGTAACACGACGACTTGAAATAAACAAAACGAATTAGAACATTCTAAAGGAAATGCATTTAAATGAAATAAAGAAATAAACAGAATAATAGCAACAAAACTTTGTTTACATAGCACCATGTAGGCACCATGCAAATCCAATAAAACTTTACGTTATACAACATAAAATTAAACAAATAATACTGTATACAGGACGTATAACTAATCAAATTACCTTTTACAAGAAATGAAATTTAGCGAAAGAAATTCAGCTTGAAAGGTACTATGTTATTTGTAAAAGGGCAGAAAATATATAGAATTAACACATAAAACTAAGAAATTTATGCACTCACCTGTAGTAAAATGTGTAATTCCCGCGATGAATAACTGGCGTACACACAAACACTGAATTTAATATAAAAATTAACTAAAGAACAAAACTCGCGCGCGGCTGACATTACGAATATAAATATATCAGTGAACTTCAAACTTTCGCGACGTTAAAACTGTCACCCCGGGGTAAAACGAGACGACAAATTCACTGGGCGCGTTCGCGTCGCGATATTTTCCACGGTTTACGGAATAATCGCGAATTTTCGAAATTACCTTTACACCAATGAGTGCGAAAGAGACACATAGGTATGAAAGGGACAAGGATGAAGTTGAACAAAATGAATTATGAAAGGAATTTTGAAAATTGACATCAAAGATGGCGAAACGATAAGTTATGGCAAGATTTAGGAAAACTTATCATAATTCCTCGAAATTAAAACTAATTTCTATGGGAAAGATGTCGAAAAAATGCAATTTGTAATTTGACATCAAATGACTACAACAAAATCATATATTGTAGTCAAATTAAGCCTGAAAATTGAAGAATTCATTTTTATGGATACGAAATCGGAACAAAATTCTCTATAAAACGGGGGTTCATTCTTCATTCTTCCTTCTTATTTCAAAAACTGTCAAGGTGCGAGCATATGTCAGTAGAGCATTCCTCCCACATTTTTGCAATTTTCATGTGTCATCATTAAAAAAGGAGATAGAAATTTCAGCAAGGAACTTCAGAAGCATTGTCTAGAAGGCCATTAGTGAGCCAGCAAAGATCTTTTATTCACTTTGTGCGTGAAATTATTCTGAACAAATTAATAAATCATATTGAAGGTAAATTCTCGAATTATTCATTTTTTCTCAATTATTATTATGTATGCCAGGTGTTGGTCATACACACATGTATGAAATTAACAAGAACGATTGGGTGCTCATTAACTAAATTCTTCCTTTCAGCCATTTAAGTTTTTCTTTAATTAGTTAACTCAATTAAATCGAAATTTCAAACAATTAATTATCGTGTAAAAAATATGCCATTAGGTCAGTTTTACACAACATAATAATTGGAAACTAGATCTACATTGAGTTCTAATCATTATTTACTTTCAGCCATTAGTAAATAACATAGTTAACATACACAGAAAGGGATGTTTTTTTTGCCTTGTGTATATTAAATATTAACTGAGCATAATTTGTCTAATTTGTCATTATTGAAAGAAAAAGATAAATTCGAGTAAAACATAATTTTTTTTTCCATATTTAAGTTTCTTTTATTTGTTACATACATATAAAAATACTTTGAATCATTGAACTAAAGGTGAAGTTTATAAGCGTGCACGTGTAAGCTAGTGGAAGTAAATTTTACACATTGAGAGAATTAAGTGAATTTATTCAGCGTAATTAATTTTCGCGTAATATTTTCTTGCAATAAAAAATTGAGTGAACAATTGAGTGACAAATTTTCCTCTTTTTATGTAGCCGCTACACTCCACCAGAATATTTTATTTCAGCATACGTGGATTCTCGTTCGTAATTGCAGTTTGCTCGACAGTCAATTATAGGAATTGACATATTTCATTAAACTGTACTTTGCGAGCGCAGTCTTTTCGTAGTTGTCAATTATTTGTATTGACACATCAGCTGTGGTAAAACAATATGGTTGCATTGGTTGAATTCTTGAGTCAAATATTTTGGAAAATGCCTCATCTTTATAGTGAATATAAAACTTAGGACATTTAACTCTGTCCTCTCTTTGATACTCATCCACTTCAATACCTCCAGTGTCCATCTAATGGAAGTAAATCCATTGCACTTGAGTCAGGGGCGAACGGGATCGCCACCACCCCCCCTAGAAGGTCAGTTATTTGTTCATAATTTACAAATTATGTATAAATGTAATCTGTAAGTCCAATAAAATATAATAAAACCTTTAAATATATAATAATAGTTCTTAAGTGTTCAGATGGGCGCCGGACGCGACTTAAGAGTGTTATTTTCCGACTCCTTTTGGACTTGGGATACCAATGGTGCCGCCCCCCCCCTTTTGGGCTTGGGATACCTATGGTGCCCCCCCCCCCCCGGAAAGCCAAATCCTGGTTGCGTTACTGAATTGAGTATACATCGCATGACCTTATTTTGAAATTTTTGAAGCATTTTTATTGCTCTTTGAGACATAATAAGAATAGAATCGTCGAACAATATTCAAAATGAGGTCTAATTAAGACATTATGTATGTATATGAATAGCAGTCATTGTGCATCATTTACTATGCATACGCTTGAAGAATCTAATTTTATTCCCAAATTTTTTACAAATATAGCCCATATGTACATTAAAATTCAGTTTTTTATCTAAAACCACAATTAAAGTCTATACTCTATATTGTCTCAATATTTCTTTCAATTCCGATATCACAGTTCGAATTCATCACCATTAATTTTGTTTGTGGCACATTTAACAAGCGCTTATTCATTTTTAGCCACTCACATAACATATCTAAAGTCTTCTTTAAGCTTCAATTTCTCTTGGTGCAAATCACAGCCAATTACATAAATCAAAGTGTCATCTGCAACTAATACAGGTTTCGAAGATTTCAGGATTTCCCGCATGTCATTAATATATGTAATAAATAACAGTGTCCCCAGCACTGAGCCTTGTGGTACACCTAATTTAGTTTTCTCCACTGTTGATTTGACAGACTGAATTCTACCTTTTTGTGTTCCCACAGATAAGTATCTTTCAAACCAGTCAATCTTTTTACCAACTATTCTGAATTTAATTAATTTTCTAATGAGTATCCGCCTGTTAATAGTTTCAAAATCTCGTTTTAAATCTAAAAATACTGCTATTATGAACTTCTTTTCATCTATGTATTGTCTCTTTCCACTCATTTAGTATTAAATTTAGTGCCATTTCATAGCTGTGCTGTTTTTTGAAACCTGATTGTTGTGTCATTATTAGTTCATTATCTTCCAAATATTTTTCGAGTTGTTTTTGAACTACTTTCTCCAATAATTTTTCGAAAATATTTGGTGTGTTGATTGGTCTGAGCTGTTCACATTTTCTAGTATTTTTTATTTGTGGTACTGGTACTATTATTGATTCTTTCCCAGTGTCATGGCACTTTCCTTCACTTAAGTTTTAATTAATAATTTTATATTCCAATTATCTAATATTTTTTATTATTGATGCCATTAAAATCCTTTTTTATTTTTCATAGATTTGCAAATTTCTTTTAGTCTTTCATTGCTTATGTATATTACCTACTAAATATAAATCTACTCGTGCATTTATGTAAGTTACTATCATACTCCACTTCTATGATTGATTGATTCAGTTGGACCACACTCTCAATAAAGTAGCTATATAACTTATTTGCTATTTCTTGACTATTGCTTACCTTAATATCACCAAATTGCACTTCACTAATTTTTTCCTTTGTCTGTTTCAATACTGTTCGTTTGATAGACTTCCATTTTTCCTTTTGTGAACTTGCATCATCTACATATATTCTTTCTTACACATTTATTTTTAGCTTCACATATTTTATTCTTATACTTAATTCTAACTAATTTGTATTTATAAATTTTCACTTTACAGAACTCTCAATTCCTCCGTAAACCATTTATTTCTGCTTTGTACAATTTGCTTTCTTACTTTAAATTTCTCTATACATGCTTCAATTTAATCACTTAAACACTCTGCATGTTCATTTATATTATTACACTCCCTGATTCTTTCAATCCCACTATTTCTAAGTTCATTCTGAAAGTTATATCGTACGTACTCGAACCAAGAAATGCTCTAGTTCAGCAAAAAAGATGCTCTAGTTTAGTTAACATCCCTGAAAAAACTACTGTGGTTTATCTAGCGAAATTATAGCTCATTCATCAAAACCAAAGAACATTTAAATGAGGATCTATGTCAAATTAACGTACCGATTTATCTTTCTATCTGTAGGATCTTGGCTACTTCAAATCTACTATCTATGATAAAATTGGATTTTTTATTAAGGAACACATTCGATCTATTTTGTAAAATTTTGCTACAATATCTTCGAGAGTGGTAACCAGGTGGATACCTTGTACACTGGTTTAGCAAGGGCTTTCGATAAAGTCAATAATCGGTTAAATTAATTAAACTCTTGTATACAACAGCCAATACACACCTGAACGTGAAATGTGTTCAAGGCCTTAAGAAGCTCAACATCTCCAAAGCCGTAGGTCCTCATGGTTTCTCGCCCCAGTTAATTAAAAGCTGCGCCTCATCCTTGGCCAAACCTCTGCGCAAAATATTCTACTTGTCTTATTTGCTGGAAAATAACCAACTGCTTGGAAACTAGCCCACGTTTAGCCTATTCCCAAGAAAGAAGAGGGTAACGATCCCTCAAATTATCGACCAATTGCAATCACTTCGATTCTTTCAATTGTTTTTGAATCTATCATTAACTCCAAATTAATGAAGTATTTAGAAACCAATCAACTCATCAACGATCGCCAATTCGGTTTCCGGACTGATCGCTTATCTGGAGACTTGTTTACTTTTCTTACGGAACGTTGGAATCATGTAGTCTAGTCTCCACAATGTTGGTGAGTCTGAAATCGTTGCTCTGGTTATTTCAAGAGCCTTTGATAGAGTCTGGCATCCCGCCCTTTTAGGCAAACTTAAAGCACTTGGTCTGTCCCCTCCGCTCCTCTTATTCAGTCGCCTAATACGGGTCGTATTAGATGGCGTTAAATCTGGACCTCATCCTATAAATGCCGGTGTGCCCCAGGGCTCCGTTATCTCTCCGACTCCCTTCAAAATTTTCAATAATGATCTGCTTTCCCTTACATATAATCCCATCCATAGTTTTACCGATGACAGTAATCTCGATTTCGCTTACTCACTTGATACTCTTGGGGATTCCAGAGGGAATGCCATATCTGTCAAACGAGATTGCATAATAAAATCATTCTTTTATGACCTTGATAATATCTTCGCTTGAGGTAAAACGAATCGCGTCGAATTCAAGCCATCTAGGTCCCACAGCAGTCTCATCTCTTTAAAACAAAATCATACATTTTACACTCCCATTTCTTTTGATGGAGCACTGATTTACGGTACACCGACTTTATGCATTCCTGGCATTAATACTTCCTCTAAGTTAAGCTGGACAGATCACATCTTTTCTGTTGCCAAAGAAATGTTTTGGATTTCTAAAAAGGTGTAAAAAATATTTCAGCCCATCGACTATAGCACTGCAACAGACCTAGAATGGAAAACAATTCCCATTTCTGACCGGGGTTGGTCGCACAGCCTTAGCTTCATTAGATATTGTCAAAAAAAGATAGCCTTCAAGCTCATTGACGATGGGGTAATAACTTATAATATCGACTCACTCGAACACCGCCACAATGATGGATGCCTATCATTCCTTTATCGCTATATGCATGGGCAATATTCTGATGACATATCTAGTCTGATCCTTTGTAGAATAATTGCTGCACGGAATACTCGCGCTACAAACCGCCCACATCTTTTTACCCTTCAAATTACTTTCGGCCGTACTGTAAAATTCCGCGATGCTTTTTGGTGCCGAACTGTGCGAATGTGGAACAGCCAGCCATCTTTTGCTTTCCTCTGGCATACAATTTGTGCAACTCTCTTCTAGTTCCCTATTACCTTCCTGTGATTATGTGCTTTTGCATCATAGAGTATCCCCTGAAATTGGCTTAATAATATAATAAAAAATAGTCAATATTTTTTAACTTTAATACAGGTAAAGTACGTAACGCTTTAATTCCTGTATTTTGCAAAGGTACAGCTTAAGATGAATTCGACAATTTGAACAAAATGTATTTCTCTATTTTTACTAACTATAATGGATGATTTGGAAGTTTTACACTTCCACCATTTACACACCAAAACAAAATAAATAATTTCACACCCCATTTGACTTTCGGAAGTGGCAAAAATTGAACGTTGCGCAACTTTCTTCGTTGAGAGTTGTCGCTTATCTATTCGACCTGAATCTTTTAAATGACAAATTTTGCGCATTTGATTTTTGCAAGTGCCGGCGAGTATGTTCGGGCCTTTGATCTGTTTCCAGCTTATGCCGTTTTTAAATAATAGTTGCACCCCCCCCCCACAAGAATCATGGAACCGCCTCTGTATTCAAGGCATACAAAATAAGCCTAATTATGAATGGGAAAAATTCTAAGAAGGCGAATACCTATGTTATCAAGACCCAAAGGAGTATATTGTACATTTTAATGCTATTATTGGTAGATATAAAGGATCCAGTGAGTGCACGGAAAGCGACGACATATTTTGGCACTTTGGGATCTATACTTAGTACTCTGCTCCGGCGTATTTTATTTAATTTAGAACTAACCTAAATTTTTAGATAATACACTTAACTAAGGCTTAAGAAAATACAGATTCCAGATTTATGCTTCTTTGACATAGTATCAATCCCTATACCTATATTAGTTTTGAATACTTCTAATTACATATTTTTAAAGAAAACATCATCTTTTCTGCACCTACGTAGAAAGTATTAATTTAATTTTGTTATCATAACTGATTGGACTAAGTAATGATTGTTAATTAGCTAGACGATCTCATCTTTAATATACTAATCAAAATATATACTAAAAATAAATCTATGCTTTCATTTATCCTCAAAAATCGTCAAGAAAAAAAATAAAATATGTTTTTGCCCATTAGTACCAATCTCTTTTATCTTTAATTGACATTTTTGTAAACATTAAGTAGAAAAAAGCGCAGTCTTTTTGGTAAAATAATTGCGTGCCGTTTCTGTAGAAAAATATTCAAATCTAATTTACTGGACGTAATGGTCGGGAGTTCACTCGCTAAATCGTAATCCCATGCGGGAACATATGTTCTTGATCAACTTTATTAAAAAAAATTAAAAAAATGAGCAAAAAATATGTACCGTATCCAATAAATTAACAGAGGCAACCCAAAGTCCGTCGAATTCTTAAAGAGGGTCACCCTCCACAATAAGTCGTTTGTGTATCGAAATTCTCCACGCGTTAAAAAGCAGCGGCCTAAATCTGTCGAATAAGAAAACAATTTTTTTTTCTTGATCACTTCTTTTGACTCGATTGAAAGTCTTCTGTTGGATTTACATTTTATCTGGTCTGATAGGGAGCAGATGTAAGCCAGAAATTTTTCTGTTTGCCTAAATGAAAATAAGTAAACTGTAATAATTGAGAGCTCTATGAGTTTTCCGATTTGATATCTGACGATGTAGCAAAGATAAAGACAGTCGAGTGGCGAGGCGATTGGTTTTTAACAATTTATAAAATTTTGGAAAATAGTCTTTCATCATTTATCATATGTATATGGGTACTTCACTGATAAAACAAAAAAGAACTTACATCCCACAAAGCGATTTGAGCTTATTACTTTTCTGTACATATTAGTATTACACTATCCTAGTTTTTGTTATTTCTTTTATAGATACTCATTCAGGAAGAAAGAATGAAAAGTGAAGTTGTACAACTGATGCATGAGTTGATTCGATGAGTAGATTCGAAACACAATCGTGACCAATAAACCTTTAGTCCTTATATTTCTAACAACTAATTAATACTTGAAAAGTTATTGAGATATTACAAATACTTCATTTGGTGATTATAAGCTCTATGAAATTGTGGGTCCAACATATGCAAATCCAGAAAACTCATGACCATTTGTATAGATGAAATTTATCGGGTATACTAAGTGTATCATTCCGTTTGTAACGCATAGAAATAATTATGGTAGAGCAGAATGGTTTGGACACCCACGGATAATTCTAAAAGATTTTTTTTATTTTTGCCGGTCCGTCCGCACGACAACTGAGAACGCGTTTACTTAGAGAGCTGAAATTTTCCACACGGAATTTTTAAACCAAAAAAAAATTTAAATTCGAAAATGCGACAAAACTGGTAATTCTTTCTTGGTGTTTCCATACAAAGCTTTGGGTTCTCATTATGTATGTATTGCGTTTAATAAAAATTACATAAGTCCAAAAATGTACTTTGATTCTATTTACGTTTGAAGTTTTGAAAATTTTCTCATATTCAGTTTTTTAAGATTTGTTCATAATAATGTGTTAGGATATTTTGGATTATGTTAGCGTATGTATGAATAACTGTTTTAGATAGATTTCAGGAATTTAAAGTAATTTAGATTTCAGGAATTTAAAGTAAATTTTTTGGAGTTTTGTAGCTTAGATCAAACATATTAAAAAGAAAATATGAACTTTTTTTCAATTCACATATTCATTGTACATATCAAAAATTGTTTATTAAAATTTATTCCTCAGAACTAGAGTTGCTCTCCAAGTGCAATAAAAAAAAAAAACAAATAATATCAGTTGATTTTCAGCTTATGAATCATATTTGTTAAGAAAACTTATTGATTTTAAGCTGAAAATTGTTCGTCTTTATTAGACTGAAATTACGTGGAAAAAAATGTTTCTTTACCCCAGTGAATTTACAAAATGCATTCAGATGCAGAAAAAATATCGAACTTTTCGACCCAGTGATCAGAGAGTTCTCATCAGTGTGGTTATCTCTGATCGCCTACCACAGAAGTTCGATGGTAAAGGTCACCCAATTGCCCATATAAATCCTTTTTAATAAAATCAAGTGTGAATTATATGGTAGCAAGATTTCTCATTGCAATTTTCAAATTAGGTGATAATTCCCCTTGTTGTCATATGGCACTCGGATAACCTAAGTAAAACTTTAAGCTGGAAATTTTTCATATTTATTAGACTTAAATTCATTGGAAAAAAATGTTTTTTTCGCCAATGAATTTACAAAATGCATTGAGATGCAGAAAAAAAATCAAACTTTTCGACGCAGCGATCAGACAAGTCTCATCAGTGTGGTGGAATTTGTTTCATCAACAAATAATATCAGTTGATTTTCAGCTTACGAATCATATTCGTTAAGAAAATTTATTGGGATTAGTTGATTTGGCTAATCTTGTTTAGTCATAACATTTGTGAATTCAACTATTTTTTTAGTTAGCTTTGATAATCTTTCGGAATTGCATATCCGAGAAACTTTTGTTTTTTCAACTAATTTTGTTGTTGAATTAACTAATTTTTACATAATGAGTTACGAAAAAATAGGAATATCAGTTAATAGATTTGTTGTTGTTTATTCCAGTCTTTAGAAGCAACTATTAGAACAATCGACTAATTAATATTGCTCTTTCAGCAAATTCAGTTCCCAAAATTAACTAATTGTTTGGTTGATTTTGCATACCGCATTGTTTTAAAAAACTGAAACATTAGTTTGAAGACATTAGTAATCAACCAATCGAATTTGTTAAAATATACAATGAAATTGGAAAATTCAACTAATTTTTTAGTTGATCATAATAATAAAATGCTATAAATTTAATTATTTTTATATGATTTATCAGCCCGCAGTAGGCTAATAATATTTTTGAAAAAGAAGAAAAAAAGTGTTCCGTATAGCCAGAAACTCTATGTATAGGTATTCATCAGTACAACTGAGAGTTTCAACTAATCTAATTCGTTAATTTAGAAAATTGTCATGTTACATCATATTAAAAAAACTCTATCAATTTATTTGTTGAACTTATTAATTGCATAAATTCGCTAATATTATAAATCATATTCTTAAAAATAAACAAACAGTTTCTTTGCTCCTGCGAAAAAATTAATAATTTTTTATGTTGATTTTACTAATACGTCTTCTAAAATATCATTAGTTAATTTATCATTAAATATTTGTTAACTGAACTAACTGAATTCGAAGCTACAACTCAAGTATTTTCTAAAACAACTAACCGCAAATCAACTACATAATTCCAATTAGAAATTGCAACTAATTAGCACTTACAATTTTATTAATCACTGAATTGTTTTTCCAAATCAATTTACAGGAATTACTAATATAGTCAATTAATCGCAATTTGCCATTTTAACTAATAATTTCCAGTTTGTGGATCAATATTGTTTATGTTGTTCAAAATTGAACTTTTATGGAAGTCATAGAACACGGTTGCAATTAGTGAAATTAATATTTTATCATTAATTCTTCTTTTTTTCGTTCGAAATTACAGCACTTTCCAGATATTTCTCTGTAAGATGTAGAGAAAGTTTTCCTTTTCTATTGATGCTCACCCAAAGAAACCCGTCATCATCCTCTACACAAGTTTTAAAAAATATTTTCCTAACTTGCTTTCTATATTTAAGCACTCCACATTGTGCCCCCGAAAAATTTTTCCATCTTCATCTTTCTTTCGGCTAACAAATCCAGAACGTGATTTGAGAAGATCGGAAATTTTGAAAATCTTGTTTCGTTGTAATTTGTGGACCTGGAATGGAATTGGAATTGAGTGGAATTTTTTCCACAAGGTCTCACCAATCTTCAGGATGAAATATTTTAGTATTGGAACCTCTATTCTTCTATTCGATAATAGCGTCATCTCTATCGCATTCCAGGAACCAAAAAATTTTGGTTAACGATTTCTAAATGTGGAAGATCCTTCTAATTATTGCAACACTCCCACTTTCGAAGTACTTTACACTCCAAAATGGAAAGCGGAATCCATTAACATGAATTTGAATCGCAGAGCCTTAGAAGCAATTGAGAATAAGAATAATGCTCATTTTCATCGATAAGTTAATTAATTTGACTAATTTTCCTGTTAATTTTGTCGTTCTAATTACTAATTTGGATTTCTATGAAAGAAAAAGTGGGTTATAAAAAAAAATATTTTTAAATATTGACTTTGAGCAACATTATCGTAAAATTCCTTCATCCTAATCACTCTAGAAGATAAATAAATATAATTTTCGCCGCACGTGTTCCTATTTGTTTTAATTTTAAATGAAAAGTTTGGCTGTGTTAAATATTTGGCTTTGTAAGTGCGGTGTTCTTGTGGTTTAAGTGAACAAAATTTGAAATGTGCGAGGGAGAAGAGATTATAGGTACTGTTACAAGAATTAGAAAAAGATGGAAATATGTATCATTTAGTAAGATAAATTAACGTAACGATGAAAACGAAGTGTGAAAGTGCCGAGGATACCTTTGGGCATTTAATTGCCCTCGAGTTAAAATCCTTGCCGGAGCCTTACAAGGCAGAATTTCAATTCGAAATTATTAAAAGCCTGTTTAGTATAAAGAAAAAAATATATAAAGTATAAATTTTTATTTCGCATTTTATATGTTATTCATTTGCCAGGGTATACTGCCTACCGTCATAAAATAATCGCCAAAACTTTGTCAGATATTTTTCCCACGGGTAGTAGAGTTGTAGGCAAAACATCCCAAATTTTCTGTCATGTTGCGGGATATGGCTACCATGATTAGCCAAAATGAAGGGAAATTTTCAGTTTTATTTTAAAGTTAATTTTGTACGTAGCTCTCAATTAAGTTGTTGCCAAATATTCAGAAAATATTTTAAGTATTTACGTTTTACCAGTTTCAAATTAATTTATTAAACTTTCTGGATAAGCGAAAAAAAACATTTTTCTGAGTGACGATATTATAAATCTTGTGTAAATTAGTGAAATATATACGGTTAAATTTTTCTCAAATTTGTGCATACAATAATTCTAAAGTAAAAAAAAACATTAAATAAGTTATTAATGGGCCAATTGCGATACCTTACCTTCAAGGTGATGTGGAAACTCGTATATATTTTTAATATTCATTTTTTTATTAATTTTTTTAATGTGTGCAATGCGTTTAATCTTCTATATTATTTTTTTTTTTTAATCAATAAAAATCACTTTCGTGTTAAAAATAAATGTTAAAGCATCAAATTTTAAAGAAATGGAACTTATTCCCCCAAGCAGTGTTGCCACAAGAGGTAGGAATAAAAGTAATAGCACTCAAGGGAAAGAGTAGCAAACTAGCAAAATTCCTTGGTAAAAAAAAAAACTAACAAAAAGTAGCAATCCTAAAGTGCCTTTCCACACGAGAAGTTTTTAGGGAAGGAAGGAATTTCCTTCCATTTTTCTAAGACTTGCCAGCACAATAATTTTGCTCCGCGTAGTTCCTTATATGATTACACTCAGAAAAATAAATAGGTTGAATCTAACCACGTCAAATAGGTTGAAAAGTTGTTCATACAAATTTTAGACATCTTTAAATATTTTAACTAATTTCGTAGTTTGATAACAACTATGAAAAATAGTCAAAATTAGTTTTATTCTGCATAGTTACAGATGAGTCAATAACCAGTGGCATAGTTAACTAACCAATTCACTTGTTTCTTTATTTCAAGAAAAAACATGCCTCAACAATATTGATTTTTACTCACACAAATAATCGATTCTACTGAAAAATAATTTGCTAAAATTAAGATCTTGAGGTTTTGGGTATTTTCATTTGGCTTAACTGTACATATTATGTGTTTATAATGGAAATGGTAAGGGATTGACAAATATTTTTGTATATGTATATTCGGCTCTTAGAAATTTGAGGTTGTATATTCGTAACAAAGTGTTGGAGTTGTAAGTATAAAGTTCTAGGAACATAAGCCAAAAGATTTCTGGTTCTGATAGTTTCTACCATCACTTGTATATCTGAATTTGTTCTGGAAACACCTGCGCCAGTGATTTTAAAAATGTCTTTGTTACAATTTGTAGGGAATTTTGGTTCCAGTACACCAGTTAACGACATTAGTGAAAGTGATAAAGTGATTACAAATTTAGATGAACGCGATAAAGTTTCAGAAGAGTTCTACGAATTATTGGAAGATTGGGGCTTTTCCTTCTTATTTGAAACTTTGAAAGGTAAGTGGTTTTACATTTTATTGACAGGAATCTATGGTGAAATTTAAGTGCCAATTGAGAAAAGTGATTGTGTTTATCCACCTGGAGTACTTTGTTCGACATGTAGTATTCGTAGACAGCAGTATTTTATATTTTAATTTCTGTCCGGTTTCATATTGTAGAGTTTTCACTTATTATGGAATTGGTAAAATTTCCATCAATTCTATTATTTTCTGAAGTTCCCACAGCGATGTTGTGATCGCTTTCAAACTTATCTTGCACTCCATGCAAGGGAGCACGTATATGATAGGGAGTGTTTGACATAATTTTAGAGTTAACACATAATATATTTCATGTAAAATGTGAAAAAAATTATTATTTTTTTACTAGATCTGGATATTACCTTGGAAAGATTGAAATGTGTCACTGAACCAGACTTAAATCAATTTTTTTCAAATTACTGACTAGGAGCGAAGGTGGAGTTTAGACAGAAACTAAATAGTTGGAGAAAAAGCAATGTAACTATAAAGTGATAAAGCAATGCTTAAAGACAACTAAACGTTTATTTTAGAGTATACCAACACCTTCCTTATGTGATACTGCATCCACAAATAGCGATTTTAATTCATTCGTCTCCCAGTGGTTGCAGCAAAGAAAAGGCATAAGCCCATCGCCATTATTTGTCACTGCATCAGCGGTAAAAACATTAAGGCCAAACACTCCTCTACTCAAAGAAGAATTTGTAAGGGCCTTTTGGTTATAAAAAAAGCTACTATTTAATCTTTTTTTATAGAATCTTTATAACGCACTAAAAGAATTTCCTAAAGGGGACTACGTCCTACAGTCATTTAATAGATCTTCAAAGCTTGATGACTTATCCAGAAAAATTATTGTAGATGCAATTGTTACATGGTACATCACAAGAAAGTAAAAAATCGGACGTAAGGACTTTGAAGCTATTGCTAAAGACATTTCCAAAAGGTTCGATGACGATAAGGTAATCCAATTAAATATTGTAAAATATTTTCACTTTACTGACATCTTTTCTTTACAGTTAATTTATTATAAGCGAGGAGGAGCGAAATTGGCACCATCAGGACGACTTTATGACAAGTACCATAATCACTTGAAACGTTTACGAAAAAGTGGGGTCTGAGAAAAGAATGGAAGACTAGAACCTGAATACCTTGAGAATAATGAAGGTACATTTTGCAATTCACTGTCAAATTGCTTTCTCCTTTATATAATTTTTTTTTAAATTTGACTTATTAAAACAAAACATATCATCTGATTATCTTTATTTATATTTCAGAAATATCGCAGTCTTACGCGTGGCTGAAATTATATAACAATCCCTGAGGTAGACGTTTAAAAACATTGGAAAATCACTTTCAATAAAAGACGGCAAGATCTTCTTTCTGACACTTCCAGCTCAAAAATTACCGCATTCCTGAAGAACTGGCATCTTTTCAATCATTACTTTGGTCACAATTTGGTAAGTTCAACATTCTTGTAAATTAATCAACTAAATAAAAATTAAATGCATGGTATTTATGAATAACTATCAATTTATTCTTAGATTGACCTAGATTATCATTTAATATATCCGAACAATTGTGACCTGCACCAAAAGTGGCAAGAATTCAAGGTCAAAATAATGCCAATATATGACCAAAAAATTAGAGACAAACAAAGTCTTGAGCTGCTTAAAGTAATAAATCAAGCAAAAGAAACAGATGGTAAGTTATAATATGAAGATTTTTTAAATTAATTTATTATAACAAACTATTTTAGAATCGAAAATTGAGGTTGCAAATGTCCTTCTACTACACGCTATTTTGCCTCCTGCAATAAAAACGTTTGTAATTGACGGAAACAAGAAGATTGCAGCCAAGTGCACTATTAAGTATTCTCAAAATACGTTTCTACTTGAAGCTTGAACTGTCAACGACGTCGAAAAGAATTTAGAAACGTTGAAAGCTACGCTACAAAAACGTGATGACACTCTACAACCATTAATTGTTTGTGTAGGATTCGGTGAGGATATGTTCATTATGATAATATTAAGTATGAATTGACAAGTTTTCTTAGCGCTCTTGATACATGTTATAAAATTTTCCCAAGTACTAGGTTTGAAGTACCCAAAAACTAGTGAAAACGTTTGGATATTCATCCAAATATATTTTTATGAAATTAATCACCCAACAGATTAGCCATCAACCAGGGTACTAATTGTAGCCATGAAAAAGTTATTATCTCATAATCTACTCAGGTCATACAGGAATTAGACGATATGTTATTTTAAAATGACGTTTTTACAGTCACTAAGGGAATAAATTATCTTTAGTTTAGACCACCATACTCCTGAGAAAAGAGGAGTATGGGGCTGGTCGAGTACTCGTTGGAAAGGTCATGAAGTTTTGCATATAATGAGCTCTGTAAGTGACACTCTGTACTTTTTAAAACACAGGGTATTTTGTAAAAGACTACCAAATTTTTTTAATCTCCCTGTAACTCTTAAACGGTTGAGATGCTGCTCCCGCCTTGCAATACAATTTTTTGTCTGACTAGATTACTACTATCACTTCCGGTCCTATGGACCACAATGCACGAAACACTCTTTATAAATGGTACTATATGCACACATTTCTTTTGAATAATGTTCACGTTTCTGTCGCTGTAACTCGTTACACAACAGACTTACCAAAAAAACTGTTTATACAAAAAATGTAGGCAATTTAGTCTTCTTTAAATTTATATTTTTACATTTTTGCAGTAGTATCAACCGTTGAGGAATTATTTTGAAAAAACCAATTTTCGGTACCTTTAATTCAAGAGGGCGGACCGCGTGTACCCTGATCAAGGGTCTAAACTTGGATTTTTCATAGGGGCCAGGAACTAGAGAACTACATATATAGAAATCACAGCTACCCCACCTTTTGTAGGGCAAAAACCCTGAACTGACTGAACTATAAACTCAATTGCCCCAATTTATGCAAAAGTAGCATTTTAGACAGAATTATTAAAAAGAAGTGTCATAGTAGCTTTTTCGGAATAAGTATCATTTTTGCTATAATTGTAGCAAAGTGGCACCACTGCCCCAAGTGGTGCTTGATATCGCGAGAAGAGTGTATTCAAAGATGTTAGTAATCATATCTGCAAAAGTATAGGAGCAACTCTAGATATAAACAAGGATTGGCAAGATCTAGCGGTTTACTTTAATAAATTTGAAAAAGACAGGTTGTCTGTAAAATTGAGAATTTTCGGGCTGAAATAAGAAAGGCTACAAATTTCGAAAATAATCTATTGTTACCAAATTTTTGTCGAAAGTAGCTGATAATGCCTCATTCGAATGCAAAATCAAAAAGAATAATTTCAGTTGGTACTGAAATCAAAACTATATTTACAGGGTGACTTTAACTTGTCTAGTGCTAACTGGGAACACTCTCTAGACGATGAGTGTTTGTTGCCTTCATTCTCGGCGACTCCTCTCCTCAATATGCCATATCTTTTATTGACAACATTATTTCTTCAGGCCTAATGCAGTCTAACGGCGTTAATAATGACTCTGGAAAATCTCTTGAAATGGTATTTTCTTCCGATCCCAACGGGACTCTCTTTAAGCGTTTTTTAACTCCTATGGTTCCTGAAATAAGTCATCATTCGGAACTGCATATAGTTTTATTTTTTGATCCTGTAACTTCATCATTTAATGCTTCTGCTAACTACTGTTATAAAAGAGCAAAACTGTACACAATGCACACAAGCGTATTTCATCGGGTTATAACAAAATAAAGTATGACTTGTATTTGGGGTATTTTTACTAAAGTGAAGGGTTTCGCTTTTCCATAACATTATCAAATTTCTAAATTTACCAAATGAGCGTATATTTCTATTCGATTTAGTTTTACGATTTCAGAACCTTTTGGTCACAAAATAATAAAATATATGGAAAATAACACAGCTTGGGTAAAAGTACATACTTTTCATCTAAAAATTCCTTTTAAAATAGGACCATTTTTATAAGGAATTTTTAGATGAAAAGTATGTACACCATTTGAAAAGAAATTTACCCAGAATATGTTTTTTATGTACTATTTGATTAACTTTAGGTTGCAGAAAGGTATATTGCCAATTTTTAAGGGAACACTAGATTTATTTTACGGAAATTCCTTGCACTGAATATATGGAATCGTACATTATTTTTTGCAGTGTGGTATGTGGTTGTAAATTATCAAATAGTGCTATGATTCCGAACAAGCTCCACTAACTAACCATCCTTCGCCTGCTTTAAAAGACAAAAGCTGCTTTCAAAAATCATTATCTGCAAAAATTCAAACAAGTAAACGTTTTTGAAAAACAATTTCGTGTGTCTAAAAAAGATCAGATATCTTCTTATAAAAAGCCGAATTAATTGCAGTTAAGTAAATGACTGCAGAAATTATATTACCAGCTTTTCGCAAAATTGTAAAAATAATGATTGCTGAATTAGCAGATATTGGTTGTTGTAAAATATCACTTTCAGATGACACTTTCAATTCATCGCATAATTAAAGACATGTCGCGAAATATTGAAAAAAATACTGCAAAAACTCTTGCTTATTTAAACTTTGCGCTACAAATAGACGAAACAACAGATATTACGGAAAAGGCACAATTAATTGCATTCGTTCGATTCACTCACAAAAATGATATAATTAATCAATTTTTATGTAGTCGTGAGTTTTTTTTATTGATTAACTTGAACAAGAAATTAAAGTTTCGTGGAATTTATGTATTGACATTTGCACAGATGGTGCACATGTGGAACTTTGGAATTGACCTTCCCTTCCTGCCGTATGAATAGCCTCGAGTACCACGAAGTCCTTACACAAAAGCTCCTTCCGTATATTGCGAGCCATGCTGATGATTAATTAATTTATCAACAGGATAACGCTACGATCCACATCAGTAACTCCACAAAAAGCTGGTTCTTGTGGCGCAACATAAACTTTCTCGGCTGGCCGGCTCGTTCTCCTGATGAAACCCTAGGGAGAACATATAGGGTTGGATAGTTCGAGCAGTTTATAAAGATGCTTAGCAATTTAACACGATCGGTGAGCCGTTGAAGTAGCTTGGATAACCTTAACTCCAGAAATGTTGAAGCTCTACGTAGAATCAATGCGCCAAAAAGACTTCTGGACATTGTAGCGAACAATAGTGGAGCTACTAATTATTAATAGAATTCAGTTATTACTTTTTGTGCATTTTCATTATTATTAAATTAAGTAAAGTTATCTGCGTCTATAATAATGCAACACTCTTTTTGCACATTTCTATCGAATTACTCGAAAAGTACCGTTTTAACGGTAAAATTTTTATTGGTGTCAGCGATAACATGAGAGAAGATTTCTTTTGGCATCTCACATATCTCTCGCTTTTGCTACAGAGATGGCGTACCGCACAATTGCATAGTGCGTCTATAATTTTGCAACGCACTGTATATTAGTTACCCATTGTATTTTGCATCGAGAACGCATTACAAAATATCTGCCATCAGAATTGAAAATAGTTGGTTAAATATATACAAGACCATTAAAAAGTCGCTTATTTAGAAATTTATGCCAAACTATGCACCTAAACACACGAATTCTTGATATTGCAAACGGAAGTAAGATGGTTGTCCAGAGGAAAAGTTTTATCTCGCATGCTTGAATTAAAAAAAACGAGATGAAAACATTTTTTGAATAAGATAAAAATTATGGTTTTGTTCATTTGTTGGAAGATAAAACATTTTGTGCTAAACTAACATAAATTTTAGTATGCGATTCCAAAAAAAAAAAAAATAACATTATGGAATAACAAATCACACAATTTTTTCCAAATTTAGTGAGTTCCAAAAGACTCCTATAAAATTATTCATAAAATTGTTATTGACGATTTGACAACACTACAGGAGAGAATTAATCATTACTTCCTAAATTTAAATATAAAAAAATTTGATTGAGTTCGTAATCTATTTGTGATAACGGATTCGTCTGTATTTGAATGAAGGGGAAGAAGTACCTTCGCTTTGTAATAATCAAGATTTAATTTCAAAACATTTTGGAAGAGTTAAATAATTCATTTTAGATTAATATTAGTTTCCATTATCCCATAATAGCTAAAAAAATAAAAAAAAGCTTAAAAAATATTATTACAATTTTTTACATCTTATTAGTGCGAATTCGGATTTTCAGGGAAAATTATAAAAAAGATATGCCTTTTAGAAGAAGAAAAAATTAAGGATAATAAATATATCCTTTATCCTTGAATATCTTGTGTTAAGTTTGTTCCGGTATTATACAAGAAACTGTCCATGATGAATTTTTAATTATAATTCGGATAGAAATTATATTGAAAAGGCAGAGCGCTGCCGAACTTACTTTTGGATGACTAAGAAGCCGCTGTTATGATGATTCCTTTATTTCGAAGAGGCTGAAAACCTTATGGCTGGAGATGTCAATTTATATTGTTGTGGCAGAGTATGCCGCTATTTGATTAAAGGCAGAGTATGCCGCTTTATATTGGATGACAAAATATGCCGCTGTTTTGTAGGCAGAGTATACCGATGTTTATTTGAGAAATAAAACTAGTCGTTAGAGTCGAAATTAAGTCTGAATTCTATTGATTAGTTTGTGCTAATTTATATAAATTGGTTACAAAAGAATCACAGCTTCTTACTAATTCTAGAGGGGGATTATTGCAGAATTGCAATACATAAAATTAAAAATTAGAATTGTAGTGTCAGTATTTCTGATCACACAATTTCTGAATGAATCACGATGTATTGATATGGTAAAGCAATGACCGGACGTATGTATATTTTCTCAATCAAGAATTATGTTTGCATAGCGGAATTTACTTGCGTTGCAAATTCTTCTTGAGATCGAGCAAACTTTGTTTGTTTTTATTTTTTCATCGTTTCGATTTTTGTTTATATCTGTTGACTGTGGTCATGGCTTCACAATTTTTCCTTGCTTTATTTTTAAATTAATGCTCATAATGTTGTTAGTAAATAGTTAAATTTTTAAATTGGGATCTGAATGGGTTTGGAGATAAGAATTTTTTTTTTCGTTTGAGCTTAAGTTTTTTACGAAAAAAATGTCATACAAATCTATTTTGTTATCCTTGCTCCCTAAAAATTGTTCACCAACGACATATTTTTTTTCTTCTCAAATGTGACTCATTAATAGTAAAAAAAAAAATAAAAAATGATCTTGCCTCAAAACCCATTAAGATCCCAACTTGAAAATTTAACTTCTTACTAACAACATTATGAGTATTAATTAAAAAATATGGTGTTAGCTGTAAGTTTCTTGAATTTCGTATTTTGCAAAAATTTGTGCTCTTTAATCAAATACCACTGTTTCTGTGGAATTGTCCACAATATGTCAAAAACCCTATCTCAATCGGATCATGCAAACTAAACTGTTGTTATATTAAATCGACAGGGTCTACATCTACATCATATTTAAAACAAAATTTAAACAAAGCTTATTCAAAAAATCAGCTCTACTGACGAAATATTTCCTTAGTTAGAAATAGTGTAAGCTAAAAGATCCTTGAATTTCGTATTTTGAAAATTGGGAACTATTCTCAAATTTTTTCCTTTGTGTCAAGGTTCACAAATTTTATATTATTTTATTACCAAAAATCAACGTTTTTACAACACTTGAATTAAAGTAAATAAATAATATAGTTAAAATAAATCACTAAATACCTTCGCCGAATCATAAACAATAAAATAAGTAAAAAACGAGTTTTCAAACAAAACTGAGGCCAAGCCGCATGAAAAAGTAGAAAATAAACTTTTCTTCACACACAGAGGTGGACTCAGATTTTTTGATTGGGACTTTTCTCCTGAATATTCTTTCTCTTCATGAATCAAATCACTTATTACCTCTGATTGATCATACTGAAATATATCGGTGATTGTCAGCGAATAAAATCTGAGTCCACCTCTGTGTGTGAAAAAAAACTTATTTTCTACTTTTTCATGCGGCTTGGCCTCAGTTTTGTTTGAAAACTCGTTTTTTACTTATTTCATTTTCTGCCTTTTTCACGTTAACTAAATTGTTATTACGTGCTGCATGGAGATATTTTAAATCAATTTTATGACGGCTGAAAAGACACTGATTTACTGAATTTTCCCCATTTTCCATGTTTTCCACAGACTTCTCCTATTACTATAAAAAATTTTGAATGACTGTTGAAGAGAAAGTATTGATGCCAGTAGGACGAAAAAAAAATTATTCCGCATAGCTTATAAAACTTTTTTGTCGGAAAATTTTCCGGAAAAGTCGGAAAATTCCGGAAATTTACGGAAAATTTTCCAGAAAAATTGGAAAATTATGCCTTTTTCCTGAACAGATTTATCACTAAGCATATCGATGAAAACTTTCCGAAGATTTTTCCGCTTTTCCGGGTTTTCCATGGAATTTTCCACAAAAGCAACTTTATGCAAGTCATCTCGCTCTACAACTTTGTTTTAGGTTGCAAAACGCTCAAACGCTTCCTTGGTCGGAAAAACTCCGGAAAAGCGTTTTACATGAATTTTCCTCGATTTTTTTGCAAGTTTTCACCATTGTCGGAGAGAAAGTAATGATGCCAGTTGAGAGGGAGCTTGATCCGGCATAATTTAAAAAACTGATTTACCGGAAAATTTTCCGGAAAAGTCGGAAAAATTTTTCGGAAAAATCCGAAAACTCTGCATTTTTCCTGAAACGGATTTATCAAATTTGCACCAAATTTTCAAATGATTTTTCTCGATTTTCTGGGTTTTCCATGGAAATTACCATTTCAAATTTTGATAGATTCAATTGTCACGCGTCATGAGCTTGTGTGTCAAATTTCAGCTCGCTGTGATGACGAAAAGTGGGTTACGAGATTGTCGAAAATAGTAAAAAAGAAATATACAGACAGACAAATTCGTGTACGAGTTAAAGGGAATGGCCTCAAAAACACAACCTTCCATGAAGAATTTACTGTTAATTGGACTTAGCTTTTCTGAAAAGGAAAATTAAGAAAATACGAAAGACATAGGAATCGGCAAAGGGCGATTAAAAGACCGTTTTCTGGACTAGAATTGAATTTTTTGAAGTTCTTCAAGTAGAGAGCGTTCATTATTCAGTTCATAAACGAATCATAATGACATGACTAGATAGGTGTGATAGGCTCAAACAAATCAGATTACACATTAGTGCGCTACACGCGACGCCGGGAAAAATTATAACACACGGATGTGTTAGTTCTTAGCTGCTGTTTGGTTACTTCATCAAGTACAAAGTAGTACCAAACCCACTTTTCAACCGGACTCGTTAATAGATTTTATTACTAAAATATACTACAAATGTATAGTTTTAAACAAAGGTGAATAAAACCTTTTACATTATTTGCTAACAACATATATAGGAGTTTTAAGTATGAAGAAATGAAAAGCGGAGTACTTTTATAAAAGGAGTAGTACCGGAGTAAGCTATTCGTTTTCGGAGTACAAACGACAGCACCGCACATCGCTTATCAATTAGTATAAGTCATCAGGATTCAATTCATTTTTGGATAACTATAGTCAGTCAACATTCGGCGATCGAGCGATATTTATTGCTTATCGAGACTAACGGCGTCGAGTATTTACGAAATAGTTTTAGTCGGACATTTAAATTATTGTGAAAATAGATTAGAGTGAAAGTGTATTCTTTTCTTTAATCCCAATGAACCCAAGCGACACTCATCTGTTCCGTACAGTCCAATCCAAACATTCAACGCGATTTAAATTTTTCTTAAATCATAGGAATTAGTGTTTATTTGAAAAATAAAATAAAATTTGCACGATTTTAAAATAAAAATAATAAAGAAAGTGGGGTCGTTTAATTAACAGAAACTTTTATTTTCCACATCCCCTCCTTTGCTTCTCTCACGTATTAAGGAAAATAAATCAGAATCCTCAAGTACACGAAACTGATATGATAGTGATGCCCTGCCTAATGTCCAGTATTTATTCAGAATACAAAGTACCAGGACCCATACTTCAAATCTTTTAAGTATAAGTACAAGTTCCATTACTGGTACTTAAAAATTGTCAAGTAAATATAAATCCAGGTACTGATACTTATAAAGGTCAACAGCTTTCGAAAATTCAAATCAGAAATTTTGAATAATCTATAGCCAATTAACCCGTATTCTCCGGAATTAAGAAATATTTATCCAAACATTATGCAATTAAAGTATTTAGTTGTCTAAAAATGGTCACCGAAGCATGAAATATGACACCTATTAATTCTACAGGACGACAACCGTTAGTTAGGGGTTGTCGTCATATGACGACGCTAGGAGAATATGGGTACAAAATAATGAAAATCTAATTATGTATTGTAAATTAAGATATATTGAAAGTAAGTATCTAAAGTATATAAAAGAATTAAATCTAATTTATACATATGTATTTTACATAACATGTTGATCTGTATGATTTGGTTGGAAGCATATGCATAGCCGTACATCACATTTAGAACATTTAGTTCTAACTGTAGACTTACAGTTACTGCCAGTACACCGTCTTTGCTTATTGTTTGCTGTTTTATCCAATTTTGTCGAAACGGGCTACTTTAGATCATGCAGGATTCTGCCGTTTTTTTCCAACGGTTTTTGGTGCATTTCTGTATTTGAATAGGTATGACATTGTCAAGTCGCGATGAAAACTAAATTGAGTTAATTTCGTATCATTTGTATGCTTCCGCGCTAGCAACCAAGCGTTCTATACAGAAAATAATGGCTACAACCATTTCTTTCCATTATGGATATGCGATAAGCATTTACATTGTAACCCATTCTGTCAGTACCACCCATATTTTAGTTATAATTTTGGACAGAATTAGGAATACTGACAGAAATGTGCTTGCGATCAATCTTACTCCATCTCTTGACATTTCCTTCTGAATCAGTTATCTTTCCGCTGACTTAGGAAAAACTTGCTTTTATTTAGTTTTGCCGTAGCAATTTCTGCGTAGCCTCTTTTTTTCTTTTCAAACTCTTTTGGGTTCAGAAGACAGCAGCGATTTTCTAAGCGATTAGCTCTTATTGTACTGATACAGTTATACCCGCGATCTTTTAGTTCTCTGAGTAAAGGCAACGTTGTAAATAAAGTATGATAATAGATATGGTATGGAAATTTGGATTTACATAGGGGATATTGATCGAGCAAGTGAAGTACGTCTCCATTTAAACGTTTCCCCTTGATATGGTTCAAAGGCGATTAAATATCCCCGTGGTGAGTTTGGACACCAAACCTTATATCCGAATCATATAGGTTTATTTCTAATCGCGTGATTCATCATGCGATATTGTCGCAGTCGGTATATAACTCTTCATAAACTTTTTTTGGAGATGTGAAATGGTGGGTCGAAGTTTGGAGAATTTGTCAAATTTATTTAAGCTCAAATTTTATTGAAAATGAATAGATTTCATTATATTATCGAACCGATCCCTCCTCATAGCTTAATGTATTGCAGTGTTGCGCAAGTCAGGGCTTGTACTCCAGTACATTGGTTTTCCTGGTAATTTATTGTACCCAGAAACAATCAAATCAACGAGAAATAATTTAAGCTCTTCTGCTGTTATTTTTAGATTTGGCCAGTTTTCTGTACTGGCAGTTATAATCAAATCGATCAAAGAGTCATCAAAAAACAGCTCGAAATATTGAACAGCAGCCATTTCACCATGAAAGGAAATGGGTCCCTTCGCGAATCCACAAAATTTCTTATTTGGGTGATTTCCTTGTCTTCTGCGGTTTGGCCTGAAACAGTCACATCTTCTTGCCTGGTGTCAGTTTTTTCTGCAGGTGTCAACAGTTGATTTCGAGATAGACTGCTTATATTAAATCCATCTTCTTTGTCCGTGTCTGCATCCCTCAGTTCATTTACTGCAGGAGATTCCATAAAAATAATAATAAGTCTAACATATCTATCGGCTAATGTGATACATCTGAAAATAAATAGATGCAAATAAAAAGAGACCCGTATTATTGCACGACTACGTAAATATCACACAGGCTAGGAGAATATGGTTTAAATAACTGGATGAGGTTTCCATTTACGAAATATAATAAAATATCGTATAAGATTTTGTTGTTTTAATTTCTACATAATTTTGGAAGTTGTTTGTACATACAGTATTTGAGTTTGCATTTAGCAAAACAAATGTCACATCAGATAATGATTGCCTTTGTGTACCATTTACAAGATGTGTAAATTAAAATCAACGGTCCACATGTGTGGAGGAAGAGAGCGGATTGTGTGCACTTGATTGCCAACCTTCTCAAGAAAAGATATCGATTCAGCATTTCTCAGCAATTTCTGTACTACTCTGTTACTCATATATTGTGCTAATTTTCTTCCTATTTTACTGAAGACTGTAAGATTTCTTGAGGGACTGTCGAGATGCAGATAACGTCTATTATTAGAAGGCGTATTTAAATAATTTACAAGAGCTGAAATAGAGAACCAGTACCGGGAGTTGTACTTGTACTTAAAAAACATTTAAGTCTAGGTTCTGGTACTGGTACTAATACTTAATTACCAATGTACTTAAGTACTTTACAGCTCTGAAGTTAGATACACATTTTAGATCAATTATTTACGATTTTATTAAGCACTAATAAAGATATAGATAAAGTCTCTATACGCTTTAGTTTACGGTTTTTTTTCTGCAAACCTGTTGCACTGTTAGTTTTTTTTTAATTATCTAATTTTCAATATTTATGAGTGTCATGTTCGAAAACCTCTCCTGAAGAAGTTGCTCTTAACCAAGTTTTAACTCGATGGAAAAGCTCCATTCACAGTCGGGACCGAGCTTACAGGAAGACCAAGAGCTACTTGTATTAATTTGGGTAGAAGTCTTTATTAATTTCTGTTTTTAGTTTTCTTCAATTTTACTACAATGCTCTTGTTTTGGAATATATTATTTATTATTTATGTTTCAGCCTGTATGGTGGAAATGTCTTCATTGAAAACATTTTTATAATTTTCTACAAATGCCTCTTCATGTTTCAGTTACAACTTTATAAATGAGTCAACTGAATGTGCCACTGTGCCGAAGGTAGATTTACAAAACTAGTTTCGAAGTTAGTGATAATGTTGTTGGAAGGCCTTATATCTGATGAAAAGTCTATTTAATTACTTTTGCCTTCTCCTTTTCGAGACTCGAGTAGGTTCTTAACAAATTTAATGTTTTTCTGTGAATTTCTCGGTTTCCCGAAGTATTTATTGTCTAGAGTGGTAATATAGTTTTATTTCAGAATGTAACCTAATAAGAATATTATTGAAGTGTTTAATTTCGCAGTAAATATTTCTTCCTTGTAAAGATATTCAGCTTTATTACTGAATTACTGGGATCAGAATCGAAAAAGCTTACGAAATTTTTCAAATTTCAATGATATCAAAGGTTATCAATTAAAACTTCGACAGAAAATTTCACAATAGTTCTGCATGATTTCTCCTACGGATCACGCTTTTGTCAAAATTCAGTGGAATCAGAGCATTCAGAATAGCTTTCATAAATTTTAAAGAGATATGAATAGGGTTTCTTGAAGAAAAGAACGCGTTAAAGCATTTTCGATTCCGATCCTAACGGACTCAATTTAATTAGGCCTAAAATTGTACAAATTGACGAATGTTTTTTGGGAATTTTGATAATTTTCTGAGGGGCCAGACCACATTCTGGGGGGGGGGTCACCCTTGCCCCTATCTAGTTACGCCAATGCGTGCACGATGGCTACCTGTTATATTACATGACAAAAAATAAAATTACTTTTATTAGTAGTTGGATAAGCATACAAAATTACATCTACGAAAATAATGCCTCAGCGCAGCTATCACTGATTGCCCATACGACCAAAATAGATTTTCTCATTTTTTAATTCGTATTTTTGGAATTCCTTATTTAAGAAAAATTGCAGATTTTAGCTAAATATGAACTCAAACGATTTTGTTTGCCACATCAGAAATGTTTTAAATAAGTATAATAAAGTATTTATTGAGGTAAAAATTTCATTGAAACTACATTATAATTTGCAAGTAGAGAAAATGCATGGTATCTATACCTTCCTAATGGGAAATTTCCATAATTTTAACTGCAATCATTGTTTGTCCTCATGAAAAAACGAATGAACCCACTGATTGATCAGAATTTATAAGATTTTATCTTTCTAAGTTTATTTTCCTGATATCATTGTTTGTCCTCATGAAAAAACGAATGAACCCACTGATTGATCAGAATTTATAAGATTTTATCTTTCTAAGTTTATTTTCCTGATATAGTCATAAGAAGATTTTGTGCTTTTTAGTTAATTGATTTATAAGAAGATTTTATGTTTTTGAGTTGATTTTTGATTATTTTGTTCAATAAGTACCTAAATAAAACAAATAAATAAAAAGATTACTCTTTTGGACTTTTTACCGGGTTAAACTTAATTTTGTTCAAAAAAGAATTTTTTGAGATTCTCCGGTATATAGCAAAAGCTAAAAAATGTTCTAATTTGTTATTTCATCACACAACTCATTAATTTTTGGTGACAAGTTTCAAGTCTTGATTTGACTCATTAACAGGTCCCAAAAAGCGAAATTGGGTGATTTGAAAAACAAATGAAAAAATGAAAAAAAGAAGAAAGAAATGAAAAGTTTGAGAAAAATAGAAAAAACAATTTTTTTATTTATTAAAAAAATGTAAAAAAATTTTTTTTAAAGAAACAGATTCATTCGAAGCGAATCGAACCTGTATACGCCACGCAGTGGGCTGAAAAATAAAGAAGAAAAAGGAAGAAGAAGAAGCGTTTCATGTCAGCAGAAAACCCCTTCCACTCATCGGTGCAGCTTGGTTTTCTGCCTGCTGCAGACGCTTTTCATTTCTTTCTTCTTTTTTTCATTTTTTCATTTGTTTTTCAAATCACCCCATTTCCGCTATTTGGGACCTGTTGATGAGTCAAATCAAGACTTGAAACTTGTCACCAAAAATTAATGAGTTGTGTGATGAAATAACAAATTAAAACATTTTTTAGCTTTTGCTATATACCGGAGAATCCCAAAAATTCTTTCTTGAACAAAATTAAATAAAACAATAAAATTATTTTAGTTTTTTTAATAATTTATGATGTTTATGAAACACATATGCAAACAGTATACATAAATAATACAATAAAATAATAATATGGCTGTCGTACAAAATGGATATATATCACATTTTTGATATCGGATATACCCAGTGCTCGAAGTGAAGCGGGATGGGGTGGGATGCTATCCCGGTACTTCTAAATAATTGCAAACCCATCCCACTACTTCTTAGGAGAGATAAATGCTCTCTGTTGGTCTCCATAATGCATAAAATTTCTAAAGAAAGAATTTCCAGTAAATTTCTAAGAAAAAATTACGGGCTTTTCTACATCTCGACAAAGCATCGTTGATTTTATATTGCATTGGAGGTAGGCATTGCTGGCTTTCCTGTGGTTGAACAGATTGTAGTACGCAGTACACTCACTAGTGCAGCTAACAGCAACTAACCCACAAAACACAGTGGAAAGAATCGGATCAGAACTGAACTGATACACTGGCAGTATCACTCAGTGTTGCCAATTAATTTTTCTAAAATCGGCTAATTGTATTTTGAAAATCGGCTAAAATCGGCCAAACAGATTTTAAAAATCGGCTAAAAATCGGCAAATGTCAAATACAAACAGAAAGTCAAAGTCAACTGTCAACTGTCTGTAAATTTGGTTTAGATATGTAATAGCTGTGTTCTTTTGTGTACCTTGTTCTAGAACTCCCATACATTGGAGAGAACTATTTGCTCTGTGGATTGAAGCGAACTATTTGTGCTGGCCTGTTCGCTTCATTTAAATCTTCTATGAAAATTTAGGGGCGCTATTCTACAATTTTCTAGTTGTAGAAGTTGGTAAAACTCAACTGAAAATGCTTGACATTTGTCATATTTGAACTGTCACAATTTTGTTATTGAAATATTTTTTTCTACTTTAAACTTAGGTGAAGAGTTCCTGATGCCAACAAAAATTTACGTAAGCGCAATAAAACCTCTGCTGGAAAAGAAGTGTATAAAGCAATGGCACATATTACTGGAGGTGGATTAATTGAAAATATTCCTCGTGTCCTCACCAAAGAACTCGGAGTTCATCTGAATGCGAACAATTTTCATATTCTTCCTGTTTTCGGTTAGTTAGCAGAAAGTGGTAATATTACTCATCATGAAACTGAATAGGTACTATAAATGCAATGTGATTAAAATAAATGCATTTTCATTCATGTCCCTGCCACGAGCAAAATAATTTTTTTACCGATGATAATGTGCACCTACTGCCCAGTTTGTTGTGGTCACCTTCTGCCGCTAAAATAATACACATTTCTGATTATTAGTTAAGTAGTTGAAACGTATAAATAAAGTTGGTAAAAACTAGAAAGCCATTTTTAATCCAAAATTGTGTTTTATTTAATTTACATAAATGCTATGAGTTAGGAAATAAATTAAGCAGTATCAAAAATCAGAATTCAATTCTTATGTAATATATATGGAACAAAATGTACTGTTTGCTGTCTGTATGTATGTATGCGAGTGTGCTACCCTTACACTACAAACAAACTTTCTACTTCACTGGTGTTACGGTGGCACTAACCGGACGGTGCTTTTATACTCATTAAATCACAGAGCTTATTTCTTACAGAGCGAACCTCTGTTAACGGCATATCCCAATCAATTTCAGATAGAATTGTTAAAATTTCATCGAGATTTTCTTCTGATATTCCACAGGTGTCTCCATGCAGTGCTAAAGCTTCATATAATTTTGTTGCAGTCGTTTTTCTTATATGAACATGAGTCAGACCCAAAAACACAGACATTTTCGAGAGCATTTTCGAACACAATCGTGGCACCTGTATTAGTTGACAGAAAACATTTATACTCGACCAATTTGTATAGTTTTTTATGTCCCATATTTGTATGTTAACTAAACGAAATATTTCGTCAGCGAATGTCGAATTTTCATCCATTAAAACTGAATTTATCGTTCCTGGAAAGGAATTTTATTTTGAACAATGTAAATTAAGTTGTGTGAGATCTTCTATAATATTAACCTGAGCTCAATATAATATCCAAAAAGTTTAGCGTTGGATATGTGACTCTCTCATTTGATACATTTTGTTGAAATACTGAAACAATTTCTGAACATATTCGAAGAATCTCATTAGGATGTGATCTTAAGAATTGAAATAAACACGATGAGGAGTATTTTATCTATGTGAAAAGTGAAATTATATTATCAATTGTGTTGTGTATTTCACAAGTTAACTTACTAGGGATTCAGTTAATTGCCCTATACTAGCACTCAATCCCAACAGAACTCTTTCTGAATACTCTGGGAATTCAAGTAAAGAACAGAACAGTGGAAATGTATGATCGGCAAATAACCATAATACAGAAGAACTATCCTCCGGGAAAATGTTAAGAAGTTTTTCTTGGTTTTGTATGAACCAAATTACAAAATATTTTTCCAGCTAAACCTCGAATACGCTCAATTGTTTCAAGTGCTTGTTGTGCCAAGCCAACCATTACCTGATGAACGAATTCCGGTTGTAGTAGTGCATAAGGACAGTTTGTTAGTAGATTAAATAATGCTGGAAAATACGATTTTCGATTCCTTTAATACAATACACATGGTGTATAATACTACACATTGCTGCTTCTCTAACCTATACTCCGATATCGCCACGATTATCAAGTGTATATTCTTCTAAAGCCTTCAGATAGCAATCAGAAATTTTCATCAAGTACTGAGGGTTGGAAATTGATTCTGCAAAGAATATAGAAGAAAAAATTTACCGTCGAATATTAATTAATTTTGTTATCTATCTCACCTGGATCACTAACATCAAAACCAATGACTTGGACTACATTTGTTAAAGCTCTTATACTATCACGTCTAGCTTCTGACCAAATATAAGTAATAGGATTTTTATTACGTTTTAGCAGCAGTTTGATCACCACTAATTAACGCTTGAACGGCACCATGAGGCAGGAGAGCGTGCTTTATTAGAATATTAATGATTTCGTTAAGTTTTAATTTAAGTATGAATTTTGGAAGAGCCCCAATTGCACTTAGATATCCCATTCGAATGTGTTTCTTCTAAATCATTCTCCGATCCAATTAAATAGGTATCCATAATTGCTATATTTTCTTCTCTTCGTACATCTTGATTGTAGTAAGCGTTGCAAAGTTCAGTATTAACTCGTTCCGGAATCTCGTATTTGTGCATTTTTGTTAACGATGCATTTATCGATGATTTTTTTAAAGAAATGATAAGATTTTTTTAAAGAAATTTTCACACAATATGGAGTCTGTGTGCATATTCAAAGTTTGATAAATAAGTTTACGTTTAAGACTGTTAAACTAAATTGCCTCAAATTTCGATTTAAGTCATAGACCAAATTTAAATTTAAGTATAAATTGCTTGCCTGACAATACCAGGCTGAAGTAACGCAAACCCAAATGAGATAAATGTGCAACACATCATTTTCGACTCATCCATAAGTGCGGTAAAAAACATAATATAGTTCTACTGGTGACTATATTTTGGAAAGCAAATCTTTTATTTTCGGAAGCAGTCCAATTCTTCCTTCCTCGCTTTATAGCAATACAACAATGTTTACATGATCCTTTTCTTTCTGAAATTTACAAAAATTAAGAATTTTTCTTTTAATTCACATTTAAGTATAAAATTACTTGATAAAAACAACAATCATTTTTCCTAAAAAATGTTTCAATCAAACATATCACTGCTAACGATTTCGAATGCCTCACATTCATCGTTGATTACTTTTTCATCTATATAAATTTTTAAGGATCCAATAGCTGCAACCATAGAAGGACTTATATCAATATTATGACAACATTTTTCCAAACGCTTCAATCCCGCTCTGGCTGTTATGATTGCGTTTAACATTTTTGTTTGCAACCGATTTCTTGTCTTATTTTTAACCAAATTCATTACACTGAATACCCGCTCAACTTCAGCATTTGACAGTGGTAAAACTAAAAGCGACCATGCGAATTCTGCAAGCTCTTTATAAGGACTATCACCATTTGAGTCTTCGAAACACAATACTTCAGTCCAAAATCGCAGTGAATCTAACTTATTCTCCTCGGACCAATTAATAATCGTTAAATTTTCCCATTGATTTTGAATTTTGGTTATAAGGTCGCTTTTAATTTTCATTTCTTGTAGCAATGGTATTAAGGGTTCTTTAATCACTCTTAATGCCTGGGAAACTGAAAGCATTTTTACTTTTCGAAGTATTTCAATGTTTTGCGGAAGCCTTACTCGAACAGATTTAGCTAAATTAATCAAAAAATCAACACAGCGCTTTCTAATATTTTCCTCTTGAACAGCAGAGAGAGATTTCTTCGCTTTCATCTCACTAATTTTTTCCTCAAATTCGTAGCCTAGGTATGGTAGTGGCATTAGGTTATCGGCTATACTGGAGCTCATGTAGTCAAAATTAGGCCGTCTCGTTATTATTTTATTGAGAATGCTAGAAAGCAGCAACCAAATATCATCAAGCATCTTAGTAAGATCAGCAGAACCACTTTCGAATGCTTTGTTAACTCTTTGAACTTCTGATAAGACTGGACGTAAAAACAGAAAGTAGGCGTGATTGGCATCATCGTTGAACATCTCATTTAATATTTCAGCAGTATAACATTTTTCGGACAGCCTCACAATTCCAAAGTGAGTCTTTAGTTCGATCCATTGATCAAGAATTCGTCTAACTGAAGTTTCAATTGATAACCATCTTGTCTGACTAATCATTGTAAGTTTAAGAGGCAACTGCCCGTCATTTATAGCACAAAATATATTTTTGTATACTATTTGTCGTTTTGAGGAGTGAGAAAACCAACTGAATGTTTCGTTCACAAGATATTCTAAATTTCTCGGTAGACAATTTTTCCATGCCTCTGAAACTGCCAACTGCAGTGAGTGACATACGCAAGGTATGAGGATCAAACGAGGAACTTCTGACTTTAATCTAGCATACACTCCAGAGTTAATACCAACCATTACTGCAGCATTATCGGTGCCAATACCAACCATTTTATTCAGTGGCAGATTGTACTCAGACAAGACAGCTTTGATAGCATCAGCAATACTCGATGCGTCACATGTTTCTATTTCTTGGAGTTTTAAAAATGTCGTTGTCAGTAGATTCCGTTTTTTACTATAATATATAATAACTATTCCAATATATTTTAAACAAGCCACATCGGTGGACTCGTCTATTAGAAGGCTATAAAATCCCTGATCGATATCGAATATCAAATCCTTAACAAAATAAGGATACCAAACATTTTTTATGATAGCACTACATTTGGTCCGGGCAAGTTTAACATTTTTGGCAGTATTACTATCAGTGAGACTTGATTTTATTGTCGAAGTAATGTGATCAACAACATTGGTACTTGTGTGCTTGGCAACCAACAGAGCAATTCTAGCTTCTGCCATTTTAACTTTATTATTGCTTGTCTGATATTCGAAATTAATTTTCTGATGTTTAATATTATAAAATGGCTCTGACGCTTCAATATGTTTTTTTGCCAAGCTGTGGTCTTTAAGACTGGATTTTTTTGAATTTATAATACAGGAACAGTACTTGCATTTTATTTTAGTAGTAGAGTCTTTGATTGAAATTATCCAATCTTTAAAAGGTTTCTCGCTGAGAAATGTTGATGTGGGAGGATTTTGTCTCTTCCGTTTTTTAGAATGTAATAACGACGATTCGTTTCGGCTGCAAATTTAATACATTCAGAAATTAATTTGGGAATATTGATAGCCGACAATAAAGTCTTAATTATAGTGTAACTTCTACACTTATAGCTGATGAACATTTGGGATTTTAATTCTATTAAATATTCTAATTCTATTTAATATTTAGCTTACCTTACATATTCCTGAGCTGATTCGATGTGTGCTAACTGGCTCTGCTCGCCCTCTAAACTAATTATTTCTATGTTTTTATCTAAATTAGAAATTCCCGGTTCTGCTTCTACATCCCCTCTTGAGGGATTCTTGAAAACTTCTACACTATCTTTCTGATTCTGTTTTTGACTCTTATCCAACCAGCTATAAATAAGATTGAAACCCATAAGTTTTTATCCTTGTCACATCAAACTTAAAAAAATATCTTGCCTTTTTAGCATATTTTGTTGTTGTTTTGAATACTGTTCGTGATTAATTTATTTCCGAGTTGCTGAAATAAACACAAGTCTCTATATAGACCTTTTTTGTCACTCAATAAGAGATTATTTAAAATATTTCAGTGTTATTCGACCATCGCATCGCCTCAATTTGAATCGATCTAAAATTCAAATTGTTATACATACATATATCCCTTGAGCACGCGTTTTTTCCACATTCCTCCCAATCCAAACCAGAAATAGGAGAAATCCAGTTCGGAAGTATTATAGTTAAAGAGAGTAATGAAATAGCGAATAAATTGAATAGTTATTTTATTGATAGTGTAACAGCCTGTTTACTTGAAAGTTTTTACTCGGTGTAAAAACTTTTACGCATTTTTGCTCACAAACCGTGTTTACTTTTAACTAGTAAAAATCGAGTAAATTTATACGTCTCCCCTCTTGCACAAAGTTGCACATTTTTACTCATGATCAAGAGGATGTGTAACTTTGTTTGATATGCAATCAGCTGACTGTCAAAAGTATTAAATTTGAGGTTAAGCCGTTTGTTGGGTTATCGAAAGAATGTAAAATGATAATCTAAAGAGTCGAAATTAAAAAAAAATATTGAAGAGGGTGGGTTTTTTAAAACGTATTTCAAATTAATTAATTTGTTTTCTGTTTCAGACGGAAAGGTAGCAGCCAAATTCTTGACACATGACAAGCTAAACAAAATTTACTCGAAAAGTGTCTGGTAACTTTTCTTGATTTATCCCCTCTACCGCATAAAAGTTTTTACTTGATTTTTACGCAAAGATTTTTACTCAAAAGTAAACAGACAGACCTTTTTACGCAAAAGTAAACAGACAGACCTAATATGTACACAAATACAAGGAATATGACAAATATGTTCGATGGGCGTGGGCTTCAGTGCTCCACTGTCAGAAAAAGTGCAACACTGATTTGGTCCAATCGAAATCTACATTAGAGAACTGACACTAATCAGATAAAAACCAATAAATAAATTGCAGTGAAATACTGCAATGGTTTCTTAATATATGTAATATGTAGTTACTTGCGAGTTTGGATATTTTATAAGAATCTAAGAATCTATTTATCAGGTTCATAATTTTGCGATTAGTGAAGTCGCACAAGATTAAAACGGCTATGTAAAACAGTGAAATCCTGGGCGATATAACATAACATGTCCCAGTGCTCAAGTGATTTGCTGAGGCTCTTCAATAAACGTTTTTCTATTCTATTATACTTAAGATAATTTATATCCTTAAAATAATACATACATAGTTGCCTACAACACATATAATGACAAAACTACTTACAAGGTGTATTCACAGATGTCATTTCTACAGTACAGGAGACATGTGAGGCTGGATTCCCTTCACCTAAGGCATACTTTCTTTCCTCTCCCGTCACTAAATCACAAGGAGTACCCTAAAAAAGAATTCTAAACTAACAAGACTTTACGCAAACTGAATAACTTGAATAACTTTACCTGTTCATTATTTTTATGATATACTTCCGTTGCAAGCAATTTAAGGGGACCACAATATACGCCTGATTTTGCTGAAAGAAACCTTTTCATGGCATGATACGTTTTTCCAGAATTTGTCGGCCCAGCATGAAATATAATTTTCCTCGTTATTGCTCTTGCACTTGGATACCAGTTGGCAGGAGTTCTAAGATCAGAGATTTTTTTCAAGTCATCCATGCACTCAAGGTGCGGGAAAACTGTCCTTGCATGCCTAAGGAAATACGGGAATATATCGTCAATGTGTCCTGTACCTAGCAGAATATCACTTATTGTAATATGAAGGTCTGCAGGAAGATTGTCAGCTTCAATGCAGTATCTGCGAAAACTAGCAAAAGCTTGCTGTTGTATTGTAGATAATGATAAACTAAAATATACAGGAAATAAAAAATGAACTCAGAAATTTTATGGCAAAGTTTACTATCAAGTCGATTCTCTTGGCATAATGCCTTAATTTCCTTTTTATGAGTAAATTTATTCAGGACCTTTAGCAGCTGTTTTATCTAATTTGCCTGTTAATTCAGCTCTTCCAATATTAATTAAATGTCATCTGGATTATTTCGAACAGAGACAGGTTTAAAGAGTGCGGAAATTTTAGAATCGCCACTTTTTCGGGTCTGCTGAAAGCCGGTCATAAAATCTCCTTCCAATAATTAGTAAAGCACTTTGTGTTCCTTTTTCCGTCTCGTTTTACAACACTTCGGTAGGCAATTTACTATTTACCATTTAACACTGCTTTTTTAGTACTCTTAAAACACTGAATTAGTTTTTATGCCACTTTAAATGTCTTTTAAGGCGTATTAATTATTATTAACAAAATCTGGATTAAAAAACTCCACTTTATCCCTTTGCCGCAGACGTATCTATCGAAATGACGAAATCACGAAATCGCATAAGCAAGCAAGCATAAGCAAAGCATTCTCTTATAAGAAAGAAGCATTCTTATTGGTTCATAAGCATAAGCATTCTTTCTTTCTTATAATCTTATAAGAAAGAAGCATTCTTATTGGTTAAACCAATAAAATATAAGCCGCTGGCTCTGATTGGGCCAGCGGCGGTCACGTGGTGGACGAAAGCAAGTGAAGTTTGCGTTAATCCGAAAATCGGCAAAATCGGCTAAAAAAAATATCGAAATCGGCTAAAAATCGGCTGTCGGCTAAGCTAAAATTTTTTCGGCTAATGAAGTTGAAAATCGGCCAAATTAGCCGATTTTCGGCTCAATTGGCAACGCTGGTATCACTGCACCGTGCTCACTCAATGCTCTGGTATGAATACTGTCGGTCGACTTAAATTTCTATCAGTCAGCCAGACCAGAGTAGAACGGAAGAGAGAACGGATCTCTTTCTTAGGACTGTACGGCTTCTTTGGTTCTTTTAAATTATTCGTCCTGAACGAACGGTTCATTCCTGAACGACACAGCTCTAGTTAGTTGACTTCCAAGGTTTGTCGAATTTTGTTTAAAAATATATTTTTTTTTTAAATAATGGATAAATTTTTGATAAAAAAAAAGGAAAGTTGAAGAACAACAGGTAGATAAAAACGCGCAGGAAGAAGAGCCTTGTAATGTACCTAGCACATCAAGCCAAGGCAGAACATTACAGGAGCCTATCACTTTGAAGATCCTAGATTACTGGACAGAAACACAATGGCATGAAAAGTTAGACACATATAAATGGCTAACAATTAAAGAAAGTGGACTAGGGTGTTCTATTTACAGTTCACTAAATAATTTGGGAATTACAAAGACTCAAGGATTGAAGCTGGTAAATGAATGGGTCAACTGTACTGTTAGAGAATATGGTGACGCGAAAGAAAAAAAGCAACAGTCAATACGCAAGAAACTTGCATCACATAAGTTGTCAACTGCACACATAGAAGCCAGTAAAATAGTTACATTTGTCTAAAGATAAATGTACATATTGAAACATTATTCGCTCAAACGGAAAACCAACATTTTGAAAATACACACCGAATATTTAGAACTGTTTATTACCTTGCAAAGAAGAATCGTCCATTTAGTGATTTACCAGATTTAATAGATCTTCAAAGAGCAAACGGAATAAATATGGGACGGATCTTACAGTCTGACCATTCTGCCTCAGATATTGCTCTTCATATTGCTGATGAAATGAAGCAGAAACTAGTTAATTATATACTAGAAAATGATTTAAAAATAGGTTTTCTGATCGATGAGTCTACAACAATTAGTAAAAAATCTACTTTATCCATCTTCTTGCTTGTCAAAATTCCAGAAACTACTGAGGTAAGTAGTTTGTTTTATGACTTAGTAGAACTATAAAATACTACAGCTTCTACCATTACTGAGACGTTTTTGCAATTTCTATATCGTCATGGTTTTGATGATAATTTTTTGACCCGAAAATGGATTTCCTTTGCTTGTGACGGTGCTTCAAATATACTCGTAAGAAAATCCGGTGTAGCTAGACTACTAATTAACAAGTTTCCCAATCTAATAGTTTGGCACTGCTGTAATCATCGTTTGGAGTTAGCAGTTAATTTGATTGTAAATCAAATTTCCTCAGTTTGCCATATGAAAAAAATTTTCGACAAGCTATACGCTATTTATAATGCTTCTCCTAAAAATCGAAGAGAGTTGGAAAAAATTACTCAAGAATTATGTGTTAAACTGAATTCTAGGCGTATTTTGGACACTAGATGGGTTTCATCAAGTGCACGATCAGTAATGGCTGTTTAGAATAATTATGAAGCATTGTGCAAACATTTTGATGAAGCATCAAGCGATGTAAATCGAAGTGAAAAAGATAGGGTAACATATAACGAACTGAAAATATGCTTTGTTGGAGCTCGAACATCTTTCAAAAAAATTGAAATCACGAAATACATATATGACATTGCCAGAGGCTCATCGTTTAATTGTTTTAAAATACCGTGCCCAATAACCCCGTGGAATATTATGAAATGGTTCTCCAGGCCATTGAAAGACAGAAATTCAAAAGTGTTGAATTAAAAATTGGTAATAATAAATTAAGTGAAAATATTTCATCTAGAATGTTTACAACAAGAGCAGCGCACATGTCGAAGCACAATAATGATGATTGCGAATTAAATAGAGACAAAATGCGGATTTAGTACATAGTTTAGAGATTTTTGATCACACCAAATGGCCTGAAGATAAAATTGCAACTTTTGGAGATAAACAAATAAGAAATTTGGCCAATATATTTAATGTGTGTGCAAACACTTCAGTGCAGGGATTTAGAGAGTTTTTTATGAATGAAAGCGACAATAAAACTGTACCAAAGGACTTGCAACCATTAAAAGTTACAATTGATACAATAACAAGTAAAAAAGCTAATATTGGTCTAAGACCAATTCTTATGATACCCTAGATGAATGTCCGTATGAAATTTCGTATGGGTACCCATTTGAACAATTTTGATTTTTGCAGTGGTTTTTCGCATATATTTCTAGAACGGTTAGTCGGACAGAAAAAATGATTATAATCAATGTTATAGAATATTATATTCCGAAAAAGTTTGTATTACAATAAAATGTCTTTGACTGATCGTTTTCACAGTATACATAAAAAACCCAAATTTTTCTATGGCAACACCAAGAATGGGTCGCCCGATTTAGTCCATTTTCAAAATTTTATTTGCTAGTATAATGAAATCACCACGTACCAAATTTCAGCTCTCTATGTCGACGCGTTCTCACGCAGTGTCCAAATATATAGTGAAAAACGAAAGTTTTGTATGGCAACCCCACAAAGGAGTTGCCCGATTTGTCTAATTTTCGAACTTAATTTTACTTTTTTTTTTAAAGTCCGTGTGCAAAATTTCAGCTCTCTAAGTATACGCGTTCTCGAGTTATCGTGCGCACAGACAGACGGACGGACGGACGGACGGACGGACGGACGGACGGACAGACGGACATGCAAAAATCAAAATAGCTTTTAATTTTATGCGGGGGTGTCCAATTCATTTTGCTCTACCATCATTATTTCGAGGTGTTACAAACGGAATGACAAACTTAGTATACCCCTATAGATTTCATCTAGGGTATAATAATATCCACTGCCGAATGTGAAAGATTCTTTAGGAGTATGAACGTAATCCTCTCAGACATTCGAAACACTTTACGAATAAGAACAACATCAGGTTTAGTGTTTCTCAAAATGGTAGGCCCGTCAATTGGAATGTTTAATCCAACGGAGTACGTAAAAAATTGGTTTGAAAAAGGGTCGGCGGGACGCAGATTTTAGAAATTGTGCTAAAAGGTCGACAACAAAAAATGAAGAGGAACAGATATGGAAACTGTTCTAAGAATTGTAAGTTTTCAGAATCTGCACTATAGAACAACTAATTATTTAGAAACTTTTTTTTATTTTCAGATGTATTACTTAGGCATTGCAAGTAACTGCTCGAAATATCTTATTTTTTTTCTATTTTTTGATTTAATAACGTATATTTTTTTCTAAATAAATGAATTCTTGTTTTTTATGTTTTTTTATTAATATGCTCTTAATATTTTTTTTAACCATCCCACCACTTTTAGCCCGCCACTTCGACCACTGGATATACCTATATCATAAATATCCGATATTTTGATATTTTCGAGCCCTAGTTTTTAATATCTGCAAATATTTTAATTCATCGATGGCTTTATTTTCCAATGAGGAATAAGCAGAAATTTTATCCTGTATGGTTTGTCTGATGGAAATGCCGTAGCAGTGCAGTGTGCTTATAAGGAAAGATTCATCTTGAGAAGATTACCTGATCGCAGTTTTCGCTGCGTTATATCGAAGAGCAAGAGAAGGAACTCTTTTGAACACTAAATATATCGGTCCAAAACCAGCTTTGTTCAAGATATGAGAGACCGGATAATTAAACTTGTGACAGAAAATCATGAAGCAAATATCAGCCAGATTGCTCTTTGCACCGGTATTTCAACAGCGTATGTATGTATGGAAATTATTGAAGGATGAAAATCAACGACCGTATCATTTTACTTCCGTTCAAGAACTTCTGCTGCCTTATTTTGCAACTGGTTTCTTGAACGGAATTTCGACGACTATACATTTCTTGAAAGGATAATCTGGACAGATGAGAGCCAGTTTAGAAAAACTGAATGTCAAAATTTCCACAATCTCCATAGATGGGCTGAAGGGAACCCTCGAAAGGTAAGAATCTCTTCGACCTAGCACAGATTTTCTTTCAAAGAATTTTCTGGCAGAAATAATCGGGAAGAGACCCATCGGGCCTTATATTCTACCTGATATCTTCATGATAGGATGAATAGCAAAAACTATTTAAGTTTTCTGCAAACCACAATTTACGATGAACTTGACAATATTCCGTTGTTGATACAGTGGAGTATGTGGTACCAACATAATGGTGCTTCAATTCACTGCTAACAAAGCGTTAGACTGTGATCAAACCAAATCTTTCCCAATAGATGGATCGACCAGATCCCAGATCACCAGATCTTACACCTCTAGTTTTCACTTATAGGAACAAATGGAAACAATCGTCTACCAAAAGGAAGTAAATTCAAAAGAGGAGTGCATAAATCGCATTGAAGTAGCAAGAAATACTACAAGTATCGCCACCAATTAAAAATTTGCTCGGTTTCAGGTTTTTTTTATAAATTTTGTAAAAGCGGCACGAATTGCGTGGGTTGTAAAGAAATAAATAATATAAATAATCCATTTTTTTATGAAATTATGATTAATTGATATAAGATAAATAAAACAGTAGCTTTATGGTCCATATCGATATTTTAGCAGATAAAATTTGAAATTTAAAACCTTCAAAGGAAGGAGTTCTTAAGTGCTCAGATGAGCTCAGGACGCGCCTTATAGTCATACTTTTCGGACTCCTTTTTGGGCTTGGGACACCTATAATCCCCCCAACAGCAAATCTTGGGTGCGCTACTGATGCTAAACTAAGTGTTTGATGAATGCTTATTAATATAAAGATACATTTTCCTTACAGTAGCCAGTAAAGTTCTTGTTACTGGTTAAGGAGGTTTTCCTCAAGAACTGTTATGTCATACATTAAAGTACAGCTTCGCCCTTCTCCTTAGAATATATATCAAATAGGAATGAAGATAAACAAGGTTTCGCGTAATAAATTCGTGTTGCCTTTTGTAGTTGAGAGATCAGAACAGGTTTACATAAATTCTTAAACGATTACAAAAAATTTTTTGTTTTGTGCCCTACTTTTAATTCAACAAGAAATCTTTTATTTTTTCTGAATTTCATTTAAAAAACAGTTCTCACTCAAAAAAACACGACCAGCAATTTATCACAAATTGAAAGCTCTCCCTACAGTAAAAATATTTGAACGCTGTCACTATTCTTCCACTTAAAACCCTTCAAAAACATATATGAATTTGACAATTATGCTCCAGTTTTGACAATTTAGAGTTCCCCTTTCATCTCACTTACTCCACTGTATAATGTCCTGCTCTTGAAAAATTATGCTCTTGTACACGAATTATACACATTTCACCCATTCTTGTTTACTATATATTCTAAGCATCGATGCTAGATGTACGATATTTCTCGTACATGTCCGCGAATTTCTACTCGGGTACGAAGTACGAGACAAAATGTATTCTCGTAGACAAAAGTACGAGAACTTCGGTGTCAAATATTTCCCAGCCAGAATTTTCACACTGTGGCAATACTACAAAGAAATCACAGTAGGTATAAGATAATTTAAAAAAAAAAAAATAAGCAGAGCCGTAAGTCCGAAACCCGCCGAAATATGCAAGCCAGCCAGTAAGACTTCAATAGAGCAATGGACGATATTTCACACTTTTTGCCCACTTACATGCATAACATAGACCGCTGGCACTACTGAAATTACATTATCATGGGATCACATTTCTATAGTTGTCTCTTTTTGGTTTGACTATTTTATTCCGCTGAACTTCAAATAATAAGTTCCATACGAAATCCACCATTCTCCAGTTTTATTCAGGGCATTTTCGAAATGAATATACAGAATAGAAATAGATGTCAATACAATACTTATAACCCTTTCTCTGCTCCGTACTTTTAGGGTTAAACAAACAAAAATTGTTTAATTTTAAATCCTTAAAAATCAAGTTTAAGGAATATTTTATGTTATAGAAGATAAGATTTCAATTAAAGTAATAATTTCGAATGTGTTTGGAATTTGTTGAACTTGAAATAATAATATGAAAGCGAAAATGAAATTCAAATAAATGCCACACCCGTGCCAACAAAAGTTGACCCAAATCAAATAGAAAATCAAGATGTCCATGTTTTGCTTTGTCTTATTGCAACAGTTTTTCATATAAAAGTTGCTTAGATTTCGTTCAAACAATATATTTGCATAAATTTATTCTACATGCAATTCTTTCTAACAGCATTGGAACGAAAACATATTGGGCTGCAATTTGTTATAAATTCATTTTTCTGTGGGAATGATAGTTTTACCCTCAAAACCTGATCGCATCATTTACTTCAGGGAAAACAGCCAAGCGAATCTGCAACTATGCATAGGAATTAAAGTACGTTTTCCTTTTGATTATGTATTACTGATGGCAAAAAAAAGGAGTTGACATATTTTTGTTCGAGCTTTACCGAATCCGCACTTCTTGAATGTCACAAATAAACATTTTAACTTTCCTACATTCCAATGCTAATACCGAGAGGATTTTTAATAAGAACAAAACAAACAAAAACACAATTAAGAAACAAGCTCTTAACAAAGACCGTAAAAGGAGTCTTCCTTTCAGACAAATGTGTTAAAACATAGTCCTGTGCTTTTTTGGGCTCAAACCTACCACCTAAAATATAAGTCGCATGACGTCGGCTGTCATATATGGAATAAACCTGCTACTGCAGTGCAACCTGATGATCATAATTTCGACCAAAATAGTAACTCGGATCGACTCCTAGACCTAGCCGGATCTGGATGCTTTTTAACAAATAATACAAAAATTGTTTTGAAAAATTTATAAAAAATTTTAAAGATATCCATTATTTTTGTTATAAATAAATAAAATAAAATGTTACTAAAATGTTTCCCAGTTTTAATTTAGCTGCCATTTCTAAATAATTTCCCGATAAACCTAGCCTACGAGAATTTTTCATGACATACGAGATTTTTGTAAAGTTGGGACGAGAATCCATTTGTTGCAGTCTAGCAACCCTGATTCTAAGCCCTTTTGAGAGCACGGACTCAGTAGAGACAGGATGGGTCTTCTTCGATATATATTTTGGGCGCCACTTGGTTTTCAGCTTAACCAAGAAATTTGAGGATTAATGATTTATAATATCTCCACATATAAAACTTGTTATTATTGAGTAGCTATAGTTTACACGAAATTATAAAAATATTATTTCCTTACGTCCTTGTAAAGACATTTAGTACGTCCAAGATATCTTATTCAAAATGTTCCTTCTTAGGTACGATTCTGAAGCTCTCCAATGATGAAATTTCGAAAAATAAACCGATAGGCAATAGGCTTAACAAAATTACTCAAAGTTATTCACAAAAAAAAGACCGAACTGGGTGTCAATGATAGCGTGATAAAAAGATCCGAAACGAAGAGAGAGAGAGAGAGAGCAAACTATGACTTATTTAACATTTGTTCCTGCCCCTTTAATGTCAAACTACTGTCACTACAGGAAATCGTAAAATATTTACTTGTTTTCTGCGAGTCTCGAAACTATTGGCTATTGGACCGAGGAATGAAATTTAATGCTGTGTTCGCACTTACTTTTAAAAATAGGAACATTTTGCTTAGGAGAAAATATATAAACTTTTGATGCTAGATTTAAACTATAGATTACATTGCATTAGCTCTTTAAATCGTGCGTTACCTTCATCCGCCCCTTATAAAAAATCACATTAAAGTCCTTAGGGTCTTTTTTGACCCATGGTCTATTTTGTAGAAAAAAAACACGATTTTATTTAACTTTTCTTTCTAGTAATTTTATTGAGAAAAATAATATGGAAAATGAAACTGTGGTTACTTTGCGCCAATCATAGGAAAATCTATTGCAATGATCATGTCGCAGCATCATTGGATCTACCGTTATAAATTCGAAATTATTTAATACCCACATAGTTCTTCTTCATTGTTGAGTTAGTTTGGATTCGTGCAGCGAGGGAAAGGTTTGTTTTCGGAGATATAAATTTTTGTGAAATAAGAGTGTTAAATTTTAGTGTTGCAAAATTTAAAAAATATTTGAACTTCAAGTAGGCTTTTGGAAGTAAGTCATATTGGAATGATATCGATATATACATTACAAATGTAATCAGTAGTATCCTCAAAGGCTTATATTTCAATTCTTAGGTAATATAAATTTCCTGAAAGAATGTCCACGTTAATGACATTTTGGGGTTTCTTTGCGCCAGTGGCACAAAGTTGCTCTTAAGGAGTACAAACCAATTTCGGTGATAGCTTTACAAATTTTTGATTACCATTTTGATCTTTTTAGCACGACTTCTACCAAAATATGCCACGAATTTATAAAAGGAAGCCTGGAGCAAGATGATACATCGACTATACTAAAGAAAGACTCGAGGAATGCTTAGAAAAGATAAGGAAGGGCGACATTTCTCAACGTTTGGCTGCAAAAGAGTTCAATATTCCCCGACGTACTATTCAATATAAATTAAAGGAGCTCACAATTTAAAAGCAGGACATCCCAGCACTTTTTGCGATGATGAGGAAAAGAATTTTGTTGAGTGCATCCTAGCTATGTCTCATTGTGGTTTTCCAGTGGATAAGGTGGAGCTGCGATTCATAATTAAATCACATCTGAATCAATGTGGCAGAACTGTGAAGGAATTTAAGGATAATCTTCCCAGTAGTGAATGGGCCAATGGATTTTTGAAAAGACATCCGGAACTGACCGTTCGCTTTGCATCGAAAATTAAGCATAGTCGAGCATGTATTGATGAAGAGACATTAAAAAGTCATCACTCTAACCTTGCTGAGGTTCTTCTTGGCGTTCCTGCTGAAAACATATGGAACTATGATGACACGAACTTGACCGATGATCCGGGTCAAAAAAAAGTGATCACTAAACGGGGAGTAAAATATCCTTAAAAGGATTTGCAATACAAGTAAATCCACGATATCAGTAATGTTTGCAGGAAATGCCGAGGGAGATATCTTGCCACATTATGTCGTATATAAATCATCGCATTTATGGAGCACTTGGATGGACGGCTGTCCAACAGGATGTAGATTCAGCAACACCAAAAGTGGGTGGCTCGATACCAACACCTTCAGCGATTAGTTCGATTCCTTAATGTTACCTCGACTTAAGAAGCAGGAGGGTAGAAAAATGCTTATAGGTAACAATCTTTACTCGCATTTATCACCATATGTTATTCAAAAATGTGAGCAATGTAATATTGACTTCGTATGCCTTCCGCCAAATAGCACACACATAACACAACCCCTTGACGTTGCATTTTTTCATCCCATGTAGGTTGCATGGAGAAAAATTTTAGCGAGTTATAAGACCTCCTCAAGTGGACAAAAGCAAGGCAAGTTGCTCTCCAATAGCAGGACTTTCCAAAACTCTTAAGTGAGGTTATGAGTAGTTTGACTAATGCTTAGCGGAATCTGCAGTCTGGCTTTAAGAAATGCGGTATATATCCATGCAATCAAGAAGAACTGTTTCGGAACCTTCCTGGAGGAAACATAAATTTATCCAGCATTCATTTATCCTTCATAGAAACATTGGAGCATCGATGGTTGGATAACTGTGGAGGTGAAAAGAAAAGAAGACGTAAAGTAGATTTAGCTCCAGGTAAAAGTTTCTATGTAGGTGCTGAGGATGGACAAATTTATCCGGAAACACACTCTGAACATGGTCAAATCAATCAAAATAGTGCTATAGCTTCTACATCAGCTTTTCATGATATTAGTAGGTACTCCTGAATCACAAGGAAATTCGAAAGAAAATCGTGAACAGCTTCAAATACCACGTAAAAGAAGAAAGCTCAACCAATCTGGAATTGAACAATCTTTCAACACTGACCATGACGATAATGACAGTTCTGACTGGAATCTTTCTAACGATTTAGAAGAATATGAGGATGAGGTTGAATTTGAAAATTTCGTCTCAACTGGTGGAAAAAAGACAGCATATATTCAACGTTTAAAAAAGAAAGTTGGACAACATGTTGTATTCCTCTATGAAGGGGAATATTTTCCAGGCAAAATAGAATCATTGCAAGAAGATGGGGCAGTCATTTCTGCAATGATTAAGTCCCTAAATAACTGGAAGTTAGAGGAGAAAAAGGACAAAATGCCTTACAATTGGGCTGATATAATTGGCTCAATTGAAGAGCTTAAACTGGTTTCTAAACGAGGAATTTTCCGCATAGAGGAGCTTGAAACACGCTGGGGAATTTAATGCTCTATTTTTGTTTATTTTTTTCACTTGTTTTTGTTTTATGCTATGAGCTGTAATATGAAGGTTTGGTTACTTTTTGAATCAGTAGTCTTTCATTTACTTATTGAACAGGTGTTTGGTAATTAAAATTGGGCAGAATAGTTCCTAATTTTGTTTAGCTTTGTTTGCATGGCGCAAAGTTTGGTTCCAGACCACATAACATTGCGCACTTTGCGATTTAAGATAAGATATTGACATAAATTATAAACCGGTGCAAAGTAACCCCATTAATAAGAACAACTTTGCGCCATTTTATTTCTATTAATAATATTATTATAGAGAGTATCTCATGAAAAAAGTACATATAAAATAATTCTACATCATCCTTTCTCAAATTTTAAAGCAAATATCAGCTATTCTGCTTATAAGTAAGTGATATATTTTGCTATAAAAAATATTCTACGTTTAAGTGGCGCAAAGTAACCACATTTTACGGTACTTCAAAATGAAAAAATATAATAAAAACGGTTTTGATGGTGTTTATTCAATGTGTGCAATTTGGACATAGACAAGAGATTCTACTGTGAATTTTGCATACAAAATTATTACAATTTTGGCATTTTGAATTATATGTTTGTTTTCTGATTTTTCATAGAAACGGCATCGTGCTTCCAGTGATTGTCTTTGGCAAGTAGATGTCGCTAGATATTGGCTAGAAGATGCTGAAATATATATTAATTACGAGTTGCTGAGCATTTAGGGACCGTGGAAGACAAACTCTTTCGACCATATGCTGCTTAACTAGTGATTCGCCAACATTTTCAATGAATACTCGTCTTCTATGGTGTTTTGAAATATTCCACTCTGGACACACACTCGTAAATAAAACGAAAGCATTGAGTAGTAATATGTCCAAGATATTAGAGAAGACAACCATTGGCCACATATTTGTCTTCCTGCTAGAACTGTAGCATGCAATCTTCTTGTCTGCAGTGTCGACTCCTCCTTTTGTGGCATTGTAATCAAAAATAATTTTTGGTTTTTTTCTCGTTTTCACTTTCAATCTCTTTCGCCTACATTGTAAAAGCACGCATTTATTTTTTCGTGGAATGTAAGAAACCGTTGTTGTATCTTGGATAAATGCAAACATGGAACTACATAAAGGCTTTCCTTTCACATCAAGAAGAATAGGTAGAATTGATGTTTTATTTTTACGTAGAGTTCCAACCATTCTGATGTTTCTTCTGAGTAACTTTTGTCCAAGTTCATGTGACGTAAAAGAAAATTTGCCAACAGTTTCATTTCTACCTCTGAGCTCTGTTGTACATAAGTCTAAAACTACACGCATATCTTGATTTCTTTCAGGTGCTGCATTAACTTCCTTTCCTGTGTAAAGCTGAATATTCCATACGAAGCTATTTTGACTATCGTAAAATAGCCAAATTCAATCCTATATTTGGCGGCCTTATTAGGCATGTATTGCCGAAAGGGACATCTTCCTCGAAAGGCAACTAGCTGTTCGTCAATTGTTACAAACTCATCTGGGTTATATAAATTCGGTAGTATTTCTACCCGTATTTATCCCATAGCTCTTTGATTGGTGCATGTATATCAGCGTTTCAGCGGGCAGTACGTGTGTTACGATTATCAAATCTTATGAATCTTGATATAGTTTTGAATCTTTTGAGAGACATAGTAGCACGAAAAATAGGTCGACGTTTTTCAGGATGCCATAAATTTTCAAGGGCTTCGTTATTTGATTTGTACACACCTGCTAAGACCAAAAGCCCAATATATGCCTCTAGCTCTATGACATCCATATAGATTTCCAGTTCTCCGTATATATACGTGGTCCTTCCAAATTTGTGTTCTCAATTATAATGTTTTCGATACCGTTTGTTATTATCAATTGGAAAGTAGATATTTCCGTAGAAATACAAGCAACTGAATATCTAGTAATCCCGGGTGTTAAATGTATAACATTTAATGATGCATCTCGACCATGTTGTGGAAAAGGATCAGAGAACCATTCGATTCTGTTGTCCTTAGAAAAATATTATTGAACCGGCGTTTCCGAAGGCGTATCATCATCATCATTGTCGTAAGAGTCTTCATTAATTTCCACAAAGTCTGAAGCTTCTGAGCAAGTATCGTCATCGGATTCTAGTGCGACTTCATTTATTTCTTCTTTGTTTAGCACCCGTTGTGACATTTTTAGCTAATTCAAACCAAATAAATATCGATTTAGTGATCTGATTTAGTTTGAAATCGCCCTTACAGTGCTTACCTCAAAAATATGAAACATATCCCTAATATAAACTTCTGCACAACAATATGCTAACTAAAAAACAATTTATCGTTTACCACTAAGACCTCGCTTTGTGTCGTAGATACTGTTACGAGCGTGGCCTTAATTCGTTATTTAAAACACAATATTTCGGATATAATTCAAAAGTTCTTTCTTTATTTAACTTTACTGTTTACTCTCACAAATTCACAAATAATTATCAAATCAACTCTTTATTTATCGCTAGTACTGTACTTCTAATTATCGCAATCCAAATAGTTTACTTCGTTCACTTCGCTGTCTGAAATAATACTCCGCCTCCTGATGTGAGAAGCGCCGTATTTATACTCTACGAATTATCCTAGACCTTTCCTGAATATTCCGTTCTCCGAACCCTTGGTTTACTAGGATGTCTCTAACCTAAAGTTGTTTCCATTTCCGACAAATGTCGCTTGTGTCACTTTGTGGCACGTAACAATACGTTCCAAAAAAATCGCGACTCAAATCGAAACGACGCAAAGTGAATTGCTATTTTCTATTGGAAATCATATAAACAGCAAAGATAGGTTACCGTAATTTTCTTTCAGTCCTTAAATGTTAAAAAAAGAAGAATATTTAAATAACAAAACAAAAGTAAAACTTTATTAATTCATTTAAAAACATAAAATAGACTAGTAATTCAATTAAAAATTAAAAATATGTACACAAAATAAAGAAATAAATTATGAAATTATTTAGACTCTGTAGACGAGCTTATGGCCATTGGAGTCTCTTTTTCAAAAAATGTGTCCAAAGTTTGCTGAATAGCTTTTTTTCTGATATTAAGGTAAAGTTCCTTGTAACAATTAATACAATTTGCTACGGATCGAGAAAAAAAACGAATCTCAATTGCTTCGTCTATTAGACTCATTGCTTTAGAAATTTGTTGTGAAGTTAAATTTCGACGGTCACTTATATCTATCGAGCTGTCTTCTTCGTTAGCGGTTTCAAAATCCAGTTGCATCAATTCCTCGTTGACATTTCCTGGTTATGAGAAGCTAGCAAATCATCTATGTCAGTCTCATACATCCCTTCAAAATTGGATTCTCTTGCTAAGTTAGCGATTTCATGACAAACAGTATGTGCTTCATCATCATCAACTTCTAAAGAGGAACTGTCACTTTTTTCTTGTGCACACATTCTGGCCATATTTTTCGCCAAACACCGTTCATGCAAGATGGTTTTACCTCCTCCCAAGACAGAGAAATAATGTCGATTGCCTTCAAAATATTAAAATTATTCCAAAATTGCTGCATTGTAGTCTTATCGGGTCCATCAGTTTCACTCAAAAGCAGCTTAAATGTTCGTCGGAGATAATAGCTTTTAAAATTCGAGATTACACCCTGATCCATCGGCTGTATCAATGATGTGTGTTCGGTGGTAAAAACACAAATTTACCATTTTCTGATAAATCATCAATATAAACCGGGTGACCAGGGTCATTATCGACTAAAACTAAAGCTTTGAAGTCTAAGTTCTCTTTATTGCAAAAAGCTTTAATTTCAGGAATAGCACACGTGGCAACCCAGTCTTTAAATAATAATGCCGTCATCCATGCTTTTTTATTCGCTCGCCAGTGTACAGAAAATCGATCTTTTGAACAGCCCTTCAAAGATCTAGGATTTTCTGATTGGTAAACAAGTAACGGCTTAAACTTAAAATCACCATTTGCATTACCTCCTAGAAGAAGAGTCAGTCTATCTTTACTAGCTTTAAATCCTGGTGCAGATTTTTCAGTTTTTGATATAAAAGTTTTTTTTGGTAGACGTTTCCAAAATAAACCAGTCTCGTCAATATTGAAAACTTGTTTTGGGACATAACCACCCTCGTGAACTATTGCTTTTAACTCTGTAGGGAAACGGTCCGCAGCGGCGGTGTCTGCACTAGCTGCTTCGCCTTTGAGAGCAATGCTGTGTAGATTTGCGCGAGTTTTGAATCTCTCAAACCAGCCGTGACTAGCCTCAAAATGTTCTTCTTTTTCAGTGGCACTACCGCTGCCCAGTCGTTACACATAGATTTGCCTTTAATATCTTCAAATAAGCTTTTTGCTTTTGCCTGGATTACCATTTTGCTTAATGGAATTTTGTCTGCAATCTGATTTTGAATCCAAATAGAAAGCAAGCACTCCATTTTAATCATAAAACTACTCCTTGTACGAGTCATAGTCTTGGCGTCTAAAGATGTTACAGATTTAGCAGCCTCTTTTATTTTAGTTCTATCTCGAGCTTGAATAGTTCTGACAGTTGTTGCAGCCAGATCAAGAGCTTTTGCTATGTCTACAGCCTTTTCTCCATTATCAAAGCGTCGTAATATGTCCAATTTAATTTCCAAACTTATAATTTTCTTTTTCTTTTTTCTTTTGTAACTCTACCAACACTGCTTTTTCCACTCATGATTATTATGGTCTAAAAAGTTGAAATATAAATTTTAAAAAACAGGGTTACAGCCTTTTAATATTTAAATATATTGTACTTACCTTAAAATTTATAATCAGAAGTAAATCCTCCACTGCAACTATGATTTTTACAATGATTAACAAAAAACCTCCCACTGCAACCAACAACCAACTAACAATTGAATGTAAACTTTAATTTTGTGATTCTCCGAAAATCCAAAAAAATTTAATTTTACAAAACACGAATCTACGTTTCAAAATGATTCTCCGAATAATGAAAAAAAAGCAACGCAATACGAAAAAACAACGACTCATAGCGAAAATGCGTCTTACTTCAGTAACGACGCAACTTCGAAAAAACGCAAAACGAAACGACGCAAAGCGAGGTCTTAGGTATTAAAAAGATCTTTTGATTTGTCTTTCACTTTCTGAAACACTTCGAATACTGAAATATAATTTCTAAACTGTAATTACTAGGAGAAATAAAAAACATGAAAGAATCCTGCTACTAAAAAACAAAATCTGGCCAACTTTAATTTGCTTTTAAAATAACTGATGTATGTATAAGATGTTCCAACACAAAACAGAACTCCGTTATATTTAGAATTTATAATTGACATGCAACACACAAAACTTTCTAAGAGTCACTTTAGACCCAAGGAACTTTTTTGCAGCAATATAATGACTACACGAAATCCTATAATTTTTTGCACAAATCTTCCTTATACTAAACTTAACAAAGTCATAAAATTTTAACTCCGTGATTCATATAATTTCAAAGTTATTCAAATGTTAATATCGATTTGGATCGAAAAAAGACCCTATAGACCTGATGAATGTAAATTAATTGAATTATAGTGGATTGCTAGTCTAAAATATTTATGTAGTCTAGCATAGTTATGAGGGCCTCCACTTCGCTTTTGAGTATTGAATAGAATTGATGCTTTTTGTGGACAGTTTTCTGAGTCCAACGTTGATTTTGGCATAACTTTATCCAATGCATCACTGCTGATGTGCGGTATGATGATTCGCTTTGTAATCCATGACGTTCTACGAAGATCAAAAGCCAGATCAGTTACAAACTTAACAAAAGAAAATATGAGGACAACACGAAATTTAGTAATATAATATGGTCACTTTTGCATTCGGTACGTCTAGAACCCGGATTTGTAACAGAACGCTTAGATGGGACATAGCAAGTTTTATTTCTATACCCCTAAATTTATAACATTCTTTATAACTGCGATAGTAGTACCTACTCAGCAGATGAAGAGAAGAGTTTAGTGTAAATTCAATTCATTTTACGAAAAAAACGATATTAATTACATGAAATTGAAAACATAAAATTGATAAATTATATTTTAATTAATTTTATCGCATTTCAATAATAATAAAAAAATTTTTTAATATGAATACATTTGTTAATGTGATGTATGTATGTTATTACAGGCAGTCTTCGCTTTTACGGCAGGTTACGTTCCAGGCATATTTGATGTAAAACGGAACGACGTAAAGCGAACCACTTTTTTTTATACATTTCTATACAAAGTCATCTAGTTCGGTTCTTAGGTATGAAAAAAGCAAAAATCACAAAATAACAGTGACACAATCATTACAATTTCGATTTTTAAATAGAAAAAGTCCCACAAGAGTTTCAATTAATTTCTCCGAAGCTATTTGTTATTAGATTGATTCTCTTTCAGTCTTTGTTCTTTGAATTCCACTAAATTCTCGTTAGTCAATTCTTGCGAATGTGAGTTACATCATCTCCATTACGTCTGCACTCTCGAGTTCTATTTCGATAAGTTATTTGCTATATATGCAGAATTGCAGGGGCGCACCGAGAGAGGGGACGAACGGGACCGGTCCCCTCCAGAATGTCAGTTTTTTGAAAATAATTTACAAATTATGTATAAAAAAATTAGTCTGTATATTATTTCAAAGTGGAAAAAACTCTTTAAGCAAACGAAAAATTTTTGAAAAAAAGAAATTTCATTGTAAAAAGAGGGCATTTCATATAAGCAGGAACCGTATAATCGTCAGTACGGCTTGGTTCCTGCCTGTCGTACATGCCAAAGCAAACAGCCAAGCTGACCTCATATCGCACTTGGTCCCGTAGAGTGTCATAACTCAGAAATTTTTGGTTACAACTTATGACCGTCAATAGATGGGAAATTTTACTATATTTTATCATTAATACGGAATTATTTCAGATTTTTCCGTTAAATACCGTTATTTTTATAAAAATCTGTCTTGCAGAGAATATAGTTTAAGATTAAGCTCTGCAATACAGTCACAACCTGTTCAATCAAAAATAATACTTCTTCGAAATAAGAGAAATTATCCGCAACACTGTCGTAACATCATTTAATGCCCACTCGCTAACTACAAACCTTTTGTTTCTTGAATAATTCCTGAAATACTGTCATAAGTATGGTATGCCTACTTGATATAATCTTAAATTCAATATGTCCAATTGTTTTTAATTCAATACAGTCATAACTTTCCTTATGACAGTTTTGCATACAGTAAGAACAGCCTACATGCAGCTTTTGTAGTTGGAAGGAAGTCGCATTATTATTTTGTAAACAGTCACAAAGCAGTTGAGACTATATTGCACATAAAATCAGGTAACAAATATGCCATTGTGTCTGTTTGGACCGAAATATGACTCTATTGTAGAAGTCATTTCAGTATACAGTCGTCAGTGTTTGAAACAGGTGCATTATCTTGAGGCATATTTTATAATTTTGTTTCTGTATAGTGATTTAAAAAATGTTATCCCGTGCACAGTTAATCGTTGCTAAAGCCCAAAAACTTAAAATCAAAAAAATTACGAATAAGTTGGTCAAACAAGACAAAGAAAACTTTTCTATAGGTAACATTGCTAATGGTTTAGACTTCTATAGTGCACGTGCAAGAATTCCAATTTTTTTTTAGGATGACCACAATGAAACAGATGAAGCCATTGCAAGCATAATGCAATGTATTTCCAACGACAGTGTTTCAGTGGATTATACCGAAGACGAAGCAAGAAATACGGGAGTTGAACACGTAGATCAGCTGGATCCACACACCATTTTGGTGGAATCAAAGTTTGTCAACAAACAAACTGGAATAAGTGTTCACAATTCCGACAATATGAGTCTTCTAGACCTTGTAGAATCTGTAGAAGCCGAGAAAGATAAAATGCTTTACGATGACCGCACTGAATTAACTTCGACTTCAAAAGTTAATAATATCGGCAAAAGAAAACATAAAGAAAACCAGCACACCTGGAAAAGAAATCTGGTAAAACAAAAAAGGAATCATGGACAACAATACGCTAACAGTTCGGGAAAAATTGTGGAAGAACGTTCTTTAAAGGCAGTCTGCGAAAGTTGCAAGTTTGAGTGCTATAAAAATATAACCACCCAAGAAAGATATGAAATACTTACTAAGTATTGGGACACCGGATCTGTGGAGGTACAAAGAAATTTCATAATGCAAAATATTTCTGCCATACAAAGAAGTGTTGGTTGCATCATCAAACAAGACAATGGCGGAATAATAATTATTCCTATTCATTTAAAGTGAATGAAAAGAAAATTGCTGTTTGCAAGAAATTCTTCTGTAGTACTTAGTCTATTTCGGATAGAGTAATAAGAACAGCCGCAAGTAAGTATAAAGATAGGTTTTTGGCGCCTGATTACAGGCGAAAACATGGAAAGCAGCCTAAGTTAGACGACTCAATTAAAAGTGAGATAATGCTGTACAGTAATTCTATACCTCGCATTGAATCGCATTACCTTCGGCAGCAAACTACCAGAGAATTTATAGAAGGTGGGAAAACAATATCCGATCTTCATCGTGATTACGTTAAAAAGTGAAAGGAAGATAATAAATCCTTTGGAAATTATTTCGTGTATAGGAGGATTTTCAACAGCTACTTTAATATTTCCTTTTTTTATCCCGAAAAAGGATCAATGTTCCATATGCGAACAGCATAATAATTCGAGTAGTAAGGATTTATCTCCTGAAATGAGAACTCACTTAAAGGAAAAGATCTTGCACGAGACAACAACAAAAAAGACAAGGAGGATGCAAAAAATGGGAACTGTTTATCCATAGTTTTTGATTTACAAGCTGTACTTCCAACACCGAGTGGTGAAATTTCCGCTTTTTACTATAAGTCCAAGCTATCCACATACAATTTTACTATTTTTAATTTGGGTAGAGAGCAAGGACATTGTTATGTGTGGCATGAAGGAGAGAGTCGCAGAGGAGTAAATGAAATTGTGACATGCATTTTCAAGTTGCTCAACGAAAATGAAACTTCCGGTAGGGCTGTAAAAATGTACGCAGACAATTGTTCAGGGCAAAATAAAAATCAATTTATTATTTGTTTCCTACTGTACTGTGTACTAAAATTGGACATACCTTTGATTACGCTAAGCTTTTTGGTTACTGGACACACGCAGAACGAAGGTGATAATATGCATAGTTTGATTGAGAAAGCAAAAAAATGAACGCTAAAATCAGGACCAATTTATGTACCATCACAGTGTGTTGCAGTTTTAAAACTAGCAAGAAGTCTAAACCTTTATTCGATGTCAATGAAATAGAATTTGAAAATTTTTTGGACATTAAGTCACTATCCAAGGTTATTGGGAAGAACTTTCAAATGGACGTGAATAAAAAGAAGGTCATATGGAATAAAATTTGGTCGTTTGAAGTCAGAAAGGACAACCCATTTACTGTTTTCTACTAAGAGTGTTATAGTAACACCGAGTACCGCCGCATACACACACAACCACATTCGACAAAAGCTCTTAATAAACTTTTAAGTTTCAAGATACCGATTTTATACAAGATTCCACCAGCTATTAAGGAAAGAAAATTAAAGGATTTATTATACCTGTGCGAAAAAAAATTAATTTATTATACCAAAATATAAAAACTTTTATTATAATTTAAATCAAACACTTTGAAACTGTTTAAATTCTATACCTGAAATTGTTTAATTTAATTTTTTGAATTTATGTTACATTATATTATTATTGAATAAAAGTATTTAAAACCAGATGATGATTCTTAAGAAAATTTCTGCAAAAGTGATTCACTGTGAGAAAATGAAGATGTTTTTTCTGCAAGAGTGTCATCAAAACAGAAAATTCAGAAAATAAGCCGATAATAATACATTTTTCTTACTTCAAGTTTAGAAAATATTATATTTAGTGATTATGGCATATGGGGAAATTTTCTAAGGCTAAAACGATATAGCTCTGGTGTGTAAAATACAATTTGAATATAAGAAACGCGATTTGCTCGAAATTACATATTTCGAGATATGACACTTTACGGGACCAGAGGTCAACTTGGCTGTTTTCTTTGGCATATACGGCAGGCAGGAACCAAGCCTAGCTGACGATTATACGGTTCCTGCTTATATTATCTTGCAATGAAATTTCTTTTTTCAAAAATTTTTCGTTTGCTTAAAGAGTTTTTTCCACTCAATTCTCGAGTTGCAGACTTAACAGCAAACTGAGTCAATTTCAATTGACTTATTTCGCTATGAACTTTGATAGCAAAACTCTCTATTATTACAAAGTTCGATAAGATAAAAATAAAAGCTTTAACTATACAACAGCAGTCCTTAAGTGCTCAGATGGGTGCAGGACGCGACTTTAGATCCCTATTTTTCCGACTTCTTAGGACTTGGGACACCATACCTTTGGGTTTCCTTGTGAAGCGCCCAGTGCATGCATGTGACGTAAAACGAACGAATCGTGATGACGTTAATATGACTGTTGGTCAGTCTCAAAATTCTGCTTGACGTAAAACGAAACGCGGTAAAGCGAGGACTGCCTGTACAAGAAAACTTTTTCAAAGTGGTTTATGGACTGCAATACAGTTCAAACAGAAATTATACTATCTAGTCAAATATTTCTATCCCTGAAACGGAAACCTCCGTCGGAATTCATATAATTCATAAAATACTTACTAAAAGATGTATATGCTGCGTTCCTTTTATCGCAATTTTTTTCAATCCATGTCGTTCTTTTTCTCGAGCCGAACGATATAGTTTCAATCTGTCATCGCTTTTTTCGGACTCCGAATCGTTCTGAATGCACCTGAGTTTTTCCCGGATTTAATCAGAATGATTTTAATTTGTATTCATGAATGGGTTGTTTCAAAACTCTCGAGAATAGTTTTGCCTGTTTACAATTTGTACAAGGTGGTAATAGTTGAGTTTAAGTTGTTTTTGTTGGAAAATGGCTTTATTTTTCATAAACAAAAATTTTTACGAATTTATACTTACTTTTATGAAATGGAAGAAATGTCAAACACTTGAAAAGGGTCTGTTTCGTTTCTTTTCTATGAACACAGAATTAAATTATGAAATCGTTCTGTCGATTCATACAGATTCATTCAGAACGAGAAAAGGAAACGCAGCCAGCAGTAGTACCCGCTACCCAGAACATAATATTATTATTCGTTATTTGACGTCATGCAACGCATCGCTTCGCAATTGCCCAGTAATAATAATAATATATTTCTCTGGCTGAAATTTCTCTGCTCTCTGTGATTATGGTTTGAATTGAACTCTCGCTGCAACGCAACTGCAAAGTGCATTTCTTGTCTTGACTGGCCTTGCTAGTTGCAGTGAACTTTTGTATGCATGTTCTTCTATACATAAATTGTCGGCTGCACAACTCCCCTCCCCTCCCGCTCAACATCCAAGAATCATATTTTTTTCATGCAATTGCTACAACAGGGCTGCCAGCCAGAAACAAAACTTTCCCTTGCTCCAAATATTTTTCTCTGATGCACCTTCACCTTGGACGCAAACTCCCATCCCAAGTCCATGAAATGTGCAAGTGCAACTACCCCGGCTCAACAAACGCATTCCTACAGCCCAGCGCAGACGTTGCCGTTACCTTGAATCTTATAGTACAGCCACCCACCTACAGCAACCGACCAGCCGGCATGCCGTGTCATGCCAAGGCATCACGTGAATAGCTTGCACGCGAGTATAAATCATATCTCTTTCCGCCACTGAAATGAAAGGGAATTTTTTGCCCCAGGCCCCACCGAGTTTTACTACACAAGTTTTCTCCTGAGTGAACTCGAAGGGGAAAATAAATTCATGTTCAATGTCGTTCATTCGTATTCCCCTGCCTGAGCCAACAATTCAACGTAACTGCGACTGTGTTGCATTTCATTGCGATTTGCATCACTTTCCCCGCTACTATTGCAGAATACGCGGTACAAACAGCAAGCACTCAACTACATGGCCATGAAAAGACACGAAATGTCACGGCACGAGACCGGGTGTAGCGCTTGCGCCATACAAACGATAGTGTCCCTGAATTTAATACCACAGGAATATGTGCTAACGCTAACAAAAGGGAAATTTCGCTTCTTCCTGTAGATGATAAAGTATAACGACGTAAAGGGACGGAAACACAGGACTCAGTGGCGGTGGCGTGCCCTTGTGCCGGCCTGTAGAAATACATAAGACGAATTATGACCGTAATTATGTTCTGCTACGTTTATATACCAGATATATACTGCGCAGTGCAGGGAAAGTTGAAAGCTTTTCCATCCCTGTCTGGTTTGCCACTGCTTCTTTTCCTTTTCTTTTATCGTACAATAGTATTCAGCTTTGCTGCTCCTGTCCCAGCCACACCCCTGTCCGATACTTGTTTTTACCAAAAACTACAGCTTTTCTAGTTTAAGGTTGCATGCCCAGATCCAGGAAAATTGCATTTTATTTTATATTCGGTGAAAACTGCAACGAAGTTACGTCAGTTCAGCTTCGGGTAATGAAATTCCTTTCGCTTTAGTAGTTTTCTTTGAGAATTTGTTTAATGAAAAAATTTCATTTTTATTTAAATCATCATTTCTGTACCCAGGCAACATAATTCTGCCGTAATTTGTTATGTAATTTATAAGACTTTTCCAATGTTTTATTTATTTATTTTTTTCAAGCAACAACCACGCCCATAGGGCTTAATGGTTTCATGCGTCGCGCACCACCAGACCTTGTCCTTGAACAGATTTTTATAACAAAACAGAAATATCTGCCAAAGTTATGGGGTGCGATGCGTACGTAGGTACATATAAATCTACCAACAAAAACAACACAATTTTTCCCTACTGCGCCCGCTAGTAGTGTGTTAAGTAATTCCCTTGGATCGGATGGCGCCTCATTTCATTTTACATTCTGGAATGGGGGGGGGAAAAAAATCAGGAATACTCGTGTGATGTGACGTAACCCATAATTTTCCCTTTCATCCTAAATCTGAATAATACACAAGGACAAGGAAAAGGAACACTAAAACTGGGCGGAGCCAAGAAATACATTCCTGGTCTACTCCCTTTTGGTTTTTTTCGGGTGCGTGCGCTATTACGTCAGCAGGGCCAATAGGATGTTCCACTTTCATGTAACGAAGGGTGAATGTAGGCCATTTTGATTGCTTGAAAATTTAGGAAACGGAAAAGTACGGGAATGTTCTGATTTAGGGAATTTATGGACTTTATAAAGGCGCCTTTTCCTATAATGAAAGTAATAACAACAAAAAAAAATCACATATAATGTATGTCGCCGGAATTTTCTGGAACGAACAGAAACCCAACTTTAGTCCTGGAGTGGTGAGTTAGTTGAAGACCTATAGGCATGTGTATAGATGCAGTTGTTTTAGTGAAGGTGAAGGATGAGGAGTACCTACCTATGATGTTTGAAAGGAAGGAGTTGGGATCGATTTTGAATTCCGCACGTATGCTGTAGCAGGATAGATTCCCGCCGGAAATTTGCTTGACTTTCGGTCTCATTTGGAATACTTGAGTTTGTCCACCAATTTTTTAAATTTAATTTGGCTATTTGACACATGCAGGCTGTAAGCTGATCAGGATTATCTCTATAATGTGAGTGGCATTATTGTAATTTCGAAGTCAGATCACATAGTTAAAATGTAAGGATAATAATTTACACATAAACCTCGCTTTTGGTTAAGGCAACTCGATTTTATTATACAGTTTGAAGCTATTGAAGTGATTTAGCAGATATGCATCATAATTCGGGAAATTCTGTGAAAATTTCAAGGGAAGAGAAAAGTGTAGAAAGAATCTATTATTATTTTATGCAAAATGCGACACCATACAAAGAATAATAATAATATTTGTAATAACGGCAAATAGTCATATCGTCGGAGTTTAGTACAAAATTAAGAACAAAAAAAAAATACTGATTCACACACGGATTTGCGATGGCCAAGTTTTTGTCGAGTCGACAAAAAATTTTGAAACATCGCGAGATTTTCAAGAGAATGAATTCAATACGGAAGCTTTACAGACAGCGTTGCCATATTTTTTTTAAAGAAAACTGTAACAAATAGAAAAAAAAACTCGGACCATAATAGATATTACAAAAATCACACTTCGTGTAAGAAAAATCACAAAAATTATTAAAATAATAGGTACATTTCTATTGCCACAGAAAGCCTCCTTGGCATAGCATATTGCTAACTAAAACTTGAATACGTAGTAGAATATAATTATTAATTATTTTGCATAAATCTTTGCCGAATTTTTTAACATTTGGTTAGAATGTTTAAAATTTGTGCAATCTGAATTTTGCTTTTTTAAATAATCTTTCGTCCTTCAAATTTCCGAATTTTCGTTTTATTAATGTTGATTTGCGAGAAAATTCTCTCTACATTTGCTGTGGCTACAGGGATTGAGAAAACTGCTGACACCAGCTTTTGCAACAAAGGAAAACACATGGATCCATCGCTGCGCTTCAAATTAAAAATTGTTTCCCAAAACTTTTTTTGAACAAAATTAATATGACGCAGTTCAGGCCATCCAATGGAAGACGATATTAACAGTTTATAGATGAGATGACAGATGACACTTTATAGGAGTCAGAAAAAAAATGACATTCCAGGATTGCCGTTTGAACTAATTTTGAAAAGAGCGGAATTGAAGCAGAATATCTGAGCTTTAAAAGTTAAACAATAGGTCTGTTTTTGTAAAATTATTAAGCAATTATAAAAAATTACTTTTTTTTTACAAAAACTATAAAAAACTGTCAAATTTGGCGGATAACTGGGGAAAATTGGAAAACTGCACAGCTACCAAAAAAACTGTGATTTACAGGAATAACTGTCAATATGGCAACGCTGGTTACAGATCCCTTATTAGGATTTCCCGTTTTGTTTTTTTTTTTCCCAAAGTCGCGTTTTAGCACTTTCACGGCCGGAGTAGCATTTAAGGCTGGAACAGAATGTAGAGCTAGCGCTTGGAGCTGGGGCTGGCGCATAGTCTGCCACTTACTTTGTGGGTAGGTATGAATACAATGCTGCAGCTTAGTTCTTTCAAAACTAATTTGATATTTTATATATCGTTCCATATTTCCGGTTTTTTTTTTTTTTTAATTTTTATATAGTGGATCCCACAATATATGTTTTCTTTTCATTATTGCGATGAGCTTTACTGTATCAAAATTTTCCATTTTGATTTAATCCAACAAACCGCTTCGCAATTACAAATGTCAATCTTGGCACGCACCAAAAATTAAAATTTAGCAAAAGTGCGCTACAGCGCCCGGACCAAGCGCCAACGTCGCATTCATACAAAAATCGTACTTTTTTACAACTTTATGTGACTTCAATTTGCTGGCGGTTATCGGTCGAAGTCACATTTATGTGACTTCAATTTGCTGCCGGTTGTCGACCGGAATGACGTTTATGTGACTTAATTTTTCTGATGGTTGTTGGCCGGAATCATATTTATGTAACTTTTAATTTTAGTCCTTTGCGCTCCAGCCTACCTATTTATACATAGTGCACCAACAACTCCGGCACCAATAATTATTCATAATTATCAGCTTCCATCTTTCAGCCATTCCACACGAAAACGATTAAAAAGTGCTCCATCTCCGATTTGGATGAAACTTTCACAATTTGTAGGGAATACCAAAATAGCTCACCCGACACCCACCCGTATATTTTTATTTCTCCATACGCCCCCCCCCCCCCCCCGCTAGGGGGATTTAGTTATCTCGTGATTTTACGATGAAATGTTATTTTCAACGAAAAGTAAGTAATAGCTCGAGAACGTATCAACCGATTTTTCTGATTCAAATGCTAAATCAAGGTTAATGCTTTATATTTTTTTCAAAAAAATATGGCAGCACTAAACGAAATTGTTTATTTTTTTATTATTAATATTATTTTTTCAACAAAATAGTTGTTACGCTCTCAAAATTCATATGGTTGTGTATATCCTCTTTTGAACTGGCGTTACTGCTAGAATTCCTTAATTATAATTACAGAATCTTGCATAACGCTATCGATGAGGAGAAGAAAGCAGGTTCGCAAAGGATATATGAAAAGATGGATTAATTATAGATTTAAATCTATAGTCGGAAAGTGGCATTGGAAACTAACAATGAAGATTTAGTAGTCTTAATTATAATATAAATTTTTCAATTTATTTTTGGTGTATACACATACTACCACCGCAAAGTTCTTGCGAAGTCTATGATTCTGCTTTTTTTTCAAATAACTGCGACAAATCATTATTATTATCATCAAATTCTAAAACAATAATTGTGAGCGATTTTAATTTACCAGCTTTAAACTAGTTATATGGTAACTGTCTTCAAAATTGTATGTCCTTTTGTCGCTTAAAGGGAGGTTACCGTCGGGTGTACCGAGGGATGAAAAATGCATGAGCTTTGGAATTTTGTTTTACATAGAATAAATACTTTTGGAACAGGATTTTAACGTATTTTATTCTTCTATCAATGGAGAGTAAATTACATTTTTATTTTAAAAAAAATATCCAAAATGGCGGCTCCAGCTCCAATCAAACAAAACCGTGCATGACGTGTTTTGGTCTGCGTGGGGCGCTCCATAGCTTTGCCAATTCATCAGAAACAAATAGGATTGAAAATTATTAAACTAGGTAAAATTAGGGGGGGGGGCCTTACCGGTTTTCGTTTTCAAAAAAATCACTGAATAACGAAATGGCAGCCGTTTGAAAAACAAACCCATTTTTTTGCCCTGTTTTTTTTTTTTTTTTGTTCAACGGACGAAAAAACTATTTCTAAATCAGTTTTTGACAAAAATCGCTTCCTGATCCGTAAATTGAATTTCCAATTGCGCAGAGATGCATCTGAATCGGTTCAGCCGTTGAAGTTGTAGAGCGCCCCGCGAGTTAAAAAATGTTGTTCCCAGAAAAACTCATATAAAGTTTAACGTTAAAAAAAATCTTTGACAGCTTACTTCAGCTATTCCAACTGAATCTGAAGGTTACCAGTTTCCCGAAATGTACGAGAGTAGTTACCTCAGGTAGCGAGAAAAGGTCTTCCAGAGAGCGCGCTTCGAGCGCCTCAGAGTACCTGTTTTCCAGCCGGTGGACAGTTCTGCTCTCAACAGGCTGTGAATTCTAAAATATACTTTAGATATGAAAATAACTTTTTACCTACGTGTGCTAAACACATTAATTGAATTTGTCATCGTCATGAACGGTAACCTCCCCTTAAGTCAATACAATGACAAATTGAATAGCAATGAGAGAATTCTCGATTTGGTATTATCGAATACATTGAGTGAAAATATTTCTGTTAACAAATCTTCAACGCCATTGAGTCGTATTGATATATTACTAATTTTAGATAAAATTCAACACATGAGCCAATATAAAAAGACTGCTAGAAATTACAAGTTAGCCAATTACGATGCAATAAATGAATTCTTATCATCATACGATTTCTCGCAAGTTTTTATAAATAACGTTAATGATTCATTTGATAATTTCTATACTGTCCTCAATCAATGTAGAGTTTTTGTTCCGAAAGTGTCTAAGTACTCGAAAAATTATGCCAATTGGTTTTCACTGCAATTACGAATGGCAATGAAATTGAAACAGAAGTATAGAAAAATGCACGTTCGCACTAAAAACCCAGAGATTTACCAGACTTTCTCCTATTTACGTAAAATTACTAACACGCTATTAAATAAATGCTACAAAGCTTATATAATGGACGCAGGTGACCGCCGTTAAGATTAATCCTAAGAGATTCTGGAACTTTACTAAAGGCCTTAAAGCGACTAATTCATTTTCCAAATGCACGAAGTATGGGAACAATATATCAATCTCCCCTGATACCATATGTAAAATATTCTCCGAATATTTTGGTTTAGTATATCAATTGATACCTGATACTTCGGTGTATGATAACTTTTCCCAGAATTACAACAATACATCTATTTGTTTTACAAAAAGAGCTCCGCAGCCCTCTCTGTTCCTATAACCGACCTGTTCAATATGTCAATTAGAAAAAAGATTTATTCTAGAATTTTAAAGAAATGTTTCACTACACCTATTCATAAATCAGGCGACCCTAAATTAGTAATCAATTATCGACCCTCCAGCTTGGCTTTAATATTTAAAAAAATTATACATGGACAGTTAATCCACCAGATGAAAACCTTGATTAATCAATGCCAACATGGTTTCATTCCTGGGTGTTCTACCATTACTAATTTGACGATTTTTACTGAAGTTATTGCAACATCCTTGAATAACAGTAAGCAAATTGATTCTATACATACTGACTTTTCTAAGGCATTTGATGAAGTTCAATATAAAAGCATATTAGTAAAGATGCGATCCTTGGGATTTCATAAGGATGTTATTAAATGGATGTTTTCCTACTTAACCTTTTAAACAAATATCAGGAGTCCCACAAGGTACAGTTCTTGGTCCGTTCATATTTACAATATATATTAATGATTTGCCTGAAAGTATTGAATCGTAGTGCCTTCTTTATGCAGATGATGCGAACATTTTTCGGGTCATAAATACTGTAAATGATTGCATAATGTTACAAGATTATCTTAATAAAATTTAAAAATGGTGCGATTAAAATTTCCAATCCCTTAATATTACCAAATGCAAGTTTATATCCTTCTGTAAAAAACGGGACAGATTTCAATTTGAATACTCAATAAATAATGCCGCATTGTTTTTGGTGTATGAAATTAACGATCTTGGTGTTATTTTTGATGATAAATTATTATGTTAATTATATAACGGCTAGGGCTTTCAAGGTCCTAGGATTTTTATTTAGATCATATAAATCTTTCAGATCTGCTGATTCGCACATAACTATCTTTAACTCCATTGTAAGAAGCATTATGGAATATGAATCCGTTTTATTCCACATATCTAATTGAATTAGTACTACCATTAGGACGTTTCACAAGATATCTTCAATACAAACTAACTGACACCCACTCCGAATATATTCTCAACGATTAAATAGTTTCTCAATGATCACACTACAAGATCGCAGACTTATTCTAGATGAAATCTTTTTGTATAAGTTTACTAGCAACATGGTGGACTATCCTGAATTAATATCGAACTTAAGCTTTAATGTTCCTTCTCGTCTATTGTGTAATTTCAACATTTTTAATTTTCCATTTGCAAGAACTAATTTAAGAAATAAATCGCCAATTTTCTGCATCCAAAAAAAATCATAGGTAATAATTTCTTTAATAATGTCGATTTGTTTTTTTTTTATTTTGTTTCAAGCAAATAATTTTAAGCGAAGTAGCCTCTAGCAATTTATTTCCGGTATAAATTACATATTTCCATATTTCGTGTTTATAATTTACGCTTGCCTCTATGCAAATCCTCCATTTTTCAATAGATTCTAAATAGTTTTTACGTTCCTGAATTTTCTTCCATATCCTTGTAACTCAACTTTCTTCACCCTCTCTTACTTTTTGTATTAGTTATAATATTATCTCTTCTTTAGTCACCTCCAGAATTATTGTATATTATAATTGTAAGCCTGAATTTCTTATCTTATTTTTTTTTATTAAGTAGTATTAACGTTCTATTAAAAAAAAAATAGTTACACACAACTTTTTTTTCGTTTCTTTATTTTTAGGTTTCCGTACCCAAAGGGTAACAACGGGAACCCTATTATTAAGACTTCGCTGTCCGTCCGTCACCAGGTCGTATCTCATGAACCGTAATAGGTAGACAGTTGAAATTTTCACAGACTGTGTATTTCTATTGCCGCTATATTAAAAAATAATAAAAATTAAATTACATAAAAAATTAAAGGGGCCCCCATACCAAAAACGTGATTTTTTTCGTCTTTTTTTCCTGTTTTATTCTCATTCAATATTATTATCATAAGTATGCATGTTTTTTTTTCAAATGACAGCATTATTTTTCACATGACACATACTCTCATTTGACAAAAATAAATAAAAAGTAAATATGTGAAATTTTGTATTTGCGCAAGTCCGACTCGCAGTTGTTTTTTCTCTAGAATGTAATTTGTAAAAAAATTAAATAATTATACGGTATAGTATATAATTGGAATACTGTATCTGTGTACTATCGTTGTAACTTTATAAATAAATACCTATCGCATAAATAGTTTCAATCGAAATTAATCTTTTCAAGGACCATTTTTAGCTAGTAGTAACTATCAAAAATGGTTTACTTTCAATTTGAAAATTTTCAGTCTTATTCAATGGCAGAAAATTAAAATACTCCGTTGACAAATTTTATTCAATCGAAATGAATTTCTTGTTGGATTGCAATGCAGGTGAAAATAGAAATATAACAAATTTGTAAAAAAATGCACTTTCAAAAACTGTGGCAACTAAAACACTTTTTATACGCTAGATGAAATTTATAAGGTACCTATACTAAGTTTGTCATTCCGTTTGTAACACCTCGAAATAATGATGGTAGAGCAAATTGAATTGGATACCTAGGCATAATATTAAAATTAAGTTATTTGGATTTTTGCATGTCCGTTCGTCTGTGTGTCTGTGTGCACGATAACTTGAGATCGCGTATACTTAGGGAGCTGAAATTTTGTACACGGACTTTAAAAAAAAAGTAACATTAAATTCTAAAATGAGACAAATCGGGCAAATCCTTCGTGGGGTTCCCAAACAAAAATTTCGTTTTCCACTATATATTTGGACACTGCCTGAGAACGCGTAGAGAGCTGAAATTTGGTATGTGGTATTTTCATTGTACTAGCAAAAAAAATTTTAAAAATGGACTAAATCGCAACCCCTTCTTGGTATTACCATATAAAAATTTAAGTTTTTTACATATACTGTGAAAACAATAAGTCCTAGACATTTTTATATTTATTTTTACGAAATTTCATAAGGGCATTCATCTAGGGCAGGGGTCGGCAACATTTCTGGAGTTAAGAGACATTTTTTCCCGATGTGATAAATTATTTTTTTAAAGAGTCAAATATAACTACATACATCGGTAATATGTAGGTATTAGAAAAAATAATTTAACCGTTATCTGCTATGAGACATGTATTTATTGTAAAATCAAAACAGTCAATATTGCGTAGTAACAGAACTTGCGTAGTAACAAAGTCAACGTATTAAAGAAAACGGAAACATGTTTTTTATAACTCAAAAAAAAAAACTAATATGTAGTAAAAACCTAATTTCAGTAGGTTATATTGCTTTGCTTAAAATACAATTTAAATGCAAAAAATATTATAAATGCAAATACTACACAAAGTTGTTCCGAATTTGGTGAATATTCAGAAGTTTTTAATTTCATGCAACTTTCGAGGCTTTCGTCATTAAGCGAACTTCTTAATTTGTTTTTAATAATCGTAATATTCAAAAATAATTATTTAGAGTAGTAAATAGATCCGAAAATTGTTAAGTTGTCAAATTCATATATTTTCACTTGATCATAAATATCCATGTTTCAAATATAGTTTCATTCTCTTTCCTACATTTTGAAAGATTCGTCCACTGGTGTCTGCAAATTTATGAACTTTTCTGTCCATAGATCTTTGTTTTTTTAAATCTAACAATTGTAACTCAAATTGAGCTCTATCAATAGTTGGGAATGGTTTAAAATTCAATTCGCGCACCTTTGACACTAGTGACTTTGTTAAAAATATAGAAAAGGTTTTTCAGATTTAAAATCTTTAAAACGAGTGTTAAAAGACTCTTGCAAGACTCTGTGTGCAATATTACCCCTCCCTTGTAGATTTTTATTCATTATTTGATGTCAATCAATCAATTCAGCTTATTCAAATCCTTTTTGAAGTAGGAATGTCTTCATATGTTCAAGACACGAAGGTAAACTTTTAATGCTGAGCCTCTGGACAGCCAACGCACTTTTTTATGCAAAAGTTCAGAATATTGACTATTTGCTTCCTCCAATAACCCAGAAAACCCTTTGTGAGAAAGTTCTTTTGCCATTATTTGGATTACTATCTTAGTGACTAAGTTCATACTTACTTTGGGAAACGTCTGTGCGCAAAGTGTTTACTGCTGAATCACGCAATGAAACGAAAGTACGTCGTGATCCACCTTTTTCGAAAGCTCACGACTGTTTTTCCAGTGATCTGGTAAGCTTTGTTTACATGCATATGATCTGCCACGCATTTTGATGTATACACGCATGATTATTATATTTGTTTGACAATTGCAATATTGTAGTTAATTTTTTAATATGTACTATTAAGCTACTCAAGAGCAACACTATTAAATAATTGTAACAATAACAAATGCAACGCGGTTCTTGCTTGTTTGCTTGACAAGATCAGAATAGCCACTAACATTTTCAGATAGCAAGAAAATATATTTTAAATATTAAATTTTTTCTTAAGAAGAAATTAATTAATAATATTTTTATTTTTTTTTCATTTTAAATTTTTTATTAATAATTAATTAATAAGAAAATTCTTTCTGATTTCAAGAAACGTAAAATGATCTTATATTTCTTGATATTAGAAAACAATGTTTACTAGTATTGAGAATTTAATTCGGCTTAATTTTAGTGTTCTCATATGAATGACTACTTCTGGAGTCAAGAGAATCATTTCTCGACTCCTAGAAAATTATTTCTTTCCGTGTTGCAAAATCTTATTCCTTGAGCACAATATATTTCAAAGTTGTATATCCAGAATGAGCCTCGCAGACTATACCTACCTACTAATATTCCATATTTGGTAATTTTATCTGGATTATAGGCTCAAAAATTAATGCCTTCCCCGCCATGGTATTATAGCATCATCCAAACACAATTCTTTTGTCGGTTTATAAATTGTTTTAAATTTATTTTGAAAATATTTTACCACTGGGTTGACTTTATTTAATCGCTTTCGACAATCCTCATTGTTACTAAAATGCCGCCAGTATCGGCATATTTGGCAATATCTTTTCCTTTTCATCATTTTTCCGAAAATTGGAGTACAGATTAATGGATTTAATGACCAATACTCATCCTTCTCAATTTTTTTTTCTACTAGTCGCATTAAAAATATTAAAGCCAAAATTTTTTTCATTTCATCGATATCTACATCAGCCCACATTTTTATATTTGCTTATGTAAGAATAATTTTTCTGTTGTTCATAATAACGATTAGTTTCTGTTACAAATAAGTCTAATAACTCATATCCGAGGAAAAGTTCCGCATCTGAGCGTATACTGCAATTTCCAAGTGATACTTGTACTCCTTGACTCTTCCATACAATTTTGTATATTGCTATTCAAGTTCCTCCTCGATGGAAATATTCTCCTTTTCATATTACTGGTCTATCTAAGCAGATTAACCATTCTTCTGAGTTCTGACTCCGATCTCACTTCCGCTGCATAATTCTTCATCACTGATATCTGATAATTGTTCATTAATATCTGATAGATTCAGCGTACACCTCGTCATCACTTTCACGAATTTTAGAATATTTTTTTAATGCCTTTAAATGAAGTGTTTTAATGTTTAAGAAATTTTGCAAAATGTCCGAGACAGTGAAATTAGAGCCAACAAATGTCAAATTTATTTTCCGAGATAACCATAATAAAAACAAAATCAGCTCTAACTTTAATTATTTTGTATTTTATGTTTTGCACTCCGTTGCATGCCGATAATGCGACATTATAAACTAATGCGCAGTTTTCGAGAGCTACAGGAAAAGAAACAAAATTTGATTCTTTCGGGCTGCGTAGTTTAGTTTCATCGTGTTGTGAGACTTTGTGTTGTAAAACAGCCATTCCATACGAAACCGATCACCTTCGAGCCCAACTATATCTGATTTGGATGAAACTTTCACAGTTTGTAGAGAATACCAAAATAGATAGCTAAAGTCTCTAGCTTAAAAATAAAAATGCAAAAAAAAACAGGTCTAAAGGTTCCCAATAGAAAAAAAAGACAATATATTTCCCTCAGTGCAGTACTCCCATACAGGTTATTTTATTTAAAAAAATCATATTTCAAAAACGAAGCCGAACGCCATCGCAAGTTTTTGTATATAGATAGATAAGGCCTCTAGTTTCAAAATCAAAATATAGAAAAAGTGCTAGAAGTTCTCACTAGTGAATAATACTATGATATGCACTCCAAAGTGCATATCTTCTAGCTCAGTAGTAGATGGGAGTAGGTTCAAAGCTGAAAAAGATAAAGATATTGGGCGCCACGTGATCTTTTGTTTCACACAGGGTAGATCACGAAACCTAGGGCACAAAAAAAAAACCTAATTGTATGCGATATGTTTTTAATAAAACGTAGGTAATACAAAAAAATGGAGCGACTCGCTACCGCCACTGAGCCATCATATGGTAAAAAAATTGCTTTTATATTATTTAAAGACAAGAAAAATATTCAATATGTCTTTTTGTGTAAATTTAAAGTAGGTATTCAACTTTCATTCCATAATTCTTCCTGCCACGTTGCAGTAAAATAAATAAAACCTTTCCGTTCTTCACGCGAAATCCATGCTTATCCTTCCTCTTCTTTTGGTTTTATTTGTTAATCTTCACTTTTTCACTTTTGACTTTTAACCAAAAACTTAGTTCTTGATTTTAAAAATCCTTTATCTTATTTTATGTGCTTGTACTTTAATTTTATTGATACTGAGTTCCTCTTTACTATTTCACAGCACAACGACGCAAGAGATCGATTGGTCTCTTGTCTATTTTTCGATCACTGATCTCGTAGAAAAATAAATATTTTCGCAAATCTGCTTGAGGGAGTGCATTCAATGATTTTCGAAAGTGTTCTAATAACGAAGAATAGTACACCTTGATTAAGGCATGTTTCCACTGGGTGTCCATTTTATAAATTTATAATAATATTTTACATGCCTAGAATGCTCTTTGTTATACGTTTAATAGTGTTTCTATTTTCCTTTTTACTCCTTACTTAAAATTTGAGGCTTACGACGGAGTACAACTTATTAAAATTTTGGAGGTATCAATTGTATGGCTCAGTGTGCCCTTTTGATACTTTTATTTATTTATTTTTTATTTTTTTATTATTTACGTTTTGTTTAATTATTAATTTTGTTTTGTTTTATTATTATCATTTTGTTTTACCATTATCGTTTTGTTTTATTATTGATTCAGTCGAGGGAACTTGAACTTGTTTTCTTTGTATAACAACATACTTCACGCGATTATAAAATCTGTTAGCATGAAAGAAAGGCTCATGGATATCAACGCCTCTATGAAAATTATTTATTATTCTTAGGATGGCCAGATGGTTCAGCGAGAACATTGTGTATATTTTTGTACGTTTATAACTAACTCAATTCTTCACAAATTTTCTAGCTAAATATGGTGATTAAACAATCGAGTTTCATATAATTTTAAATTTAAAGAAATTCAGGAATAGTGTTAACTTCTATTTATAACTTATGTCACAAACAAGAAATACCCAGATATTGACGGTAGTACTAAGAAAGTGATGTATGGAGGAGCTCATAGCAAACCTCAATAACTCACTGATCTCGACTAAATATATCATGGGTACGAACCAAAAATGTTTTTAAATATATATATAATAAATCGACTATATTTCTTCAGAATCGTTTACATTATTGGTGGCTGTAGACGGTCCGAACAAATTCTGTCTGCCGCCTTGGTGGAATTTTTAGTTGTGAATGGTGCGGGGGGAGATAAATGAATTAATGTTTTCAATACCTTGCACACATTTTTTCTCTTAGTTTGAATCATGATATTTATTTTCATATTTCGCGATTAGGCAAGCAGGGAAGCCGAAACCGCACCATTCACAACTAAAAATTCCAGCAAGGCGGCAGACAGATTTTGTTCTGACCGTCTACAGCTACCAATAATGCAAACGATTCTGAAAAAATATGGTCGATTTCAATTCTATGAAAGAAATGATTTTTTGCCTATATTGAAAAAAGTGTTGGTTAGTATCCATGATATATTTAGCCGAGATTAGTGAGTTATTGAGGTTTGCTTCCATACATTCTTAGTACTACCGTCGATATCTGGGTATTTCTTGTGTGTGCTTAAACAGATCAGAAAGGAAATTATAACTAACTTGCAATGTAAAAAAAGGAAGATCTAAACTATGTACGTAATTTCGTAGAAACGGCGTCTTCCATCCTAAAGTAGGATACGAGTGCTTGGTTAGCTGCGTCCTCCGTAGCGATGAAAATATGTACGTGAAAAGTAGTACATGTGCATGACTGATCCGTATCAATATTGATTCTATGACGTACTGACTTCTTCGAAGTTCGGTGGATACTTTTCGTAGGACATCAATAATTACGTAATTAATTAAATTATTAATTGGAAAGAAAGCTTAAATTAACTTAAGTATACAGGTTTTAAATGTAAACAGGCTTGAAATGTGATCCAAATTAATAACCCATATTAATTTGTTTTGAAAACCCGATTATTTTTAAAATTTCTTTATTTAAAAACATTTTTAACAGGCTCATGCCGATTTCAAAAACATTAATATTAAATATCCTAAAGTTTGTAACTAATCGGAAAGTAAAGCTAACCAATGTAAACAGGAACTTTTACGTGATGATGACAAGAATGATAAACCAAATAACACTGCTCTTGATAATAACATTTCATTTTGTAATTATAAACAATAAGTGAACTGTATACATATAGAAATGATTACTGAACTTTATTCTAATCCAAAAATTTTTTACAAGTATCTACCAAAGCTCTGAGCTTGCACTGGGTTATGATCATTTTAATGAATTAGCGAAATTAAATTACTTGAATTCTGTAAATGCATCGGGTTTTTTTTTTAATTGTTTGCTCTCTAGTATGTCGAATTTATCAACCGAGAACAACGGAAAGAACTTTTGGAAGAAAATAATAATTTGGTAACATGAGAATAATTGCTGAACGAATTGAAAAAATAGAAGTTAGCGGCAATTGAAATACTTTCCAGTGATAGTCAGTCAGCATTAGGAAGGACAAATGCAGCTTATTCGACAGAAGCTATTTAGTTTTTCCTATTAACATTTACTTTGGCGAATTTGAAACTAATACAATACACGGTCTTGGGGCTGTATACGAAACACTTCCTTTTTTACCACCTTTTAAATTATTAAATTTTGCAAAGAAGAAAAAAAAAATTTCAAAATTTTAAATTTGGGATGTTAACACTATTTGGTAAAACTCTAGCAACAATATTTCTTTAAAATTAACAATAATAGAAATACGTTACTTTAACTATAAGTTTTACGCACATGTTGTAATACTTAGTTTGAAACCGAATTGTTTTTCTGGTAATATGCAATATATTTATTTTGTTATTTTCCTAAATAATCTCTTTTATAAAAAGCTTTGGGCCATATATTCCTAAGCATCTTGTAAATTTTGTAGATAAATTTCGGTCATTTTTTCAAAAAAATCTGTGTTGTAATGCATGTTATACAACCAAAATAAATTTGAAATTAAAGAAATTATGTAGTGATCCATAAGCTTTATCTTCTCATAAATTTGAGTCTTTTGAACACAGTAACACATTCTGTGTGGATCATAGTACAATGTTCGAAGTAGTCAAACGACAATATAATTTTCTTGATTTGAATACATTTCGAAGTGCTCAATGATGCCAAATTTGGGATATTCATCCTGCTCTCCAATATTTATAATAGCACTGATCTTATACTTTAGCCCCTTATATTCAACCCAATTACAATATCGAACTTGTTGATTATCCTGTCTTAAAGCTCTTACCGCAGGACTAATAAAAGTTATTTCTCTTCCGTACGTACAAACAGTTGAAATCCCTCTCTGATTTCCTTTTAGTTTAGCTACTTACTTACTCTATTTGCTATCGTAAAACAAATATTTTTGCGAAACCTTGTTGAGTTAGCTATAGTTTTGAGAATTTTATGTTTTCCCTCAAACCGCATAGACCACATTTGCTTTAATGGTCCAACATTTCTCATAATAGCAGGATAGTGTAGCATCAGATGATGCTTAGGTCTGAGAGACCTTTGAAATAACTCAATGTAAAGTTTATGATGTTCATTAATAAGAAACTGAATTCTACTTATCTCTTGCTCTGATATGATATCAAACAAAGCCACATTTAATATGTTTCCTCAGAAGAAAAATAATTGCCAAGATTTGTGGTCCACTGGGATCCAATCACCTATCAAGACACCAAGAAATTTCATAAGCCATAAAGTCTCTGATGCTGAATACTTTAATTTATATAATTTTATATGGTCTTCCAAAACTTCTTGCGGCTTATTGATATGTTCATAGCTCCCAAAATCAAACACATTGATACGTTCTTTGAAATTCCTAAAAGAAAACGCAGCTTCTCTTCATTAATAAAATTTTTCAATACCAGCGCGATTTCAAAATTACAATTTCCTTCCAATAAGTCATGCATAATATCAACTGAGAAATTTTCCGTGACATGAAAACTTCTTAACTGATTAAACATACAATCACAACGTATTCCCGTTAGAGATATGTTGTTTTTTTCTAAATCATCTTCATAAGTTATTTTGGTTCTTAACAAAGTTTCGTTTAGCTCAGGATTTATTTGAGTTTGATTTCTGTCCCCAAATGCTCGTTTATCGAAACTGTTCAAAAATCATAACGAAGAAAATATTTTCACGTTTAGATCGAACAAAAGGCGGCAAGCATGGGAGGGAAATATAAACAGCTCCTAAATTCTGCAAACCGGATTTAGAACCTAGAGGGTTATTAATTTCAAATTCGTCAAACTAAAGTATATTCATCGGACGAATATTGGTTTGTCGTATACGCCATCTGGTCATAATGCTGGAAAACACATTTTAATGTTTTACCATCAATTAAAAATATCTGCCCCGATAGGATTATGTTATTTTTGCACCATTGTTACTCCGATTTATTAGATTACTAAAACTGCTCGAATTAAGCTTCCTACTAAAGTAGCTTAGGAACTATAATTAATTTAATTCAGTATGAGTTTGTCGTATACGCCAACTTATCAAAGGTTATTTTTTCTCCATATACGTACGACAAAATATCAGCACGTACGCCACTCCAATATTGAATAAAGTTTGAAATTGTATATTCATACCACAAAAGATTTACATAATTTTATGGAAATTACCCCGACAAAAAGATACAATTGCTATAAGACCAATAATGTTATATGAGCATAAAAGTTAAATAAAGTGAATATCAAAAGTTCTGTATGGCAACACCAAGAAGGGGTTGCCCAATTTAGTTCATTTTTAAAATTTCATTTAATATTTTTATGAAAATCCTGTGCAAAAAATTTCAGCTATCTACGTCGTGTCCAAAGATATAATGAAACCCCAAAGTTTTGTATGGTAATACGAAGAAAGGGTTACACGATTTGTCCCATTTTGGACCCTTATTTATTTGTTTTTTAAAGAAGCCCATGTACAAAATTTCAGCACCCTTAGTTGCGCTGCTCACGAGGTATCGTGTGGACGAACAGACGGACATGCAAAAATCAAAATAAATTTTAATTTTATGTATGAGTGTCCAATCTATTTTGCTCTGCTATTATTTCTTTGCATTACAAACGGAATGACAGACTTATTATACCCTATGATTGCATCGTCTAGCTAGGGTATAAAAATTCGATAAAACTTATCAGAGCTTATTATAATATTTTTGTTTAAGTGGAATCACTTTAATTTATTTGTAATACTGTTTAGTACTTTGTAATTATCATTACCAGATACTAATAATATGGATGACATAAAGAAATTGATTTATGATGAAAACATAACAAAAAAAATTCCGTACTAAACATGAAATAAGAAAAATAATAAACTTAACTCTAGTTCATATGCATTAAATTTGTTGAAATTAGTTAAAGATGGCGATGTATTTAATTTATTTGTAAAAGACCTCTATAATACTCTTGGTCTACTGCTGGTATAATGCTGTTAATATCGGTAATATTATCTTTTGAAATAGATTTACTTTTATTTTGAATTATATTTAATTTTTGATTAATCAAATTTTTCGCTGTTCGCAAAGTTTTTTTGTTGGTATTTTTAATAAATATGTGGTTTTATATCCATGGTCAGGTTAGGTTAGGTTCGGTAAGAGGAGTGCCCCAATACCACTAGCCTGCATCACTTAGACCTCTAGTGGGTCCCCTAGGTGCCCCTAGGCCCCATGGGATTACATTTTCAAGCCGCCCCAGATCAATCCTGCTTTCCTTGAGGTACTCAAGATATCTCCAAGAATCTTTACCTAGATCTATCCTGCTTCTCTCAGAAAACTCAGGACACATCTAAATTACTTGCTTTGTAGTTCCCCCAGACTTGAAAAGAAGTAGCTACCCAGTAGCCTACTTCTTTTATTCATCAGAGCGGGGCATTTGCAAAGCACGTGTTGGACGGATTCGATTTCCTCCGAGTCCTTACAGCTCCTGCAGAAATCATTCTCCGCTATCCCCAGTATTGTGGCATGGACACCTATGGCTCAGTGACCCCTAAGGACCCTTACTAGATTCCTGGTGTTTGTTCTGCTGCCATTAAGCAGCTCCCTTGTCTTTTGCCTGTCATATGCAGACCACAATTGCCGCGCAATACGGCAGGTATCCCTGTTGGTCCATCAGAGGCTTGCCTTTTGATAGGCGCCCGTGAAGATTTCCTCTTTTGCTCCGATTGGGATCCTCACAAAAACTACCGCTACGGAGCTATCCAATTTAGAGCCTTTTTTGGCCAATTCATCTCATTGCCTAAGATATCCTTATGGCCAGGTACCCAGCATAGGGTCACCTTGTGCCTTGTAGCCATTACCTCAACGCTAGTCTTGAATAACTGCACCAATTTTGATTTTACCAGCACATCATCCAGCGCCTTGAGGGCTGCCTGGCTATCAGTATATATGCATATGTGCCGTGAGGGCGCTCTACACATAGGTACTAATGTTGCCGTCCAATTCTGCCAGGAAAACACTGCATTTGTCAGGCAGTCCATAAGACTCGTGCCACTGTAGATCTCTCGAGTACACTCCAGCCCTTGTGCCTGCACTTATCTTGGAACCATCCGTAAAAATAGAAAAATCGGATGCTACGACCAACTCTTTCCCATCCCAGTCACGTCTGGTGGGCATCATTGTATTGGCACCCCCACCAAAAGTCAAGATTGGTATTTGGTAGTCTGTTTCTTCCCTGCAATAACTACAATCTATCTTCAATGTTGCCGCCTGATAAATCGAGTTCTGCCTGAAAAACACTGTATTTGTATAACCAAGGTTTCTTCGATTATAGTTTTAAATTGAAGTGAGATTAAATCAGATCTTATCTTAAAAATTTAAATTTTGTAAAAGCTATTTGTGCAAAGTGCAAATTGCAAGATTTGTTACAGTACTTTTTAAGAACTGATGGTTGTCTTTGAATCAATTTAAGCTACGACATATTTTTAAGATATCTTAGTAGTGACAACGGTCTATAGATTTCAAGATTTTTAATGTTTCTATCTATAACACTATCGACGCAGTCAACTTCTTGAATTAAGCATTTCGTCGAGGATTTTTGCTCAATAGTTTTCAGATTAATCTGATTGCGAAGGAAATGCAGCAAAGCATTTGTGTTTTTTGTTTGTTTTTGTTTTGCGCGATGCAGACGCCACTCCAAAGGGAAATGTACCGTCGCCAATGTATTTATACTTTTTGGTTCACTACGGAAAATTATAAGCACATACGACAAACCAAGTCTAAAATATTTTTTGTATTTTATTGTCGTATGTTGATTGTCTTTTCCTACTTTTCTATGCACGTACGACATAACAAAATTGAATACATGTTTATTTGTATTAACGTATGTTTGTCGCTTATGTACGTACGACAAATTAATACTCAGCCAAAAATAATTGCAATTTGCCAGAAAATATTGTCGTACGTTCTAAAAATTGGCGTTTACGATATACCAATATTTACAAGAGCTGATTTTTACGGATATGCGACAAAAGTATTGCTCATTATCTCAGCAACCTTCAGACTTTAAGAAAAAACCGATCACAGATTCAGAAAGAACGCATTCAAAAATCTATAAATCACCTTTTAGGTCAAAAACTTCCAATTCGGCATATACGACAAACCAGTACTCGGCCGACGAATATGGTAAGGCTATTGAGTTGGCATTAGAAATAAGTCTGACTTTTTTTTCCAAAAACCTATTTGAATTAAACTTGATACTGAAACTTCAGAAGATTTTAATTAACTTATGTATATAATTTACAGATTCTTGCAAAACACCTGGCTTTGCAAAAAGTTGTTTTAAAGTATTCTTTATAGGAATCATATGGCCTTTTATTGGAACAGACTTTATTACGAGATCACCGTCAACCCATACAGCATCCAAGCGTTCTCGAATAGTAAAGGAATTACAAGGTAAAATAAGAGAGTTTTCCTTTAGAATTAAATGCCTTCTATGTTTTGTAGATATATCAACAAATGATATTTCGTGAGTTTGAGTATATATAAGTAATGGTAATAGGAATTATGAGGAAAAAGAAAATAATAATTATGTAGCTAATAAGATCCATAATAATATATAATAATATTTCTAATATAAAACAAATGCATAAAAACTAAATATTAAGACTAAAGAGAACTAAAGATAAAGAAAATCCTAGAACATGTGCAGTCGACCGACTGTAATAATAATAATTTTTCTGGGTGTCATTACCCTAATGATGTGTGCTGCCAGAGTAACCGTTTAAAGGAAGTGGCCGACCTCGTTCGCTGGATCGAAACTGGAAGAGCGTTCCAAATGCGAACAGTATAAACAAAGTAAGCAGATTTCAAGACCAAATATTTGAAGCGAGGCAGTAGCAAGTCATTACGTCTATCACTATGCAAAAAATTTATAAATTCGTATAGGTATGCCGGTTTACGTGTGTTCAGTAAGTTGTACAGAAAAAGTAATGCTCTGCGTTGTAAATATGTTTCCAAAGAGCAATCCAGGATTCGGTGTCGAAAGGGAGAAATGTGATTATATCTACGAAGTCCGAATGCGAACCTAATGGAATCATTGAAGGCAATTCGAGCTTACGCCTACACCGTGAGTCGAGTCTTGGGAAAATATTGGAACCATGTGAGAGATGCGGGAGTATCAGTGTCCTGACCAATCTTATACGCAGGATTGCGGAGAGCTGGTAAGCATACAACCAAAGTCGGCGAAGTACCCCATATATCTTACTTAGTTTCATTTTAATATGGTCGCAACAGTCCATTTGTGAATTTAACACAATGCCTAAGTTTTTAACTTTCTGTACATATGGTATAGTGGTGCGATCGAATTCTATCGGGGGAAAATTGGTGGGATCGCAGCTTCCTTTGCTTACCGCTAGCGCTTGAGATTTTTTGGGGTTGAGCTTTAAATTATTGTCGATTGATCATTTCAATATATCATGAAGACCTTCGTTAATTCTGCTAACACAGTCCTCTAAGAGCACCATGGGATGATCAAGATATATTTGCACGTCATCAGCGTACAGATGAATGGAGCTATTTCTTATAACAGTTGGCAGATCATTAATAAAAAGACTGAAGAGCAAAGGTCCCGGCATTGACCCTTGTGGGACTCCGACAGACAAAGAGAGCCTATAGGAAACAACTTCGTTCACTTTTACTCGTTGTGAGCGTTTCTCCAAAAAGCTTCCAATTAATTTCAGTGCCGGTGAGCCGAATCCAAAAAGGCTCTTCAGCTTGTTAAGAAGTTTCTTGTGATCAATGCTATCGAAAGCTTTCGTAAAATCGAGTAAGACTAAGAGCGCAATGCGGTCATCATCAAGAGCAATTCTAATGTCCGTAGTGATTTTTAAGAGAGCTGTCTCACAGCTATGCCCAGGACGAAAACCTGACTGCCAAGGACTCAGGGAATTCATTCGATCCAGGTACTCGGATATTTGATTTGCCATGAGTTTTTCTAGTGCCTTCGCTAGCTTATAGGTCTGAGGTCCTTGACATCGCTAGGAGTGGAATTTTTAGCGATTGGAACCACTAGCGCTTCCTTCCATAGAGAGGGAAATTCGCTGAACGTTAAGCAGCTATTGAACATCTTTGCAATAGGACCAATAATGAAAGGTAAGATAAGTTTCACGAATCGCGGTGGGATTCCATAGGGTCCAATAGCATCGGATTGGATAGATAAGACAGCTGTGGCGGCCTCAATCTCATCAACGCAACGAAAACTGAACTCGGATCCAGAGCGAGCGGTAGAAGTGTTCTGAGAGGATGGAGAAACGCTGGTATAACACCCATTAGAGGTTGTAGCAGTAAAGAACTCATTGAGCTCATCTGCGTCAAGGTCACATACTGAACCATCACCACCATTAACTCCTAAGTCACGTAAGGCACTCCAAAGCTTCTTTGGGGGGGACCCTGCAATCTAACTTGGAAGTATAGTATAAAGACTTTGCATCTCTAACTTTTTTGTTTACAATATTACGAAACTATGGAAGAAACATCTGGTTCGCCAGACTTTGAGAATTTGTCTATAAAGATTGTCTGTAAAGATTGTCCCGTAATATATTCTCTTAACGCGTCAAATATATATTGAATTAACTTTTCACAAATTTGTTTCCTGCCATATACTTGAGTAATCTACTTCAAATTTGCTTCATTTAGTATTTGCTTATAAAATTCTATTTCTTGCAAAAGGTTTTGATTTTCTTTCTTTTCTTTTAATAAGTACTAAAGGTATATTTTCAAACTTTGCTGAGCAAGCCGTTTCACTACTTTCATCGAAGCAGATAGAGCCTGAAATTTCTGGAGTTTCAGATACAAAATACTTTTGAATATGTCGCATAAATGAATTTCTACTTCGGAATTGACGCATTTCGGGGCAATGTTTACAAAAACAAGTAGCTTCCAGCTTGTGATATAGTTTAAATGTTTCATACACATTTTTGGGGTGAACAAATATTTCCCACATTTAAAGCATTTCATTTTAAATTTTTAAATTTTATAAATTTGTTTAAAAAAACGTAAAATTAAAACTTATGAAATATGCATACATAAATTCAAAAATATTTGCCTGTCCTTTTATACATATATATTTATATTGACTTGCACACACACTAGCACATTTTAATTTTTTTCATACACATAGATTTTTACCGATAAATTTAGAAATATGAGCCATAAATTTGTAGGGATTTTTCTGTACATATGGCTTTAAATATGTAATGTAAAATATCCTATATATATAAGCCATCTTCCTACATAGGTAGTGAACTCACCGTTTTATAATTGCAACAAATTTTTCCATAATTTATAGAAGCGTTACCTAAACTTTTGTTGATGTCGCGTGGAAACTACATATAGCGCGTATTCCTATAAAATATTAGATATGTTCCTGTATTTATTGTACTATGAGCTACTGAGTTTTTTTTACGTGCGTAGGCTTAGTTTTTATTACTTATATAATAATATCATGATAAATATTTTAAAAAAATTGGTATTTCCGTTACGTATTATCAATCCGTGCAAAATGACGTCCTGAAGCTAATTTCCTGGTGCTATAAAAATCAATTATCCTTAAACGTTGACAAATGCAAGTGCATGAGCTTTTCAAGAAAGCAAACTACATTCTATTGGGATTATAAGTTGGGCACCGTTTCCGCCATGCGTGTATCTGAAATCAATGATCTAGAAGTGCAATTTGATAGCAAGCTTCTCTCTGACTCTCATATTAATCATATTACCAACAAAGCGTGTAAGACCTTGGGATTTGTCTTAAGGTGTGCTAGCCCATTTAAACAACTTTCTTCGCACATAACTATGTATAACACCTTGGTTAGATCTATACTAGAGTATGCTTCCCCAATTCGGAACCCTTTCTATACGACGTACAGAAACAAAATTGAGACTGTTCAACGCACATTCACTCGGCACTTGCTCTTTAAACTTACTGGTTCATACGTGGATTACGAAGCCTGATTGTTCAAATATTCTATGATATCCTTAGAAGCGCGTCGCTCCTATCTCGACGAAATGTTCCTGTTTAAAATCTTTTGCATGGGTCTATTGATTCAGCCCACTTATTATCCCTATTAAAAATCTGCTCTCCTAATCGCCTCACCAGCCACATACTCACTTTTCTTATTGATGCTCACCGCACTAACTTGCGCTTTAAATCCCCCTCCTTTCGGATTCAAAGGGTTCACAATGTCTTAAATAATGCTTTGGACATATTTGGTGATAGTTTTTCTAGTTTTAAACGCAACCTCTTGATTGTAATAAATCGACTGAACAATTTTGCAATTTTAAATTAATGTGATTTGTTTCACTCTTATTATTTCTGCTTCCTTTCTTCTACTTCTTACATATTCAACTTGCTTTATCCTCATGCCTATTTGTTATTCTTTGTTATTCTTTTTTTCCCCTCTTTTTTGTTTTTTCTTTTCTTACGTAAGTTTACTTTCTCATTAATAAATAGACTTACTTGTACCTGAATCCTATGGATTTCCTCCTATGTCTTCAACCTACTATGTATCATATCGTTTTAAGTTTGTTTCATTAATATTATGCTTTTTTGAATTTTTGTTTTGTATTACATACATATTAGCTTCTATTCCACCTATGTATTTATAGCTATTCTTTTTATGTCTACTATGTATTAATAGTTCGAGTTTGTTTCATTCCAATTATGCTTTTTGAAATTTTTGCATATTAGCTTTAACTTTTCCCATGCATTTGTAGATCTTCCTTTTTCTTTCTTTTTCTTTTTTATTCGCTTTTTAACTTTAGTTGCTTAGCGGTAGTAAGTAAGGGGATTGTATCTGTTTGCTATCGCATTAATTTTTCAAATAAATAAATAAATAAATAGGGTTTTTCGCCTGTAAGTGTATTGCAAGGACAAAACTATTCATTTTGTTGATGTAATTCGTGTTTGCTATTACTAAAAATACCGCATTTAGCGTTAAAGGTTCAAAGATTTTTTTCAAATAAATGCAAACAAATCTAACCCAACTAAGGCGGGTTACCACCAAAAAAAAGCTCACGATTTCTGTTCTCAAAAGCACAGTGAATCATAGTCGCATAGAAGTATGCAATTTGAAAATTGAAACAAAAGCTATATGATGCTGCAGTATTGGACTTCATATACTCCAAAGCATTTCGGGCATCTGCACAGCCCCTGCAAACAATTGGATGAAATTCCACTCTAGCGAAATGATTTCGAAATAGAAAAAATGCTCGTACATAGCTCGAAATCTCTTCGATTTTTTTATCATAAACGAAGTTTTAGCAGCAAGTCCAAAATTCCGAGAATTCGAATTAGATGAATTGCTCATAGCTCGAAATCTCCCGTCGATTTTCTTACCTTAAACGACGTTTTGAAGCATTCCGAAATTTCCGGGAATTCGAAATAGATGCATCGCTCATAGCTCGAATTTTCTTTGATTTGTGTGCTATATACAAAGTTACGATACGGCTCATGTCAATTTCCGAGGAAGTCGATAAGCAAATATTTTCTATTCTTGAAATTGTTCTTCGCAGGCATTCTTAGTTGAGATTTTATTGAGTGAAGTACAAAGAGAAGTTTTACTACAGTGAGTATTTATTATTTATTTATTCGATATCGTACTTTCTTGGTATTTGTAAAACACCTTGCAAGAGTGGTTGAACTTCGAAAGAAAGTCGAGCTAGCAAACTACTGTTGGGTCGCCAACACGATTCGATATCGTGTTCCATTTTTTTCTCCTGCAATTCAGCAAGCACGGCGCAGGCGAATTCGATTTCGAAGCTTAGCTTCACCTAGTCGAATTAATTTGCTTCGAATTCGATTCGATTTTGAACCGCAATGTTTACAGGGGCAGCAGCCATGGATAGATTTGTGTGTATGAGTTTTCATAGATTTTTTTTTGAAACTTATAAAATGTTTCTGAGTGAGAAGCAGGCAATTGTGACGAACGAAATATATATGCGCTCTGTGCTCTTGGCCAGACACTTTTCCTTCTAATTTGTCTAGCATCATTTATTGCTTGGGTAAATTTTATTTGACTGAAGTCGGTCATCACATAAAACTCTTCCGAAAATTCTAAGTTGTAATTTACCATATAATGTTGGCAATGTTCAGACTTTGTCAGTTTTACCATTTTATTAACTAGATAACCAAAGAACTACATTCGAGAGATAGATTTGAATTTACCAACAGAAATTCCAAGTTGAGTTATGACTGGTAGAATTTCCAATTCAATGTTAGTCTATGACTATATACAATTTTATCTCTATCTAATTTTGTTCGCATAAAATTTTTCATTTTCAAAGAACATAATTCCACCGGATTAGCATATTCGGAGTTAATGTAACTGGAAAATTCTGAGAGTGACACATTATGTTTGTGTAAATTTAGCAATAAAGCAAAGATAAGGGTGTGCACATCTAAAATAGTGCTAGTAACAATAGAAACAATTAGCATAAAAAACTGCTTATTATATAGTTTTGCAAAGAATAAAAAACATATTTAACAGATATAAATAAAAAAAAACATATATATCTAATGTCTATATTTAAAATCACAGTTAAGTATTTTATTATTCTGTCGACAAATAAAAATGTTCGTGCAATGAGCTCAATTAAAACATTCATATAAAAAATAAGTTGCTTTTATCTAAAATATATATTAAATCGCATAAATATTCGTCCGCAGATTCTCTTTAAAAAAAGGACTTAAAAAAAAATATTAAAAATATATATATAAATATTTCATTGGTACATAGGTGACTATGCTGGAAGACTGGGGATAGCAGCGAACGATTTCTGCAGGAGCTGTAAGGACTAGGAGGAAATCGAGTCCGTCCGAAGTAGGCTACTGGATCGCTACTTCTTTTCAAGTCTGGAGGAACTGCAAAGCAAGGAATTTAGATGTGTCCTGAGTTTTCTGAGAGAAGCAGGATGGATCTAGGTAAAGAGTCTAGGAGATATTTTGAGTTCCCCAAGGGAGCACAATTGATCTGGGGCGGCTTGAAAAGATTATCCCATGAGGCCTAGGGGCACAATGGACCCATTAGACGTCTAAGTGATGCAGGCTAGTTATATTACGGTACCCCTCTTACCTAACCTAACTTAAGCTTTTATTTGGAAAATGAATCCGGTTAATGATTGCTATCGGCGGGATTTGAAACGAAGAGGTTGTCAGTGCGTCTTACGTAAACGTTTTGTACGTTGGCAGGAAGAAAGAAGACAGACAATAATAATCGCTAGGATAACGAAATCAATCATTATTCTGGTAGAATACAAGAGTTGTGCAAGTGAGCTTGAGCTCGAAGGAAGTTTTTGATTTGTTCAAGAGATGAAAGCTTTAAGAAAATTAAAAGATTCGATTTTTTGTGTAAAGTTACAATGATACAAAGGTTTTTGTTTCTAGAAGAAAAACGAATAATTAAGTGAACAAATTATATTGGTAAAAGAATAAAAAAGCTGAATGTTCTTTTGATTAAGGAAAGAAATAAAACAAGGAAATTGAAATTATATTTGGTGAAAGAAAGAAATTCAAGATGGTGGTCCATAAAGAGGAAAATTGTAACGTTTATATAAAATGAAATGAGAAATTGATTTTCTTCAAATAAAAATTTGTGAAATGAAAGTCGCATTGGAAATTTTTGTGCATACAAGAGAAATTCAAATTGGCGGTTCCTGAAATGAAAATGTAAAAAAGAAAAGACAGTCAGATTTTTGTCAACACAAATTGATATTTGATCAGAAATAAAGATAAGAAAAAGATAAAATGCTAAAGGTAAGAATTTATATGAAATTCATTCTATATAAAAATGTGTATCAACTTTTATTCCATATATACTGAATATTGATGAAAAAAGGAAAAAATGCTTATAAAAATGGAAATTTTATATTAAATTTATTCCATAACAAAAATTAAGTATTATTAAAAACTGTCAATTATGAGAATTTAACTAAAAATCATTCTAGAGAAAGCACATATTAATAACCTAATAAATAATAATATTAGAAATTTGTATCAGTTTTATTCCCAAAAAGAAAAACAAAATGGAGTATTAATGGGAAATATATGTTAATAAAGTAAAACGTTTAAGTTAAATATTGTTCCATAAAACTTAAATATTGATTGGAAGAATTACCACGAAAAGAGTGTGCATAAAAGTGGTTCTATACTAAGAAAGAATTAATTGAAAAATATTTTGGTTAGAACATGTGGACAGAATTTATATTGCGAAATGAAAGGAAAATATAAACTTAAATTCGCCTTATCATAAAAAAGGAAACATTCTTATATATAAAATCTAAGGAAGAATTGATAATTAGGGCAGTAAGCAAAAAGAACCAGATATTTTTTTTTATTAAAGAAGTGAGTATGGTTGAATTGAATTGAGTTTTTCTGTTGTGTGGAAAGATGAACTCGTAAGATTCCGTAAGCGCATTATGCAGTAGTGGTGGGCATGAGAGTCCTTCTTCCTTTTCCTTCCTCCTATATAAATAAAAATGGTGTCGTTCCAAAGTGTGGTTTTCATTTTATGTCAGTCCGACCGTCTGTTGGAAGCAGGAAAGATTCGATTTGTGATCAATTTTGTTTTGTTTTGATTGTTGGTTATAGTAGAGCATGCAAAACGTGTGTTCTCACTGAAATTCAACGTATTTTTCTTATTTTATTCATGGTAGTAATTTCTTAGTATTGCCTTTGTTAAATAGATGACAGCACTTGTGATGTAGTTTTGTTTAATCCATTTTAGATATCAATAGAATTTGACTTCTAAATTTTACTGATTAGATGATGTTGGACTTCATGGTGACAGAACTCTGATGTGGGAATCAGTTCAAGATTTGAGGTGTGTCAAATTTAATTTGACACTAGTAGGGTTTCGACTGATGATGCATCGATGGAATGTCATTATAGCATCTTGACGTAATCCAATTAGAAAGACATTTAACACATTGTGGAAAATATCAGAGTAAATTTGCAAGACTTTTGGAATTATTTTATGAAAGTTATAAGAACTTTTGTTTTTTTTTTAATTTTGCGTATATTTTGGACCTCGGTGATGGTTGCAAAATTAAATTTGTAGTTATCTTACCTCACCCAGCATTCCATCAAACATTTTAAAACTTTTGAAATTTATGTTAAATTTTGGAATTTCAAATGCCGTTATTGACTGGCCTACCAGCCGTAGTCAAATTTTTATACCTTTCATAAGAAAATTATTTAAAAATTAAAATTGTTTATCTTAACCGAATGATTGCGATGCCTCAAACAAAAACTTTGAGCTGAGTAATAATTGCATATGTAAATATGCCATGGTCCGATGAAATCGAATGACAGATGGGAGTTATTCAGCGTAAAATAGTAAGGTTCCTTTTTAATCAAAATAATTTTATTATTTTGTTGAGTATGGTGTATTTAGTAGTTAGCTGGAGCCTTTAGGAAGGTATAGAGCCAAAATCAAAATTAATGGAAGACTATTTTCCTGTATGGATAATAAAAAGCTTAGGTTTTATAGCATATTTAAAAGCAATGCCTAGTCATTTTTCCAAATGAATCAATATAGAGAAGAAAATGATGTATGTATGCGACTTGTTAACAAATTTTACTCTTCTTTTTCATGTTAAACTCTGTATCAGTTCGTAAGCGCACTGAGTATCATGACAAGGGTCGTGGGTTCCATACCCACCTTGTTTTGTTCGTCTGATTCTTCTACTTCTACACTTCCTACCACTCGCTAAAAATAACATTTAATTTACTTATGTCTAAACAAAGATAAGTTTGCTAATAATTAAAAATGCTATAATAATATGCGAAAAAAGATGTTGCCTATTTTTTGGGAATCTCCGATCGTGATGAAAAAAATTTACAATTTTTTAATTTTTTTGTTGCTTTATTTTAAAGATGGCCCGACGTTTCGACTCTGTGGTTTTGAGTCCTTTTCTAGGGTCTGCAAGTTAGATTCTTGTAAATGTTTACAAAATCTAGTTTATAATATCGGAATATATAAAAAGCTATTTTACCTTACATATCTAAATGACACTTTTTTTTTTATATATTCCGATATTATAAACTAAATTTTGTAAACCTTTACAACAATGTAACTTGCAGACCCTAGAAAAGGACTCAAAACCACAGAGTCGAAACGTCGGGCCATCTTTAAAATAAAGCAACAAAAAAATTAAAAAATTGTAAATATTTTTCCTCACGATCGGAGATTCCCAAAAAATAGGCAACATCTTTTTTCACATTGATAAACCCCGATCAAAAGCAGTACAAAATAAATAACTATTATAATATCTGTAAAGTGGACCCAACCAATTTTCGTAGCTTAGGTTTATAATAAATAACTTTTTTTTTAAGTCTAAATTTATCGGATTAGAAGCGTATTAAATAAATTTATGGCTTCTGCCTTTTTAAAAAATGTGAATCCAATAATATTCTGTTGGATGGTCCGGAATTGGCTCGCATATTGCTGATTTTGCCCGCTGATTCTTACTTTTAGCATTTATTTGTTCTTTCAGGCGGGTAAGCAATACATACATCTTTATGTTTGCCCAATGTTAATTGACCCAGAGCTAAAAGAAATGGTGTATACGCCTGGTGTTTGCAGTGGAAAACTATTTTTTGATTACTGAAGCTATTTTTTCACCTTCTTGGATGGTACAAAAAAGGATTTCACATCGTATCGCTTCAAAACTTAGCACTCAATACATTTATTTTATACATGGCTAATCCGCAAAATTTAATTAAAAAATATCAGTAAGCAACTGCCAAAGCCCTAAAAGGTACTGAATCTTAAAACTATTCCATTTTTCGTAGTATGGTAGAAAATCCTTACTTACTGAACTTATAAAGAATCAGAACTAGGATCTATCGAGTGCTGTAAGGATATAATTTTATTCATATTTCGGATGGCAGGTATGTTTTGGTATGTTTTGGTATAATGACCGAAACGACTAAAATAAGATAAATTTGTAAAGTGAAAATTGGACAAATTAAAGTGCGTTTTTGTACTTTGCCAAAACATCCTCAACAAAATTCTCAATTCATTTGCTTTTCTATGTTTTCCAAAAATACATATAACAGTTTCCAACACATCATCAACATTATTACAATTTTTTCTAATCGGCCCGAACGGATTCAACAAAATAATTTGGGACAAAAAAAAATGTCAATGCGTCAAACGTCAGTCGGTAATTGTTTAACTAAATTCAAATTCAAAGTAGGTACGTAGTGCACGATTACCATAGTTTACTTTGCTTTGCGAATAGTAAAAATGTGTAATATATGATACCTGTTTGATTGACGTCCATTTGCTACCTATGTATTTGTCGTTTGCCTGATGCTGTGATTACTTCACGTTTAAGACGTTATATTGCGCCATATACAAACATATATACCGCGGTCAGTCTGAGGAGATTATATTGTAGGTGAATGGGATTCATTTGTTGTACGTCCAACTCCGCGGTATCTTGGTGGAACCACCACGAGGCTGACTAAAACGCTTAAAATGTAGGGAATATTCCATAAAATGTTGGGAATAATCTCTATATTTTAGGGAAAAATACCTAAGCTTTGTGACAACAATTGTGCACATTTTTTACAGTGATGGGCATTATATCACAGTAATTGTGATTAATTTATTGTAATGTAGTTTGTGTCATTTGAGTAAAAATATGTTTTTGTCAAGCACGTGTTTCTATAGTATTTTGTCATAATTATTCTGACTGATTTATTGAATGGAATTTGGGTTCGCCAAGTTACATTACAAAGTCTCCATGAAACAAAATATTGATATTGCAGAGATTCTTTCTATCCTTTAACAGCTGTGCCGATGTCTATGTGCCACATGGATGGAATAATTGTATAAATCTGTTCTCACGAAATTATATAAGAAAAAAAAAATTACGAACCAGTCGCCACAGAAAATCGAAATCGATATTCCAATATCATTCGATAATATATCTAAAAAATTCTCCAAACGATCACAAAATGGAGCTCGTCAAGGATAGATTTTGTGTTTGAAGAATAACATCTCGCCATCCATTAAAGATTATGAACGTGCAGAAGCAGTAAAACAAAAAAAAAACATGTTGATGTTTTTCCAATCAAATCTGAAGCTGATCTTCCTGTAGTAATATTGTACAAAACTTCCTTCTATAAATCTGGTTTTTTAAACGGGTTAACATATCTGGTCGCAGTGAATGCAGATTTTAAGATGAGTATAATTTATTATTATTTGGATGTCGCTTAAGATCAGCAGAAATATCATAGTTGATCTGATGCTGTGACTTCTGGACCACATTTGCCGAGCAGATATTGAATTAGTGTAAATGTGTTATGTGACCCCTGTCAAGCGTCTTGCCGCATCGGGGGTTACGGTCTATTCCAAATTAATCGAATTATCATTATATACCTACTACATTTGGCCAGCGATATATGTTGCCAACTGAAAAAGTTTCTGGTATATAAAATTAGAGTTGAAAAGTAAATAGATGGGCTTACATGTAAGTAGATATTTCGCACACAAATTTTTTCTCTCTTTGTTTGCATCTACTTTAACTGGTAAAATTGAGGGCTATTTATTAGAAACGCATGTAATTTTATTCATTCACAATTGCAGCTTTTCAACTAGTTTTAACGCCAGCTATCTTGAAAACCCGACTAAAATTCCGGAATTCAATACAACTGACGTTTTTGACATTTGCTAATTAAACTTTGTTTATGGTGAAAACTTTCAATCATGAGCAATGGTGGGACGCAGGGCGTGCCCCCCCCCCCCTTTGTTTCACTGCGCAGTAAATCTATTCTACTGTACTTTTGTAAAAATTATTGAATGGTTTTAATTTGATACGTTTACTTATGTATAGCGGGTTGGCCTTCACTCTAATTTAGGTCGTAGCTATTGAAGCCGCTAGAGAAAACATAGAAATGCTTATACCTGCAAATTGCTGTACATGAGCGTGGCTTTTCTCGGGATGCGTGAACAAGAGCCTATTCGGGTAAATAAAAGAGATGGAAGTTTTGTTTTAATCGAAAACAGCTGCCAAGAGTAAAGACGGCTTTTTAGAATATTATCGGCTTTGAAAAATAAACATTTAAAGAAACAATTATTTCCGTCTATTGGAGCATAACATCCCTGCCCCCATGGAAAAACTAGTTTCCGCAGGGAACTAGATCTGAAGAATGCAACAGTCTTAATTAACACTTAAGAATATTTCGATTCTCGCTCGGTTCATATTCTTTACATTTTCCTTACATACTTACTATCTAAATAAATCTGCTGCTTGGGAAAGTCTCAATCAGTACCTCAGAGAAATTGATTGTTCGGTCAGTTTTGCTTCAAGGAATGTTAATGAATGCACATTAGAAATTAGTAACATTCTAGGTCTTGGTCTTGGTTTCCTACAAGAGATCTCAGTAACAGCAAAATCGCTCTTGCCTTAACGGTTCGTGCAATCAAGCAATAAGAGCGAAAGAGACTGCTTTTCGCACTTATCAATTGTATCAATTGCATATCCGAAACTGAAACAAGTCTACACGGACTGCACGGAATACCGGTAAGTCCATTATCCTGAAAGAAAAATTTCTTTTTGACCAGAATGTTGGCAAGCCGCAAAGAGAGCAATTTTTCTGGTCCATGGTCAAATCCATCAGGAAAACCTTCAGCCGTTTCTCTGTACATTGAGTACTTTTCAATAGTGAAGTAGTTGTTGACTTCCTAAATATTGCCTACATTTTGGCTGCTAGACTCGCTTCAAGTTCTCATTTTCCACCCACTTCACAGACATCTGCTTTGCATCTCCTCTGTGGATGTATACAAGACCAAATACACATCCGAGTGATATGTTCACAGTCCTTAAGGTGATCAACGTCTCCAAATCCAATATCCCTGTCGATTAAAAGCTATGCCTCCTCCTTGAATAAAATTCTGCGGAAATTATTCAACTTATCTTATTCGACAGAAAAATTTCCGACTGATGGGAAACTAAGCTGACATCCAGCCTATTCCCAAGAAAGTAGAGGGTAGTGATCCCTCATGTTGGAACCGTATAGCCTTCACAATTTTGGTGAGTCCAAAATCGTTGCCCCAGATATATCAAAGGTCTTTGATAGAGTCTCGCATCCAGCCGTTTTCACCAAAGTGAATACATAGACATATCCGTCACTCTCCTTACGTTCCCTAATTCCTTACCCTATCTCCTTCCTGCCATGCTGATGTTGTGCTTTCCATCATTGATTGCCTGCAGAGTTTGGCTTAATAATCTAAAAAAAAAAGTGAAACTTCTTAACTTTTTCATGAAGTTATATACGCACAAGTACACGTATTGCATCTCTTCTGTGACTGCTATTTTCCCAGAGACGTTATGTTATGTTTAATTCCTGTATTTTGCAAAGTTACTATTTATGATGAATTAGTCAATTTAAACAAAATATTTTTACTATCTAAAATGGATGATTTGGAAGCTTTACACTTCCATCATTTACAAATCAAAACAAAATACAATTTAAGTCCTCGTTTGACTTCCTGGTATGGCAAAAATTGAATGTTGAACAACTTCTTCGTTGCGAATGGTAACGACTCGTTTATCTGTTTGACCCGTATCTTTTAAATGATAAATTTTGTGCATTTGATACTTGCGAGTGGTGGCGAGTGTCGCCAAACTTTTGATCTGTTTCCAGCTTATATTGTTTTTAAATTATAGTTGACCTTCTCCCTTGTGCCACAAGAATTCTGGATCCATTCCTGATCGTAAAAAGCATTAAAGGACAGAAATTTATCCGATTTTCGAAAATTTCGAATTAAATAAAGTTTTTTTCTCAACTGTCTCAAACAATGTGTCAACAGAACCCATTCACATGTGACATTTGACAATTTAAGAATTTCCTCAAGTTGGCAACCATTGAACTTGAAATTTGCAATTTGATCAAATCTTAAGCAGGCTTGAAACTAGCAAAAAAAGCTAAAGCTCTAATTGTGTCCTTCTACAATTTACACTGATTTACATCGTCAACAAATCAGAAGGTAGCTGAAAATCTCCCAATTGTTTGTCAGGTTTAATCTTTCGAAAACTGATTTTGTGATATTTGACAGCTTTGATATTAGCATAAAAACATAACTCCCAAATTACTTTAAAATATGTCAGTAATGACGATTTCTTTAGCGAAAAAAGTAATTGTTTTTAAGATATAACTATATAAGTAAGTAAGTTCGATTAGATACTACATAGTAAGTAGGTAAGTATACATTAGTAAAAATAAGTAGATCTACTTACTTTTTTATAGAATTGGTAATGCTCGCATCATTCGTAGATGGGTTGATTAACTGTAAAACGTAGATCGTACCAATTATGAGCGAATATGTCGCTCTTTGTCGCTGTCTGCCAGGGTGTTGGTCATAAAATTTTTGTCTGCCCTGTCGTATATAGAATTTTTATGACTTTCTCTAAATACATATTTATTTTTGTTCAAACTTTTATGGTATGACGTAAGTTATACATGGCGCGTCTTTATTGCCGTCTGCACAACTTTTGCAACACTCAAATTGCCTGCCATTTTTACTATTGAACATGAAATATACGACACCAAAAAGTATCCTTTATGACGTTGCGCCCTACATTACTGAAAGGAAACCAAGCAGACTTCCGAATCAAACATTTTAAGAGTATACGATAAGATGGAAAATTTTATGTATAAAATTATGTAAGTACTTTTGTCTCCAGCTCTTAACTTACACACACTTATTAATTTATTGTTCAATTTTACATCAAATTAAAGTTAAGGTGATAAATTGATATATGAGTGTGGGCCTGTTGAACCCTCAATCTCCGGTTGAGAGTGAGATGGAGCTGTTGCCTGTTGACCAAAGATAAACTAAAATTAAGTTAACTTTGTTGTTGACGGGTATCGGAAGATCAAATATCGGTTGCCATAAACCGATTGATGCGTACCTATGTGAGCATGTTGCTCAACTTTTGGTGTGATTTTCTAATCGAATCTTTTAGACGTTGACGTTGACCGTTGAGCTTTGCAATTTTTTAATGTTTATACTTTTTTTCTGATCATTTAATACTAAACTGAATATATGTTTATATTTATATGTAGGCACTAGGCTTATTATAATAATTTTAATAAAGGCGAAACACTTCTGGGTAGAATTTATAGAATTTTGCAAATATATCTTGTTTGGTAGTTAACAGTTTCACGAGTGTCAGTAAATAAGTAAAAAGTAAATAATCAAAAGTTTTACTATACATAAGTACGTGAAAAGTTAATTAAATCATCCGGCTCATTCTCTCTCAAATGCTTTAGTAAATTCATTTCAGAATATTTGACATGATTAAATACCCACTTTTTAATCCAAGATCTTTTTTCTTTCTTGTTTTTATTTAAACTCAAAACAGCACCTGCTAGAAAATAATCGTTTTCTTTTTTGTAATTAATCGCGATGTAATTTTTTTACGTTTCAATTTTAACAGCAACTTATTTAAGGTCTATATTAGGGTAAAATTGAGAAGCGTTTGGAGATGTTTCCAAGTTGATAAGTGTGTGGGCCACTTTAGTCTTTTTATATGTATATATTAACAGTACTAGCTGATGCTACCAGTCGGGGGGAGGGGGCTTAGAGGCGCCAAACTGGTAAATAAAATTTTCAAATAATTCTAGCATTTTACTAAAACTAATAATATATAAAGATATCACCTGACCATGTTTGGGTGGGTTGTACTACAATTTGGCTTCCTGGGATTTGTTAGCAGAACCCGTACGATCCGTTCACAGTTTATTTTAATTTCTTTAAAATAACCTAAAATAAGAAAATACTTTTCTTGCATTGTTTACGTTGAATGGTTTTCATGGGTGTATGTAGTATGGGTGAATGAAGTACCCAGGTATAGTATATATATGCATGTATGCTCCCATTCCAATATAAAATTAACGATGACACGGCCTAATGTAGATGTTTTTTTAAAGATATTTCCTGGAAATTTTTTCTTTAGAATTTTATGCATATTATTGGAGACCGACATAGAATATGAAAATAACTCCTGTCGGTCAACAAGCGTGAATAAAGATTCTGCCGAAACATTTTCTAATTTCTAAAAAAAAAACACTTTGAGGTTTTCAAAAAATCTAAATTTTGTTTTCATACTTTGAAGAATATTTTAAGCGCATCTAACCATTTCAAAATATCTCTGAAGTTATAGCAATTAGAAGTGATCGAGAGGCAGGGTTTTTTCCCGAAACTACGTTTCTCAAACTGGTGTTTAAGATATCTCAAGATCTGTTTAATCGATTGTGATGATATTCAAACCACATAATTTTTTATAATATTATCTATCAGTTATAAGATAATAATATTTTTGGATATTACTATACTAAATACCAAATTTTACTCCTTACTTATTTTTTATGCCAGAGATGATTTGGGTATAATACATATGTATCACGGAGAAAAAAGAGCTAATTAAAATATATAAAAAACAGTTGAAATCAACAATTTTCACGTTTAAAAAGGCGCCAATAGTAAAAACGTTTAAATCCGAAAGCTTTTCACTTTTGCTTCAAAAGTCTCATATCCAAATGTTCGTTTTATTCATATTGAACAAAAACGATATTTGGATCAAATACAAAGAAGCTAAAGGTATTTTATTTGTTTCAAAAGTTTTTTCTTCTACTTATTTAGTCAATAACATGTAACGTTTGCTTTGAATAATATGCACTATCAAGATAAAAGTTAATTCTCATTTGCCCCAAAAGTCCATTGTTATTAATTTGAAGAGAAAACATTTCATATTATTGGAATTTTATGCTAAAATAATAAAAATCAGGGATTCAAATTAAGGTAATATTTAAAATCAACTTTCATATATATACTGAATGTATTTAAATCTTTTATATATTTCATGTTATACATATTTGTAGTTAAAAAAAATCTAGAAGGATCAGCTTATTACATTTAAGTTGATACTTTTTGCAATTGAACAGAACATGATTTTTTTTCAATTTCCCATTAACTACAAAATATTATTTATTTATAAAGAAAAAAAATACCGATTCAAAGTGTCTTATTTCTAATTAAAGCCATTGCATTTGTCATATTGTAAATATGCAGAGGAGGACTTGTTAAATAGTTTATATTAAAAATTAATAGAATGCATTCATTGTGACCCATATCAGTATCTATCAGAAATTGTAGTATCCCTAAGAATTATGTATTTGCTATAGCTGGTATGGGATAATAATAAAACCTTTTTTCTTTTTGCCAACGTTTTCCGTTATATTTTAACGCTTCATCAGGGCCAAAAATACAAACAATTCATTGGAACAACAGTAAACTTTAAAAATATCTATAAATTACCTCAAGAAAATTACCAATAGAAATTACAATTAAAATCACAATAAAATTAGACATGATATAAAGAGCATCACATAAAATCTAAACGGCTGTACGGCTGTCAGATGCATCCTAGATAAAAATAGAGAAAGTCTGGTACTAGTAACACAAAGTGGGAGTAATTATCAAAACTAAAACAATAGATCAATTTCTGGTATCATCACTCATTAAAGTATTTTTGTAAGAGTTAACAAGAGTCATATAAACTGGATATAAGTTAACTGTATCTGTCCAAAAATTAATGCTGTTATCATTGAGCTGTATGTGTATCATTTCCCTAATATTACGATTATACCAATTGCTCTCATAGTCAACAATGTTTATATTTTCAAAATCAAAACTATGACTATCCTCTTCAAAATGATGTTTGGCTAGGGCTGTCATCTCTTTTTTGTCACTGTTGATATTTCTGCAATCATAACCGTGTTGGTATAGTATCTTTTTTAACAATTGTTAGACAACATTAGAGTGTAGTTCTCGGACAGTCAAGCTGCCCTCAAGGCCTTAAAGTCCTACACTGTCAAGTCAGAGATAGTCTGGGAATGTCTACAAACCCTCAAAAATCTATCAAGGAGAAACAAAGTTATCCTTATGTGAGTACCTAAACATGAGGGCCACAAAGGCAATGAAATTGCGGATGGCCTAGCCAAAAGAGGAGCGGAAACTAAGTTTGTCGGACCAGAGCCATTTTGTGGTACTTCAAAGTGTTACCTCAAAGCTACCCTAAATAACTGGGAGAATAAAAAAAAATTCCTCTATTGGGAAAGGCTACCAGGACTTCGTCAGGCAAAAAAGTTTATCGACACCTCTGGCGGAAAAACAAAAGAACTCCTACTCCTTAGAAGAACAGAGCTCAAAATGATCACTGAGCTCTTCTCAGGCCATTGCCCCTTGAGGTATCACCTAAACAAGCTGGGTTTGCCTGAGACTTCATCCTGCCGCTTCTGTCAGGATGCTCACGAAACCTCGGAGCACTTGCTCTGCAACTGCGAAGCATTGGCCAGGCGGAGATTATTCCACCTTGAACATGCTTTTCCTCCACCCTCCACCAAGTTACGTATGGAACCTCAAGCCCAGAATGGTTCTAGACTTTATTAACAGTCTAAACCTATAAATGGAGCAAATTCAACGGGGACTCACAATAGATCTTTCAGGTCGCAGTGATTGCGAGGCTAACGCCTATACACGACTTCACAAATCTAATCTAATCTAGTTCTGGATCCCGGTCTTTAAGTCTAGTGAATAGATTATGTACTCTCTTCGTATTATAGAAAACTACCTGTATATGATTTGAATAAGAGGCCATTAAGTCTCTGAATTTGTAAGCGATCGGTTTCATAAACGGTAGTCTAAAGTATTTTTTATTTTGAATCTGTAGATTATTATTGTTAGTAGCATCAACGTTGTGGATATTTGAATTTTTCACAAAGTATTTATTGATCACTCTATTAACAAAGAAGTTGGGACAGTTATTCATCTGCAGAATTGTCTTCATTTTTATAATATTATTTTCAATATACTGTTGCGAGCATATATTATGAATCTTATTCAACATATTACAAATCACGTTTCTTTTTTGATGTAGAGGACAATCCGAGAAAAAATTCAATATTCTACCAGAATTTGTGGGTTTCATATACCAATCCGTATCTAAGGAGCCATCTTCTTTCCTAATTATAAACAAATCTAGAAATGATAATCTACTATTATTTATCTCTGCTTCAAATGTAAACTGTAGCTTCACGTTAAAATCATTGAATTGGTTCACTACTGTGTTTACTTTATCCTTAGGCACTGCTAAAATAGAATCATCGACATATAGCTTGAAGAATGGTATGGAAAATTCAAACTTATTTATTGTATGCTTTATTAAATAGTTCATAACTATGTTAGCAATACATGAGCTAGCAGGATTACCCATAGCTGTTCCATCTAATTGTTGGTACAGATTATTATTAAATTTGAAGTAACTACTGTTAAACAAAAACTCAGTTACTTCTAGCAGTATATATAATTCTAAATCAGTATGTTCAGATATAACTGACCACTCTTCTTTAACTATACGTATGAATAGATCTTGAGGGATGTTCGTAAATAATGATATCACGTCAAGTGAAATCAAAATCACGGATACTATGTACCAATTGTATGGAATTAGTTACATTAAACTAAAATGTCTTAATGTAAGGCTTTAAGCTGTCATGTAGAAAAATTGCCAAGTTATAAGCTGGTGTGTTAATACAAGAAACCACAGGTCTCATAGTTAGTACTGGTTTGTGAGTTTTTCTCATCCCATATAATTTAGGGGGGACAGAATTTAATTTTTTCATTCTATTCCGTTGTTCCTGTGAAATATATTGATGTGTGTGTAATTTATTAATCAACACTGTAACTCTGTTCTGAAACTTAGTTGTCGGATCTTTTTCAATTATTTTATAAAGATTGGTATCTTCTAATAATCTGTTCATAGATGTGATATATTCTTGTTTAAACATGATTACTGTAGAATTGCCCTTATCACTATTAAGTATATAGATATCATCATTGTTTTTCACAAAACTTTTTGTTCTATTGTAATCTTTTATCAAGTTATTGTGTTGGTCAAAATGATTAATGTTATTATAAAAATTCGTAATAATATTCACAGCCTTATTTCTCATATTTCCTTTATCTTGGTATGAGTTATCTGTTACCGATATATTGTATTCTATGTTTTTAATGGTATTAGGTAACTTCTTTTTTAGTTAGAGGGATAGACATTTTTGGTCCTGCTGCTAAAATTCTCTTAGCTAGGTATTTCAACATCAGTGTAATTGTGTATAAATTTTTCACAGACTTTAATATCCATCTTGCCATACATATTTTCTGGAATTTTTATTTTCCTGATGTTTACCTTTTTTATTTGATCAAAAATGTAATTATATCCGTTATTTACTCGGTCTTTAAAATTACTAAATAACTGGGTTTCAACTTGTATACACAATTGTTCAAAAAGAGCGTATAAATCTCTTTTAAGTTGTGTGTCTTCTATTGATAGTAATTTTTATTTCTAAATTTATGATAGATCTTCTAAATTTAAACAAAATCTTAGTCACTTCATTGTTGAATTTATGTTCTAACTCTTGCAATGAATATACACACTTAATATTATTAATAATATGGTTAGGAAATACCCTTTTCATCCTGCATTGAAGTAAAAAGATTCTTCTATACCAAATTTTACGAAGTGAGTATTTGCGAACGACGATATGCAGCCATCTTACAGCATTTATCGATGACTTATCAGGTTTACTATTGTATTTAAGCCACAATTGAAGGCTTTTCGAAATAGTTTGGTCTATTTCTCCTATTTGATTCTGTGGTGCAGTAGATATTGAGGCTGACTGAGCATGACTCGTCTTTCTAATATTGTTCTTTAAATTGAAATAGCGGTCAAGAAGCTTACCGCCAAGTCTTTTGTTTTGTCGGTCCCTAGATACGTAATAAGTTTTCTACAAAATTAGTTTTAAAAGGTTTAAAATATTGAAAAATCGCATTTTAAAACGTAGTGGATTATTTCCAAGAAAAATGTCAGCTATTTTAGCACTATTTTTAATCAATTCACTAACTGTCAGCCTCTCATGTTTTACTGGAAGAGCATCAATTATAATTTTTGTGATATATTGTTGGTCTGTTGGAGATAGACACTTCGTCATCTGGTCGTTGTTAAGCGCTAGTTTGCCTTTCGAGCATTTTTTTGTAATATTTCTTCAATTATTTATCTAAAAACAGCCAGTTTAAGTATCGAATATATCAACTTAAGTTACTTAAGTTAAAGGCCCCCTCTCTTATTTTATTTTTATTTTATTTTTTATTTTTGCAATAAATAATCGTAACTTCAACTTATCAACTGCTTAACCTACGAGCTTAATTTTGCCCGAAATTTTGCTTTTAATCCAATAAAATCAAATGTTGGGAAGATTTTTTGGATGTCCTGTTCTGTAAGATATTGAAGTTCTTCAACACCCACGCCTACATCTGTGTAAATATATTGCTTGCGTAGTAGTAATTTTATTTAAATATATATATTTTTAATACAATGCACCTTTGAATTTCAAGTATATTGATTCCAGTTCCCACGATAATAAAATCAACAAGTCTTTATCTTGTTCACTGTCCACAACTGTATTTTATATGTAAATCACATGAATGCCATCACTTTGTTTGGCTTGTTGCATCTTTATACTTTGAACAAAACTCGAACATAGACTAACACGTGCCAAGCCAACCAACGATATAAAAGTAGCACTCACGGTTTTCACAATAACAGCACTGAGTCAAACCCATATAAAATATACTCGCATGTAATAACTCAGAAATCCTCAGTCACATAATTCGCCAACAATTTTGAGTGTATGTGTAATTTATGAAAAACTGATAAGAAAGGAGACATGTTTTAACCTGCATCCCCAGTTTAGTCAAATGCGCACACTTTTAACTAAAATACTTCATACATTCGACGCAAATGCGACTTATTTAAATCAATATTATGAACTTTTGATTCAAATACTAAAGGCAGTTGATTGAAAAAAAAAAACTGTTTTTTTAATGAATTGCCAAAAACTAATTTATTTAATATAAATACTAGACTGTTTACTTTAAATAACTCTGATTTCAAACGTGTTTTTCAAACTCTTGAACTTTTATTTTTTCACTTAATTCAAATACGATTTATTTGAATGAAAAGAAAAATTGTTAGTTTGAATGGAAACAATTAAAAGTGCATTTAAATGTGCGACATATTCAACTGAAATATCAATTTTTCTCTCAGTGATTAATATAAGCATGTGTCTACACTTCACTTGAAATTTGTATATATTCCAGTTGTTTGATCTCAATTATGAAATATTAAGGGTATAAAGGAATAAAGGGCGCTTAAATTTTCACGAATGGGTTCCTATATTCTTATCTACGGCAGTCTAATATTAATGTACACTTATTAATATAGTCGGGATTTTTTTATGTCATTTAAGTACATCTGAAGTAAACCTAATTATCATTCATGACAAATGGCAATAAGAAAATTCATGATAAACGATAGAATCCAACTATCATTCATGATAAGTGATAAAATCCAGAAAATCCAACGCTTCCTGAAAGGTGGATTATGTTCCGTGTATGAAGGAAAGAACTCATGCAAATAACGATTCTCAATTGCAAATTTGAACTTCAAAAATTGATTGGAAGAAGCGTTTCGTATTGCCAGAAACTTAATACTCTTCAGTACAGCTAAGTTCATGCCTACCAGAGATGCTTGGGGAAATTGAAAACAAATTTTGAAAAGTTTTAAAAAAAAATTTTAAGGTTACAAAAATTTTATCATATTGCCATCAAAAAATCTCGACTATATTAATAAGTGTAAATTAATATATAACCCACTAACACAACATACTGCCATTTCTCCATGACTAGTATACTCGTCAATGATAACTAACTGATAAGAGACAAACGATCTTTCGACTGGAGCAGTTTCTGTTAAGATGTTTTCACCGTTGGAACAAATTGGAGCAAAGTCTTATTGACGATTATTGATGGTTGCTGAATGTTGAGGTGCTATTTCCCTAGACGTGTAATTTAAACCTTTGTCACTAAATTTAGTGAAATTTTTGTAATTTTAGAACTTTATGAAAGAAGTTAATAGTTATATAAGTATCACAAATATAAATGGCGGATTATCTATAGTGCATTTACCCATATCCCCTTTTTCTAAATTATTGTGAAATCAGACATTATCTTTAGCAGTAGAACCACTGAAAATAACAACTCTCGCCTAATTGGATTCACAATTAATAATTTGAATCTGTATTGTATGCTTTACTTTGCCGCGCGGTATACTTTCGCACTGGAAATTAGTTTCTAGTGATTTTTTTTTTTCGTTTTGTATTTGCAAAATAAATATATTTTCCCAACTTCATTTCAACTGAATGCGTCCAGAATTCCATAATTCAATCGCCATTACCGAATAGAGAGCAATTTGGATCGGATATGCAGGGCATATCGCAATTATCCAGTCGGTAACTTTGGTTGATGGACGCTGTTATAATGCTCTGCTGTAGCTGCTCTCGGTTGGTCTACAAAAAAAGTGCACCCACCCACGCTAAGCATTGCTAATTTTTGCACTTCGCTGAGCCGTGATAAAGCTGAGTTCATGGTCACGTTTTTTTGTTTTTTTTTTCTTTTTTTGTTGTTGCCTTTTCCCATTTTATCCCGAACGTACGCAATCATGCCTCGAGTTAAGCCAACCATTGTCAAAGTCACTCCCGATGTTTACCGCCCGATGCTCGACGTCCGCCTAACCAAAGCCGTTTTTGTTTTTGTTTTGCCCGCCATTAGATAGAAACTTTTAGCTCCCATATCCCAGTACCGAACTCCCTGTTTATGTCCTTCATCTTGTCCTCCAATCTCGTGAAAGTCATCGAAACAAATGCAATAAGTGAGAAGCGGTACGAATTTATGGGCCAGATACCAAACCAATGTGTGCCAGTGCTCGCTCATGCAATTCAACTATGGCCGGGAAAGGGTTTAGTACCGCCGCCCCGCCCGCCGACCATATTCCTGTTCCCGCATGGCATTTCTGCTCCTATTATGGATCCCCTTGATTTTCATTATTTTGCTACCTCGCTATGTTTACTCATTGCGCTGCCGTGCGGCTGTTCCCGATCTAGTGCAACAGCAGCAGCAGCATCCGAAATTAAAATTGTCTGCAATACCCAACCGACTACTTTTCCTGTTATGTATTTTGCCTCTGTGGAGTGCGATGCGATAGCATGAAACATAGGCGTTGAAGAGAGTGAAATTTGAAATGGTCTCCTGCCCTTACCTATCCGCCCCCGCTGTGCATCAATTTTATGCGAACAGAAAGTAGGATAAAGTATATAAGCTGAAGCACTAAGCAGCAGCAGCAGCAGGCAAGGTAAGGTAGATGTAGAGGTAGAGGCCATCAGCGCGGAGCAAACTGGTAGTAGGCTTGAACATGGATATATTATGAAAATGGAAGCTGTTTTACGACTGCCGATTTCGAATTGAGGCAGAAAACATGCCAGAATGAGGCGCAGAAAGCAGCACAACCCGCTTGATTGGCCTTGAAGCGTGCGATTTTTTGCGTTTTATAATATGTTATTATGCTTCCCCTCGTATCTGCCGACCCGACCGATCTACGCAAATCTTCCACAACCATACCATACAGAGTTGCTGCACAGCTATGAAATCAAATAGAAACTCTCCCCCTGCGCCGGGACCCTTTCATTCGTGCTTTTGATTTATGTCACTTCGGCTTTCGCTGTATGAGTCTTTAGTGTCGTCTATTCATTTCATTTCACTTTTTTTTGCAACTTTCTGCACTCGTACTTTCAGCGACGGACCTTAGAAGAGCTGGTATCATCCAGAAATGTCCATTGGAGAGTGGAAGTGAAAAGGAGCAAGGTATAGATTTGCACTGTTCTGCTGTGCCAGTGCCAGTGTATTTTCCCGGCTCCATTCCCGTTAAATACATGAATCCAGGATGCCGACCATTTTTTTTTTGTTTTACCTTTTTGTTAGGATTTCCTCCATTTTTCCTGTTCAGACTTTTTTTTGTATTTATTCATTTCTGTTTTTTCTTTATTTCCTTTTTACGTTTTTTTTTTGTTTTTTGTTTTAACTTTGCTAGAAAGAAAGAATGCGGCGTCATACAATGCAACCATAGAAACGAGAGCCGCACGATGCCTACTTATGCGGGTATTACGTAATTTTCTGATATCGATTTTCTGCCCACTTCAGTGAAGGGTTTCTCGACAAGTTCTGGGGATATTTAGGGACGCTGAAAACTGGAATTTCATAACATTGAAATTTACACCAAAGACATTTTCCCGTGGGTAGAATTCTGTCACAGTCACATAGTAAATTAATGAGTATGTAAGATATGCAATAGCAAAAATTCTCTTAAACTTAACTGTAACCTACCAGAATTTTTTTAGGTTGAATATTTTCATTATTAGCTTCTGGTATTTTTATCTAAATAAGAATTCCGCTAGTTTGCCAGTACTGGAACTTTCATATTAGCATAGTATTTTTTTTTAATCGCTAAGAATTCAAATTGATTATTCGTATTCCGTTATTCAGTGGAAGTGCCACTAGTATAGTGAGAAACGCAGGCGAGTTAAGATATATTCTGGAAATTTGTTTGAGGTTGATCATGAAAGTAAATTTGTTCCAAAAATATTCCAGGTTAAATTACATTAGGTTAAGGTGGTGCCACCAAGATAAGATCCATTGTACCCCATAGATTCATGGGATTGTGAGGATATCGCTAGATTCACCTTATTTCCTGATGGCCCCTCAGGATATCTAAGCTCGGTCGGTACCCTGTAGCTTTTCCATCGCTTAAGAATAAGTGGCTACCAATTAACCTGCCTCTTTTGATTTCTATAGAGCAGGACACTCGGAGATCACATAACGATCGACTCCTCGGGACATCCTGACATTGGACTCTATATCCAGTATGCTATCATGTTTACATGACCCACTGACACGTTAGCACCAGCGTTACCATTATGGCACAACTGTACCATTGTTGTACATTTTAATTTTTTTTTGCAACGCTGGTACAAAATCATTAAAAATTGTGTACTAGAACTGTGACGTGTTTCGTCCTATAACGTATATACATTTCTATTGAAAAGACAGAGAGATGAGAGAGAATATTGTGTTCTCTGCACCGTACTTTCCTCTACATTCGGACACAAATGGCGGAACATGGTTCGTATTGAGAATACCTTGAATCTCTGTACCATGGCCAGGGCCATATTTATATTATTTTAATTTTGTATTTTTATATGCGTCCTCTATTACTTAATTCTTACTTGATTCATATTTAGTTTTTTCTTACGTAACATCCCTAGTAACCACAATTCCGATGTCCTCAGATTTTCCAAACTATACTGCAAAAATATTGGACGGAGTTCCAATATTTATCCAAAAAAATTCCAACACAGAAGGATGTCTTTACTTGTTCCGAAGTTTTACCCTGCTCTATTTTACAATTTCTAGGAAAATCTAGCGAATTTCCTTAGAAATTTTATATGAGATAAGAATTGGAAAAGCAGTGGACAATTTTGGACAATATTTAAAGCTGCTCTTTGATTTGTCCATTATTTTTCTGAGAAATTCCGTATATGAAAATAAATGGAGAAAGTGTGGACATACTGCAGAAAAAGTAGAAATAGAAATCTCACTATGTCCAAAGAAATCTCCATATTCTTTCCTTGATTGGAAAAACAGGGGACAACTACGGGACAAATTTTTTTGGTAAATTTACCGTTCTTTTTATTTTATCAGCTTTTTCTTTTTTATTTGTTGGCAAAAGTGTGACTTAACTGTGGAACTGAAAAATTTTGACATGCTATGGATATTGTTCAGAATAAATCTAAAGACTATTTCCAGGCTTTATCCAATGAAATTTCAATGTTTTATTGTTTCTAGGAAAAAGCGTTTGGTTTTGCTATGGAACTGATTGGTGTCGTGAAATCACATGCATTTAGTGTTGCGTTCTTGTGAGTGAAGTAAATTTCGTATTGGGATCAAATTGGGCAAATAGATAAAAACAAAGGTAAGGAAATTTTATATATATATAGTGATAAAACTATAAGTAGAAGGTCAGCTTTTCCTATTAAATTTATTAAATAGTGAAATGTCGCGTTATTTTCAATTTGCCGTGTGTGTGGTGAAATAATATTTATGCAATTATTTTGTTGATTGCACAAAGAGTAAAAGAAATTTTCTTTTTCATATATGATATAATTGTAGTGTAATTATATCTTTGCTTTGTCCAAAGAAATGTCCGTACTCATTCTTTTTTTAGAAATATAGCGGACAAATATTCGACAAAGTTTTGTTCGAAGCTACTTTTGTCATTATTGATTAGTTAAAAACTCGTAATTATATTTTTGTGCACAAAATGAACTAGAAGAAAAGGAAATCGAAAACAATATTCTTTTTATCAATAAATAACTCAATTTTAGAACTTTGCGTGGAGAGATTTGGAGTACAACCAGGGATAGATGCGCAAGATATATTTCGCAAAACCCTATGTAGATTAAAAAACTCCATAAGGAAAGAAGCAAACAGAAGAACAATAAAGTAAGATATAAATTTAGTTATTTTATTACTTTTAAGACTAGTAACTTTTTCGTTCACAGTGAAACTGGAGGACAACCACACAACTCTGAATAAATTTAAGATTTTTCTTTCTTTCTTTTTACAATTGAATTGTTTTTTTGATTTGTTTGAATGAATTTCTTATAAATATAAATAAATTTTAATTTGTTAACAATAATATATTTAAAATGCTTTTTATTTATTGAAGTAGGGAAGAAATTCTGAAGATTCTAATTTTTGAAGAATTTCTGTGGAATAATTCTACAGAATATCTGAAAAAACCCTCCATAGAATATCCGCTAACTTTCCAATGACATTGTCCTTATTATTTCTGTAGAAATTCCTTGGAATAATGATGGCATACTTTCCTCGGACAGCGTAACTTTTGCCACATGATAATCCCATAAAATTCTTTTGACATTCTTGGGAATATTCCACGGAACTGATTCTTCGGACAGGAAAATTTCCTAAGAGCATCTGTTGAACATCGTAGGGCTTGGTTAGTAGGGTATAAATAGCTCCTACAAATGGATTTTAAAAAAATTCGTAGAGGAAGATTGTGTTGAACAGAAAACCAACTTAAGTAAATTTTTTTTTTTTTTTAATTTGAAGCCCTTAAACAAAATTTATTTTGGTTTTAAGGTACAGAATTAATTAATGATTTGACAACCAATGTCCAGAATATTTATATAGAAATTTATTGTTAAATTAAAAGAAAATTTGAATATAGTGATCCAATCTTAAATGCAATGCAAATTATTGATCCTAATTTTTTCAGATTAAAAAAATCTCTAAGCCAAGTTTAATCACATTTTAAAAGTATCAATTGAACGATTTGCTAATCTATACGATTGCGCGATAGTGAGCTACTTTTTTCCGAACTTGGCGAGGTTATGGAACTTAATTTTGAAGAGCAATTTTGTGAAAATGACTCCTCAAAATTGTAGGCTAAATGAAAAACGTTTGAAAAAATTAATTAGCCAGTTTTCTCTGCATCTTTTAAGCCTTCCTCATAGCATTGCTTTTACGGAGAGAGTGTTTTCTATCTTGAATAATATTAAGACTGAAAATAAAAATCGTTTTTCTTACAAAGTTATAAAATGTTTTAAAATGACCTATAAAAGAATTATTAAACCTAGTATGTATTTGCTACAATTTGTTTCCACCAAAAGAATGAATTAATGATTTAAGTTGAATAATTTTTTTTTTTTGTAATAAAGATGATACGTTTAGGTACTTACCTAATAAATTTTATTAAAATTTTTTCTTCTACATATATAACTATCTATTTCATACACGAGTAAGTTTAATGTACTGTCTTATTTTTTTCTTAATTATAATAAATAAAAAGATTACTCTTTTTTGACTTTTTAATAAATAAAAAAATTGTTTTTTCTATTTTTCTCAAACTTTACATTTCTTTCTTCTTTTTTTCATTTTTTTTTTCATTTGTTTTTCAAATCACTCAATTTCGTTATTTGTGACCTGTTGATGAGTCAAACCAAGACTTGAAACTTGTCACCAAAAATTAATGGGTTTGATGAAATAACAAATTAGAACATTTTTTAGCTTTTGCTATATACCGGAGAATCCCAAACACTTCTTTCTTGAACAAAACTTAATTATAATGGATGTGGTACTTTTTTTGGATGATTTGGTACATTTTCGTATATTATGGGTACACATCTATTTTGTGGCAACGCTGGTTAGCACCCATACTGATTTCCTGGTGTCGACTCTGCTCCTCTGTTATATACAGAGCACAATTGCCTTGCAATACATTAGGTATCCCGACGGACCCACCGGATTAACCCTCAGGGTTTTAACATAAAATATTGCATCTGAGCATCCGTTTCAGAATGGTTTTTTGCTAGCTAATACGATATCTCAATGCCTTCGATATTTCTATGGTCACGTATTTAGTATAGGGTCACTTTGTGTCTTGTGGACATCTCCTCTAGGCTGTCTTTGTATAATTGCACCAGCACAGCCTCCAACGCCTTAATTGCCGTGTGGCTATTAGTATAGTATATGCAGATGTCTAAATCAGACTTTGAATTTGTACACATAGATACCAGCAGTATTCATTTGATGAATCGCCACCAATTCTGTGTGAAAAACACTACACACCTATAAGATACGTTTCATTGCCAGTTTCAATGCAATCTATTGTGGAAAGGATATCGAAGTCAAATGTCCATACTCCATCTCCTTCCACCATCCCATTGCTTTTAGCTTGATTGCGTTGGCAGTCACTCTACTGCTACAGTAGAGATCTATTGGAAACAGATCAATCATTGCCTCCAATGCAGCCGTAGGCTGACTCACGGTTATAAATTTGAGAGTAAAATTTTTGGTATTGCATAATGTCGTAGACACTTGATGTAACTCAGCACTTCACGAAAAGTCTAAGCACTTCATGAAAAGTTTAAGCACTTCATGAAATGTAGGCAGATAGTGTACAAGTTTGCGGTTAATGACTTTTTATATGAAGTGTCTAAAATTTGTTGTCACTTCATGGAATGCTACAAGCGTTTACGCCGATAGTGTCACACTAACCGATATAACCGAATGCTAGGCAGGGGCGGATTTCCCAATAGGCCGAGTAAGCCCGGGCCTAGGGCGGCAAATTTATGGGGACGGCCAAACTTGGTGAGATTTTTTTTTAGTGTATCCACATGTCAACGTTTAAAAATTCAAAACTGGGTCCATGTCACCCCGAAAATGAAATTTACACGTATGGAGATTACAATTATGAAAATTTTGGATCATCGAACTGGATCTTTGCTTACTAGTTTACTCCAAGTTCAAGTGCATCATTTTAATTTTGCTCCACTACAGACTACATATATTAGTACTGGGCTATTTGGTAGTATTTTCGCTGCCACTTTTCGTGTTTTACTGGGAGTAGAGGGGCGGCAATCTTCCATCAAATCCGCTTCACACACACACGCCGGCCTTCACCACTCATCTACTTCTCCTCGTATTCGGTTGTAGAATTTCATAAAGTGGCTAAAAATTTTAGACACTTCATGTAAAAAATCATTAAGCGCAAACTTTTACACTATCTGCCTACATATTCCATGAAGTGCCTAGACTTTTCGTGAAGTGCTGAGTTACATCAAGTGTCTACGATATATATATATGACAACACCCAAAATTTATTGAATTGTAATATTCTGAATATATTAATAACTTCTCTATATTAAAAAGATATTTTACCACATTATAGTTTAATATAATTTAACATTCCTAGCTAACAAATTTCATATCAACTCTTATTAAAATGTAATAGATTAAATATTAAATTCAAATAAATGAGATAGTAATCTTCAATATTTGAATTAATTTAAAATAAGTAATTTCATTTATTTTAAATAGAATATTTCTATTAAAAAACAATGCTATCAATGTACTAAAATTTAATATTATTGTTACGGGCGTGGCCTCAGTTCGTTATTTAAAAACACAATATTTCAGATATCATTCAGAAGTTCTTTCTTTATTTAACTTCACTGTTTACTATTATAACATTTCCAAAAAAATATCAAATCAACTCTTTATAGTTATCGCTAGTACTGTACTTGTAATTATCGCAATCCAATTAATAGTTTACTTCGTTCACTTCACTGTCTGAAATAAGACTCGCCTCCTGAATCAATCAATCAGAGTCCTTCACGTGCGATTTAAGAAACAAAGTGAATTATGACGAAATTATAAACCAAACCGATATCCTGGGATAATTGAAAATATTTACGTACAGACTTTAATTTTGGCCTAGGTTTCACCCTTGTCTTTGATTCACTCTACACTTCAATTGTTTGAATAATTATTAACTTTAGGTTACGCGATGTCGAAAAATTATTAACAGCTTGTTGCGCGACGGCAATCTGTGTTCTTGTCTGTTGTTATTCCTCCTGGATGTGAGAAGCGCCATATTTATACTCTACAAATTATACTAGAGCCTTCCTGAATATTCCGATCTCGGAACCCAAAGTTTACTACGAAGTCACTAACCTACAGTTCTTTCCATTTCTAACAGATGTCGTTTGTGTCTCTTTGCTGCCCGTAACAATAATATTGTATGCATGTGATGTATGTGTTTAGGTTTTTCTTAAAATTTAAGTTTGGAACCCCAACTTTGGGTGATCCAAAACCCTCGAGAAATACTTGCCAAGCCACGAAACAGACTCCCTCACTACCACATCAGAGCCCTAACTTAGTTCCAAATCCTAACATTTTAAAATATTTGTATTATTCTTATGTAAAACCACTGACATGTATAATATGGAATGAGTACGTCCATAGAAATACACTGCAGAAAGTGGGCTCACTTCTATATAGCTTTCTTTTTCGGTCTAAGCACCAAGTACCAACTGAGAGAGAACTGTAAACAACAAATAAATAAGTGGGTTCGTCAAAATAAATGTTTTTAAATTAATATTTTGGTTAATTAGTGATAAAAAGTGTTTTACCAAAGGCAATATACGAGTATTCATAGATATTCAACAGATTTTATTAAAATCACTTTTCCTTTTCAACTTCCCGCCAATGGTTTTTTCAATGTTTGCACCGACGTGACGTAAGAACTATTTTTGACACAAAAAATTATACCCGCATGAAATTGCATATAGAGCAGTCCATATTATATAATGCCAGTGTACAAAACTGAGGAAAGTTTGGTTTGAGTGCCTCCTGCAGCTTGCACGACAAACTACTATCCTATCAAAAAACGACTTTTGGTAAAAAGGTATATAAAAAGAATTACACATCATCCACACCGCATAATCCGCAAACCTTCCCTAACTAAGCGACTTACGGCTCGGGATGTTTTTTTTTTTGCTCAATTAATTGCCGGATGACCTCCCTCCTACCCCTACATAATTTCAATGCTAGATCCGCGCCTGGTGAGAAATAGTTTTTTTTGCGTGTGGTATCCCCAGTACCTAATCCTAATCCACGATTCGTTATCCCAGATGGTCCAGCCTCATATTGATCGCGTTAACCCGGCAATCAGTATGTCCGCATCGTTTAATTCCGTATTCATAGAATAGATATAGATCTTCTCATCCTGCTAACTGCACTGGCTTTGCGCCTTGTGGAGCTTTGGTAGCGAAATGTATTGTCAGTGATTTGAAAATAGTACTCGATCAAATAGTAAAAATCATAAATTACTTCAAGAGTAAGCCAAAAAAATACCTTTGTTTTCGAAATTGTGTGAATCCATAAAAACAGATCATTTGATCTGGCTCATCCAAACTGAGGTCTTTCGCGATTTTACGATTTGCGCTATGAGATTCTGATCTTTTTCCCAATGGATAGCAGCAAATATTGTGATCTTTTGAGTAATTATATTTGCAGCTCAAAGCTTCCTTTTTTGGCGCTGCGCATCTTAATTATTTAAATTCGAACATGCAAGGAGAACCGAAAAATATTCTCAGTTCTACTGATATGTTAATAGTCCTGTCCAGTCAGTAGGGGTTTTTACCCGAAAAAAGGTGAGATAATTCTGATTTTTATGTATGTTATTAAGTTTTGGATCCCGATGAAAAATCCAAGTTTCCACCCTTAGGGGGGGGGGGGGGGTCTGGACGGTCCGCTATCTTTGATTAAAGGTACAAAAACTTGATTTAAAAATAATTCCTCAACGGTTGATACTACGACAAAAATAATGGCTAATAAAAATTTGAACAAGACTAAATTCCCTAAATTTTTTGTATAAACACTTTTTTTTTAAGTCTGATGCGTAATGAGTTACAGCGGCGGAAGCGTGAACATTCTTCCAAAAAAAATGTCAAATTAATTTTTAAGAATGTTAACGGACTCTTTAACTTCCGTTAACTTTCCCTAAGTCTGTTAACCGTTAATTAAGTACCCACTACTTATAACGGAAATGACCCCACACTGCAGAAATCATATTCTGACTAGTTTGGGTAGTGTATGTTTGTGGCTACGCGTAGGCTCTGTGCATAGAAACCCCCTGTTGACTGTTGATATCACGCTTCAAGAAAAAGCTCAAGCATATCTCGGATCACTTCTACCGGTAATTGCAGCAACTATATTTAAATTAATTAACATCAAGGCTAAGGGTCTTGTGAATTGCACAGCTTTACCCAATGCCTTATTAAATGACCTATATAAAAGGTTTGGACCTTTTCTGGACGATGAGCAACGCCAACCTATTTGTAGTTTATTTTCACCAGTGATCTCTAGTATTTCGATTCTCCCGTAATTTTAGTTTGATTTCGAAATTATTATGTTTATATATTGTTTTTTTATTTATCTTCCATGTCGTATACCTAAACTTCCCCAACCAAAACATTTTTTTTGTAAGCAGGGATAATATCCTAGCACACGACGCGCTAGAATGATCATTGATCCAATTACGTAATTGATCGAATGATCATTGATTGGTCAGGCAAACACACTTTATCTTGACGGTAACTCGATTTGACAGATGACAGTTCTCAATTTTGTAAATTAAAAACTGTAATTTGTGAAAATTTTAATCGAGCCTTGTATTAGATACTATATATAATGTGAGAAATTTTTTTCAATAATACGCTTTGGGAAATATGCAAAATTTACCTTAAAAAATGTATCAGAAAATTTCACAAATGACATCTGACAGTGATGGCTGGAAAATCAACTGATTTTTCCAATAACTTGTAGTTCCTCACCACTGAAAGCGCACTTATCGGCAAAAGGAATGCAATGCAATGCAAGTAATGCATACTTGCTAACAAATGAACTTGTGGAGGCGTAATTGGTGTAATGACGAAACGAATGATTATTGCTCCAATTATGCAATAACACACGATCTATGGAATGATTATTACTTCACCAATGATCATTGATATATTCCGTGTGTTTAGGGGTATAATACGATTGATTTTCTTGCTTATTTCACTAATCTAATAACATAAATATTCAATTACTATTAGGAGTTAACGATTACCGATTAATGTTAGCTTCCGTTAAACATTCCTTAAAGTAACGCTTTAACGATTAACGAAGTTAACTTTTTTAGTAACGGATTAACGATTAACGGTGCCCAGCGCTTCTCGTACATATGGATATGTATATATGAACATTGTTTAAATCTCGTTTAATTTATATTTACCTGAAGTAAATTTCCATTATCGGAAAAGTCAAAGTATTTAATTCTTTGATTTAGTTGTTGGAGTGAAAAATATTTTTCTTTTAAAATCATTGAATGTAAAATATTTGCTATATCATGGCATAAAAAATCATGCATGGGATCCATTGAAATATTAACAGTACTATGAAAACTCGGTAAAGAATATCATTCGCAGATTTTTTTACTCCAAAATCTGAATTTAATAAATATATTTCGTAATTTTATTTGTTTCGAAGAGTACCTTCATTCTCAGCACACTGAGATCTTGTAATGATCTTCCTCTCCCTAATAATAATTAATTAAAATATTAAAAAAATGTAACTTATATAATTAAAAAATACTTTTGTATTTCGACATTATGTAATGTAGATACATACAGTCTGTTTTTTTTTAATTAAAAAAACGAAAATTAATTTTTTACACATATAAATAATAAAAAAGGAAAACAGAGTGAATTCCCGTATAGAAAATAATAACGAAGTAAATCTGTAAAGATTTAAACGATCAGGACATGGAAATAATTAAAATGTTTCGCTGAGTATATACCTACTTATGTTGGCGTATTAAAATGAATTACGAGTGCCATTTTTTTAAGATATTCAAATGAAAATGAGCGTCGATTATCTGACAGCACATTTTTGTACATTGACAAAAGATCTTTCCACGTCCACAGAAGTAATTAGAGCGTATTTGAAATAAACAGAATCAGCCAATTGTAAATCCTCTGCATCACTATCTAAATCCCATACCGTAATCTTTCCAGTAAGCACTTGTGATATCTTGGACAATGTTTTAAAACTGGTATTTTTATCTCAAACTTTGAGAAGTTTCCCATATACAATTGCAGCAACATCTCCCGGATTTAAATTCATCCTAGGATTTTTGTATTAGACGAATGAAATCAATAGGCTTTTCGCCCTTCCTTTCGAATTAATTAATAGCTTCTGATAAAAATGAAAAATTCGATTTTATATGCACAAGATCAGTTTCTATTTTATTATGTGAAATTATATCTTGTTCAATTTTAATTGCGGCTGAATCTTCCACAGTCAAAACTGGAAATTATATCTTTGAGAAAGTCAAAATGTTCAGAGAAATACTTAGTAGCCTTTAACCACTTTTCCCATCGCGTTTATATGGGATGTGGTGGAAGGCGTATACCTGAAGCCTCCAACTTAAATTGTTCTGTACGAGCAGGTGCTTTTAAAACAATCTTCTTTACACTTGCAATGAGTCTACTTCTGGGTAATTTCGTGAAACTTCTTCGGCAGCTCAATGGAAACCATGAGCTAAGCAAGTAATATGTGCCATTTTAGAGTACAATTCTTTTAAACTATTCGCTGATTTTACCATATACGAAACGGCATCTATCAAAAAGACTAAGACGTTGTTGTGCTTAACTTCATCTGGCCAGAGAAGGAAAAGAGATTTGTGGAACAGTTTACATATGGTTGACGAATTAGCTTTCTCCAAAATTTCTGATGTCAAAAGAAACTCGTCACGTTCTACTATCCCTACGATGACATTCGCTACATAGCGGCCATCGACATACGTTATTTCACCGATAGAAATCCAAATATATTTTTTCTTTTGCAATGTTCCTAATCTGACTTATCATTTCATCATTGCAACGTTTTCCTTAGCGTGGACTCGTCTGGAATCGCGTTCTTTGTACATTTTACCAGAAAGGCTCGAAACTTTGGATGATTGATTTTTTTTAAGAGAATATTGGCTGACAGTAAGGCCACGCATAGGTTCTTTGAATATGTCGAAATTTGGCTTGAGGTACATTGTGAAAGTTTGTGTTTTCGCATTTAAATTCTGGAAGCCGCGCTTTTTGTGTTTCTCTCGGCCAATGTGTTGTTGAATGCAGAAGCGTTTATCTGCGGAAAATTTTATCTCACAAATCTTGCAAAATAATATTACTGCCATCAGTAGAAAATATTTCTTCACCAAATTCAGATATAAGCTCTCTCGAATGGCTAGATTTTGTCTGATTTATTTTTGGCAGTTTAGTTTAGTTTACGTTACCGTGTTATTATTCGAGCACTAAAATACAAATATACGGATATATAGGTATATAGAAATCGACACTTTGAAATGTTTCACGCTCTCAACAATTTGCCGTACTAAACTAATGGACGGGTAACCGCTTTGCATTTACATTACCATTTTCAGAACAAAATGAATTCGACAACAGTCTTTTTTTTTCGTAGAATTAAAAAACTATGCAAGCAGCAATTTCAATCAATTCCTATTTCCAGGAATTTAAAATAAAATAGAGATACAAATTAAACGTGTTGCCAGCCTATGAAATATTATTTTAAAATATAAAATAAATACTTGTAAAATTAGGGATGTGATATACTCATATATTCAGCACAGTTACATTAGAAAAAATAATATTAAAATTAAAAAAATGATTTAAAATAATGGGAAAATGTCTTAATAGTTGGGAAAAATGAGCAGATATGAGAAACTGTACAATATGACAGAAAATGAAAAATAAAAGGCATGTTTTTAGAATAGTAATACCATAAAATAAGTTTGTATCATAATTAGCATCACTTAGCGACGCATAAAAAAAAGATGCAATTTCATTAACTTCCGAGCCCTATATGAAACCATATAAAACTCTCTCTCTCTGAGGAAAAAAACAAAGAGACAAGAAAAATATTTTTAAGCTTAGATGAGTATTCCGGAGGTATCCTTACAATTGAACAATAACGCCAACCTAGTGGATTTTCAGGTTCATTCATAATCATTAAAAAAAGCACCAACGGTATTACAATCTTATTTGTGAACTTGGATTTTAAGCTTTTCCATAATTTTGTAGTAAAAATATTAGAAATATTATCCGTGTTTCCTATTTCCTTCTTAAGGGGGTTACCACAGAAATCTTCAAAAACACGAAAAGTTAATACAACTTTGCGTCAAATTTGTGCGTATTATTATGATCGAAATTGCACAAAGTTTGAGAAAAAGCATAAACTTAGGTAATGACGTGGCAAAAATAAAGATTTCGGCATTTTATTTGTATGTAATAATCTTTAGAAAACTCTCGAATTAATGAAATTTGCAAAGTTTGGTACAAATCAATGTAATAATGGTACATCAAGTAGATAAATTTGTACTTGAGTATGGAAGATCTTGAAGTGTTTCAAGAGGAAGTGACGGAGGGAAACTAGTAAAAAGTTTTAGTTACTCGTTTGAATTATGCTATTTTCAGAGAGGAATAACTATCAAAATTAAGATATTATTGCAAAAAAAGTTGAATTTGTAACAGATATCGAACCTTTTTCGGTTTATTTTGAAAAACTCAAATTGTATAGTGCAATGATAAAGGAAATAAAGTCAATAATGTTAACCATAGTAGCGGCAAAAATTTCTCGTTTTTATATATTTTGCATACAATTTGGCGTTTTTAATTCATTTCATCACCGTAAGATGGAATGATGCGCTGTTGGAAAGCATTAATTTGTTTTGAAAGCCCTGTGGACTGTAGCTGCATGCTCGGAAAATGTATACCGCTATTTTCTGCATCAGGTATATGTGTGTAGATTTCGCGGAATATTTTAAGTTTTATCATTGGTAATTTTTTATTTTTGCTTAGATGGCGAGATATTTGTCTGGCAGTTCTATTTATAATCTATTTGTTTCTAATTGTGAGTAACAATTATTTAATCATGGGACGTGTTAGTAAAATTCGGTTCAATAATGTTATGGAATAAAGAAGACGAAACTGAATATTGCTTTATTGCTAAGCTTACATAAACATAATGTGTCACCCTCAGAATTTTCCAGTTACATTAACTCGGACTATGCTAATCTTGTTGAATCATGTTCTTGAAAATGAAAATTTTTATGCGAACAATATTGAGGAATTTTACCAGACATACATAGCTCAACCTGGAATTTCTGTTAGTCAATTCAAATCTATCTCTCGAATGAAGTTCTTTGGTTATCTAGTTAGTAAAATGGTAAAACTGACAAAGTCTGAACATTGCCAAAATTATATGGTACATTACAACTTAGAATTCTGGGAAGAGTTTTATTTCATGACCGACTTCAGTAAAATAAAATTTGCCCAAGCAATAAATGGTGCCGGACAAATTACAAAGAAAAATGTCTGGCCAACAGCACAGAGCGCATACATTTCATTAGCCACTTGGCTGCTCCTCACGCAAAAACATTTCATAAGTTCCAAAAAAATTCTATGAAAACTTCTACAGACAAATCTAAAATCTCGCCATGCCTAATGCGATTCTACTGCTGTGCAGATTCCCGAAATGCTTTGGAGTACAATGCAGACGAATACTGCAGCATCATATAGCTTTTGTTTCAATTTTTAAATCGCATACTTCTATACGTTTATGTTTCACTGTACTTTTGAGAACAGAAATCGTGAGCTTTTTTTTGGTGGTAACCCCCCTTAATATATTCTAAAACTATACATCAAAATTATTTGAATACTCGAAAAAAGCTTTTAAAACTTTTCACAGAGGAATATCATTTGTCCTTTACAATCTTTCACGCGCAATGTTACTTGATCGTTTATTCCAGGGACCGAAAGAGTTATAAGAAATATTTTAAAAGTCTGGTTTTAACACTTTGTTATTGACATTTTATATTTTATCTTCTAATGAAATAGTTAAAAAGAGAATTTTATTTTCTTCTGAGTAAATAACAGTTTTATTTTAAGTTTCATATTTCTCTCTCGGTTTAACATATAAAAATGAGTTTTATTTTTTTTCTCAAAAAATAAAACAAATAATTCGAGTTTTTCATTTTTCTCAGCTTTTAACAGTTAAAAATGAGTTTTAGTTATTTCCTCAAGAAATAGAACTGTCCGAATAAGGTTCTTAGGGAAAGAAAAATTGGAATCGGCAACCCCTTCTTGGTGTTGCTATATATAGCTTCGGTTTTTCACTGTAAACTGCCGTTTTAAAAAAAATGTAAATTTAAGTTCAAAAATAGGACCAATTGGGCAATTGTTTCGTACGGTTGCCATACAAAATTGTTTAAAAAATTGACAAATTGAATCTTCTAACAAATATATGACAACAAAAATAGAGAACGTCCATTGATAAGTTTTATTTCCTGAGGAAAATAAAAAACTCTGATTATGAGTTTTATTCCTTGAGGAAAAAAATAAAAATCATTTTTAATTCTTATAATAGACGAAATATGTAAAACTCTGGCAGAGTTTTATATCGCTGTAAAATAATATAAGTATTTTTTTAATAGTTAAAATTGAAATATAAAAAATATGTCTCACAATAACAGTTAGGATTGGATTTATATATTAAAATCGAAACTTTCTTGATTTCAACGTAGGCAGCTAGTCTAAGTGCTGCACATAGACCCCTTTTGTACTACGCTACTTCCTAGAAAATTTTATGAAAGAGTTTTTTCGCTCACAAAAAAATAATAACAGTTATTTTCGGTCCCTGGTTTATTCTGTAGTCATCTCTTATACTATCAATTATAAACTTTTCAGGCCTTATTAAAAATTTTGTTCGCATGTACTCGGATGAATAGCTTTCAAAAATGTTTTGTTGTCTGAAGCGCACATAAAATTACTAAGAGTTGGATAGTTTTTAATTTAATTTTTTATAATGCCAAAAACATGATCAAATAACAATATCACGTATTCAACTACCAAAGCATTTCTAACGGTTTTGTTGTTATAAAGATTAGAAATGAAAACAGCTACACTAGATTTAATACTTTCAAAAATTGTCTGTATGTTTCTATATTGATAACTCTGTGCAGTATACCAGTATATGTTAACCCAGACTGCACTTTATTACATATTGTATTTAATTTTCATTTATTGGTTTTTCATATATTGCTGAGCTTAATGGAGTTGTGAAGAATCACGTGTTTTTTTTAGAGATGAAAAATCTGTAAAATAACGATAACATTCAGTCTTCAGTCTACGGGATATAGCGCTTGTAAAACGTTGAAAGTTTTGAAGCAAATATCTATGGCCTTTAGTAGAGACGACACTAAATAAATAAAACTGTCAACAACTAAGTACACTTTTTAAATTTGGGTGCTTAATGGTCCTTATCTGATGATATGTGACTGAACAGTGAGTCCTAGTTTTTGCATAAATGTCCTTTTCTTATGCATATCTCTCTCGATGTTATCTGGAATTTTGGAATGAACGACAATTCCCTCTTTTTCCAAAAACGCCATCCTTTTTTTTTCCTGTATGGTGGTACAAGTGAAGTCAAGAGCAGTACCATTATATAGTGTTTAGAATATATAAAAAAATATGTTTAACTAACAATATGATGAAGAAAACTTCTATTACCATTGCAAATGTTGGTTCCCTCCCAAACAATCCAAGAGAACAGTATCGGAAGAACGCAGATGATATCTTCTGAGTTTCAATATTTTGTTGAAGAATTGAATTGATCAAATTTGTTGTATAAAATATTTTCTTTCAGCGGATAGGACCTTGTAAATTCTATTTTAATCTATAAGATAAAGTCAGCTATATTACGTGTTTTTTTACTGTGAAAATAATTGTTTAACTCTTACCAAAATATAACTCGTTTTAAGATCAGGATAGGTAACAAAATATCTGAGCAATGTCTGTAGCCTTCTGAAAAAGAACGATGCGAATATTATAAAAAGACTGTCAATATTTCAAGACATCATCCTGCTGCTCAATATTATTTTGGTAACCCAAGCATATAACCTTTAAATAATCCTTACTAAAAACTAAAATTTAGAACATACCTAAAGTTGTGTCCCGTTCTTGGGAAATTTTTTCAATCTCTTCGTAAGACAGGTAACACTTCGGCATTTCTTAGGAAAATAAGCTTATTTCTCTGTGAGTAACGGATCCTGCTATTCTGTCAGCCCAGAGGTGGGTGAGGTGAAGTTGTTAGTCTTGGGTGAAGTTACTTCCACGTATTGCGAGGTGGTAACCGCTGGTCGGTGGACTTGACACTGATTAGTGCACAAAAAGCTGCTCCCAGCCCAAATCAACGTGGAACAGCATACGCCGTGGGCTGCGTGGCTAAGGGGGTGCTCAATCGCTAGTATGCGAACTCTGGATACCAGGCTACCTTCAGTTTGAATTAGCCTTCCTGCGGTAATGCGGATCTCTGCCGTGGGTGACCCAATATGGTTCTTTTAGATATTAACAAATCTACTTCTAATAAGTGCGCAACAAATCCACGGATGTTTGAGGAATCGGAGAATTTTATCCCTGAGATCTCGACATATATGGGAAATCTCCTCCTGCAGGGGAGCTCGGCTTATGAGGGCCGTGTGACCGCCATGGAGAACATTCATGTTCCTCATGGGTAGGGCAACTTAACTCGGGCGGGCTAGCTGATGTTATAGCCTCAGAGTCGAAAAGCGCTGATGGTGGCAGCCGAAGCGAGACTTCTCGAGGCAGGAGTGCTGGTAGAGGCCGAGAGGAAATGGCTAATTCTGTCCCTGGGCATTCTCCTTCTTCCTCTTCGCAGGTGGTCGGTCCGGCTAGACAGGTAGCGGAAAGTGGTAGCCAGCATCCTGGCGTCGGTAAACTGAGCACTGCAAAGAGGAACGAATCCTTTCACACGAAGAGGAAGGGCGTAGGGAAGAAATCCACATGAGTGGTCTTTTCTTCACCCAAACTAATCTGCAACACAGCAAGGCGGCATCTGCTTTGTTAGGACGTTGCCTTTCTGACTTGAGTATAAAACGCCAACAACAAAAAGTGGTGCTTGTGCAGGAGCCTTGGGTCTGGAAGGACCGTATCCGCGGTGTAACGCAGGCGCAAGGCATTCAAATCCTGTATGACACCACGTGCTGTATTCCTAGAGCTTGTGTTGTTGCGACAAAAGACGTTGTGCTGACCTTACGGTCTCATTTGTGTGATAGGGACACTACATCGATCAAACTCTCCTTCAAGAAGGATGGAGTCAATAAGCAAATCCTTATTGTCTCAGCATATTTCCCGCATAACTCCGCTGCTCCCCCTCCTTCTGAGGGAGTAAGGCAAGCGGTTGAGTATGCGAGGTCTAATTGGCTTGGAGTTTTGGTTGGCTGTGATGCCAACGCACATCACATTGTCTGGGGCAGCTCAGACATCGGGGTGAGCAACTGCTGGAGTTCATAGCTTCAGCGGAACTGGTTCTGTTGAATCTAGGTAATGAACCATCCTTTGCTACCAGCCTTAGACAAGAAGTCATCGGTGTGATTTCTGCATTCTTTGACGCTTTTCCCCTGTTTTCCGGCTGGAGGGTATCGCGAGAGGAGTCTCTCTCTGATCACCGCTACATTGAATTCTATATGGGTGCGGACCTCATAGAGGTAGAACCATACAGGAATCCAAAGCATCCTGATTGGAGGAGATACCATAGAGAACTAGTTTCCACGCTCTGGCGGAAAAAATCAGGATTAGACGAGAGAAGACGATACTATATTACATTTGGTAAGAAGTGATTCTAATATAAGTATCCATGATATTTCAAGACGCACTAGTCAGCCTGTTGTAAATGTAAGTCGTACTACTAAATTTTGTTGTTATTACTAAATTATTTATTAAATTAAATTGTAATTATATTAAGCTCAAGATAATTTTGTAATTCAAGGTTTGGAGGCGTTTGCATGATGGAAGATTTCATCCGTATCAGCCGCCAGACTTTTCAAAATGCATTTCATTTTGTCAATGGTTACTTCAACATACTAATATTGTGAGGCAGAGGAAAACCCGAGACTTACAACAGCAATCAGATTTCAAGGGTCCTTCAGTGTCAATGTTTGGGCAGGAATAATTGGGACTCGATTAGCAGTAGTCCTATAGTATTTTCCTTCAATATAAATAGCGACAATTACTTAGAATTTCTGCAAACAACTTTGGAGGATATCATTGATGACCTTCGTCTCAGAGTCACACACAGAATGTGGTTTCAATACGACGATTCTTCAGCACACTACGGGGTACGGGTTGATGCAGTACTTAAATGAGCGGTTTCCAAAGAAATGGATTGAACGTGCAAGTGACATTCCTTGGCCTCCTCGATCAACAGACTTAAAACTTCTGGATTTTTATTTTTGGGGTCACCTAAAAAATCTTGTTTATCAGGACGGACGATTAAGTAAATCGAATAGTAGCAGCAGGTATGGAACAAGCAGACATATCAAAAACAATCATAAAGTGAGTCAGGAAATGTATTCAGTACGACGGTCAAGCATTTGACCAATTTTGAAATTAGTAACTACTAGTAGTTAGTTAGATCATACTTATAGGAGACTAGACACTGCATGGTAAGTATCATAAAATTTTTGATTTTGAGCGAAAAAACCTAAAATCCGCTGTAATTTCGAAAATAATACGAATTCGAAAAAAATTAATATTGCATTTTCAATTGCAAATCACCTCATTTTTTAGGGGTTTCAGTATTGCATACTTTTCCTGGAACACCACACCCTGTAAATATATTAATTAAATCCAATTACAAATTTAACTTCTGCATTATTTAACTTAACTTAAAAAAGAAAAAAAAAACTAAACAAAAACAGGAACAATTTGGAATACTGTTCTAAACAATATCAAAACATAAATTCTCCTACTGCTTAAACCAAACAGATATTGCATATTGTCGGCCTAAGCTGCAAATGGCCTAAGTCCAGTTTTGGCAAAAATAATGTTTTACTACTATCTGGTGAGATAGAATGTTGCTCATCATTTCCAAATTGACTGTCCAAGAAAAAATTTACATTTTATTTTTGTCAATTACACAGAATCATAAAGACTTTCGTACACCAGAATTTTGTACGGGAAAATCTTTTTATATAAGGTGAAATAATATTAGCATCAGTCATTAGTATCCTAATTCTTGTGAGTTAAAATTGTCAGGAAATGACGCGAAAATCAGAAAATTAATTTTGAACTAAATTTTTGGAAAATCCTGCAATAAAATACAGTGTCCTTTCAAAATGCGTAGGTACATCTATGAGCATTGTTTAAAGGATCATAAGAAAATACAATAAAGGTCAATCAATAGAAGAAAAAAAACTTGTTCAGCCAGAAGACTAGGTCCTACTGATAAGAAACTGATTTCCAAAGTATTGTGTCAATATTCGAAGATGACAAGCACTTCACTAAGAGATATGGTCTAAATTGGCGGTACTTCAAAGTCAACTGTATATCCAATATTAAAAAAGGAGCATCTTATAGACGTTCAAAAAGTTTCAGAACGTGCGGCAAAATCAAGAATTCGAAGATTGTATGAAGCTTTCCTAATGAAGTACGACTGTGTGATAATGATGACGAGATTTATTGTAAAGCTGATTTTAAACAATTATCTGGTCATGAGTTCTATCCGGCAGCGAGAAAGGGAAAAGTGAGCATAGAATTTTCAACAAAGTAAATGATCAAATTTTCCAAGTAAAATATTATTTATTTCCCATGTTGGAATCGAACTCACAATTTTTAGAATCGGTAATAGATGGAGAATAGAAGAATTTACTTTTTATACCCTAGATAAATCTATAGGGTATACTAAGTTTGTCATTCCGTTTGTAACGCACAGCAATAATGATTGTAGAGCAAAATGGAGAGCTGAAATTTTGTACGCGGACTTTTAAAAAAAAGTAAAATTAAGTTCGAAAATGAAACAAATCGGGCAACTCCTTCGTGGGGTTGCCAAAAAAAATCGTTTTCCATTCTAGGGTAATTCTAGGAGAGATGGGACAGGAGGTGTGATGGGACCGCATAATTTCTTTTAACATGCAACTTATCGAAACACGAAACAACATGCATTGTCTAATGCTCCCCACTGAACTGATTATTGTCAGTCGTTAATAAGTGGTTGTGTTATGCGGTTTAGATCTTATCGCTTGTGAAAGTTTTTAATATCTAGATAGTAAAACGTTACAATTTCTAAGAATACATAAAAATCCAAGTGACAAATATTTTTTTAAGAAATTGGCGACTGGAACACATGTAAGTAATGCTCCTTGATATTTCGTGTTTGATAAACAAAGTCAGTTAGAGATTAACATTTTAAAAAAATTTTGTGTTTTATGAAGCAACTTGAAAAGGAGAGAAGGGACATTTTTCCAAAGGAGAGATGGGACAACTTTTTTCCTAAAATTTTCATTTATTATTTTCAGTTCTTTGTATTTAAAAAATAACTCTTGTTAGCTTTTAAGGTAGCAATGCCGACAAAGTACATTCGAAAATCTGCTTTGAGGGGAAATTGTAGCGAGTCTAATTTGTTGGAGGCTATAAGTCCAGGATGGCCAAATGAAGTTAAGAGAAGCAGCCCGCCATTTTAAAATTCCACATTCTACGTAAAGCCGGAGAATAATCAAAAACGACAACAAAAAACATGCACTTGGTCCAAATTGTATACTAGGTGAAGAGAATGAGATGAAGATTGTGCGACACATAAGAAAACTTCAAAGGAACGGATTCGCTCCCTCGCGAGATATAGTGAGGACAATGGCATTTAACTTGGCAGAACAACTCGAGATTTCGCTCAAATTCGATAGGCGAAATGGAATGGTAGGATACCACTGACTCACCTCGTTTTTAAGACGAAACTCGCAATTATCTATTAGAAAATCCGAAAGTGTCTCTATCAATCGTTCACAAGGGATGAACGTTTTTGAAATAATTGTTTTTTACAGAGATATTCCTTCTACATCTTCTACATCAGCTATGCTAAAAAGCAATCCACTTCCGCACACCTATAACGACAGTCTTTCCACATCAACTGGAATCTGTGAAACAAATATTGTGGAAAATGCACCTACTATCTTATAGGTTATTCATCCTATTCGAATTTTGTTCGAAATATGCGAACACCAGTAAAAGATGCGCCAAAGCAAGCATTTAGGATTATAAATGACATCATTTTGATGTGTCCCATCGCACCTCTTTCACTGTACCAACTCACCTCAAGAAGCTAGGTTATTCTTGCAACTGAATTATATGTTTATTATTTTTGTTATGAAATAAAGTTAAGTTTAGTTCGTTATTTAATTTGCAAAGTTGTTTTGATTTGTAAGATATTTTTGTCAAAAGTTATTCGGATTTAAAAAATATCGTACCATCTTACCTCGAATTACCCTATATGTGGACACTGCTTAAGAACTCGTTGACATAGAGAGTTGAAACTTAGTACATGGTATTTTCATAGTAATGTCAAATAAAATTTAAAAAATTAAATAAATCGAGCAACCCCTTCTTGGTGTTGCCATATAAAAATTTAGGTTTTTTACATATATTATGAAAACGATCAGTTCTAGACATTGTTATTGTACTACTAAAAATTTTTTCAGAATATTAAATCCCATAAAACCATATTTTCTCTCCGATGAACCGTTCTAGATATATATGCGAAAAACCACTGCAAAAATCAAGATTGCTCAAATGGGTGACCATAAAAAATTTCATGCGGGCCTTCATCTAGGCCCTAGAGCAGCAGTGGCGAACCTTTTTATGTGCACGTGCCAGAAAATTATAAATATTACTTATCGCGTTGCTGGCGTGCCTGACAGTTTTTAATTAAGAAAAGTTGATAAATATATAGGTGTTTCAGAATTTTATTTAGACAACTTCAAAACTTAATAAACAAAAACTAATCTAAACATGTATTATGCTCTTATACATAATCATTTTACCTTGTAACTATACATAGTAACAATCTGTGGATGTACAAAAAATTCAAAATAAAAAAAATTACCAACGCTACAAAATACGGCAATTAAAAATATTTTTAATTTTCCAAAACATACAAAAAGAAGGGAGTATGCAAAATTGGAATAAATTACCAGTATTAAAATTGACAGAGCAAACAGAAAAATCAAAAATTTTGACTTGAAACACGGACAATCAAATGAACTAGAATACTTAAAAAATAAAGGATTGACATTAAAAAATAAAAAAGAAATATACTAATTGATGAATTCATTGGTAAATTATAGCAATCAATGGGATTTTTGTTGCTGTTTATTGGTAGACAAATATTTTATATCAGAAATAGTATTCCATGGTTTTTCATATTTCTTCACATTATTATGAAAGGTATTCAATAATCGATTATTTTCAATGGCTTACAGTTTATTTCATAAAAGGGGTCATCCTGTGTGAAGGCACTTTTTTTTTATTTTGTTTTTTTTTTTCTGGCGAACTCAATAAACATACAGCTGTGAAATTTTTACCACATACATATTTATTCATGCCTTGAGTACACTCTAAAATTCTTTCAGGCCGAAATCGTCGCTCATTGCTTGAGTACACGGCAATTTAGTCACACAATCAAACTTCATTTTAATCTGTGAAGTATAAACGTTTCTGAACTAGGATTATTAAAAAATATTGAAGGTAAATTTTTGGCATCTTGTTGAACATTTTTTTGTAAATATTGGTGTTTTTTCACTACTTCTTCAACATGTAAAAAAACGGCTAGACGAATCCGAATTATCCTAGTTTGCAAAGTGTCTACATGAGAACTGAATAAGTCAATAAAATTTCAAAGGAATTCGTTCCGTTTAAAAAGGTAATTGCTGTACAAAAAATCTGGAAATAAAAAAAAAATCATGCATAGGTTTCTTGGGAATATATGACCCGGGTTGAATAAGTTAACCACGGTATGTGTTGATCATCCGATATATGTATTTCGGTCCATTCACAAGGAGCTAGATGTATAATATAATAATAGTAACAATATATTTAACCAAAATATAAATTGATAAATAGGGTAAAACTGTAGTCCTTGAAATTTTTTTAAGTGATAAAATGGTAAAATTATTAAAATTGCAATTGATATAATTAAGGTAATTACTTCTCCTAATTTAATTGGGATTGATGGTAAAATAGCATAGGCAAAAAGGAAATATCATTCAGGCTGAATATGAACTGGGGTTACAAGTGGATTAGCTGGGATAAAACTATCAGGATCTCCTAATATATATGGGTTAAATAATACTAAAAGGGAAAGAAGTATTAATGTAATAATAATATGACGCATTATATGTAGTGTTACTATTATTATATTATACTCCTAGCTCCTTGAGAATGGTCAAAACCATGACCGAAATATATCGGATGAACAACACAATACCCAGTTAACTTATTCAACCCGGGTCATATATTCCGAAGAAACCCTGAAGGACCCATTACACACCAACTTTAAAAAAAAAATCTCCGAGAAGTTTATCTATATCTGCTAAGGTGAAATGTGCTTTCTGCCAAGACAATCTCATAAGTGACATAGGCAGACGTAGATCGAGTTTTTCCGAGATGGTGGGGGGGGGGGGCTTGTGATTTGTATGTGTGAATCAAAAAAAGATGTAGAAGGTTTCAATCTATAAACCAGCGCCAGAGCCAGGGACCGAAACCCCTAGATTTTTAGATAAAAAAATGTGGTTAATGTCAAACCAATTTACTTTGCTTCCGATTATTTTGGTTATTGGTTAACCTTTTTTCTAAATTTTAACCAATTAAAATGGTAAACATTTTAATGGTTATTTCCTAAGAGATATTTTTGACCAATAGAATATTGGTTAAGGAATAATAGAATGATTTTTTTTTGTTAATATTACTAGTATTTTTCGGAACAAATTTTGGCAAAATTTAGCGGCATGCGTACAAATCACACATCTAGGGAAATAACGCCTCAGCAGCTATCACTGATCGCCCATACGACCAAATTAGATTTTCCTTGTTTTTGGATTCCGTATTTAAGAAGAATTGCAAATTTTAACAAAAAATGGACTCGAAAAATAATGTTTCCCCCATCAGAAATCTTTTAAATAAAATAAAGTATTTACTAAAGTAAAAACTTCATTAAAACTGCATAAAAATTTGCACGTAGGGTAAATGTACGGTACTCTCGACTGCGGTTATTTTTTAAATTGTCTATAAATTTCGGCCGTGCAACACGCGTCGAAATTTATAACCGCCAACAATTATAAATTTGTAAGGTCTTAGGTTTCTTTTTAAAATTTTATAAAAGCGGGACAAATTCCGTGAGTTGTAAATAATTGGGTTTTATTGGTTATGAAATTATAGATAATTTATTGAAGATAAAGAAAACAAACAATGGGCCTTAGGGTCCATTCCGAACTTTTAATAAATAAAACTTGAAATTCGAGACCTTTAAAAGAAGCAGCTCTTAAGTGCTCAGATAGACTCAGAACGCGACTTGAAATCCTTATTTTCCGGCATCTTTTTGGACTGGTAACACTTATTGTACCTCCACCTCCAAAGAAAATCCTAGTTACATACACTACTGGCTGCATTGGTTTTTGGAGCCAAACTGATTATAAATCAATTGAAAACACTTTTCTATTGTCTCCAGATTTACCTGAGTCTTTTCGAACGTGGAAATCTTCCTTTCTTTTCAAATGGGCTTGGTAGATACTAACTATTCTTTGCTATTATTGGATGTAATTTATGAAAAAAAATATATATAAAAGTTTTTTTGAATCAGTCACACGGGATGACCCCTTAAATCGACAAACTTTTGTAACCATATGGAACTGTATTGAAAATCAATCAATTGCATTTCAACATCTTCTAAAAAATCTTTAAATTAAGTTTATTTGCCGATATCGTGTCTGGAAACATAATGAACTTTGATGTTCCTACAAATGTTTTGAATTCTTTAAACCTTAAAGTAAATTCGTTCATTAGGGACTGAATAATTTCAGAAAAATCTTTTGTCAATTTAGTTTTGTCATTTTTTTTTATGGGAATCTAAATTTGCAAAGAATTTACTTGTGTTTGGAAAATTTTTTATACATATTCGAAATAATGTCCCGATTAAAAATATCTAATTTATTTTCGAAAGCTTTAATTATATCAAACATTATAATAATTGTCTTATTACCACCTTGCAGTTTCACACACAAGTAAGTAAAAAACATGAGTTTTGAAATTCATTCAGTGTCCATTAATTGGTTATATTTTTCGATTAATTTCCCGTTATTTAAAAAAGGGTCTAATTTCATCTAAACAATCAAAGAATCTTTGGAGAACTCTTCCACGACTTAACCGCATCGGACGTTGTTGTACAGTTATTGTATTGTTGAGAAAATTTTCATTTATTTAAAGGGCGTGCATATGTAAAATTGACTAATTGTGTAACAAGAATCATAATATCGTCCAGAAACAGTCCTTTGCAGACAGCCTGCTGATGTATGATACAATGGAAACCCAGAATTAAATATCTAACGAGCTGAGCAAACAAGCTCACAAATCCATTTACCTTTCCAGTCATATTGCGAGCACCAACAGTCGTTACAGAAACAATTTTGGAAGGATCTATGTTTTTTTTCAGCAAGTACAAGTACAACTACATTGTAAACATATATTCCTTTTGTGGTTATTGCTAATTATGTTAAGCTTACCATTTCTTGTTTGATATTATATTCAACAGCGTAACGAATAAAAATTGCTAAACGCGTTGATCCAGTTATGTCAGTGCTCTCATCAAGACAGAGAGAAAATAAACCAGAAGAATTTATGCCAATTTTTTGCTGCCGACTTATATCTGTAGCCATTTCCAAGATCATGTCTTTCACATTATTTTACTCTTTGGATGATTTTTTCGTTGTTTTCAAAATCTTCAAAGAAAATTGGTGCACATTTTAACCATGCTTCTTTCATATATTCGCCAATAGTTTTCCGTTCTTTGCAATTACATTTGAGACAACAAAACATGCACCATAAATTAATTGCAATAAAGTAGTTGACTAACATACTATTTCTAAGTTTAATTTTTCGAGCAATAAAGTCTTTTCTCGTTTTGCTCTGAAGAGTTTAAGCGGGTGTAACTCATGCTTATATTTTCCGGAAAAATCAGAATTTTATTTGACAGAAATTTCACATCTCCTTGTTCAATTTATCCTTTTCTCAAAGGATTAATGATAGTGGGATCCGATGTATATTGTTATGAATAATTCGAAAGGATTTTGAAGGTATTCAAGAAAATTTTATCATTCGTATAATCCTACGTTCTCTCTATTTTTGTTTTTAACTTGTTGTCTCCGTTGCACTATAATAATGCATAGCAAAGTTCCAACTTTTTCAAAAACATGGTTTAATTTTCTTAAGGTGGTATTTAAGTGGGCAATACCCAGTAAGTAGGCCCGTTATGAGCCTTAGTTCCTTCCTGCTGAGTGTGAGGAATTCTTTGGTCTTCTGTTGCGAGTACTTTATAAACTTCTTCGCATTTCTCAGCCCCGGGGTATTTTCCCAGTATTCCTTCTTAGTTCTGTCCTCCCTTTTGGGTGTCCAAAGACAGGCTCAGGGCCAATAAACGGAGATTTGGCTCCTTTCTTTGCATGGCGGTCCGCAATCTCGTTTCCCATAATGCCTTCATATCCTGGTACCCAGATCAGTGTCACCCTGTTTATCTCGGCCAGTTGCTTTAAGACAGTAAGACAGTCCCAAACCAGCTTTGACTCAAAGGTAAACGAGTTTAACGCTTTAAGTGCTGCTTGGCTCGGCTGATATTATATATATTTTTGCTCCACGCATAATTTTATGGATTATTTCGCGAGCGCAGAGTTCTATGGCGTGTATTTCTGCTTGAAAAATGGTTGGTGAGGCCCCCAGTGCCCTTGCGAGATGGAACCTTGGCCCATATATGCCGACGCCTGCTTTACCTTCCATTTTGGATCCATCCGTGTACCATTTAAGAGATTCTTTTTCAAAGGGTAGGTCCCCAGCGTGCCACTGTTGACGGTTCCCCACGATCACCTTAAATGGTGTTTCAAAGTTATGGCGTTTCGGCATAACGTCTGAAATTGGGTTAGCCATCGGGTCCTCTATGAAATCCTGGAGGACTTTCAGGTGGTCAACCAGATTATTTGTACTTAGGAAGTTTGCCCTTTCTAGCCTAATTGCACTAAGTATGGCCTGCTCCCTAACATGCAAATGTAAGGGTAGCAGGTCCAACATAGCCTCTAAGGCCGCAGTTGGGCAGGTACGCATGGCACCGGCTACTCCTAGACATGCAAGCCGGCGTATGTGACCATGGGTCTTATAATAGATGTGTATGACCACAGAGTCATTTTTGGTTTAAGACCCCAAGTTTTGCCAAAAAAGCCTGCGGCATGTCCATGTTGCCACTGTAGCTTTATCCAGTATTCTTTTTAAGTGAGAGTTCCAGGTTAGTCTGTTATCCATGGTAATACCTACATATTTGACTTCCTTTGAGAATTCCACTACTGTTCCCTCAAGGGATGTTGCTTTTAGGTAAAGCTTCCTTTTTCTCGTGAAGGGAACAACTGTTGTCTTACCAGGATTGGCTCGAAGTCCCATTATTTGGCACCAGTTGCAAACTATGTTTAGGGCATTTTGCAATAGATCAGAGATTATCTGATCATGTTTACCCCTAATTGTAATGACCAGGTCATCCGCATATCCCTGATTGTCATAGCCGGAGTTTGTTAGCTTCTGTAGGAGATCATCTACAACCAGAGACCATAATAGAGGGGACAGTACCCCACCTTGGGAACATCCCTTGGCAGCCACTACTGTAATAGAGTCCTCCCCCAGATTAGCTGTGATTCTCTGGCTTTCCAGCATAGCTTTTATCCATTTTATTATTATATTTAAGGAGGTATCGTCAAATGCTCATGGTCATCTTGCATAATTCTCGAATCGAGAAAATGAGTTTGTAATAAGAAACTTACTGTTTCTTCCCGGCTACTCGTGTAGCTACCATCGACTTTCTGTAGAAAGCCGATACTATTGGTGTTGTAGCGGTAGCTCATTAAATGTTAAAATTCCAAAAACGTTACGATCACTGGTGATAAAACAACTGTGCTCAAATCTCCTAAAAATCAAGACGAGAGAACAGAGTGCCTACAGTTGCTTTATCAACGGATATCGATGGGCAGTTCTATTCTGATCTCGCTAGCACACTGAGCATACTCGTCGAATAGTAAGATTTATACATACCTAAGTTTAAGTTAATAAAGTCTAGTTTCATTTGCAACTTTAGTGTTTTAATAAAATTACCAAGTGAACCATAAAACATATATTGCAACAGGTGTCTTGTTGAAGAGCCTTCTAGAATTGGCTCTTAATCTATCTAGTTCACTGTTCCACCATGGCACAGCTCGCGTTGTTTCCCTTTGTTTAACAGGACAACATTGTTCATAGCAGTAGATGATCAATCTATGCATTTGGGAGGAGATACGGTCTAGATCCATGTGGCTCTCAATTTGACCGTTTTCGAGCTCCTCTAGACCCATTCTGATGTATTCCCTGTAGGAATTCCAATCAGTGAGGCGTGGAACTCTTATTTCCTCCCTTTGCATAGATGTAGCCCTAATATCGAACCTGATGTGGTTATGGTCCGACATTGAGACTTCGTTTGAGACATGCCAGTTTGCAATGTCATCCGCCATATTTAGGCTGATGAGCGTTAAGTCCAGCACCTCTTGGCGAATGGCGTTGCAGAATGTTGGTTCATTCCCTATATGTATTAGCTGTTGCTATGTTATTTTTAACTAAATAGTCAAAAAGGTACTCACCTCGTCTTTTGGTGTCACTGCTTCCTCATACAATGTGGTGGGCATTCGCGTCACACCCAATGATATATAGAATTTATTCCTTTTTTTGACAGAAATCCAGAAGTTTTGTAATTTCCTCTGGAGGAGGTGTATCCGTATCACCCGGGAAATAGGCTGAGGCCATTACCACCTCATGTTTGCCTTTGTCTGTTAGCACCTCCACTGGGGCAGCCACTAGGTCATAGGTAATGGGTAAGGTCAATGATGAGACCTTTCGATTCTGTATGGAAGACGATGAATCCGCTGAACATGTCCTATGTGACTGTGAAGCTCTGTGCCGCATAAGGCTAAGACATCTAGAAAAGGCATTTCCACTGCCAGAGGATGTCGAAAAAATGGCCCTAAAGAATACTATAGGCTTCATCAAGGACCTTAAGTTCGAATGGGCGCCCTACGGCATCAAGGGGTAATGTCACAATAGATCTTATAGGTCGCAGTGACAAGATGAGAGGCAGAAATCCTGCCTGCATCCCCCGTAATTAATAATAATAATAATAAATCCAATTTAATTATAAATCGTTCACATACCAGTAAAATTTTCGTACATTCCATCTCTGGCACGCGAGTTACGTCGGCAAATTTAACCGACATCACGGAACATGACATCTCAGAACAACCTTCACAAAAATTTTATTTATATAAAATATAAACGTTCCCAGACAATTTTCGTCTAGTCGACAGAATTTATCGCGATAATTATGCTTAGTGTCAACAAAACCCAGGAAATGTAACTGTTCTCATGCATTCCTGGATAATAGAAAGAATGTAAGCTTTTATTTTTATCGTGTGCAAAATTTATCATCAGTGGTTGTGTTAATCTTTTTTGCTTCTCTCCAATAATTTAAAATTCAATTTATATTGTTGTGTTGTTTTCTTTATTCAATCCCTATTTCTTAATTTGTGAACAAATTAAAAATCATAACTCGCGTGCCATAAGTTCGCCACCACCGCCCTACGGTATCATAAGAATTGGTCTTATATTAATTTTAGCATTTTTATTTGTTACTTTTATTTTTAACGATTTCTTCTTGTATTTATGATTTAGTTTAGGATCGTTAAAAATAAAAGTTCTTAAAATTCTGTTATTCAGGAGCAATAAATTAAAAAGAAAAGAAAAAAAAACTGTTTGTAATTACACTTTCTGCCTTCAATTCAACAACATAGACGTTCTGTATTATTTTTGCCTGATCTGGCTATGTGTCAGTACGTTTCTGCAACAATGAAGTAGTATACAATTAATAAGGTTAATTTAATATTGTGCCTAAGAGAAGCTAATCGATCTAATTGCCCGGAGCTTTCCCCAATCGAGAGATACTGGGCGCTTATGAAGACAGCTTTGAAGAAAACGAGGAAAAGATCTAAAAGCAATGTTGAGAGTGTTGCCAATAATTTCTTTCTAAAATCGGCTAAATGTATCTAGAAAATCTAAAATCTACTAAACAGATTTTAAAAATCGGCTAAAAATCGGCTAATTCCAAATTCCATTCTATACAAAATAATGCAAACTCCTCGAATGAACGCAAATACAAAACCAGAAAAAAAGTTCTCGTCGATAGTACTATCGAGTGGTGTATTCTTTTCCTGATTCAGAAAACTTTCTCTGGACGTTTTTGTCGCCGGAAAACCAACTCGGGTCACGTACACCCCAGTTACTACATTTCGCATATATATTTTTTCCGCTCTTTACTTCAGAGACATAAGTGCTCTATTGTGAACATTTTTATTCATAGGAAGTCATTTTCCACGACGCATCAATTTCGCACAATCACGAGCAGAAAAAATCCACTTTTTTAACCTAAGAAAAACGCTCAAAATTCATCCGATTGCCAAAGCACCACACCAAACCAAGTGTAGCTAGCGTCAATCCCAAAATCGGCTGAAGATATATCAAAATCGGCTAAAAATCGGCTGTCGGCTAATGAAATTGAAATCGGCCAAATTAGCCGATTTCCGGCTTAATTAGCAACGCTGAATCTTGACTTTCTAAATAAATGTTGTAGTTCTTACAAGGAGGTTACAAATACAACTGTACAAAATCTTGTGGTAGGTTTTAAGCGGAAAGCTAAAAATATTATGAATAAAAATATTCTAATAAGTTATAATACTATTATGTAAATAAGTTGTTAATAAATTAAAATGAATTAAGTTCATTAAAAAAACTTTTAATTTTTCAAATCATTTACAAAAATACAAGGGTCAATTTTTTCTTGGACACTCCTTACATCCTAAAAAGCTACAGATATGGCTAAAATAAGAAAAACGAAACTCGACTGAATCCATTGTTGTTTCATCAAAAATTTCTTACTTTTTCAAAAGTTTGGTAATTGACAATCATATGATAATCCCGAGCTTTTGTCGGAATATATTAAAATTAAATTAAATTCAAGTAAGGAAAAATTTGTATATAAGCCATAACAATTTGCAAAATTATCATCAAAATGAAATAAACACCTTCACTACAAAGTTCTACATGTTTTACTACGAATATATTACTATCTGCCCACAAGTAGTAATATATTGTAATAAGAGGCACACTAAAGTGGTTTGGAAATGGCTCCAAGTTGTCATCATTAATTCTTACTAAATTTAATAAAGAATTCCTTTTTGTTAGTTGCAATTAGTTCGGTTTTATTAAATTTACTTAATTTAGCATTAATACGTGAAGTTCATGTAACTTATAAGTACCTATAATAAAAATATTAATTTTGTTATTTTTTTGTTATGAAGATTTATAATTTTATATGTAAACTGTTTTTTGAAATGAATATATTAAATAAAATCTCTATGGTTTTACATATCTATAAATATTTTAGTAAAATTTCCTAACAATTCGTTCAGTTAGTCGTTAACTGCGATTTAACAATTCAATTTTTTGAAAATTGAATGAGTTATCTCTACCAAAATTTGTACATGTCATGTCATGTTTATGAAATGATCACATAAAGCTCAGCATAATTAATAAAACAGTACTGTACTTAGTACCTACCTACAGAAAATTTAGTGGAGGTCAATTACTACATTTTTACTATACTTTTGTATTCGAATTTACTTCAATTTCAACACACTATTATTACATTTAAAAAATAAATATTGAAAATCAGAATGCTGAAAATCCGGAAAATAGAAAATTTGATGAGCAAATATTACAAGAAATCACTCAAGGGCGTACCCAGGTAGGGGCAGTGTAGGGCAGCTGCCCCCCCCCCCCCCTAGGCGAAAACATGAACATCAATTTTCCTGGCAATACTATTACTGGAAACTAGAGATCGTGAGAATTAAAACCGCAAGTATGTATTGGAAACAAAAAATATTTGCTATTAATTTCATTTCTTATCTAGAATTTTCTAGAATATTTGTAACAGTATACTAACCAAAGGTTACCGCGTGTGCATGTGCATGTCCTCGCCTCAACTCATCTAAAAAAAATCAAAATCTCTTAAGACCTTTTATGAAGAAAGGTAAAAAATGTAAAATCGCAGATTGCATGCGACGTAAATAAATGAGAAAGGGCGGAGTTTTCACGTTTTACTCTCATAAATGTATCCGCGCTTTCGTTAAAACCGGTTTTCATGAAATATTGATAATGTTAGGTCACATGTTGTTGCCGTAAATGGAAACATGTTGTTGCTGTAATCCTATGATATTTGGACAGCACGTGTTTCTGTTTACATTCGTTTTGCTATGAAGAGGTTATGTGGGAGAACTCTTGCTGGATTCTCTGATATCTTAGCCACAGCGAAATGTATCTTTTTCTGTTCGGGTAATCCTACGTTCTCTTGATTTTTATACCCTAGATGAAATCTATAGGGTATACTAAGTTTGTCATTCCGTTTGTAACCCCTCGAAATAATGATGGTAGAGCAAAATGGATTGGACACCCACGCATAATATTAAAAGTTATTTTGATTTTTGCATGTTTGTCCGTCCGTCTGTGCGCACGATAACTCGAGAACGCGTATATTTAGAGAACTGAAATTTTGTACACGGACTTAAAAAAAAAAAAAGTAAAATTAAGTTCGAAAATGTGACAAATCGGGCAACTCCCTCGTGGGGTTGCCATACAAAACTTTCGTTTTCCACTATATATTTGACGGATTTTTTGGGAAGGTTATTTTCAGGAAATACACCGATCGTTTTGTTGAAACGTATATAATTTATTAAACCAACGACCCCTCAGTTACATATTTGTCTTCGTAGCCAGTAATTGTCTTTTCTGTTCTAAAGAGTATTTTAATTTATTAATAATGTATATTTCTTTGTTTACTTTAATTTATTTTCCATGTTGCTTATGTGTTATTTATTATTATCTTTAAGAAATATTTATACGCGCCGTAGACAGACATAAGGTATTTATAATATTTATATTTAGAATTTTTTAAAAAAACTTGAACTCATGTATTACTATTATATGTATATAGAGCTCCTGAAGAAGGGCCGCACTTGGACCCGAAACGTCGAGCAATGGTTTAATAAATTATATACGTTTCAACAAAACGATCGGTGTATTTCCTGAAAATAACCTTCCCAAAAAATCCGTCATTTTAAGTAACCCGATCAAAAACATAAGGCCAGCTGGAAACCTATCAGCTGTAAATTCAACTATATATTTGGACACTATCTGAGAACGCATCCATATAGAGAGCTGAAATTTGGTACATGGTGTTTTCTTTGTACTAGAAAATAAAATTTCAAAAATGGACTAAATCGGGCAACTCCTTCTTGTTGTTGCCATATAAAAATTTAGGATTTTAACGTATACTGTGAAAACGATCAGTCCATGACATTTTTATTGTACTAAAAACTTCTTCAGAATACGAAATCCTATAAAATTGATTATAATCATTTTTTCTGTCCGACAAACCGTTCTAGAAATATATGCGAAAAACCGCTTCAAAAGTCAAACTTGCATAGATCGGTGATCAGGATCACACGAAATTTTATACGGGCATTCATTTCTAGGGTATCATAAGAATTGGTCTTAGACTAATTCTAGCTTTTTTACTTGTTGTTTTTAACTCGCTGTCTCAGTTGCACTACAATAGTGCATAGCCAAGTTCTTTCCCCCCCCCCCCCCCCCCCCATTAATGCAAACGACGAAAGTATATGAAATTACTTGTTTCATTCTAAAAAACACCAAAAATTTGCCAATTTTGCTTTACTGCTTCTTAACTTGTTATTAAGTTAAGTTTGGCATCAGTCGTCGACACACGAGAGTGACTGTGTAATATCAAAGAACATATAACTGTTAGATTTTCTTTGGTAATATTCTCTGGCTTTCTTCTCGGGTTACTTAAGTGCCAAACACAATTCCGCCGTTCCGATTCAATTCGATCCGTTACATGCATGAGCACAATTGTTCCGTTCAAACTTACCATCAGTTTTGAATTTCTCATTGAAATTTTTCCAGATTTTGTCTTTCTTTTTACATCCATGTAAAATTTGTTGCCTTTGTCATAAAGCTCTTCATATTTTTTAATTTCTTCAATAAAAACTTCTTCATCAACTTAAGTTATACACAAACATTGTACATTTCGGTGTAATGTGTCCAATTGCACGTACGTCTCATATAAGCAAATTTGACATTTGTACGTATCGGATCGAAACGGTGGTGCAATTGTGTTTCTCACTTTAGTTTGTGAGCTGTGTCACTGTCAAATGGTTATCAGGAAATTCTTTGAAAGAGGTGAAATTGAGTTACCATTTACAAAACTTTATTATTTTATTTGATTGTAAGAGCGGAAGTATCCACATTACCTTTACCTGTTTCTCCCCACATACTCTTCTTGAAAGAGTTTTTTATCTTATTCTTTAGCGTAACTACGTAGCTATAATTTATAGTGACTAATTAAAAGACCTTGTCTTATTATTGCACATTACTAGAGAATAGTTATATCCGAAACAAAAGTTTTATTAGCTCTTATGTTAGGATACGAGTATATCTCTATTGAGCTGTAGCGTTAAAAAATATTAGGTTATTATGTCAGCGAGCGCTAAATTCTTGAAGAGGTATGTAGTACGCATGCAAAAGATTTACGAATAAAAACGTGTTTTAAGGCGCCAACGACAGGGATTTCGCGGCGCATCTGCGTTTTGTTCAACAAAGTGCAAATAATTTTTATTCTATTTAGATTACTTTATTTAAAATAAGTAAAGTATTTTTTTTTTCTAAATTACTAGACTTAACAAGTAAAATTTTGAAATGAATTTAGTATGAAGGTAAAGAACATCAACTAAGAACGAATTTGTGACGAGAAGGCATTTTTAACAACATTTTATAAAAGTGACCACCAAGACAAGTGACCGAAACAAGTTTCTAGTCTAGCTCATACTAAACGAAGTAGAGTGCATTAACTCTTTTTACATGAAAATAATTGTCCTGTCTTCTCTAGTACGCTAAAACATATTTTCTCAATCATTATAATCATTACACTGAATTCATGTAGGTAAAATAGATATCAATAAAAAATTCAAATCATTACAAACTTTATTTGCCGCTGAAAATAAAAATTTTACGAAGTCCACGGCTAAGATGATAACTGCAAAAATAACGTTGTCTTACAAACTTTTTATTTTATGTTAGTTTCCTGTAGAAAGAGACTATGGAAAATCTGTTTCTAACAGCGAATAAATATTGAAATGACTTGAATTATATATTGACATCTCAGTACTTCACGAAATTAATAATCTGACTAATTTTGAAATTTATTTTATTTTATATAAATAAATAGGGAGTTCATAGTTGATAATATTTATAATTGATGTTTTATATGTATCTTGATCTTCTATATATTTAAAATACAGAGTAAATTTTGTATGTCCATTTTTAGGGACTACTCGTCAAAAAAGAAAAAAGTGTCGAGACAGAGCAGTTGAAGCGATGATAACCACGACAAAACTGTAATGCTACGATCATCTGAAGGCCTCACTGGACAAGCATTACATTCTTCAACAGCTCCTGTAAATATAACTGTCCCTGAAAATTCTTCTCCATCAACACCGCAACAAGCTTGTGAGGTCAAAGCCGATACCGAAATTATAATGAACGACGTTGATTATCATGAAAATGATCTGGGTCGTTATGTTGGGTTAGCTACCCAGCTGTCGGTGGAAAAGAAGAGCGAGTTGTTACAAAATCCTTGGATCCCGCCAAGAAATTACAATTATGGAAGTGACGCAACCCATTTGCCGCGAAAATTCAATCATGTTTGGATGGATCAATATGCACCGTGGCTAGTATATTCCAAGCGACTAAAGGGCGCTCTTTGCAAACACTGTGTTTTGTTTCCTCCGCCCATAAGTACTGTGAGAGGAACTTTAGGATCATTTATGATCAGGCCATACACAAAATTCAAGAATATGCATGAAGACTGCCGAAAATATGCTTCTACCAGCCTTCACCTAACAGCGACAAGTGCTGTAAAGAATTTTCTTGAAAATGTTCCTGTTGACATCCAACTGCAAACTGGACACCAAAAAACAATCGATGAAAACAAACAAATAATGTCATCGATTACTTCTTGTATAGTATTTTGCGGTGTGCATGATATGCCTCTCAGGGGAAAACAAGCATATGAAGGAGTTTTATTAGAAGTTACGAATCGATTCAGGCGACAAATTAAAGAGTCACCTAGAAAAATGCCATCGCAATGCAGTTTATACATCGCCAAGAATACAAAACGAATTAATAAGTTTATGTGTTGAAGTTATTATGGAGAATATATAATAAGTGATATTAAAAAGACAATGGTTTACGCAGTCTTAGCTGATGAAACAGCAGACATAGCTGGGAAAGAACACAATAGGCTTGCGGTTCTACGACGAAAGCAAATGGAAAATCCGGGAAAAATTTGTAGGTTTTGTTGAACTAAAGGCACAAAGTGCTTCCGCAATCACCGAAGCAATTGAACATTTTTTGATTAATTCTAACCTCAATACTGAAAATTGCATAGGGTTTGAATTCGATGGCTGTTCTACAATGGCTGGCAAAGGGAGCGTGGATTATATTTTCATTGCTCGAGTCACAAACTGAACCTTGTTGTTAATGATGCGAACGCAGTGCCGGAAATTAGAAATATTATTTGCCACTATAAAAGATGTTATAACCTTCTTCAGAGAATCGACTACACGTCGGAACTGCGCTCTAAATCTATCACGATTGTATGAGACCAGATGGTCCGAAAAATATAAATCAATTAGGAAATTTTCCCAATATTTCTCAGAGCTTGTAAAATCTCTAGAAACATTGTCCGTAGAGGGAAATTATGCCACCAGAAAATCTGCGTACCAGTTGCATTCAGCCGTCACAAAACCAGTGTTAATCGTTGCTCTACTAACAATAGCCAAATACTCAGCAGTTTTAGAGACTGTTGTTAACGCCGTGCAAGCTAAATCCATCGATATGATCGGGGGGGGGGGGGGGGGGGGGACACATAAAAAAAATCAGTGAAGTTCTCAAAAATGACCGCGATGGATTTGGGGACAGAAATTTCAGTTCGACGTTTTACTCATAAGCAAAAACACCGAAGCAATCCGCCGTCAGAGAATGACAACGAATATTGTCGACGTTCCCTTATAATCCCATATATAAATTCCCTCACGTCATCGTTCAATATTCGATTCTCGGAAGAAAATACTCCAGCTTTTGCCTTAACTAAGTTGTATCCCTTGTATATGACCAAAACCAGCATTACAGAGTTATACAAGAACGCAAATCTGTTCAAACAATTTTATGATTTAGATATCACCGGCGAACTGGCACTACGGTGACCGTAGAATGATCTTTTAGTACGCTAAGTATGCTAGTACGACTAAGAAGTACCATGGGAGAAGAAAGGCTCTCGGGGTTATGCCTCATGAGCGTACACAGTAATTATTTAAAAGAAAACAGTGGGATGATTGAAAAGAGTGTCATTGACAAATTTGCGGCAAATCCGAGAAGATTACTGTTGAGTTAATTTAAAAGAAAATATAAGTAATTTTTAATAATGAGTTTTTGTGTTTCATTTATTTGATACGAAATAGTACCTGCCCTCCCCTAACTCGAATCCTGGGTACGCCCTTGCATCACTCCTGATAATGGATAATGGATTCAGTGGGATGAAAACATGCTGAAATTTCTGATTTAGAGTTGGTAAACACAATTAATGTTACTGGTAGGTAATTACAAGACGGACATTCTTAAATGCATGAATGCACCACTGTTGCTGACACATTATTACAAGATTGTAATTTTGAAATCATAACTTCTGGAAATAATTAATTTTTTTTTTGAATACGAATGTGATTGAATGGAAGCTGGTGAAGAGATTATTGAAATAAATGTAAGGACAAGAAAAATAAGAAGACATATTGATGAAACTGTTTGGAAAAAAAATGAAAATAAGACTAATGGTCGACCCGCGGACTTCAATATTATGTTCAAGAAAGAATTTTTTGGGGACAAAATTAAGTCTAACCCGGTAAAAAGTCCAAAAGAGTAATCTTTTTATTTATTCAATATTATGGTAAAGAAAAAAGCGAAAGGGGGTGGGATTATAAAAATTTCTAAAGATGCCAATGCATAAAAGAAAGATGCAATTGTAACGGAAAATATGCAATAAAATGTAATGTAATTTCAGATGAAGACAGAAACAAATTATTCCGAAAATGGTGGGAACATACTTTGGGAGAAAAAAAGATTTATATTATTAAACTAATTGAAAAAATAACATCCAAGAGACCGGGAAATAGGTCAGGAATAGAATTTTTTATACAATTATTACATCGAACTACAGACAAAAAAAGTTAGAATTTGGAAAACTTTGTTTTGCAATACATTTGTAATTCCTAAGGACAACAGGATATTGGATAATAATAATTATCAATAAAAAAAATAATGAAACAGCAACAGATGATAAAGCAAAAAAATCAGGAAAAACATTAAACGCCAGACCTGCTAAAACTGATAAACAGAAACATAGTCTGAAAATGTTTTTGATGCTTTTCCTAAGCTCGAATCTCATTACTGCCGAAAATCAAACAATAAATTTTATGTTGAACCTACGTTTACCTCAAAAATCGAGCTTTATAATGAATATCTCGAAAAACAAAAATAAAGTCCATCGCATCATTTGCCAGCACTTTCGATGACCTGAATTTATCACTATTCTCGCAAAAACAAAAAAAAAACTGCCAACGTAAGGCAAAATATCTATCAAGCCCATTTGAAAAGAAAGGAAGATTCCCACGCTCGAAAAGACACAGGTAAATCTGGAGATAATAGAAAAGTGTTTTCAATTGATTTATAATCAGTTTGGCTCCTAAATCCAATGTAGTGTAACTAGGATTTTCTTTGGAGGTGGAGGTACAATAAGTGTTACCAGTCCAAAAAGATGTCGGAAAATAAGGATTTCAAGTCGCGTTCTGAGTCTATCTGAGCACTTAAGAGCTGCTTCTTTTAAAGGTCTCGAATTTCAAGTTTTATTTATTAAAAGTTCGGAATGGACCCTAAGGCCCATTGTTTGTTTTCTTTATCTTCAATAAATTATCTATAATTTCATAACCAATAAAACCCAATTATTTACAACTCACGGAATTTGTCCCGCTTTTATAAAATTTTAAAAAGAAACCTAAGACCTTACAAATTTATAATTGTTGGCGGCTATAAATGTCGACGCGTATTGCAGGCCTGAAATTGATAGACAATTAACAAAATAACCTTCCTACCTATCGTACATTTACCCTACGTGCAAATTTTTATGCAGTTTTAATGAAGTTTTTACTTTAGTAAATACTTTATTTTATTTAAAAGATTTCTAATGGGGGAAACATTATTTTTCGAGTCCATTTTTTGTTAAAAAATTTGCAATTCTTCTTAAATACGGAATCCAGAAACAAGGAAAATCTAATTTGGTCGTATGGGCGATCAGTGAGGCGTTATTTCCCTAGATGTGTGATTTGTACGCATGCCACTAAATTTTGCCAAAATATGTTCCGAAAAATACTAGTAATATTAACTAAAAAAAACGTTCTATTATTCCTTAACCAATATTCTATTGGTCAAAAATATCTCTTAGGAAATAACCATTTTAATTGGTTAAAATTTAGAAAAAAGGTTAACCAATAACCGAAATAATCGGAAGCAAAGTAAATTGGTTTGACATTAACCAAATTTTTTTATCTAAAAATCTAGGGGTTTCGGTCCCTGGCTCTGGCGCTGGTTTATAGATTGAAACCTTCTACATCTTTTTTTGATTCACACATACAAATCACAAGCCCCCCCCCCCCCACCATCTCGGAAAAACTCGATCTACGTCTGCCTATGTCACTTATGAGATCGTCTTGGCAGAAAGCACATTTCACCTTAGCAGATATAGATAAACTTCTCGGAGATTTTTTTTTTAAAGTTGGTGTGTAATGGGTCGTCCTTCACGGTTTCTTCGGAATATATGACCCGGGTTGAATAAGTTAACTGCGTATTGTGTTGTTCATCCGATATATTTCGGTCATGGGTTTTGACCATTCTCAAGGAGCTAGATCTATAATATAATAATAGTAACAATACATATAATGCGTCAAATTATTACTATATTATTACTTCTCTCCCTTTTAGTATTATTTAACCCATATATATTAGGAGATGCTAATAGTTTTATCCCAGCTAATCCACTTGTAACCCCAGTTCACATTCAGCCTGAATGATATTTCCTTTTTGCCTATGCTATTTTACCATCAATCCCAATTAAATTAGGAGAAGTAATTACCTTAATTATATCAATTGCAATTTTAATAATTTTACCATTTTATCACTTAAAAAAATTTCAAGGACTACAGTTTTACCCTATTTATCAATTTATATTTTGGTTAAATGTATTGTTACTATTATTATATTATACATCTAGCTCCTTGTGAATGGACCGAAATACATATATCGGATGATCAACACATACCGTGGTTAACTTATTTAACCCGGGTCATATATTCCCAAGAAACCTATGCATAATTTTTTTTTTATTTCCAGATTTTTTGTACAGCAATTACCTTTTTAAACGGTCTTCTCTTCATATATACAGTTTAGCAAATCGAGTAAAAAATTTACAATAATTTACATTAAAATTTATACGGTGTTGCCAATTCAAGTTATTGTACATTACAAAAAAATAAAAGTTTTAATAAGAATATACCAACAAACGTGATTGGAGCTCGAACAGTAGGTGTAGAATATCCATTTACCATAAACGAAGTAAACTATTTGGATCGTGATAATCAGAATACGAGCGATAACTATAAAGAGTTGATTTGATAATTGTTTGGAAATGTTATAAAAGTAAACAGTGAAGTTAAATAAAAGAAGAACTTTTGAATGTTTGTTGAAATATTGTGTTTTAAATAAAGAACTAGGCCACGCTCGTAACAATATTCATTGAAATAAATTTTGATTTTTTTAAGTTTTGGAATAAAAAAAATTTTTTAAGTTGAATTATATAAAAAATATAAAATAATAAATATATTTTTTCAAATAACTCAATTAATTAAATATTTGTTTTTTTCAAATTTAGGGGGGGGGGGTTCAGACCCCTGGGGCGTCATGACACCCCCTCCTGAATCCGCCAGTGCGGTTCACGGTGTTAAAAGCAATGAGTATTTAGGTTTTGTTCCTTAGAATTTGTTAAAAATCCCTTTATTGAACCTGTCATAGATAGTGCAGCCTCAGTACAAATACTTACTATTACAAAACTTCCATGAAATTCAATATTTTTCTAAATAATTATTAATAACATTGGAGATATCTAGACCAGTTGTAGTTTCTGTTAGTTCTTTACAACAAAAAATCTTACAAATCCTTAAAGTTTAGCTTTTTCACTAATATCCTTTGACTCATCAACTTAAAATGTAAACATTTCTCCTGATGTAATAAGTTCAATTGCCTATTGCTCAATATCCTCTGAAATACTGAAAATTCTCCTAATAATGGTGTTTGGGCTTTTCCTGATTTCTTTCTCAACCTCCTCTCCTATCATAGTTTTAACCATTATCTGAGAAGCAGGCAAAATAAGGCTCTCAGCTATAAGGTATGATTTTCTCTTCATTGCAGTCGTCTGTGCAACAAGAGCTTTCTCAGATACTTTTATCGATTTTAAAAATGTTTTCGCTTGAATTTTTTTTTCTTTTAATTTAACAGTCTTCGAAAATAATCCGCTATTTTATTAGATAAATTCGGGTGCCTTAATTTAAGTTTATTGGTAATCATTGATTCATTTGCTAGATTTACGTCATACACAACACAAATCGAGGTCGGATATGTCTATGAAATAAGATATTGTGGCGAGCGTGTCCTTTGGTTCGTTGTTTAAAACACAATATTTAATATTTAATATACAAGCTCCTTATTTCACTCTAATCATATAAAATTCACTATCATTCAATTAATCAACTCAACTTTAATTATGGCTAATATTGTACAATTATCGCAATCCAATTACAACACTTTCGCTTCTTTATTACTTTCGCTTGTTAACACTGCACCGTCTAAGACAAGACTCTTTTCTGGCGGTGACAACTGTTATATTTATACCCTAGAAACTCTCCGAATTATTCTGGAGTGTTCTATTTCAGAAGCTTGTTGACTATTCTATTCATTCTATTCCTGAACCTTCCCGTAGATTCCATAATCGATTCTCCGAACCTGAAGTCGTTTACCCTCCATTGCCCCCCTTCTTAAATTTATTCTTCCCGAACAACAGGTGGTCCACGGTCTTGATGCTCGTAGTATTAACACAAGCGGTCCAAATGAACAGTTTTACGCTTGCTTCTTGTGCCACGCTGAATCCTGTATACCACGTCATTAATTCTAGTTACTACTGAATACGGTCCTACCCAGTGTTGTAGCAATTTTGGAGAACGTCCCTTACGTCGTTTTTGGTTGTACAGCCAAACAAGATCACCTTTGTTAAATCCTTCGGAATTAGCAGGTGAGCCATAGCGGGTCTTCATCCGATCAGTATTTGTTGCTAATTTCGTCCTCGTGGCCTCGTGTACATCAACTAATTGTTGTTTGAGCTCCGATACGTAGTCTTCTGGTAACTTTTGTTCACCTCTGGCGGTACCGAATTTGAGGCCGCTAGGTAAACGCATCTCTCTTCCGAATATGACTTTAGCTGGGGTTTGTCCGGTTGTACTATGAACGGCTGATCTATAAGCCATTAGGAATATAGGAATATGTCGATCCCAATCGCGTTGATGATATTCAACTACTTTCTTTAGATGCTCGATCAATGTTCTGTTGAAGCGCTCTACCATGCCATCAGATTGCGGGTGTAGAGGAGTAGTTCTGGTTTTTCTTATTCCCAACATTTTACACATCTCCTGGAAAGTCCGCGATTCGAAGTTCCGGCCTTGGTCCGAATGAAGGTCATACCTACCCTGGAATAATTCATTAATTCTTCCACCTTATGAGGACCGCTTGAAGCTTTTGAATATGCACTCGTTTCAAAAAGTCGCATGGTTGCAGATGTAACGTTTGTGCATCAACTAATAAACGCGAATGTTGATTCTCCGCTGTTACGTAGTAAAATCTCTTTCCACGATAGTGGACACAATTTGAGAAGACTACCTAAGTTGCATATTAACTCCGCAAGATCCAACTTTTGCATGTACGAAGCCATTAATCGCATGTGCATTACTCTTAATACTAAGGCTGAGCATTTTGTCATTGACGTTTCTAACCATGTTCTAGAAAAAACTTCTATATAATACTTAGTTCTCTGTTTGGTTTATGTTTAGTTTATCATACTAATACTAACACCGACTAGATGATGAAACGCATGTATTGTTGACCGTTAATTTATTATTAAGCGTGTCCATGCAGCGAGCTTGTGTTAAGCTGATTCTGATATTCAATTTATATCTCATAGGTACTAATTTGAATTTAATATAAATGTGATAGGTTTTCGGCACAATTAGATAAGTACGTATACGTTCAAATGAGTTGATTTTATTGAAAATTCAAAAAATTCTGTGATTGATTTTAGGGCAGAACCGTAAAAAAGAGTTGTTTTTTTTTATGAAACTGAGTTAATCATTTTAACTATTAGATTATTTGGTATACATGTATTTAGTATAACGCCATTAAATTGTATTGTGCAACAAAAGTTATCACATTGGGGTAATGCGTTTTTAGCACGCCAAAGTCAATGTTACCTTTTTAATTTTAAATAGCTTTTATATTGTTATTCTGAATTTGTTGATTAACTTTATTTAATTCACCAATACGTTTATCTGCTTGTGCTAATGGATTAGTACCATTTCTTCTCAATCGTTTAATTTGAAATAGCATATTTTCGAATGAATAGGAACTAATTTTGAAAGTATCCCAAACTTCCTAACTTCATCTACCAATTGTATTAAGTTGTGTACATTGTGTAACAACATATAAATTTACACAATTTTCAACAAAATCATGTAATAATAACTGTGCTAAATCAAAATTTTTCAAATGGTCATCACACGAACAAATAGTAATTGCACAAAAGAATTGGAGCAAATGTTCATAGTATTGTTTTGACAAATAATCTTTCAAATTGACAATACTTGAATAGTATAAGAATAAGCGATACTCCAGCCCTTTCCAATTCGATAGCTCATCAAATCCATCCACGTACTGCACGATAAATTTCTTTTGATATTTTAGGAGATCGTAAAGTATTTGTGATTCATACCAATTGCTTATGCGACCATCTTACTGAAAAATCAAAATTATCATTGCTATTACATCCAGTTCACAATTTTTCCATCATCAGTTCTTTTTGGACAACCTAAACAGAGAAAAACTGTACAGTGACGATCCCAATTATATTCACTAACTGTGTGGTGATGGGCTCTACACATTTTTGACAACCATGGTGACTTTTGATATAAGCAATACATAAAAATTTTATATTTTTTACTTAGAATTATTAATTGAAAATCAATGTATGTTATACAAATGATCAGGGATTTACTGTAGCGGAAGCTACAAAATAATTTTTATTTTTGTTTGTTATTGAAAATAGAATAAAAAATATATATTTTTTTTTTGTCAGAGTAATATTTGCGTTGACTGTAAGGAAAGTAAAATATTCAATTTGACGTTTAAGGGAAAAACACTTTGAAGAAAAAACTTTGAACACAGATACACACTACTGTATACATTTTGAGAAAATACACATCAAGACTTTTTGGAATGTAATTTTTTTAAAAATATAGAATTTGTGTCAAGGATATTTTAGTATTAATTTAGACGCCAGAGGGCAAACTTGTAAAATATTATAAAATAAGCTTTTACTGTTACACTTTAAAAAAAAATATAAAAATATTTTAAAGCAATTAAAATAAAGAAAAAGTTTTAAATAAAAAATAATTATTATTAAATAAAAATAATGTAATTTTCAAATTTTATCCTCTACAGAACTTAGGATATACATATAGATATATATATATATATATTTATATATACAGGGTGTCCCGTAAATCGACGTCAAGACGGAGTCGGGTGATAGACCAAATCATAACAGTTACCAGAAAAATATAAAAAAAAATCTAAGTCATGTATTTTTCAAATTATAGACATTTCTTTTGTTTTCGAGAAAATGTACACCCTGTGATGGTTTTTTAGCTCCTGTTGCTACAAATCTATACTTTTATTCAATTTTATTTTTTCTTATGTAATCCCGAATAGTGCTTATGTAACCTGTTGCTTTAAATTCTAAGCCAACTGTTCCAGCTTGGAAGAAAATGTCACATTTTGCCGAACCAAGAATAGAAAATTAATACTTCACCCAACGTAAACTGACTGTAATGAAAAAAAAATGTACTACGCCAGTTTGGCAAGTAACTTTAAAAGTTGACGCATTTAATAAGTATTCTAAAATGGTATAACACTTGCTACAATGTTTCTTAGGTTACGGCAAAAAAAAAATGTCTTCAAGAAACCCAGATTCGAAAAATTTCTTTTCACCTACTAATAATGATTCTAGTGTACCCAAAGCTTGCCGTAAAACTGCAACTTTCAGATCTTAGTTTGAGTGAGACGAAGAATCATTACATGAAATGTGAGTGAGGGGGGGGGGGGTGTATGTGGAACAAGTTTTTGACCGGCTTACCTCAAGGAATCGCATGGTATACCGGAAGGTATCTTGATCTGAATCACCGTGTATATATAAATAAAGAACAGCAACAAATTTGTTGTTGCCATTTCAATTAGTGACGCCGAAAAAAGGACAACCCGTCTACCCCGATAACAGGACAATCCGTCTACTCCGACAACAAGACGACGCGTCTAACCCTACAACAAAACAACAAGACATCCCGTCAATTCGACGATTCCAAGATTCTAGTTAAGGTATCCCCCCACCTAAGGTACCTATTTCTAGAATAATAGAATAATAAAAGAAGAAAAGAACTTAAATAAGAACTACAGAAAAAAGAAGAGAAGAATAAAAATAAGAACTGAAGAAGATTTAAGGGGTAACGCCACTGTAACGGCTAAAAAAAAAGGGTTTTTTCACGAATTTCTTTCTCGCGAAATTAAAGGTGTATGAAAAAAACCTTTTAAAGGTATTATCGGGCATACATTGAACTTTATTCATAAATTTTTTGACAGTGAAAAAAAACAAAATGGCGGCTCCACAGCCATCTTCCCTGGACATGTTTTGCTTGCAGGGCTCCGCGGCACGCAGCACCACGGTGTACATTTGAATCTAGACCGAAACAAAAAAAAAACATTAATCTAGTGGCTTATAGCTAGAGAATGCCGTACGGATTTTTAAAAATATTAATTTTTGTAGATTTGGCGCGCGTTTGAAAAAAAAGTTTGATTTTTGACGAAAAACACGACAGGTTTTTTGTTAATAAAAAATCAACAAATAAAGTTATTGAAAATCCAGTACGGCATTCTCTAGATAATGTTAATGTTCACATCTGGTCAAAATTTCAAGTCGAAAATATGAAAATTGTTCGAGTTATGCTGCGTGCCATTTTGAAAAACCGTGTTTCGAGAAAAACACGTTTAAAGTTTTAAAAATAGTTTTTTATTGGAAAAAATAAAAAAAAAAATGAAGGTAAAAAATAAAAGTTTTCCGATAAACAAGTTAAAGTTGCAAATGTCAAAAAGGTCAGTTGTGTTCAATTCAGCTTTTTCAGTCAGCTTTAGCAGACAGCTGGCGATAAGGCTGGCTGAAAAGCTCCAATTGTGTTTCAGGCTTCAGGTAGTCGTTTCGGAGCAAGTTTGACGCGCTTGGTAGCGACCTCCATTTTCAAAGGAAAAAAAAAAGTTCTTCTGGCACGGCAACTTTTTTTTCTTATTCTAGAGGGTTTAAACTATTTTTTAAGCCAATAAAAACAAAATCGATTTTTCAAAAAATTTACAGTGGCGTTACCCCTTAAATAAATTAAACAGAAGAAAAGAAGAGAGAAGAAAAGAAAATAAAAAGGAAGCGAAGAAAATAAGGAAGACAGAATAAAGAATCAAGAATCAATTACAGAAGAAAGAAGATTAAATATAGAAGAAAGAACAATTTATAATAATATCTGTCAACTATAAAACAAAAATAAGAAGAAAAGAAGATTTTATAAGTTTCTATCTTTATCTGATAGGATATTTAAAAAATGTTTTTATATTACATATAATATTTTGAATTTTGTGAAAATAATTGTACACAAAAGCATTACAAAAGTACAAGTTTAGTACAAAATCTTTATCGGTGTTTAAAGTTTGTACTTTTCAGAGTATTTTTGTCCCATGAAATAAAAATATTTTTCATCTAAGTATCGTGAGTGATTGTGTGGATAAGTGAAATTTTCTTTTTCATAAAATATATATATATATTTTTTTTTGTGGTCTAAAGCTATTGTCCAAAAATGCCAGGAGACGAAATAAATATTCAACAACAGAGTTATGTCGCAGCGACTTCTGTTAAACTACCAACCTTTTCGATACCATGTCCAGAAGCTCGGTTTATACGAGCAGAGGCTGAATTCCGAGATACAGGAATTCAAACTGACGAAACGAAATACGGCCATATAGTGCAAGCCCTTCCGCTGGAGACGATTATGAACGTTTTGGATATTCTACAAGTACCTCCAACTGCATAAAAAAACTCTCATTCAAAGATTCAGCTATTCAGAAGAGAAAAGATTAGAGCAACTTCTGTGTGCCTCAGAAATATGAGATAAAAGACCTTCCGAATTCTACAGGTTTATGAAAACCCTTGCTGGTACTTCCACAACATTTGGAGCAGAATTAATAAAAAAACTATGGATGAGAAAACTTCCTGCAAACATAAACATAGCATTGGTTGCCTCAAGCAAAGAAAATATAGAAGATTTATTAGAACTTAAAGATAAAATATTTGACATTACAAAGTTTCAATATGTTTCCTCAATAAATAAAACTTACGATTTACCATTACCCCAACAAAATTTGTCAGCAATAAATAACGATGTACAATTATCAAATAAAATAACAATTTTAGAAAACAAATTACAGAATTTAGAAAACTTATTTCGCAATTTTACAATGAATAATAATAATCATAACAACAATGATTTCAGATACATATCACGAAGTCGTTCACAAAGTTATTCAATATTTGATAACAATACACAACTTTGTTGGTACCACTTTAAGTTTGAAGAAAAAGCTACCAAAAGCATTTCTCCATGCGCTTTTATTAACAAAATTAGTCCAAAAAACTAAATATCCCCTCAGCGTCCAGTATGTCAAATAATAATGTTTCAAAAAGACTTTTCCTTTTAGACAGAGAGAATAAATTCTCAATTTTTAATTGACACTGGGGCGGGCCTTTCAGTATTGCCTAACGCTTATTTTAGTAAATTCAAAAATAACCCAAATCTTATTTTAACAGCAGCAAACGGTTCAACAATTAATACATATGGCACGAAATTGTTGAAGGTAGATTTCGGATTAAGACGAGATCTAACTTATCCGTTCATTATAGTGGGAGTAAATAAACCCATTATTGGGGCAGACTTTCTAGAAAAATTCAATTTATTGGTTGATATTAAAAATAAAAAATTAATTGATGGAAACACGTCAATCGGCGTAAATGGAATAACAATAAACTCAAATACCCCTTCACCACGTCATTACGCTTTCGATAATGAGTACGGAAAAATTTTACAAAAATTTCCATCATTAACTCAAGCACCTTGCTACGATGCTCCCGTACGTCATAATATAGTACATCACATTTCTACAAGAGGACAACTTCCTTTCTCGAGACCAAGAAGACTCGATATACAATAATTAAAAAACGCAAAATTAGAGTTCGAGCATATGGTTAAATTAGGTTTATGTCGCCCTTCTTTATCACCAGTTTCTTTTCCATTACATATGGTACCGAAGAAAGACTCAACAGATTGGCAACCTTGCGGGGATTACAGACATTTAAATACAAATACTACACCCCATAGATACCGAATCCCACACATCCACAATTTTTCATTGCATTTAAATGGTTCTTCAATTTTCACAAAAATTGATTTAGTAAGGGCATATCACCACATTCCAGTAGCCCATGATGACATTTTCAAAACAGCCATTACTACACCTTTCGGTTTATTCGAATTCACTAGAATGGCTTTTGGTCTTAGAAACGCAGCACAGACATTCCAGCGTTTCATGGACCACGTGTTAAAGGAATTAGATTTTGTTTTCATCTACATAGATGACGCTTTTAATAGCAAGTAAAAATAAAAAGGAGCATGAATCACACTTAGAGAAAATTTTTACACGGTTAGAAGAGTTCGGTATAAACATCAATCCCGCAAAATGCATTTTTGGAGTAAATTCTTTAGATTTTTTGAGCCATAAAATCACTAAAAAAGGAATTTTCCCATCTGAGAACAGAGTTAAATAATTCAAGATTTTCCTTTTCCTAATTCAATCAGACAAATTCAGCAATTCGTAGGAATGGTAAACTATTACCATAGATTCATTCCACATCTATCTGAATTGTTAAATCCAATACATATAAATTTAACAAAAATACTAAAGAAACCCAAAAAATAATAAAAATTGTAATTAACCCGAAGATTGCAAAACCAACTTTTAAAAAATTAAGGAAGCTCTATCTACCTCCACACTTTTAGTCCACCCAGTAGAAAACGCCAAGTTTATTCTAACAGTTGACGCGTCAGACGTAGCAACAGGGGGAGTTTTAGAACAATACAATGAAAACCATTGGTAACCTTTAGCTTTCTTCTCGAAAAAATTAACTTCAGCCGAAACAAGGTATTCAGCCTTTAACAAAGAACTTTTAGCAATCTATTTAGCCATTAAACACTTCAGACATTTTTTAGAAGGTCGAGATTTCACTATTCTGACCAACCGCAAACCAGTAACGTCCTCAATCTGGACAAAGACAGTGTAGTACATACATACTACTCTCATATAAATTAACAGAAAAACCCAACATCAAGAAAACCCATGAGAAACAATAAAATCATTCAAACAGCAATCAATGAAAATATTTGAAATTACTTCACGCTAACAGCCGTGAAAAATATTCTAAAAAATTGCATCAATAAAATACTTCCGCCAAAGCATTCGAAATCATAAACACAACATATGTGTAAATGATGTAAGCCATTCTTACATCCAATTCATTCTTACCTTTACCTTCTTTTGCCGGCACCAATAAACAAATATTATGTAATAAAAACATTTCTCTTCATTGCATGAAGTTACGTATTCTGTGACAATGAATAGTGATTGCACATGGGTCAACATTTCTTGTGAACGATTTGCATTGCGATTGCATGATTGCTTTGACTGAAATTTTTGTCATATATGAAGTAATAAAATTGTATTTAGGTAACCTTAGAAATTATGTAGGTAAGTTAAGAAATTCAAGAAATTTTGTATACCTTATGAGTAAGGTCGATTATATATAAGCAGATCATTTTTGAATAAAAAACATTCTTTCTCGAGACAGGAAAAGAAGTAGTCTTTCAATACAAATTCTTCCTGCTCATTAAGTCGGCAGTTCTAGTTGTACTAGAACGCCTAATCATTACTCCGGTAACCATAGCTGGCCCTTGGCTTAGCTTCCGGAAGTCGCCAGTTGCTGTGAAGAAGATACCTCTGGGCATAATTGGAGATTCATTACCTGATTAACTGGGAAGTATAGTTAATCATTACAACAGAAAGAAGTCCCAGACAAGCCAGACAGTCAGATTTCATAACGCAATTCACTTCAGACATCAAACATATTAAAGGAAAATCAAACGTTGTTGCGGATTCATTATCACGAGTAGTAGTCATTGATGAAAATATCTACGAAATAAATAAAAATAAAATAGACTTAGAAATTATCGCCAAAAACCAAAAAAACGATAAAGAATTGAAACACTTAATTTCCATTCAAGGAACTATTACAAATTCTAAGTTTAAATTAATAGAAACGGAATTAGAGGTTGGTGTGATATTTCATTAAACACCTCTCGACCATTTATTCCTAAACTTTTAAGACGAAATTTTTGCGAAATTTTCATGCTCTATCACATCCTGGTATAAGAGCAACTAGAAAATTAATTGCGGCAAGATACTTTTGGCCTAGTATGAATAAAGACGTAAATTTGTTGGCAAAATCATGTTTATCTTACCAGAAGTCAAAAATTTACACACATACGAAATCAGAAATTGGCCAATTCAAAATTCCAAAAGGCAGATTTGAACACATTCACGTGGATATAATCGGCCCATTACCGCCTTCAGAAGGATTTACTCACGTATTAACTATCATAGACAGACTCACAATATGGCCCGAAGCATACCCGATAACGGATACTACGGCTAGTACAATAGTTAAAACATTATACACACAATACATTTCACGATTCGGAATCCCTCTTGATATAACGACGGATCAGGGTGCTCAATTCGAATCAAAATTATTTGATGAATTTTCAAAATTATTAGGAGCACACAGAATCCGTTCTACACCTTATCATCCACAATCCAATGGAATGATAGAGCGTTTCCATAGGCAACTGAAGGCATCATTAAGAACAAAAATGACTCATAATAACTGGGTTTTGCAAATACCAGCGATTCTTTTTGGTTTTAGAACCACGATAAAAGAGGATCTTAATTGCTGTCCAGCTGATTTAGTTTATGGGTAACCACTGCGCATCCAAGGAGAATTCTGTATAGATATTCCAAAACCAACATTGGATCCATCAAATTTTATTAATAAACTGAGGAACCACATTCAAAATTTTATACCAACTAGTATTAGTACTTAAAGACCTAAAAGATTGTAAATTCGTTTTCGTGCGGATAGATCGTTCAAAACCATCATTAAGTAACCCATATTAAAAGAAATGACAAAACGTTTCTTGTCGACTACGGCGGAAGAGAGACCACCATTTCTATCGATCGTCTAAAACCGGCTTTTGTGGACATGAATATAAATGACCAAGATATAATGACAGATTACCATTTTAAGAAAAAGAAAGTTTCGTTCAATTTGTAATTATTGATTATTGGACGCAATCACTGATGTAGCGGAAGCTACAAAATAATTTTTATTTTTGTTTGTTATTGAAAATAGAATAAAATATATATATATTTTTTGTCAGAGTAATATTTGCGTTGACTGTAAGGAAAGTAAAATATTCAATTTGACGTTTAAGGGAAAAACACTTTGAAGAAAAAACTTTGAACACAGATACACACTACTGTATACATTTTGAGAAAATACACATCAAGACTTTTTGGAATGTAATTTTTTTAAAAATATAGAATTTGTGTCAAGGATATTTCAGTATTAATTTAGACGCCAGAGGGCAAACTTGTAAACTATTATAAAATAAGCTTTTACTGTTACATTAAAAAATATTTTAAAGCAATTAAAATATAGAATAAATTTTAAATAAAAAAATAATTATCATTAAACAAAAATAATAAAATTTTCAATTTTTATCCTCTAAAAAATTTAGGATATACATATAGATATATATATATATATATATATATTTATATAAATAAAGAGCAGCAAGATATTTATTTGTTGCCAGTTCATTTACCAATGCCCCTATAAATACCAATGACCATAAATTTTTATTCTGGCATATTATGATGAATGACTATTAGCCAATATGGCCAAGAATTCAACTTTAGAACTTCGGAATAGAGGTAATGCATAAATTTTAATGTTTATTTCAATATCTGTAGATTAATATTAAAGAAGAAATTCTGTAAACAGCATTTTAATCCTCGGTTCAATACATTCCATTAATTGAAAATTTTTAAAATTGCATACTTCTGGGATTTCTAGCAAATTTTGTAGATCCGGTGGTAATTTCGGTAATATGTTTTTCAAAATAGGTAATAATTCTTTGAGGGCAATATGTCTTATGTTAATGTCCATAATTTTAACTGTTCGCTCAAACACATTTTCATCTTCACCATAGTCATTAAAGTATTCATATTACAATTATCTTTTTTTTCTTAATTAAACCATTTATATTTCACCGCCTGGGCTTGAACATTTTCTTCTATATTTGAGCGGTTATTTTCCAATAATTCTTCTGGTTGTAAACATTGTAAGTGGTGAGCATAACTATGATCAAGTAAAGAATAAGCTTTTATTGACTTTTGGACATTACCCGAACTTTTTGCAAATTTTCTACATTTTTGGGCATTTTGATATTCCACCAAGTCCTAAACGATGTTTCCACAGACATCTAAGATATGTTCCAATGCGCTTAAATTTCTTCCACTTTTCTGTATCCATATTTGAAATAGCAGTTTGGCTTAACTAAGCGTCGTTTTACGTATTTTGATCTTAAGACTTTATACAACAACGAACTAAGCATTATAAATTAACATAATTTATAGTTTTATAAGAATAGCACGGTAAACCCTTATATTACTGTTCTTATAAAATTATAAAGCTTAGGGCTGTATAAGCACAACACTATAAGCACTTATAGAGCTATGATGCTTAAAAAATGCAAAGCTTTATAATTTTATAATGCTTAACGCCTTAAAAGAGTAACATTATGAAAGCTTACAGTGCTATTCTTATACAGTATTCAGCTTTATAAAATTATAAAGCTTATGCCTTTATAGAAACAGCATTTTAAGAGCTTTAAGTGCAACTTTTAAAAAGCCTTTAGCTTTATAGCTTACAAAGCAGAATTTCCCTTAAGCTATACTAAATCGATGTCAGAGAAAATAAATTTAGGATTATGGAGTGTGTTGAAAAATAATTGCCAACAGTGTGGAATTTCACTTAAACAAAATAACTTGGTCAACACTGTGCAACATATTAAGAAGATGGTCGACGAGGAAAAGCATGGCTCAATTTCTTCTTTAAACGAAACACACTAAGGCAAGCAGAAAATATTACCAAAGGCAGAGCAGTGATTACCTTTTCTTGAAATGGCTCAAGAACTGGACGAAGATTGAAAAAGGACGACAAATTAAAATCTTCTTGCCCGAATACTAAATGAGGATAAAACTAGTTTTTTTTCTTTGTCCAAAAACCAGTAAAGTAATTACATACCGCTGATTCAAAAATATTTATAAAATTTAGGGCTGAGAAGAAAAAGAAAATTTGTTTTCTGGTAGCTTTTTCGTATTTGCGTCAGTACAGGTTATTGTAAATAGCATCCCAAAACTGTTTTTGGGAACAGAAAATGAATGGATGAGCAGCGATATCTTTTTCGAATATGTAGTTAATGGCGGAGTTAAGAAAATACCAGAGCGCAGCCACACTTTTCATATACGGCCACAAGTTACACTTAAAGCTGAGTAAAAAATGCAAGGAAAAAAGTATAATTTTATGTGCATTGTCACCAAAAACGACTCATATCATGCAATTGAGGTTATTGAGGTAATTATTAGTTAAAAATGAGAAATATTCACGAAAATCAAGCTTTGGACATCATCAAGTACGTCGGAGCAGAAGCTTTGACAGAAACGTTACCAGAACTAGATCTTACATTCAACGATCTGACGGGAGGCACATATGATTTGAATGACGACAGCTATTGATTCTAATTAAATTTGTCCAGAACCGAACCTGCAATGTCCGTGTGTCATCAATGTGTGTGTCCTCAACGACTGGTCCTTGTGTGTCGCCGGGATCAATTCGATGCCGTATAGAGACGACTAATGATAAAGGAACAAAGTGTAAAAAAACAAAAAAGTCAATTAAGAAGAAGAAGACGAAGCAATATTTTAATTCAATTACAAAGCGATGTTGAAGAAGACGATTTGAAAACATTGGTTAGGATTCTTGCACTAGGTGGTTGGTGGTTGTACTACCCCAAGTGCACTCCAATGTTTTCATTATCTTACGAGAAGCAAGCAAACACTTCGTGCGCTGGAAATATTAACAACAAAACTAATATGCGATAGCTTTTTTGAGGCTATTGTATTTTTCTAGTACCTTTAACTCGTACACGAATTTGTCTGTCTGTATATTCATATATTTCTTTTTTACTATTTTCAACACTCTCGTAGGCCCAGTTATCGTCATCACAGCGAGCTAAAATTTTGCAAACAGGTTCATGTTGTGTGACAATTGAATCTATCAAAATTTGAATCGGAAATTTCCATGGAAAACCCGGAAAATCAGGAAAAATCATTTGAAAATTTGGTACAAATTTGATTAGTGGTAAATCCATTTCAGGAGATTTTTCCAAAAAAAAATTCCGGAAAATTTTCCAGTGAAAAAGCTTTCTAAATTATGCAGGATCAAGTTCCCTATCAACTGGCATCATTACTTTCTCTCCGACAATGGTGAAAACTTGCAGAAAAAATCGAGGAAAATTCATGTAAAACGCTTTTCCGGAGTTTTCTAGATCAAGGAAACGTTTGAGCGTCCTAAGACAAAGTTGTAGAGCGAAATGAGTTGCATAAAGTTGCTTTTGTGGAAAACTCCGTGGAAAACCCAGAAAAGCGGGAAAATCGTCGGACAAATTTTCATCGATATGATTAGTGATAAATCTGTTTCAGGAAAAATGCAGATTTTTCCAATTTTTCTGGAAAATTTTAAAAAATTTCCGGAATTTTCCGGAAAATTTTCCGACAAAAAGGTTTTATAAGCTATGCGGAATCATTTTTTGCCGTCCTACTGGCATCAATACTTTCTCTTCAACAATCATGAAAACTTGCATGAAAAATCGAGGAAAATTCATGTAAATTTAAAAAAAAAATTCATAGTAATAGGAAAAGTCTGTGGAATACATGGAAAATCGGGTAAATTCATGTTATATGGGATCAACTTGGAATATAGCTAAAAAGCGCTGTTTAAAACATAATTTGAATTTCAGAAAACCGTTGCAGTACATCAACGATTTGATACTCGAAAAATTTTTGTTTTCGGATCGGCACCAGCATGACTTAAAAATTGTTTTAAAATATCTCCATGCAGCACGTAATAACAATTTAGTTAATGTGAAAAAGGCAGAAAATAAAATAAGTAAAAAACGAGTTCTCAAACAAAACTGAGGCCAAGCCGCATGAAAAAGTAGAAAATAAACTTTTCTTCACACACAGAGGTGGACTCAGATTTTATTCGCTGACAATCACCGATATATTTCAGTATGATCAATCAGAGGTAATAAGTGATTTGATTCATGAAGAGAACGAATATTCAAGAGAAAAGTCCCAATCAAAAAATCTGAGTCCACCTCTCTGTGTGAAGAAAAGTTTATTTTCTACTTTTTCATGCGGGTTGGCCTTAGTTTTATTTGAAAACTCGCTTTTTACTTATTTTTAAAAAAAAAAATAATTTTTTGTTTTTAGTTATCTACTTTATAATATTGTTACGAGCGTGGCGTTTGTTCGTTATTTAAAACACAATATTTCAGATATCAATAACAAGTTCTTCTTTTATTTAACTTCCATGTTCAGTTTTATAACATTTACAATTAATTATCAAATCAACTCTTTATAGTTATCGCTAGTACTGTCTTTCTAATTATCCCAATCCACAATCCGCAATCGTTCACTTCACTGTCTGAGATAAGTGTGAGTACCGCTGTATTTATACTCTACAAATTATCATAGAATCTTCCTAAATATTCCGTTCTCTGAGCCCAAAAGTTTACTAAAATGTTACTAACCTAAACTTGTTTCCATTCCCAATAGATGTCGCATGTATCGCTTTGTGGCAAGGGCGGATCCAGACATTTTCTCTGAGGGGGCGGCGATTAAAAAAGTTTCAATTCTAATTTTAAAATGTTATATATATACATAATATTATTTATAACATAAGTATATTATATTACTTACCGGCAGGTTATATTTATAGAAACATGAGCACATTGTTAATAATGTTATATTATACATAGAGTGGTGAAATATAAGACTGAATGCATTTTAGACAATACAAAATTTATTATCCCTGTTCACATTTTTAAACAATATGGAACATAATTATGTGTTGCACATAAAATAGTATTTGAGACAAGCTGAGTCACGCTTAGTTATAAGCAAAGAAATAAATTGTGGAAAACTAATTTCTACTCTTAGAAAAATTTTCGTAAAGCATTTACGAAAACTGTCGTAAAATCTCGATCTGAATGATTTCCATAGTATTGGACAGAATTACTTAAAATCTATTTTTGTACTGCTATATATATATAATAAGATTTTTTTTAGAATTTGTAACACAATTTAACAAACATATTGCAAAAATCTATAAACCGTTTCGTAAAAACGAAACACGCGAACGCTTGTGATGATGGTAGCTTTCTTCGTAATTTTTAAGAAATGTGAGATTCTTTCAATATAATATAAAATGTAAAAATTATAAACATTTCGTACATATTCTGCAGGAGTAGATTGGGTAGTATTACACGGACTTTTTTAAATTTACCAAAAAACATTTGCAAACCCAAACAATGTAGGTACAGTTACTGTCTGTATCAGTCAATTTGCTACAATTGCAGGCAGAAAGCTGTCATGGTTTAATGCACGGATTGAAGACAAGCGACAATCAACGCCCTTGAGAGGGAGAATATAATTTATATTCTGTCTCAACAAGTACCAGTTTATGTCAGTGCATGCTTGACATTGGACATACTGGTCGAAGCGAGACCTACCTAAAATCTCTTCCGATCTGTGGGTCACGGCACCCGGTTGATTTAGCGCAACTCCACGCCGAGAGCAAATCCTCTAAGTGTACATTAATAAGCGACCATTTTGTCAAAAGAATAAACTACTCTGTTTAGAGAAGAATGTTCGCCCAAGTCATGCATACTCAGATGATCTCACTCTGCCCGCGATATGGGCTACCACAACCACTACGATGCTCCCAGAAGGGGGCCTTCCCATGTTGAGGCGAATTCGGGGCTCCTCAACCCCGTAGTACCAAGTTAGCAATGTCGGCTACCCAATTGGTATGGCTTCGTATCACATGATCATACGATCATGAGTACTCCCAGTGAATCTTACATGCAGAGTCCTATACGTTACTGGTACCTCCGTTCGGCCTTAATCATTTTAGCACTTATAAAGTGACAGTAGTGGACCACGAGAAGGTTATGATCCGCCCTTTAGGCTAGGAGAGGCTTGAGACTAACGCCAGTAGTCTTATAGCATACCAAGGTACAAATACCAAGCTGCATACTAGGTCATATACGCACTAGGCTTCACTAGGTACACGCACAATCATCAGAAATCAGAAAGCTATGTCCTCAGCACAACGAAGCACGGTGCACATATATGGCTTTTCACATCCAGTTATCCTCCCCTGGCAGCTCTGCTCTTCACTTGCCCTTTGCACCACCACCAATTGCGTGCAGTTCAAAGTAGAACGTGATCGACAAAACTTCAGTTAGTATGTTGCGGAAACATTTAAAAAACGTGCACAATTTACAGCCAAATTCGCCATAAAGGTGTTGTATTTTGTGAATGTGCTACGGCATCATAGGGTGTACCCTGAGTATTGGCACCATCATAAAAAAAACTCATTTTCTAAGCATTATAAAAGACATTTTGAAAATTTTCATATTTTTGTATCTAACAAATTTTCAATCTCAAGGTTCACAGAAAGTTGTTCAGGGTAAATCTGAATGTATGAAAACTGACAGAGTTTGGTCCAAAAATGGCTGTTCACGATATCATGGTAGTACGGAAGAAGAAGAAGAAGAAGTTACTTCCCAAAAACTCTTTGAATCATCTTTAAAATTTTCTTACAATAGTCTGCCTAAGGACAGTTTTACCGGAAAGGATGCATTCCATTTGCAATTTCAGATAAAAAATTGTATCACTAATTCAATATCCATGATCTTGAAAGACAATATAAAGAGGGCGTCTCAGAATGTTTTTCGTTTTTGTTTTTACCGTTATGCGCCAAACGCAACTCCCGGGGTAATATGACAGATGTCAAACGATTGGTTAGCTTGACTATAGTTTTGTAGCGATGAATCGTTTTACGGGACCGCAGCGCGTATTTTGTATAGGAGCATTTTATAAAAATCAGGCTAAATGAGTATGAAGGAGCGGATGGTGCCCATTTACAAATGGTCCATTTTCATAAATAAAAATTCGAAAACTGATCGTTGATTTCACAATAAATAAAATGAATTTGAACTAATTCTGGTTTCAAAATCGAAAAACATTCTAAGACACCCTTTATTAACAACTATACTTATTAAAGATAATAAAGATAAAAATCGCATTTAAATTAAAAGACTAATACATAATTGTGAAAATCAGTTTGAGTCATTGATTCAGATTACAATTTTTTTTAAATTTTTTTATTTCGCGAATCCAAAGATTGTTACTGTTCATAGCGAATTTAGTGATGTTGTTTCACACGCGAAATGATTGTAAATAATGTCGATTGGAAAAGTTATGTAGGTATACATTACCCAATTCTGAAAGTTTTTGGAGCTGCCCAATTATTTACCCTTTGCACTCCGAACAATTTTTAATATGGCCTATCAGCAACTCCGAACCATTTTTACTATGGGCTACCAGCTACTCCGGAATATAATCGTCCGTATGTCGTCGAGCTTTTGTATGTGTTGAATTTTAGCTTATAACGCCAGATTTGGATGAAACTTTTACAGTTTGTATAGGATACCAAAAGAGCTGACACGTATTTTTTTGTTTCCCCTTACCATGCCCCACCTCCCCGCTGGAGAGGTTAGAAACTACGTGATTTTACAATGAAACGTCATTTTGGTATTCGGTAGAAGAACATAGATGAAGAAAAATTTGTTTTGAGGTTTGTGGGGGGGGGGGGCTGGTATGTACCCCCGAGGGGCTATCCGAAATGGGGCGTGTTGGGTATCAAATTAAAGAGGAAAGATAGTGTAATAGAGTGGAGAGGTTCTTGTGTTGATCATGTAAACTTCATACGGACGTTTTTACTGTTAAAGACTGTTGAGACTTGGATCATATACACTCCCTTCCTTCATTTTGCATATATATATATTCTTTCTTGCGAATGCATTAGCGGTCTGTTGTGAACGTTTTTTGTTTGGGTGGCAAATTTCGCCGAAGTAGCGGTTCTTCGCAAACACGAGATTAAAACAAACTATTTTGTCACCCCAACCCACTTCGTCTTTTCGTAGAAAGCTATCTCCTCCTACGCTTTTTAACCAACAAACTATGATTCTTATGTGATGGGATTCACAACTTAATTTATTGTTCCATAGTGTACTTTCGATTTCGGATTTCGAAAATGGAGGGGGTAATTTTGAAAAAACACTTTTTTACCAAACTTGGTATTTACATACTTCTGGTTTGCGCGCTTCTTTCCCCCTATCCTCTTTATCGGGAGGCGTAAGCTCTCAGAGGGGCGAGGCGCAAAGTTTCAACTTCAAATACTTGTAGTTCATGAAGGAAGTGGCATAGCTCGAAGTTTGAGGTCCCCCCCCAGCGGGGGCTATCATTAGTATGAATTTCAAGTCATCGATGGGAGTCTACGATGGTGTCGGGATCACGATTTTTTCTACCATACATATGCAAAAATGGAAAACCCTGAAGCTCCCACAAAAAGAAGCCGATTTAATTTGACTGAAAACGGTTCTCCTAATTTTACATCCTGCGTCGATTATATACTACGTTTTTCGATCGGGCGGTGGAGGAAATAACCACCATTTTACTCTGGCCGCTTTAACTAAGCCATTTCGCCTCGCCGCATAGGCATGTGGGTACTCAAACTGCATTAAAAAAATACATATTTGAAAATGACTTATAGATTAGTCAAATTTAGTCCGCCCTCCCTTTACGCCCAGTAAACATCTGGAATTTCTTTTAGGCCCTAAAAAGCTCTATTCTATTCTATTTAAGTGTGTATAAGTGTATAAATCCATTTCCACCCCATAATTCAGCTAAATATGCTATGCTTCCAAAATTCCTTTTGATTATTTTTTCAGTGAAAAATTTGCTGGAAATTTTCTCTTTATAAATTTTGTGCATATTCGAGGCAGACAACAATGCCTCGATCCAATATAAAATCAACGATGCCTCGACCTGATCTCAAGTTTTTCCTTGAAAATTTACTGGGCTCAACATGTGTATGTACTTCGTTTTGGCGTGCGATGAATAGTTTTTGAGATAATCGAAAAAGAGAAAAAATGCGTCCTTTTGAAGGAGAAAAATGGTCGTCGGGGTAAAAACTTTCCATGAAAAATTTGTTCACAGCGAGCACTAATGCCGTTAAAAGAAAGAACTGATCAAATATATGCGAAATGTAGGAACTGAGCGGAAGTTGACCTAGCTGTATGAGAGTAGGAAAAAAATAAACCCACTCGACAGTACTCAGTGAGATCTTTCATTTGATATGCGATATGCCAAATTGGAAGAACACCCTCCGGGGGTACCTACCCCGCACCCATAAAGTACCCCCTGTAAAAAATATCTTCAACGAATTGTAGCTGACACGAAGTTGAGATGAACAGTGGAATCGATTTTCCAATCGGAATTAACCCTACCAAGTTATAGCTGATTTACCGTGCAAAAATTTAGTACCTAATTTAGAAAAAAGAGTTACGTACTAAAATTGTGGGTATGGAGATCGAAGGAGAAGTGAAAACAAAGAATAATGGCGGGTTTAGAAAAAGTTTAGAAAGTATACTGTGCTCTCTGCAGAGGGGTAAATAGTTATTCTAGTACGCTTTCGGAAAATCTAGTACAAATCCTAATATGTTTTTATATCGATTTTGAGTACCCAGACCGCTATGGTCCGAGCTGACATGGCTGAGTTATTAGCGTAAAACTAAATACCCCACCGTTTCCCCTCCCCCACCAAAAAAATAAAAAAAAACGTAGTACCCTGCTTGTCCTCCTAGGCGATTGTCTAAAAATCGCTTTGAAATCAAGTAAATCAGATAAGTGTCTTCGGAGATTACACCTGCAAGCTTTTTTGTACGAAAAATTGAGATTTAGGCTCCCTCCATTCCGCCGCCTTGCCTAACAGCGACCCCACCTTAACCACCTCTTAGCGACCACTTGCAGCCCTCGATGGTAGCTTTCATTTAAGTTCTTAATGAGTTCTGTGCGCATTTCCGATAAGGAGTTATAAGCAAAAGAAGTTGAAAATTTGGCCTCCAGCCGCGCCGAATGCGAGCCCCTCTCCTAAAAATCAACACCATTAAGAGATGTGCGACATCGAGACGAACACAACCACAAAAAATTGTAAAAATATATATATATTTAAATAAAAAAACAATGTTTCTTTTAGATGTCGCCGCTGCGGCGACGACGAAGTAGTAGCTTATCTTACTATGTCGCCGTAGCGGCGACAACGGAGTGCAAAGGGTTAATAATATCTTGACATCTTTTGAAAATTACAAAAAAACTTATAACGGAAAGTTGTGGTTTTTTAAAATGGCGCATGGGAAAGCATTGGTATTCCATATTTTATATTTAAATGATTGTGAGATAATTAAATCTCTTGGTCCCTCAGCTCAAGCTTGCAGAAAAGCTCCAATTTTGTTTTTCTCCCGATTAACGCAGTTAAACATTTTTGACATTTTGTCAGCTTGATGACTGTCGTCGCATTGTGTTTAAATCTGGTGATAATGCAGTTTGGCCAAACAAAAGGGTTAAGTTTGAAAAAAATTATACGTGAAGTATTTTTTAGAAAGTCTCGATAGTTAGTCATCATTTCGCACCTTTCCTTTATAGGTTTATTGTAAGAGTGCTACACAGGGTATTGAGCGGAAATATACCAAAACCATAAACATCCTGTCCCTCCTAAACGTCGCATTTTTATCTTTCATAACTCAAGGCGACATTATCAGCTCCTGAAGCTTGAACCATCAGCTGTGGATAGGGACACGAATACAGTATCGATATATTTGAAGTATCGATATTTTGTTAACGATACTATCGATAGTACCTTCCCGATATTGTACTAGTATCGGTACAATAGATCAAGTATCGCCGTAACGGTATCGAAGTTTTGCCTTTGCAAATTGAGCTAAAATTTAAATTGGAAAAAAATTTACCTTAGCCGACAACCGATTTTGGGATTTTAGATTATACGCAAATGGAACTAACTTCGTTCCTTTTGTTAAGTTCACGCACGTTGCTCATGAGACGTGACCACAGCCAACCAATTAGAATGACTGCTCTATTAACTAATAGTAAGCCAACCAACGCAAAGCAAGCACAGCGTAAGCAAACGACAGCGAGCTTTCGTTTATTCATTCGATTCATTCGAGTTTGCATTGCAAGTTTGTTAAGTTTTATCTTTCATTATAAAGTGGTCAGCAAATTTTTTTCATTGAAGAAGTAAGTAATTCTCTAGCAATGCAATCTGCAATTGTTATTTTATATATATACAGGGTGTTTCAGAAGTGGTGGATTATAATGAAGGAGGTGATAGGTCATGTCGAGAAATGAAAAGAAATTTATGGCATGGAAGGGGGGGGGGGTGTATTCTCAACCCTTTCCGAGATAATCGGGGTTAAAGGACAAAGGGTACGTGAAACGTAAGTTTGTACTAAAACAGTTCTATCTCTTAACAGCAAACAGTAGAAAGATGGTCGAGGTGCTAATTTATAGAGAACCCCCTGGCCTTTGATTCAGTGTGTCAATACTTCCTCTGCAGTATGTAGTTTAGAAGAAACGGTCTACCAAACTTCAAATTTCAAACTTTTGTACCTCATTTTTTTTTTGAAGCCAAAAAAAACTAAAAAAAAACACCTTAGAATATTTTTTTCTGTCTTACTCTGGTTGCTAAGATAGTTTTCTTTCAAATGCACTTTGTTTTCATTTGTATCTTTCACCGTTTGTGAGTTATGACACAAAAATTATTCCAATGTATAAGAAGTCTACCTTGTAAGAAAATATGAAATAGTATTAAAACCATAAACAGCATTTTTATATTTATTTATTATGATCGAGATAGAAGCAATTAATAACATTAACTATATAAAATATTATCAAAATTCCTCCCGTCATTTTGTATACAAAGTAAAGCTCTACGCTTAATAGATGAGTTGTTGCCAAATCCAAATAAGTTCGTCTCTTGATGATATTTCTATTCTACGTTTATCAGTAACATATCATTTACCAGCACGATGGAGCACCTGGATATACCGGACGAAATATCCTGCAGTGGATGAACACCAATTACCCAAATAAGTGGATTGAATGGCACGGTCCTTTTCCTTGGCCACCACGGTCTCTCGATTTAATACCCTTAGACTTTTACCTCTGGGGGTACTATGAAGGAGATTGTGTATGCGTCAGAAATATCATCAAGAGGCGAACTTATACACAGAGTCCAAGAAACTTCCAACAAAATTAAAGGGCTAAGAATATTGAGATTTAAGAATAAGAATTTGTGAAGATTTTTGCCAAAATATTTTAAGAACAAAGGTCATACATACATATACTACTGCATTCATTTAGCAACTGACCTGAACTTCATTAGCATCCAGATATCACAGGAGTTTTTTTTTTTATTAATATAATATAAATTTGGTGCCATCTGCCATGAAGTATGACTTGAATGCGAGGATAGTGGACCGGTAGCGGCCGACATTATACACTTCTTGACTTGTCTTGTTGCTGGTGTTTTTTCACATAAAGTTGGCTTGCATTTCGTTCGAACACCATAATTGTCTGGGCCGGCCTGCAATATGTTGCAAATTAAAGACAACGTTTTTAAATTTGTTTTCCAACAATTTCATTTCAAATCGACACACGATATTTTCCAGAAGTGCTAATTTGGTAGGATATATATATACCTAGCTCTGTTTGCTTTAAATTATATATTTGCAAGAAAACTGAATGTGATATTAATTACGCCTTAATCAAGATACCTTTTTTAAGCTTTCGATCACAAAAAAAAAATTATTATATATTTTGAGAATAATTTAAGACTAAAAAAGAAAAAATAATAAATATTAAAATTACTTTAAAAAAAACATTGCTTGAAAATCCGTACTAAAAAATAGAAAATAATTACTCACTTAATGAATACACTTACACCTTAAAAGTTCTCTAGAGTTTCCGTTCATTTGACATTGAATTAAATATTGAAATTATATTACATTTGTATATAAAATTTTCAAGGTACTCAAAGAAAGCAAATTCAGAATATTTAATTAAATGTTTTGATAAACATTAGAAACTTCAAATTTCAATTTTTGCACTGTACACTGTTAAAATTTTATCTGCTCAGACTGGCTTTCTTTGTGTACCTTGAAAATATTAAAATTTTGTATAAATATTCAATAATTTCAATATTTAATTAAATGCAAATGAAGGGTAACTTCTAAGAAGTTTTGTGATTGGAAATACCCATTAAGTAAAGGGAGAAATTATTTCAAATTTTTTGTTGAAGTATATCCATTGATGCTGAGGATTCATTACTAAACTACTTAAACGATTTAAAGCTCACTTATTCTAACTTTGATTTTATTGTTTTAGCTATATACTTGGATTTCTCCTTTATTCTATTATAATTTAAACTTACATGAATTTATGATGCTAATCTTTTCGAATATCCTTGTCTGGTCGTGTATATACTTTTCTGTTGCGGAGATGTATCATTTTATTTTGTCCTGTTTATATATTGTTATGGTTCATGAGAGCTTTGATGAATGCGTTGGTGGTCCCCATTGTATGCCTGATAATAGATATTTACTCATGTTTGGACAAGGTGAGAGCACTACTCGGAATCTTGTGTAATCGTTCTGTAGGTTTGAATGTCTGTACGGTAAGCGCGCGAAGCATCAGAAATAAAATTGACGATTTTCGTTACATGTTCTTTGACTTAAAAGTGCATGTAATTCTTGTATGTGAAACATGGTTGAACGGCGTTGTCCCCACATCACTTATATCCATTCCAGGCTATACGTTACTTCGTAACGACCGCAAAAGTCGACCAGGCGGTGGGATTGCGATTTTTGTTAGAGATTTCCTGAGAGCTAAGGTGAGTGCCTCTTCCAAGGAACAATCAATTGAGTTCATTTGCGCCGAGATAGGTTCTACAAATGAAAAGTGTGTTGTGTCCTCGGTATACTGTCCTCCCAACTGTTTTGACATTACTAATGCTAAGTAGTTTGAGAATACAATGTCACATATAGGGTAACGATATGAGAACCTGATTGTGGGAGGTGATTTCAATCTCAATTTGAGACGGCATGATAATTTAGTCAACCAATTCTCTCATCTCCTACTCTCTGTCCACCTGCATATTGTGAACTCATTTCCTACGTACTTTAATGCCACTATAATCCTTCGATACTCGATTTGCTTCTCGTAGCCGACTCTGACAAGGTTTTATCGCACGACCAAATTGATCCACCTAGCATTTTGGACCATGATCTCTTATTTATGAGCTATGAATTCTCTCTAGATCCGAATCTCCATCATAACTATTATTCCTTCCGCGATTATAATAACATTGACGCTAATGCTCTAATAGATGAATGTACATCCTTGTGTTGCGACACGATATTTAACTCTGTCTCAGTAAACCACCAAGTGTCTACATTTAACTTGCTAATCTGTTTGAAAAGTATGTCCCTGTCAAAAAGAAATATGTAACTGCGCATGGCTGCCTGTGGTTCTCTGAAGGAATACGATTTCTTATCTCTAAACGTGAGTATCTGTATCATCGTTATAGGCGCCTCAGAATAATTGAAGAAGCGCACAGATTATACAAGATTGCACGAAATAAAGCTAATCTGGCTATTTCACGTGCTAGCGTCAGTACTATTCTTCTAAGTTCAACCTCAGCCTTCCTCCCCGAACACAATGGCGAAATTTAAAACTGGCGGGTGTATATGGCAAAGACAGGAAATGATGACTGTAGTCTAAACCCTGACGAACTACATGAATTTTTCATTTCCGCTGGAAACTCACCTGTGATAACTAGCCAACCCGGCCTTCCTGATTATCTACTAGAAGAATATGCTACCCCTAATCCTTCTAACACATTCTCGTTTCGTGGTACTGATTTAAATGAACTTACCGTGGCTATCAGTAGTATTAAGTCTGATGCAATCGGTCCAGACAGCTTGTCACCGCGGTTCATCAAAATGTTATTCCCGTACATTGGAAAGTACATCTTACATATTATTAACTCTTGCCTAATGTCATCTACGTTCCCCAGTGAGTGGAAAATAGCAAATGTACTGCCGGTGCCCAAGAAAACCACTGCTGAATCTCACGCTGATTACAAGCCAATAAGCTTACTATGTTTTCTGTTGAAAGTACTAGAAAAGCTTATGTACAAGCAAATACTACTTTATGTGGAATCCTGCAACCTATTAACGAGTTGGCAATCCGGCTTCCGCTCTTCCCATAGCTGCGAAACCGCAGTCTTAAAAGTATCTTCAGATATAAGATTGGCTCTGGACCGAGACAAGTTCACTGCTCTGGTTCTTTTGGATTTTTCGAAAGCCTTCGACTCTGTAGACTATCGCATTCTTCTCCAGAAGCTGTCATTCTCTTTTAATTTTAGTACCTCAGCTGTTTCCCTGATCAACAGTTTTTTATCTCACCGTCGTCAACAAGTCAAGGTGAAAGATTTGCTGTCCAGTGCGCGGCCGCTAGAACGAGAGGTTCCCCAAGGATCTATTCTGGGTCCTTTGCTTTTCTGCTTATTTATCAACGATTTACCGAGAGTTGTTCATGATGTGAAAATTCATTTATATGCTGATGATGTTCAGCTGTATCTAAGTAGACCTATTGGCCTCCACGAGGATTGCGTGGCACGAATAAACTCTGATTTGGACCGAATTTACACCTGATCTAACTATAATCGGCTGCTACTAAATCCGGGAAAGTCACTCTGTGCTATCTTTTACAAAAGCACACTCAATGAAACCGACATACCGACTATACTGTTGAACGACGTTTCACTGTCTATGTCAAATAAGGTCACCAACCTTGGGATAGTACTAAACCCCAATATGAAGTGCTGTGATAACATCAATAATACGATCAGAAAAATCTATGGGGTTTACGTAAACTGTGGATTTCAGCGAATATATTATCCAGTCGTTCTCGTCTAAAGCTAGAGAAAAACACTAATCGTACCTTATTTCACATTTGGATGTTTGGTCTTTCCTAAACTGGATAATATCTGTACACGCAAGATGGAAGTTGCCCTAAATGACTGTGTGAGGTTCATTTATGGGTTGCGTAGGTTTGATCATGTCTCTCATCTCCGGTCTTGCTTGCTCGGATGTTCTTTTGCCTCTTACCTTAAACGAAGAAACTTGGTTTCTTTGTACAATTTGTTAAAATTTAATAAGCCAGAGTACCTAACTAAGAGAACTTTTCCATCTTATTACCTCCCAACGAAATATAAATTCGGTATTACCTCGCTTTCATAAGACTGTAATGGAAAGCTCTTATCTTGTCCAAAGCATCAGTCTGTGGAATGATCTCCCTGTCAGTATACAGGCGGCTGGTACCATCAATGCATTTAAAAAACTCGTTAAAACGCACATAATATAGCTCCTTTTTCACAGTCTTTTCTTTCTCTCCGCAAGGGAATACTAGTTAGTTGATAGTTTCATAGTATACATAATCATTGTTATTTTTTTATTTATTATTTTTTCTTTAATGTTATACTTGAATTGTAACTCCTACTTAATGATACTTATTTTTATTTTATTTTTTTATTTTTATTTTTATTTTTTATTTATTCTTTGAATTTCGATGTAAATGATTCTCTAGCTCCACTACAATAGTTGCACTCAATAAGATTTAAATCTTGTATACTTTACCGAAATAAAGTTTATTCTATCCTATTCTATTTATTTACCAGCAGTCTTTTTAAAATTATTATTTTTATATTTTTTATTACATTTGATTAGAGTCTAAATTTCAATTTTATTAGAACTCTAGGGGTGGCGATCGCTGTATGCGCCATTGCTTTGTGGCGAGTAACAATATTTTTAAAACTACTTAGATATGTTTTTTTATTATTACTTTTATTATTATTTTGTTTTCTCATATTTTAGGCATTTTTCAAAATTTTTGTTATCCGTTATATACAGTCTCTTTTGAGAATTTAATGTTTCATTTTTTTCTTCTCGTTTATTGTTAGTGTCTAATTTGTTCTCGTTGTCCCTTTTGACCAATTTTGTGTTATTTTAGATTAGTCATTGTCTGTCTTTTTACACATTGTAGAGCCTTTTGCCACCTAGTTTAAGGATTTTGAAAAGAGCCACAGAGCCAAAAATAAAAGAGACTTATTTACATAAAAAAAAAAACTTTTATTATTATTCTTCAGTTTTTTTTTGTTAAGTGTACGAATACTAGCTAAAAGCGAACTTTTTTTCCAAACCCCAAAACTATAACAAAATATTATTAAATGACCTAAAAATGTTTACATGCTAAATGTATACAGCTTAGATAATAATAAAAAAATTAAATATATTGCATATTCTTAATAGAAATAAAATGATTGAGCAAAAAATTAAGATGATGCGTTGTCCGAGTACATTTACGCGAAAATATGAAATTTATATATATATATAGATTCATTTGCAAGTGTTCTTAAAAAAATTCCACCGGTAATAGTGAAACCAAAAGAAAAGCAAGATATAAAAATAACACAGGAAAAAATAAAGAAATCAATCGATCCCAAACAAATGTCGTTGAAAATTAATAGTGTTAAGAACAGGCAAAATGGGGCGGTGGAAATTAAATGTGATAGTTTAGAATCAAGTAAGAAAGTATGCCCCAAATGTGCAGAGGAACACGAAGAAAAAGATTGCCGAAGTAATCAAGCAAAGTGTATAAATTGTATTTCTGCAAACAATAGGCTAAAACTGGAATTGGACACTAATCATGAAGCAAGAGATAAGCAATGTAAACGAAAATTGGCTGTAGAAAAGCAACAGACCGATTACTAGCAATTAAAGAATATTAATTGTCAATATAAATATATAAAACTAGTATATTTTAATATACAGGGACTAATTAATAATATAAATGAATTAGAACAAATTGTGATGAATGCGGAATATGATTTTGTGCTTCTTTCGGAGACGCATCTATTGGAGGAAGTGGGTGATAATGAAGTTATTGTATTATTAGATGTGACAGTATATCTAGTCATACTAGTGGAGTTGTTATTTATGTTAGGAATGATTGGAAATATGATGTTCTTAGTAGTGTTGCAATAAATAAAGATCTTTGGTGCTTAACTGTAAGATTAATAAATGGTAAAAAGGAGATTATAGTGACAGTAATATATAGGTCACCATCATCGAGTAAAAGGCAGTTTTGTGAGCTATTCAAATCATGGATGGATGAATTATTTGAAATGTCAGTAGACAAAATAATAGTGGGTGAGTTTAATATAGATTGGTATGAACAAAACAGCATAACATACAGAGAAGAACTGAAACAGGTAATTAATGACAATAATTGTAAATTAATTATCGATTTCCCGACTCGAATTACACAACATTCGCAAACACTTATTGATTATGTAATCACAAATAATAAAAACATTAAAGCGTCAGTTAATAACAATTTAAAAATATCAGATCATCAAACTATTGAACACAGGTACTATAACTGTGTGTAGTGATGTAATAAAAAACAAAGGTGATATATCTAAAATTTTAGTATATAATACAACTCGCTTTAGCAAAGCCCTTGATCAAAATAATGTTAATGGTTTTGATAAACTAGTTCATGTCAACAGTCAGGCTAATTTCCTAGTTAGTATATTAAAAAAAAGCAATCGAATCAATGACAGTAAGAAAGCCCGCGAAATGGGTAGCAAATTCATGGTTTACGTCGGATTTAAGTAAAATGAAGAAATATAAAGTAAGGTTGTTTGAAAAAGTAAAATTACTGGGGAAGGAAGAAGATTGGGAGCGTTATAAATCTATAAGCAATATATACAGGGCCAAAATAAAGAAAGCTAAGAGTAATTTTATTAAATCAAAAATCGAAAATTCGTGGGACCAAAAATCAATGTGGAAAACCATAAAATTTTTAGTACTGAAAGACACCAGAGAGGAAGTTAAAATAGTCGAATTTGCGGATGGTCATTATGAGAATAGTGCAATGGTGGCTAATAAGTTAAATTATTACTTTATAGATAGTTTAAATGTAATTATTGGCTCTATAGATATGGTGGCATACGTGAACTTGATAGACCCTGTTTTTACCCAATTAGTATTTAAACCTATAAATTCGAAAGATTTAATTGAAGTGTTGATGCGAATTAGTAAGAAGCGTGATTACTACGGAGTAAGTTCAAGAATGATTCGGGATAAGATTGATGTTTTGGGTCCTATGCTGCTAAATATAATAAATAAATCGATAGAAACAGGAAAATTTCCAGATTCCGGTAAAAAAGGTTCCCAGAAGTAATAGGTGTGAAAACTTTAGACCGGTAAATATGTTACATACCTGCGAAAAAATTATGGAAAAGGTGGTCCAAATGCAATTGGCAGATTATGTGGAGAAAAATAAAATCTTGGTGGAGTATCAATCGGGCTTTCGGGGTAAGCATTCATGCGAGACCGCTTTAACATGGGTTTTAACTGAGTGGAAGCTGGCAATAGATCAAGGCAAATTCATAATTGCAGTATTTTTGGATATGAGAAGAGCCTTCGAGACGATTGATCGAGCAATTTTGCTTCAAAAGCTAGAGTAATATGGTATCAATGGTACAGAGCTACAGTGGTTCACATCGTTCTTGACTGGTAGAGCGCAAGCATCTAAAATTAGTAGTATATATTCGAACAGTAGAGATGTAACGGTTGGTGTTCCTCAAGGGTCCATTCTTGCAACACTGTTGTTCATATTATATATTAATGATATGGGAAAAGTAATAAAGTATACAGAACTTAGACTATTTGCTGATGATGCGCTAATATTTATAACGGGAGTGAATGTTCAAGAATGTGTAAATAAGCTAAAAGAGAACTTAACGCAAATTTGTGAGTGGTTAAAGATGAACAGGATGAAATTAAATATAGATAAAACGAAGTGCATGTGTATTAATATAGATATAGACTTGTGTGTGGAAATGGACAACAAAAATATTGAACTAGTCAAGGAAATAAAGTATCTAGGGGTAGTTATAGATTGTAAATTAAAATTTAATAAATTTATAGATTATATTTGTAAAAAAGTGGCAAAAAAGATCTCATTCTTCAGGAGAATCAGAAACAATATTTCGACAATTAGTGCTATAAAGGTATACAATATAATCATCAAACCTCATTTCGAATATTGTGCTGCGATAATTTTTATGGTATCTAAAGAAGATCTCAATAGGTTACAAAAGCAACAAAATAGGGCAATGCGAATAATACTTCGATGTAATAAAATAACACCAAGGCAACATATGCTGGATGCGCTAAAATGGTTAAGTGTAAGACAACGGGTGTGTTTGAGTGTGCTAGTTACTATATTTAAAATTAAGAATAATATGCTTCCAGGATATTTGTGTAGTTATATTAGATATGTCAATGAAGCACAGCCATATTCGTTAAGAAATAATGATATGTTTAGGTTAGGTAAATTCAAAAATACAAATACACAAAATATGATAATGTATAAGGGTTTGCAAATGTATAATGAAATGCCAATAGAGATAAGAAATGATACTGAATTAAGAAGATTTCAGAGGAAGATAATTGAATATATAAAAATAAATGTTCCTATTGTATAGAAGTTTAGGTTAGATTATAAGCTATGGTTATAAAGCATGTATTTATTGCTGTGAAATAAAGCACTACTACTATATAAATTTTTATATAAACGAAATTTAAACGGAGCCATTATGAAAACTGAACTGTTAGTATTTGTTTAATACGTTAAAATTATTAATCAAATACAAGGTGTGTGTGTGTGTTATTAAGGAAGTGTATATATAACATCTTAAGAGGAGTCAGAACCCAAATTGTAAATTTCATACATTTTTCAATGCCACTTTCTGGCAAACTATTTATAGCAGAAGAATAATGATTTATATCTTAAATTAAAGGTAATGAAGAGGTCTAGTAAATAACGTCGGAAAAAAAATTGCATTAGAATGGATACATATATTAGCTCGGAAACTTGTAAAAAATGGTAAGAATTGATGCTATTTAAATCAAATTCCTGTTCATTTCTTTAGATTGTGACTATTTGAGAAAGATAAAGCCTAGATCTAGCAAATAACGTCGAGTTTCTTCATTTTTAATGGCGTTTTTTTTTTAATTATTTTGTTCTAATAGTACTTGTTTTTTCTCTCGATATTTCACCGACGAGAAATTGCAATATTTCGTTGAAAGTTGTTGAAATACAAAACAAAACAGTATATTTAACAATTATGTGCAAAAAAAAAATTAGGAGAAAATTTTCAATTTATTAGAACTGCAACTATTCATTTTTCCTGTTAAATTGTCGAATGTTGGGTTTCTGTCTTTGACGCTAGATGTCTCTAATGTGACTTGTGGTCTAGGTCTAGGCTAATTTTAAATGATTTTCCTCACTTTTAGGCAGGGACCGAAAATAACTGTTATTATTTTTTTGTAAGCGAAAAAACTCTTTCATAAAGTTTTCTAGAAAGTAACGTAGTACAAAAGGGGTCTATGTACAGCACTTAGACTAGCTACCTATGTATGTTGAAATCAAAAAAGTTTCGATTTTAATATTTAAATCGAATCCTAACTATTATTGTAAGACATATTTTTTTATATTTCAATTTTAACTGTTAAAAAAAAATAATTATATTATTTTACAGCGATATAAAACTCTTTACCAGAGTTTTACATATTATTTCGTATATTATAAGAATTAAAAATGAGTTTTATTTTTGTCCTCAAAAAATAAGACTCATAATTCGTGTGTTATATTTTCCTCGTCCTATATTTTATTTTCTTCAGGAAATGAAACTGATAATTCGAGTTTTTTATTTTCATCAGGAAATAATACTTATTAATGGACGTTTTCTATTTTTGTTAGAGCTTGCAACTTTTATGACTTTTTCCAAAAAGTCTCTAGAATACGAGTTATTATTAACTTTTATTCCATAAGAACTACACAAAATTATAAGAAATAAGAGTTTTAAAATAATAAAAATTAAGACTCCCGAAATAACCATTATTTTTAATTTTTTTTTTTTAACAGTTATACAAAAAATAATATTTCCAGAGCTTTATTTCATAAAAGTCTTTTTAAAATTCTTTTGAGACTTTTGTTTTATAAAAATCATTTTAAAAGTCTTTCTAGATTTTTATTTAATAAAAATCATTTTAAAAATCTTTTGGGACTTTTATTTTATAAAAATCTTTTTAAGTCTTTCTTTGTTTGGTCACCAAACAAACTATTTTTGTCACCACCGCCACTGGAATCTAACTAGATATTGACTAGTTGTCAACAGATGGCGCGCATGGCTCTAGTCGGATATTTTGGATAAACGGATATCCACAGCTGTGCTTTCATGAGCTTTTGAGCTTTCGTGCTATAAAAACGCGAGCACGGAGCTGAAGACTAGTCAGTTTTACTCTGACCATCCAACATACAAGTCTAGGAAATTGTCCTAGACTTCACTTATTGAAACTGAGCATACTGAGCCAGCTTCAAATATCCTTCCTCCAAAAACCCACCAGGATATTGACCTGGACACTTCCCCAATCCATAACGTCCTGAACATTGATCAGGTCTCCCACACTCCCGTGAAGTTCCCACAAATATTGATTTGGGACTTTCACTAATAGTATAAGATAAAATATATTAAGTCATTCCTGTGTGGTAGTTGAGAAAAGTGATCTCGCTACCCACAACTTTTATTCCTTCATATTAAAAGTTTTTCTTCTCTAATTCCAGCTCTACCTAGAGATACCAGAGAAACGACTGAATTGTTTTATTATTTGAATTATATTAAGTTAATTCTTTTTTGTTAATATTAAGAGTTAAAATTGGAAAAATCATTTTATTTGCTTTTGAATAAAAAATATTGAACTTTGCTTTGTGTTATTCTTCCGGCACCTATTTCTTTTTTATGTATTTAACATTCCTAATGCTTATTATTTAAATATTTATTTATTTTACCGCCTGATTTAAAAAAAAAAGCCACTTCCGCTTTTTATGATAATATTTCAATCGATTTTATCCATGCGGGCATTCAGGGTATCATAAGTATTGGTCTTTTAGACTAATTCTAGCCTTTTTGCTTTTTTTTATTTAAATTAATTTTTTCTTATTTCTTTTTTTAATTAAAAGAAAAGCCATCTTGAAATTCAAACGCGTTACAGACAGACAGTCTGGACTTTTCTTAAGTTTATATGATAAAAACGAATTATGTTATGTATATGGATCAAATCGATTAAAATGTTATAACCAGCGGAAGAGGTTTGTTTTTTACATTAGACCGTAAATACATTATTTAAATAAAAAAACATAAAAAAATACTTTTAAAAAGATTTTTATAAAATAAAAGTTTCAAAAGACTCTTAAAAAGACTTTTATAAAATAAAAGTCTCGAAATACTCTCAAAAAGATTTTTTGTTAGCTAAAGGTCTGAAAAGACTTAAAACTTTTATTTCGTACAATAAAAATTTACTCTAACTTTTACTTTTAAAAATAAAAGTTAAAAGTATTTTTAAAAATTTATTTTTTAAATATAAAAGTTTCCAGTCGGACTTCACTTAAAAAACGACTTAATGGAGAGTTATTTTCAGGCTCTGATATTTGTTACAAGATAAAATTTGTCAATTTTTTTAAAAAAAATTTGTATACCACCCGTACGAAGAAATTGCCCGATTGGTCCTATTGTTGAAATTAAATTTACATTTTGTTTTAAAAATGTCGTTTACAGTGAAAAACCAAAGCTATGAATGGCAACACCAAGAAAGGGTTGCTGATTCCAATTTTTCTTTCCCTAAGAAACTTATTCGGACAGTTCTATTTCTTGAGGAAATAACTAAAACTCATTTTTAACTGTTAAAAGGTGAGAAAAATGAAAAACTCGAATTATTTGTTTTATTTTTTGAGAAAAAAAATAAAACTCATTTTTAAATGTTAAACCGAGAGAGAAATACAAAACTTAAGATAAGACTGTTATTTGCTAAGAAGAAAATAAAATTCTTTTTTTAACCATTTCAATAGAAGATAAAATATAAAATATTAATAACAAAGTGTTAAACCAGACTTTTAAAATATTTCTTATAATTCTTTCGGTCCCTGGTTTTAGGACAAAAACCTACGCATAGTAAAAATTTTATTGCCTACAGGCTCGCTGGTATCTAAATTGAAACCTTTGCTGAGTACTGAGTCCTCTTAATATACCTATGTATAAGAAGTGCATTATTATCGCATAAAGTTATTCGATATTTTCAATATTTATGGTTTTGATAGGAAACTTCAGATGAGAAGTAATATACCTACCTATGCAAATATTAAAAAATATTTAATTTTACACCAAAAATTTTCAACTGTGTAGGTATGCCATGCGACATCTAGTGGCCAGGCGAGTAATTGGGTATTTCTATCCTATCTAGGTAGCCTAAGGCACTTTCACATCAAACACATAAATCGAAAAAATGTAAACCGAAAAACTCAATTTATTCCACTTTAAAACATTTTTTTTTCCCAATGATTAATAAAATCAAGAGAAATAGGATAAACTAAGAATTTTACTGAGAAAATAGTTAGGTAAATGTACCTATTACCTGCCAACTAACACTTTTTTTTTAATCGATCCTTTGTATAATGGTGGAGTTTGCTTTGGTGAAACATGTTATATTTTAAATGAATAAGTATACTTCTCTTTTCTCTATTTCTGTGATTTTCTTTGTATATTTACTTTCTAAAACATTATTCTAATCAAATAGTATACAAAACATCACTTTCGTTAGTTTCCGGCCACGAAAATTCTATTTCCGGCCAAGAGCGTGTCTATTACCGGCCAGAAGGAAAAATCAAATATTTTTCAAAATGCAAAGAGAAGACTAAAATTAAAAGTATCAAAATATATTATTCAGGAAAAACAAGTTCATTTTCTTAAAGTAAAGCACGAAAAAATATAGGAATTCAGTTGATTAAAAGATATTTTCTTAAACAGGGAATAAATATATATATATATGTAAATATCCTTATTGCTATATTTTTTTTAAACAAAAATAAGGCAATCAGGTACATTTATTTTAGATAGTCTCGACGATAAAAAGTAGAATTGAAAGCTACTTCAACGTTGTTGAACTCCGTACATTTTAGGACATTTGCCGCAGCCAATGTTCTTCAACTCATTATTTTCTACGTCACTTATCAGTTCATCGTCACACTTTGCGCATTTTTGAATTGTCTTTGGCCGCTTTTTTAATTTTTTTAATTCTTGCTTTTCCCTTTTCATCAACCTCTCTTTTCTTCTCTTCTTAGTAGGTTTTCTTTCTTTGTATTTTCCTTCGTAACAATAATTTTTCTCCAATCTATGGAAGATATTGCACTTGGCATTTTCTGACCTTTCTTTCTCTTTTGTTTGGAAAAAATATGTTTGCTGGAAGGAATGGACATATGCTTATTCACATTCGGGGAACATTCTCTTGAATACAGCCTGTTTTGAAGAGAAGGAGTATTAGAACGCGATGCAATCCGACTAGTTGACAGTGTTGGTGACCCAAGCTTTGCACTAATTTTCGATGTTGACGCCTTAGGTCTTGCATGTTTTTTGGTGAAGATGTTAAAATCGGTGATACAGATTCCGATATAGGACCTGCAGACAAATTTGCCTCACATGTTTGGACCAGTAAAGCACTGGGAAGTTTACCCATCTGAAAACTGCTGTCCAGAACATTTTGCATTTCGAAGTCATACACTCCGGTGCCGAGGTCTTTTAAAGCGTCTAAAACGGTTCGATCAGATATCGGGTACTCGTCCACAGCGCTTGAAGGTACCACTTTGGCTTTTTCAATTTCTTTCAATAACATGTCTACATTTATATTCCTTAGCCGTAAATTTGGTCCAATATATTTGATGACTTTTGCAACAGCATCATAGCGATCTGAACCTTCTTCAGGTGGTACGTTCCCTCTTATTTCTTCGGCAATGAAATCTCGTCCACACTTTGTGTAATCAATGGCATCTGGGTTAAAGGGATATAATCCGCATTTTCTAAAGCCATTACGAATAGTTTCTGGAAATGTTACCATTCTTAACACAGTGGTTTCTGGTAGAGAACAGAATGTTAGTTTCGTTACATTTCAACACTTCCTGTAGACCTTTGCCAAGTTGACACAGTTTTTCTCTACACTGACTTTAACGGTCATAATACGCTAACATCGGCATAATGCATATAGCTGCATAATGTACGTTATGTTGGGTGGTAAGGCATATAAGATAGTTTCATTATCATGACAATATTAGCTAAACTCCAGTGTTAAATGGGACTTATGTCCGTCTATAAATAATATAATTGGTCTTTGAACCTTATTATCTTTCAGCCATTTAACTAACCAATTAGCAACGTACTCAAAAAATATGTTTCCGTTCATCCATCAACAATCGGACAGTCCTAGGTACCGATTGGACGGAATGCTGTTAATCACATCTTTGGGTGGGGAAAACTACGCAAGGTGTAATGACCTCTTCGTTTACGTTGAAGGTAAATAACACGGTAATAGTATCTTTTCATTACCTGGCTTGATGTCGCATATGTTGCGGTATCCTTTTAAAGCCAATACCCGTCCAGTTTTAGGACATAAGCTGAACCCAGTTTCACCCCTATTTAAAATTCTTCTGGAATCATTTAGTATGTTTCCAGCTTCGATTGATTTCAAATAATGTTTCAATTGTTCGAACCATGATCTAACTGACGCCTCTGTAATCACAGCCCTCCCCTTGGTGATGCATTCCGGTATACGCTGCACAATTTCAGGATGTCGTTTTACAAATGAATCGAACCATGTTCTGCCTGGTCGTCCATTCTTAAGTCTTCCGGCCATCGTCCTTTATTATCTTCTGTGCTGTGTCCAGTAGACCTTCTCTCTTAATGGGAAACCCACATTTGGTCAAGTTGATACACCATTTCACTATTTTTTTCTTCTTCTAAAGGAGTAAGGATAGTAGATGGGCCAGAAGTCGAAATCTCTTCAGGAAGTTTTCCACTTAGCTTATCCTGTAGTGTAGTTCTTCGTACCCCGAATTTTCTGCTACCTTCCCTTATTGACCTTCCCTCTATCCGAATGCTATCTAGAGCTGCTTTTAGACTATCTTCCATGTATGATCTCGATTTTGAAGACATCATGTTGAAAGAAAAACAAATCATCTAACAACTGCATTCCAACTACGAAATTTGTACTGTGGCCGTAAATAAATACTTCCAAGCAAAAGCTGACCACAACTTTAATTCATTTGTAAAATGACGACACAACTCCATAAAGCATTTATTTTATATTTTACTTTATAATTTAAATGACTGTAATGTAAACTACTACAATAGCCTTGAGTTTATTTAATTAAAAAAAACTTTTCGTTATCCTATCAAGATGATATGTTTGAAAGAAAGTGTCTCTCAAAGAACGTGTCGTTTCCAAGGGATTTTATTATAACGTTAATTTTATATATCAAGTAATTTCGTTTATTAATAAAATAACCTTCCGATTTTCTAAAAAAATATTCATTATAATTGTACTAATAAGTTATTTTCCTTCTTTAAATTATTGGCCGGTATATAATACAATGAAATCTAGACTCCGGCCATTTGTGGATGATTATTAAAAATTCAGCAGAAAACTGTTTCAAAAACCGGCCAGGATAATTTTTCTATTATTACGTAACTTTTCGTTACTTTCCGACCAATTTATTAACTTTACACGTATTTGATAATAATGGTAATAATGGTAATATATTTTGAAACCTTTTGTAGTACTTAGACAACAATCCAGTTATTTTAAGGAGACATTTCAAAGGATCATAATGTATAAGTTGATGGATTTATTTTGGTACTTTTGCTAGCGTGGCCGGGAACTAGTGATGACCGGTAATAGGTGCGTTTACCTATATTTATTTCAGATTTTTAAGAAAACACAACTTTTATGTTTTATCGGCCGAAAAACTTTTTCGGCGGAAAAATTCGTCCGATAAATCATAAAAATTTTGTTTTCATAAAAATTCTAAGATAAACATACTATTTTATTTATAAAATTATTAGTTTATCCTTGTCCTAATCTTGTTTTAAAGTTGAATAAATTGAGTTTTGCGGTTTACATTTTTTCGATTTTTGTGTTTGATGTGAAAGTGCCTTTACTTACCTTACATAAATTATGCACCTTTTTACTTACCGAAATTGAGACAAATAATAAAATTTTTATGATTATCATTATGACATACATACATATACCTACATATATAATTCATTTAACTGGACGACAATTAATGCATTAATTTAATATTCATCTTCAAAATTATGTCAATTAAAACAAAACCAATTTCCAGCAAAACACCAGAAATGCTGGCAATAATAAAACACCGAAAACAAAACTACGACGCAATAATATAAATATATGCGATGACTTGCGTTGCGTCTGCAAAGATACCCAAATTAGTGCGCTCAACAGAGCTAGAGCGGCGACTTTGGTGAGATGAGACATTTCACCCAAACGAACACACACACTCAACACAATTCAATTCTCCTCTCATACACAGCTCAGATCAGAATATTCATCGCTGATAGAAAAGAGAATGAGCAAAGAATGAGAAAAAGGGGAATCAAATCAAATATCGTTGGCATTGGCTTTGACAATGAAATGAAAATGAACGTCGTCGGTTCTCGGCTTCTCGGGCTGCCGCTGGCACAGTCGGATCGGATGAACATCGCATTTAAATCTGCTGTTTTTTGGTAAAAACCGTAATTTCCTTTCTTACACCCGAATCTACCGGCATCAACCAAAGCAGTGTTGGAAACTGCTGTACTAAAAAAAATTTAATTACAAAATCGAAAAAAAACATAATTTCCCAATAAATGCGCAGTTATTATTATCTCATGTTAAAATTTCTTTAAAATTTCCCACTCTCAAGGTGCCTTCCCTTACTGTGCCATGCCTTTTTACTTCTATATTCAATGCTGCGGCAGCAGCACACATCTATAAAATCTTGCCGGCATTGTTCATTTGTGTGTGCTTCTCAATAAGCAAAAGTTGAAAGTGAAATTGAAAATTTTACTCTTTTCCTTCGTTGTGTGTGCCTACGATGAACCGTGGCGAGTGAACAAATTTTTTTTTCCTGCTCAGACATTGCATCGCTAGAAAAGTCAGCCAGCATCAGAGTCACAATTTACTACATTCACACACATTTGTATGAACCGGCTTCAGGAATCGTGCGTGCGGCATAAAGCCAGAGTAAGATGGTTCTTCTACCAACAATTTTAGAGGGGAATAGCGAGGAGTACCATCCCCACTTAAGGGTGCACCTTTCGTTTTCATCCAATCAGTTTGGAATGGAATTTCAGGGACACACAAATACCACTTTACCCGGCTTCAATCTTATACACACTGTTAAAGCAACGTAAAAACATATATATTGCAACCAAATTTTTAAGGAACAAACGTTTGTACTTACACATCGACATCTCCCCTTTGCTATACTACTTCTATACACATTTTCTCTGAAAAAAAAAAGAAGTGGCCGTAGATTTTGAGTATCACTTTCCCCTTCATTTCGAAATTTTTTGATGAGGAATAGACCGCAACGGCAACAAAATTTTTGGTTTCGAGCTGAATTCGCATCAAATTTGAATCTAAGCCGCTGCCATGGCAATCGTGGAAAACATGACGCATTTAGTGCCTTGCCGAGCATTTAATTTTTGGTGAACGAACACAGAACGTAAAAGCAAAACGCATTGCTTAAGAACGTCTCGGGTCGAGATGTAATTCATAGAAAAGTACAACAATACTAATCCAGCGATAATTATACCAGGAACGGGAAGTAAGAGTGTTTTTTTTGTACGTAGTTTAGCTTGACTAGAAGAGACAAGAGACCTCCTATAGAGCTGCGTAGCCTACCTATACCTACTAATTAAGCATAAACAAGCTATATATATATATATTGCTTGCAGAAGTTTTTATTACAATGTGTATGTGCGCTGCGAGTTTTTGGCAGCAGATAAATTGTGTGCGTGCTTTCGTTTGATATTATCAATTTCATTGCGTTACGTTTTCATTTCATCAATGCGCTGACGGTGGAGAAAAGGAGGAAATTTCTCACACAAAGAAAACCAGTCTGACAAGAAAGAAGAATATTGTTTGCATGTGGGGCTGTGTGTGCAATGTTCCGACCGATGCGATTCTCATCATACTCTCCATCTACCTCGTCCTCATCATCTTTACCAAAACTTTATTCAACATTGTATGTCGCGTCGCGGACGTGTTCATGTAGTTAAGCGCACTACTAGGCAGGCAGTCCACCAGCAGCAGAAGCAGACCTATTTCTTCTTAACCCCTGAGAGCCAGGCCCGCCAGTGTTGAACGGTTTCGGTTTTATGTTTATATGGCCATAGCTAAACATCAACAACAAAGTGAAGTGAATTCAGTTTCGTTTTCGCTTTTCTATAGAACAGTTGAGTAAGGGAGATTGGCAACTGGAATCGGTTAAATTTTTTCTTAATACCTTTAAGTGTGCAGATTTCAAGTGTTTTTTCAACAAAAAAAAAAAAAAAACAAAACAGATTTTCCGGTAAATTTTTTTGGTCAATTTTATTATAGTAGCGAATTTGTGGCAATACTTTTTCTGCGCCATCATAATTAGTGCAGCGGATAAAAAAAAAACAGTGAAATTTGTGTGTGTAAATAATAAAACTGCTGCAGTCCAGCAACTATCATCCTTCTAGTGTTGCATTTCATTTGGGATTTTGGTCTTTTCTTTATTTTTTTCTTCATCTTTTTGGTTTTTTTGTTGTTAATTGTGGTGAAATTTTGAGATGTTGACAAAAAAACCCGTAATAAAAGTGTTGAGATTGAGAAGGTACTGTTGACCAGCCCAGAGAAGAGTTGCCAAAGTTACTCAGTTTTTGTGTTGTTTCTGTTTATTCTCCTTTTTTTTTTGGAAAGAGAAAAAAAATCATATACGAGTAATATAATACACGATTACCTCAAAAATAGCAAATTTTTATACTGTTAGAGTGTTATAACTGTTCTTTTTATTACGAATTTTCGTAAAATACTTGCATAGTAGACTTTTGTGATTTGAATTTTTATATCGCGGAGATGAGAATTATTATTAACAAAAACTGAACTTGAAGAGACCACCAGTATTAAAAAAAAGAAATGTTTTTGCTTTGTTAGTAAGTAACTAATGCCACGCAATGGCGAGATGTTTTTTTTTTGTTTGTTTTTGGAAAAATATTTCCAAAGTAAAATGAATTTAGAATGAAAGCAGAGGGATATTTATGAATTTATAAAGCGTATTTACTTATTTTGTGTTAATGAAATTGATTTTAATACTTCTCATTCTCAGGTAATTTATGAAAAGTGTGTATAGGCAAGAAAAGACTAAAGTGAAAAATACGTGTACAAATATGAGAATTAAATATTTTGGAAAATAAAACTGTGAATTTATAGCGTAGAAGTGATACGATACAGAATTGTGCTTTTTTTTATTGTTTTTTTCTTTATTACCTATAAACTGTTATTAAAACTACGAAAATAGCTACCTTAGCAGCTTATCATCCGTTGCTCCTTATGGCGCCGCGAAGGAATAACAGCACTCATTCCGGCATAGAAGTCCATAATTTGCTGGGGCTAGGAATTGATCCTGATCATAATTTTGAAACATCTTCAAATTCTTCAGGAGGACACACAACAACAACAACAACAACAGTTGCTATATCTAATGGTCATCACCACCATCAGCAGCACCAGCAACAACAACAACAACTACAGCAACAGCACATAATGTCTAACCATCAACATCATCATCATCATCATCACCATCAGATGAATGGTGAAAATTACACTCGATGTTGTGTTCCAACCGGTGAATGTTTCAAAGTAAACTCACCTGATTACGGCCTGATTAATTTAGATGATCTGACCGAATGTATACATGTAATATGCAACAATGAGAATTGCTCTGTTGGGCAATATATGCATCGGGAATGTTTTGAATCCTGGGAACAGGGTGTTTTAACATCTTTGAAATCTATAGGTCGTGCCCGATCATGGTCAGATCGTCAAAGAGCACAGAATTTATGGACGAAAAAAGGTTACGATTTGGTTTTTAAAGCTTGCGGTTGTAAATGTGGTCGAGGACATTTAAAAAAGGATCTAGATTGGGTGCCGCCAACAAACAATAACATTTTTGGACGTTCTGATGAAGAATCGACTAAGAAAAAAAAGAAACGTAATCGCAATAATCAAAAGCCTACGCTTGCAATTTCCACAACAAATCCGGGCTCTTATCATCCCAATAGTCAGGTGAATAACAATGTTATTATGACTGCTGCAGAATTACGCGGACGAACTGGTAGCCTATCATCAAGCAATGGATCAACGAGTCCTCCTGTATCAGCATCAAGTGAACACAGCATTTCACCTGTGCACAATATTAATTTGGCACCTGGAAAAAAATTGCAAATTAATCAGCAACAACAACAGCAACATGTAAATCATCATATTCATCAGCAGCAACAGCAACAACAACATCAGCAACATAAATCAAAAGTTGAGATCTATTCAGAACGTGTACGGTAAGTCGATTATAAAAATATTAAATAATAATTATTCTTGAGATAAGAAAAGAAGCCCCAGAAATTTAATTTTTATTTATTTTTTGTATCCATTTATATATGTGTGTATAGTTTCCTTCCTTTTGGTTCTCTGAAAGTCCATACAGGAAGATTTTTGTATAGGTCAAGGTAAACGACATAGGCGCGACCTTTGATCGTTCGTTTTATGTTACGCAGGCCTGATATAATAAGCACCAACAACAATCTCTTGGAAAAATAAATGAATTCCTGCCTACCATACCGACATACATATTTTTACCTACCCAGACCCACCGTCCTTCTTCCGTAAAATTCAGAACGGAGCTAGCTAGTCTTCTTTTTTTCTTGTATTTTATTTTTTAGTACAAAAATTTCCAATATTTGTTTGAAACGTCTCCGTTCTTTTCTCTCAGCTAGGCAGCCAGCCCAGCCCAGCCCAGCCAGCCGTTGTGTTTTCGTACGATAAGAAGTTTCTATTTCGTCGTCTCCACTTGATAAAAATCAATTATTTCTCTGGTGGTGATGGTGGTGCTGGGTGAGAACTGTGCGTGTACGCAACCATCCAGTACGAGCCTTTTTTGTGCGTGTCAGCTGCGTTGAGTTGATATCTTTAGATTTTTCCTATCCCAACAACGTTTAGGTTGGTGTAGGAACGAAAAATCGATTTTTGTTCCTTTATTTTGGGGATTTCCTTGAGAGTTTTCTCTTGTTTGGTGCGTGGGCGAATATTTTCGTCTCAATTAAACCAATTTCTTGAACTTGTTGTTTTTTTTACTTTGTAACTGTGCGTGTGCGTGTTTTTGAAGTGGAGATTTTTTTTCCTTCTTTTTCTGTCTTTTTGGGAGGGAGAGAGTTGAATTGACTTATTTTTCCGTTTGCTTTTTGTGCTAGAAGCTAGAACATGGAGAATTCTTATTTAAAAAAAATCTGTTATGTTAGAGAAAAATTAAATATGTTTGTGCATAACCTTAAAATGTGCCTTCTATGACTCATTAATTTGTGAAATTCAGCTTTAAATCTTACTCTCATGGTGAAATTAAGCTATGAATTGAGTTAGTTGGCTGGCAACGAGACGATAAAATTATATGAAATATTACAAATGACTTTGGTATGTACTCGTATACGTATTCGATAGCAAAAGATTACGTTCGAAAATGTTCAGGATCCGTTCTCATATGGGTAGCAATCGATATCTAGAATAGAATAGAATAGAAAAGCGTTTATTAAAGCATCTCAGCTTACGATACGTTACAAGGTTAGGTGCTACCTACATCGACTAAATAAAAGATAGTTGGAATTATCGATCGGATATAAAATTGCTTAGCAAACTAACAAAGGAGCAATGAATAGACTGACTCATTACGGCTGAAAGTAATATTAGTAGGATAATGAGGTCAAACAATAGAGAGGTTAATGTATGTAGAGCCTAACGATGTTGAATAATAACGTAAAATAGGAAAAGTAAAGGAAAGTGCAATAGGCACTGAGATAGAAACTATATGTTCATCGAGTATTATGAGCGTTACACTACTAACATAAAGATGCCTAGAAACTAACGTAAATTTACAAAACAGGGTGGGCAAACCCAACGAATCAAGTAGATATCAAAGTAAAACTAATGAAAATAAGACTTAATTACAACAAAAGATAAAACGCTAAACGTGATAAACGTGTTATGAACTAAAAATAGATAGATAATAGTTACAAAGTAGGTAGGTATAGCATAAGTGATTAATATGAGCTCGAACCAAAATGGTAGCTGTTAGCTAGAGTAGGATGGTAACGTTCTAGATTAGTAAGAGCTTAAACCGAAATGCCGACAATAAGACAAATGGGATCTATTTTTATTGCATGTATTTTAGAATCGATTTCAATACGGATTTGGGAATCAGAGCTTTGCGGAAAAATAACCGGACCAGTAATCGATTCAGTACCAATTCGAATCTTCCTTCGATAGCATGTGCGTTTCGATCAATCGAATAGAACATGAAACAAAACAGAATTAATCCCAAAGTTGTAAATTTGAAGTGAAAGTGGATTGAGGTAGTTTTGTTGCGATAAGTGAAAAATATAAATTAGAAGCAAAGAAGACATTAAAAGTCGTGGGGGTTTTATAAATTTTTAAATTATTTGAGTGAATGCGTATTGCACCAGAAAATTATGTATTTCTACACCGAAACATTAAAATATTTAAAAATTGACTCCATACCGATTTCAAATATATTCCGGGTCATTTATGATTTTTCAATGATTCAAGAATAAATTTCCGATTATAACATCAATTTTCTATTGGCTACTGTTAAAACCAATCAAAGAGCCGAAAATGAGGACATTGTCCATATAAAAAAAAAAAAAAATTCATTTTGACACGAAAAAGAATTGTTCCTTCGGCAGCTAAGAAAAGTTTTTTTTTTTTTGTATCTTAGAAGAATTTATTCCAGTCTTACTAGGCTGGTGACTGGCCAAATTAAACAAGATTGATAGTAGCCCAGCTATGAGATAATTAGAAGGAGGGTAGAGCTCAAAGTATCCGATTAATTTACTATTCAGATTATCCGAGACAATTAGCATCCGATTTCTTAAATTCGGGTATCCGGATAATCCGGATCCAGACTAAGCAAAAAAAAAAAAAAAAAGTCAACATTTCCTCCAGATTGCGTTGTTTCATTGGTAAAATATAAATTTCATGATATTTCCATTTTCTCATTGAAACAACACAATTTTGAAGCGTTTTTGCTTAGTATGGATCCGGATAATTCGGTTACGGATCCGGGTAACATGGCTCGGATAGTTCGGATCCGGATCTCAGGAATCGGATAGTTCGCAAATCCGGATATCCGGATATTAGCATATCCAGATCCAATTTTCAGCTCTAAAGGAGGGTAGGGAAACTAAAGAGGTGCTTGGATGAGATATGGTAGAATTTGAAAAATCATAATTAAAAACTATAGCGATTCTTCATGAGCCAGGTGGAGGGAGGGACAAGTTAAGGTGCCACCAAAGTACAAGTTACATTACAACCATACGGTGCTTGGTGACTATAGATGGAAAATCGATAGATGAGAGAAATGGTCTGATTGAAATATAGTGACAAGAAAACTGAATTAACAAGGAAATGAAAAGATCGAGAGAAAAGCGTCTACTTTCTCTTAAAATTTATTATTCCAACTGATGAAATCATTTTCTCCCAGTTAGGTATTTTATTCCCAGAAAATTCCAGGATGAATATTTATAAAAGAATTTTTGATTTGTCTTGGTTATAATATCATAAATTAGGTACCTACAACAGTATCCAAAAGTCCATCCGAGCTTACGACTACTTTACTGATTAGGTGTTTTTTTTTTCATTTTATAAATGAATATTCTTTTGTCTTTATTCCAACAGAACCTTAGTACCCCTAATTCTATTGGAATTTTGCAATATATAATGAATATAACATGCAAAAACTGAAAAAATATATCTGAAATTTGATGATAATACAGTTCAAGATAAGTACAAAAAAATATCCTTTGGTACCTACCTACCTATTTGATGGGAGATAATTTCTTGCGGAAAAGGTATCCTATTTAAAGATTTTTTGTTTCTTGTAAATAGTTAGACAAGTCAAGTAGGTACACGTATATTTCGTTACCAGCCTTAAATTATTCTAGATTAGAACAGAAAGCAATAATAAATACAGCGTTTAATAAGGTCGAAGATTTGTGCACCAAATTGAGTTTCCATGCTATACCACGCGTTATATCTAGAAAATTAATAATCATTTCGGTTATCGATATCATAAACTATATAAATACATTTTAGGTACCTAACTACATACCTATATCTATTTTTTATGGTAAAGATAAGCTCAATAGAACGAAAAAATTAAATTAAACTAAATTCCTTATTTTGAAATAAAAATTAACTTACTATAGTAACTCGCTTTACAACATCAGGAAAATAAAAAAAAAAAATTATGGACGTTACGGTTACGGAAATCTGAATAGTAAGAGTTATACAATGAAGAAAAGACTCTAAAAAAGTTTGTATCTGCTCATAATAACAGCGCCACTCCAAACGACACCAGTTAATTAATTCATGAACAGTTGAATTTTATCCAAGAGTGGTCAATAGATCTGACTCCTTGTGATCATCAAAAGAATTTTAATTGTTAGAAAAGGGCCCAAAATATTGACGTGACTCGGTAGTAGTAGTTAAGAACTTTTGTGCTAAAAAATTTTGTAACGATTTTGATAGATTTTATAAGGGAATCAAGAATATTTTTTAACTTGAAACAGAAAATTGATCGGCATAAATTTATATATTTTTTTTCAAAAGCTGACAAAGGAAATTCTCTGGCAATAATAAATAAATAGGGACGAATACCTATATGAGCAAAATGTATAAATTTATTGTGGACAGCGGGTGGGTGCAGTGTAAACAATAAAAAAAATCCAATAGTTAAATTTCATACAGATATTAAAAATTGCTGTACGATATTAAAAAAATTTAAATATAGGCCTACAACAAGATTCATACACATTTCTGTATAGTCTTATATAAAGCTACATAAAGGAAGATGAGGCCGGTTGTGTCCTACATATTTGCTCAGGGTTACATTTTGTATAAATATTTTATATGAACTTGTTTTGAATTTTACAGGATTTAATTCTGATTTTTCGATAAAAACTAGTAAAAACATTCCTGTCGACAGTATAGAAAAACTAGTTTCGTTTGACGTTAAAAATTTATTCCCATCTCACAAACAATCAACGATACGACTAAAGATGGTTTAGTTAAATCGGAGGAGTTAATATAATTTTTTAATGTGATTGATACCCAGTACTACCTACTATTACAATTTAATAAAATATTTTTTATTATGAATAATGGATTGGCAACGCAATCATCTTCTTCTCCCCTTGGAGCTAAGGTGTTTTTGAATGATTTCGAGCATAGAATATTTTAAATGATGAATTTCCCTATAAAGAAAAAAATAATTTTTGGTACGGATATGTGGATGATGTATGGGCCTTGGTGAAAGATTCAGGTGAAGTGCTAGAAATTTTTTTGAAAAGGATAAATTCATTGGAAGCTGTTAATATCATTTTTACTAATCGATAAAGAGTTGAGAGTTGAACAGGAAAATCAATTTACTGGATTTTGTATTTTTTAATATTTTGTTATATACCTCCCTTAGCTTTAATAACACTTTCAATTCTTTTGGGCATACTGCAAATATTGGCGTTAATCATAGTTTTTATGTTCTCACAGTTATTCCAAGCATTTTCAATATTCGTTTTAAGATCTGACACTGTCGGATTGGGAACACTGTAAACTTTTGTTTTCAGGTAAGCCCAGCAATTTTCGATCGGGCTTAGATCGATAGAATTGCCTGGCCAAGAAAGGACTTTAAGATTTTCGCTGGTCAAGTAGTGGCAAGGAGCTCTATCTTAGATAAATGTGTAGTACGATCGAACATAGTTCAAGGAGCTCATATGTGGCACAAAAACATCATCAGATAAGTCTTAATTTATATTGATCCTGATGAATCGTTCCTTCGGCGAAATATATCGGACCGCGACCCTTTCCGCTGATACAGCTCCAAATTATTACAGATGGTGGATGTTTTACAGTTTTTATATTGTGGTTTGTCTTCGTACCTTTCTCCTGGTTTTCTCCTCACAAATTGACTCGATTCTGTTACAGCGCCTTTAGGCGGCATTCATCGCTAAATATGACCTATGAAATAAAAAAATTTTTTGATTCAGAAAAGTTTCATAATATATTTGCAAAAATTTACTACAAAAAAAAAAACTAATTAACCTTCTTCCAATCATCAATTGTGAGGTTCCGATGAAGTCTTGCCCAAATCAATCGTCCTTTCTTCATTTGCTACGTGAGCTTAGGTTTTTTTGCTGGCCGTCTGCATTTTAAATGTGCTTCGTAAAATCTTCGGTGCAGTATCATTCCTGATATTTCCCCTTCCTGCTCATTTAATTGTGTTCTTAAAACACGTACAGATGCTCGACACTATAGCAAAGAAGCAGTATATGTATAATTTTCCTGTCCGCTCTTGCTGTTGTTTTCCTTACTACCGATGAAGCCCCCGAACGTGCAACTCTTGCCACTCTGTCAACAGTAGTCTTGCAATGTCTCGGTTGAAAATCTCTCAGTTTTCGACAAAACTAGGAAATTTTTCCTTTTTCCATGACTAATGTCTTTTACACGTCCCATTTTCAAAAAATTTTAATCAATAAATCAAGTGTGTTATCAAAATTAAATAATTCACAAACACTGCAACAATTTTGGTCTAATATTTCACCGAACACTTAAAAAATATATTCAGTTCTGATGTTCAGTTCTGATATTCAATGCAACCGGCTTAAAAAAACATACAAATCTAACAAAATTACTTCACTCACGGTTGGTTATACCCGAAATGCAAATCATAAATATAAGATCACTATGCCCATCTTCAGGTAGGTTTATGAATTTTCCTACTACATAGATTTGTTAAAAATGACCTGAGATTACGTTTCGCAAGCAAAAATTTTTAGTCATGAAGCATTTCAGGGAAACTAGATAGAATATTGAAGGAATTTCCAAAATATTGCACGTGCGTCTAAGCCTTCGTTGAACACCTACTGCAATGATAGTAAGCATTCAAGAAAATCCGAAACAGAGGCTTTAAAAGAAACTCTATCTAGATTAAAGTCAATTATACTGCCGAATACGACTTAATGGACTACTGAGGCCATATTTTGTCCTATGAAAATCTTCAAAAAGAATAGGGCGCAGTCTTATATCTGCTTACATGTCACATATAAATGGATAAGCTTTAAGATATCAGGAGAAATAATCCTGTATTCAATTATATCCTTCGCACATTTTCAATTCTGTTAGAATGTGTCACATATATAGTACGAATCCCATACAACCGTGCAATATTCCAATATAGGACTAACGAATACTGAAAATAATTCCTTAAGTGTGTATGAATCAGAGAACTCACTAGCACGACGCGACGCGACGTTTAACAAAACCAAGCCGAGAATTAGCTTGACTTACTACATAATCAATGTGGTTAGAAAAAGTAAATTTACTATCTAGAATAACACCAAGGTCCGAAACTATACTATACATTTAGGAATTATAATCCCATCGATAATGGTGTGATACTTTTTTAGTAGTCATAAAGTTTTTACATTTAGAAGAATTAATCGATAAATAATTAAGATGACACCAATTCGCAAATTTATCGACTTCTGATTTGAATTTGAATACAATTTCCATGAAAATATTTAAATCATCAGCAAAATCTAGAACAGAGGGAAATTCAAAGATGTTAAAGACATCATTCCCCTTGTTCTTGTTTATGTTTGTTTGCTAATTTAGCACTGTTAAGGAACGAACGAACAGACTGGAACTAGGAAAAAATTGAGATTAGAACACGTGCCAATAGTGCCAATTTGCTCGATCCATTTATAGCAGCGCTAATTTAGCAAGCACATAAATACAGCCATTGATAAATATAATAAAAAAAGAAGGAGCCCTAGATGACTACCCTGAGGCACATCGGAATATACCAAAATTTGTCGAGAGTACATTTCATTAATTTTGATAATTTGTATGCAATTGGTCAAGTAGGAATAGAACCATGAAAGTAGAGAAAAATGGAATCCAAATGCCTCAAATTTATATAAAAGCAAGCGAATATTAACCTTATCAAATTGCTTTTGCGAAATCGGTATATAGTGTTACAACCTGACCACCTTTTTCTAGGACATTTAAGCAAAAGTTGACATATATGAAAATAAATTGGTTGCAGTAGAGTGTCCTTTTACAAAACCATGTTGGTTTATAGAAATGTATTCTTTAACTAAAAAAAGAAATGTTATCAGAGATAATGTTTTCAAATAGTTTCAGAATTGCAGAGATTTTACAAATAGTCCGGTAATTACTAGGACATTTTTTAAGACCAGCTTTATGTATAGAATCACGGCATTGACTTATAGTGAATTCTATTCTGCTACTCGGTGTAAGCACTGCCACCGAATCTGTCATTTTCGTGTTGTTTTCTTCCCACAACACCAGTAGCAAAACCAAACGCGCAATCTTTTCTACCTCTGTTATTTTTGGTGCTGTCCCTGGTTGCAAATTTCTACTCCCAAATTTTTTCCGGTGTCGGGTGTTGACTGGGGTTTGAGGTTATGTTTTATTGTTTTGATTGAGCGGGATTTTCGTCTTATTTGTTGTGGAAAAATTAATTACATCGTTTTTGTTTTAGTTTATTGTAATTTGTGTTTGGGAAGAACAGTCTTACATTTGTTTTGATTTTTATTATTTTTGTGTGTGAAAAAAAAAAACATTAGAGCGTTTGTTTTGAATTTTTTATAATTTGTGTGTGGAAAAACATTATTAAATAATATGCCCAATAAAAAAGATTTATTATTGGCATTAATTATTTTAAATGAAGACTCGACGGATACTTCAGAGGAAGATAATGTGGAAACGTTTTTTTCACTAGTGCCAATTTTTCGTAACTGTACTGTTCTTCATAATGCGTCCGCATCGTAATATTATTTGGTTCTTTCTAACCATTCAATAACCCCACCGTCACCACCGAACACACGCCGGAATTGCCAATTTCACATTTGACAGCTCCGAACAGGAATGGTGTCAGAACAATTCTGGTGGGTGTGTGATTCCAAGTTTAGAAAAGAATTCACTATTAGAAATATCACTGGAATATTGTCTTTACCAGAAGAGTGGCTAATACACCTAGCTGGACAATGCTAAGCTTACATTTTCCGCGAACACATACATTGAGCCTAAGTCGACCCGTGAAGAAATATGAGTGGTAATATCAGAGTCAATTGGAAAGCCTAAGTCCTACAAATATACAGAATACTTTGATTCTGCAAAAAGCAGGGACCGAAAATAACTGGTATTTTGAAAATTTTAAACAAAAAAAGCTGGCATAAATCATGATCGTGGAATTTTTTGTGGAATATACCAAAAGATGTCTCGTGAAACCTGTTTTGATTCCTGTAAAGCTTTTGAAAACTTAACTGGAAAACTAAACTAAGCTGGAAAAGCTTATTAGTTTTTCTGGAAAAAAATAAAAAGCCAGCTTGACTTTTTATTTTTTCGTGCTGGAAGTAACAGGTTTTGAAGCCGAAAGTATAAAAAGCCAAGCTAGCTTCTTATTTTCAGGGACCGAATCAGTTATGAATTTTTACGAAAAAAGTAAAAAAAAAAATTTTTTTTGTATAAAAACTGTAAACTGTGGACTATTTTTTAATTTGGCTTATATGGTCTGATTCGAAAAAAAAACCGAACACCTATGAATGATGAAATCAACAAGAAAAACAACAATTGGTGGACTTTTTGTTTTATGTTCTTCATTAAAATTTGTACAGATACAGTATCGAACGTATCGGGCGCTTTTTTTTATACTGTCTCTTAAAAGTGTCTATGTTAGAGTTTTTTTGTTTTTTTTTTGTTTGTTTTTCTTAGTATTTAATTATTTAATTAATTAAAATATTAACGGGAAATTTTGTGCATCGACATTCTAGAACTTGTAATCTGCTCACCCCTCTTTTTTTTTTCCACATAAAATTCTTGTCCTGGATGCTAGTTCGCTTTTACGTAAGTTTCATCTTCCATAGTGCAGCAGTCGAATTTCGTTAGGAAATTTTCGTACAAAAATTGGCCGCTGAATTTTGCAACTTGGTGCTTTGTCGAGCGTTTTCTGAACACGGGAATTTCTTATGGTTTCTCTTCTTTTAATTCGATGGACCGAAGCCGATAATGCTCCAGCCTTATCAGAGATATTTCTCAACAATATGTTGAGATTTCGTTGTCTACCATTTCTTGGCAAATTTTTGGTCGACCGAACCTGATTTCCTTCCTGACCCAGACGTTCTCTGGACACTATAAGATTTTCGAAATTTACTGAGAACATTTTGGATGATTCGTGGTTTGAAAACTATTCTTATTTGTGACGGATTCAGAATTCTCAAGTATGTATCTACTATATTTATATAATACTTTTATACATTTGGACCTATTGCTTATTATCTTAAATTATATTTAAAAAATAGTTGCAAATTTCGGGAATTTCTGTAATTTTTAAGGTTTTAGTTATATTGTCAAGGCATGTCAAGTAAAAAAAATTACAGGTATTTGCAGTTTACGATATATACACAACCTAAATCAAAAGAAACATCTTCCACAAATTCACACATTTAATTTTTAATTTTTTATATATTTTAAAGTTTATTATAGTCTTTAATTTTTTATATATGGTCGAAATAGCTTATTTTCAGAAAATTCATTATAGAAGAGAACTGTATAACTTCATAAAGCTACTTGAAAAAAAAGCTAATTTGTATGGAAAGTTGTCTTTTAGAAGCACCAATTGTCCAACTGAAGAAGTCTGTGCATTTAGACGCAATTATGATATTTTAAATATGAAATTCAGAAAAAATGGGCTGCCCTCTCACAATATTGAGCAGCAAACAGTGGCCTGCTGGCAGCATGAAATTAACAACCTGGACGAAACAAAGATGGGTCGGGCGATTAAAGAATTGCAGGAATGTAGTGACCGAAGTAAGATGCGGAAAACAAAGGACTTGAGAGAGCAGGTACCCACTGATTCTACTTTTGTTGCCCACACACAGAGCTGGGCAATACTTAAGTAAAACAAGACTTAAGTACTACTTAAAGCACATTTTCGTTACTTAAGACTTATTACTCAATACTATTGAAATACCCTACTTAGTATACTTGAACATGAGTACTAGCGTCTATTTACTTGTACTTAAGACTTAGATTTGTACTTAAGTACTAAAATTTTTACTTAAGTTTTTCTGAGTCTATTAAGTACCTGCAAATATCTAACTCTTCATAGAAAAGCAAACACAATTTCTAGCACAACTCCTTTTTTGTTGAGTCTTATAAAGCACGCAAAGAACTGTCAAAGCATGTGCCGCACTCACGCGTCAAGGCAGAACCTTAGACAAACTAATAACATACAAATAAGACTGGGCAAGTAGAACAAAAACCAATAACGTCTCGCTCGAATATAAAATCGACGATGTCTCGACTTGATGATATCACCACTGACATGTATGTATGTATAATATGGACTGACTACATTCATAGAAATATACTGCAGAAAGTGGGCTCACTTCTATATTGCTGACTCTTTCGGTCTAAGCACTAACTGAGAGAGAACTGAAAACAACAAATGAATTAGTGGATTCGTCGAAATACATGATTTTAAATTAATCATTTAGGGTTATTACTGATAAAAACTGTTTTACCAAAGACAATACATTCATTAGATACGCAGAAGAAATTCTGAATGTTTTATTAAAATTACTTTCCGAGCTGCGTGCTCAGTTTTAAATTTCCCATCAATGATTTTTTTAATGTTGGCACCGACGTAAGAACTCTTTTTGACACAAGCAATTGTACCCACGTGAAATAGAAAAGTAGAGCAATCCATATTATATACGACAGTGGACATAACCAAAGGTAAGCAAGCAATGCCTGGCTCCAAATCAACGATGGCTCGACCTGATGTAGGGAAGGCCTCAATTCAATGGGTGCTTGGGCGAACCTCTAATAGTTTTTATGAGTGTGGCAATTAGAGGTGAAAGTTTTAATCTACCGGCAACGGCGAAAGCTATAAGTGGTAGCCACTGGTTACTATAGATATTATAGTTTTCAAAAGGTATTTATTTATTAAAATCTATTAACTGAACTCTATAAACTTCATTATATTACTGCCAACGTACAAAGATTCTACAAAAAGTACTTCAAAACGTACTCAGTATTTTTTATAGACTTAGTACTTAGTTACAAGTACTTTTCATACATGTTGAAGTACTTAGGACTTCGGTACTTGTACTTGTACTTAAGTACTTTTTCTTTGGTACTCGCCCAGCTCTGCCCACACGTGTCTGAGAGCAGGATGCAAAACTAAGCCTCTACAATTATAAAACTAATAACTAAATCCCCGACAAGATCAAGAAAATTTTGTAAGGTAATGGCCAGCAACACACTAATGCAAGCCGTGCAACAGATAAACTTGATGCATGCGCTATCTATTTTCGTGGAAGAAAAAAATATAATATTGTTCAAAGTGTCAATACAAAGCTATATCCTTGCTATTGCGTGTTACAAAAAGCTTCTTGGTGCCTCTGTGACCCATAGCAAAAATTAATGGAGAGAAAAGAGTTATCTGGTAGAACCCAGTTCTTTCATCTCCACGGTTCTGTAGCCCGATCCGAATAAGATTTGTTCATGAAACGAACGACATTATCAAAGATGAAATAGCTTTTATTGAAAATCAAAAAAAAACTTTGACGACAACGAAGGTAGCAACATCCAATGGCATCCTTTAAACATACACACATACACATACACACTTATCCCAACTACGGTAGATGCAAAAATTTGCAATGCTGCAACAGAAACTTCATCCACTATGTGATGCTATATATGTAAGGCAACATAAAATGAGTTTAAAGCAAGAATAGAGAGTGAAAAAAATTGTGTTAAAGAAACTAAGAAAATCATTCAAGAAGCCTAGAAAAAGAAGCGTACCAAAAGCCAGATTCGGGAATACAAATGATGGCAATACTTCTCGAAGGGGATTTTTTTTCTTTCCTATCCAAAGACAGCTTTGCGATTCATTCATCTCATAAATAAATTGAGAATTATATTAGAGATGATCTCAAGTGCACAAAAGATAGACGTTCATAAATTTTCTAAATTTTTATCGGAAACAGCACAGTTATACGTGAAATTATACGGGTGGTATCCGATGGCAACCACACTTCACAAAATACTTTTTCACGGCCTTATATAAGTATAGAACATGCCCTGAAGAGGCGGCTGAGGCTCGTAATAAGCATTTTCGACGATACTGTCAAGATTACGCAAGGAAATTTTCAAGGACATCATCATGTAATATGGACATAGTAAATAGATTATTACTGAGTTCAGAACCACTATTTTCATGTTCTCGTCCAAGCGTGTATAAAAAAAAAAAGTAAACCATTTTCTAAAGAAGCGTTTCAATTCCTGTTACCAACAACGGACGTGGTAGATTCAGAAGAACAGAAAGGCAAAGAAGATAAGGATTCTGGACGGAATATAGAGTATTTTAAATTGTTTGAATTTAATTAATAAAAACTTTGTGTCATTTTATTAATTTTTTTATTTTCAACCGACTTTTCCTTGCAATATTTATATCGATATTTCCCTCAAAAAAAATTATAAAAAGTAATTGTTATCAGTGAAAATATTCATTACTCACTGATAGAAGCAGAAAACTAATTTTGACCAGCTTTTTCATACAAATACCCCTATGTGCAGCGTTCCCTAATTTTATTTACCTGTGAGTGAGTAATGGGACGGGATAGGTGGTTGATTTTGTTTTTTCTGAATCAGTTCTTATGTCCTCACTCTAGCCGTTAAATAATAACCTATGCTAGTATGTAGGTATGTATTATAAAAATATCAATTGAAAATTTTTATTATATTTTTCGTAGGGTTGATAAAAATTACAATTAAAAAAAAAAAAAAAATCAAAAAAACCCGATTCTGTTGAATAAAGTCAGATTTTTTTTGATTTAAATCAGTTTTTTTTGGGGTTAAATGAAATAAGACGAAATTAATCAGATTGAATCACGTTTTATTTACTTAGATTTTTGATCAGACACACCAACATCGCAGCTTTTTATACCCTAGATGAAATCTATAGGGGTATACTAAGTTTGTCATTCCGTTTGTAACACCTCGAAATAATGATGGTAGAGCAAATTGAATTGGATACCCAGGCATAATATTGATTTTTGCATGTCCGTCCGTCTGTCCGTCCGTCCGTCCGTCTGTGCCCACGATAACTCGAGAACGCGTATACTTAAATAGCTGAAATTATGTACACGGACTTAAAAAAAAATTAAAACTAAGTTCGAAAATGAGACAAATCGGGCAACTCCTTCGTGGGGTTGCCATACAAAACTTTCGTTTTCCACTATATATTTGGACACTGCCTGAGAACGCATCAATATAGAGCGCTGAAATTTGGTACATGGTGTTTTCTTTGTATTTGCAAATAAAATTTCAAAAATGGGCTAAATCGGGCAACTCCTTCTTGGTGTTGCCATATAAAAATTTGGAATTTTAACGTATACTGTGAAAACGATCAGTCCAAGACATTTTTATTGTACTAAATGCTTCTTCAGAATACGAAATCCTATAAAATTGGTTATAATCATTTTTTCTGTCCGACAAACCGTTCTAGAAATATATGCGAAAAACCACTTCAAAAATCAAACTTGCATAGATCGGTGATCATACGAAATTTTATACGGGCATTCATCTAGTCTAGGGTATCATAAGAATTGGTCTTAGACCAATTCTAGCTTTTTTACTTGTTCTGTACCCAGTTTGGTTCTTAATTTATTATGCACTAAATTTAAAATGGAAAACACTCGCTCCACCCCTATGGAAGAAGGGATTGCGGTGAGTAGTTGTTTTATTATTTCTAACTCATCCTGAGCTATGCATTTCTTCATGTTGACTAATGCTAGCCACCAGTGTAGGGTATTAGTTTTTCTTATGACATCTTCATTCATTAGAATCCTGTGAAGGACTCAGTTCTTGCGTTTAAATGAATGACTTTATTTAGTAAATTTGTTCCAGTAGTTGTCCTGTAAAAATTTTAAGGCTTCTTCAGATTTTTTCCCTGATAATTGTTCTTGTGGCAGTTTTGGATTTATCATATATGCCAAAAAGTGAGCCGGTGACATAAATCACGCGCGAATGAAATTCAACTAAACTCAAGGTTTGTAACAGTCGCCAAATGTCTATAGAAAAAGTGCTAAATTTGCCGGTTTTACAGCCAGAATGTGTAGCGTCCGTACATATCTTTTAACATCCAGAGGAGTGAGTGTAGGCGCAGCAAGAACCATGCAATGCTTGAATGAAGGCTGAATGCTGATGGGTGGTGGGGGGGGGTGGTGGCCATGGCAGACCTGATCTACAGAACCCTAAATTTTCTCTTAGAAATTTACTGGAAAATTTTTCTTAGAATTTTTTATGCATTATTAGATACCGACAACCGGTGGGGTCGTACGGGTTCCTCTAACAAATTCCAGGTAGAAATTTTCTGGTAGAACCATGGTTATGCGACATCTTTATATTATTATATCACTTTTGGCTTTACCGTTTACAGTACATCGTAATAGATGGCGTATTTACACGCGGTAAGAAGCAAAGCAGATAAATTAGAGAAATGATTTTAATCATGTGATTTAAAAAAAAATCATTTGATTTTCGTCGTGATTTAATTAAATCAACTGATTTAAATCATAACAACTCTAATTTTTCGTAGAAATTCGATTGACGTGACCAAAAATTCATTTCTAAAGTTCTTTTAAGAGTATTCTTGTTTTCTACTCATCTTTTACGAATGCGGACGAAATAATATTGCTGAATTTCTGTGATTATCATGCAATTAAATCTTTGCTGGAACTCTGTCGAAGCGCACTCTTTAAGAGATCAATTTAAATAAGTTCATATACATTGGATATACCTTGTGCATGATTCTAAATGCCTATAGAGCTGCTCTTTGATCAAAGAAAGTCTTTGATTCATTAAAAAAAAATACTCAAGTGCACTCCCACGTCTTTTAAATTTTATTAAATATTTTTTAATTCGGTGAGAGTGTTCAAACAATTTCGACGTGCACTGCTAGATCTATATATAGAGTTTTTGTCTGCCATGGGGATTCTTGTGTATGCAACAGCAGTACTATATAGTAGTAGTCAGCTTATGCTTGTATTAAGTAGTTCTGTACATAGAGTCTGACTTGGCAGACATTATGCACTCCGCTTGCACCACTATATATGTATGTATAACAAAAGCTAAGCTTAGGTCTATGTGTATACTGTCCTGTGTGCTTTTTGATTGCATTTCATGAATGCAGTTCCCGAGTTTGCACATAATGCAGGCAGGATACCACGGTATATATATGGTCTTCGATTAAAAACGTTGATTCAGTTCAGACCCAGAGAGCCAGTCAAAGTTGCATTCAGAATATTGAAGTTGTATTTGTGGTAGGTATGTCTGGCCTTGCTTGGGCTGGTTGGAGTTTTGCCGTCTGCCTGCCTCTATGGACCGAACAGAGTCTGCTTGACACGAATTGCCAAGTAGTCGAGGAGGCTTCAACTTGAATGCAGCCAAGGCCATTTTTATGTTTTTCTCGTTTCGAATCCACATTTTCTCCTCTTTCGCTGATGACTGCGTTCGGGCTTCATAGTTGTTTTATGTTTGCGCTATTTCTGCACGTTTCTTCCTGTCATTCACACAAGGGCAAGGCAACAATATTCATAAAATAAAAAAAAAATAAAAAATTAAAAAAAAAAAAACTTGTCGTTCAAAAGATTCGTTCGTTCTGGCATGTCATTACTATGTATAGTGGCGTGGACGAACATCTTTCAACTTGCAATTATTATTATTTATTCCTCTCTGTGCGATTTTATGTATATACACACTAACACACATAAGTTTTTTAGGTTTTATTTTTAAAGCTACAAACTGGAAGACATATGGTCGATAATAAGTAAGGAAAATGTTGCTTGACTTCTTCCCTTGTCTCTTTGTAATTTCCAACTTCCCTTTTCCGCGAATATAAATGTAGGTATGTATGTGCATACATAATTGGTTTGTTCAAGGCTAAAGTCCATATAGTATGTAATATATATAAGGCAGCAGAGAAGGTTGATGTAGTGTGGGTGGTTTTAGTAATAATGAAAGGGCTCCAGAAATTCCTGTATGCTGCTATTAAATAAAATATAAACGTTAAACCACCTACACATTTCCTCTTTAGCCAAATTACTTTCTGCTGCAATCCTTAAAGGGAATATACATATGTATATGTAAAGCATAAAAGGTGTTTTATTGCGACGCCATGACTAACATGATCATCTTTTCTACTATAAATTGACGTGTCTTTTAAAGACTTTCAGCGGGAAGAGGGCGTAAATGGGTTAACTACGCCTACTATGCTCTAATTATAAGGTGTTTGGATCTTAATTTGCTTACATGACATATATTTATTTGTTACATCTAACTAAATCGTCTCGGTCTCATTTGATACATCTCAGATGCCCTGCGCTAAGCCTTTTAATATTGCGACCACTTTGTGCTATATGTAGATACTTAAGAAATGTCGCATGTTGTAAAATCTAAGTCTTAGTAGGTATAATAACTATCAGATATAAAATGAGCAGACTTGTCTTTTTTTTATTGCTTGTTATTAAAAAAAAAAAAATTCCCGCAGGAATCCATAATAGAGATTAAAAAAGTTACACTTGAAGCATTTGTAAAATTTGCCTGCACGTTTAGGAGTGTCCGATGGTCATAATGTCTAATCAGTTTTTGTTGAAGAAGCCATATTAATCCGTAATGATAAAAGCTTTAACTCTTGTGTCAATAGTTAACAGAAATGACTCGAACCCATGACATAGGGTACCTACATATGTAATGATAGTTGATGACAGGAATTCAGTGTTTCGAACATTTTAGGGTGAATTTCTTTGTATTTATATTAAGCATAAATTTTCATTCTTAAAACGGGCTTTTATTTTTTCCATTGGAGCTGCAAGGGTAGCAAAAGGACTGCAGTGATCATAAATCGCATTTGGAGGTTCCGACAACCGCAATCTTAGACTGGTCGGTCGGAACATTTGAAAAAAAAAACTTACATTCTTACAGATATGCAAGCTATACCTTCCCTTACAACGAGCTTTGATTTTTTGGCATAACTAAGATTTGCACGTACCGGAAAAGAGAAAATCGGTAATTTTGCTCTCAACAGCCTATTATGGATAAAAGTGTTAGTAGTGTCCTACAAAAGCCTGACATCATTTCCCTTTACAACAAATGTGTGGGGGGGGGGGCAGATAAGATGGTAGGACATTATACCACCAAGAGACGTACATTGAGCTTTATCATCTGTTTATAATAATTTGGATGTGGCTGCTCTTACAGCTTCATTATACAGGGTGTCCCAGACTAATATGACAATATTTTGCCAAATGATACCTCTCATCCAGACAAGTAAAAAATTGTATGGCAGGCGGGGGGGGGGGGGGCAAAATATGACCCTATAGAGTTACAGGGTGCTTAGTAAAATATGGTCTTTTTCATTACATATCTTGAAAAGTACATGGTCTATTTTAAGGCGGCATTGTATGCAGATCCTTAATGTCTTTCCTATGAATTTCAAAGCACCCCATACACCTCCCTACTTCAGAGTTATGACGTTTCAAATTAAAAAATTCGGTTTTTCAATGTTGATTTTTTATTCCCCACCCAACATACATTTTTGTTACAAAACTTCGAAAGCTCAGAGTCTCCTCTTTCATTTGACCTTTTACACTTATGAAATTTTAAATTTGAAGCATCATAATTCTGAAGTGGGGAGGAGTACGGGGGTGTTTTAACATTCATAGAAAAGACCTTAAGGTTCTCCATATAATGTCGTCTTTAAATAGACAATGTTGTACCCTGTACTTTTCAAGATATAGGATATGAAAAAAGAGTATATTTTACTGAGCACCCTGTAACTCGATAGGGTGGACCCCTAGGTAATGAAGATACAAAACTCCACTGTAAAGTACGCAGTCAGTAAGCTATTGAAGGTACGATTCACAAGATCGGTCTGAAATATGCTACGATCTTCGCGAGAAAACCATTGGCCACCGGGAAATATTACGTTGGGGAGGGGTCAAATCGAACTTATAGGGTGATTAAAAGATCTCCACAAATATGTAGCAAGAGATGCGAAATAAGACATTCAGCTCTACTGCGATATTTTATAGAATCTCAAATGAAGCTCCTACCTAACTCTAATACAATTAAAATTCTTGAAAGTTGGAGTTTTTCCGTTCCGATGAGATACCAAATAGGATAGGACCGCGATAATCTTGTTATTTTTTGTTGTATTTCCAGTCGATACGGCTTATGCCGTAACATTATCTTCCATGCTGTTTTGGCTTGATTGTTGAACACCAGATTGTGTGCCCTTATTGAATAATGTGGATCTCATAGATCCTCAAATATTCTGATTTGTTTAATTTTTGTCGTAAAATACGAAGTAGGACGATTATAAATTCTTTGTGGTAATCTGTTGAAGTTAACAATTATCAAAGAACACATATCATATTGTCTTAAAAAATATTTATTCTGCATTACATGACCTCAGTATATGCAGTATACCTACATACATATGTATGTACATAATTGGTACCATCCAAGTAGAAAAATATTGTTTCTTCTGAAAGCAAATCTTTCGGTGTTTTTTTTTTGTTTCTTTAGCAAGACTCGACATTTGCTTAAAATACAAAAAATAAAAGTTGAATTTTTCACATCCATGATATAGCCATAGCCACTTATGGCGATCGTACAAAAATATGCACAAATATTTGATATTTGGTACGTCCTCGAGACAACTTGGAAATGCAAAGTGTGAATCTATATAAAAAAAAAGCAAAAACAAAAAACAGCGAAGAAATTAATTTTTTCTCGAACAAGTCTTTTGAGTGTTTATCCATTCATCCATGCTATGGCTGGCACAGTAGCACGACTTTTTCCAAGAACACTCAAGATGTCAACTAACTACGAAAAAGTGAATACTTAGGATAAGCAAATAGCTGGGAATTTGTTGTTGTTCTTGATATTTTCGAACGACCTGTCATTTCTTAAGGACTATTCCTTTTATCTCATTACTTTTGATTTTCAGGATTTTAATTATCGAAATATGTAATACGACAAATAGTTTTCTCAAGGATTCTTCTTATACTCTGAAGTCTCTGAAGTAGTTTGACACTTTTTGAATATTTTTATTTTTTTTTTCATTTAGAGGAATATTTTCCCCCTCAACCTTGTTGTTACCCTAATGTCTTAAAGACTAGAAACTGGAAATGCAGGAAGTGGTCCTTCGGTACACAGGTGTGGTTTGAGCCCGCTGTTTTTTCCCCCAAATATAACCTTCAAATACTTTTGCAGCTGGGTTTTTGGATGAAATTGCAATTTATACGTTGCAATATGGAAGCACTATTTTGGATTTTATTTCTTTCCTTCCGGTTTTAATTTTTTTTTTTTATTTTTATTTATGTCTTTCTTTTTCGTATATTTGCATGCGATTTTTGCATGAAACATGTTTGGATAACTAGATATGTATAGCATGTAGGGTATGTACATATGGTTAAAGGGTTTTCCGTTATCATTAGCTGATATTGTTATCACGGCAGTTTAATCCTTTATAATTAGTCAAGTAGGTTGTGTACTCGGTATCTTACAATTTTATGCTCGTGAATGTCGTTCGAGTCACAATTATAATTTTACGAATTTGGACATGTTGTAAGTATATGTTTTGATAAGTAATCACAAGGGGTGCAATCGTGGATTGAAGTTATTTATCTTCTGCGATAAAAAATCCTTTGATATTCCTTTGATGCTCTTTGGATGCAAAAGCATGTATGTATTGTACAGTACCTTGCCATATTACTAGAAGACCCATGAGCACTTTCAGTTTTAAGTTATAATAACTTGAAATTTTTGCAATATTTCGCCATCTTTTTTAATTAAACACTTTCCCTGTCCCTTAGGAAATAAAATACAACACTAAACTTATTTAATAAGTAGTTATTAGACTAAAAAAAAAAAAATACTGACATATGACGAGGCATGCTGACGCCATTTCTTCTTTTATTAGGAAAATGGGCTGATCATGTTTTAAGCATTTATTAGCTTATATGAAAATTTTTTTGATTATATTTTTATGGTTTTTAGGTACGTAACAGTTATATCACACCATGACTCCACTTAACGTTATTCGAGTTTGCTAGGCAAACATGTTAGAATTAAAGTATTGCCAAGACAACAAAGAAAAAAAAACAAACAAAAATAATCCATAAAAGCAGTTGTAAAATATCAAATCAGAAGTAAAGCCAATGATTTGTTGACAATGTGTCTAATAATTTGGCAAGGTACTGTATAGTCGCGCAACCTTTAAAGCTCCTCTTCCTTTTTCATCAGCACTACTCAATCTTGGCTTTTTATTTACACATATTTATCACGACTTGGAAACATTTTATTAATTCCGCCTAACTAAAATTTATGATATTTCTCATTATTGGATATTAGTATAGGATTGAAGACGGAAAAATTTAGATTACAGAATTGTGTCATAAAGAGAATCCTATATCCACCAACTCTGTTGTAGTGTTCATGTAAGAATTAAGATGGGTAAGATTATCCGATATGAGGAGACTGTTGCCTTCCTTTGCTAACAAGCATGCTGAAACTCAAAAAATTGACAGCGCATTTCGTTATGATACTCATCATCGCAATGTTGGCTCTAGACTGGAAACCATAAGTAATACGTCATACAGGGAGTTTATATGGGTTGTGAATCGAGAGTCTTAGAGCCCTCTCAAAGGACGACAGGTCAGTATTTTCCTCCTTCTTTCTGATTTTAGTTACAGAAGGTTTGGCACACGCTTATCCATTCTTTATTGTTCGAGAATACTACATCACTTGAGTGTTTCGATATGATCAGAGTATGGCCCTCACGTAGCCAGCCGTCTCTTGTTGGTAGGTACATGCATTAGCTGTTAAAGTTCTTTTAGCTGTTAAAGTTCTTTTAGCTGTTAAAGTTCTTTATAATGAAACAAGGGTTTCATTTGTGAATATGTAGAAGATATGGAGAATGTGGTAAAGTTGATGATGAGCCAGGTAGAGGTCGTTGAAGAGGTGGTATGCCCCGAAAAAGGACGATAATATAATCTATGAGTTAGCCAGTAATACTAACGCCAGCTAGAGCTATCTGTCGCCAGCAATTATAATGCTTTTATATAGTTAATGGTGTGGTTATGAGATAAAAATCTTACAAGCGCCAGGCACGCCTGCTGGCGCAAGTGCTTTTTTTTGCGGTAGAGTCATTTATTTTCACAAGTGCCGGTTGTTTAGATGAAATAAAATTTAAGTACAAAAATTGATGTGGAAATGCTGGATTGGGGACTATAACTTCCTTTGCTTTGGAAGTTAAGAGTGATCACCGATCACATTCCGTCTATAATTGGTCAAGTTCCGTAAGTATTTCCTTAATTATGCTTTTGGATAACAGTAGCTTTTCAGATAGTGCCATAGGTCGGTACGTTGTTATAATTCCAAAGCTACTTGCGGTAACTAGGCATAACAGCCGAACTTTGAAAATACTAGCTCAAGCCAAATGGTGCTTTGCTGCTGGTGAGTTGCGTAACCACTACCAAAAACTAGCTCAAGCCAGCTCGCACTTACAGCCGATCGTACTACCTGGCGCCAGTATAATACTGGCGGCGTTCGTACCCGCAGATTTCTTCAGAAAAAATTAACTTATGTACAGTCTGGGGTTGGCCATTGAGAGGCAATTCAACATAGATTCGAAGAATTTGCAATCAAAAATAAGAGCACAAACCCTAAATCGTTGCACGTCGAAAAAACGCTGAGTTGGGTAAAGGAGACTTTGAGTCGTGATTGGATCAACATTATATTTTTCGACGAATCATCTTTTGTTGTCTTCTTTCTATGTATGTATATCTAATTATCTACTGCAAGAAAGCTTGAACAAAAAATGATAAAACATTATTGCAACATAGATATACGATTAAACATCTAGCAAAGGTGTATACAGGGTGTTTCCCCTTAGGAGGTCCATAGAGCGGGAGGTGATAGTACTCACCTAGACGAACCAAAAACTGTATGGCAGGGGGGGGGGGGCAATATCAACCGTTTAGGAGTTACAGGGTAATTCATAAAAAAAGCTAGGTTTTCACAAAACACCCTGTATATTAAAAACTACAGGGCGTATGGTCACAGTTAAGGGCTCACTGTATGCAGAACTTCATGGCCTTTCCAACGACAGATCAATTAGTCCCATACCCCTCTCCCCTCAGAAGTTATGAAGGTCTAAACTAAAAATTTCGGATTTTCTTTCCTTTTTTTTACTTTGACCTCTATTATTTTTGCAAAATGGTCATTAACATAACTTTTTTTTATAAAAACTGTAAACTGCAGACTCTCCTCTTTAAGTTGATCTATTACACCCAATGTGCTACCTGAAGCCCTTTAAGAGTTATTAACTCTAAACCTATTCTCAAACCTATTTTTAAACCTATTCTCAACGATAATTTGTTCCCTTAGCACGTAATTTTAAAAAATATCGTCTTTTTTCGGTGTGACCTGAATAGCTTATGAGTTAATAACTGTTTAACGGCTACAGTTAACACATAGGATGTAATAGGTCAACTTAAAGAGGAGAGTTTTTATAAAAAAAGTTATGTTAATGACCATTTTGCAAAAATAATAGAGGTCATAGTAAAAAAAAGAAAGAAAATCCAAAATTTTTAGTTTAGACCTTCATAACTTCTGAGGGGAGAGGGTACGGGGCTGGTTGAGCTGTCGTTGGAAAGGCCATGAAGTTCTGCATACAGTGAGCCCTTAACTGTGACCATACGCCTTGTAGTTTTTAATATACAGGGTGTTTTGTGAAAACCTAGCTTTTTTTATGAATCACCCTGTAACTCCTAAACGGTTGATATTCCCCCCCCCCCCCCCCCCCCCCCCCCCCCAGCCATACAATTTTTGGTTCGTCTAGGTGAGTACTATCACCTCCCGCTCTATGGACCTCCTAAGGGGAAACACCCTGTATAACAAAGATGATTCGAAGATTCTATAAGAACATAATGATCTGAAACGTCGAACTCGCCTCTGCACGTGTTGGAAAACAGAAAACGGAATCATAACTGTGGATTGGCCTTCACAGTGTCCAAATGCACATAAATCCCATTGAAAATGTGATCTCCATTGAAAAGCAAACCAAAACTGGAAAAATATTTTATACACAGCAACTTAATCGGATTTTAAAGCAGATTTGGAGAGCTGTGAATATAAATTATGCTCAAAAATTTAGCTAAAGCTGTCCCAGAAGATGTCAGGAAATCATGCTAAAACATAATAACGGTTGCTTGACTCCAGAGCTGTAAAATAATGCATTACATTTGGTACTACATTATTTTGTACTGGTAGGTACTTCAAAGTAAATTACTGAAGTAAACAAGTTTTTTATACTTCAAATTTTGAAGTACGACAGTATTTTCACTCGGTATACTTCATTATTCCATTGCAAAATACTCGTAATGCAATGCTTGGTAATGCCTCTGAAGTACCTGAAGTACATTGAAGTACACCGAAATACATTGAAGTACGTGCAGTGCATTGAAGTATTTCGTATTTCGTTAAATTTGACAAATCTTAGAAAAAATGCGAAAAAATTAAAATTGTATTTAAATACAATTTTTAGTGTATCTTCAAATACTTTCTTCAAATATTTTCGACTTATATTGCAAATTATAGGTCATAAAAATAGTAATTTAACTAAAATTGAGAAATTGGTAGTAAACAATTTATTTTCGATGTTTTCAACAATGAATTTTCTGAGTGTACGAGGTGTGTACAAAAAGTAAGGTGACTTTTCAAATTTCGCGGCCTACGTACACCCGACTTTCGATTTTTTTTTTTTGTACATTCGTCCGAACATATGTTTACAGTTTTCACTTTATATCATTCTTTGTTTGTTTGTAAGAGGTATAAAGGTTAGAAGTGTTTGGTGTGCTCCGCGATTTACTGCTGTCGAAAAAAAAATGGACCAAAGAATTTGCATCAAATTTTGTGTAAAAATTGAAATTATGTGATTCAAAGAATGTGAAATGTTGACAGTGGCAAACGGTGAGGTTATTCTGAGTAAAACCAAAAGTTTGTAAGTGGTACAAGCTCTTCCAAGAAGGCCGAAAAGATGGCAATGACGAACCTCGGTCTGGACGTCCCGGCATGTCAACAACTGATGAAAACGTTGAAGAAGTGAAGAAAATTGTTTTGGGAAATAATCGAATCACTATTAGAGAAGTTGCTAATGACGTCGGCATTTCAGTTGGCTCATGCTATCAAATTTCGTCGAATGTTTTGGGCATGAGACGTGTGTCAGCGAAGTTTACTCCGAAATTACTTACTTTTGACCAGAAGAACTGTCGCATGAGCATCTCTCAGGAGTTGTTGAATGACGTCATTGATGATCCTGATTTGCTCAAAAGCGTCATAACTGGTAACGAAGCCCTCTGCGACTTTTTCCTCTTCCCAAAACTGAAGAGCACATGAAAGGACGGAGATTTGCAATGATTGAGGAGATAGAACTGTATCGCTGGAATAGCTCAAGGCTGTACGTAAAACTGCTTCGACGATTGGAAAAATCATTGGCACAAGTGTATTACATCTGAGGGGAATTACTTTGAAGGGGACAACATTAATATTGATGAATAAATAAAAAGTTTTTGATAAAAATATAAAGTCACTTTACTTTTTTAATACGCCTCGTATGTATGTATTCTTGGATTTCGCCCATTTACGAATGCAATCTCAAGTTTTGGGTGCAAGGAGTATTCTCACCAAATTTGAAGTCTCTACCACGATCCGTTCTCCCATAATATGAAAATTAAAAAAAATTGATATAACTTTTGTCCTGATCACATTTTGTCTTCGGAACTTATATGTTTTACGGCGTTTCTATCTGCTCTATTGAAGTGCAATACTAGAGAATGTCAACGGAAGTTCCATTTAATAAGGTAGAAACATTTTCAAATAATAATCGTAGATGAAAGAAAATATACTGAGAATTGCAAAAATATTTTAGAATCTTAAATGAATATTTAGATAAAATTTTGGTTTTTTCCCATCTTTTCTGAGGTTTGTCAAATTAAACGAAATACGAAATACTTCAATATACTGCACACCTACTTCAATATGTATACTTCGGTGTACTTCAAAATACTTGAATGTACTTCAGATATATTTGAGAGGCATTACCAAGTATTGCATTTCGAGTATTTTGTAATGGAATGATGAAGTATACTGAGTGAAAATACTGCCGTACTGTAAAATTTGAAGTAGGTACTTAATTATAAGTGAAGTATCGTATTTAAGTGTTACTTCATATAAAATTCAGTACTTCAGAAGGAATGCATTACCAAAGTAATGCATTATTTTACAGGTCTGCTTGACACTATATCGGTGGCTTGTCAGAATTGTGTAACTACTTTTTGCATAGGTCTGACCGGTTTATCTATAATTAAAATATATAGATCCTATATACTGTTTTATGCAACTACATGAGGGGTCTGTGTTGTAAATATAATAAGGAGGGTAAAAGCTGAAATATCCTTGTGATACCATTTTTTGCATTTTTGTAGATATCTCCTCCTTCTGACATTAAGCCATCGATATTGAGATTCGAAGAATGGACGTTATGACAAAAACAAAAACAAAACTCCTCGAGTTAAAAAAAAACGCACGTTGACAGTTTATATTGCAAAATAATTATTGACAAAAATATTGTCTAGACCAGACTAGTTTTCTTCGACAGATGCACCAATCGTTAGTTGATTGATAAAGACTTAGTATAGCAATGAACTCAATTACACTGTAACAGAATTAGCGACTAGCGACACTACATATACAAATTTATTCATATGATTGAGAATTGCTATTAACGTCAAACCATCTTATCAAAATACTTCCGAACGTAAAACGAATTTCAGTTTTTATTCCAATATTCATTCTCAATTCATGACAGGGCCGCCGCATGTGAAATGCTTGATGTATGTGTGTATTTGTTTGCTGTGTGTACACATCACCTGAATTCTAAATCTCCTAAATTCGGTTGCGTTCTTAAGCTGCTTCTTGAATTTTTGCAGATAACACTAAAAAATAAAATTTGAATTTATTCATGTATGCAGATGCAAGAAAATACGAATGAAATTGTTTGCTTATTGGAAAGTTTTGTATTCAATTGATTTCAATTTTTTTCGATAAGTTTACGGTAGTTCGTGTCAGCACTCTGAAAGCAGTTTTCATTTAGCTAGCGAAATACGGCAAGATTTTGGTGAATGAACTATATATGTATACATACATAAATATGCAAAAACGGTACATACATATATCATCTGCGCTGCTGGTATAAATTAATTCAAGGTGGAGCTATCATTTTTACAATTTTTTCACCGTCAATAGTGTCTTAACATTATCTTAATCATCTCTCGGACTATTCAGTTCTCTTGTCTATTGCATCATCATAACGCTTAATGATGGCCTAATGCAGTTCACTATGGGTCGCACTTTTGAGTTACCGCTATAGCATAGAACCGCAACACAGCTTTTACACAGTCTTTTACTTGTTTGTTTTGTTTTAAAGAACATCCTAAAGGTGCCGGTTCTATAGTTATCGTTCCTTTGGGAAAAACTTGGTATCCTTAGACTGTGCAATCTTGTTTTACAAGGAGCAACCCTTGCTACTGCTCCCGGTTGTGGAAGAAATGTTGCAATTTGCATTAGCAAACTGCTGTTTGTGTGGTTTTAAGTTTACTTTCATTAAGCGAAGTTTATTTATGCGGCAAACTGGCGGGGAAAAGGCAAACATAACAAAATATACACTGTCCCGGCGGGATTGTTGCACGAGGGACGTAAGAAGAGCGTAGAAGAGAAGTGTATGAAAATATACTTTAGGGAGTAAAAAGTTTTAATTGAAAAATTTAAACTTTGTTTTATTGAACAATTTAACAAGATTTAAAAGGCTCCTCCATCCATTTTATGGTCTTGTAACTGTATTCTTTCCTTTTTAGCTAGGGATCCTGGTACGAGTTTTAGTTGTTTTTTTGTTTTTCATGCCTGTTGCTTGGGATGCATGCTAAGAAGGTTTTGTTGAGTGCAAAAGGGCTGAATTTATTAAGTTCATGCGATGCGTTGTGAATTATGAACTAAAACTTATGAACATTATTTAAACAAGGTTTAATTTTTGATTAAAGTTTGCATGTAGTACCTACCTATCTATATATTTGTAATTGGAAGTGCTTTGTGCAGAGTTTAGGGCTTCTATGTGTAGGTATCCGGATTTTGGAAATATACTTAATGAAAATTAAAAATGTCTTCAAGAGTGACGCTGCTTAAAATCTTAAGAGGTTTATATTAATATTTTTGAGGGAACTCTATGATATTGAAATGACGATGACAATACAATTAGTATTAGCGCGGCAGACATAAAAGGGGCTTTCGCTACAAAAGGGCAAGGAAAGTTCTAATTTGATAGATTTGTACTGTTTGGTGTTTTCCGAGTTTGCGATCGCGCGCCGCTCTCACCGCCATATTGGAAAACTGATTCCGATAACCAGTTTTTCGAGAATATTTTCTACTCAGCGCCACCTAGGTTAAAATAGATCTTACTAAAAATTATAGAGCATGATATTTCCTGCAACTTTTGTAGGAAACATTTTTCAATCAGAAGAATAGTTCACGAGTTAAGTGGAGTCAAGTTCAACGAATTTGTACAATTCGCAAAATCGCTAAATTTTTTCTCGAAATTTCAGTAAATACCGGGAAATGCAGAAAAATTTAATTTACTCTAAGTCACGGATCTTGCGAAATTTTAATAGCGCAGGGAGTCTGCTGAAGTAATGGCGTTTTCTTTGCAAACACCGTAAAGAGATATAAAAGCTTTCCCACGCAACAGCAATGACATCGGGATTTAAGCTTCGCTCTATGAAAGCTTGTATAGTTCGTTCTTTTTAAGCGTTTTTATAAATTTAATTTTTCCTGCTTAGGAAACAGTAGAAGTAATTAGTGTTACAACCGTTGAACGCATGCAGGAATAATATGTTGTCCGCCGCTATTTCTCCATACTGTAGACTTCGAGGAGAGTAAATATTTTCACAAATTTTTCTTCTGCTTGGTAAAAGCTGAGACAACTTACAACTAGATAAGAAAATCTTCATATAAACCCGAATCACCTTTTGAAAGCTCTTAAACTTTTTATTCAACCAAAGAAAGCTATCATTGCGAAGAATTTATGTGGCATAATACAGCAAGAGAGAGAGAGAGAAGGTGTAGAGCTTTCTATTAGGGGGCCATTAGCTCGTTTTAGTTGGACCGCGTTTTTGTGAGGTTTTGCACATCTAGATGTAAGTTGTCTCAGGTAAAAGTTTGGTTGAGATCTACCCAGTACTGTTAGCACGATGAGAAGATCTATATCTTCTCATACGATTGCAGTGATCTTTTGTGTACCTTCGTCTAGAACTCCCATTAACTGGAAAGAACACATTGTTTGTACTGTTCGCTTCATTTATAAATTTTCTATGAAAATGTATGAGGCGTTCTTTTGTGTATCTTTTGTTTTGCCCCGTTCTGCGGACACAAAAGAACAAAGCTTATGAATACGGAATCAAACGATGCGGATATACATACTGATTGCCGTATTAACGATCAATATGCCGCTAGACCCTAGGGAATCAATCGAAACGTAAGAAAAGAAAGACATTAGTAAATAACGAATTGTGGATTAGGAAGGTACTGGGGATAACATACGAAAAAAAAAAACTCACTCTACCTACGGGTGGTGCGGAAATGAGTAAAAAACGGTAGTAGGTATATAGTAATTGGTATTTGCTGAAATAGATGGCGCTAGGTAGAAGATATTCTCGAAAAACTGGTTTTCGTAACCAGTTTTCCATATGGCACACGAGTGGCGGTCACTCAAGGTCGCATACTCTGAGTATTAATGGGGAAATCAGACTGTACAAATCTACCACATTACACATTAGAACTCTCCTTGACCTTTTGTAAATGAGAGCTTGGAGTGGGCAGGGTTACGGGAGTGGTTTGACATTCATAGGAAATATCCCAAGGTTCTTAAAAAAGACCGTATACTCTGTACTTCTCAAGATATAGGGTGTTTGTATGGAATATGAAAATATTTAACGAATATTTTTCTTTGCTTTCACCTACCACGTTCCACCTCTCCGGGGCTAGAAATTTCTCGAGGTATGATCATAAAATCACAAAATATCTAACCCCTAGTGGGTACGCTAGCCAGAGTCTCCCCTCTTTAATTTTAATGCCTCATACACCCCATTTTGGACAACCCCTTATTGGGGGTGGTACAAGTCTGAACCCCCGAACCGCCAACCCCGCAGTTTTTTTTAAAGCTTCATTTGGCATTTGAATCAGACAAATCGGGAGCTCCGTTCTCGAGATATGATTTTTTGAAAATGACGTTTAATTGTACAATCACGAAATTCGAATCCCTCTACCGGGGGGGGGGGGGGGGGGGGTAAAATGAGCTTTTTTCAATACAAACTCTGAAAGTTTCATCCAAATCGGACGTCCATAGTGCTCGCTGTTTCCAATTCGGCGGACGTGTTAAGAATAATTGTCTTCTGTTCAAAGATATTTTCTTATTCTAGTTTTTGTTAAATGCCTAATTAAATTATTTTTATTATTATTATTAGCTTTCATTTATGTGATCCTGACCTCCCGAATACTTGAGTCTGACGAATTCTGAAAGTCAAAGTTATCAAATTACTAACTCACTACCCAATAAAATTTCTAATAATCGTTACCTGATAGCTGGTCATTGTTGTGGTTATTGTCGATAAAACCCTACTTCATGGAATGATCTTGAAGCTATATATTCATGCAAAGCAACAAAGGCTCAGACAGCTATTGTCATCATCAGTTCATTTATCTCCACGACACAAGCACATAATTTTCCGTTAGGAAGGTATATGTACTCATATTGAATTTATTTTCTCATTATAACCTGCGAAGATTAAATATTGCCTTGAACTGTCCCTGTGTATGCTATAATCCTATTCTGTCATATTGGAATAAATTGACGTTCTGAAGTCACCTATTAAAACTGGTCTATTGTATTTATTGAAGTAGAATCAACTTTTCATTGTTTATTGAAATTATTATCCTGTTAAAATTCATTTTATTGTTGACACGAAATATTGGTGCTCATGCTTTTTTTTTACATTTATTCCTGCTGTATACAAGTAATTTTTCACTTGCCAAGAAACATTTTCTAAATTCCTTATCTTTACATAAAAAGACAATCATCCTCCATCCATACCTATACATAGATATTGTCGGCAAATTACATACTTCTCTCAACTCAGTTCGAAATTGAAGAAGACTTTTCACGACACAATATCACCTCAGTTTACATCGCCTGCACGCATATGGTGTAAGTTGCACCTGACGAGTTTGCACGTATGACACAAGAATTGAATTACCCACCTGTCGTTGTCAATTTATCGCAGATATCGCCTTTAAGTCTTGTTCTTTTACCTTGTTTTCATTTTGTAAATTTTTCATTCCATACTTGGCTTTTTTTTTTGTCGTTGCCTTGCCCAGCCAGGCAAGCAGGCAGGCAGTCAGTCGATTACTACTTCTTGTGTATTAAACTTTTTCATTTATTTAATTTATTTATTTTGTGTTATATTTTCTTCTTTTTTTTTCTTTTTGAAGTCAAATTTTCTGAACGTTTTCCATATGTGAAGAATGGGCAGTCATACAAATGAGTTTAACTGTCATCTTCTTGTGAAATCTTTTCAAGTAAATGTCTTGACCTTGAAGGCGACTTAAGCTGACTGATTTTGTTGAGCCGAGTCAATATTGTTGCTTTTGGGTGATCGGTTCTCTTCTCTTCTTAATTAATATACCAAAATGGCAAATGGCTCAATTCGGGGAGACACAAAGATTCGTATTGTCCGAGAATTTAATTTTTTGTTTTTCTTTTAATGGTAAATTTTTATGGATTTTTAATTTTTATTTACGGTTGCGACCAATGAAAAATATTTGGAATTTATTTGGCATATGATATGACTTTGATTTTTTATGGCTTTTATGCCAAAAAGATTGCTTTGAATACGATAAATACAAAAATGGAAGAGATATTGGGGAGACGATAATCTTATAGATAGAAGATATTTTTGTTTGTAGATATAACACTTGTATTTCTAGAATTTGGTAATATTGAACTATTTATAGAAACAACGGAAATGAAAATGATTGTGTAAGACTTAAATAGGTAAATGTTGAGACATGGCAGTTCTGATTTTTTTGTTTTTTTTATATAAATTTTTCCTAAATGCGTAATTTCATAGGTGCTTGCACTATATTGTCTATTCATCCGATTATTAAAGGAATACTTAATTTGAAAATTAAATGTTTTGTTAAAAGAATAATTCCATTTGGTTTTTTTGATTTTTCAATGTTTGCTATTTGACTGGTGAAATAAAAATAAATGATTTTCGTTCAATTTAATTATTTCAAAGGTGATATGGAAATAATGACAGGCAATAAAATAACGTAAGAAAATTAATTCGTTCTCATATGTACTACATATAAGTAAAAGTATGTGCTATGTGCTTTGTCAAAAATTAGTCACAGACTCTGAATTGTAAGGCTGGATTCATACGTAGGGACGTTTTAATCATCCTTTAATCTTGATTCAATCAGAACTCGACATAAATTTCATTGCATATCCCTTTTTGAATTCATCCCGGTAAAGCAAAATGATTTAATCATCAGCTCTGATAAATCATTAAAGCATGATTAAAACGCCCGGTGTGAATGCAGCCTTACATGTAGATGCAAAATTCAGGACGATAATGTGTTTTTTTTTTTTTTGCAAAATTTTGTTCAGAGAACAAAAAGAGTTAGAATATTCATAAGATCTCGGCACTTCCGATTACGGATAGAACATCCATTAAAAGGACCACCGAGTATAGGTTAGATGCGGTTAGGTATTAACTTATTTTCAGCTAGGCTTCTAAAATTTGTTTTTGTATCTAGAGTATATGATGAAATTACTGAATTAGTCAGATTACATCGCGCGATAGTACCTCTTGCTCCTCAACTGCCTGCCGAAGAGATATGATGAAAGGGACAGTGTTGGTTAATATAACACTAATATTGTTGTTGATGATTTTACTCAAAATAATGAAGATTACGTCTTCAAAACGAAAGACCTGCTACTTGACGAAGCGATTGTCTCTACAAGTTTATATATCAGAACTGTAAAGTACTTAAGTACTAGTACCAGGACTTACGTTTTTTTTTTAGTTTATATAATTACCGGTACTGGCACTTAAAATTTCAAGTCAAGTTCGAATACTGGTACTTAAAAAGTCCCATATATATGCTTAACTACCCTAAAGTGTAAAAGTGTGTAAATTATTTAAATACGCCTTTTAATAATAGAGGTTTAAGAGCAGGGACAGAGCTTATGTACTTCACGTTCTGACGGCATTTGTAGTAATTGCCTACTTTGGTACTTATAGGGCACTTAAGTACTTAAGATTATTTATGGGACTTATGAGTATCAGTACCTGGACTTGTACTTGAAGTTTTTAAGTACTAGTACCGGTACTTGTACTTAAAAGATCCAGGTCCAGATCCTGCTACTTATAATTGAATTTTTACAATTCCAAAACTGGCTGCTAGTTTTACGAGCTTTCCTCATGATATCGTGTGTTCCATATTCTTTTTTTTTTAATATTGTGTTTGTATTTATTTAATTCTTTTTTTAACTTTTTCCTTACTTGAAGCGCCCTGGGTTGAGATTTTCTGTTCCTCCATTGCAAAGTTTTCCTGTCTTTTTTTTCAACAGGCCTTATGAAAGATAAATTGACTGCGATTAATTCATCAAAGTTTACCATTTTTTGCATATCTGAAGGTCAACTGAAATTTTACAGCTTTGGACAGAATTAATCACAAATTAATTTAAAAATTCACCAGTTTCTACTGGTTCCGTCCATTGCTTTTATTCTTATTTATTTGTCGTACTCTTGTCAATATCTTAACATGTATATATTTCGCGTAAAAGTTAGTTAAATTTTCTTAATTGTGTTAAGCTTTTGATTTATTTTAGAGAAAAATACACTTAATTTACTTTGCGACTGAGCGAATAAAATGAAGCAAATGTAATGCTGACTATTTAAATAACATATCTTATTCTGTAATGTTATTAGAACAATTTATATGTGCACTATTTATGAATGTAAGTATAAAGATCGCGTTTTTTTTTTATTTTTTTATTTGTAATTCTGTAGTAACGTCTTCTCATAGTTTCGGAAGAGTCTTAAAACGATTTTCAATTAAACATTTTTTTTTTTTTAATTTATGACTTTCATTTTTCACTATAACATGACGGTCATTCTTTCCTACAGGTAGTATTTTTACGTTTTCTATTTGTTATGAAATACGTAGATAAATACCTTGAAATTTTTCTTTCATTTAAATTCCACCAGTTCTTCCTGATAACAACAACCCGCATAAGTCGTTAAAAAACATAAAAACAACATCTAACATTTTTTAAGCACTTCCTCTATTCACAATAATTTGGGTAATCTAGACCCTCTTTAAAAATACAATATTGACGCCACACTCCCACACGTAGTTTAGGTGAAACAAGATTACTGCGTACTCTGCAAAGGAGTCCATCAACCGTGACTGAATAATTATTTCGCCTGACAACCTTGTGCAACGTGAGAGCATTGTGTTAAAAAAAAAAATAAAAAAATAATAAAAATTGTGACATGTCCTTGAATTAATTAAGAAATTAAGAGGCAATACTGCCCACTGCCGTATTATGCTACTGCACACACGTTATTGTTAACCGCTGGCAGTAATTATCAGTACAAGTCACACTCTGATGTATTCTGACCACTCAAGTGGACTTCATCGCACTATACCCAATTTGAATAATAATTTTTTTTTTTTTAATGTTAGAGCTGTTCGAGGACTGTGACGATGCTATTGCCTAATGCGTCAGCATAAGTAACCTACATAGAAAATCTTTAGTTTTTCATTGTAACTAAATCTAATGTGTCAAGTCACATGAACTCGCAACACGCTCAGCCTGATATTTTTATAGATGTTCAGTTGTATGTTATATGTATAACATACATTTATACATATATATGCTTTTAATTTTGAGTCAAATATTAACTCGTTTTGACGTCTTGCGTTTAATAGAGAGCGTTAAAAACTTATTTTTTGATCGAATTTTTTATTTTCATAGATAGCATTGTTTTTAATTAATTTTTTATTTTTGTCAAGCATTACAATTTTTTTTCTTCTTTTTTTTCAGGTAAGCATCCAAAGTTTATTATTAAGCGTAAGTAAAAAATATAATATCAATTATTTGTCACATGTAGCTTTGTTAATGTTTGATTACTTCGAACCCGACGCGAACAATTACAAAATTGCGTAAATTTCCGTCGACCAATAAAATTTCTCATATCTGGTAATCAACAATATGAGGGGAACATAATACATAGTAACGATGTGTTAGAAATATTAAAAAATATTGTTATATCGGGTTATGCATTTTCTCTTTCGGAAAGTAAATTAAAAAAAAAAAACATTCAAATAACGATGGAATTTTTATTTCAATATGATGCTCGGACTTTGCCATTATACGTGAAAAACAATATCATTCAAATGTCCTCCACGGGCATTTTTTGCAGGACTCAATCCTTTTGAGGAATTTTTGATGACTTTTTCATACAATTCGGGCAATAAATCGACGTATGCCATTCTTCAAATGCTCCAAAGTTGAGAGATTGTTCGCATAAATTCGGTCCTTCGCGTAGCCCACAAGAAGAAATCCAAAGACGTCAAATCGCACAATCTTAGTGGCCAATTAGCATCGCCAAATCGTGAAATTTCTCGCGCAGTAAAGCCAAAACCGGCTGTGTTGTGTGGCTTGTCGCGTCATCCACATATCGTCCAGATCCATACCTTCTAGTGCAGGCCACAAAAAGTCATTTATCGTTGCGTTATAGCGCTAAGAATTGACGGTAACGGCCATACCTTCATATTTTCGAACAAATACGGGCCAATGACACCTCCGGACCACAGCGCGCACCAAACAGTAACTTTTTGCGGGTGTAATGGCCTCTCAGTAGTCACTTGCAGTTTCTCACTACCCCAAATAGACAATTTTGTTTATTTACGTATACGCTGAGCGTGAAATGAACCTCATCGGTGAAGAAAATTTGCTTCGAAAAATCAGGATCCACAGCCTGTTGTTCAAGCAGCCAATCGCCGTACTCTCCGCAATCTTTGGTCAGTCGGCTTCAATTCTTGAATGAGTTGCACTTTATACGGATGGAGGTGTAAGTCCCGAAGCAAAATACGCCACAGTGTGCCGTATGACAAGCCCAAATGCCGAACGCGCCGTGGAATCGATAAATTTGGGTCGTCATTAAACACTATCGCTCACAGCGGCATTGTTTTCGGTTGAACGTGCGGAACGATGATGAACAGGCCTTACAATTGTCTGTTGCAGCTGACCCACTTTCTTTGAATTTTTTCACTACGTTTGAAATTGTGTGCTCGGTAGGTCGCGTACGACGACTACAATCTTGTCGTAAGCCTCGAAATGCGGCCACAGCAAAATCACAATTTTTTTAAAAATGCTTTAACAAATTTAACGCGTTGTTCGGTGGTAAAATGATTCATATTGTAAAATGACACACGTTCAAGCAAATACCATTTTGGATGACACTGACAGTTGACAGCTGTCAACTGTCAGTTTTCCGTAACTCGAAATGGATAGCCCAATACTTATAATATAACAAAGATATTTTATTATCACATAAATAAAATACCCTTATAAAAAATTTACCTATCATTTTTGTAATAGTCAACTACTCACGGAGAACTAAATTGTATTGTAAAACGTACTAACTACTTGGTTGTCAGTAGTTGGATGCGAACAAAATCAAAAGAAAATTTTTTTATTAGGTGTTCTTGATCTGCTATTTATTTGTTTGTATTATTATTTGATTTGCATATAACTAAACTTAATGTACATAATGTACGTGATTAGATAAACTTTTTACAGATGAGCAGAGGACACATTTTTACCAAAAAAGTATTGTACGATTGATTCTCTACCATTTTTGAGATGAAGTCACTGAAAAACATAAAGTTTGATTTCAATACTTAACCATCAGTTTAAACATTGATAAAACAAACATATTGATTTATGGTGAATTTTTTTTTTTACCAGAACTGAACGATCACTCGTTGCGTTCCTAGATCTAAAGTTTTTGTCCACAGTAACTCTATGTTCAGTTTTAAACTTTCTTACTCTATGAAAATTTGTATAGTTATAATTCGGAACTAACCGTCAAATCGAAATTATTTGTAATCAACGTGTGGATGTGTGGACATCTTGTAAACGTGCAATTATTTTATTAAATGGTGGTTAATTTTTTATTAAAATTATAATCAGACAAACGCTTTCACTCTACTTTCTCTTGCATTCTTTCAGCTTATCCCCGTTCTACACGGAGCTAAGTTCGTTGTAGATCTGGCAGCTTCTGGTTCAGTTCAGTACTTTTTCGTTTTTATTGAAAATTAGTCACCATTAGACTTTTATTGTTAGATTGACCTTATTCTATTGAAATATTCAAATGCAAATTGCTCTATTAATACATATATGAGCCGGTGAGAGCCATATTGGCATAAGTCAATAATTTTCGAGACTCAATTCTTACTTCTTAACCATCACCCGCTAAGCACCATCATGAAGTAATTCAAAACTTACAGTTACAGCTGCTGATGGTAGTGTTTCATTGTCATTTTCAACAAAAGATGTCCATACTTTTTATGGGCTGGGGTGAGAGATTCAATTTACTCTAAACTATGCAAAATTGTCTTACGCCACTCTAACGCCATTCTAACCGGCTCATATTACATTTGAGCTAAAGCTCTTTTGCATTTCCTTACTCTTAACACACATTCCATAAATAAAAAACAAAGAAAAAAAAAGGAAAGAAGACAAGCTACTATCAATCAACCAAAACTATGATATGCAAAAATTTACTGACATTACTGGCTTGTCATAGTACAGAAGTTCATTACTAAAGAGAGAGGAAACAGCAAAGAGAAATGTATAAAAAGTATAAAATAGAAATATAACGCTTACAAGAAAAGAAAAAAAAGGAAGGGGTGAATCGTGCTAAATGTACAATAAAAATCAACTGAGACTTTCTTAAAACTGCTTAGGGTTTCTGAACGTTTAACGTTAGTAGGCAATGAGATTCCAAAGTTTGATCCCGTAAACGAAGAAAAGATCTTGTATACTTTGAATGAAGGTTCTCCGAGGTATAACTAGTTGAAGGTTACGAGCTGATCGAAATTGATGTATTTGCCCACATAAGTAATGTCGCACATAATTGTTGCATATCTTGAAAACCATAAAGGCAGTCTGATATTTATATAATTATCGAATGTACAGCCCAAGATACGATAGAAATATGTAAAGATATGGTTAAATCGATTTAATATTAAAAACATACCGCGAACATGAATTGCACGGTACATTTAATTTTTTTCCGGCTGATACTGTCTACAAAAAAAAAAAAAAAAACCAGATCTAATACCCATATAAAATAATGGGTATAATTAAGGGTATAATCAGTCACATTCTAATGGATGGCGTGGGGATTATATTTTGCATAAGAAGAGTACCATATATTTGTCCCACAATTCTGCAAATCGTCGCATAGGATTTAGCTACATTTAATCTGAGCTTGTTTTCATGCAACCAATTTAAGATCCTAATCAAGTCATTGTTTATTGTGGAGATACCATCTGATAAGACAGTAAGGGAGTGGACCCGGAAAGTTGGATATCAACTGCATAAATCTGAACACTTGCATTATGTACGTATTGCGATAGATCGTTTGTATACAATAAAAACAGAAGAGGACCAAGTATTTAGCCTTGCGGAACACTTGAGGAAACAATTTTGTAACTCGATTCTGAGGGAGAGGTAACTACTTTCTGATAACGATCATATTAATCTTACTGTCGAGCTACCAAAGCTGAACTTCGTTTTCAGTTTATAACATAATACGTTAAAAATTTAACATTTTCAAAAACTTTATAAAAATCCAGTAGTGCAAGCAATGACGTCAGACAATTATTAAAATTGCATCTGATGTAATCAGTAAGGTAGAGGAGTGACGTTGTAGTACCATGATGACCTCTGAATTCAGACTGAAATTCGTACAACAAAGGCTCTTGGTCTGATCACAGAGTAGCCTTTCAAAGACTTTGAGTAAAAAGAAAGTACACTTTGCTCGAAAATCTTCTTTACCTTTTGGACAGGACTTTTTATTAGTCGGAATAACTTTTCCAAACTTTCACCAAGAAGGAAAACTAGATGTTGTAATACAAGTATTGATGTGTGAAATTTAATTCTTTGTATCAAAATAAAATGATGTTATTCTGTCTCTTTCTCTTCCCCACTCTACTATTTCTCTCTCTCTCTCTTTCTCACTCTTATATTTTTCTATCTCTTTCTCACTCTTCTATTTTTCTGCCTCTTCTATTTCTCTCTTTCAATCTTTTTTGCTTCTTTCTCCCTCTCTCACTCTTATCTATTTCTATCTCTCTTCTCTACTTCTTTCTCTCTTTTTGAAATGTAGTAGGTATAGTAATAAGGCATGATGAAAGTCTAAGTTGATTTGTTTTTTTTTACATCAGTAGCGTCATATATTGTTGACTCCTCAATTAGTTTCTGACACGTGGAAGGCGGTATTACATATTTCAGTATGGCAAAAAGGATGTCTCTATATTACGATATTTCCTTTCGGAAATTTTTCGTTTAAGTCTTCTTAATAGGATTTTCTTCATATTTTTTTTTTACTTAAACCGCTGAATGTGTCTCGTGGTTATCCTGGTAGTTTTTCCAGGGAAATTTTCCTCCGTATATATCATAATTTTTTGAGCAGCACAAGCAAAAAAAAAATTTAACTCATGCTTTACAGTGATGGCGTACTGTTTGCAAATACTACAATACATTATTTGAGAAAACTTCTGTCCTATATTAGTCACTGTTTAGATAGCGCAATTTAAGAACGGTTAAAGTGCATTAAATTAGAGCTGAAAATTGGATTTGGATTTTCTAATATCCGAATACCCGGATCTGCAAACTATCCGATTCCTGAAATTCGGATCTGGAGCCGAGCTATACGGATCTATATCCGAGCTATACGGATCTATATCCGAGCTATACGGATCTATATCCGAGCTATACGGATCTATATCCGAGCTATACGGATCTATATCCGAGCTATACGGATCTATATCCGAGCTATACGGATCTATATCCGAGCTATACGGATCTATATCCGAGCTATACGGATCTATATCCGAGCTATACGGATCTATATCCGAGCTATCCGGATCCAGACTAAGCAAAAGAGGTTCAAATTTTCATACAAATTTCCATTGTCCCAATGAAACAATGCAATCTCTAGGAAATTTTAAACCTATTTGCTTGGTATGGATCCGGATAACTCGAATTCCGGATAGCTCAAATCCAGATACAAGAATCCGGATTATCCGATTATCCGGATTTGAGAAATCGGATCTTGATTATTCCGGATTAAATATCAATAACTAAATATTTGCGGAAAAAAAAACATACAATAAAATTAAAAAAAAATTTATTTAACAAAATTACACCATGACAGAAATTGTATTTAATTAATTTGTTTTTCTAGGAAAGCTATAATAACTCAAGAATTCTGAAATTCTAATGTCATTTGAAATAATCTTAAGACTTCAAAGGTTCTTATATGTATGTTCAGCCAAATTATTTTTCAAATCATGACTAAGGCTGACTAAGAACAATGTTAGAATCATTATTCATTTGGCTTTTAAAAGAAAACAGAACAGAAAAAAAAATAAAACACCTAAATAATGTTGAAAGGTAAAAATTCAACAGCACAAGATGGATAACATTGCCCGAAATGTTAAAGGTTTTAATTTTTGTTTTAAAAATAAACTGACTTCTCTTACTCACTTCAGCACTTAAAAATAAATTTCAATTAAAAATTTGCGCTGATTATATGTATACATATATCTCCAAACGTGATCTCATTTTTGGAGCAACAATGGAAATAAAAACAGCAATTCGATCTTAAAATATAAATAAAAGCGCGAGTTGTAGAACCACTTTTTGTGCGTTCTCCAATCAACTTTTCTTAAGTTTTTTTTCTTCTGTTTTCTTCTCTTTTTCTTTTATTTACTTCTTTTATATTTTTCATACGTCTTCGTTCTGTGTATAAAAATGCGGAAATTCATTTTAGAATGCTTTTCAGAAAGTGCCTCTGGTTTAAGATATCTTGAGGTTATTGTAAATATTTTCTTAGAATCAGGAAGACAGCTATTCTGTTCTTATAGGTATATTTAGAATTTTAACTTCCTATGCCATCTATTCCAAAAAATAATAAATTTTCAGATGCTCTCAAAGCGTTTATCTATCAATCAAAATATAATTTTTCATTACTACTCCAATTATCCCATATGAATCGAGTGTTTTTTCTCATATACTAAAAAACTCACTCTCATCTTCAAGTATAAACGTGAGTGGTGAACTGAACATACAAAATATAATAGCTGCGCACGCAGCATTTAATAGTGACTTAAAAATAGGTACATTCTCGCATCGTATATATATATACATACCTACGAGTTCATACTTAATACCAACTGAGCAGGTCTTAAAAGCGGAAAGTGAAAGCTTATTTGAAGGCGTACAGCCGCATATAATGAGTGTGTCAATATCTCGTAATTAATGTTTATATATACACACATATATCCGATGAAATCTAAATTTGATTCTTTACTATTGCCTGTATTCAAGAAGGAAAGGAAGAAAGTGAAGCATTCAATGTTGTTGGCCACTTTTCGCAGTGTGTTTACATTGCGCTAGTCCTAAAATAAATGTTATTTATAAAACTGGCCACTGTTAATTTAAAAGTTAAATAATTTCCGATGTCGAAGCAGTTTAATAACTTTTTTTTTTAGTTTTTTGTTTTTTTAATATATATTTTTTCTGCTTTTGATAGTTTTGTGTTTCGTTTCTTTTTTTTTCTGATGGTCAAGAACAAATTCTCTTTCCTCATTTTTTGTTTTGCTGCTTAAATTAGCTGGCATGGATATATCATATGTAAGGATGTATGTATGTAACTACTTGACCAACGCTGAATCGGCTCATTTTTGTTTGGTAAATAATCGAACATTATTCAAAAGTAAACAAAATTTGATGGCATTCTTTTTAGTTGAACTCAAATTTGGCTTGAGTGGATTTTTTTTTTTTTAAATGATTTGTTTTTTGTTTTTGATCGTATGGGAATGGTGTTATAATGCAAACAAAAAACATTTTTTTTTGTTCTTCTGCTGATATTATGCCACCCACTCAAATTATTTTTCGGGCTGGTTCCTCATATTATTGAACAACTTGTCGTTGTCGTCTCGTCGTCGTCGTCGTCGTCGCGGTGACATAATGTTTTTCTTATAATGTTTCAATAACGTTTATTTTCTGTTCACGTTTTTTTTTTTTTTTCATAATATTGCAATCAAATTTTTGACGCTCTTGCTTCTGTTTAGTTGTTGCTGGCCGCTATGAACAAGAAATAATATGGAAATTTGTAATAGTTCATGGTGGCTTAAAGTTAATAAATTTTTCACGTATCTCTATTTATCCATTCATTTTTTTAACCCGACAAAAAAATTAAAATTCGTATAGTTCTTCTCCGCGTTGACAGCCTGTCACAGGTTACATCAAATTATTTTTAATTATACGCATGCCATTTATGTATGTATTTCGTTTACTTAATAAATGTTTCAGTGTTGTTGTTACTTGGATAACAACTGGGTAGCGATTAGGTAAAAGTATATGCAATGAAGAGAGCTACAAATTGATGACATACATAAAATTTTGATTTTTAATTACGGTCAATTTTGTCTATATTTATCGACTGACGTACTCTTGTAAAAAATAAAAATAAAATACAAAAAAAAAATTGCAATGCACTTTGAACGAATATGTTAATCTGCAAAACTAAAAACAAAAGCGTGAGAGACTATCTTAACTCGAATTTGATTTGCGCAAATATTGCTCTTGCTAAACTTAGTTAGGCTATTATTCAAAATACCCTATTTATAGCGAAGATATATCTTATAACTTTATTTCACCATTTGAGATATCAGAGGCTCGGCATAGGAGGAGTTGTCCAAATGAATCTAGCTTAAATTCAGGACTTTCTGCTTAATAGACATGATAACTTTGAAATGTAGTTTGCCCAAGGTAAAGGTGATTTCAGTAAACGCTCCTTCCTTCACTAGTTTTGCATAAAAATACACAATTTTTATTCGTAATTATTTTTCGAATTGCATGCGCCGACTTGCAAAATTCGTGTACACGTCATACATACTTCTTCGAAAAGCTAAGTTACTACCAGTATAACTGTAAGTATTATACCATAAATTAAATGTTTTAATAATTTTAAATTCAGTGATTTGCTTTATCTGATTTAAAATTCTCGAGACACAAGGCAACAAGTTAAAATGCTAGAATTGGTCTAACAGGAAGAGGGTCCGTACTCGTCATCTCCGATTTCGTCCAAATTCACAGTATATGTGGGGCTTGACTAGAAATGAAAATGATGCAGGTGAGAGCTTCAGATGACCAAGCGAAACAGAAATAATGCATAATGTAGGGAAGCCCAGAGTTTTGTAGTCTTACCCCTTGAAAAATCTCAATTTTGTAAATTTTTGCTGTAATTGTTGCCGTTTAATTTGCTACAGAATTTGAACGAAAGCGCCACATTCATTCAGGTAAAATGCCAGCCACAGAGTTATGTAGATGGCCCATTCTGTAAGTGGTATTTCCGTGAGTTTTCAAATATCGCCGATAAATGGCAAAAGTGGGTATGCAAAATTTTTATAGATGGAATAGAAAGACATCCGTTCTTCCTGAAATTTTGTACAGATCGTCTCTTAATAAAAGTGCATCCATAAAAAAAAAATCATTAATCGGTAAGTTGTAGAAAAACATTTCGAAGTGAATTTTTCAGACTGAATTTTGCCCGTCGAAAATTAAATTTCGCAACTTATTCGGAAAGGGAAGGAAAATATGATCAAAAAATTAGAAAAAAATCACAAAATAAATAGCAAAAGAAATATCGCAGATCGGATAATATATTTACCCCACCTACCTCAGAACATCCGAATTCGGGAAAAGAGAAATTTTTTCCCATTGGTATATATCTGTGAAGGACCTTTTGACATTGAATTTATCATCCGATTTTGATGAAATTTGGTACGAATATACTACACAGATGGTAGAATATAAAATAAATACCCCCACTCCCGGAAATTTTATTTTTTTTTTATTTTTTTTTTTATTAATAATATATGGTGGTGGGTTACTACTCTGTAACCCGCTAACGTACTAATCTGGTAATAGTTTCAAAAAATCAGAATGAATTTAGTAAAAGGAAATCGGTTGGAATTTGCCCAAGAGATAAGGGTGGTAGCTTTACTGTACATATAATGCAGTTATTTAATGTAAGTTGAAGGTAATTTAGCAACTCTTGCAATCTTATTTTGGAAAATTCTCCTAAACTAATTGAAATAACGACTTCTGGTTTTGTATATGAAAGATAACATATTATAGATAATTTTAATGAAAAGAAAGTGGTTGAAATGATGCGAATAGGTATATCCGCAAGATGGTAATTATCAAACCATTCCGAAAAGTGTTAATTTTTACCCCGGACTCACTTACATTATGCATTATTACGGTTTAGCTTAGCCATCTGCTGTTCCTACTTCCGTTACTTTCATTTCTAGTCAGGCACAACATACATTGTGAATTTAGACGAAATCGGTGATGACAAGTAGGGACCCTCTCCTTGTAAGACCAATTCTTATGATACCCTAGGGCCTGGATGAATGCCCATATGAAATCTGGTATGATGGTCACCTATCTGTGCAAGATTGATTTTTGAAGTGGCTTTTCGCATATACATATTTCTAGAACGGTTGATAGAATTTCGTTTTCTGAAGAAGTTTTTAGTACAATAAAAATGTCTAAGACTGATCGTTTTCACCGTATACGTAAAAAACCTAAAATTTTATTTGCTATTACTATGAAAACTTCATGTACCAAATTTCAAATCTGTATGTCGACGCATTCTCCGGCAGTGTCCAACTATATAGTAGAAAAAGAAATTTTTGTATGGCAACCCCACGAAGGAGTTGCCTGATTTGTCTCATTTTCGAATTTAATGCTACTTTTAAGTCGTGTACAAAATTTTAGCTCTCTAAGTGAACGCGTTCTCGAGTTATCGTGCGCACAGACAGACAGGCAGACGGATGGATGGACGGACAAGTAAAAATCAAAATAACTTTTAATATTATGCGTGGGTGTCCAATTCATTTTGCTCTACCATCATTATTGCTGTGCGTTACAAACGGAATGACATGCTTTAGACATATAGATTTCATCTAAGATATAAAAATAATGTGTGCCAATTTTTGGAAGTGTTTTACAACATTTCAATTGACATTCCTTGTTTATTTTCAAATGACTTTTGTTTCATTTTTATGCTACCTTTTTCGGCATAGAAAATTTTCAAATTGAATTAGAAATATGGATCAAAATCCAAATCCGAACAAAAATCTGTTTTTTTTCTTTTAAGTGTTAAAAATAAATTTTCATTTATCTAAATCTGGTTGCAATGATGTCAAAACAAGTCATGAAAATGCAATCAATATAACTGTAAATGCCAAGGTTCGATTCAATTAAATTTACAATTTTCTTAACAAGAAGAAAATAAGATCACCCGTCAGTACATATATTTTTCGTATATACATATCTATGCATGTATAAGAAGCGCACCTTGAAGGCGTCGTGCATTACCTTAATGCACAAGAACAGTAGGAATATAAAGATTAAAGTCAAAACCGAAACATTTCTCGTTTTAGCAATTTACGGTACCATGCCGCCACGAAAAGTCGTGAAAATCGTTTAGATCTCTCGAGAAATATATCCCCATGATGATGCGCAATATTTAAAATGATTTACTTTTTATAGGGTTATAAACTAAATAATTAAAAATATATTTCAACAAAGTCTTGATTTTGTGCATCGGACATTATTATGCGATAAATGCCGTTGACTACCTACCATTCAATATGAAAGTTGAAATTCAAGAAATTAAAAGATTTGTAGTAATACGAAAATGTAAACAAACAAAAGCATCAAAATGTCGTTGCTTTCAATTTAACAATTTTGGGATGTGGTAAAGCGCAGTTAAAGTCACTTGCATTGTGCCATTATTACAACGAGTATGACAAAATCTTGGTATTTAAACTATTATGAAAAAACTTCAGACTCAATAAAATAAACCAGTTTTAATGCTTTAGGACGTTTAAAATTTTTTCGTAGAATGGAAATAAGCTTCAGACCGCACTTCTTTATTGCTTGTTTTGTTTTAGAAAAAGAAAATTTTTGTAGATGTAGATATACTTAAAAAATTTTTAATCGAAGGTTTCAACAACTTCATTGAAGACATAATATGTGAAATTGTGTCAAGGGATAAACTCAGCTGAAAAAAACGACAAAAGAACTGTATCAACTGTTACCGAAGTCATTATTTATTCGAGCTATGCAATATTTTCAAATTTTTAATATGACTGAGCATTATGAATGTAAACATTTTTGATGGTATCGTGCAAGTCATTAATAGAAATATTAATAATAAGTGTTCTAAGGGGGATCCTTAGAGTACGTCATATATTCGTAATTCATTCACTTGAATCCATTGAAATCTAAATGAATTTGCTACACAGATTTGATCTTTGATAAAATCAAGTAACACGGTTCAGCCATCATTATTAGTTACCATATGATAAATTTGATAAATCTGCAGAGCTTCTGAAGAAGACACTTTCAAAAGTATGATTTGTTTATGTCAGTAACATAATACCATAACATTCAACAACAATAATTAATTAATGTATTTAGGTGATAGGTAATATTGCGATAATCTATCATGTAATTACAAAAACAAATTAAATGAGATCAAAAGTGTTTTCGAGTCTTTTTATAATCATCTGGATCCTTGCCCTTATCGTCCAGTGCTTCAAGATATTGAAATCGTGTTTCAAGAAATGACAGAAATTCCTTAAGTGATTGAATTTCATTTGGCTTGGCTAACGATTGCTGTCCAATTTTTTCAGTAAAATGTGGAACAGAAGTGGATCCTAATTGTTGGCAGGTATGTAAAAAATTTCCAATCGTAATATGCACTCTTGCATTGAGTAATTTTTTTGCCTTTACACATTAATGTGACCGATGGAGTTTCTGTTAGATGAGATAACTGGTTTAGTAGTTTGTTGATGAGTGCTGCGACTATAACAATCTTTTGTTCTCGTATCGTTCGAGGCAATGGTGTAATATTTGTCTCAGCTTCTATCACTAGATTCATCTTCAAGTATCACATTTTTTGACAAATGCTTATTGTTTGATTGTGGACCATCTGAGAGAACAGATCGAAGAATTGTCGCCATTTTGCGTATAGTTGCCATCAAAATTTGCTAGAGTTATGTGCATAGTTGTACGAGATGATGGAGTCTGTGTTGATGCCAGTGGAGCATGGTTTAGTTTTTCTATTATTGCAGATAGTTCGATAAGATGTGTATGAACTATGTCTTCTAGCTGGGTTTTTGTATCATAACATACTGTAGTGTGGTCCTCTTAGTTCCCATATGGTGCTATTTTGCTCTTCCACCTGTAACTAGTAGTGCTAAATTGTTTTCACCTTTAACTCGAAGAAGGACTGTAGATGTTGGTTGGTCTCCTAATTCTGGAGTATGGCGAATAAGCGATAAAGTGACTGAAAAAAAAACGTTAGTCTGGTGATCTCTGATTAAGGCTTAGCAGATTCAAGTCATCATTATTCCAAGGCATGGTAAAACTCCTTGGAGTCTAGCTCATCACATTAAAACGAAACCATTAGAAAATGGGATTGATAGTACGGTGACATCGCACACTCAATTGCCTGCCTGCCATTAGGTTGAACAATGAGTTAGCAGATTATCAGTAGTATTGGTGGATCTAAGAACAACAACCGCAAAGCTGATATGTATATATGGCTCAATACAAAAGCAATATTTAGAATTTTCTGCACAATTAGCTTCAGTAAGTAATCACTAATCCAGTTCCTAAGCCACACAAAACCTAAATCAGTCACAGTCAGTACGACATATCACTCTTCTTGTCGTCATATATATCGAGTTGAAAATTTATTCTATATAGGCACATACTCATACTCAACGACACAGTATACGATGTCCAATTCTACACAAGATATGCTACTTAGTCCTTAGTGTCCTAAATAAATATAGAATAGCTTTAACGGCGAGTAGGTATATGTATATGCAGAAAAAAAAGTCATATACCGCATAACGCAAATCCGCTACTCCAGACGAAGGCATCTTGAAGCCTGCAGACCACCTAGTAACAATACTCTAAAAGAATGATATGTAAATACACCCAATTTTGTATTTACATGGTAGATAGGTTTATTCCAGAAAAATTCGTGTAAAAAAAGACATCGTGTACAAAGAAAAATACAGGACTGGTTCCATATCCTTAAAGCCTGTAAAACTAACTAAAATAAAAGTAACATATGTGAATTAAAAATGACCTCAAATTCGTTGGTTTGCATAAAGCCGGTCTCACTTTTCATTGAGTGAAGGCGAGAACAGGTCATGTAGGAGATGCACTTAATTTAGCGAGTAGTGTGTGATCTGCTTTAGACTAGATAAAAATTACTATCATCACTTAAAATATTTTGTACGTCATTATTGCGATACAATTGTGAGCAGCTGTTGTTGACAAGAGCATTGTTATGCTGCTCTGAAAATATCTAGAAAATTACGGTTAATGGAAATAATTGTCCTTAAAATTTAAATCAAACAGATTTTTTAACCGTGCTTAATCGAATGATTTGTATTAGATCCTGTTAAATCAGAACCGTGTAAAAACAGAATTGAGTGTATGTAGTTACAAAGAGACTTATTATATAGCTGACATTGGATAGGGAGCGCGATAGTGACACAAAGGTGATACTGACTACTCGAGTTCATCTTATTCTTGACATCAGGTCAATTATTATTAAAATTTGCATATACATATACCAAGAGACTCTAAAGCAGTGATGTACTTCTCCACATGTAATGTAATAATCGACATATTTTGTAAATATATGTAAAGTATGTAGATTATGTCAATTATGTATACAGTGTAGATTATTAGGTCACAATTAATTTTGTTTCCTGTTTTTGTCTCACTCTGTTGCACTGTAATTCTTTGCAGCTGTTCTGCCCCACGCAATTTCAGTTCATATTTCATTCAAATCTACCTGCTCTGCCAACGGCTGCTAATGACTACTGATTTCGACAGAAAGAAAGGATTGCAAGTATGTTGTAAAAAATTTTTTTTCGAATATAATATATATAAAAAAAAGAAGAATTATGATAAGCTAAATTAAGTCAAACCACACCAGTATTTGTCTTGAGCTAAAGTTTTCGAGTGTGAGAATACACTGCATTTAACAGATTCTTAAAGGAGCATTGAAGGTATTCTAATAAGAGTGCAAATTTGTTGGAATTTCTATACGCTACCATTAATTTATTTACATTTATTACAAAGTACTTGGTACTTAAGTAGGCTAGTATCAGTACCAGTACCTGGACTTGTACTTGAACAATTTTAAAGTACCAGTACAAAGACTTGTACTTGAAATGTTTTTAAGTACCAGTACCGGGACGTATTTGTACTTAAAATATTTCAAGTCCAGATACTCGTACTGTACTGGTACTGTACTGGTACTTGTACTTGGAATTTTACAGGTCTGATTTATCACTCACTTGTTACTTGCTTATTTTGTGTTTGCATCTCATTCCCTTCGAGATATTATATGAGGGGCTCTTGGCTTCACTCATGTACAGGAATTTTACGTTACGTCAATTCCTTTTTATTTATATATCCTAAGGAAATTTCGTTTCTCATGACACTGTTGCTTCAAGTTATAGCTAGCTCCGTGTTCATGTGTTCTTATTATCATTTTTCAATAATCCAAAGAGTAATTAGACGTGCGTTGTTAATTTAGCATTCTTAAATTAAATTCAGTAAAAATTCGGAGACGATGGTCGTCCAAAAATCCAATACGCAAGTGAACAAATTTTAAATTGTTCGGGGCAGAAAAAATAAAGCCGGAGCAGTTTATATGATATGCAAAAGGACGCTCAAAGATATAACATTAGAGAAATTTAGAAATATTATCTTCATCATTGCGCGGTGATTTACATTTTAAGATACTGGATCCAATACCTGAAAGCTTCGGGGTAGTATCTACAAGCAGCGTTAGCAAAAGCTCGTCTAAGGAAAGAGGAACAAGAGGAGCTATACGAAAAAAATATCTGAAATGATAGCTTAATTTTTAAACAAAGTATCTTCAAAAGAGTTAGAATCCCTAAATGATGCCCTCGGAAAATTCTTTTTCGGGTGAAATATATCAGAATCAGATTATTTCAAAAACATGTTGAGAAAATTAAGGGTCAGCCTACAAAAAATATATTCCAGGTAGAAAAGCGCTTACAGGAATATTACTTATTAAGGAATATGCTACATGTATAGAAATGGTTGCAAAAAAACGGTAAATAATGAATCTGAGTTGTGACTATTTTACAAAATGCTCTCGGGAAGCCTGTATTACTAAAGATGCATTGGATTTGACGAGTCCGAAACAGCAGAAAAGCTGATTGAAATAAATTGAAGAAAATTATAAACTGGCTAAAAAATTGTACAATAAAATTGTATACGCCATAGTATACGACAACGCTGCAGTTATATGGATAAAAGGGGGAAGACTGCCGATTTGTGGCATAGTACCTGTAAAAGCCATACAGGAATTTTTTTACTAAAAGATCTTTTGAATAAAAAAGTAGCATCGAAAGTGACAACAATATTAAAGGAATTTAAGTACACAGATTTTGAAACAGCTCTGCTTCAACGAGGAGGCACTTATATTAAAACGCTATGTGATCGTATCTTGACTTTTTTTTTTGCTTGCCTTGTTAAAAATATCGGTATAACTTCATCCATTATATGATAATAGACTGGACACACAATGGCAAAAACAATCGTATTCTGGAGCATGGCTGAATTAGCCATTAAACTTCTTCAAAATACAGCTTCGTCGACTGAACTAGAGAGGTGTTTTTCCAATTGGGATTACGTTCATTCACCAGTAAGTAACAAATAGACTGTCATTTAAACATTCCAAAATACTTTTACTTGTTTATTTTGTCTTAAAACTCGCAGACTCAAATGTTACTGAAGTGTACTAAAATAAAATGTAAATGTAAATAAAAATATGGGTACTAACATTTACTGTTTGAGCTACATTTCCATATTGTAGGTAGCAAATAATATGTATAGGCAGATGTAGAAAATTCATGTAAAGTTCATGTAGATTATACATACGTAAATTATTATGTATATTACACCATGTAATCCACACGCACATCACTGCTCTAAAGTAAGCCGGATAAAACTTTTAACTAAGGTAAAGTACAGATAAAATATAAACCTGTAAGTGGCGACCGAAAATAGAAAATATTGACTCTGTAGTGTAATCATGTACAAACGTAGTAAAAAAAAAAACAACCTTTTTGCTTAGTATTTATCATCTAAATATTTGAGTGCATTATACTTACTAATACTAATTTATCAGATTTCACATCAATCAGCTAACGGTTGGTGCATCTGTCGATGCAAACGAGTCTGTCTGGTCCAGTCGATCAGGAAACATTTTTATCAAATAAATCTGCAATAAAGTCTCGACAAGTGAAGGTGCATCTTTTTTTTGTTAAAAGTCCTAACGTTAGTTCCTTTAGCTCAATGATATGACTTAGATCTATTGATTAGAAAGCGAAAATAATCTATTGACTAGCAAATGAAAAGAGTACAGATTTTCTGTTATTTTGTTCAGCTTCTATTGACATCCAAGTGTGAACGAGAAACTATTATTCTATTATTGCCCTCCATTCAGGTTACATATGTATTATTTTGTTCAGTTGGTTATTTAAATTGAATTGCTACTATTTTCGTCCTATCTCGCATGAGAGATTTAGGAAAGTAGTATTATTATACCCTAGATGAAATCTAAAGGGGTATACTAAGTTTGTCATTCAGTTTGTAAACCTTGAAATAATGCTAGTAGAGAAAAATGGGTTGGATTTTCGCATGTCTGTCTGTCTGTCCATCCTCATGATAACTCGGAGTACGCGTTCACTTAGGACACTGAAATTTTGCACAAGGGCTTTTTAAAAAAAAAAAAATTAAATGTAAGTTCGAAAATGAGACAAATAGGGTAACTCCTTCGTATGGTTGCCATACAAAAATTTCGTTTTTTGCTATATATTTCGACCGTGCCTGACAACGCGTCGACGTAGAGAGCTTAAATTTTCGGCACAGATTTTTTAAAGAAAAAAAAATGCAAATTTGAGTTCAAAAATGGGACGGATTGGGCAACTCCTTCGTAGGATTACCATACAGAAATTGTGTTTTCCACTATATATTTGAACACTGCCTGAGAACGCATCGACGAAAAAACCTGAAATTTTGTACACGGTGTTTTCATAGTAAAAGTAAATAAAGCTTCAAAAATGGACTAAATCTGGCAACCCGTTCTTGGTGATTTCATATAAAAAGTTATGTTTTTTACGTATATTATAAAAAATGATCAGTCCTATACGGTTTTAATGTACTGAAAAATTCTTCAGAATATGAAATCCTATAAAATTGGTTATAATCATTTGTACTGTCCGACGAACCGTTCTAGAAATGCATATATGCGGAAAACCACTTCAAAAATCAAACTCGCACAGATGTGTGACCATTCGAAATTACATACGGGCATTCATCTAGGGTATCATAACAATTGGTCTTAGACCAATTCTAGCTTTTTCACTTGTTTTTATGATAGATTTATAACGTTTGCGCTTGAGCGTATCAAATTGATTCTTCGTATCTCAAAAAATGAATGCCTTCAACCCTATATAACTCATCATAATTTGTGGGATTTTTTCCCCTGCCATACAATTTTTTTTATTTGTCTCCAGCTCTTCTATCATCATTCCATGCACAATTAGGATGGTTAACCGGAAACTGGGTAAATAGTAGAGGCACAAGCTACTAGGTAACTTCATCTGCATCCGTATACATACCTATGTAGTAGGTATGTACCTTCAATGTTGTTTTTTAATTATTTAAAAAAAATTGTCCTGCCAAATAAATACTTCTTTGTTACGTGAGATAAAATAATTTCTCTCTAAACTTAGCCCCCTTTTCTTTCGTTTTCTTTCGTTATTTACCTTTCTTTGTATATATTTGCGTCATTTAATTAGTAAAAAAAAAACTGTGTACAAAATTTCAATAATAGGGACTAGACCTTAATTAAACAAAAACCAATTAGAATCATTTAGAATTTTGAGACTAAAAGAATTAGTTATATATATATCCCTATTGTTCCTGATATCCATTCGCATCAGGATAGACAATTAGGACAATTAGATGTCGACGTCCTACTGCACAGGACTTGGTATATAAAAAGAAGCGACACAAAATGTTAATATTCATGTCAAGGTCTTAAAAATTTGTAACAAGGGAAGTTACTTACAAATAAGTTAAAAGCAATTTTCGGCATAATTCTTTACTACTTTTTCCTAGCACGCGAATCTTTTTCTTTAAAAAGGGGTGCATAAAATTATCACTTAAAAAAGAAAAAAAAAAAAAAGCAATAGCCCAGAAAAAGTAAAACATAAATTTGTCAATTTATTGATGTAATTCTGAACAAATACAAAAAAGAGAAGAAACCATTTAGTTCACCTTCTATGTAATTACTATTCAGAACGTATTTGAAGGGAAATAGAGCGGTAAATTTTCCTAATTGTTTATTAGATATAAAGATCCCAATAAGTAAATTAAGTTGATTTTGTGTGGAAAGAGATATTAACTTTTGTTAAGTTGGAAAAAAATCGTCGCATATGAGGAGCATTTGGATTCTCTGTTGATTAGTCTTAGTTTTTCGCCAGAAAACATCTCTACTAAATTATCAGTCAATCGTTTGTGATCTTTCTCCTCCCAATCAGTAACATAAAACAATAGTTTTATACTCTTGTTCTTAGCTAATAAGGGTATAAGTCAGGCTTTTTTTTAGTGCAAGCAAGTTCACTTGATCCAGTATTCCATTTCATCTGCCAGACGTCCTTTGAACGGTATAATTTGCTCATCGATACAAGGTGTTTCCTCCAATTGGTGCTCCAACAAACGTTTTCGAAATGCAATCAATGATCGGCCTCACACGATAAAATTTATCAGAATTTATTAGGTATCATTTGTACATACAAGATGCAAATGAATACGAAGTGCAAAAAATCGATTGCGTGACATATTCTCCGTGAATATTGGCAATGCAGTCCCTTTTTCCCAAAACATTGCGATCCGCGGAAATTTCAAAATTCTCATCATGTAATGTAGTGCAAACCACTTGTGAATTTCGGCTACAGATATTGGTTGAAACTTCGAATTTTGTTGCACACTGTAGTATTTGTAAAATTCGCAACGTCGTCGGTGAAAAACTGAGGTGGTAAATATTTTGAAACTGCCTGAGCTGTTACATACAATTTGAGTTACGCAGATTGTTGCATTTGTTGTTGCTGCTGTGCAGAGATTTGCGAACAAACATAACTCACTACCGTCACTTTTTAAGGAAAGCTTATTTCGGATCAACCGTGAAGATGTGTTAAGGATGGGTTCCCAGTTTCGTGAAAGCTGGAAACTGTTGTCGCGATTGAAATTAAGTCAACGTTTTATTTCAATCCAGGACTTCTGCCTTTTCAACATGAATGCAATGATGGTCTGTTGGATGGTCCAGAATATGCTCGTAATTTGCTGATTTTTTCGCTGATTCTTCCTTCAGGCTGGTAGCAATACTTCTTTGTGTTTGCCCAATATAAGATGACCCACAGATAGGTACAAGGGATTGCGTACACACCTGGTGTTTGGAGTGGAAAACGATCTTTTGATGATTGTAGGTCGTTTGTCAGCTTCTTGGGTGGTAAAAAGAAAGATTTCACATCGTGTCGCTTCAAAAATCTTCCCACTCTATCCGTAACGCCTCTAATATAGGGCAGGAAGGCTCTCTTCTGATTTAACTGCTCCTGGTTCTGTCCCTTCTTTTGGCAAATTAGGCTTCAATGTCCGTTGTTTTCTTATGTAGCCATTGAATTTCAAAACATCATCCACATACTTGAGTTCTGCCGTCAAATGGTTATCATCACAGAATCTGTAGGAATGGTGAACACACTAGTTCAACACTAGGAAATTACGGAAGTTTGCCGGGTGGTGGTGTAAGGTAGCCTATAGGTAACGATTAGTGTGCGTCATTTTGCGATGAACTGTGTGTCCTAACGTGGCATCATTCTTCCGTATAACTTTAACGTCCAAGGACGCCTTCCGTTCTGTTCTTGCTCAACTTGATCTTGGAGTGTTTAGAGTTAAGATGTTGTAAAAAACTCTCGATGTCAGATCTGATCTTTTTAAAATACAAAAGCTCTCATCCACATACTTGAGCCACACTAAAGGTTTTTGTTGTGAACTGTTTAGGGTTATTTTCTCAAAACTCTTTTTTTTAATATACAGAAGGTGTCATCCACATACCTGAGCCACACTATAGGTTTTTGTTGTTCACCGTGTCCACAGAATCTGTGATGATAACCATTTTGCCGCAGAAATCAAGTTTGTGGAATCGGGAATTCGGAAAACTTATATAAAAATGGCAAAACATAATATTTCGAATCATACGTCGAAAAGAAGAATTTTGCTAAAACTTTATGAAAATAAATTATTGTACATATTAATTTTCCGCAACTCTGCGAAATCTCTCTTGAATTCTCTCAATTCTATTGGAATGTACTAAATATATCAGAGATATCATACAACGGAGCATTATACTCCAGAATTGGTGTTACCAAGGTCACATACACAACGATTCACAAATCCGAAGCGAGAATTATCTTTATTTACCACATAAACAATATGATAAGAAAAAGTAAATTAACTAATCAAAATAGCACCAAGGTCGGATAGATTAATTTATTTTGGAATAAGATATCCATCAATAAATTATGTAGAAGCAATGACGTTCACAGATCTATCGATGATATCGCATGAAATAAATTATCAATTTGCATAACTTGATGACTCCTGAAAATATAGGTACATAATTTGCAGTCCGTTTTATTTTTGTGAAAGATAAGATCATCTGATTTTTTCAAAAATTTCCAATAAAATTTAAATTCAGTCAAAATGTACTTTCTGGGAAATATAATACATACATATGTATGTATGTATTATGCAGGATTCTCTATACTTCTCCATGAACAGACTCAACGACGCTTGCAATTATAGACATGATGGACTTTTCACAAAAACGTGATTTGAATCATGCAAATCTTATCAAAGTCCAAAGAACATCTTTTACCTTTTACGCTTTTTTTTTTTTTCCTCAATTCAATTATTTACGCTAAATAATGACATAAATGGCAAAAGTTAATCTTAACTAATTTATTTCGAGCTAAAATTAAGTTATCTATGTATGCGGGTTTTATAAAATCGAGAAAGTATCAAAATAACAACAACAAAAATAAGAGCGAAAATGTCAAAGCATCACTTGCTTCTATATGCTTGGATAGTGGCTAGCATAGTGGGTAATGCACATAATCTCGACAGTCGATCGCCAATGTCGGGGACAATTGCCTTGTTCCATGTTACAAGAAAACTAAATATAGCGACATGGACACACTGTCTCTCACGGAATATTGTGGGAGTTGCGTGCCATGTCCAGATTGGATTATAGAGGCGACAAGAAAAGCATTAATAACAAATGATTTGGAGTTTAATGGCGTGCATGCTTCATATTCTGGGTGTGAGTTGTTAGCCCTCTGTTTAAAGCCCCGACCTCTTCTTTTTTTAAATCATTGGAATATGTCTGTGGACATTTTTTATTAACATTATATTGTAAAAAAAAAAACAAAAAAAAATCAGGAGTGGCACAGTGTCTTTATTTAATGTAGGCTACCTGTTAAAATTTAAATGAGGAAATGTCAATGAAGTTAAGGTAGCTTAATTCAATATTTGCATGGGTTATATACGTGAGGTCGGTATGACGATTTTTGTTATTTGGAAACTAATACTTAATGTAAATTTCCCGAAAATGCATTCAAAAGCTGCTGTTAGCTGCAATTTGGTGATATCTGTATAAGATATTATTCCTATCTGAAATTAAAAGAGATTCATACAAACGTGCAACTTTTATAAATTAATTTTATGGCAGACTAAATTCTACTTCGGCTAAAACATTAGCCAATTAGTTCTTGGTAGTTATAAGGACAGAAAAAGTGTCTGTTCTCTAATTAAAATAGTTGTGTTAAAGCGATTAAAATATTACAGGTGCTTCAATAGTCCTGGTTAATGTTGATGTCGTGATTGAAAGTATGCTTAAAGCTAATATAGGTACTTGCACAGACAAGTAATAACAGATATGTATGCAAGGCCCATAGTCAAATGTGATGCCACTCTGCTCTGTTCTTCTTTAGCGAAGTTCCGAACATTCAAATGAACTGACAAAACTTTTTCATTGACTGCAATCATTTTTTGAGGCCAGCCCGTCCCTTTAACTCGTACACGAATTTGTCTGTCTGTATATTTCTTTTTTACTATTTTCGACACTCTCGTAGACCCACTTTTCGTCATTACAGCAAACTGAAATTTAGCAAACAGGTTCATGTCGTGCGACAATTTAATCTATCAAAATATGAACCGGAAATGTCCATGGAAAACCCGGAAAATCGGAAAAAATCATTTGAGAATTTGGTACACATTTGATTAGTGATAAATCCGATTTTTCCGAAATTTTTTTCCCGGAATTTGCCGACTTTTCCGGAAAATTTTCCGGTAAAAAAGTTTTTTAAACTATGCAGGATCAAGTTCCCTATAAACTGGCATCATTACTTTCTCTCCGACAATGGTGAAAACTTGCAGAAAAAATCCAGGAAAATTCATGTAAAACGCTTTTCCGCAGTTTTTCCGACCAAGGAAGCGTTTGAGCGTTTTGCAACCTAAGACAAAGCAGTAGAGCGAAATGAGTTGCATAAAGTTGCTTTTGTGGAAAACTCCCTGGAAAACCCGAAAAGCGGGTAATCATCGGAAAAATTTTCATCGATATGATTAGTGATAAGTCTGTTTTTCTGGAAAATTTTACAAAAAATTCCGGAATTTTCTGACAAAAAAGTTTTATAAGCTATGCGGAATCATTTTTTTCCGTCCTACTGGCATCAATACTTTCTCTTCAACAATCATGAAAACTTGCATGAAAAATCGAGGAAAATTCATGTAAATTTTTAAAAAAAAATCATTGTAATAGGAAAAGTCTGTGGAAAACATGGAAAATCGGGAAAATTCATTTTATATGGGACCAAGTTGGAATATAGCTAAAAAGCGCTGTTTAAAACATAATTTGAATTTCAGAAAACCGTTGCAGTACTTCAACGATTTGATACTCGAAAAATTTTTGTTTTCGGATCGGCACCAACATGACTTAAAAATTGTTTTAAAATATCTCCATGCAGCACGTAATAACAATTTAGTTAACGTGAAAAAGGCAGAAAATAAAATAAGTAAAAAACGAGTTTTCAAACAAAACTGAGGTCAAGCCACATGAAAAAGTAGAAAATAAACTTTTCTTCACACAGATTTTATTCGCTGACAATCACCGATATATTTTTCAGTATGATCAATCAGAGGTAATAAGTGATTTGATTCATGAAGAGAAAGAATATTCAAGAGAAAAGTCCCAATCAAAAAATCTGAGTCCACCTCTGTGTGTGAAGAAAAGTTTATTTTCTACTTTTTCATGCGGTTTGGCCTCAGTTTTGTTTGAAAACTCGTTTTTTACTTATTTTTCTTTTGCTAATTGTCGTTTTTAAACTGACGTAAAACGAAGCAATTTTTATTTTTATTTTCAGTTGAGTAAAATGTTGCTATTGTTTGAATGAAAGGGACGATTGTGTTGTTGGGGGGGGGGGGGGGGGGGGGGGAGTATCTATTGTTGGATAGATTGATTGGATAGGCTTTATGCATAGACAAACTAAACCATACAAGGACTGGACAAAAAAGAGTAATTTCCAACGCCTCTCTCGAATAAAAAATCGATGATGCCACGACTTGCTGACGTAACCAAAGGTTAATCAAGCCAGCAATTCCTTGCATCAATATATTATAATCACCGATGTTTCAATCTGATGTAGGGAAATCTTCAATTTTTTCTTAAAATTTACTGGAACTTTTTTCCTTAGAATTTTTATGCATAATTCGACAACTGGTGCTTGGACCACGAAACATTTTTATGAGCTTAGATGCGTAGATAAGCATTCATTTCTCCTTTGAAATTTATAGAAAATGTTACGGTGAGGTCTTATTCACTTTGGTGGTCGATTGAAGTTTTTTTTTTCCAGATACAATACATTCATGTGTACCATTGTCGGTCTCCAATAATGCATAAAGATTCTAAAGAAAAAAATTTCCAGTAAATTTCTAAGAAAACCTTGAGGGCCTCCCGACATCAGCCCGAGACATTGTTGATTTTATATTGGAGCAATACAATTTTTTCACTGCGCAGCAAAGACAGAAACCTCTAAGGGCAACGATGATTCTCTGAAAATCCTAGCGTTAGTGCTAGAACAATTCGTAGAAGATTATTGGACGCAGACTTACCAGCCCGATCATCAGCCTACCCTAAGTAAAAAAAAATATACGAAACCGTATAAATTTTGCAAGGGCCCAGTTAGATTGAAGCGGAGAAGAAGACACGAAAACATAGCGAACTATTCTTTGGATTGACGAGTGTAAATTCAACATCTTCGGATCCTACTGAAAAGAATATGTTACGCGTCCCCCCAACAAACCATTTGATCCACAATATACCTACCAAGAAGACCGTTAAAGCCAAGGAGGAGATGTGGACAGCATTTTCTTAGTATTTTGTACGCCCAATTCAGTTGTTTGACGGGATTATGACCAAAGAAAGTTATTTGGATATACGGAAGGACATGATGCTGCATTTGTAGAGGATGATATTTCAACACGATAATGATCCGATTTGCATAGTGCAAAAATATTGATGGATTGGTTGCAGCGCAAAAAAAACTTCGATTCTCGATTGGTCGCAGCGCTTTTTTTTCCTTATCCCAGTTCATTGCTGTTTTACATAGGTATGTCCGCAGAGGTAAGCGCTTCAATGCTGTTCTTAAGAATCGCTCTAGGATGTATGCTAAATGTTGGGCGAAGAACTTTTCTGAATGTGTCTTTTCGAAAATTTAATTAGCTTTTTCTATAATCATCGCAGTGCTTCTTAATTAATCTCAAAAGAGACTTTCAAGAGTGCTTCCAGAGAACACAGTAATAAGGCGCTTGCGCTTGCTTGTGATTATTTGTGGTATTAAATTTTATGAAGTTGATTAAATAAGTCAACTCTCTTCATTTTATTTTAACTTCTGTTAACCAAAACTTCAGATTACTTCTAACCGCTCTCAATTTTACATTGCAAATGAGGAATGCGTTACTTCGCACAATACTGCAAGAATCCAGACCTTCGTGAAAAATTTGATGAAATCAGCCTTTGCTCATCAAGTAATCTTCGATAGACCTTCCAAGTGATGGTTATGAAAGCTCTAGAGCTACTTACTTGTCCATTTACTTAGTTTTCTGGACAGATCAGTGAATATTCTTCTAAAGAGCTGTTAAATGATGGTTAGGGGAAGAGCTTAAATTGTGCTTCTTTCAGAAGCGCTGATTTTTCACTCAATTTAATGTAAATACATATCCGTTGCAATAGCTCAGAACGAACATGTCCGGCTAGCTGGGTCGGTAGAATATGAGACTTTAATCTCATTAAAATAATAAATTTATGTAAATTACAATTTTGTGGAATCAATCCTCACGTTGGACGCATAATTTTTTGTTTATTGTGAATTTATGAAACTGAATCTTTTTCTTGTACAGAAATTCCTTAATGAGGATTATTTACAAGAGTAAAAAAAAAAAACTTCAGTTTCAAAATTCGCACTAAAAAATAGAAGAAAAAAATTCCTTTACTTAAACATAAAGGTTCTCTAGAGTTTCCCTTCATTTTGCATTTAAGTATGTTTTAAAATTATATTACATAAGTATGTAAACTTATGAAATTTTCAAGGTAGGTACCTATGTGTAGGAAAGCAAAGTAATTGAAACAAGTAAAAAAGCTAGAATTGGTCTAAGACCAATTGTTATGATACCCTAGATCAGTGGTACGCAAACTTTTTACCTCCCGGCACAAAATAGAGAAAAAAAAAAAGTCAAGGCACAAATAGAAAGAATGTATCTTTTATATAGAATTTTTTTAATAAAATGAAATTACATGTATATATTTTATTTAATGGGATGAGTGCGCTTGTTTTTTGTCGCAAATAAATTTTATACGTGGTTCGATTTTTGTTAAACAAACTCGCAGCTCATCATCCAACATTAGCAATCGCTCTCTCTTTTTAGATTTAATCTCTGTGAGTGCAGAGAATCCGAATTCGCACAGATATGAGGATCCAAATGGCAGCAAAGATTTGATGGCTTTTAAACTTAAATCAGGATATTGACTTTTTACGAAAATCCAAAATTCTGGCAAGTCCTTCTCAGCAAGCGCAGCTTTCAAAACTACATCATTTTTCAATTCAATGAGTTTTTCTTCTTCTGCCAAAGACAGAGACACATCATTGTGGCATATGAATGGATTTATCACCCAACCATATTGTGAAGTATCAAGCGACGGAAAATATTTGGAGAAAGATGAAGAAAGATTTTGCAATGTTTCATAGATTTGGTTCATTATTTTGCTCTGATTTTGAGAAGCATGGACACCTGGCAAAAATTCAATGTTATTTTTTTTTGTCTGTCTGATCCAAAGTTGCAGTTTTTCATCGAATGCTTTGAGTTTTCCTGTAATTGTGATCATATTTTCTTTCTCACCTTGCAGACTTAAATTAAGTAAGTTCAATTTTTCAAATAAATCGTTCAGAAAAATAACTTCCAGCCACCATATATCGCTTTCAAGAAACTCGAACTTACCACCTTCAGTAGAAAAATAGGAAATAATCTCAGTTCGCAAACTGACAACACGAGCAAGCACTTTCCCCTTCGAGAGCCATCGGACTTCTGTATGAAATAGTAAACTTTTGTGATCTGAATCCATTGCCTCACATAAAGACGTAAATATTCTTGTCCGAAGCGGATTTGACTTGATGTAGTTCACTACTTTGATTACTTCATTCATTGTTTGCAGAAGCTGAGTGGGCAGAGCTTTTGAAACTAAAACTTCTCGATGAATCATACAGTGCACAATTTTTACTTGTGGATTGCGATGCAAAACATAAGCAACAAAGCCTTTGTTCCGTCCTTGCATTGCTGGAGCTCCGTCAGTGCAGACACTAACACAGTTATCCCATTGGAGTCCTTTTGATTGAACTTTTTGATTGACCAGCTCAAAAACATCTTTTCCCGTGGTATTTTTCGTCAGCTCACTACAGAAGAAAAATTGGTTTTTAATTTTTCCTTCTCTGATGAATCGTAGAAACGCAATCAACTGAGCTTTGCTACTGATATCAGTCGATTCGTCAATTTGAAGCGCCCAAAGTTTTTCAAGTTCATCTGTATTTGCTACGAAATGCTCATGAATCTGATTGTCAACGTCCTGCGACATGTGTTGAATTCTTCGAGAAATTGTATCAGCTGACAACGGAATTTGCTTAATTTTTTCGACTGCTTGATGGTCGAACATTAATTCAACGGCAATTTCTAACGCTGGCAAAATAATCTTTTCGGCATCAGTATGTGGCTTTTTATTTTTGCATAAAAGTTGAGCAATTTTATAGCTAGAAATTTGGGCTTTTTTAGGGATCGAACAAAATACCTTAATTTGTTTTGACTGCCTTTGTAAATTAGTTCGGAGGTGGTCAAAGTACATTTTTGGTTTATTCTTCATTTCTGGATGTTTTGTTTCCAAATGTCGATGAAGCTTACTTGGTACCATTGATTCATTCGCAAGAGTTTTTGAGCAAATTAAGCAAAAAGGAAGAGAACTATCATTTTCTGATGGAATAAACCCAATTTCAATATAGTCGTCTTGATATTTGCGCTTTGCCAAACTGTTTGATTTCGCATTTGATTTTGGATTTGGATTTTGGACATTTTCATGTCCAGTTTTCTGAGTTCTTGATACAAATTTATCCATAAGGATGCCTGTATTAAAATAAATTAGTAATGGCTGTTAAGAAAAAAATATTAAATTACTTGCTTGGAATAACAACAATTTAGATCTCTACCAATTAATTAATAACCTTGGTCAAATCGAAGAAATATCTGGAATTTTTATCAGTTACTAATAATAAAAACTGAGGAACAAACTACTACTCACTTCAGATATAAACAAAATAATGAGTTCTACAAATTTCCCCACTATAAATTTTGAAATTTTTTACGAATGGCTTTATTCCAATCATAGTATTAAAAATTTCTAAGAAAAATAGCAAGGCCTACTATGGAAAATTTAAAGCAAATTTGAATTTTCCATAAAAAATTCAATTAAATAACAGTCACTTTTATCAATTATTGTTACTTCTTGACAGTGTTTTGTTTTTATTAAATAACTACAAAAAAAATATTTTAACTTCTTTTTTTTATTATATAACTAAAAAAAAATATTTTCGTACTAAATATTTTCGCATTAGCGGCACATTTTAAATTCTTTTACGGCACACTAATATGCCGCGGCACATAGTTTGCGTACCACCGCCCTAGATGAATGCCCGTATTAAATTTCGTATGGTCACCGATCTATTTAAGTTTGATTTTTGAAGTGGTTTTTCGCATATATTTCTAGAACGGTTCGTCGGACAGAAAAAATGATTATAACCAATTTTATAGGATTTCATATTCTGAAGAATTTTTTAGTACAATAAAAATGTCTTGGACTGATCGTTTTCAAAGTATACGTAAAAAACCTAAATGTTTATGTGGCAACACCAAGAAGGAGTTGCCCGATTTAGTCCATTTTTGACATTTTATTTGCTAATGTAGTGAAAACATCATGTATGGAATTTCAGATCTCTACGTGGATGCATTCTCAGGCAGTGTCCAAATATATAGCGGAAAACGAAATTTTTATATGGCAACCCCACGAAGGAGTTACCCGATTTGTCTCATTTTCGAACTTAATTTAACTTTTTTTTTTTGAAGTCCGTGTACAAAATTTCAGCTCTCTAAGCATACGCGTTCTCGAGTTATCGTGCACACCGACGGATGGACGGACGGACATGCAAAAATCAAAATAACTTAATTTTATGCATGGGTATGGGGTGTCCAATCCATTTTGCTCTACCATCATTATTTCGAGGTGTTACATACTGAATGATAAACTTAGTATACCACATAGATTTCATCTAGGGTATAAAAATATAGCGACACTATAAATTACATAAATTCTAAAACAAAGTTTTTAATTAATATTCATGCTAAACTCACATCATAAAATGAAACGAACCAGAAAAATGTTAATCGCCACTTACACTCCTCTACACTTCTAAGGAAAAAAATCCAATTCCGGGCAATAATTATAATTTTGTCGGCAATTGAATTTTGAGAGAATTTCATTGAACATTTCTTTCTCCCCCAGGCTCGGATCTTACATTGTCAAGGGGGCAAATTGAAATTTATTCTATTAGGCAGCATACCACTTCAAAAATTAAATTAGCTTTTACCTAATTTACACTATAGAACTTGTCGGAACAACAACTTAAAAAAAAAAAATAATGATTTTTTCCGTGTTTTAATTTGAGTGAAAGTCTTGGAGCGCCAACCGAACTACTTTCTAACTGGGGTTGGTGCGGTTGACATAGAATTGATAGAAATCAAAAGACTATGAAGAAAAAATATGAGAGAAATAAAAAAAAAAGTTAATCACACAACTGCAGCCTAGTTACGGTCTCATTACGATTAGTAGCCGGAGGGAAATTATCAAAGGAAATAAAAGAGAAAAAAGAAATTTAACGTTTCACCCTCTGCCGAGTGAGAATGAAACAACTTTTCTCCCCCTTTAATTATTTTGAATTACCAGAATTTTTTTTATCTTTTATATTAAGTACCTAGCTATTCACAGCAAAAAAAGATTCTACAAGACTTATTCCTGCCGAAGTTTAAAGAAATTATGGACATTGGTCTATTTAGACCTTTGGTCATTTGAGACTTATTGGGACAAATCTATTTATACAAAGATTCGAGATATTTCCTGTTACTTCCATGATGGGCAGTGCAGACTACAGTAAATGTCTATCTGTGTACATCTGTCTACCTAAAATGTGAGCTATGTAAGTAATACAATAATAATTTGTGGAATATTATTTGAGTCAATCGTCTCAGATGGGACGACCCCACAAAGATTAATGTCTTCTCGATCCATATATCGAAATAAGTTAAAACCGACATTTTATTTAATAACCTTAAATTTATATAGCTGCACATGCGTAATAGTTCTGTATATCTTGCGTCTTTTGTTTTGAGTTCTGTCGCGGCCTGGATTAGAAGTATCTGCAAAAATGTGCACATTTTTTACTGTGGGGTAGTAGTAGCAATCTTAATTTTTTTTATCCGTTTTATATGTTTTGTTTTCTCGACAAATTTTCTTTTTTGGGGGAATGATGCCAATTACTGTTGTGGCAAGGAGTCAACAATTGCGGCGTCTGCTTAAGTATGTAACTGCTCTGCGTAGATATCTGGCTTGCTCGAAGCAGAAAACTGTGCTGGCTTAAAGCAGGATTCTGTGTTGTCTTTATCGACCACGTGTTCGATAGGCGACCAGATTGGGACTGATCGACTTCAAACGTGAAATACTTTGCTTTGGAACCATCAAACTAAGGCTGGCTTTGATTCTGAAAACCTGAGTTGTTGCAGGTGCACAAAACTGTTTCTTGATGAGCCCAATAGGAATATATCTGTTTTTTTCATGGGGCTCGAAAGGAAACAATGTAGACCTGTGTTTGGCATCATCATCGGCCACAGCGCGCTTCACACTCACCTAACGAGGATGGGAGTTGTTGAAAGCCCTGAGTGTCTGTCATGCCTGGAAGGAGAGCCTGAGACAACCGAACACTTTTTCTGTGCTTGTTCGGTCTTTGGCCGGAGCAGGCTGGATACTCTAGGTTCTGCCATTCTATTCGGAGTTGACGAACCTTTCTCACAGCACAATGGGCCGCTTTACCCTTCGTGCTTGGGATCTATGCTTTGGAAGCACCAGGTTGTTTTACTGATGACTCAGCAAAGCCGACTCAACAACGTTCCAGTAGATGGATACCCCTCTACAGTTCGGACTGTCCCTATGACAGCCTGAACGGGTGCTATTCCGTTGGATAGCTGTGGCTCGAATACCCGGCCGACTGAGGCACTAGAACCAAGTAGACTTGACTTCCACAGAGAGGGCAGTTACAGCCGGTGTTGCCTGCAGAATTAATTTCTTAGACACCAGGTTGCCAGCCGTTTTATTTTAATTTTTTAAATTCAAAAAACTATACCTAACTAATTACCCTTTTGTCATCAGCAAGGTACGTTTTGTGCAAAAAAAATGTACAGATATTACAATAGTTTTTGAGAAAGAGCGGTTGTACAGTCTAGAACGAAAGTGTCACCACATTTCTGATCTTTCTCAAGCATTTTTGTTCATTTTCACGTTCTGTTCATAAAAAATATATATGCTGTTAACAAATCAACAAAAATTAACGCCATCGTGGCATAGTACAACAGCTACTTCACCTACGGAACAGTCCCGAGCCATTTTTGCTCACTGTAATTTTTTTAAAATCTCGGAGTAAAATCAAGCCAACTTTTCATCATCTACGGTGCACGCAATATTATAAAAATACAGTCCACTTAGTATCGGAAAAAATTCTAAATTATTAACAAAACCTTAAGTTTGTAAAGTAAATTAAATAAAAGCATATGTAAAATTAAAAACTTTTAGTACACAACCAAACATACATATGCTGTTAACACTTTAATCACCAAATGTAAATTATGGAAACTTTTTTGTAAAAAATACATTTGAAAAAAAATATCTTGATATTTTAGAAGAAAATATTTCGCATTTCAAAGATTTAATAAAAAATAAACAAGTCTTTTGGCTTGTACATAAATTGGTGAACTTTAAAAAATGTTGTCATATGATACAGGCTACATCACTTTCGTTGATATTTACATATAGCCAGCGTAACTTTTTAAATTCCAATAGCATCCTTACGCTAAGCAAATGCAATAATTTCTAAAGTAATTTTTAATCGATTAGTGAAACAATTTTATGTTTCAACTTTCTTGGCTCGTGTTTCTTATTATTTTTGAGTTATTTGTAGATCAATAATTATTCTGTATTTTTCTATACGCTTAAGTAAAAAAATAAATAAAAATTAAAATAATAGAAAATGTGACCACGCTTTAAAATTTATTATCCAGAACGTGCTGTTTTATCAGGTGCAGTGTAAATTAAAATTATTTAAATAATAACCAATTTATAAATAATAGAGTAACAGAAGTTGGAAACTATAGAAGAAGATCATTATTATTATTATTATTATTAGTGTATAATCATCACATTTCGTCTCAACATAAAAGCCGATAATGACAGATAGTAGGTATATTAGAAAAAATGTCAGATATACTACGAATATTAGAAAAAAATCTCACAAATTCTGAATCATCGTTATAGAGTGTAGCGTTTAGTAATGATCGAGTGATTCATAAGGTATGCAGAAAATCTATTTAATGCCCTCTATCTAAAAAACTAAAAAAAACGTTAACCTTAACTTGTAAGTTTTTTGCGGAGCAATTTTGGTTATTGAATATTTCCGTATTCATTTTTATTCTTTCGTTATTTTCATTCACTGTGACCTCCAATATGTATTAGTAGATATTATTATTTAATTAACTGCATTGCATAATTTCAGTAATGTGGTAGTAATGTAGAGGTCATAATTGTAGTACCTATCTATATATAATTAAGAATATCTAAACTATAAAAATTACGAATATCCAAAATAATGAATACCTATGTACCAATTCTATTTAATTTTTTCATTAGCTCATGTTTTCTTTTTTTTTCTTAATATAATTCATCATTTAAAAATTGACAGATAATTAATATAAGACTATCGGCATTTTGACCCCTCACAAATATATATGTTTTCCATTCTATATTTATGTTTACTTATACCCATTATACACTCTCCTATTTTCCGAACGAACCTGTCTGTTCATCTTCACCTACCTAAACACAGCTGGCAATCAAAAAAAGCTTTTATTTTTATACTTACATACATATAGATATGAATTTGCTTGACTTCTATTTGCTCTCTAGCAATCTACACTCATCAGCTTTAGCACACACCATTACGTTACTATGAAACAAATAATATCTTTATCTGTTTTAGCCATACCATTAGTTAACTATAATATACCGGCTGGGTTGTGAATATTCCGTCTACAAAATATTCGTCATGCAATGTTATATATAATTCACAAGAGTGCCCGACATTGATTTCATTAAAAAAAGCACCCACAAAAAATAAGACGTAATTTGGAAAACATGATAAAAGTCTATTGGAAAAAAAAAAGATAAAAAAAAAGGTGAAAAAGTAATAATAAAAAGTAAAAACATGGCACACCCTCATCTAGTACTGTTTATATTTCTACAGCTGAGAAATGTTCTTTGCATAAACAAAACGACTACACATGCGTACTTTACGTGAAAACTGCAAAGGCTATGAGTACGGTTTTTATTTTCATAAATTATTTTTGTATTTTTTCTTAATTTTTCTTACGTTTGCGTCCCTCTGTGTCTTTACTTTGATGGAATTGCAATTGCGGAGGCGTTTTAGTGTGAAGATATCTTTTATTTATTTTTATTTTGACCCTGATCAAGTACGTTGCCACTAAGTTTCCATCAAATTCACGCACTTTACATACGTATATCCGTTCATACTTAATTTACATACTTCGCTGCAGATGTTAATTGCCCTGGTAAAGTTGATTTTTTTTTTTTTTTTTGCAAAAGTATGTAAGTGACAGACTGTCTTTTACCATGATATTCTCGCCGCTTCGGCTTCATGGGTAATTTCTTAAAGAAAATGTAATCGCGTCAGCAGGCATGTGAACAGAGCACCAAAGACTTGATGGCCTAAGAAAATGACATAATTTCATCGTTCTTTGAAGTATGTATATGGGTGTGTCAAGTCAATACAGATCAAATATTTAATCGATTTTATCAACTATCGCGAGGAGTTGTTTAAATTGGTTTTTTGTTACATTTTCGAGGTAGGTATGAAAAGCTTATCGTGTGGGATATTATTTGCATGATCAAAATTATTATGAAGATGATGATGATCTGAAGAGGAGGAGAGGGAGGAGAGTTGAGAATTTCTAGTGGAATTTTTCAATTTGCGTCAAATGTGATAAAAATAACTCTAAAAGTATAGGGGTCAAATTGATTTTTGCACTTGAATTTTTAATAAAAATAATAAATTTTATGAGAAAATTCAACGCCGGCAGATATTGGGATTTACATATATGGGTTTATCTCAAACCAAGGGTTGTTAGAGAGTTGGGTAGGTAAACTATCCTTTCCTTTAAGAAGGTTAGACTTGGAATTTATTGCTGAGACGCACACAAGAAAATATTACAAACTTTTGATAGTAAGTACGTTATTACTATAGGATAACCACAAAAGGAATAGTACAAAAATTACAAATTCGGAATTAATAATAAGGGAAGAAAAAGTACATGAAATAAAAGGAATGTTAATAAAAAATTTAAATACGTATGGCTTGAAAGCAAGATGCTACTATTTAGGTAAGTTTTTGTGTGCGTGTCCGGCCTTCGCCCGGTGCAGGCTGGATACTCTAGGGTCTGCACTTCTATACGTGGATGAGCTGAAAACCTGCCTCACCAAGACCAGATGCGCTTCATTAAAAGGACTGGCAGGTTTTGGTGAATGGCCTTCTAGCAGGGCAGCACAATGGGCCGCTATCCCCTCCGGACTTGGTATAGGGTCTCCTGTCCCCCTGCCTTTAAAAAAAAAAAAAATTGGGTAATGCGAAATTTAGAGAAAAATAAAACCAGAAATAAACCGAAGCAATGCAGAGACAAGGAAAACAATAATATGGCAATTTAGGGCAAGTAGTAATGGTTATTAAAAAGGGTTGTTGTTGGGAACCATTGTTTACTAATCATTTGTGTGTATTTCGAGATTGTTATTCACTCAAGCAACGCAGTCCTTCAATTAATAAATATAATGAATAAACGTGATCCAAGTACTGATCCGTGGGGAACCTGAAAATAGAGCGGAAGAAAACCAGATAAAGTTTGTATATGGCTGCTCTTATAACAAATTCGCGTTACGATTGCAGTCTCTAGGGTTTCCAATTATCCGACATTAATGACTATCCGGATATCGAATACTGAAAACTCAAAATATCCGGATAATCCGGATATCCGGATAACAAAAAACATAATAAATAAATAGCTTGAATCCAATATTTCATGGTGTTTTATAATTTTTTTTATTCAAATATTTAAATTATGTACATTAATAATTAGTAAATAGTAAGAAACCATTATATGATTTAAATTTATTTTGTTTTTAAAAAAGAATATTTTAAAAAGTTACTGCATTGAAAGTTTCAAAATTCAGACGAGTTCTAAATTTTGTCTTAGTCAGGGCTCATGTAATTTCAGTGCTTAGTAGGTTTTGTTATACCCTAGATGAAATCTGTAGGGTATACTAAGTTTGTCCTTCCGTTTGTAACGCATAGAAATAATTATAGTAGAGGAAAATGGATTGAACACCCATATGTATAAGAGTTATTTTGATTTTTGCATGTCCGTCTGTCTATCTGTCTATGTATTCGCATGATAACTTGAGAACGCATGTACTTAGAGAACTGAAATTTTGCACATGCTTAAAAAAAAAAAGTAAATTAAAGTTCGAAAATGGGACAAATCGGGTAACTCCTTCAAGCAGTTGCCATACAAAACTTGCATTTTTCACTACATATTTGGACAGTGCTTTACAAGGCATCAGCGTAGAGAGCTGACATTTTCTACGCGACGTTTTCATAAAAATAGTAAAAATAATTTCATAAATGAGCTAAATTGGGCCATATAAAAATGTTGATCTTTTACGTAGGTATTCTGTGAAAACAATCAGTCCTAGACGTTTTTGTACACAAAACTCCTTCAGAATATGAAATGCTATGAAACTAGTTATATTAATTTTTACTGTCCGACGAACCATTCTAGAAATACTTCTATGCGAAAAACCACTTACACAGATCAACGACCATATGAAATTACATAGACCCAGCTTAGACAGGTCAGTCTCAGTATGAAATTGTATGTTCGGTGATGCCTTATTCCTGCCCCCAACCATCGTATTACCGAGAAGTTTTCGTGGGGCAGAGGCAGCTTATTGACCCATCTAAACATGTCATGAGGGCATTCATCTAGGGTATCATAAGAATTACTCTTGGATAATTCTAGCTTTCTTACTTGTTTTATTTAAAATTTGGATAAAAGAGCATCCGCAAGACAACTTATTTGTTTATTCAAAGGAACTTTAATAAATAAATAATAATAATAAATAAAATTGCCACTGGAGAAAGAGTATTCTTTTGAAAATAGCTGAACAGTTAGAAAGAAAACAGTATTTTCCTGAAAAAAAAAATGTCAAAAAATATCCGGATTATCGGATATTAAGGAAAAATATCCGGATTACCGAATAGTCAAAATGGGTCTGATAATCCGAATAATTTGATATCCGGATATCCGTGTTGTGTTCAAACTCTTAAGTTATAATTATTTAAAAAAAAAATTATTACACTTTTGCACGTTATGACATTTCGAAGAGTTATTTTTTTTTTAATACAAAAACATCATTTTGAACGTTTTTTGTTAGCGCAGCGGACGAACCCTTGACCAGGGGGTGATTCTGATCTTTTGCCGTACTTTAATGTCAAAATATACGACAAAATGAAATGTTTTTTTTTTTATTTTTTTTTGTTAGTTCAGCCAGCGTAGATTGAACTGAACATCACACTTCATATTACAAATTAAAAAATATTATTTCGAATTTAAGCACTAATTAAATGTAGAGTATCCATTTATAACACTATAAAATTCTTGTTACAACCTCGGAAGCAGTTGATTAATTTGTCGTATTTTTAGGCGTATATTCTGACGTTTATTCATTACAAATTCATTTTAGTTTATTTTGCGTTTGATGAAAAGGATAAATCGAAATGAATATGGTGAATATAAAAGTACCATAAATTTATGGTGAAATGTCAAAATATATGACCAAAAAAAAAAAAAAATAGGTCTAAGCTATGACAAAAAATTGGATTACCCCCTGTTCTTATAGCGGGTTTCTTTGCTGCAGTTCTAAGGGAAATTTCATAATGCTGTGGCACCTATTCTACAGTCAAGAAAATTGTGGGGCAAACATCAAATTGAAATATGAAGGAAATATTAAATATAAAATAGATATATCCAATTTAAATATCTGTTTATTAAACTTTAAGTAATCTATATGCAATAGACTCCATCCTTTATACCAATTTTGTGCGGACCCGTTTTCGTTTCTTTCGAGTACAACACTTATGAGATTTCGTAATTCCGGTTTAGCCCTATTAACATCTGGAATAGGAATAATTCTAATTAAAAATAACAGTTCTTCTTTTAAATTGTATAGCTTCTGTTTTTGAATTAATTCTGTTCTATTTCATTGTAATTTTATGTTTTATCATAATGTTTCTCACTAGGGCCTCTCTAACTCTCTTATTATTGAATTATAGTTTGTTCTGTTTAACGTTTTTAAGTAAAGATTTTTGTATTATTATACTATATTGGAAAGAAATAAATAATTGTAATTGTAATTCACTTCTGTATAGTATTTATTCGGATGGAATTTTTTTTTTTAATTTTCAATAGGTATTTATACATATATAAAATAAAAAAAGGAGAATTAAGAGCCTTCAAAGTCAGAAATTTTGACCTGGAATCTCGAAATTTCTAGTGTTCACACAGTAAAGAATTTTTACAACATTTATTCTAGGCAATTTGTTGCCAACTTTACATGTGGTAAATTTACAACACATTGAAACGCTTACAATTATCCATTTAAAAATACTTCCTTCAACGTAAACAGGTTACAAAGGAAGTGTAAAAGTCCAGAAAACCTGTAAATGAATTCCTCAATTGTATGTAATTTTATATAAAGCCATGTTATTTATTAGCAAGCATCGTAAATACAAAACTACGCTAAGGCTGGAAATGAGTTCCATTAATTCATGTATTTTTAAATAAAATTCTGTAATAGATTCACAATCGATGTGCAAAATTACTAGTATGTAAAAACTTGATTCCATAGAGAATACTTATATTGCCGGATTTTCTTAGTCAAAATTAGACGCCAGTCTTAGATTTTAGAAAAAAAAAAAAATGCTTTCTAAGCTTAATTAATGGAAAAAAATATTATTGTATGAGTATAAATTCGGGGCAGCTTTCTATTCACCTTCAAGTTGTAATTTTTGAATTGCAGAAACAAGTCTAATCACTTTTGTCATTGCAGTCATATTCTTCTTTCTGCCTCTGGAATCCTCCGTATTAGGGTTGGCAATCCCGTGCTATATTTACAATCCCGGGATTTCGGGATTGCATTTACCTAGTCCCGAGATCCCGGGATTAGTCCCGGGATTTTCCAATATTTGTTCTTGAAAGTTATTAACATATTATTTCAACAAAATTAATGACATGACGCATTCAAAAATAGGTTAATAAAAAGTAATTTATTAAATTATAAGGAATTTCATTGTTTTTATAATATTATGCATTCTTAATTAAATTATAAAAAGTTCATTGTTTTTATAGATATAACATTCATACGTAATTATTTTTTATTATTTTTAAAATACGTTTTGAGGAAGCACAGCACATCCAAAGTTTCATCGTACAAACGACTTCTTATTTTAGTTGCAAACAATCCAGCCGCAGAAAAACCACGTTCAGATTCTACACTGGTTGGCTTAATAGTCATTAAAAAATCGTATGCTCTTTGCAAAAAGTCACCACGTGTTCCTCCATTCTCAAATAAGAGCATTTCTCTTTGAATTTTCACTGACAGCGTCTCACATCGAATTGCTATCCTCGGCAAATATTCTTTTTTTATAGCTTTATTGAGCTCGTCTGAAATACTTAAAGGTTCTTCAAGAGAACAAGAAAGAGATTCAGATGGAAGCTCAGAAGAATCTGAAACAATTCCGAGAGGTGCCTCATTTGACACAGAAGGTATAATTTCGGACTCATGAAATGTTAGTGATATAGCTGGATTTGAAGCGTCTATCTTTCGAGTAACTCAACTATTAATTTGCGACATTTTATGGAAGAAGGAACTGTTACGAAGTCTATTTCGGATTCGGACTGATCGTTTGTTCTACCATTGTGCAGATACTGAAGTACCCCACTGATATCTGTTCGTCTTTGTTGCATGCGAAGAATAAGAGCTGAATGCAAATTTTGACTTATAACGTTGTTAGCATCTTTAAGTTTTTTTATCATAAAAGTTATGGCAACATCGGCTGTGAACAGATTAGCATCCCGACGGCAAAGGACGTCAAATGTTGCTTTTACTGGGACTAGAGCACTAATGATGGCGGATACCATTTTAATCTCATCATTGGATAAAGCAAAAGATTCTTCTTCAGGTGGACATATGTCTATCAATGCTTTTTGTATACAATTTTTTAATAAATAGACGCGTTCCAGCATTGACAAAAGCCTGTTCCACCTACATAGTCTTGCAGTCTTTTATTAGAGTTATTTGCTTCCCAAATTCAGCAGCAACATACTTCTGCAAGACATCGCTTTTTGTTGGCGATCGTCTGAATATTACTATCAATTTTCGCACCTTCTTGACCACTGGACCACAATTGACCTCAGTAACATCACATTGGTTTCCTTCATGCCTATGACCAGAATTCAAATGCACTTGAAATAGCCCAGCATACCCAGCAGTGAAATTTCGAATAACAGCAGCAAGCATAGCAGTTTCAAAATAAATTTTTGCGGGAGCATAGCAAGTATAAGCATATTTTATGTGATGCTGCCTAGAGCTTGAAATTTTTAAATTTTTAAATATTAAGAATTTGTATTAAAAAAATTCCAAGAATTTAAATTTGAAACTGTTCAACCAAATACGATTTTTTCAAGAATTTTTCAGGAAACCGTAAGGAATTTTTTATTTAAGCTTAAATATTCAAATCCCGGGATTAAGTGCTCGATCCCGGGATTTTGAAATTGTTAAAAACTGCGGGATCCCGGGATTCCCAACCCTACTCCGTATACATCTCAAAAAAGAATCGTTGGACAAATTCATAAAATAGAGATGCATCTTTTGGATATTCAATATTTAAATTGAAAAAAAAAAGACGTCTCTATGAAAGCTTCCTTGAAACAAGTTGAACTATAGTTAAACAACTCGTTGTCAGCAGGTTTTGGTTTAAAAAAATTGTAGGGGAAGATAATGTACCTTGGACATGTGTGTACCTTGTTCATTTCATTTTCCACACGGACTGTATAGCTACCACCTACATAAATGCACTTTTATCCCATTTTACTAATCAACAGATGACACTTAAGCTATTCTGGGAATAAGTTTGTCAGACAAATGTGCAGTTATTGGGTTTTAAAGAAAAGTCGTGAAAAAAGTAAATATTTTCCAGTGACAAGGAATTGAAAATGTTCTAGTTCTATTCTTTCTATATCTTTGGACTCCAGTTAAAATTAAACTTGTTAATATGTACTATTATAAATCTTGAATCATGTGCTGAATTGTGTGGCTTAAACTATTTCGCAGACAGTTTTGTTTCTTTTGCAAGGGGTATGTACATACCTTGGACACTTCAAATATTTGCCCCACGGACATGTAAAAAAAAAGCCATAGATCGGCCTTTAGTTAAAAAATATATTAAAGATGTACTCGTATATCTATAGCAACTTTTTGTTTAGTAAACTGCTTTGCGAATATTGCTATTCTTGGTTGAATAAAGAGTGTTAATTAATTTAACTCTGTTGATATATCATTATTTCTGCTTAGTAAGTTACAAATGTCCATGGTATACAGCTGCATGTTGTACCTTGGACAGAAAGAAGGACCGTGTTTCATATATCCTCTGAAATATTCATTTTTAACTGCCTATTCGACAATTAGTGGGAACGTTATAAGTTAGACAGTCTATAATAATTGGTTGCTTAAGATTTGTCCCATTAGTTTTGTAAAAAAAAGAAAGACTATTTCAAAAAAGGTACCAAGGTACAGCACTTTCCCCTACGTCAAAATCTCAACTTCCGTACAAAATGAGTGAACACTTGAAATTTCTGGATTCCAAGTCAAAATTTCTTACTTTGAAGGCTCTTTATTCTATCTGTAATAACGTAAGCCACTAAGTATTTATTTTATGTTAAAGGATAAATAAATACCTATTGAAAAAAAAAATTAAATTCAATCAAATAAATACTTAAAAAGTTACAACAGCTTCAGTGAAAGTCTAACTTGAAGAATGCAATTAACAGTAAAGCACGAATATCTCTTAAAGGAGTGAGTATTTTTATATGGTCTAAAAGAACTTTTTAGTCCGAAAACAACACTCTGTCGATAGATCAAATATGAATCATTACCACCGGAACACCCTGTATACAGGGTGTCCCGTCGAGATGGTAAAAAATTTTAAGGGTCGAAAGTACAGCCTATTTGCGATCGAAAATGTTATATAAAATTTTGTCGAGTTCGCACTATTTTCGAAGTTATAGGCGATTTTCGATTTTTTCGAAATTTTGAACCTTAAGTAACCTTTTTGACCATAACTCAGTTCAGGTTGCTCACAGGACCACCCTTTTTCTTTTGTTTTACTCGTAACATTACAGGATCTCATTCGGAGTAACTTGATTTTGAAAACGTTCACACATAATGGAAAAATTGGCGATTTGTTGCCAAAATATTTTTTCCGTCAGAAAATTCATTTGTCTTCAAAGTCATAAATCTCGAAAAGTAACAGATGATCCGGTTCTCATAGAAAACATCCCTCATTAATTGTCTTTTATAAAAGTCCAACACGATTAGTCCACCTTAAGTATTGCCAGAGTTACAGTAAAAACTTGCCTGCAAATACCTCTCATAACTTGAACAAAATTAATTCGAATTGCTATAAAATCCGGAAACGCATTTTGCAGGAACTCTATCTGCTGCGAACCTGTTTGACCTACAGCTAAGGTGAATATACCATTGGATTCGGAACATACTGGTTAGTTGTTAAAGTTAAATTCAATTTCGAAGTTCGAACATTTTCGAAAATCTAGAGAGGCAAAGTTGACTCGATTTCCGTAATTTTTGTGCATACTTTTTGAAGTTTTTTTTTTTTAATTTTCATATAGATTAAGGATGTAGAAATTTTTTTCAATTTAATAATTTTTTTCGATTTGCCCTCTGAGACTGACAAATCGCGTTCGAAAATGCCCAATTTCGAACATATTTCTCGTTAGCTGCTCGAGCAGTTTCGAGTAGATTTTAATGAAATTCGGTACGTATGCCGGATTTCTAAATACACAACTTTTGGCATTTTTCGATTTTCGAAGTTCGAAATTTGAAAATGTTCAAATATTTTTTTTTTATTTTGTCGAAATTTCATATCTAATTACATTTTAGGCGATTTTCTTTCCCCTATACTCTAGATCCTTTTAATCTGCAACTTTTTTACACTGCATGTTATCAGCCAAAGTTTCATCGAAAAAAGTTGCAAACGGTTGAAATTCGAAAATTCAAAATCACAAAATTCTGTATTGCATTTTGGATTCTATGCTGGGAGACTTGCAACTTTGTAGTGATATGCTCATTTATACTTCGCAACTTTCTGCATACCAAAAATATCAATTTTCGAAAATTTTCACTACTAAATCTACGATTTTCGAAAAAATTTCACTTTTTTTCACCCTTCAATATTAGTACTTTCCTTCCACAGAGTGTAGACATGTGGGTACTCTATGGAAAGTTTGCAGTCGCTACTTTAAGAATCTGGGAAAAAATTTCACATTTTCCAACTTTAAGTGCATTGTTTCTTCCATCCTTGCAATTCGATTTAATTTTGTTCAAGTTATGATAGGTATGTTGTAGGCAAATTTTCACTGTAACTCTGGCAATACTTAAGGCGGGCTAATCGTGTTGTACTTTTATAAAAGATAATAAATGAGGGATGTTTTCTATGAGAACGGGATCATCTGTTGGTATGGTTACTTTTCGAGATTTATGACTTTGAAGACAAATGAATTTTCTGACGAAAAAAATGTTTTGGCAACAAATCGCCAATTTTTCAATTATGTGTGAACGTTTTCAAAACTGAGTTACACCGAATGAGAGCCTGTAATATTACGAATAAAACACAAGAAACACGTTCGTCCTGTGAACAGTCTGAACTGAGTTATGGTCTAAAAGGTGACTTAAGGTTCAAAATTTCGAAAAAATCGAAAATCGCTTATAACTTCGAAAATAGTGCGAACTCGAAAAATGTTATATAACATTTTCGATCGCAAATAGGCTGTACTTTCGACCCTTAAAATTTTTTACCATCTCGACGGGACACCCTGTATAAGGAAGAATGAGGTGTAGTGCTTAATACCGAATCTCTTCAGATCAATATTTGACTACTTTCGAAGCACTGAGATGGTGGCAACTTTCATTATTCTCCTTCCGGCATTGACATAACTAAAGTGAAAAAATCCGATATTACATATAAAAGATGTTCGCTTTACGAATTATGCTGGGACTGCCTCGCTTATTTTTATACAGGTGGAAGCTATTTTTAGCGTTAGTCGGAAACGAGTTCCTAATTTAAAAAAAAAAAAAAAAAAACAAGAGACTTAAATTGCCTAGCTTTGGGAAGCTCCGAAAGGACTCAGTTGTCATTAAATTCTTAAATATGAAGTCGAAAACCGTTCAGTTTGAGCGTCCGGTTTGAAGTGATCAGTGACCATCAAATGTGAAAAACGCGTATGGTATTATACAAACACCATGATTGACCTCTGTTCACTTAAGTATGCAATTTATATTGTGTATGTTGAGGAAAACTCATATGATATTCGGACTGTCGGATTGTTGATATTGTGCGATAATCAGACGAATTAATAGTCTGATTTATCTTAAAAGCTCTCTTGTCCTTTCCAACGAAAATATTGAGATGAAGGATTGTTTTATTTTTGATTTGTGTACTCCTCTTTAGTACGTTGTGTACCGTGCACAAAGTTATTATGTAAGTATTATGAAAAAATAAGCTAACGTGTCCCAATAGATTGTTTAGTTCGATATTTGACATACATAAATAAGTCTCAAAACACCAGCACAATGATATCTAGCTCATTAAGTAAACCAAATTTAGCAAAACAATAAAATAACATTAATTGTTATAAGTGGGCAGAACTTATCTATAGGTTGAACCTAATTAGCTCTTATATAACTCCAAGATAATAACATGACATGAGTTCGAATAGGTCTTAAATGTCAATACTTATGCTTCCTTTATACATAATATTCTTTGGTAACAAATCAATTTTCCTCTTCTAAACACATAAAATTGTGCTAACGCCAACATTTTTTTTTTTTTTTTAAAGCTTTGATCAGGTGATTTCAATCAAATTCAACTCCCATCCAATGCAATCCATCAAAGTCAGCAAGACTCCCAGAGTAATTGTTATCAGATTCGCCCAAGAGATCACTCCAGTGAACTCTGGGAATCAAATATCTTTGACATGATGCTGTGGCCTGTCTCCTCAGTATTCGGTGGCCGTCTTCACAAAAATCCTCCGCGCTGACATTGAGGATATTTTGATTATGGTTAGTTCACTGGTGAATGGGTAAATTGTGATGATAGAATTCCAAGCACGTTTTATAATGTTTCGAGGCTTTTGTTTTTTTTCTCTCTGTTTTTCATTCTATTGGATGTTTCTTTCCACCTCTATACTATTGCATACATACATATATGTAGATATAGAAAGTATACATCACCAAAAGTTAAACGAAGTATAAGAAGTGTAGAAGAAATCCTACCGAGTTAGTCTCTATCTACATAGACTTTTGACTCCTCTTTCACGTGCTTAGGATTCTGTAGAAAAGTTTTCCTTTTAGCAAGCAAAAGAGTTCAGTTCAGACATTGATGACGACGATGACGACGACGACAACAGAACGACAACGGGTGGTGGTAAAGTAAACAGCTTTTATGTTTGTTTTTCCTCCGCTTTGGTTCTTTAATTTTATTGTCATTGCTGTAATGTTTTTGCTATTCAGTACACTTTGTTTTTCTTGTGTGCTTGGATTAAAGCGCGCCCTAACTTTTCAAGCATCTGGATGAAACTGCCGTAGCCAGAGCTCATTACTTGCTTAAATTTCAGTTCTGGTGGGAACTTAAAACACATGTTTTAGTGCTATTAGGGAGTTGTCAAGATGACTTTTGAATTGATTGTGTCAAAATCATAGTGAAATTAATGTTTTTTTTTGTTTGACATTTCATTAATATGATAAATGGATAGATATAGAAATAGAGATTATAGGCGTGTAAAAAGGTGAATGGTTAGCAATGGGGTTGTGAGAAATTTCTTAAATGTTTATTCATTAAATTTGTTTTAAAATAATAATAAAAAATAAAAAACAAAGCCATAATAAGTGTAATTTTCTTTTGCTTTCTGAACATACTAATTATTTAGTATTTAGAGTCGGAAACGACAATAGAATTCATTTTCGGAACTGCAATTTTGCTTCAATAACTGTTAGAAAAGATTTTTTTAAAAACAGTTTAACAAAAAAACCTCCTTTATTTTTCTCCATAAATAAATTTAACAAAAGCCCATGCTCCAGCAAATGAAATAACAAAAATTCTTGGAACTAATGGTTTTTTGTTGGACAAAATAAAGGGAACTAAAAGTCTTCTATGATACTATTTTAGATATTAAACTCGATTATAAATCTGTTCGTTCATAAACTAAATTTTGAAATCAGATTGATTATAATCAAATGTTCCTACCGGATGCGTGGCTCTCATCTCAGAACAGATTCGACCAATAGATGCCCGGATATCCATATCTGTGCGCATATCAGAATTGAAGATTTTTTTTTCTTTTCTTTTTTTAATTTTGGTCTAAAATTCTGATTTACTATGTGTTTTTGATAGTGGCTAGGAGTTAAATCCTTTATACTATAATACATCATAAACTTAATAAAACATGGTGGTGGAAAGCACATTTATGGTGTAGCGTAGGCCCAATTTTAAGAATTGCTGGAAAATGGATCAGGTATAGTATATAGGCATATATTGAAGAATCATATTGAGCCTTACGATCCCGAGCGCACATCTCGGTGTGTGAAGTTTGACTTTGTGAGCATATCATCGATGTCCTGTAATGGACAACGCAAAATTCCGATCTTGAATTCTATCTAGAGGGAATGATATAAAACGGATTATTAAAAATAAAAAAAACCAGGTATATTGACGTATTCAGGAATAATATTAAAATGCCTGGTATTCGAGTCCCGTTGAACGTTGGCGTTGTTTTGTAGAGAGCATGCCAAAGAAATATCGGAGTATTGAAACGAATAAAGGCTCCCTAAAAAATATCTCATATTATCTAAATACAATGAAAATGGCTTTCTTACTTCGTTTACTTTTTCACATTCTCAAAACTACTCTCTTGCCATAAATCTATATAGGCCGTTATACCCTAGAGTAGACAGATCATCTCCATAAATAACTCGATATAAAATTAGGCAATTTCCAGATAATGATCTTATCACAAATTGTCGGTTTATTCTACATGTCATTTGCGTCATTTTTTTAAATAAAATAACAAAGGTTGGATTTGGAAAATAATAAATTTTAAAACATTCGGCAACGGTTGATGTGTCAATTGGCAGATTTTTAATCAGCTGATTGCTGTGACGCTAATTTTAATGGAAAAAAAATTTCATTTTCAAGTAGATTCCATTTATTATATCGAAAACATAGATGGCTCTGTTGCAATATTTTTCAGGAATTGAGAAGAATTTGCTCAATCAAAAATTTTAATTTAAATGAAGGAAACCATGAGATGATGTCATTTGTATGACAGACCTGATATTTTGCTCCAATTCATTCAATTATGAAGACAGTTTGTCTATTGCCGATTATACATATAATGTCGTATAGATAAATTTAATAATTAAAGTACCTAAGATAAATTAGACATTTATTTTGTTTGTTTCGCGAGAGATTCAATACAGAGCACATTTACATATTCTCAACTTACATATGGGTATACCATATATATATACAAAATAGTGCATACTATTAAAACAGTTTTGCTTTCTATGGGTTATCTAATTGGGCTGAGTACTTAAAAGAATGAGAAGTCATTGAAAAAGTAGCAATTCTTCTCTATTTTTCCTGATAGCAGTTGAATGACATTTCAATGAGAATTTGCTTTGTGACATGAATCTTTAATGGAGAAGTATTTTACGATATTTTTTCTTGTTTTAAGAAGCGAGGGAGAGAGATAGAGAGAGAGAGACCATAAAGAGTTTGGTAGTAAAAAGAAAAAAACATTTTACCTACCTACCTATATCTATCTACACATAAATTAATAATGTTTTCAAATTTAAACTCTTATCGTGTCATGTGATAGGCGATTTGTTAGAGAGGTGCCTTTCTGTTTTAAAGATTCTTCGAAACCAGTTTGAAGAGATATGAATTCTGAAAGGAGATTAAATAAAATTTATTGATAATCAAATTAATTCAAATTAATTAATTAGATCTTTTTTTTTTCTTTTTTTAAAAATCATTACGAAAATTACATATGAAGATTTGAAGATTCATTAAATTATATCAAAAAATAAAAAAAAGTGGATTAGAAATTGAATCTAAGTTAAAAGATGTCCTTATTGTGCAGTAACATGATGATAAAAAATAATGAAAATATATTATGGATTTTCCATATAACGAATTTTATTAGTTAAATTTTATAAAAAGTTCATACAAGCAGTTTTTGTGGAAATGTAATTAATTTTTTCGATTAGTTCAATTATAGGCATTTCACGTAAAGTCGTCTGAAATTGCTAGATTTTTCGGCTCGACTATCACGGATTCTTTTGAAACTTAACATGTTTGAAGATCTTATACCAGTTTCAATATTGCAACTTGCACTAAGCCGTAAATGTGTCTTTATATACTGAGAAACAATTCTGTATACACTCGGTGTACACTCAGTATGTAGAATATTGGAACTCAATGTTGAAATTTTGAAAAATTTCGCAGTATAGACATATACAATATGACCCTAAATATAAATCATAATCATTTAATATGAACCCTTTAGAACAGAATTTTATACAGCAATGTTGGCTGCAATATTTTCTGACATTTAATATTTGTCAAGTTGAAGCATCTATTTCGTTTTTATTTTCTCAAGTCAAATGACAAATCAAATGTCACTTCTCTAATTAATTCGTCAGTATCGTAAACAGCAAGCGTATCTCTGAAATGCTATAATTCAAATATGATCTAATTGCAATATCAATATCTCAATTTTAAACCGTATGTCTGTCTTCGGTATTATAGAGTTTATGTAGTTGCGTAATATCCTGATTTTCAGGGATATAGGCTAATTCAAAGTTTCGTGTAATGTCGTTGTAGAGTTATCTTTAAAAGTCTATAACTCCGGAAGTAACTAACTGAATTTAATGATTTTGGAATCATTTTAAAGGGGAAAAAGCAAAGTTTGCTAGAACCGAAAAAACACATTTTTCAGGAATAAAAGTTGAGTCCTTTATTTTTGAATATCCTGTAAGACGTATCTTCGATTTTTTGTTATAGTTCCTTCATTTGTGTTCTTATTGTTCCCAATGTATGAAAGTAGTAGTAAGTATTAGGATTAATGATGTAATAGGGAACTTTTGAGTATGTATACACACACATTACACATGAAACCGATTGATTACCTTGTAGCCCGACCATTTCCCATCCCCTTGCAAGGGGTGTTAGACATATCGTAATTTCACTATGAAACGTGATTAAAAAAAACATATCTCGAGACTGGAACTATACCGATTTTTTTGATTCGAATGTCATATGAAGCTAAATGTTTTATATTTTTCATAAAACAAATACAACAACAACAAACGAAAGTTTTTGTTCCTCATAATAAGTTTTTTTTTTTTTCAAAAAAATTGGTATTATTTACTATTGAAATTGTCCAACTTTGTATTTTTATTTTGGAGTCATAAATCCATATCTATTCAAGTGCCAAAAATTAAGGTGGCGCTTTCTATCGCTTTGGAGAATTTTTGAATTTTTAAATGTATCCTCTATACTCAAAGTAACATCGTATGACTTCCATATTGCGTTACTTTGTGTATAGGTTGACTTTAAAAATTCATTTCTCGAAAACAAAGCCGCGCACCACCACAATATTTGGCAATCTTCAGAGTGGCCAAAATCAAAAAAGTTCGTTAAACTAGAAGGTATTGCCTGTAGTATGAAGCAGGATTATTAAAGAAAATTAAAATCCAAGAAAATGAAAAAAAACGTCCCTAATTACGCTTAAAACCTGATGGTTTTTTGCCTGGAAAATTTACATTTTTGTGTAATCGAAAATCATGGTATGAACATGGTCTAAACAAAATATTTCAAATTTTTATACTTTTTTTTTACTTTGACCTCTATGTTTTTTTTTGCAAAACTGTCATTAACATAACGTTTTTTTTTATAAAAACAATAAAATGTAGACTCTCCTGTGTAATTTGACCTAGTATACCCTATTTGCAGCTGTTAAAGAGTTATTAGCTCAAATCCTATTCGTGTCATACCGAAATTAGCCGATATTTTTTTAAAAAGACGCGTTTCAGTCAGTAAGGGAACAAATATAGGTTCGAGAATAGCTTTCAGAATAGGTTTTGAGCTAATAACTCTTGAACGGCTGTAGATAGCACATAGGCTATAATAGGTCAAATTAAAGAGAAAAGTCTACAGTTTATAGTTTTTTTTTAAAAAAAAAACTTATGTTGGGATGTGGGAATGGTTGAGCAGTCGTTGGAAAGGCCATGAGGTTCGGCATACAATGAGTCTGTAATTGTGATCGTACTCTATGTACTTTTTCAGATACAAGGGTTTATGTGAAAATCTAGCTTTTTTTCTTAAACACCCTGTCCTGTAACTACCAAACGGTTCATGTGGAACCCCCAAATGGGTGACCACACGACATTTCATACGGGCATTCATCTAGGGTATCATAAGAATTGGTCTTAGACCAATTCTGGCTTTTTCTCTTGTTTTTTCATGACAAGCTATTTTTGCCTACTAGAAAGTTAACACGTTAAAAGCGAAAAAATATCCTTCGACCTTCGAATTGTTCTATATGTAATTATAGTTTTCTTATGTATATGAATAGGATTTTTATACCTTATATATCTATTTCTGAAGGAATGGTTGAAGATTATAGATACGTGATTAACTTGGTTATGTTTTCTAGTATGCTGCTGCTAATAATGTTCTCTATTTAAAAATCAAACGATTTTATTATCCTTATACATAGACTAATTTTTTTTTATATTGTCATGTCTTCTGGCTTTATTTAATTCTACACATTATCCTACGTTTAATGTAATTTTTTGGTTTGAATTCGATATGTAGCGGGATATTGACAAGTCAATGTAATTTTTCTGTGCTTCGTTTGAACTGTACGAATTTCCAAAAGAAGAAAACAACATTGCGATTTGCATTGCTTAAATAACAGTCAGTTTAAGAATCATACACACGTAGCGTAGAAGCTGCTCCGTTTTTCGGAAGCAACATACTCTTATATTCTTCAATAAAATTTTTCCAAAGGTGATGGAGATCATTGCGCATTTCATATGCGAATTACTACGAGTCTTGTGCTGAAATTAAATTACATCACCATTTAGTGAGACATTATAAATTCAAGTGTTGGCAATTTTTGTTCCAATTATTAGTAAGGTCCAATCAATTATTCTATTTATATTTTTTTCATTCAATAATAAATAATAAATTTTAATATACACCTTACCTTGTTTTCTGTTAAAATTGAGTCCATTCCCGATCGTCATTATGTAGTAGGTACACATGTTTGATATCACAATTTATTTTATCCAAACAAATTTTAATAAAACTTAATATTGTACATAGATTTGCATATATCCATCACTAGATGTTAACATCTGGAATTACCTCATAAATTAAAAAAAAAACGGACCAAGGATAGAGCCCTGTGGTACTCCACTATTAAGGTAAACTATTCCCTTCATCCATTACAACCGTGTGCGATCTCCAACATAAGAAATTTATTATCAATCGAACAGGATTATAGGACAAATTATAGTTCGCGGTGTTTTTTGAAAGAATATAAGCCAGCCACGAGTGAGAAATCGATCTTCGAAAAAATGTTTCAGTAAAGGAATATTGATAGTTACTTTCAGCAGAGCTGACTCACAATGGTGCTTGTTGCAGAAAGAAACCGAATTAATATCATACACTTAGAACGATCAAAGTACACAGTAAAAAATAATTCCATAAAGTGAGTGGCAACAATTTGTGCCACACAGGTTAGGCATTTGTCGATAAGATTAGGGAAAGCTCCACCTTGGAAAACTAAGATTAGGTTTTTATCCCTAAAATGGAGGTAGGGTTTTCTCCCTCAAATGTAGGGAATTTTGGTTTTTTCCCCATAAAATTTAGGGAATTTCCATCAAATGTAGGGAATTATCATATTTTTTTTATGTTTTCCCCTGCATTTTAGAGAATATTGCCTAAAATGTAGGGAGCATTCCCTAAAATATGGGGAATTTTAAATTGTTGTTTTGCCCCCCCCCCCCCCCCCCCCCCTTTAGGGAGTATTCCCTAAAGTGTAGGGAATAGGTGATGACACGCACCACTCTCCACCATAGGTGAACGTGATAGAAGACCACCCCTTTTAAAAAACATTTCTTATGGTCCATACTACTAAGTACTATGGAAGTTATGTTGGTCCGCTGGACACGCTCAAACATAATATTGAAAAACAATATATGACTTCTTTTCAAAAACAATGTGTGAATTATATTTCCATAAAAAATGTAGCATAATACCTAATTTATTGAATGTTCTCTTCCTCATATTCAAAAGAGCTAACATTTCGGGAATTTTACGTACTTTATAGGTTTTCTAGTGCCAAATACCTAAATTCATTGAATGTTCCATTGATTTGGGGGAAATTAGACTGATTTTCCCTTTTTATCAGAGAAAATTACATTTATTTTTAGGAAAAACGTGTCTTAAATTTAGGGAATAGTCCTAACATTTTTATAGTGTATTTTTAAAAACTTAGTTGATCACATCAACCAGCGGGATCAGATTGGATCTCAAATATAGCTCTAAAGATTTCCTCGCCTCAGCGAAACTCAAGCCGGTTGCCTAAATTTTTTTTCTTCTTCTTCTTCTTCTTCTTCCAATTAGCCATACAACAACATAATATGCATTATTTTCTGTATAGATTTTGTTTAAAAACCAAATGTATGTACTTTGTATTTTCTCCTTCCATCCAAATAAAATTAATTTGCAAATTTGTTATCAAAATTCTAAGTAAGTATGCTGCCCACGCCATCGCCACGCTAGCCGCTGCTATACATTGATAAAATTCAATATGTGACAAAAAGAGCAATAGAAGAATGTTTACTTTGAAACATTTCATCCTCAACACAAACAATTTCAGCAGCTGGAAATTTATACTTGGCAAAATTAAATTGCTAAATTATTTTCCCTCTCGAAAAACCTTGCCCGCCTGCGCTCGCCCAAATATCTTTGCATTTTTACATGGTTAATTTTTTCTGCGCCAGAGTGGCACTATGCATAGAAGAGCACAACCTTATGTTATTAGAATACCCCCAAAAATAGATTGATATCAAAACCAATGGAAGCACAGAGAGTTTTATTAAGTTCTATACGCATGCTCTCTTCACATGGTTTGATTCGTTTCGTCGTCTTTTTACTATACTCTCAGAAGCCAAGAAAAAATTATCTAATCTTGGCCGGTAGTAAAGCAACAAAAACGAACTCTAAAAAAAGAAGAATATAATGGGAAAAAAAAGAAGAAAAACAGAAAAAAAAAGAAAAAAAAAAGAAGAAAAAACAGAGAATTTTGGGTTGGTCGGGTCTTATTTTTTGTTGATATTTTTTATTGGCAGAAATCAGTAGTATTGCCTGTTGCACCACAAACGATAATACTCGAAAAAAGTTGAAGATAATCGTTAAATGGACGGACGGACGAATGGATTTGCGAGCGAACAGAAGAAGCTAAAGGGGTGAAGTAGAATGTAAAAAAAATTCCACTTTTTAACCTTGACATTGTGCGCTGCCGCTGCTGCTGCTGCTGCTGCTGTTATTGCCAACTGAAAAAAACACTACGTATGCAAATTAAGCTGTCGAAAATTAATTGACAGAACGAACGAAGAGCACGGAAAGTGAATCATTTGGTTTTTGCGCTAGAATTGTCTAGCTTAGGTGTGCTAAGTGCTTTTGTTTCCACACTTTTTGGGTATATTACGAAACTTGGAATGCATTCGCCATACATACATACATATATGGAGAAACTATTGCTGACGATGTTTTCTGAGTTTAGTTAATTTTAGTTTACGCATGACCTTGGTTAAAGCTTCAGAATCACATAACTTAAGAAAGAGCTTATTATTTTCCGTTGAGCGTAGAGTAGAGGTATACATAATTAATCAGCTTAAAATTATTGACATAGGGAAGGTGAACGAGGCAACGGGGGAACTTTTAATTGGTAAACAAATGCTGGTGGGTTTGTTGTTTCTTTTTGTCTTTTTTCTCCTTCTCATTTTCTTATTTTATTTTGCTTTATTTTTTTTTCTTGCTTTTTTTTTCTTGTTTGTTTTTTTTTGTATTGCGGGTGTTTTCATTTGAATTATAGCGTCTGTTACATTTAATAATTTCCGCGCTGTCTTTACTTGATATCCTAAAAGCTGACTGATGAGTCAGTTAACATAATATAGGTGTTTGGATCAATTAATCTTCTTAACCAGGCTGTAATTACTAATTTTTGAGTAGAATTTTATTCAAAGTCCATATAAAATTTGTTTTCATATATTTTAGGTCATATTAAACAAGTAAAAAAGCTAGAATTGGTCTAGTACCAATTCTTATGATACCCTAGAGATGAATGCCCGTATAAAATTTCGTATGATCACCGATCAATGCAAGTTGAATTTTTGAAGTGGTTTTTCGCATATATTTCTAGAACTGTTCGTCGCACAGAAAAAAACGGTTATAACCAATTTTATAGGATTCCGTATTCTGAAGAAATTTTTAGTACAATAAAAATGTCTTGGATTGATCGTTTTCACAGTATACGTAAAAAAACCTAAATTTTTATATGGCAACACCAAGAAGGAGTTGCCCGATTTAGTCTATTTTTGAAATTTTATTTGCTAGTACAATGAAAACACCACGTACCAAATTTCAGCTCTCTATATCGATCGATCAGGCAGTGTCCAAATATATAGTGGAAAACGAAAGATTTGTATGGCAACCCCACGAAGGAGTTACCCGATTAGTCTCATTTTCGAACTTTACTTTTACTTTTTTTTCTAAAAATCCGTGTACAAAATTTCAGCTCTCTTAGTATACGCGTTTTCGAGTTATCGTGCCCACAGACGGACGGACATGTAAAAATGAAAATAATTTTTAATATAATGCGTGGATGTCCAATCCATTTTGCTCTACCAGCATTATTTCGAGGTGTTACAAACGGAATGACAAACTTAGTATACCCTATAGATTTCATCTAGGGTATAAAAAGGGATATTTGTGAGTACAGCGAGTTAGAAATATTATACACCTGCATCAACGCTTTACAATAAACGCAATGTCATGGACATGCAATAGGTAGGTCGCCTCAAGTCATTAACAGGTGTTGAGGAACTTATCATTGTTGAGATGGACAATCAGCTTTGCCAATGTAACTTCTACATATACAGATGGCCATATTGGATCCAAAACGCTGACTGCATATAATGGATATGTGGATTATGCAATGAGCATAGCAAAGATCCTAAATATATACATACATACGTGCGATGCCTGTTTACACGATGACTAGTTAATAACTTTCCCTAAATTTTATTTTATAGTCACACATACAAGTTAATATAAAATTTACATTATATTAAATATTAAAATTTACTTAAAAATCTGTGTAAAGCTAATTTTCAAGAAGATTCATAAACAAAAAAACAATAAAGCGCACATAAAACGTCTTTTTCCTGATGATTTTAAAACTAAACCCAAAACCCCTTATCCGATTGGTTGTGGAATCAAAAGATTTAAAAAAAAAAAAACACAAGAAGAATATCATGCATACTCCGGAAAATGCGAGTTTTTCGTGTTCTCAGTAAAAGAACCTTTCGCACATCCAAAAATATTATAATTCAAAATTTGAAAGCAGACTTTACTTTACATTACTAAAGGTCTTTTTATCAATTTCGAAATATTACTTACGGGCGATAATATTTGATTTTTTTCATTCTCATAGGTTTTAAAGGGTAATCGAAGTTTTAAATACTTTCGATGTTTAAATAATCTCTCTCTCTCTCTCTCTCTCTCTCTCTCTCTCTCTCTCTCTCTCTCTCTCTCTCTCTCTCTCTCTCTCTCTCTCTCTCTCTCTCTCTCTCATCTTAACTATACGTAGCCCCTGAAAAGAGGACTCTTTTTCAAAATTAACAAAAACAAAAACACTTCACTAATCAACTTAACTGCTCAGTCGTAAAATGTTTCTCAGCTGAGTAAATTGTCTTTAAAGCTAACTTAATTTCTTATTTACTGATAAGTATTTATATATCACACCATGTTTAAAAAAAAAGTCGTCGCATTGAAAGAAAGCCCCTGCCGCCACCGCTAAAAAAAACGTCGTATGCTATTGCAAAATGAACAGAACTCATTCTACAGAGTCTGGCGCGTCCAATGATTTGATTTATTGGTCTCTTCGAGCTCGTTAGCTTCATCTGCTTCGTGTGCTAAAGTTGAATTACTGACATTTGGTCGTTTCGAGAGCACCAGAAGGAGTGCCAGTTTCTGTACTTAATATTTTATGAAATTTACAGCTATTTATCTATGCATTTTCCTTTTTAAATCACATTTGGTATGTTCTACTTATTTAAATGCCTTCAATAAAACGTAAAGCCATTAGTGATGGTGAAATATTGTTCGATTTCAATGCTTTTCAACCTGATATTTAAATGTCTGCGAATAAATTAATTGAAAACTTAGGCGAAACTAATTTACTATTGGAATTTTTGCTATTTCTGAAATTATTTCATTACAAGGATGCACTCCGTGAATTTAAAAAATCGACTGTGTATATCAAATGGAAAATCTTCGCTTATAGCTGTCTTTATTTTAGATAGGTACATCTTGTCATATTCAGGAAGGCTGGGTCTCTAGCTAATCTGATATTTCAGGCACATTGCATTGTGGAAAAAATCAAGTGTAATTTTAATTTTACTACGATAATCATTGGAATGAAATTTTCCACAGTTTTTTTTTATAGTAAGATATTTTTCGTTACGTGTAATTTTGTAATTTATTTAAGTTTTCCTCATAGAAATAAGGTGGAAATATTAAAACTTGCAAAGATTGACAGGAATTTTGCACTTATCTTCTCTATATATAAAAATCCCGTGTCACTTTGTTTGTACACGCTAATCTCCGAAACCGCGCAACTGATTTCAATGAAATTTTGTTTTTTTGGTGCCAACTTGAAAGATAGGATAGTTTTGGACACGATAGATGGCACTGTTGTCGACGTTTAGAAAACTGCATGAGAAGGCTTCGACATGGAAAGCTGAAATTTTATATACACGACGTTTTTATAAAAATTTCAAATACATGATCAAAAATGGTTTAAATCGGGCAATTCCTTCGTAGGGTTGCCATACAAATATGTCGTGCCTGACAACGAGTACACGTAGAGAGCTGAAATTTGGTATGTGGTATTTTCATAGCAATAGTAAGTAAAATTAAAAAAAATATACTAAATCGGGTAACCTCTTCTTAATGTTAACCATGCAAAATTTTGGTTTTTCACTATATAATTTGGAAACTGTCTGAGAACGCGGACAGCTCCAATTTTGTACATGAAGTATTCATGAAAATTGCAAATATGTATAAGTTAAAAAATGGACCAAACGAATGGCCACTTTTTGGTGTTGTCATACAAAATTTTAGTTTTTCACTATATACTATTTGGATACTCACGCGTCGACGTAGAAAGCTGATATTTTGTACACGGGATTTTCTTAAAGAAAAATTTAAATTAAGTTCAGAAATGGTTCCAATCAAGCAACTCCTTCGTAGGGTTGTCATACAAAAAATTTGTTACGTGGTGTTTTCATTGCAATGATAAATAAAATTGGGTTATCCCGTCTTAGTGATGCCACACAAGTTTTTTATGTACTTGATAGTTCCAAATACAGTTCGAAAATGGCACCAATCGGACAACTCGTTCGTAGGGTTGCCATACCAAAATTTCGTGTTTTACTATATATTTGAGCACTGCATGAGAACGCGTCCACATAGAGAGCTACCTTCTCCAACAAGTATGAATATATGCCCGCACACTCATTCACGCCCACACACGCATACAGACTGACAGGCAGACTGAGCGAAACCCTAGAACGGAATCGCGCGATCGGGTCAAATAATTGATTAGATATTATTTGCCTTTAACCGATAACTTTCGTTTAAGGAAGAATGTGATCACTCAAAGCACATCCTTGCAAAGGTCTGGGAAAAAGGAATACTTTTGCTGAACATTGCAGATTGATTGGGTGAAAAATGAAAAATATATAGGCATTTAATAAAAAGGGTGGCCATGCGATAAAAAATGTGCTGAAATGATTGAAAATGACCTGGAATAATTAATTGAATGGAATAAAAAGCTGAATTTGTTGCATTTTTCTGTTATTTTTTTAAGCAAATTTTGAATGGCACATTATTCGAAATCGCATTTCCGGCAAATGTCGTTATATTGACGCACTTTATATGCACTTCTCTCTTGCATTGTCCTAAGAGGGCTTTTTCTGCGCTTTTTTTGGCGGGCGTCTTCCTTTAGCTGGTATTTAATTGAAGGACTTCGTTCACAAGCAAACATGTTACAAAATTGAATTTTCCTCTGCTGCTAAAAAAAATTGGAATTTCAAACCACTGACCACATATGTACTTTGCGTTCACGTTCCAAATCTACAATGTCACGAAAAGTTCGCTGTTACTGAGAGAAGTTTTTCCGCACTCGAATAATGGTGGCGCTAGTGGTCAAAACTAAAAAAAATCGCAGATGCCCGATCTAGACGACAGGACGGACAACTCTGACGACATTCCTTAAGGTTTTTTTTTTATTGTAATAACATGACGATCTTCAAAATTTGCTATTGTCTGCCTTGTGTCGACTAACATTTAAATACAAAAATCCAATGACTGGAAAAATTTATAATTTACTGCAGAGTTAGGTGAACTCAGAGCCGCGAACTAAGTTTTCCAAGTGCAAGTCATTTATTGAGATTAATATTAGATCTCAGGGCATCTTGCCATCTTGACCTAAGTAAGTAGATTGGATGCTCATTTTCCAGAACATAAATTTCGATTAGGTTTCCGAAATAATATTTGACTTGAATACGAATTCTTCACATCTTCGCATGTATCGTAAAATACGAATTTTGTTTCCTCAAGAAAAATGTTGCTTCTTTTTTAACAAAACATTACAACATTCCCTTTGCAAAGGAGAAGTAGATATTTCTAAAGGAATTAATCATGTAAAAAAATGAGCATTAAATATCTAGTACATAACTACTTAATTAAATTTGAAAAATCTGAAATATCATTCCATAAAAAAAAAGTCCATAGCTTAAAAATATCCTAATTAGGGAACACATAGAACATTTGTAGAATTATAATTGGAAAAATTTCCGTCTATACCTTACCAAGGTAAAGAATTTTCAGTCTTTTCAAATGAACAAAAGGATATTCTCTCAGTCAGAAAATGAATCCTTCAGAATAATGCCAGAGGAGAGAATTAGCTCCACAAACTTGGATTAATGATAGTTGCAATGCAACGTAAGCTTTTCGGTCTTAGCTCTGGCTATTATTTAACGCCATTCCATCGAATGGGTTTGTTCTTCTGACCACAAAAGTTATTAGCAGAGAACTTTCACGTTGGATTTGTGCACTGTTGAAACATTGTTTCACTTTGGTTTCTACTATATATTAAGAGTGTGTTCATTTGTGGAAAATACTTTCCTAATTGAGCTTGCCTCAGTGAAAAACTGTGGGGAATTTATTTCAATCACGAAAACTTTTCACCATTTCTGTGGTTGTGCTGTTAAATTAAGGAAAGGATAATATTAGGTATGTCTATGTGGGAAGCAAAAGAATTTATGTTTTGATTTTAGGTAGGAAATATTATGTTTAGTGTTTTGTGTTGCGCGTACATGTGAATTGTTCTAATGCAATCTCTGTTATATTATTGTTTACTGACATTCAATAAATGATTCCAAGACATTAAGTCGAACCGGCAAAATGTTTTCAATTAAAACAGGACAATGTCGGCTGACTATTCTCCAGAGTATACCTACTGGTGACATTAACATTATATTATTATTTTTATACAAAAAAAAACCAAAACTGGTAACTCTGGAAATTTAGTAATACTTGACTGCATAGCGTAGATAATAAAAAAAAATTGAAGGTGAGGAAAATTTCCTGATTACACCACGGCCGGTAAATACTGCCAACACTTTGAGAACATACATATCTTGGCTGTCAATGGATCGATGAATAGATTTATAATTTTCTCATAAAGAAAAATTTATGCTGAAAAAAGCAGTCGTCCATTGAGTGTGTTTAAGATTTCTGCTATACTTTAAGTCGGAATATTTTGTTAAAAATCTTTCCTGGTGTAATTATTTGCAACTCAATGTAAACAAATTTTGGCTATTAGTTGCCGACTGAACCACTATAGCTGTATATAGAAACGCAAGGGTCAGCTCATCATGTAAATTTTGCAGGTACTTCTATGCGTTACAATCTTATAAACAAATTACAGTAGATATATTTAGATAGTTAGGTATTCTATGATTTTAACCTCTTAATATGGTTACCATATTTAATGCTTCTCCATTTTTCCACGTCTACCGGGAAAGTATGATAGTTGTAATAATATAATATGTATATATGTATACCGAAAAATTCTTCGGGATATAAAAATTTGTAAAATTAATTTTGAGTAGAAAGTGTCGGGAAAATGTGAAAGGCAAGTATTTTCTCAAGATTGTCCATAATAGTTAGAGTTAGGATAAGTATGAAAATTTCCATAACTATAGTTAAACGAAATCTCTTACAACTTAACGGAATGTGAGAAAGATTTTGGTTTATGCTCCAACTTGGGTCTATTTATACCCCTTACAACATTTCATCGCTTTATGAATATTTTGTTATTTCCAAAATTCAGAATCACTGTTTTATTACACATAGCGCAAACAGGATTTGAATTACTTACCTACTCCTTTTGTGCATTAGTCTTTTCTTCCTTTTCATTCAATACTATTTTTTGCTCGCAGGTTTGTTAAAAATAAGTTGTCTAAAAAAAAATGTCTTTATTGCAATTTAAGGTGATTTTTTTTTTGTTTAGGGCGCCTTATAAGATTTGCAGAAACAAAGTGACACAAGCGACATCTGTTGGCAATGGAAATAACTTTAGGTTAGTGACATCTTAGTAGACTTTGGATGCGGAGAATAAAATTTACGGGAAAGTTCTAGGAAAATTTGTAGAGTATAAATACGGCGCTTCTCACATCCAGGAGGCGAGTCTTATTTCAGACAGTGAAGTGAACTATTAATTGAATTGCTATAATTAGAAGTACAGTACTAGCGATAACTATTAAGAGTTGATTTGATAATTGTTTGTAAATGTTATAAAAGTATACAGGGAAGTTAAATAAAATAAGAACTAGTTAATGATATCTGAAAGAACGAACTAAGGCCACGCTCGTAACAATATGTTGGAGGCAATGTTTCACTTTAACTCTGGAATTTACTTAAGGTATGTTCACATATTGTTGGACCTTCCTAAAGGGCAGTAAATGAAGGCTATTATCCATGAGTACCAGATAATCGCTTAATGTGGTCACTTTAAGAAATTTTGAATTTTCAAAACAGATGACTTTTGGATGAAAAAATCGCCAATTTTACCGTTACATACTAACTTTTTAAAAACTTAGTTACACCGAAGAAGAGTCGGTAATCAAACCATTTATTTTAACAGATTTGTACACAAAATTGCTAATCTTATATTAGTAAAAAAACGCTAGGTTAAACTACAAAAACGTAATATTACAAACCAGAAAAACTGGAAAAATGGATAAAGAATGAAAAGAAAATATAAGGAAAGATAAAAAGAAAAGAGTTCGACACAATCAGGTTAGCAATTTGTCAAAAGTTATTTAAATTCACTGACAGAAGTATCACCACGTATATAAGGAGATGGGGAATTTCAAAATGGTGCAACCTGGAAAATGTTTGATCCTTCAAGGATCGGTAAATTGAAACCTGAAATCAGAAGCTTACGTCCTCTCAGAGACTGCAGAAGTTGGACATTACAAAATACAGATACTCTGGCTCATCTGAATAAGTACGAAACTAGAAACCCAAGATCGATGATCTGTAAGGTGTAATATGAGTATAGAACGATACAAACCGGAAGCAAACTGTATACAGCCGTTGAATGCAAATTCAAGATTTCGATTGCAAAACGAGGCAAGTCTCATGTAGATTAAAATACCATAAGCAAAATGAGACACCAAAACTGTCTCAAACACAAATCGGCAGATAGTCAGTCACATTCTCGTTACGCCCACCATAATTTTTACCTATACCGTAGATTTTATATGAAAAAAAACTATTATTAACTTTCATCGTCCAAATTAGTTATACAGTTTATATACGGTAATTTCACTTTAAGCACTTTAAGCATAAGGTCAGAAATAGAGAGGGCTATGCATTGCGATTTATTCGAGTTGAGAAGCAGTCGATTTTCTATTAACCATCTTATAAAATCCTGTAAAATCATCATTTATTCTACAGATACAGTCCTATATCAGTCCACGGGGTCTACATAAGTATGTAAAACTGCACGACGTCTGCATGCATACAGGTGCAACTGGACATCATGTACCACATCACATCTTAAATTGTTAATATGAAGATTAACGAGGAGAAGTTCTGGAGGACTGATCCTTGAGGAACTCGACACGATAAAGGCATTCGAGAGGACGAAACTTCAGCTATGGCCAAATATGAGAGAAAATTTGTTATCATTTTAACAACAGAAAAGTAAAAGTAAAAGTTTGCGTACAGTTTACGTATCAGTTTTTCATATACAATACAAATCAATCCTTTTGAAAAATCTCACAAAACTAGAACAACAAGAGCCGATCGAAAGTCATTAGTGACCTTGAGTAAAGCAGATTTACAACTGTGTTGTGCACGAAAACCAGACTGATATTTCGTCATGTTACGTATTTTTCAATCTGGGCTCACAGAAGCTTTTCCCCAAGACATTGGCAAGAAAACTGAAGATGCTGATGGAAGGATAGTGTGTAGTAGCTCAGTGATAGACGCGTCTTTAGTTATAGGAATAACGACAATGATACTAATACAGTCCGAACGAATTCGAAAATCAAATTGGCTATACTTTCACTCCTTAATTTTTTTTTTATCATCTTCACACCAGTCTGTATAGTTGAGCCTTTGGAATTATTATAAGCTAACGACTTACTATATACATATCTGTATACAACGTAGCAACAAAAATTTCATTGGGTAAAATAATCCAGGATGTTTTAAAAAAAAAACACTCCAGTCTCAGCATTTCGAAAACTTTTTACTCCCATCAATGATTTGTTTTCCCGACTACCCTTAATATTATTTCTTGGAAAAAATGATTAATATTAATATTGTATTGGCACATACCTAAACAAATTTAAACAGCATAGACCCTGTTTAGGCGGTACAGTATGCTTCCTCTGCCTCACGAAAACTTGTGGGTAAGATGATGGTTGGAGGCAGGAATGAAGCATCACCCTACCTACAGATTTTGTGCGGCAGAGTCAGCATACTGACCTGTGTAAACTGGGTCATACCTAAAAACAAAAAAAAGCAAGAAATGTCAAAACAAGAAAATTAATATTAGATTAACAAAAATGGTTAGTCCCCTAGTAGAAATTGCTCACAGTTTTACATAGACTCCTCCCCGCAAGGGGCAGTTATTTATCAAGGTGTTTGCAATTCATAAAGAAACATATAGAAAATTAAGTCCCGATGAGCCTCCTGATGAGCATTCATTAAATGTCATCGAAGAGCTCATTGGATAGCATGAAATTGCTTCTATTTACTAAACCAGCAATAAATAAATATTTATTATTGTCATCAGATGACATTTCTACTAGGAAAATTTGAATTGATTTTTGTGATTTATTTATTTAAGTTTTTAAAAATAATTTTTTTTTAATTTTTTGATTTGTTTTCTGCGAAAAGACTGTCGCCCATATGCTCAACAAGACGTTATGCCTAAATTCTTACGCCTCAGCGTCTTAGAGTTTGATTTGCAACCGGAGTTTGAATTCGGAAAAGTATATGAAATCAATCGTAAATGTAGATTATCATTTATGAATTCATCATAACACTCATTGACATGCTCATTAATAAACTCATCGTGACACTCATTGAAATGCTCATTAATAAGCTCATCGTGACCCTCATTAATAAGCTCATCGTGACGCTCATTATGTACTCATCGAAGTGCTCATCTAATATTGTAAAATGCACAAAAGAGAAGCAAAGTGTGTTTCTAAAATGTTCGTGCACTTAACCGAGAACAGGCAGAGTTTCCTTGCAAACTCTTACTTAAATATTTTGGGTTCATAAACAAAGTAGATACCCACTCGGATACTCCCAATTTTGCGGGTTTGACTGTATAAAATTTTGATTACCGTGTTTATCTCAGACAAAGTAACTTGAAAAGCACAAAAGCACTTTTTCCTTAGTCTGTAAAAAGTATTTCAAGGAAACAATCGTTTTTTTTTTTACATATATTTGCTTTCCTGAAAAAAATTCTGACAAAACTATACTTTACGGTATACTTATGTAGATGCATACATGTATATATTCTTTTAGAATAGTTTGGAATGGTTATACCATATATATGTATGTTCTATAGATACCTACATACATCAACATAACATCCATAATGTCGTTCTTTGATATTCTACGAAATTTTGCACTTTCCTTTTATTCCTTCGGGTGTTGGTGTACTACACCGGATCAAAAATAATGTTGAAAGGAAGTTCAGATGATTGCTCAAATGGAAGATACTTATTTGGTTGGTACATAAAAAAATGTTTTCTTTCTAGATATAGGGTGTGTTATTTTTAAAGCCGAACAATATTAAATTTGTAACTATTTATATTTATAATCTCTTATTAATAATCTTCTTTTTTTTTACCTCTATTACAGATCGACATCTGGATGCAATGGCATATTTTCCCGGCGCCTAGATTTTTCATCGTTCAATCTGCTACCGAAGACACGTTTAAATTCCTACCAAGTCAAGGTAAGTGAAGTCTAATTACTTTTATCTCTTTTACGTTTTTAAATGCAACCTATTCATTACGAAAGGCATTTGGATCCCACTCAACTGGATTACACTATCGCTTCTCTAATTACATTTATTCCCCCTGGAATCACCCTAAAATGCAAAATATAACCAAAATCTGTCCCATTGCATGTCCTCTTTTAATTAAAAACTACGTGAGATAATTCGAATGTTTACATTAAGAGGATAATTTGATCCTTTTTATATTATTTCGCCTCTTTTTCTTTATTTTTATCTAAACTTCTGGTATAAATTGAGATAAGCCCTTTTTCGTAAATGTTTTACCTCGGAAAAGGTATAGTAACTTTGCATATACCTCGTATTTACACATTGTATACATAGAATGAGAGAGTATAGTCCCCCGGAAAAGGGGAACCCCCAAATCTGTTGCCTGACGATATAAACACTTTAATTTCATGCTACGTTTACTCTTGCGTTGTTGTTGCTGCTACTGCTGCTATGTATATGTTATGCTAAAGCTCAAAAGGTCTTATTTTTGCACAAAAATGGGAGTGGCGGCGGCGGTGGGCCAGTTTTTTTTTTTTGTTTTTTTTTGTTACCTTTTTCGAAGGTAGACATTAAGATCATTTACACAAAAAGAACTGAATTCACTAAATGCTTGGATAATGTATGTTTTCGTTTCGTTGTCTGGAAAGGATTTTTCGTTCATCCTTTGCTCTAGACAAAATATGGTTTGGACAATGTGGACACAGACGACTATATATATAGGTAAAATATGTACCTATGTAATACATACTTGCTTTTTGTTGTGTCTGCAGATGCTCTTTTCAGATGAAATTAAAATTAAAATTTGTCATTTATCAACGCAATGTCATAATATATTATGTAGATTGTAAATGTTGAAGGGATAAAATGTATGTGTAGTTTTTGTATTTGTATATAAGAAAATAGAGGGAAAACTTGAATGAAATGAGATATAAGGGGTGAAGTTCGATTATTATATGACTTCCTGTACTGAATGAAATTCCCGGATATATTGTTTGAACAATTTAGCAATATTTAATCATTTTCTCTACTCTTAGAAAGAGTATAGAGCTAGCTCTATAGTTCGAGTTTACGCTCAGGACGGTCCAAAGTATTGTGTCGAGGAGGACTATTTTTCCGAAGAGTGACAATTCTTTTTCCGAAGAGTGTCCCAAAATTAATATCGCAGTTATAACCGTAAGGGGGCTACTTACTTCCTTTACTACTTTCTTCACTTCATTATTTTTGGTACAGGCTGATTTATTAGACGCATAAGTTGAACTTAGCCGCCAAGATTGGGTATATAATGTCGATTTTGATGGGACTTCACTGCAACACATATTGCATTTTTAGCAGTGTAGCACTGAAAACGTTCGATTGTACAGATTTTATAGTAGAAGTGCAACACTAAGGTTTGCACTAAATTTATCCTACTTTGCATTCGATTTTTTCTCTGTGTTACAAATACATATTCAAATTTAATTGTCATCTGCTCTATCGAAGTGTACTGTCACGATTATTTGTGAAATTGTTGAGTTAAATGAATTAAAACATTTTATTTGGGTTATTTTTTTTATATAGTTTAAGAAATATGACAGATATATGATGCCATGAGTTTCATTGCCCGAAAAAGTGGACCAGTGCCAGAAAAAGTGCAACACTGATTTGAACCCATCGAAATCGAAATTATGTTTAGCTTTAGGTACTAGTTTATATTTTCTTTCTAGTTTTCTGCATACATTTCGATAATACTTCTTTCAGATCACTCGTTTTATATTAAATTAAGCATTGTGAAATTGTTTATCATCATTTGTGAAAACTGTGATAAATATTGCCACAATGCTTATCATATTGAACGCGAATCTCAGCGAATGAATGAAATCCGCTCTTGAAGTAAAGCGGAAGTTTGTTTGGAATAAATACAAAAAAAAAGAGTTCTTTTCCATTTTTATTAATAAATTTGCAATTAATATTTTTTTTTCTCTTTTTATTTTTTCAAAACAAAATTACAAATCTCTTAGCAACTCTAGTGAACGTCAAATTTCGTTATCTTTTATCAAATTTCATCAAACATTGAAAGTACTCGCGGTTTTGTATTGTATTGAGGGTAATCCGCGAAATTGCATCCATTTGCCACAAAAATATATTATCAGATGCTGATGTTGTGTGTCTTTGTAATGTTGCCTTTCTAATCTGGCAAAAGTTGACGAAACTTTCTGAAATTAATATTAACCAACGTATGTACGCAACATTAACTTTCGGTATTTGTAGGTGTGCATATCGTTATTAATTGACAAAAAAAAATTAACATTAAGCTTCGTATCATTTGTAATTTATTTGATTACTGCCATTTAGGGTGCTTCCTGTAAACACAAAAAATTTTTTTGTTTTCTTTTTACGAACTGTAACAAAAGTATTGTCAGTTAATGTACAATGAAAATACTTGATTTGTATAGTAATGGGTTCGTAATGATACGAGTGTGATTTCCTGCAAATAAGTATTGCTTGAAAATATTTTTCTGTACATAGCATAGATTGTGCACCATCCGTTCAAATTCCACAGACGTATTTTCACTTTAATCCTCCAGTTTCAAAAAACATATTTATCTTCTCCATAATATCTTCACTTTTTGTAGTAGTTTTAAGTCTACTACAAAATAGGAATTCTTCTTTGATATCATCCGAATGAATATATTTCACGAAGACAAGAAAACAATGGTCAAACCTTTATTTTATTCAAAATCTGCTCTTTAACGTCTACGGACATGTCTGATATTGCATTGTAGTGCTTGTTTTTTTTTTTTTAGTATACTGTGTAAGTTGGCGATCCCACAGAAAACCCATTGCGACCCCATTCTGGGTCGGGACCCATAGGTTGGGATCCCGTGCTCTTAGACAGACTGTCTCCATAACGACCTAATTTTTAATTAAATGGAGTCACGTATTACACAAATGAAGTACATCAAGGACCCATTTGCAACATTTCGTTCATTTTCCAATTAACCAAATTTTACTTCATTTAGTGAAATTGCAGTAAAAGTGCCACGTACTGTCATTAAAATGAGCTGAATTTATTGGAAAGTGAAAAGTTTTTCAAATAAATTTAGCAGAGCAGAGCTCTGGCGATGATCTTCACTCACATTGAGGAACTGTCAATGACATTCCAAATGAAATAATTTTCGTCCATAGTCTGTCACCTCTTCATTTTCTTGAAATGACTGAATTTTGCTTTAAGTCATTATGAACACAGTCTGTCTGTAGGATATAAGTCAATAATTTTCCCATTGTCCACCTTAAATAAATTAATAACATAAATGAAACCAAATGGACGTTCCTATAAATTGAGATGTTCTCTCAAAATATGTACATAAACAGTAAATTGTGTTTTTACAAATACTTTTACAAATCCTGATCGATCCATAACAATACGAGGAAATGCTTCAGATAATATTGCGACCAGCTAACCATGTTTTGATCTGTGACCAAGCTAGAATTTAAGTATCACATAGTTACTCCTTATATCACGAATATCCAAATGATGCTACTGCGATCGAATAGTAAGGCATTTGGTTACATGTTTTGTTTTCGAAAAGAGAAATGCTTTCTTTATAGAATTCAAAAAAAAAAAACTTAAAAATAAAAAATCTTGAAATGCAAACCTTTACCTTTGAGTAAAGTCTATCTGAACAATGTTAGCAAAATCCTTTCAAGAACATCTGAATGCGCTGCTGGACTGAACTGATTTTGATCGTTGCATGGTTTGCGTCTAATTTACAATCTAAAAACAGAAAATGGTTACCAGGTCAAGTAAAACACAGTAATGTTTTACACATTCTGCTCACAACAGGAGATCCTTGAGTTGTTGTAATTTTGGTTTTGATTGATATTTCCTCTTGATGATTTTGACGGGTAAAAGAGAGACGGTAAAATAGAGAGAGCGATACAGCAAGGGAGGTAGCGGGGTTTAGAAGAACTAGAAGCGAGCGCTCTAAGAGCGATCAGTGAAGATCAACAGTTAGTTAACCCACGAAAAATTCGCAAAAGAATTAAATATCAATCTGTTTCACTATGCACAAGATTTTCACTGCATACATCGAAGTGCAGTAGTTTCGTGCAAAGATGTTCTGTTAAACAAAACACTACCTCAAGGTTTCTATGTTTAATACGGAATGCTTGTGAAAGCGCACCTTACGTCCAGTGTTTGTGACTGATTGGAAGTTGCACTACAACAAAGTAGTATTTAGTTAAAAATTGGATTCGAGCATTGGAGCTATTAACTTATTTCGCTTGACTTTATCATAATCCCGTAATCCGTAGAGGTAAAAATAAAAATGTGGAAAGCGTCGTCAGATTTGACAAGTATCATAAAGTGTCTAAAACAAAAAACAGTTTCCCATCTAGTTTTATTGAATGGTAAAGGAACATTGGAATTATTCTGTTAGACCCCGTATATTTCATTACTGAAACTCTGTATGTATTAACGATATACCGTAAGGTTTTGCGAATGTCATATGTGTGCAGATGATGTGGATATCTATTTGGGACAACCAGTTGGGCTTATGGAAGATTGTATGGGGCATTTTAACAGAGATTTGGATAGGAGTTTTCAGTGATCCATATCGAACAAATTAAAGTGCATGGCTTTGAGCTTTAAAGATCAACTCTCTCTTCCATCTGTTTGGCCAGGTGGAATTATCCTTAACCTTAGTATGAAATGTTGTGACCACATTAATGCTTGTTTGTTTAAAATTTACTTTGGTTTATGTCGCCTGTGGTTATTTGCCAGTATTTTAAGTGTTAATATGCATCTAAAGCTGATAAATTCTCTTCCTACAGTATTTTTGTAGTGAACGCCTAGTCTCTTTAGTCGTGTGCCGCAGGAACCTAGATGTGACATTTAATGACTGTATAAGATTAATTTATGGCCTACGCAAATATGACCAGATTACATCTGGGTCATTCCATATCAAATAGGCAACATGTATGACATTACCATCACCAATTTTGTTGGAATTTTATATTCTTGAAGGGGTTTGTGAAAACAAAAATACTAATTAAAAATTTTCACTATACAATGCGTATTTCACGAATTATTGGATTTTTAAAATTTCTCTTAAATGCTGTGCTGGTCTTCTTTAAAAATTCATATATACCTATTTTTCCGTTCGTGCTAGGACAGTGAAATATGGCTCATTTGAAAGATATGCTTTCAAGTTATCTAAGAAAAATAGCAGCTTAAAATTATATGCGGAACAGGACATCCAAAATAAAGATTTTAAATGTAATTTTGTGAAACTTTCTTGATTTTATTACTCCTTAATCCCGTTGATCCTTGATCCCGTTGTGATCCAAATTAAAATTTTAATATGTTTTAGTGAATAAAATAAGGTAGAAAATATAAAAAAATAAATAAAATCAAAAGTACGTTTTCCCAGATAAAGATAAAAAGATAAAGGATAAAATTCTTATTCTTGATGTCCTTTTCCAATGAATAGAAAAAAATATATGAATTTTTAAAAAAGACCAGGACATCATTTTTGTAAAATTTTGAAAATGCCTTTACTCAGGAAATACGCATTCTATAGGGAATTTTTTTACTTAATTAAAATTGTTTTCACAAACCCTCCAAGTATGTAAAATTTCAACAAAATTGGTGATGGTCATGTCACACTTTCTATGATTTTTGGTTGACTTGAGAGGTGGGTCATACCTTTTAGAAATAAATTAGTAGGTTGCTCTCTCTAAGCTCATGTCAAACGAATTTTTATTTTTTATTTTTTATGTTTAATATTATTCAAAATGATGCACCTAGAGTAATCTAGCGGAGCATATTAATTTTCTACAGTCTCGGAGAGTTTGCAATCTTTTGATTCAACGTTATCGTAAGTCTATCTTGGAAAGTTCCTACTTTGTCCAGGCGTTTCGATTGTGGAACACTCTTCCATGTATTATAGTATTTAACGCTCATGCACTCTTAGTGAGCTTAAAAGGCATCTTATAACTTCCGGTTTTACATGAAGTTATGTAGGCTTAAGTAGATTTTAATTTCATATTTTCTGTAATTAGTGATCTTCTGGATGTTGACTTAGCGTATATTCTTTCTGCTTTTTCATATTATATTTATATTAATTTTTAACTATTTCTATTGGTAGATATTATCTACTAGTATAAGATATGTATCTCTTGTTGTATCGTTATATGGATTTATGAATAATAATATCCAAGCCTGTTTTTTTTTCGGTGAATTCTGACGGCTCAGTAGAAAGTAGATATAATATTCACACCTGTTTTATTTTATGAATTTATTCAGTTCCTTATTCATAGAACCGCCTCTATTTTGCCAACAAATTCGACTCAAACAATCAATGACATTTAGTTTGGCATGTTCTTACGAAAGGACAATGTTTCGATTTGATTTTCTATGTGTTGTCAATTCACTAACAATTTATATTCTTGCCCTTCAGCGTACATATATGTAGGTAATATCTCTTAGGTAAGGGCGTAATTTTATTTGGAGCCAGTTTTGACTTTCAAATGTTTAGGTTCGAAACAAAATTGCAGAAAACTGATACCGATTTCCATTGATATTTCAAGAAAAGTGTGCGTCAATCAATGGAACAAATTTAAAGGTGATGAGAATTGGATAGTAGCTCATATCCGTGTAATTTTTCAGATTGAAATTTTCTGAGAAAAACAACAATATGAATTAAGGTCGATGCACACTTACCGGCACAGCACGAACAAACACAGACAGTCATCGACCGGCACCGACATTTTTCGTGCACATATAACGACATAAAACGGAAAGGAAACTTTCAATTAAGCCAGGTGTCACAAGAAAACTATAGAAAAATGTTCCCGTGTTAACTTCGCTTGCAACTAGACCAACAATCAACAAATGTCGTTCGGTTTCTAGTCACCGAGATAATAGCGAGCGGCAATGAAGTTTCCGTTACGTGCCGATAACTGCCGGTGCCGGTTGATGTGAATTAGTTAACTTGGTGTCATATAAAAATAATTTGCCTATCTGGACCGAGTCGTGCTGTGCCGGTAAGTATGCATCGACCTTTACGTAAAAATTATGAAAAGTATAATTTAGAAGATTTTGACATGATTTCGGATGAATTTGGTGGAGTGGAGTTCGAGATGGTTATGTGATGCTCCATATGCCATTTAGCGTTTATATATGAGCTTTTCAATGTATAATTTTTTGGATTTTTCGAGTGTAACATCAGAATATTTTTGACATACATTTTTTCAATTACGTCACTGGAAATCATTGGTATAAGAGAACAATATCTCATCCATTTTAGGATTAAATGTCAAAAGCAAAATTTACTTCTACAAGTACAATCTAAAAACCTTTTCCACAATTATTTATATAACTAAAAATAATTCGTCGTTCCTTACAATGTTCCTCGTTTCGTTTAAAGAAAAAGGCAAACACTCTCCCTTCTTTGAGAAATGTACATAAAAAGCTCCACATATTCATTCTTGAATGCGCCCCCGTTCGTTGCATAATATAATTGCAGAGACATTTTTGTTTTTTGTTCTTCTTAAAATATGATCCTGGGGACCGAAGTCATTGAACTTGTTCTTCCTTATTTCTATTAAATCAGTGGAATGTGAATTGTCTGCGTGCTCTTATCCAAGTATTCTTCATTCACATTATGTTGTATGGATGCCAACATCCATTTAGTTATGCATATGCGCTAGACGTAGAGCTATGGAATCATTGCCTGATTTCCATTCCGTGCATTAAGGAAAAGAAGTTATCTCGCTTACGAGCAGATCTTGGATGCTGAGTGGATACTCTCCGTTGATGAACGCTTGCTGCAGTACTATGCAAGCAAACATATAAACATGAATGGATAATTGGATATAGAGGAAGTGGGTGGGTATAGGTTATTCGAGTTTGGGGTAAATATTCGTTGCAATTTTAATCTTCACTATGTTAAGAATAACACCCCCATCTGCGAGAGAAAGAGATATCGAGAGTGAGAGAGTAAATCTCACTTGCGGTGGTGGTTTTATGCTGTACTTATGTACATTGTAGTTTTATTATAAAATACAGACAATCTATAGTAAAAAAAAAAACATTAAGGTTGTACAATTTCTTATTGCGTTTTTTTTTTTTGTATTATATATGTATGTACTTAAGAGGCAACAGCGAAGGTTAGTTATTTTCTAGACTAAAAATAAATACATGTTCCATAATAAATGTAAATATCTATATGCATTTGCTTAAACAAATTGATTTTGTAATTAGTTTTTGGATTACAAGATACGTCAGATGAAATTAAGCATCACATAATACTCTAGAAAATTTGACTTAAAATATCAAGTGATTTGAACTGAATTAAAATTTATGACTTGAGCATGTGACAAGATGGTAGCAGTTGTTAAATTTAAATTTTTTTGTAGAACTTTAGGGTATAAGCTCGCCGCAGTGTCAATTTGAGTGTTTCCCCCATTTTTTTATATATTTTAAATAAGGACGATGTTGACTACAAAATAAGCATTATAACCATTCATTCTTGGTGCATTATGAACCTTGAGTTATTCCCTCATTCCGTTTAATAACTATAAAACATTTATTTTTTTATTTTTTCAAATGATTAATAATATAAAATGTAAATTTTCTCATTCAAATTAAAAATAAAAAAATAAATTATGATTCGCTTTTAATAGTAAATAGGACCTTTTCCCATTTTAACCCAATTGAAGGGTGCGATTTGGAATTAGCGGTATGCGAGTATGCAAAGTTTCGCAACTTTCTTGCATTGTGATATTAATATCTTGTTAGAAACTCTAGCTTACCTTCCTGTTATCCATATATTAATGACTACCTCTCTGCTATTTAATTGCAACTGTTTGGAAGCCTAGAGAAAGATTTATGTATAGTATTGGCGCAGAAATTTCTCATTGAAAAATATTATGGGTCTGTATTCAGGGCTGTCCAATACGAGTAGCAATCATCATAGGATCGTCATCAAGGTTAAACTAATTTTCATGCGAAAAATTATCTGTATGTAATATAAAACTTATCTGACACACAACAAAAGGTAGTTACTTTCCGAAGGAATGCATTCCAACATTAACAAACCTTGGAACAAAGAATCATATAACAATTCAATGTGTGCCAGGACACTCGGGAATTGATATAGTAATGACAATGCAGACTGGCCAAAAAAATAGCATCCATGACCCTCACGGAACTATTTTGCAGTATCTCTTATAATTCCGTGAAGCGTACCATACAAAATTGGATCCAGAATTAAATGGGCTAGAGATGGACTTCGATTATAGGCTTTTGACAAGTCAAAAGATTAATTGAAAGACCTTCATCAAAGAAGAGTCTGGATCTTTCGAGGCTAGCTAGGAATCAACTCAGAATTATTACAGGAGTCTTAACTGGACACTGAAATCTTAACAAACATATGCATCGGATAGCTATATAACACATGTAGGTTATGTCCCGAAGAGGATAAAACATCGAAGCACGCGTTATGCGAATTCGAAGCCATTGCACAATTCAGCCTGCCACTTTTGAGGAAACTACATCAAAAAAAAATACTGCTCTTCCTTCGATTCGCTAATCTAGTGTTCGAAGCTAATCTAGCTGTTTTCTTTGTTTTCTGTCTGTACATATTGAAAATTTCCTTTAATAAATAGACCACTTTGTATACACGCTCGATCTAGAGATGTTTAATCTAAGCTTGACTTTAATTTGTTTAAGGCTCCTCTTAGTAGTATAAATAAAAAGATTACTCTTTTTGGACTTTTTACCGGATTAGACTTAATTTTGTTCAAGAAAGAATTTTTTGGGGATTCTCCGGTATACTCAACTCATTAATTTTCGGTGACAAGTTTCAAGTCTTGGTTTGACTGATCAACAGGTCCGAAATAGCGAAATTGGGTGATTTGAAAAACAAACCGAAACCGAAAATTAATGAGTTGAGTGATGAAATAACAAATTAGAACATTTTTTAGCTTTTACTATATACCGGAGAATCCCCAAAAAATTCTTTCTTAAACAAAACTTAGTAGTATAGTATTGGAAGATCTTGTTTATATTTTTATTGTTATGTTCGTCAAGATAGCTTTTTATCGGCCTCCATATTTTTTTTCACAATTTTTTGGATTCTTAAAAAAGTCCGAGCAACTTCCAATAAATCTTGGAATTTTGAGAGCACTTCTGCGGTGAGCTAAAAATTTTGCACTTATGATGCACACTTAAATAAATTGGTACAAAGATTGTTGTGTGGCCGATTCATCTGTCAACAAATGCTTACATCATTTTCAATAACATTAGTTTTCTAATTGGAAATTTCTTTGATTTCCCACTAGCACTTAATAACATTTCTCAAAGTGATTTACACGAAGAAATTAATGTTTAAATATTTAACCGGGCACTGACACTGCACAAGTCAAAACGTCTTTCAATCAATATAACACGAAAAACGAATTGGCTGGTAAAATTGTTTCTCTCTAAATGACGCTTAAATACGAATCGCCAATAGAAACACCTTTGTACCATGGATAACTCCACACGTAACAAGTGTTTATTTGTTAATTTAATTTTTGAGGAAGCACCTCTCTAATTGACCAACATTTGTTTTTAATTATCTTTAATCAAATTTTCAGCTGCTTTCATAAAACACAAGCTGATCTGTATCAATTCTACACTAATGCAGGCGCTGATAGAGAATGGCGAGTGGAAGAAAAAATGGTATTAGAGAGTATGAAGAATCCAAAATAACCAAAAATAACCAAAATTATAGCCTCTTTCAAAAGCAAGAATTAAATATGTTCTTAGTATTTTGGAACCTTTTTTCACAACCCAGCATGAAATGGAAGGATAAAATTGTGCAGAAGCTGTTTTTGTAAGGTGGATGCCTAATTCTTTGTATCTCACTTCCTACCTTTCTACTACAGATATATTCAATAAGAAAAAACTTCCTTTTGGAATTACTAAAATCATGCACAAAATCAGCTTTCAATGCCTGGAAAATTTCGATTACATCAGGATTCTCTGAACATTCCACAATCGGTAGTACAAAAGATTGAGATCTGTCCTTTAACAGCGTTGCGCCAGATCTCGCTTTGCCTGCCAGCGTTGAATCTTTCAGGGATATCCAGTTGTTTTTTAGTGCAAACTATAGGCCAAGAGCTTGACTATCTGTTATTCAAGACATCGCTTTTTTGTTATGGAACTGTGAACAGTGAATGGTTTTGGACGTGAAGTCCCAACTGCCAGCATCAGCTGACAGATCACTCGGTGGACAGCGTGACTACAGGGCGGCACGCTAGCTCACCTCGGTTATTGGCGGAGAGTGTGGGGGGGGGGGGGGGGGTTCCACGAAGACCTGCCGCTGCCACCTGCCATAATCAAAAAAAGTTTCGTGCCTACTACCAACAAGCCGTAGCACACAATCCAGCCCTGAAGGGGCCTTGACACCACTTACCCTTACCTGTGTGAAGGCACAGATGGACTGCCTTCTACCTCTTGCCCCATCCACCCAACGACACTGAGGGCAGATTGTTTTCAGTGTCCCTTATAGATCTGAAAAGAGAGAGAGTATCGGACCTAAGCGACCTTCATGTCGAGAGGGCTGTTGTTGACCAGTTTTTCGCAGAAATGCATTTAAGTGATGCCCTCATTATATCATGTCATCAGTAACTGTTGGAAGACACCCATTCCATATTCCGAAAAATGTGCGAGTAAAGCGGCTCATACATGCTACAATTAGTTGATCAAAATCAAATTTATCAATTAGTTGATCAACTTATCAACTAGCACATACACATCTCAACTTGGCATCAACTTTTAAGTTCTTTCAGTTGTTTCTAAAGAGTGAAATGAACTCGGAGCTACGTCCTTACACTCTTTCAATTTCCTTACAAAATGAAATTGGCGTTAACATGGTTGTTCAATCGTCGCGCACACGCAGTGATAACTTGACGCCAATCACAAGTTTTTGTGCGAGCCCATCAACTTATCAATTTGCAGTTCAACTTCCTCAACTGCCACATACACATTTCAATTTATCGCACCAACTTTAAATTGAAGAAAAGTTTGTCAACTAATTGAAGTGTTGTTTAAATTTTTTTTCATCTGTGAAGAGGATTTGCAGGTAATCGACATTCTCATATTTCTCTAACAATCTTTTCACCCTTGTGACTGTTATTTAACTTAGAACTCTTTCAACAATTTGTTGAGCTGATTTCTGCGAATTCTTTCGGGGACGAGGTTGATTAACTAATTTGGTTAGAATAGTTAACGACTGATTTAAAAAATAAACAAACAAGCGCTTCTTGAAGAATAAGTAGGCACAGAAATTATGGCACTGCTGCAATTAAATTCAATTTTATTTTTGATCAAGATATCATCGGACTTACACAAAAAGCTGAAGGCTGAAAAAAGAACAGACCAAAAAAAATAACTATAAAGTAATGCAATAGAAATGCGTTAGGCTGAGAGGTGAAGAGAACAACCAAAAAAGTACTATAACTATTCCATAAATTGAATAGCCTTTTTTGTTGAACGCTCGACAGAGAAAAAATATAGAGGGGAAAGGCACGGCGGCGACGGGAAAGGTTAACTGAAAAATACAGATATTCTCTTCCTTTCCATGACGAAGATGGTCCTGCAGTTTCCTATTTTTTTATCTAGTCTGCATATAATGTTGTCTATGGAAAATCAAATTGTGTTCAAAAGTTTGTTCATTAGATGTCGAACTTGATTTCTGCTCAATTTTAAATTTTTTTTCTTAGAGTTGTTTCTGTTTTTTATCACCTTAGGACTATTTTCCCTAATGTTGCTTAGCTCAATAGCGTGTATATATATATTTCTACTTAGAACTTGATATTGGTCTCGTCTTATCGTGGCTGGCAAATATGCTAACCTTGACTCTCTGACCTTATACTTACCCAACACTCTTGATTTTGAGCCATCAATCAGTATACAACACTAGAACGGCTGGATCAAATTTGGATAGTTTGATTTTAATTTCTTTGGCTATGGAATATGTATGTATTTAGGTACTTTAGAGATGGTGTGCCAAAGTTCTATGTTAACCTGTATTGAAATCCTGAGGATGGGTCTTGTTTGGATTTTTTTCGCTAGATCAGGATCGAGAGAGATTTATTTATTTAAATCTCATTCAAAAAATTTAATTTTTTAAGTATCACGAATAACTGGCTTAGTAGATCGTTATACTTTTAATTCAGTGCCAATAAGCTTCATAGATTTTTATTAATCACAGTCTCTTCGTAAAACTCCCATAGAACTTTTAATTTTTTTAGTCTCATAATAACTGCGTCTTAACATACTTTTATATTTTTCAGTCAGTTAGGGCGGTTATTAGAGACGGTACCGGCTGCGATGTCATCATTTATTGTTAGTTTTAATTGCGAAAGTGTAAAGTCAAAGTGTTATTATTTAGTATTTTTTAGTATTTTCTAATTAAATCTTATAAAATCAAGCATGTAAAATGGTTGAACCAAGTCCAGCAACTACATACATATTACCGCAGCAGTGGCTGATGAAAATGAAAAGGGAAAAAGACTGCCTCTGGAGCTACGAAACCGAGATCAAATCTAGCTCATCTTCCTATTTCAGAAATTGTTACTAATGCTATTAAGAGTTTAAAGAAACGCGGTGGCTTATCTCTACCAAGCTACCAAGAAGTATTTTGTTGTTAATTACAAAGTTGACACCGGTGGTGAATGGGTATTTGGATAAGGAATGGCATAAGTGAATGCTTTTGGAAATATTCTGTTAATTGTGTATAAGAGAGCAGATAAGAAATATATATATGCATATGAATTGCAATATTATTCTATAGTGAAACATATCAAAGAAGAGGCCGCAAATAAAATAAAAATGTTTTTGTGTGCTGTTCTCATACCGGATCTCTCACAGATCTTCTATTGTTGTAAATTGCTATTTTGGTATAAAAACATAAGCACAATATATGGGATTTATTAATAATATAAAAAAACAAAAACCATTTCGGTATGATGTCCCTAGCTTGGTATAACAAGACGAAGACTTATTATGAGATTGAAATACAACTGTTATAACTGGCTGTAAAATATAAAAATCCCATCAGATTGTTACCGAAAAACTGAAGAGATAAATTATAAGTCTTGTGGAACTTTTATCATAGCACTTTCAATGAATAAAAGTCTTCCTTCTAAATAATTGGTTGATAAATACTAAAAGTCTTCTAAGACAGTTATCATAAGACGTAAAAATTAAACCTTTTATGAAGTGACTTTAATTAATAAAATTCCACGAAAACTCTTGGCACTGAATTAAAAGCAATAAAGTCTACAAAGACAGTTATTATAACACTTAAAAGATTAATGTCTTCTGGGACTCTTATTATATGACCTAAAATTTAAGTTATATAAGATTATAACTGTTATATAGAACTAATAAAAAAAATAAGTTAAATTTTAACTATTATTTCATGTTTATATTGATATTGTTCACGTTATTTTAATCATCTCGGTTTTGGGTATTCTTTACGCTATCCAAAAATGATTTTTTACAGTAATATGTGCCTGTTGTTGTTCACGCATCGACTCGAAAAGGAAATGCGACACCTCCAGACATGAAAGATGTAAATTAATACTCTGAAAATTTTTTATTAATATTGTTTATTTCTATCTAGCGGGACAAAGCTCGGGGGAGGGTGGCCAAAGTTTAATCTAGTACAATTTGGAAAATCTAGTACAGAACCGAATTACTTAGGTCCTGAGAAGAAGTTTGAGTACCCACACTGCTATACTCGCAGGCTTAAATAGCTATTTATAGCCATCCCAATACTAAATTTTTTAGTATTTCTCTCATTTTTCGCACCTTAGATCCACTCTAACTCGGTAGGGTAATGCCCAATCGGAAAACCAGCTACAATTCGTAGAAGAAAACTTTTCTCTGCATTCTTTTAGGGTAGGGGGGGGGGTGGTTCCAATACCGCATGTTGCATATCAAATTAAAGGCCTCGGCGAGTACCTACTATCGGGTAGTGTATATTTTTCCCAATTCAGAAAACTTTCTCGGGACGTTTTTGCCGCCGCAAAAGCCATTTTCATGTACTCTGGCCACATACACCCCAGCTACTACATTTCGCATATATTTTCTTAGTTTTTTCTTCCATGCACATTAGTGCTCTGTTGTGAACATTTTTCTCAGAGGAAGTCATTTTTTACGTCGCGTCGCACCAATTTCGCACTATTACGAGAAGTAGAAAAGTCCACTTTTTCACCCAATAAAGTAGTTCAAAATACATCCGATCGCGAAAGCCCCCCCCCCCCCCCCCCAACATAGAATTAAACATTGCTAATAAAATATGTTCAGAGTATGATAATGCATCGTTTAAGACATCTCTCATTTCTGGATCTGGATCTGTCGGGCCTAAAGTTGTATGAAAAGTGGGCATTCCCCATTACGTAAGTAATTTATTTGGACAAAAGCCTTAAATTTTAAATGTCGATTCTTTTTCATTTCAAATGATTTAGAAAACAATTCCCAAACATTTTATTTCCGCATTATGCTTATTAAGTCATCAGGTTCACACTCGAGTATCAAAAAGAAACGCAAATATGAATCATATAAAAACGTTCTCTTCAAAAATGTGAAAAATATACTTTGGAATTATTGACCTTGCATCCGAATATATTTTGTTCCACTTTTTCAGTGAGCGTTTATGTCATCAATAGAAACCAGGATATTATAACATAGCTAATCTAGAAAAAAAAACCTATAATTGGATTAAGCTAGTGTGCATTTACACTTTCAAAATTCATCATGCTTTAATGCAATCGAAATTCCTAGAAAAACCGCCTCTGTGATGTTTTGTTTAAGATCACGTTGCTATATCAACAACATAGTTGATTTGTTTATCCGCTTTTCAGAATGTTTACTACTTGAATTTTCTAAGAATAAAATTCATTTGAAATTCCTCTTCAGTGTCGGATACAATGAGTTCTGTCCGAGATAAATGTGCTTTGAATTTAAGACGCTTCAGATTTCAGCCTGATATGATTCTTGCTATCTTTTCTTTCTAGATATCTCTGAATGAACATTTTTTTTGTTTATAAAACTGCGAAACTCATTGTGAATGAAGGAATTTTATCTGAGAGCGCTTCAATATTTTAAAATTCTGAAATCTGTATAATGAGTTTATATAAAAGGCAAATATTTCTTAAAATTTCTTTACAACTGTTTTTAGCACTGCTTTCATGATTATTGATTATAAATCAGTTCATTCGTCTTTATAGTCGTCTTTCAGTAGTTTATTCGCGCATATTCCGGCACTGTCCAACAAAAAAGGATTTTATGAAGGAAGGCTGTCAGTCATCCTATTTGCTTACATTTGAATAAATTCGCTTCTCCGGATCAGTTGATAGACAGTGGCAAACGTGTTTTAAATCAATATTTAAACATTTTATAGTCACACTCGGATTATGTAATTGTACCCTTTAGCATAAGCTACTTGGAAATTGGTTACGGATATTAGCAGCTATACCAGAATGCTGATTTTCCAGGTATTCTCAGTCCAGAGTGTGATATACACTGCTTATATACATCGCTTGTACTAAAAGCTACATCTTAGGATATTTAAATAAATTTCTCCAACTTTTTTTGTTTGGCAGTTAGTTCCTAATTGGATTTCTGGTCCTCCGCAGGTATTATATGTATGTACTTAAATGGATCGAGTAGGAATAACTACCATATAGAACGACCTCTTGACGTACAGCCGTTTCAGGGTATAATTATAGGGGTTATCCGAGTTTCTGTTGATATCTGAATTTATCTAATCTTCGACCACAGACGGTATCTAATTTTGGTTCTTTTACAAGAAAACAGTGTATTAGGCCGGAAGCTGTTCAGGGAACTCCTTGCTTTGAAATAACCTTTATTTGCAAACAGTAACCAACAAGATAAACTGTGTTTACGAATTTACTGAGTTTTATGATAAAGTATACTATCTTTTGTGCTTACCTTTTCATATCTAACAAGCTAGAAGGTCTCCAATAACAAATTTGTATACCCTAGATGAAATCTATAGGGTATACTAAGTTTGTCATTCCGTTTGTAGCACCTAGAAATAATGATGGTAAAGCAAAATGGATTGGACACCTACGCATAATATTAAAATTTATTTTGATTTTTGCATGTCCGTCTGTCCGTCCGTCCATCCGTCCGTCCATCCGTCTGTCTATGCGCACGATAACTCGAAAGCTCGTGCAGTGCATTTACAAAGCTGAAATTTTTCAGGCGGTTAAAAAAAAAAAAAAAAAAATTAAGTTCGAAAATGAGACAAATCGGGTAACACGTTCGTAGGGTTGCCATACAAAAATGTCGTTTCTTACTACATATTTGGGTACTGCCTGAGAACGCGTCAACGTAGAGAGCTGTACAAAGTGTTTTCAAAAAATTAAAAATGGGCTAAATCGGACAACCCCTTCTTGGTGTTGCCATATACAAATTTTGGTTTTTTATAGATACTGTGAAAACGATCATTCCTAAATATTGTTATTGTACTAAAAACTTCTTCAAAATATGAAATCCTATAAAATTGGTTATAATCATTTTTTCTGTCCGACGAGCCGTTCTAGAAATATATGCGAAAAATCACTGCAAAAATAAAAATTACTCAAATGGGTCACCATACGAAATTGCATACTGCCCGTATGAAATCTAGGGTATCATAAGAATTAGTCTTTTACCAATTCTAGGTTTATTTATTTGCTTAGTATTATTTTACAAAAGAAAATAGCGTGCTGTAAAGAGACCTGGGAAGATTTTTTGGTTTTGCGGGTGAAATTAGTGTTCAGATCTAGTAAGCTGTTAAATAATCTCAGCATTATCGGCAAAAAGTTGGAGTTTGCTGTATTTAAAAACAATGAAATGATCATCAATGAAAAGGGAAAACAACAGAGAGACCAATATAGATCCTTGCGATACGTATGATAAAGATACACCAGTCGGAATATAAATTTTTAGAATACAGAGTTGTACGAGTCCCTCAGTAACTGCCGATATGGTTACAACCTTACCAGAAAAAAAATGTTTATTATTATCTCAGCTTGTATGATTCACCGATTCAAATGCCTTTAGATAGGTCAATCAAAGACTATATAGGTACTAACATTGAGAACTTATCCCTATCAATATAGTAATCCCTATATCATTGGTTATTTTAAAAAGGGGTATGTAAAAGCTTTATGCCTATTTCTAAAACCAGATCTATTTATCCAGTGTTTGTTTATCTGTAGACATTTGTTTTTTCAACTTATGTTAGGGATCTCAGGTACTCGCAAAAATAACTAGTATACTAAAAAGTTGTACATAAGTATATGTATATGATCTGAGCTATTTATTCAAGAAAGAACTTTTTTTGGATTCTCCGGTATATAGCAAAAGCTAAAAAATGTTTTTAATTTGTTATTTCATCACACAACTCATTATATTTTGGGTGACAAGTTTCAAGTCTTGGTTTGACTCATCAACAGGTCCCAAATAGCGAAATTGAGTGACTTGAAAAACAAGTGAAAAAATAGAACAAAGAAAAGAAATGAAATGAAAAAAAAAAACCAAAAATTGAGAAAAATAGAAAAAAAATTTATTAATTTTTTTTAAAAAAAACCAGATTTATTCGAAACGTATCGAACCCTGTATTCTATGAAAATATGGTTACCAAATTTGGCACCAAGCTCTCCTGCTAGACAATTTAAATCATTAAGAAAGTAGTTTAATAGATTTTTATTTAATTTCATAAAAATCAAACTTAATTTCGAATTTTAAAAATCAAAAGATAATCACCTTTCCGTATATATATATGTACATATATACGTCAGTCTCATCGTAATTTATTACTTCTATAGTTTAAAAATAAAATAAAATGAGCTACTCCCAATTTTATTAACTAATGGCCTTTGTTTCCTTTTTTGGTGAAAGTAGGGCAAGAGCTTCTATAATATATAGACAAAGTGGGAAAAGTAATATTTCTAATTTATCTAATAGAAGAGAAATCCATTGACAAACTATTTGCCTGCCTGTGTCTAAATGATCAATAAAAATGGCGCCATTGCCTAATTCCTTTAATGACATGATTTATGAAAGACATTTCGCATTCATCAAACAAAAGTTACGAGAAAAAATTATATCAACAGAGTAAGTAATATGAACATTAGTTATAATCGTTCCGAGATTAATCCATCGCATCGTCTTCGTTATTTTACTGGACTGTGAACAGTGAACAACAAAGTTATTCGGAATTAAATTGAGCTCAAGGATCTCCTCCTACCCAGTAGTGGCATCATGACGAATTACTTTGTTCTGGCTCGTAAATTGTCCCCTCGAAGATTAAACTGTGAATTAATGTTTTGTACTGATTGAAATACGATTTGTGATCGCAGGCAAAAGCTTAAAGAAGGCTGGTTGGTATACAGGCAGGCGGGCATTTGACACCATGTTTGTTTATGAGTTGCTGTTGCTGTATCCCCCCGACCGCCATTGATAACTAACTTTGTTCGAAGTTCGGCAAATATAAATTCTGGTGATTTAACAAAATTTCAACATGTAGAACTTGATAAAAAAAAAATCGCTGACTTAAAGAGGAACATCTTATGTTACAAATTGATTTCTTAATCTTAAGCGGATTATGATTTACTTCCTGGAGGTCTGTAAATTTATTATTAAAGGTAAAAACCAATCAGGTTTTGTGTGAAAAATTAAAATCTTATTCATAAACTACATATATTGTTACACAATGAAAAACGCCACGTGTTTTTTTTCTCTTTCTCTATATCTCTAATATTTTTTTTTTATCGTTTTTTTTAATTAACTTCAGAGACTACAATTTGAGATCACTATGGGGGGTAAACTATGCATGTGGACTCTTTGGCTACTTTATGCCACTTCTAATTGTAAAACATTTTTAATGAATGAACTGGTTTGGCTGAATGTTTAGGCTGAACGACGCGGCACAAAGATCTACGTTGCAAACTATATACACACTAGCAGAAACGTGAGAACTCAAAAAACAAAATTTGCGTGTTTTGCAAACATGAGAGTTTGTGTTATTGCTTAGAATTAAAGTCGAACTGACCTGCACTATGTGGAAATTTATTACGCCAAGAGAGCACGCAAAGTAGTGCTAAAAGGCGATTTTATTACGAATGACTGCAGAAATTCAAGATTTATGAATTGTTGTAATTTTAATTACACCGCACGACAGCAATGTAGTGCAATCCTCTGAAGAACTGGTGTTTAGGCGGTTGTGGTCGGATGTCATGACTTTTTTTTTTTTGTTATTATTTTTTATTTTTAAATATACAACACAAATCGATACTTTTACTCACGTTTTATTTTAGAATATTCTTGAATGTTTATTACTGACCTTCTTAAATAAATGTTTTCTTGTTTTTTAGTAAGTGTGTAAGTATTATTTTTCTTGTTTATTGATTACACTGTAGAATTGAATTAGAGAGCGAGAACCGGCGCGGCAGTTTGGACAGGTGACAAAAATGTGATGATTTTTTTCAAGTACATTTGTATTGACGTTACTACTATTACGTAACGAGCAATTATTTGGTGCGTGCTCGATCCTCATTGCGTGACTTTAGAGATGTGTTTACTTTGTATTTTATCAAATATAAACGTAACCTTCAATTTGAACAAATATTTTGTTCCATTAGTAGGTACAGTTGTTTTATTTGATGACCTAGGATAAGTTGTCGCTCTTTCTAGAGTGCTTTATTTTGTATACTTTTATGCGAGGGGGCATTGTAAGTGTACCGTTGAGTGAGTAATTTATGGTAAGAAAAATATATATACACTGAAACCTTTCCCTAACGGGTACCTCTTATAACCGCACCCCTCTTATGAGCGGAAAAGTATTGAACACCTCTTCTGGGATTTTGATCGAATTGTCTCATAAGCTAAGCGGAATTTCATATAAAACTGAAAGAGAGAAGTTGTCGTTGTATATTCCATGTTCAAAGTAATTCATATAATTGATCTTAAGTGCTTTCAACAGTTTATAGGTTCGGTGGAACCAAATCAGAATTATTTTAGTTGGAACACTTTTAGAATAAGAATAACTTCGTAGTTTTGAAAGCTTAGTGACAACAATTTCAGTCCATTTCCCGCTCACGTATATATTTTAAGTGTCGAACATATGTTGGCTTTGTTTAGTACAATTTTACCGTCATAACTCTTATGTCCTAATTTAATAAGTTACGGAAGAAGTGAAGTAAGGATGCACAAAATTTTAAAAACCTTGATGTAGTAATCAAATGATACATTGAAAGACGTCGTTAAAACATCGAACAAAAAACATCAACGTTTTGATACATCGACGTTACGAAAGGAAAAATTTTCGACAATTTAAAAATATCTCACATCTGCAAACTTAAGTATATAAATTCCTAATTAACTAATTAATTTATTTAAGAATAAAACACCAAGTTAATTTTAGATTTTCTTATAGTAATATAAATAATATCGTAGTAGATATGTACATAATTTTAGACAAAATGCAAACAAAATCAACAAAAATACTTCAAGTAACGAGACTGTTCATAAAAAGAAAAGGTTTGGACAACTTCTTTACCTTTAAGCGTTTTCTCTGCTGCTATTGTATTTGGTCCGCCTTTGAAAAGTCTTTCTAATGGAACGGAAGTTGCTACGATGTACAAATATTTTGGTGCTATTTTAGCCAATTTTTTTTCTTCCTATTTTGCCACAAGACTAAAGCATTATCTGCCAGGTTTCCCGTCATTTTGGACTTTAAAGATACCGAGATAGATATCTCTGGTGGTTGCGCCTCCTACATTCCTTTTCCAAGAATTTCGGATATATAGGATCCGTAAAAACGATTCGGTGGAACCAATCAGAATGTTCTTAATCAGGGATCGTAACGGTCATAAGTTTTATTGGGTAAAACTCATTGTTCAGTGAGTTTAGCTATGAGTTTTACATTAAAAGTCGGAAGAAATCGATTGAAATTTACTTACATATGGTTTCAGTCCTTGTGAAATGCTTATGAAAGATTTTTATTTTTTTAAGTCATCAATAATCATTATGTATTATTTTACACAGAGCCGTCAATAGTTCATGACTAGAATTATAAAAATTACTTGGTGATTTTTATTTGTCGACTAGAAAAATAAAAAATAAAAATCACTTCATGAATTTTATTCTTAATCAAGAAAAATAAAAATCACGATGCGAGTTTAACTGTTTTGTTCGGACTTTTAAAAGTAAAATTTATATATAATTAATTTACTATGATTTTTATGTTATTAATCACAAATTTTGTAATTCTCAATTAACAGAGCCTCTTAAATAGCTGCAAATCGGTGTAGAAGAGATTTTAAGTGGATAAATATTTCTGAGTGATTTTTTCCATGAGAATTTGAAAAATAATCGTTTACGAATTTACAAACCCTGTTCTTAAATGTAAAACGGCTTTTGCAATAGTAGCAATAGTAAACATTGCTGGAACAATTATTGTCCATTTCACTGTTTCTTATAAAGTTGAAGGGCTGGACATGTGTCGTCAATCGGATTTGTTTACAACAATTCGCAATATAACATATGCTTCGATGTTTGTCATGTATCGCATATCGCAGATCAGACAGGATATTAAAGCATGCGATGCATACTCTGTATTACTATGATTCCACAATTTCTTAACGCTCGGGCTATTCTTCGATTGTAATTAGCTGCCAGTTGGAAAATTTAAATGCCATACTATTTATCGATGTATAAAATAAAAAATATCGATGTTACCGATGTTTCTGAAGTCGAAAATCGATGTAAAAACATCGGATATTTTTTAAGAAACATCGATATATCGATACATTTGTGAAACCCTAGTGTGAAGTGTTTATAGGAAACACTTCTTCTAAAGTTCTCAAGGCTTTATCCATAACTTTTTACCAGGAACCAAAAATAACAAATTTTTTCTAACAAAAAATCACATAGAAATAATGATTGGATGATTTGACCAATTTTATCCTCATAAGGTCAACTTTCACTTTCTGGCGTAATTTTAAAATCTATAAAATAAAAATTGCACCATTATTAATTTTTGATTAATTTTTTTGTTATCCAATAACCATTATTTCACAAAATATCTGCGTCTTGATTATGAAATAAGTGCAGTCTAGATTGAAATTGATAATGAGAGTTACGTTTGTTCTCACAAAAAGTCCCATAACAATTTTTTTTTTTTTTTTTTTTTTTTTTTTTAAATAAAATTTTGCTCTAAAAACTGTAGATCAACGAGGCTCAGGCTACGAAAATGTGATTACTTTGGGGATAACGCCTAGGGAAAAGGGATACTTTCATACGTACGTAACTGGAAAGTATGTATGTTCCGTCATAAAAAGTGCAAAAAAGTTCAGTTACAGTGCTCCAAATTTGGAATTTTTCTAAGAATTATTAAAGAAAAATAAAAAAAAAACATTCCAAAAATATTTCGGATTCTTAAACTTTCCGAGCAGAATAATGTAAAATTTTTTAAAAACGCTGAAAGTGCCGAAGATTTCCCCTCCAATCGAAGCGAAAAGAGTTTGTCTATTCTTATGAATTCCTTACGAGTTCTAAAGGAAATTCCCAGATTTTCTAAAGAAAATTTATATCAAAGCGTTTCGAAGTAGAAAAACTCAGAAATGTTTTGAAACTGTATAAATAAACATTATTATTTTCAAATTGGATATGTTTAGGAAATAATAATGACATTAAAACATTTTTATGATTTGGGTTTTGGCAGTTCGGAAAATAAACAGATTGTAAGGATAAAAACGATAAAGATTTATATTTTGTACGTTTTTTTGGATGGAATTTTTTAGGAAATTGTTTTTGTTAACTAATAAAAAAAAAAACAAAACAGCTGTCTCATTGCGTTGTCGCTGATGCTGAAAGCTTTTTACAACATTTATTTAATGTTTTTTTTTTTCATTGTAAAATACTGTTCCAGACGCTTTTCTATGTCATCCATGCTTGCTGATGGATATACGGTAAGAGCAGCCTCTGTAATAAAACAATTACATAAAATGTTTGACAGCATTTAATTGCTATTTTCATAAACCTTTGGAAACGGAGAAAACCGAAAATGTTTATTCCCATCCAGGTGAAATGCTTAGCAACTTCTTCCGTCATCAAGACCCCAAACGATCTCTTGGTGAATGTGGTCAGATCCTATTGCGCAACCCATCAGGACCAAAAACAAGCGCTTCTGAATGGAGGAAAATTTAAGTGCTTCTCTAGCCATCACTTGGCAGCGCTTTAGACGCTTATTCATTGATCATGAAAAATAAGCAAAGCGCAAGTACTTCTAGAGCCATCGCTTGGAAGCTCTATAGAAGATTATTTGATGAGGCTCACCAGATTGAAGTGCAACACGAGGGGATCTTATCTAATTTTCCACGAATCTAAACTGTGGATTTTTCCACTATTGTACGAAGTAACTCATCTCTCATTTTCAATGTGATGTTCAGAGTGGTTAGAAGTAATCTGAAGTTTTAGTTAATATAAATGAGAATAAAAGGGAGAATATTAGCTTATTTAATCAACTACATAAAATTTAATACCACAAATAATCATGAGCAAACGCAAGCGCCTTACTACTGTTGTCCGTCTGGAAGGTCTCTTATAATACTAAGGAAGAAGCACTGCGATGATTATCCACAAAGCACATTAAAGCTTTCAAAATTACACATTCAAGAATCTTCGTCGGTCATCATTTAGAGCGCTTCTTAAGAGCAGCATAGAAACGCTTGCCTCTGCGGTCATGCCTACGTTAAAAAGCAATGAACTGGGATAGTAAAAAGAAGCACTTCACGAGGGCTTTTGAGCGGGAAATATGCGAAATTATAATAATATAGCATTTTTCATTATTAAGAAAAATTGCATCCGTACCAATTCGTTTTTCACTCTTCAAAAAATCGTCATCTACTTTCTAAAAACTCTGAACACAAAATAGCAATGCAACTCAAGCTTTCGGAAATTACTTCAAAATTCAGAAAGCAATCACAGAAAAATCCGAATTCGGAAACTTGAAAAAGCCCTGAAAAGCAGGGATTTTCTTTTCACTCTGGCTCTTTCACACACATTCCGATTTTGTTCTTACCATACCGAAGTTCCGAATTTGGTACATGACGATATTAAGCAATAATTCTTTCTTTATATATATACTCGTATTTTGCTCTAACTTCCCAGCAAACATTGCGATTCGAAATCGAATCGAAAGCGATTCGTTTTAACGGAGTTTGACTTCGATCTCGATGTCGTTCTAGATTCGATTTCGATCCAGCCACGACTAAAAGGAACGATAACGTTTCGTAATAACGATTCGATTACGATTCGTAAAAACGATTCGATACCGATTCGTAATAACAATTTGATAACGATTTGTAACAACGATTCGAAACGGATTAGTAGTCAAGTCGATGGATATTCGTAGGGTTCTTAAAACATTCAGTAAACTCTCAATTAAATGAAATTCTGTTGGTCAAACAAGGAATAGAAGTAAATGCAAACTCGGCTCATATGTTCAAATTCTTTTCAAATCTGATAAATTTAATACGTTTCTGTGGGGAATTCAGCAACGGTGAAAAGAAAAAAAAATTACCTTGCGGACAACAACTACACCTCGCTAAACAGATACACGTCACTAAACGAGGAAATCTCGAATTTCGTAATTCGAGAATATTTCGCTGAAAACGAAATTCGCTAAAATGTTTGCTGGGTTGGTTGGTTCAAATAAATATGTACATATACATATAAACTTATATAGTATGTATTTATCTATGCATAGCACTCTTGTTTTTATTTTGACTCCATCAATAACAGATATCCCGCTAAACGGACAATATTTCTTGGTTCCATGCCTCTCCGCCTTAAGGTCGATGCACACTTATCGGCATAGCTCGAACTGGCACAGGCAGGCAAATTCACATCAACCGGGAAAATTTTTCTATAGTTTTCTCGCGGCACTTGCCTTAATTGAAAGTTTCCTTTCCGTTTTATGTCGTTATTTGTGCACGAAATATGCCGGTGCCGATCGATGCATGTCTGTGGCGGTTCTTGCTGTGCCGGTAAGTGTGCATCGATCTTTAGAGAGGTTTCACTGTTAATAGTAATAATTGACATCAGTTTCCAACATTTTTACAGGAAAAGGAATTCAATGATCGTTCGTGTAGTCATACAACAACAACTAATACTGAGAAATTGTGCTAATGTATCACATAAACTGCCGTTCTTTAGTTGTTAATTTCTGCGAAAAAATATTTCATTTTTTTGATAAACATTTTATTAAAAACTTGATGGCTCTAAAATAACTCACCTGTTAATTATTTATCGAAAATGGCTTATATTTACTAAATTCAAAATGTACAAAAGTTAAATTCTGTTAAACGAAATCTCAAAAATTCTTTAATATAAGAACTTACGCCAGTGGATATTTTTGTGGGGATATTTTTAGTCAAGTAAAAAAATAAATTATGTATTTCATTTCAAATTATTAGTTGGTGTTGGTTTATATAATTTTGCTACAATTCGCATCAGATACCTAAATATTTTTGTACACGAAATTATTTCGCTTAGCTCAATCACAGAAGTCGGGACTTCTGGTTTGTCCAAGCAGTTGAAGCTTTAATTTAATTACAAATTTCACCTCAGCGTCGACTTCAACTTAAAATCAAGTCGCAGTCGACAGATCAGTCGTAATTGTAATTCAGGTCTAACAATTGCATCCTACATATTTTCCTAGCTAAATGGATAAAGAGGGATCTTCCGATCTGGTTGAATAAAACGGATATAGACGGTTTGATTGTAACGACACACCATTTACAATATCGCTAAAAGTAGGGGTTTTCTTTGGATCCATTGCGTTAATGTTTCCTGTTGAATGAAAAAAGGCTTTGGAAGGCAATTAAAAATCAAAAATTAAAGGGTAAAGAAAAAAATTCTTACAAATGATGTTTTGATTTTGTTGCAACTTATGTCAATCAACATTCCAATGACTTTTTTTTTCTAACTTGAACGATTTAAACAAATTTATTCTTTTAAACCTTTAACTAAAACTAGCATAACGCTTATCTTTGGCGCACTTCCACACGTAAGATAGGTACGGAAAAATTTTCTAGACATGAAAATTATTCAAATCAACAGTAATGAAATATTTGAGCTTACATTTTGCTGGCTTGTACGTCATATACATAGCGACAATAGGTACGAAATGAATCTTACTGTTAAATGAGCCGCTCACTGCACAAATCGATTAACTCCATAAAAAGAAAAGGCAGGAAACGTTGATACATTTTTATCCATTTCTTGTGAAAAAACATAATAATTATTCAACGACCATAAAAACTGTTGTCGTACAACATTTTTCAAAAATATTTTTGTTTTTTTCTTGCCTTTTCTTTATGGAGTTAATCGATTTGAGCAATATTAGCATCAATAATCCTATCATGTTTTCGTCCATAAATATAAATTAAAATTAGAGACTACTTTTAAAGATTTTTTTACCGGGGCAAACTTTTCTTTTCTTCTTCCTTTTTTTCTTTTTTCAGGCCACTGCGGGCGTACACAGGTTAAATTCGTTTCGAATGAATCTGGTTTTTTAAAATTTTTTTTAATAAAAAATGTTTCTTTTCTCTATTTTTCTCAAATTTCCTGTTTTTTATTTTATTTGTTTTCTTTGTTCTATTTTTTCATTTGTTTTTCAAGTCACTCAATTTTGTTGATGAGTCAAAATCAAGACTTGAAACTTGTCACCCAAAATCAAATGGGTTGTGTGATGAAATAACAAATAAAATTTTTTTTAGCGGAGAATCAAAAAAATGCCTTCTCGAACAAATATAAATATAAATGTTAATAATAAGTTTTACAGTAACCGGTTGAAATTTTTTTTTTTAAATTATGATACTAAGTATATTATTCACCCACGCAATCTAGTAAGTGTAGTAAGTCCTAGTATTAAATATTGGACATGTTTTTGTTAAAATATAGTGAAGCTGGAAATGCTTGTGACTTTATACAATTTTCTGCAAATATTATTTCTTACTACTCAAAATAAATAAATAAAAAAAGTCTGCACTTTTCTTAAGTTAATGTAATATATATTTTATATTGCAAAGAAAATTGATCCTACTCGACTCAAATGTATCCTAAAAAAATAGAAAATGGCTCTTTGTAAAACAAAATATTAAGAAAAGTGAATAGATATAATTTTTCAGAACGTATGGCGTAGTACATATTTCTATCGACAAAGGATGGAAAAAGCATAAAATTAATGATTATATTGCGTATCATACACGATTGCCTTCTTTCCATTTCAAGGGAAAGAATTTTTTGAAAAACACAATTATTTTATTGCTTTCCTACCTAAGACATTGAGGAACATGGGAATACTGGGGGGGGGGGGACATATGGACAGCTATCGACAATAAAATGCGAGTTATTGTTTTTCTACTTTCGACTTAACTCTTTGAGAATAGACTAAATTGGTATTTACCTATCAGGTGTCCAGTTTTTTTGTTTTTGCTTTTATTATTCATTTACTTAACTCGTAACTCTGTTGTCAACTACTTGAAATAAAAATCTTGTTCCATTGAAGCTTTCTTTTTTTACTTTTCTTGTTCTAATTTATATTGCAGACAAACGACATATTATAGTTAAATTTAGGTGGATGAAATGTTTTTTTGTTACCAGTCAGTAACTACAAATGTGCATTCTTTTAAAAATGTTAACGCTCCCTGAATTTAACTTAAGGCGTGATTGCACTATGGCAGCTTTTCGGCAACATGTGTCATTGTTACTTATTCCAATTATTTTCCAAATCAGTGAAAATCATGTTTTCCAGAAAACTGATTTTAAACCGAATCGTTAAAAGAAAAATCGGTTAATTATAGATAGTCGCATTGAATTATGCAAATTAGTAAAGGATCGAGATAGAAGATGCTCCTAAATTTGCGGAATTCCAATTGATGTATAGATATATGTATGTGCATACAAAAAAAATCATAAAAGTATACGTAAATGCATATATGTAGGTATGTAAGTTTCAATTACACTTGTAAAGTTTTGCAAATACTTACCTTCACTATATAAGTTCTTACAAATCATCTCCACTAATACAACGATATAGTTTATTATCTATATTATAACGTACATATCATGTGTATATAAGCACCTCAACTCTATACATTTGCAATGTCATGATTAATGGATAAAAGAATATCCTTAAAAACTTAACGTATAGCCTCCACTTTGCGTGCATGCAGCAACAATTTTTCCTCTTACCATTAAAACATCATTAATCCTTAGAATTTCGTCATCTTTCAAAACTAAAAACTGCAATCTATCATTTGTCAAGGTACAACCGCGCCCCATTCTTCACTATACACTATATCGATACAATATTTTGCTTGAAAGACTCCTTTTCAGAAGCTGTCAAACAAGATAACCTGAACCATTTAGGAACTAATGTGTTTTGTAATTCTGATTATTACCTTTATGATGAGAGAGTCCATTACAAAGCACCACTGTTTCATTAGTGAAAAAGAATTTTCTTTATCAGTCGAGAAAGAAATTTCCTGTACCAACATTTGCATATGCACTTGAAAAGGTTCTTTTCTTCCGGTTATAGGGTAAAGGTGTGTAGTTTTCTGATTAATTGAAACAAATTAATGCACCTTTCTCTCTCTCTTTCGTTCTCTCTTTCTCTCTCACTCTGTTCTGATTATAAAACTCAGCCAACTATACCAAGGTTTTTATGATAAAAATTAGCATATGAATCCATGTCATTCTCTCGAGGAGGACATTTTTTCAGGTCTTTGTTTCATTTATTTTTGTGTATTTGACTTAAGTCCTTTCGGGAGAGGCAAAACGTAAGCGGGATAATTGTCTGATGCTGTTAAATTTTAACGCTCAGTTAATCGTGAAATTTTCCATGTAAATATTTAAACAAAATCGACATAGCTGTAATGGACAAGTATAGAATGCTGGCATTGAGAGAGGGTTGCTTTCTCTGAATTAATTCATCACCAGCTCGAAAAGTCTTTGACATTCTGCCCTTTAATATAGAAGTATGTGTGCACATTATAGTTAGTTGTATTTGAGGATAGATGTGCGTGCATATATCTAGTATCTTGGCATTGTTTACATTTTATAATTTTACAAACTTTGTTCCCTGGCCCTCCTTTATTTTACTCAATAAGGGACAGCCAGATGGCTTAATTGACATGTCTGCACGTAGATTATTTCTTCTCATTAATGAATCCTCTTCGCAAGTATCATTCTTATCTAACCGACATTATCATCATCATCATCATCAACAACATCATTGGTTGCTTCTTCTTTGCCAGATATGGATTTCTTGAAGATGACCAGGTCTCGTTTTCATTGTCCCTTATTCATGCAGTTGAGCTCTTGGGACACTGTTGAAATGCACTCATATGGATACCAACCCCTAAAACTTTTGAATATTTAATACCGATTGTCTGAAGTTATAAACAATTCGATCTCGTATTCAGTTTCACAATATAATATGCACATATGTATGGATGTATGCATGTAAACCTGTTATCTCTTATCCTTTCGTCTGCATCTCAAAATTACGAAGATACTGGCTGCTACTTCTGCTGCAGCTACTTTTGTTGTTGTTGTTGTTAATGCTGCTCCTGCTGCAATATCTTAACTTTTAAAAAGAAAAACTTCAACAGCGTTAAGGCAAGTAGTGTCATATACAGAGAGAGAGACTATTGCTGCTACTTCAGATGAAATTGAAAATAGAGGAGGAGGCAGCATTAATGTTTAATTCAAAAGAAGATTTGGCTCTGTCTGCACTATACAAACTGAATTGAATTTTATATAACGTATTCGATGTGTATACATACATTTTTTTGTACTATGAGTTTTCGTCATAAAATTCGTGTTCCATTATACAAGAATTTTTTTTATTTAGATTTCATATACTTATCATATGATTTAAAAAAAGAAATATATTGAAAAGTTTATAACTGAAAAATTAAGGTTTCGTGAATGCACAGTTTTAACAAAGTTCAAAATGATGAAGATAATATTCTGAAGTTTTTTTTTACCACCTTATGTTATCCAGAAGGTCAGTTCAACAAGTCTGTTAAGATTCATCGGAACTTGTGTAATTTGAACAGTTAATGCTTGAACTATAAAGTCGTTCATATTGCTGAGCCTCTGGCGTTTTCGTGGGAGTATAGCGACTAAGGATATTCATATAATGTCCTGTACACAAACACAAATGACAGGTGAACTTATAGGATTCTGTGTAATAGATAGAACAATTTGTAAATTAGATATATATTTGTACGTCATAAGATTAAATATGAAAACCGTACTTATCCGCACTGATCCAAAAACACCCCTGGTCTAAAATGAGGCAGCAAAACAGTTTTGACTAGTCTCTAAATTTTAGCAGATATCTGAATCGCCGAAGCTTAGAGTATTTTTTTGAAATTTTCTAACTATAACTCATTAACTTGTCATTTCTCTAGTTTAAGCTGAAAGTTTTCCGCATGTAGGTATCAATGATTATAATCTATACAGTCTTCTATTACAGATCGACTGGACGACTTAGGTGAATTCGGACTCCATCCACATAGGTGCAGGTATTCACGCGTTGAATATACTAAATATAAGACGACCCAATAATGACCCCTGCGGAACACCTAATGGAAGTTGAGTCGAAGAAGCAAGTAAAACGCGCGAAGCATATTTCTACTTCCCTAGGAATTGCAGCTGAAAGTAGGATAAATCCGTCTTGGAGGGTGGTTTTTGCAGTATATTAGCAGTCTGCTACGATATTAGCAAAGAGAACCTTTTGTGATACACGTGTTAAATATATACATATATTAATGGCCATAGAATTAGGAGTAGATTAAGTTTAACGAATTTCAGGGAGATTGTGTAGAAGACACCGGTAGCCATAGACCCAATAGATCGAAAAGCCTTGAGAATTTCGTGGTAGTTGATGAATTGAAAATTGAAACCTTCATCAGAACTATAATGTCAAAGTGGTAAAGCTTTATCGTTGAATTTGTGCGACATGCTCACTTTTAATATTATGAGGGTCTAAGTCATTAGTGGCTGTTTGTAAGCCGCAAACTTGGGAAAAGGTTAGGTAGAAAAAAAAAATACACCACTAAATCGAGCTGAAATTCGAGCCGATAACCTCTTGTCTCGACTAGCGCCCTTATAAAATGTGTAACCAAGTCCACACTCTTATAGGAGCTGCTTGTTATACCCTAGATGAAATCTAAGGGGTATACTAAGTTTGTCATTCCGTTTGTAACACCTCGAAATAATGATGGTAGAGCAAAATGGATTGGACATCCACGCATTATATTAAAAGTTATTTTGATTTTTGCATGTCCGTCTGTCCGTCCGTCCGTTCGTGCGCACGATAACTCGAGAAAGCGTATACTTAGAGAGCTGAAATTTTGTACATGAACTTTAAAAAAAAAAGTAGAATTAAGTTCGAAAATGAGACAAATCGGGCAACTCCTTCGTAGGGTTGCCATATAAAAATTTCGTTTTCCGCTATATATTTGGACACTGCCTGAGAACACGTCGACGTAGAGAGCTGAAATTTCGTACATGATGTTTTTACATTAGCAATTAAAATGTCTGAAATGGACTAAATCGGGCAACTCCTTCTTGGTGTTGCCATATAAAAATTTAGGTTTTTTACGTATATATATATATGAAAACGATAAGTCCAAGACATTTTTATTGTACTAAAAACCTCTGCAGAATACGAAATCCTATAAAATTGATTATAATCATATTTTCTGTGCGACAAACCGTTCTAGAAATATATGCGAAAAACAACTTCAAAATCAAACTTGAATAGATTGGTTGACCATACGAAATTTAATACGGGCATTCATCTAGGGTATCATAAGAATTGGTCTTAGACCAATTCTAGCTTTTTTGCTTGTTGTATTTTGTTTTTAATAACTTTCTATCAACTCACAGACCCCTGACTAAAAAAAACTTTGTGTTTGAGTTCATAAACGCCTGAGCGGCTGAGAGTGGCGTTTGTGACGAAAGAGTTTTGAGGTAGTAAACGTGGATGAATTTACATGGGGGTTTTTTGATATAGGATGAGCGAATGGGGAGTTTTCCGATGGAGTAACATTTTCTTACGTTGGGGGGTTTTGGGGTGGGGGTGGTAGCAATTTGGGCTGAGAGTCGAGCGAGTGTATAGAATTTATGACTAAAAAGTAGAAAATAATTTTTTTTCTTTTCTCAGTCATATACACAAGAAAAGCTTCATTGTAAATAAGAAGTGCTAGAACTCTGATTAAATGTTAAAAGATTGGGCATGATTTGCAGTTAGACAATTGTGATTATAGTTATGGATGCCTAACTAGAACTCCGATTAAGTTCTAGCATTTCTTATTTGGAGTGAACCTTTTCTTGTGTATATGACTGAGAAAAGAAAAAATATTTTTTACTTTTTAGTCCATTTTATTTACAAATTTATTTATTATAAAAGTTTTTGGATTAGATTAGATTGGATGGATTAGACAACCAATGCATAAAATAAAAAGTTATTTTGATTTTTGCATGTCCGTCCGGCCTCACAATAACTCCAGAGCGCATGTACCTGGAGAGCTGAAATTTTGCATGTTTTTTTTTTTTTTAAGTAAAATAATTAGCTTCGAAAATGGGACAAATTGGGTGGAGTTGCCATACAAAAATCTTGTTTTTCACTATGTATTTGGACATTACCTAAAAACGCGTCAACGTCGAGAGCTGAAATTTTGTTCGTGGTGTTTTCATAAAAATAGTAAAAATAATTTAAAAAATGGACTAAATCGTGCAAACACTTCTTGGTGTTGCCATACAAAAACTTTTTTACGTACACTGTGAAAACGATAAGTCCTATATGGTTTGAATGTACTGAAAAGTTCTTCAGAATATGAAATCCTATAAAATTGGTTATAATAATTTTTTCTGTCCGACGAACCGTTATAGGAATATATGCGAAAAACCACTTCAAAAATCAAACTTGCACAGAAGGGTGACAATAAGAAATTTTATAAGGGCATTCATCTAGGGTATCATAGGAATTGGTCTTAGACCAATTCTAGATTTTTTACTTGTAATTTAATAAAAGTACCACTTCAACGAGAGCTTTTCCGTGTTAATTTCGCTTCTATGAGCTTATATGCATGCTGGTTTTCGATAGTCCTGGATCTTCGGTACTGAAGAATTATAATCACGTTCAGAGATGAGTGATCTGATTTTCAAGAAGAACCAGGAAGGTAAATGAAACTACCTACCTACAAAAGAACTAAAAAATGCATTTGGTTGTTCAGATTGGTGAATGATTGGATATTCTATCCCATTCAAAGATAGCATGCTCGTTTTTGACAGTAGTAGCTAGCTACTATAAACAAATTCCTAAGTAGATAAATCAAAAGACATTCACATGGCGACATCCAAACTGACTTCTCTATACCTTTCTCAATTTAAATTGAGCGCTGCTCAATGGTGCAATACTAGACATATTTTGACTTTGAAAACATAATGCAACATATACTCCACCTTCAATTGCATCAATATTACGTACGGCCACTTGATTGAAATTATTGAAGTCAGGGATTGAAATTATCGAGAAAGGGAATTGTATCACATTTGAGTTAAATCTTATTATTCCTTAAATGCCATATAGCTTTGTGTTCCCGAACAATTTTCTTAGTTCATCAATATTAGGATAGTTTAGTATAGCTAGTACTAGCATTTAGTGCACACACACTAAAACCACTATGTTGGTTATAGAAAGAAATTTTTGCACTGACATAGAAAAATACAGTTCACAATTAAGTTAGTTCTTTATAAATATAATTGGGCTTACCTTCAAGATTACGTTTATTTTTATTTTCTGTATACCAAAACAAATACTGCATTCTAGAGTTAAAAGTGCCACAAAAGCCAAAGAAATGTTTCCTTTGAAATTCCAAAAAAAAAAAAATCACAAAAAGATTATAACAAAAGGAAAGCTTCATTTCTACTTTTAATTTTCCTTTTATTTTGTCGTCTGCAGTTTTTCCTTTGTTCCGTCTTGAAAGTTTATTATCTATAACACCATCAGTGGCACAAGATAAATACAATAAGGCGGACAAAAGTATTTAAGGGATACAAAAAGGAAACAAAAAACAAAAACCGGAATAAGTACCCGAATAAGACCGTAAAGATTTCAAGTGGAAATCGCCTGAAGGGCACTCTTGATTGATTGTTGGGAAATTTTTAAAGATCCGGGCGTATTTATCTCGCCTTTTTCTATCTCTCTAAAATAATCGTAACAATTTAGTTTTTCATGGACTATGTGGGCTGGGCAGAAGCTTTCTATGTATGTAGTTCAAATATACTATTCCGGCGTTTTTTTTTCTTCTCATAAACAGATATAATTCTCAACAGAGAGTATTTTTTTTTTATTTTAATGAAATTTTCCTCAGCCAGACAAGACCGACACCTGTCAGCTACATTCTTCATCCCCGGGCCTTGTACAAGCTTTTGCAAATTGTGGTGTCTCTCTAGACGTCCTTTTATTGTCTGCTTGCAGATAGATGACATTTATCGTTTCTAAAATATATGAAATGACGTTCTTCTACCTATTCTCTTCACACTTCACCTCATTGAAAAATTTCTTTATTTGTGACAAAACCGTGTCAGTGTTTTTGCCTGTCAAAGTTGTGTTTTTCAAAGTGGTTTCGTGTTAATATGCACTTTCGTACAGGATGATTGGTCCTGTGAGTTTTGTTCATACATAATTGACGTTAAGATATATAGGTACCTACCTGTGTTCGGTTGGTGAAAGAGGCAGGGTATGCAATAACCATAATAATGTTGGTATTCCCTTGAAAGTTTGTCGATTATTTTTATTATTGTAGTTAGTGTTGAACATTTATTTTATTACATCAATCTAGATTATTGATGTTCCTGTAAAATTAACGAAAATAAATATGGGGGAATTTGATTCGAGACAGGATTGTGATTTGTGGGTAAATATGATGAAGTGATGTTATATAGGTTCGTCGTTTCACAAATAATTTATTCATATTTCCTCTTAAGCAATTGTTTGGTTTTATGAATGTACTGCATAATTACATCAATTATTTTCCTGGGAAAATCAAGATCGTCAAACAAACTGATGATGGGTTATTGGTATATTATTTTCAGTTAGATAATTTCCACTTATTACAAATTCTAAGCCAGATACTGGATAGAGTTTTCCTTGTTTGAACACGTTTTTCATTTTATAAAGTTTTAATTTGAATGATGTTTGTAGCTCTTAATTCCGTAACTTTTAACAATATCAATTGAGTAAAACCAAGGAACATATAACAGAAAGAATATACATCTCGTATATTGAAATTGGCGGGTCATAATATTACGACCCGATGTCACAAATTTTACGAAAACTCTCTGGTTTTTGACGACCCGCCAGCGTTGCCGACTGCTCAGTTTTTAGTCTGAAATGCTTACTTTTTCAGATTAACTTTCCTCTGTTTTCATTTTTTATTATGTTTTATAGGTTTTACTAAATGTGTGTAAATGTGTAAATGAATTTACAAACTATCGAACACTCGTAATACATCCCTGTACCTAAAAGAAAAGTTTATGTGTGGTCAGTGTGGTGGTCGCCTTTAGAAAATAGAAAGTACAGGAAGTATGATAATCCAAACTTATCATAGTCAAATTCTGGTTGTGCTAGAATCTGTTGCCGCTGTAGTGAGAGCTTAGCACAGGCGTCTAGTAGAATCACCATAGAGAGTGGGGCAGCAAGATATATGGTTGAAAATGCGTTTGCTCGCACCGAAAATGCTCTTAGTCGCTGTCACTACGTCACCAAGGTACCCAGGAATTTCTTAGTTGTTTCAATGTATTCAGCTGAACATACATTTATCAAATTTCCCCTAATCAAGGACCGCACTGAAAAGTCACGCTCATCTACACGAATTTCCTTCTATCTATTTATTATCTAAGTGGCTGCCTGTTTGACAAGGCGTCTTCCACTTGGATGAAGATGGAAATATTATGGGGTTATGATGACGACAGCCAGTTGACTTCGTTTATTCTTTATTTTAAGTAGTATTTGTTTTTTTTTGTTTTTTTTGCATAAAGTAATTTTTTAATAAAGATATACTAATATTGCTCAGTTTTTCTGGTTCTCACAGATTGTACGAGAATTCTCTGCTTTTTGACGACCCGCAACTCACCGCGCGACGAGCGGTGGGTCGTCAAAGCACCATCACCAGAACCAACACCTGTACTCCGCTTCATGCCGATGCATTGCATTTCGTGTTCTCTTTGCTTCTTTTACCTCTTCCCCAGAAAACCGGTTTCATCAAGAATACTTTGTTTGAGAGTATTTTCATTTACATTGCATATTGCAGTGAGTGAGAATAGTAAAATGAGCGGATGGGATAAGAATTGGTGGGCGACACGCAGTCTAGTCACACTGTCACAGTCATTGGCATTGATTCGTGTGCTGGGCTAAACACATTTTCATGAATATAGGTAGCCAAAATAAAATAATAAATTAATAGGAAAACTGCCTAACCACTTCAGCCAGGCAGCATAGTGAAACATAAAACTGTGCATGGCTTGCGTCGGCGTGTGTAGTGTTCAGCTGTTAGCTGGCGGAGAACAGAGAGAACAGAGCATAACTCTCTCAGTCTCAAATCTTTGCTTCTTCCCTTCTATTACCTCCCGACCGCACCCAGAATTGTGCATTTTTAGAGGCCGGATGAAGCTTCTTATTAAGCTATATGTTCTTTGGTATAACCCAGTTTCATCACAGAGTCTACAAGTTGCATCTTCCGACTAATCCGCGAAAATAATAAAAAGATACTTCTTCCTTTAATGTCATATGTCAAAATTCATATTTTAGAAGTGGAAAAATACTTGCAGATATCCGTCAGTTTAGGATTCAAATGCAATCAATTTCGTGAAATACTCTTGAATTTCATTTTTCCCACGTAATCTTTTATCAAGACCAACCAGCGGACAAGTTTTCAATTAAATCAAAAACATCGTAAGTATTTTAGGCACGTATAAAATAATAGCGGACCGAGCTTAGTCCTTGCAGTAGAGTAGCTAAGAAAAATATTTTAATTTAGTAATCCAGCTTCGCCAATATGTTGAAAATATTGTCACTGTAGAATATCTTTGAGAACTCAAGTAATTTAAAACAGATTAAGTGATTTTTTTTAGAAAGGCTTTCGAATGTCGAAGGTTATAAAGCAGTTTCGTTAGCTATGATATAATATGAATTCAGATTGCCATTTGTGTAATCATATTGTACAGTACAATTCCAATCTGTAACTAAGAAATATAGATAAACTGAAATCTCTTAAACAGAGAATTCTTAATATTTGCTAAGATGTAAGACGACTCGACTCGCATGGAAAATTACAGAAGAAAGATATTCCATCTGAACAGAATGATTTAACTGTGTTAAACATGTTTATAGCTTGAAACACATCTACGAAACTAAAATTAAAGAATTTGATATTTCTTGAAAATCAAGAGCCTTCAGAAATCTTGCTTTTTAGTAATAAAATGATCTTTGAGGCATCATTGTTTTATTCCAAGTTTGCTTTCCCGCTTAATCTAGCTCTTATGATATGTATAACAAATTATTAGTAGGACTTCGTGATTAAATTTAGCTAGAATTCTAGAGTCTTCAGAATTTATGTTTCCCAAGTTCCTAAAATTTTTTTCCTTTTGTCTTGCTGTGTTTTGCACTCTATGAGTATATAAATATGTACAGTATACAGGGTGTTCCGGCCATATGGTATAATCTTTTACATAGTGGTAGTGGCGTACATCAATCCCAGCAAAAAGTTATTTTAGAGAAGGGGTTCACTCCTCCACTCTGCAGATATATTACGGCTTGTTTACTGTTTCCTCCTATAATTCCTGAAATACCAATTACATCTACAATTTATATTTAATACAAGCCTATTTATGTGCCTACATATTACCTATAGGGAAATATAACATTTTTTATTAACAATTTTGTGTCATTCGCTCGAATTTCTGACTTTCAAGTGAATTTTCAAGAAAACTAGGAATATTATATAAACTTTCTTTTTCACACTTGTGAATTTGTGAATTTTTATTATATTTCTAGTAGCCAATATATGAACTTATGTAGTAGCGCGGTATTCCATAAGGATCCATGTTCGGACCACTTTTTTTTTCAATTGAAATTGAAATGAAAAATTCCTTTATTCTTCCATAACTTTATCAACTAAGCCAGCCTACTAGAATAAAGTTACGTGACCCATGAGCACCTCCGAACAATATATCAAGTCAGTAGATAAGAGATACAGCCTTATATGGACATATCCGTCTGAATTAATGGAAGATGCGCTGCTACATATAAATGTGGACATAATGTCTAGTTCAACCTTGTACTTTAAAATATTTAACAACACAACTCTTTCGCAACTCTAAAAAGTTGATTATACTTCGCAACAATATGTCTCGATGAAATCTATGCTTTTCTTCATTTTATATTGGGAGGGACGTTTCTCTGGATACGAGTGCATCCAGATAATTTATTCTAAGATTAAAATCTAAATATTTATAGACAGCTATAGATATTGGAATATTCTTTTCACCATCATGCAGCAACCACCACTTCACTATTTTCGCACAAAACAAATTGTTTACGTTTATCTACTCATTTATCTTATTTTTATGTTCGTTGAAATTATTCTTCCAATCCCCGTCTATGTAGACAGATATTATCAGCAACATTACAACTAAAATGCAATTTTCCTTCAAAATACATAGATTCGTAGGATGTTCAATGCTACAAGCAACGCATACATAAGTTTTAATGGAACCATGTTCAATAACCTTATCGGGAAATATCTCAATTCAGCAAGTACCCATCTAAGTAACAATGCACGTCTATGTTGCACATTATCATTAAAATTACAGGACAATATTCCCCAATCGACAACTTTTTGCAGGACGGTTCAGTTGAAGAGGGAGTGGACTTTCCTTTATTATTCCGATGAAAAAAGAAACTTTATAGACAATTTATTCGCCACTTAATATCGATAAAATGTATACATACGCTTGTTTCACAGTGAACTAAAAGGAGTGGATAAAAAATCATCATACGAGTATATACATATATATACAATTGCAGTATTCTGTGCCCAAAAACATAGTAAAGTAGGATCCTTTGAGATTTTATCTTCAACCTATCTATACTCGTATCCTTACACTGTTCAAGTAATACTTTAAGCTCATTTTATGGCCCAATATTGGATGCTCCCGATACCCGAGATTCAATATAACCAAGAAAAGAGATTCCTTCGGATTTTTTCTTTCAGCTTGTTTTTTACAATTTTATGTGAAAACTTTCGACGTAAAGAGTGGAAAAAACTGCACCCATGAAATTATTTCGAAATGGGGCTATAAGTCTTTAACGTAATCGAAAATTTCAAAAATAGAAATTATTTTTTATTAAAACAAAGTTTTAAACATGAAAACTACGAACTTATACAATAGTTTTTTTTTATCAAAAATTTCAAATACTTCCAAGAACTTCTCCTTGCGTAGGTAGACATGTCTGTAGAAACGTACTACACATATCTCAAATGTGTTAATTTTTCCAAATTAAAGAAAGCGAAATAATTACAAAAAAGATAAACATCTTTCTCAAGTTCTGTGAAAGTTTTTCAGTTACCTATCGGGGATGAACTCATACATTCACAGGAAACCTCTAAAAACCCAGTAGGCTTTCTTGAATTGTCTGGGTCCGGTTGATATTTATGTACAAGGGCAAGGTCATGGGGCATACTTTTACCCTTCGAATAATTGTGTCGAGCCTCTTTTAGCGCAACTCAAGACGGCACGGCGGCAGTGAGACAAGAATTTCTTCGAGCGATGTGTATTGGTGGTGAGAATGTGTCGGCACGGCATTGAATTCAATACAGGGTTTTGGAGGGTTTTGGAGGGTTTTTATGCCTATTTTCTCTATATCTTAAGTTGAATGATGTTGAATTGTAATTTAGTGTGGTTCTCTCGTTTTGGCGTAAAATTTAAAAGTTTTCTTTAGATTTTATTGGCTTTAAAATTATTATTATTTTTATTTTGGCAAAGTACACACGATTTATGAATCAAGTTTTGGAGTATCATAGGAGGGCAAATACATATCTGATAAAAATATATAAAATTCCAAATTAAATTAAAATTCAAAGACCTATACTTAAATCATTAAAGCTAGAATCAGAAATAGTAATTTTTACTATAATTAACAATTTAGACTTAAGAAGAACAAAATATTTGTACTGCTAAAAATATACTTAGTAAGTACAAAAAAAAAAAAATAATGAGAACGGAGACTAGTCATAGCTAAGTTACGCAAAATAAAACATAATTAAGAAAGAATTGAAAATTATGAAAGATGAGCTACGCTGTACCGTGAAACACGAGAATAATATGAATGAGAAAAATTAATTAAAAGCATGGGAGCTCATAAGCCCCTTATTAAATGCACCTCAGATTGAGCGTTTTCAAAACTTGGGGGAGGACTATTTTAGAGACGGTCTATTTGGACAGGATAAAAAATTTCCATAATTTGTGAAAACGAAATATTCTTTTCAGCGGATTTTAATAAATAACGAGGCAGAGGAGAGCGAGACCGTATGAAGTGTACAGCATAAACAATAAACAATAATCAACTTAATGTTGTCGCAGCATTTCATTTGTTCGTCCAAAATAATACCTAGACTTTTAATTTTGGGAAACAATTGTACTGACCTAGACTACCAGCAGTGAATCATGTTGGTTGAAAGTGCTATTACATAAAACATACAATGCATTTTGACTTCTGGGTCCAGTTTTAGGACGTACGTTAGCTTTGGTTAAGGTATTGGTTCTTTTCAGATCGTCATTAACCCGTTAAGCAGTATGGACGCAACAGTCACCTCAACACGTCTATGTGCCGTCCGCGGTATGGACGTCACTGTGACGTTTTGGTATTTAACTCAAAGCAGTATGAACCTGAATACTGCAATCGTCGAGAATGTTAGATATATGCTTATGTCATCTATCGGCGATTTTTAGAAACACTTCTTGCATTCTAGCTTTTTTCGCTAGGGTGCAAGATAGTCTTCATTTGAGCTATGCTTGACATTGAATGTCGTCTTCTGTTTGCTCACTCACACACTGTTTCACTGTTTCTCGAGAACCGCTGATCCTATTTCCATGAAATTTTATATACTTCAGCAACTTATCTCGTAGGTGCTCACAAAGAACCGGTTTTTTTAAATTCCACCCCTAAGGGGGTAAAATAAGGGATGACAATTTGTATGAAAAACCTCCATTTTTAAAGTAAAAAATTCATAAAAAATTTTATTAGGCCTTTTATTAGAAATAAAAAAACACGTCTATTAAGATTTTTTTGAATTTCAACCCCTAAGAGGGTAAAATAGGGGATGAAAGTTTATATGGAAATCCGCCATTTTTTCAGTAAAATTTCATAAAAATTGTAATTTGGACTGTATGGAGTAAAATATCGAGTTTTCAACCCCCCTCCAGATTCCCACCACCCTACCGTCAAACTCGAAATTTATACCAGTCATAGTCCCCGTTGAGAGCGTTCATTTAAAACCTTAACCGTAGTTGTACACATCTTCGTTCAGGTATTAGAAGCATTTGAAGTTGAAACTTTGCCCCTTATCTTTAAAAAAAAACACTTTTTGGGGGTCGCTGAACAGTTCGGAACTCACTGCTCAATGGGTTAATGCGAGCAATCCAGTTTTAAAACAAGCTGCAGACCTGTTGGCTTGCAGATGGTCAGTTCATACATGTGCACGTTGACTTTTTGAGTATTTTCATGGAGATCGTTTATGAATAAACTAAATAGCGCAGGACCCAGTATTGAACCCTGGGGAATGCCAAACAGAAAAGGGTGGGTATACTGTAAATATAAAGATATATTTGGGACTGAGATTGCGAACGATTGGGAAATGAATTCGATTACAAACTTCTTTGAATGTAAAAGATAAGAATTTTAAATTTATTTTGCACCGAGCTTACAGAAGTGTCAACAAAATTAGTGTCTCGATTTACTTACAGTAAAGCATATTGTTTGCCTCACGTATTTTAAAAATATACATTTACTTCAACTCCTGCTATATGATTGAAATAAGATGAAATTTTAATTATTTTTTCCAAGATGCTGTAATTTTTTATCGAGGAATACACACCCATTTCGATAGTGGTTTCTGCGGTAGAAATTCAAAGAAGACATCTAAAATTGTATTAAGAAGATTTCCAAAAAGAATGTGGCACTGTATCAGATTACTCGAATTTGTTAAAGACGCGGGAGCCTTTCCTACATCATGAAGCCAAATAATATACATGTATAAGCTTTGGGCGCATTTCGTTCCCAAAGAAAATTCCTAAGATATTTGTTAAGGAAATTATTGAAAATGAACGTTTACACTCTTTCCATTAACAGTGTGAGTGTGTGCTACCGCGGAGCTTCTTAAGCGAATGGGGTTTTGTCGGTTGGTATATTTTGTGAAAACATAGAAGCTATGAGTAATAAAAGAATCAAGCTTCACAAGAACCAGATTGCGGAAAATCCAAACGGTACTTTCTACTTAAATTTCACGATTATTATTTATAATTCATTACACGTGATGTAATCAAAGCATAATTCAGGCAGTTTCAAACACTCTCGACACCCAATAATTAAGTACGCAGATCACTTTTTAATTTAACTTAATTGAGCTGATGTCACTTAACACATGGCCACAAATAAATATATTTACATATATAGTTTTATAGAGATCTATTCTTAATTTGGATTGGCATATGAGAGGTACGCGCAAACATGCTGATGTTGATCCTTTTACTCAATTACATTTTGCCCTTTTAAATATGATCCTAAGTAAACAAACTTTTAGTAAGGTCTTCCTTACTTTCGGGCAAATAAAATTTCTATGACTTGAAGCTATCAGACTGCGTAGATAAAATAAAGCAAATACAATTATTCCTTCCTGTGCTATTTACTTTAATTTTATTACTTAATACTATCTCCACTGACGTTGCGCTTATACCTTTTGTAGTTTATTTTATAGAAAATCTTGCACATTTTGTTTCTTTTAGAAAACCGAACCTGTTATGCGTCATCACAGCTAGAAAAAATAATGTTTGCCGGAAATGTATACTATAATAATTAAAATGTTTTAGGAGTCTTCATATTATATAATTGACCACTGTCTAAGCAAGCATTGAAAAGATGTTGTAGTAGAATAAGACTAATACTCAACTCAGATAGTGCGACTAGTTTGTTTATCCTCCCTCAAAAGAAAAAAAAATCTCTTTTTTCATAGAAATTTTTAAATATCAAGTCTTCACACATCAATTAAAAAAATGCATCCTTCGGGTTTCTTCTTTATACATTTATCGTACGCGTTATCTCAGCTATTGCAATTTTCAAAATTTTTTCAAAAGTTTATATTTTCATTCCACTCTAATGTATACAGTCTAGAATGATGTCAACTTCATTTCGATCAAAAGTGGTATATCCATTTCTACCCGCATCTTCAAACAAATCCGTGATTATACAAGCTGTCCCGTCCTGCCTGTTACACCCCACCCGGATGTTATGGATAGGTTATTCTAAGACAAGCAAAATATTGTATGGGAAGGGAAGGGGGAATATTAACGGTTTCCGACATAACGGGACTTGAAAGATATTTTGATATGTTTTTATAGATCATCTTGTAACTTCTCAACGTTACACCCTTCGATGTTGATTACTAGATAAATAATCGTTGGACCTTTCTAAAAATGTTTCCCTTCCTCCTCTCCATTTTGAAGTTAAAATTGCGAAATTCGAATTCGGTTTTCTTTATTTAACTATTGTAACACCACCACTGGCTTTACGACACCACTGGAGAATGTTCACCACTATACCTAAGAACCGTTAACTTGGTTATGTACCTTTTGTACATAACATTCATTTATTGCTTCCCCCACCTAATTTCATTCTAATAACTTGGCTATGTACCTTTTGTACATAACATTCATTTATTGCTTCCCCCACCTATTTTCATTCTAATATGTAATCTAAATCTATAAATATAATTTCAATCCATTGTACTGGACTTGTTGAGATTGAGCCTTTAAACAATAAAGTTGTCTACCGGAAATATATTGTGTTTTTTATTAATTAAATCTAGTTGTTACAAGTAGTTGTTACACTATTATTTTTATCAAAAACCACGTCAGCCATTTTTCATATTTAATTCAAGATGTTCAAAAGCTTCACTTTTAAAATGACCTATCACACTCTGGAACCAAAATGAAACCCGTTCTTCGTTTTTTTTTGCACTTTTCTTCTAAATGATCATCATAGGGTGTAACGTTCAGAAGTTACAGGGCGATCTATAAAAACATACCCTAATATCTTAAGTCCCATTATCTCATAAACCGTTATATATAAACCCTCCCCCATTGAATTTTTTTTTTACTTATCTAAGGATGCCCTATCCATAACTAGCAGCACAAACTCATTATGAAATAGTCTTAATGTTGACTGATATGGATTCACTCAGAAATCATTCAATCGTTACTCTGCAGCCGCCAAAAATCACTTTTTTAACTACATAGGTAAATTATTTACCTGTCCCTTTTAATATTAGACACACTTTTATTTACATTCCTACATTGATAAAACATATTAAACATAAATTCGCACTATACATCACTCATAATTTTTATATTGAATATTTATTAAAAGAGCATTACGATGGCAAATATAAATCAAAATATCAAAATTGAAGAAGCTCCACTACTACACGCGCCATAATAAATATAATCAAAAGCCACATTATTCTCGCCACGCTCCTTACATCATTTTTTAAGGATGGTCGACCAAAAATCACTTTGAGCGTCGTAAATGTCTCGTCTGTAATCACTGGACAGAGGTTTTTTTTCGGTATTGCCAAGCAGGAAAATCATTTATCATTGTGTATTTTTCGTGAGTGGTTTAATGTTGTGTAAAGTGATTGGAAATTTAAGGATCATATATGGAATCGAGTCGAGTGCGGGGGGTAGTATAACTAGTATATGTTCGTATTTGTGTGCGTCTGTCGTATCTTTACCATTGCTGTATTATATATTAGAAGTGGTGGTTGGACAGACGGGGGGGGGGGGGGGGGGGGGGTGTATTTGAAAAGGGCAAATGGGTTGCCCCAGACGTACTTTGTTATCGTCCCAAGTGGTAACCGCCACCTATTTATAAAGAAAAGGATACGCGAAAAAAGGAACGTGATAATAATTAATGGCACTTTTTTCTGGAGCACATGGGATGAAAGATTTGTTTTACGTGCTTTTACCAAGTTTTATTGTCTTTTATCATGAAAAGGATGAAATTGTTAAAGGGACTATTGCTTTTGCATGGGGGATTTGTTTTTTTTTTTTTTTTCAATGAAATTTGTTGAAGATTTTAAAGTTGGAATTTAAAGAAACTCATCGATTGCAATAAACGCTGCCGGAGAATATGCTTCAAGGGTTTTCTACATGCATCGATGCAAGAGTAATAAACTGTCGTCTCCACGAAAATACCAGAAAAGAATGACCGCTGAAAATGCAGAGAGCGTTGAGTAATTACTCTACTTATTACTCTATTACCGAGGAAAGTGGGTGATTATGTGGAAGCAGGCAGCACATTGGTAGTCCACAATAGTCTCTGGCTAGGCTACTATATATATGTATATAGAGCTAGTATACTCCCTGCTATACTCCTCCCAAGGTTCTTTCAGATAAAATCTTTTCCTTTTCGTTTGCACGTTCCTAATCCAACCGCTATTATACCTAAGAATGCGAACTCGTAATTTCTGTCTTTTCCAACATGTGCACTTGCCATGCTGCTTCCTTCAGAACTGGATATATGTATATCGCTATACAAAATAGGTACGAGTATACCTTTGCCCGTTCCTCGTATGTCTGGTGTGTAAAATTACCTAAAATGTGCGAATTTCATGTGTATAAGTATATGTGTGTGTACATAACCCCCCCAATAGTCTAGGATAGGACACTGCAAGTGCACTCAACGTCTTCAGAATTGCAATTATCTTCGAACGTGACAATATTTTATTATTTTCAATTTATATCCATGTCCTTCGTATGTGGGACTTCAATGGTGGCAATATTTTATCCCAAATTTTCGGGTTCCATCATGTAACATTTTTCATTTTTAAGAGCAAGTGGTTAAATGCACCCCGTTTTGTCAGACCATCTTTTTTAATTAAATGATTTACTCGAACAGCACTCTTTTCCACTTTATCTTCGTGTATCATCCAGATAGATGATAGCGTATAGCTGTTTGCCTTCACTTTTTGTAAGGGCAGAGAATTTCAACATAAAACACGCACACACACACACAAAAGGGAAGAAAAAGTATTACAATGTTGTCATATACATGGGGGTAACCCACAAGGATTTACTGGTCTCCAACACAAAATTATTGTTGTAGAAGACATTTTAATTAGTTGCTATCATTTATTATATACAACTCATCCATGCTCTGGCAGCCATGTCTACTACTGCTGAAGACTAGTTCCATTCTATCAGTAAGGATATGACTTGGATCTGAAGCCCTGAAGCTATCCCAAACCAAAGTTGTGCTTGCTGTAGGCGTGCTACATTTAAAATTAAGTTAAATTTAAATGGATTAATTTACGTGCTATAGTATGCAGAGGTTTTGTTTTTTTTTTGTGTAGGTAAATATTTGTTTAACATCTCTTATTTCCAAGACTGTCCAAGAAACTTTCTTAGAATTTCCGGTAACACGAGCAAAACTCCTGTCTGATCTGATTAAACACCAGGAGAGAATATGAACATTGTGTTTTAATTAATCCCTTGAATTATTAAGTCTACCGTTTTTTTGTTGTTGTAGAACTGATTTTTCTTACCCCCTAAAGTTTTTCTGGAGATATTCTTTTCTTCTTCTTTTTTGTTTTGTTTTTTCATTGTACACTAGATGCAGGAGCGGAAGAAGAAACCTTTATTTTTTGTGCCCGTTAAAATTATGATGGTGCAAGTGGCTTGTAGAGGTTTTTTTTTTAAAAATGTTTTTGCAATGCGTTAATGATGGGTATACATTTTAATTAATTAACTCTGAGATCTTGTTTGTGCTGCTGTATTTCGGTTTTTTTCTCTTCTATACAAGGTGAAATTAGCAATTACAAGTAATTTTCTTGAAGAAAACATCTTAAATAATTCATGAAATTAAATTGAAGGTTTAAGAGCCTCCTTTTTTGGTTATAAATTATTAATGACCTTTAAAGAAGTAAGAATGAATTGATGTCATATGTATGTAGATACTGTGTTGTGTTTCACGATTTGATAATTGTAATAAAAGCTATACTTATACAATAACTAGTGTTTTATTCCTTAACGTATGTTTATACCCTAGATGAAATCATAGGGTGTACTAAGTTTGTCATTCCGTTTGTAACATCTGGAAATAATGATGGTAGAGCAAAATGGCTTGGACACCCACGCATAAAATTAATAGTTATTTAGTTTTTGCATGTCCGTCCATCTGTCCGTCCGTCCTCACAATAGCTCGAGAGTTCGTACACTTAGAGAGCTGAAATTTTTGCACATAAGCTTTTTAAAAAAAAAAGTAAAATTAAATTCGAATATGGGACAAATTGGATAACTCCTTCGTAGGGTTGCAATATAAAAATTTCCTTTTCACTACATATTTGGACACTACCCGAGAACGCGTCTACGTAGCTGAAATTGGAATCATGGTGGTTTCATAGCAATAGTAAATAAAATTTCAAAAATGGATTAAATCGGGCGGTGTTGCCATATCAAAATTTAAGTTTTTACGTATATAGTAAAAACCATCAGTTCTAGACGTTTTTATTGTACTGCAAATTTCTTCAGAATATGAAATCCTCTGAAATTGGTTATTCTCAGTTTTACTGTTCGACTAACCGTTCTAGAAATATATGCGAAAAATAACTTCAAAAATCACACTTGCAAGGATGGGTGACCATACGAAATTACATACGGATATTCATCTAGATCATAAGAATTGGTCTTAGACCAATTCTAGCTTTTTTACTTGTTAATTAATTCATTTATGAACACAGGGCTGGACAAGTACCAAAGGAAAAGTACCAAAGGTCTGAGTACTTCAGCGTAAGTACAAGTACCGCATGTATAAAAAGTAGTTGTAACTTAGTACTGAGACTACTAAAATGTACTGAGTAATGTTTAAAGTATGCTTCTTAGGGTTCCGTGCCCAAAGGGATAAAAACGGGAAGCCTATTACTAAGACGTTCGTCACCGTCTTGAACCGTAATAGTTGAAATTTTTACAGACTGTGTATTTCTATTGCCGCTATAACAACAAATAATAAAAATAAAATTAAATTCAAAATTAAAGGGGGGCCCCTATACAAAAAACCTGATCTTTTAATGCACTCCCATTGGCTAGAGATGCACTTATTTCAACGTTGATTCCATTGATTGGAAGCATTTGTAGATATCTTCCTTCGGAAGTGCCTTTACCAGTTCTGTCATGGCCGTCTAAATGTCGAAAATGGTGTCAAAACATTTTGTTTTTAGTTTTCGTGCAGTTTTTATTTTTGGGAAGAGCCAGAAGTGGCATGGTGATAAATGCGGAGAGCACGGTGAATTTAGACATACAAATATATTTTTTTTATTTAATAGTTTTTCGCCCAAAAACTTGCCGATCAGAAGCGAGGTATGGTACGGAGCGTTGTCGTGATAAAAAAAAAGCCATTAAACCATTTTTCTGGCCTTGCGCGGACCCATGCGATATGTTCAGCTCTTCCCTAAGCTCTTGAATAGTCAATCACCTGTATGAACGAATTAGTTTTGCCTCTTTTTGCACGCTTTCATGTGTGTTTAAAGTCGAAGGACGTCTAGACCGTTGCTCGTCTTCATTCGACTCATATTCGGTTCTAAGTCGCTCATACCACTTGTAGACACCTTAGGAGTCTTAAACATTATCGCAGAACACTGACTTTAACAATTTATGAGCTTTGTTGACACTTTTCTGCAACTTAAAACAAAACTTAATATTAACACGATGTTCGAAATCCATGATGTGCGACAGACACGGTAAACATGATCCTGCTCTTCCTACTTTCGAAGCCGACTGACAAGTCAAAACTTGTTCAAACTTAACACAGACTTTCTCAAAGAATCAAGCTATCAGGCGGATAACCTCAAATGGATATATCTTCATATATGACTTTTTTTTTTATAAAAACTGTAAACTGTTGACTCTCCTCTTTAATTTGACCCATTACACCCTATTTGCTAACTGTAGCCGTTAAACAATTATTATCTCATAACCTCACCTTAGACAATATGTTTTTTTAAATTACGTGTTTTCAGTCACTAAGGGAACAAATTACTTTGAGAATAGGTTTGAGAATATGTTAAAAGCTAATAATTTAACGGCCACAGATACCACATAGTGTGTAATAGGTCAACTTAAAGAGGTGAGTGTACAGTTTAGTTTTTAAAAAAAAAAAATTAACCACCGTTTTATAAAATAAAAAAAGTCCAAAGTAAAAAAAAAAAAATAAGAAAATCAAAATTTTTTAGTTTGGACCACAATAACTCCTGAGCGAAGAAGAGTATGGGGCTGGTTGAGCAGTTGTTGGAAAGTTAATGAAGCTCTGCATAAAATCAGCTTTAGACAGTAACCGCACACCATGTATGTACATTTTAAGATACACGGTTCTTTGTGAGAACCTAGCATAATTTCTTAATCACCCCTGTAACTTCGAAACTGTCGATATGCCATACAATGTTTCATTTTAAGACATATATATGTATGTATCTAATATTGGTCAAACTAAGACTGAACTCACACTGGACGCCTCAATCATGCTTTAGTCTTGATTCAAACATAACGCCACATAAATTTCTACGCTATCCTTCTTTGCATTCACACTAGTAAAACAAAATGATTTAATCAGCACTGAAAAGTCATTAAAGCATGATTAAAACGTCCGGTGTGAATGCAGCCTAAGTCTGTTTTTGTCTATGCTGACTATACGCACTCATAATCTTCGCACATTTGGCTTAGATTTTGATCTTTGGCTGGGTGCTCAGGCACAGGTCTCGCTTTCACTTCGATCTAAAAGATTTATTGTGAGTCTCCGTTAAATTAATTCCTTTCTAGGTTTAGACTGTTAATGAAGTGTAGAACCATCCTGGGACTTAGATTCCACACGTAGTTTTGTGGAAGAAAATCATGTTCGAGTGGAGTAATCTCACCCTGGCCAATGCTTCGCAATTGCAGAGCAATTCTTACAGAAGCGGCAGGATGAAGTCTCAGGCAAGCTCATCTTGTAGTAGGAGTTGTCTTGTTTTTCCGCCAGAGGTCTCGATAAACTTTGCCTGACAAAGTCCCTGTAGCCATTTCCAATAAAGGGATTTTTGATTATTCTCCCAGCTATTTCGGGTAGCTCTGAGGTAAGATTTTGAACTGCCACACAATGACTGGTTCAACAAAGGTGGTTTCCACTTCTCTTTTGGCTATACCGTCAACAGACCTCGACTTGATAATGTAAGCTTTTAAGGCATTGAGAGCGGCTTGACTGTCCGAGATGATATTAATGGTGGCTCTTTCAAGTCGGTATTGTCACAATCATCTATGATCGCATTTGGCTTAAGACTAGTTAGGTCCCCATTAAGACTAGTTAGGCCCACATTCCATCAGGCTGGATAGAACTTTCGTGAATTCTTATTTATGGCTTCATAAATGTCATTGAGACAACATTATCCATCTATTGTTTGTGATAATTGGTAAAATCTCGTTATTGGGTATACACGTAATTTCTTAGCAATGCGAGGCTATTGTATTGGTTCCAGTTTTTTTTAACTGGGTTTGCAAAGAATTTTGCTCACTCCACACGACTGACCCAGATTGTTTTTATCGGGTTATCCCTATACGCTTGTGTGTTTAGCGTTCGAATCACAACCCGAGACCAGGTCAACTGTCAAGTTTCATTTATATTTGTCTACAATTTTGTGAACCTCAGATGGCAGTGGAAGCATGTAGTTATCATGCGTCATATATGATGGGCCAGAAACATTGGCTTCCTATCTGTTGTAATTATTCATAAAAACTGCTCTAACTCCAAATCTTATAATACCCTAGATGAATATCCGTATGTAATTTCGTATGGTCACCCATCTGTACAAGTTTAATTGATTTTTGAAGTGACTTTTCTCATATACATAAGAACGATTTGTCGGACAGTAAAAATGATTATAACCAATTTCATATTCTGAAGAACTTTTCAGTACAACGAAAACGTCTAGGACTGATTGTTTTCACAGTATACGTAAAAAATCTAAATTTTTATATGGCAACACGATTGCCCGATTTAGGTCATTTGTGAAATTATTAAAAATATGGATAAACCGTGTACAAAATTTCAGCTCTCTACATCATAGCGTTCTCAGGCAGTGCTCAAATATATAGTGAAAACGAAATTTTTGTATGGCAGCCCTACGAAGGAGTTGCCCGATTGGTTCTATTATTATTTGAGAGCATTATTTCTGTGCATTACAAACGGAATGACACACTTAGTATGAAAAAACTCTCTACAAACGAAAAATCTTTACAAAAGAGGGCATTTTGTATCAGTAGGAACTAGTACTCTTCAGTACGGCCAGTTCTGTCTGTCGCAGACGCCAGAAGAAAATGCTAAGCAGACTTCATATTATATAATCTCAGTATAAATTCTGAGTACGAATCATATAAGGCACTGCAATGGATTAGTAATCAATTTTTTAAAACTTTGTAAACTTCTTTTGTAAAAGTTTTCATGACTTTTCGTTTCTTTTGGCTAATCCCGCCTATAGGCCTGCATGGGCTAAGCGCTAAAGTAAATGCATAGCATTTCACCTCATATTATTCGTATACTCAGAATTTATATTGAGGTTATACATATATGTGGTCTACTTAGCACTTTCTTCTGGCATCTACGGAATGTAGGAATTGGCCGTACTGAAGAGTATTGGTTTCTACTGATATGAAACGCATTGATATGTTAACCCTTATACGGCTTAATTTCTCATTATTTTTGGAACAGCGATCTCTTTCGTTTAAAGATTGGACTGGTTATGTGATGTTTTATTGGTATGATGGAGGTTGATTTACAGCTCCTTAATTCCTTCGTTCTATTTATGTTCTTTCATATCTGCTGATGAACGATCCGACTGATTCGCTTGTCCGATCTTACTGTCAGTAGATAACTCATCAGTTTTGACGAGCCCAATTGCTCATCCTTATTGACTTTCGCTGCACTCATTTTTTCCGGCTGTTTCCTTGTTCGACCTTATTTTGTCAGCAATGGAATCTTCTAAATCTCCGTGTGGACTTCCACTACGAACATCTACTCTGCCTCTTCTGCAGTTTTTCGGGCAGACTATTCATATATATGTATGTAGAGTATTGAAACCAGAGTAAAATCTATGAATAGATTCTTCTAATAGATTAAGAGATATTCGTTAATTGCTCCTTCCCGTGTATTTTAGCTCTTCCATTTTGATAATGTTCATTAACTTTGAACTAAAAATTTTTTTCACCCATATAAGCAATGCTGTTGCATGTGTTGGCACTGCATTACATTGCAGCGTAATATTAAATTTCGTTAGAATATTTCACTGAGAATTAGGGCTATTATTAAATTTTAGTCCTTTAATGTTTCTTAGATATTAATGCTACCTTTTACCTTAATAATTTTATCATATACATATAATTCGTACTAAAAAAATACAACATTTTAACTATTCCCTCCAGTATATATTCACATAATAATAAAATTCGAAAACAGAATGTTTTTACCCCCTATATACCTACTACACGATGAAAATCAGCAAAAACTCGTCAAACCATTCATGAGGAAAACAGACAACATCATATTAAAAAATAAACTGTGGAGCAGAACAATGAACAAATGGGTTCCATTTCAGAATGATTGCTACAGACAAGAGTGGGCAACATCCGCTATGCAGACTTGACAGAGCCCCAGTATCATATATATATATATATATATTATGTAGATAATACGTACGTATTACTGGGGCTCTTTAGGACTGCAAGAAACAGCAACAGGAGTCTTTAATAAGGCTCACTGACTATGGCTTGTTTGAAGAGTGTATCGCGTCCGTCCGTGTGAATAGTGAAAAATGCTGAAGAAAATCTGTCTAGAACTTTGAAGTTAGAGCAAAACTGAAAGCGATGGACCGAAAACTATGCGATATAGTCATGAATGACAATCCAAGAGAAAATGACGACGTCGTTTGAGGAGCATGCCACATCGAGCAGATTACATTGCAAAGTCTCTTGAAGCCAACGAGGTGATTTCAATTCTGGGTAGCACAAAAAATGACTTGTAATAGAAAGAGGGGATCCGTTCAGGGCACGGCATCAAGAACTAAAACACACAAAATGATGAGACATAACGGGAATTGTTATGATATCCTTAACAAGTCCATTGGATACGTGCAAAATGGTTCGTTAAAAAAGAAACTTTTTCCCATATTCCGTAGATTATCTCTTCAAATACATATGTATATGTGCGTATATATGAGAAAAGTTATACGTGCCCGCTGCTAACCCTTGTGACCATGTCCGAGTTCGAGTCCGATAAGATATTGTGCCTGCTAGAATGGAGAAAATTTACTGGCCCTTGTCAGTCGAAGGATACATCTATCGTCCGTTACGAAAATTGCCCTCAAGTTTATCTATGGATATCTCCCGTATGTTTATGTATGCGCACCAATTCAAACAATAACTTCTCAATAGGTAAAATTTGCCTGAGGGGTGTGAAATATGATGCACCACAAATATTTGTGTAGCGCTTCCTTCCAGGTCTGGCCAGGCTAGGCTATATCTGGGAAAACATATAAGTTCATCGGTCGATAAGCAAAAAAGGTTACAGACTGTGTTAGCTTGTATACTTTGCTACCTATGAACTACGAATCTATATGAAGATATTTTACCAAAAGGTGAGGGCATAGACACATCGTTCGACTGCAGCTGATATAGAAGTCCAGTGATAAAGCTCCGGCGTAAAACTTTAAAGGACTGGGAAGAGAGGAATACCACCGTGCCCGGAAAACATTGAAAGAACGGACATTCATATAGCACAGCTATACTATACCATTAGGATCGTATCGATTCGATATGACGTTGCAGGTACAGTCGGTCGTCTGGTCCAAAAAGAAAAAAAGGAAAAGTAAAAAGTAGCCTGCAATAGCTATTACCTCCCCAACTTTGAAGTTTAGCAACAAAGATCCTTCCCGCTAGTTCCATGTTTTTTTTTACTCCCCCGCCTTCCAATCTGCTTTGTCAATTTTATGTACATATACGTCCTGGAAAGCTGCGAGAGCTTTTTGCGCGAATATTTTTATTACACTAAACGGAAAAAGGTTTCGTTGACCCGGGGGAGTATAGAACGTGAGACTCATTTTAGCGGTGTACGGGGCTAACAGTACTTTGGCCTGCAGGTGACAGTATTAGTTAATACTCTTGTTTGCCTAGTTGTCTGGGGACGAAAATAAATAATCAACGGGTCTCCGTGGTGTGCTCTCCGTATAATATGGCAAGAGCTGCAAGGAAATACAAAAAGCAAACAAAACAGAAAAAAAAAACCCACCAAAATGAGCCTGGAGTGTGCAGGTCAGGCCAATAATAGTAAATCAGATCAATTGTGCTTTTCGCATGATGTGGTCCATTTATTTGGCGGCACTAGCAAACACAGGTGCTTTTTATTTGCCCTCTTGTCGGCAAAAGCTATTTGGAATGTTACCAAAAGATATTTCGATGAAAAATTGAGCTTGGAAGTCAGATTTGACAAAAAGAAACGAACGAAAAAATACATTTTTACGGATTTTTATTTTTTTGCTGGTTTTGTTTTTGAAGTCTAAACTCATGGCAATTATTATTTATTGTTCCGATAACAATTTTCATGAAGGACGTGTACTGTCTATGACCCCATAATTTTTCGAGAATCTTATTTTTACGGCTGCATATGGTGGCAAATGTGTACATATAAATCTGCCATACATATTTTATTTGCTCTGTTAAATATAGATTGTTTCGTCTTACAAGAATCTGACTGCTTTCTTAATGAAAAGCATCAGGTTGAGACAAAAGAAAGTTATGGCCGATTGTAAGATGTTTAAATTTCATTGAGTTTCAGCACAGAAATCTGGATGTCTGCAAAGTTCAGGTTGGATGGCAGATATCATAGAAAATGATCCAAATGTAATAAAATATAGCTGCCAATTACAAACATTTAGTAAATTTATAAAATTTAGAAAATGGATAAATAAAATTAATTTAGTGCGTTACTAAGCTAAGCTACCTGGGGCAAAGTCAGCACACTTTGAGTCTTGCCGACTTCGAACAATAAAATAAAGATTGAGGCAAAAAACTTTAATTTAGCGTTGTAATCTATGCACGCGTTATTTTTTTTTCGGTCAAGCATTTTCGTGAGAAAGATTTTAGGATGAAATATACAAATTCTGTTTTACCCGAATTACAAGTAATATTATGATACTCGCCTTGAGGCGAACTTATGCTGGTACAGGTTTTTTCTTTGTATTTTGCTCTATAATGAAATATAGATTATATTAAAAAAATACTTATTTTTTTATTGATGAAATTTCCAAACTCAGATAACATTTTGTACAAAATGCTTGTGTTTCAGATCTTTATCCCGGCAATGCGATTTGGTCATACCGAACGTCATCCGCAGATGGATACGATTTTTCCGGTAGTTTTTTTTGTTTTTTTTTTTGTGGTGGTGTATTCGATGAGCGGTTAATTCCTCTTTTTGGAAGTTGAGTGCCAATTTTCCACAATGTTTTTACTATTTGCATTCGAAAATTCGTCAGAGATTTTTTTTATATAGGAGTGTACCCGATGAAACAGTATGTAGGTAAACGTTGACCATAGTGACATAAAGAAAGTGATCGAAGGGCTTGTTAGAGTCTTTTCTTGTTTTATTTTTATATAATAGCGTCCAATCAATCCGTCCATCAAATGAACGTCTCTCATATTCTTGTTACATTCACAGATAATTGTCCGACACTCTATTTCCACTTTATTTTTTTCTTTCTTGCTCCAACGGGAAACTTTTTTCGGTTTTGAAAGATCACTTTCTTGTTGCGAAGGATTTTGAACCGACATATATTGACAAAATTCGAACTGCTTTAGTATCTTGCCACAAAACAGAAGATATATCAACTCTATATGCAATTTTCCTACATCCTTCGTTCAACTTTTTGAGAAATCAATTGTTTTTCACTGAACAGTTTAGAGTTCAGTACGCAATTCACGTACTGAAGCTAATGCATATAAGCCCCGATATCGTAAATAATCACAACATTGAATGATGCGCTGACTTCAGCTCCTGTGTAAATTTATACGTATAAGAAAATGCAGAGGAATCACAAAGAGTGAAGAATTGGGAGGCCCAGTTATGAAAATTTTATCATTAAAATGAATGATGAGAAGGCGGACTTTATAAAACACGGTCGTATCTTGGCTGTCGCTGTTCGAATTGTCATTAAAATTGCTGTGATTGTTTTTTCCCTCCAATAGTTTCCTAGAGAGGACATTCTGATCTAGACAAAATTAGGGATGCGCCGATTGCTGTTTTATTTACAGAATCATAAATGACCACCAAAGTCCAAACAACAATATCGAAGAACAGCAACTATTGATGCCTGTTGTAATGGGATCGAATTTCATCTGTGAATTTATGTCATGCAATTATTTATATTTTATCGTAAGTTATAAGAGTAAAGCCTACCTACATCTTAACCAGTTACCGGCCTAAATAAAAATATATCTGTAAGCATTTTTATAAAACAAATAAATATGTATGTATTACAAAAAAGTATGTATTCAGAAATATTTTCTAGTTGAAACATTTTCCTAAATATGTGTTGCACTTCCTGTTGTAAAAATTTCCAAATACGAGCTGTTCGCACAAGATAATGCCTTTAATCAAGCGGGAAATCAATTAATCCACTATATCTGTTAGATTTTTATAAATTATACCAACTCATTTAGATAATCTGATTTGCATGAGTGTGAGTCAGTATAGGTATGTATAAAGAAATATCAATGTATCTAATGTGCGCTCGAAAAAACTAACCTAATATGGTAAAAACGTCTTGGTTGCAAAATAAAACTTAAATCATAGAAACTAATCTCTGTTCTCCGAGCACACATCTAGTCTAGCCTAGTAGTAAATTAAAACAGCACATCTGAAATGTGGGAGTAACAAAGTTTACGAGCTTGTGCTCTTGGGCAGCACATCAGCAGACAATCACCATAAACTTTTCGCAGTTGAGCATCAATATAATATGATTAATACACAGCACTAAAGATGTTTGTTGATTATCACTCATATAGGTGGTTTACCTTGTTATTATTTACTTAAAAAAAAAAAAAACATCAAGGTAGACTACAATAGCAGCTGAGAAAAATCTTAATTCTGGATTATGCGGGATAATATGTAGCTCACAGTGTTGTGGCAGTTTTCATATATTGTGGATAGTATCATCTGAATACAAACGTGCTTTGACTACGTGTTTATAACTTCAAGGCAGGTCAGTTATGTAAAGATTTAAAAGTACATGGACGATGATTGAACCCTGTGGAACTCCTTGCGAAAGCACAGTGGTATCAGTGAGTTCAATATTTATATTAAACCTCTGGTAGTAAGTACACTAACTAAGGTACCGTTCAATTGGCCGGATCGAGATATAAATCCAAAATCAATTTTTACCTTAGAGAGTAATTTTCAATGTTTACTGCTATCCAAACTCTGAAGGATACGCCAAAATTATAAGTTGTAATATTCAGGAAATAAATTTCCCTACTACGATCTAGGATATGAGGTAATTGATAGGTCCATTCTTAAGTTGGTGTTAGATTTTAATCTTGGACGCTAGTCCAGAGAGTTAGAGAGTTAGAAAAAATATGCTGTCAGATTGAATGCGTTGACATTTGAGATTAGTCAAATTTGTTTTCAACATTTTGTTATAAACTAACTAACATTTAGCTTCCTTCATAAACTTTTCACTAAATTCATTTTTTCCCTTCGGAAATAAAAAAAAACAAAATTAACAAAAAAATAAAATACTGCAACAGTAATCTCCCAAGTGTTTAGTTAAATTGACCACGTACGTGACAATAAGTAGAAATTCGCCCGATTTTAGAGTCGCGAGCGTCGCGTGCGGTATTGATCTAACACACCCTATACAATATTATATGTATATATTCGATATTATCTGTCAATGCGTGCTACGCGTCTTACACGTTTAAAAATTTTAATCTGATTTCCGCTTTAGGCATGCAAAAAATTGTATGGTGGAAAAGAATTCTAACGGCTTCCGAGATATCGTGACTTAAAGATATTTCTATGTTTTTATAGATCACCTTGTAATTTCTGAATGTTATCACATATTATATAATTTTAAAACATTTAATATTTTAAATAGATAATTCTTGGACCTTCCAATGGTTTATAAAATTTTTCCCTCCTCCTCTCCGTTTTCAAGTTATGATACAACAAAGTTAAAATTTCGGAATTTTAACTCAATTTTTTAACTATTATTTTTTATCAAAAAAACCACGTCATCAACACAAACTTTTCATATTGGACTTATGATGCCTAAAAGCTTCGCTTTAAAATTACCAATTACACTCTGTACCCAATATGTAAACCTTTCTGGGCTTTTTTTCATTTTCAATGGTGTAACACCCAAAGCTGGACACCCTGTAGATACATATATATGGAAAATCTTGCTTTATGAAGGGTAGGTACATACCTAAATCGGAAATGATTATATATGGCATAAACACTAAAATCGACAAAGGGGTTAAATGCATGTTCGTTTTTTTTAATCTCCAATATAGCAGGAATAACATCAGAAAGATTGCAACATAGGGCGCAAAGCATCCATCGTCAGGTTATGTTTGTAAGGCAAAGACAAAAATTTACAATATTTTTCCACAAAACCTAGGGATTTATGAGATGGTGAAGTTTTGGGAGACAGTATTCCCACTACGTATTAAATATGTTAATTTATTTTGAGATTTAGAAAAACAAAAATCCTCTAAAAGAGCTAGGTTGCAGCCTTTTATTTTGGATAGGATCATATCTTGGATTTCCTCAATTCCTTTCAACATGAAAATAAAATATTTTGAAATTAGTTCTGTTAATTAAAATCGTCGTTTTTACTAAAAGCGAAAGAAATTATTGTATGTGCATAGATTTCCCGGAATATTTTAATTTTTATCATGGGTAATTTGTTATTTTTGCTTTAGAAGCGAGAATTATTTTGGCAATTCTATTCTGGTTATATATAGGTAACGAATTGTCAGTAACTATTATTTAATCATGGGACGTGGACCAATAATTATGGAATAAAGAGGGGAAAACTGAATATTGCTAAGTATGTAAATTTGTGTATATGAAAAGGAAATAATGCTATAAATGTGTAAATTTCTGAAATGTGAATGATTTGGATGAAATTTCGGAGGAAGGTTGACTATATTATAAATAGTAATTTAAGCTGTAGAAAGGAAAAAAAATTGAACTTCTTAAAGTTTTGAAGGAGTTGTTGTTTAAATATACATTAGAAAACTCTGAACGAAAATTGATGAGGTGTGGTGAAATGTCAGATTACTACAGTGTGTTTTGTAAGGAGTTGGTATACTTTTTCTCTACTATAACGTAATCTACAATCGATTATCTTTCTAGCGACTATAATTACTTATTACTATTAATTTATGTATGAATTGTTTTCAAAATGTGATTTTCGAAGGTGAAGCATGCATTTTTACAAATTACAAAGAACTTGTGCCGACCGATAAAAGTATCGACTTTGTATCAATGACTTCTTTCTTTTGAAATTATTTTTGTAATTCCTTTCATATATACATAAGAGGGAATCTGCTGACGAATATTTACGCGATTTAATATATATTTCAGTCAAAAGCAACTTCTTTTTTTATAAATGTTTTAATTGAGCTCATTGCACGAAAACTATTTTTTGGATTATATGGAACGCTCTCAGGTAATTGCAATGCTCACTTGATAGGATTAATCGTCCTTTTTATATAGGGATTATACCTTTCGATTAGCCCGTTCCCTCTAAAAGTTCGAGTTGCTGTCATTATGTGATGAATCTTTTTATCAATAAAGTATCGGTATCGCTTAAATTCATTTAAAGAAGATTCATTCGCCGTAATTTACGTATGCTTTGGAGTAATTTTTGACACTACCGCCTTCTTGAATACACTGTAAAAATATTGAGACTATCCCCTAAATTTAAGACACGTTTTTCCCCAAAAATAAATGTAATTTTCTCTGATAGAAAGGGAAAATCAGTTTAATTTCCTCAAATCAATGGAATATTCAATGAATTTAGGTATCTAGCACCAGAAAACCTCTAATGTACGTAAAATTCCCGAAATATTAAGCTCTCTTGGATATAAGGAAGAGAACATTCAATCATTTTTAATGGAAACATATTTTCGTTTATATAATTCACACATTGTTTTTGAAAACAAGTCATATATTGCTTTTCAATATTTTGATTGAGCGTGCCCAGCGCACCAGAACTACCGTACTATGTTTTTAAATGGGCTGATCTTCTATCACCTTCATCTATGGTGGAGAGTGATGTGGTGCTATCACCTATTCCCTACAGTTTAGGGAGTAGTCCCTACATTTTAGGGGAAAAAACCAAATAACAATTTAAAATTCCTTATGTTTTAGGGAATATTCCCTAAAATGTAGGGAAATAAATAAAAAAAAAATGAAAATTCCCTACATGTTGAGGGGGGGGGGGGATTCCCTACGTTTGAGGGAGAAAAGAAAACCCTAATCTTAGTTTTCCAAGGTGGAGCTTTCCCTAATCTTATCGACAAATGCCTAGCTTGTGTGGCACAAATTGTTGCCACTCACTTTAGGGAATTTAGGGAATTATTTTTTACTGTGTAGGTAAATTAATTGACCGTTCTGGAAACCAAAGATCTTCACGGAGTAACTCTAACATTTTTTCGAGTTCGACTACTGTGGCTCTCACAGCGAATTTCTGTCGCAAAGAATCAATTCATTCTTTGAATACCACTTCCCGCATCCTATTTTAAGTGAATAGAGCTATGAAATGGGTAAAAATAAAAACTTTGTGGACCAAAGTAAAAATTTGCCTTTGGAAGACACCTTCTTAAGAAGAAGACTGTCGGAGATTTTTTATTCTAATTAACTGTACCTACGCTTAGTGGTATTACCTATCGCGAGTTTCTATGAAATATCTCCTAACAGTTTGATGGTTTGTTCTGGTCTTCTCTTCGTCTCTCTATCTGCTTCAGTAAAATAAATGTGCCCAAACAATAAATAGTGCCAGACAAATTACACGGAAAGGTGTCTGATCAGCAGCACAGAGAGCATACATTTCGTTCGCCGCCTGCTCCTCACGTTTTTTATTAGTGCCAAAAAAATTCTAAGAAAAATCCGACGACCTATGCAATTCTACCCTAATGCTGTGCAGATGCCCGAAATGGTCGTTTTGCTTTGGAGTACAATACACACAAATATCACAGCACCATACAGCTTTGCATGTAGGTACTACCATAGATGGAAGAAGAACTAGACTAGATGTCGCAAGCAGTACTTAAAAAAATATATACAAAATTTATATGGCTGGGTGGTCCATTCCGGAATGGACCACAACATTTGAAATGATGTATACGTCGAGTGATTCATATTTTTTCGTATCTGAACTGTTGAGGAAGTCGATCAAATGTATATAAAACTGCTTTCGGCACACTCTAGAACATGTTATGGTCCATTCCAGTATGCACTACCCATTTGACAATCTGTATACTCTGCTCTAGTAAGCCATGCGACATCTAGCTCTTGTGCCATCTATGGTACTACATATTGTGGTTTGTTTCAATTTTCATTTTGCATACTTGATATAGGCGATGTAGCATCAAATTCATAAGCGGGCTATCAATTCTTTCCCATTCTTCCTGAACAGCTCTTTTTAGATCCTGATGCAAGTATTAAATTGTCGCCAATTTTTATAAACTTTATGCTCCAAAGATTTTCAATAGGGTTTAAATCTTAGGTCACTGTAATAACAGAATATTTCTAGACTCAAAGAATTCCTTATGTATAGATGCATTATGTTGCTGACAAGTCCAGGTTTCACCTTAGGTATCTTCAGCATAATTGATCAGTACATTGTCCAATAAGTCCACATACAGCTGTGCGTACATTCCCTAATTCCTTTCCCTATTCCTGCCATGCTGTGCTTTGCATCATAGGGTATCCCCTGAGCAAAGCAGATTGGCGTATTTTCCCAATACCTGAATGTAGCCTATGTCATAAATGATCGTCCTTGAAAATTGCGATAAAAGCGTGATTGAGGCAAATACTTTTGGCAGCCATCAGTGTCGTCCAAACAAAATTTCTTTTCATCACTGAAGATAATAAATTCTCACTCTTCGTTGAAAAATTTGTACTTTTTCGCAAAATTTAAACGCCCTTTCTTATGTTGTGGTACAAGTCTAGGTTTAGCCAACCGCTTTTGGTACTTGAAGTTATTATCTTCATGTAGAATTTGCTGAACTCACCTTTTTGTTATGTTAAGAAATAGTTCCCGATTACTTTTACACCTTTTATCGACTTTTGCCGCAAACTGCACTGCACATCTGAATTATAGTTATATTCACCATGAACAGACAAACATTTCTGTCAATTCATACTTTAGAGAAGATAAGACTTTTCCAATAAAAAATTATTAATAATAATAAATTAATGTTGTGAAATGCCTGGAAAGGAGCAAAATATTTGTAAAACATATTTTACTAAATTTTGCACAAAGTAATAAAAATTTGGATTTGAAATATTTGTAATTTTACCTGAATTAAATATAAATAACTGAAAAACCACTAAGCTCTACACATCTCTTAGCGATTACAACCATGAAATCACCATTTACCGCCACATCATTAAATCCAATTTAAAATTCTGCGCCTCATAAAATTTTTAAATTTCGCGCTTCAACGAATAAAAATATCCATCCATGTGGTAACGCCATCAACTGAGTCAAAGTAAAAGGAAGAACAAAAAGCTAAGGCTGTCGGAGAGTCTCTTGTTTTTTTCTTTAGCCTATATATATATAATAGAAGAAGGGCAATAAAAAATTTGACCAAGAATTCGTGACATCGGAAGTATTTTTTCATAAATGTCAAGTTAGAAATATAAGTAGAAAAAAAAACCCCAAGTGCGATGGTGGTGGTTCATCGAAAGAAAAAATGAAGAAAAGAAGCTAATCTACGTGCAACAAGATGGTAGAGTTGAGGCAGAGGAATAGTTTTTATAGTAAACAAAAGTACATTATAGTAAATGTAAAGACGACTACGATATGGTAGGATATTACCAAGAAAGAAACAGAAAATTTACTGTTCATATTAAAAAAATCATAGCCTATACATTTTCTTAAAAAATCCTTACAAACTTCTGAGTGCAGACTCTGTATAAGACTTATCTGGGTACACTTTTGTCTTTAGTGTACGTCATTACCATGTCACTTATGTTAAGAATAATATCACCCATACATCTTATAAACTCATTAATATACATACACACAAATGTAATTATGTATATACATGTATCCTATGTATACATATTATTTTATAGCTAAATCCCACAAAAGCATTTTTTTTTTCTAAATCTCTGTATACGATCAATGATTTTATTATCTTCTCTTTATTGAAAAAAAAATTTGATACATCGGATGCTGTGTTGAACTTAATTAAATGCCTTCACCATATCCATTCCAATATACTCGTACTCCAAGGAAAACTCCATTCCCACAGTATATTTTCGTCGTCGTTGCAAGTATCATTACTCCTGGGATAAAAGTTTTCTCGTAACGTACCAAGGCGTAATAAATCATCGGAGAAGTTTTAACTAAGTAAACTAATTGCATATACACGTCCAATAAATTGATGTGCTTATGCGATTATGCTGTTTTCTGAAGTTTATTTTTATTTTTCGAAAAAATTGAATTTATTTCTTTTTGAAGGACGTCACATTCCGGATTTTGAAAGATTTTGTTTGTTTGTTTGTTGAAAAGGAAATTTATTATTAGTTTTATGTATGTAAGGGTTTTCGTTAAATTATTTTCGATATCGAATTTTTTTTTCGAATTAAATTGAAACAGTATCTATGTGTTTTTTTTTTTTTAGTCGATTGTATTGTCTAAGAGTATATGCTAAATCTACGTCTTATTTCTGGTCCTTTCAATAGCGGCTAATTAAGAAAATAAAGGTGATAGAGTAGGGGTGGGCCATACAAAAAAAAATTGAAAATTCTAAACGGAAAAGCGCATGCAAAGTTAGATAATTATGAAGTATTAGAAGACCATACATACATGTACACAAAAACGGAAATACATACATGTTATTAAGTAGTTATTTGTGTTTTACAACAACTTACTTACAACTTACTAACAAACATACATCAAATATGGGTATTACGGATTATCTTAAGAATACAGGGATGCTGCGAAGTGAGCAGTTAATGCATTCCACTTGCCAGAGATTTGAACGACGATGAAAGAAGACTGAAGGGTTGAGTGTGGGAAGTAAGTGAGAGTACAATTTTTCTATATTCACAAAAAATAAAAAAAATAGTAACAAATAGAACCCTTTACGGGCTCTTAATTGTTATGCTATCAGGTTCGGTTTTCATTCAAGATCGATTTTTGGGAAATTAAATTGCTATAGGTACCAACCTGAAGGAAGTCATTATTACCCCTTTGATTAATTTCCATTGAATTGGATTTGGAAAGGAAGGAATAATGTTGACAATCAAAGATGTCATAGACTACCATGAAATCTTTCAGACAGTCTGGAAGATATTATAACTAAAATAGTATGTTAGCGAGTTTATTTTGATTCCTAGACTTTTTATTCTGTCTGATTAGGATAATTGAGTTCCATTAAGTTTCATTATTGGGATCGTCACATCCAGATGAGCGTTCAGATCGATAAAATATAAAACACTGAAACTTATTCGAATTAAATAAGAGCTGAGTAACAATTTAACTTTTAAGCTAATGTGTATTCAAATTTTTCTAAGGTGATATGCCTTTCTTTATTTTTGACCTAGAATGTGTTTTTTGGAAAAAAATAAACCCTAATAGAAAAGTACAGGGTGGGCCAAAAGTCACCATGGGGTTTAAAAATTTAATAACTTTTTCGTTTATATATTTTTTTTATTTTTTTTTTTTTAGATTATATAAATAACATCTGGAGAATAAATAATGGAGAGATTCACAACTGAACAAAGAACCAGAATAATACATGGTGGGCCAAAAGACACCATGGGGTTTAAAAATGCTCTTTGCGTTAAAATAATTGATCGCTGATTTAAGTAATAAAATTCTATTATTCTGGTTCTTTGTTCAGTTGTGAATCTCTCCATTATTTTTTCTCCAGATGTTATTTATATAATCTAAAAAAAAAAATAAAAAAAAAATATAAACAAAAAAGTTATTAAATTTTTAAACCCCAATGGTGACTTTTGGCCCACCCTGTACATAATACGTTTCGGAAATATCGTATAAGAATTGGGTGCACAAGTATGAGAAAAACTTGTTCATTTTATGACATTTTCCCAAAACAATCATCAACGGTTGCAAATTCCCAAAGCACAATTTCCTCTAAAAAAAAATTGCTAGGTGCGATTTATTCCCGCAAAATATTTACCGGCTTATATGGTAAGATAAGGAGCGGATTCTAAGAAAAATCAGTTGTTTTCCCTTAATAACTAAAAAGCTGCGCAAGATTCTGTTCCTTTTTATGTCAAGATTGTACGGGTGCAGTACGGCAGTATCCTTCCGGGACTCGCTATAAATTTGTATGTAAGTAGTGTATGTCAATTACTATAGTATTGAAAAAAAGAAAAATTGTAGAGTGTCTCTCCTGGACGCTTACATGCAATCTTAAAAGAATTAAATCGCTCAGGAGCCGTAGGTATGTTTTTCATGATTTGTTTTGCATGTTCACATTAAATATATTATATATATCTCCATTAATATTTCATACAAAAATAGTAATGCTTGATATATTTCTAAAAGTTATATTTTTTTCTCTCAGTAGATGTTTGGCTTTTGTGCATTTATCCCATTTCTTTATAGTGAAAAGAAAAACTATTGATTTAAATATAGTTATAAAAAGCTTTATTGCCAATATACCTATTATGAAGAACATTTTTTTGAGTGTAATGTTACCAAATAGAGATTTTTGTTAAGTTAAGAATAATTTAACTCGATTCGGCCTTATTATAATCTGAGAATTATTTTTGGGAAGTATCTATACATATTAAAAGGATATGCGTACGAGTATAATTCCCAACAATTATAATAAACGAGGGAAAAACTAATAATAGTCTTGGCCCAATACGATCCCTACCATAGATAGGTTTTTCGCATCTATTTCTAGAATGGCACAGTAAAATTAATGATTTAACTAAATTTCATAGGATTTTATATTCTGAAGAACTTTTCAGTACAATAAAAACTTCTAAGACTGGTCGTTTTTACAGTGTACGTAAAAAACATAAAAACTTTAGTATGGCAACACCATAAACTGGTTGCTCAAATTAGTCCCACTTGGAATATGCAAAAATCAAAATTTAATTTAATTTAAATATTATGTCCATGTTTTCTACTAGCATTATTTCTATGCTTTACAAACGGAATGACAAACGTAATATACCTTATAATTTCAACATCTAGGGTATAAAAAGAAAAATTTTAGTGTTTTGTCTTAAGTACCAGAGACTACAGAAAAATTTAGAGACGCGCCTCAAGTTACTCATAGCCATAACCAAGCTTGAAAAAAAAAAAAAAAAATCTGTAAGCCTTTATTAGTCGCTTAGCCACCATAAAAACTCCTATTCAATCATTGATTCTTTGGTTTTCAGGTTACTATAAAAGCTGGATTTGTTTTTATGGTCAGCTGGGTTCGTCTGTGCTGTTACTATATATAGAAGAAATAGCGATACACATTCAAAAGGTTTAATCTATAGGCAACTCACAATCGTATGTTCCTTTTCTTCCTTTTTAGTGCCATTCATATGTGGTAATCAAAAAAAAAGTTTGGTTACCGGCGCGACGCCCCGCAGAGACAGGGATTCGAACCTTGAAACTCTAATTGGGAGTGCGTTGTGCCCTATCCACTAGTTTGATTATTTTATAAAGATTACTTTTCATTCATGGATAAGCCTCGTTATCACATGTATGTACATTTGTATGTACCTATATATGGATGTGCTGCAATGACACGTATTTTGTATCATTTCCAAAAATATTCGAGACTTAAGCTAATTATTTACGATAAACACTATTATTACATTATGTGAACATGAAATGTCATTTCAGTGGGCGCGTTTTGCCGGAGACCAAACCGGTCAAAAAGTACTAATTTTTCCTCTGCGTAATTGCAAACCATATCGAAGTGATTGGTATTTTTACATGGTTGTGACCAAACGCTTTCAATTCTTTCAAACGCGCCCACTGACTCCAACATGGCATCAGAAAAATAGTATCTGCTACGTGGACCTGTAAATTCTTTTCTCAAGTGCATCCCCAGCTGAAAAAAAGAACGCGTTAAAATTCCTTTTCAATTTTAACATTGCATGTCCGCAAAAACAAGCGCTTCCTTTCAGCTTCTTTTAAAAGCAAATTGGAAGCTCTGCACAATTGTTGAAGCTACAGTGTCGGCCACAAATATTTACCAGTGTTACTTTTAATTACAGAACATTAAATTTTGACAAAACAGCCGCGTTCTACCAACAGCACACTTTATTGTATTGGAAGACTTTTTGGAACACTTTTTTACTTTTCTCAACAAATGTTTCACTGAACTAAAAAAGCATAACAACTGCTTTGTAACACTCCTCCGAACGTAATGGACGTACGGCATCAACACCAGGACACTTGCATGATCACGTTCGCATTCAATTTTCTGGAATTTTAGCAATAACTTCGAAATTGCTTCAGATTACTTCCAGAGATGCACGTTTTTGGAAGCTCAGATTGCTTCCAGAGAAGCACTTTTTTTGAAAGCAATCAAAAGCCAAGGTTCCAAGCGCTTCGAATCTGCTTTTTTTTTCGAAGCTCATGCAATTTTTCCCGTTGGATCGCCAGACACCGATGATATCTACAAAATAAATACACTTTAAAGATTCTTTACAACCCTTGTACCAACAGTGAAAACAGGACTAGAGATAAAAAAAAAACACTTTGGTTGGAAACAATTTTCAAAGTTGTCTTTGGCAGTCATCCTGCTAGTTTGTTTGTAGTTTGAGTGTTAATAATATTTTATAAAGAATTTTGAAGCAACCTTACTGATTTTATAATTCATATTAGAACTGTTCAATAAAATATTCTCTGTAAGCTACCGAATATATCAGTTTAAGCCTACCCAAATACGTATTCCATTAAAATTATGCATTTGGACTTAAAGTGTAAAAGGACGCTTTTCCAAAAATATATACCATTCTAGGAACATCCAATTACAATGCCATCATTTATGTAGCTTTCAAGTATCAGAAACAGCAAATCCCTTTTGAATTGAAACAAGAAAATGAATTGCTGGTCTTTGAAAAGACAAACGCGACCATAAATATAATAAACGGGTCGTGTAAAAGCGATTCAAGAAGAACTCAGCCAATATACACACCACTCCCAGAATTTCATTCGACGATATAATAACATCCGCAGCCCAGCATCAGCATCAGCAACAACGACAGCGACAGCAGCAGTTACAACAACAGTAGCAAGCAACAAGACTTAAGCATAGTGGCATTCTCTGCTGCCGCCACTGATGCTATCCTTGAAGGACGACATTTATTGTTTATTTTAAGAACTTGCTAAGTGGTGTAATGTCCGGGGGATATGAAGAGATCTTTATCATTGGAAGCAGTTTTATTCGGATAAAATAATAATGCACTGTGGATTATATCCAAATCGATGGATACAGAAAGATAGTTTTCGCCCACTTAAGGAGATTTATTGCTCCCAGCGAGATTATGAAAGAAGAAGAAGAAGAAGGCATAAGTTTAAAGGTAGTTTTTTTTTATATATGTATATTCACTCACGGTAGAGTAGCTGACATTCATGTATCTACTTTTTTGCCGACAGTTCAAGTTGAACAAGTTCAAGTGCTAAATACATACCAAAAAAAAAAAACAGAGAGCCTTCACCTGCAATACCACGGAGCACTAAATATATAACTTTCGTCAAAATTCTGTAAGAAATTGTGTTTAGGTACTTGAGAAAACTTTCTCTATGAATGAAATGTCTTACATTTGGCGGTAGATGTTTTTAATAATGGCGATGATGACAATGCCATAGCTGTGTGAACATTATTTTAATGTGGTTAGACGTTAAAGAGCCCGCATAAGAATATACTTTGTTCTTCTTGCATAGTGCAACAGAAGTATAGGTATAGGTACATATGTAATACGCACAGACATATAATTCCACGTGAAAAGTTTCATCCTTTGGTACCTAGTTATTCTAGACTCAAGTTATGGGTCTACAGTGAGGGTTCAGACAGATTTCGTTGCTTGCTTTTCTTTACCTCATCAGTGAAGATGGGAAAACTTCTCTCTAGTTGAAAATATTTATTTTTTGTTTTGTGTTAAGAGGAAGTTTTCGTCATTTATGGTTTCTGTGGTTAACACTATACTTATATAAGACGTGCATTTTATGTCTCGTATGGCACTTTAAATACTTACTATGTATGTAATTATGTTTGAATTTATTTTTTATAAATATTTTGTTTTCTTTCTTTTCTTACAGGTGAGTTCTTGTTTAAAATGCTTGGAATTTGAGTTCTAAATAAAGTATACGGGTATGTAAATATATTTATTATTAAAATGTAAACTTATTTCAATTTAATAAAAAATTTTGTTTAAAAATAATAAAAAGTATATCCAAAATGTACAAGGTATTGAAGAATGTTGGTACCATTGAATAAATAACTAATAAGGAAGCGGGATATCGTGCGAATACAATGTACATGTGTAAGCAATTCAATGACAGTATGACCTACGGTCGAGGGGGGGGGGACCAAATGACAAGAGGACCTACTACCTATTTTGCGTCAGTTCAACATTTCTGACATTTCATATTTTATGAAAAGAAGTTCGGATTTGAGTTAGCGATATAGTGATAAATAAATAATTTAACAGGATTTTTACTTAATAGTAGTGTGAAATATTCTTTTGTGAACGATATTTTATGTAATCGAGACTCCGGAGTCTAAAATAACCGTAATGAAGTGCGGTGCGCTGTGCTGCAGGAACAAATGGAGTTATTGTCGTGAGAAAGCATTCTTCAAGTAACTTTAATAGCTTTTCTAATTAATTATGAGCTTTTTAAGCAAAATAAAAGTGAAATATTTATAAAAATAAACAGCCATGGCAAAAAATTTAACATTTTCCAATGTCGGTTTGTTTATTTACAATTGAATTGTAATTGCTGCCTAAATTATGTCAGTTCATACAAAGGCAACGCCAAGAAATATTATCTGAAAATAAGGGGCACTATATATTTCTTTATTTTGCATAGCAAATTCGATTATATAAAAATGTCCCCGTTCAAAATCTCACGATTTCATTACTGCAATGACGAAACGAATACATAATCCACTAAACCATTTCGCCGATTGACTTAGGTTTTCACCTGATATGCCGTTTCCTTATTAGTTCGGTAAACGGAGAGAAAAATTGAAATTCAAAACAAACAAACGTCGCGGCGTTTTAAAACAATATTCGATTGAATTCATTTCATTCAACAAATTTTCAGTCAAATCAAACAAAAACATATTTAAATTTGAAATTTTTTCTAAAAAAGTGTGAACATGTGTACCGAGAAAAATATTGCTGTAAAATCAAGTTAAATTGATGGTTAATTCATCTTATATTTATGTCAATTATCAGCCTACCCCAATTTAGTGTTAAAACAACCATTTTTGAAAAGTTTTATATTGTTTAACCAAACAAAATGGTCATTTCAACATTTTATTTAGGTTACTTTGAAATTGTCCTAAAATGATGGTAGAATTCAACTTTGTAGAGTAAGTTAAAAAATCAACCCTAAATATATTAACTGAACCTAATATTTGGTTAATTCGACGAAGCTTATTAGTACTTGAATTTTGATTTATTTGAAGGGTTAAATTAACATAACCAACAACTAGTTCAATAGAATATTCTGTATAGAGCCTGAAACACATTCACTGCAATAACTTTGATTTCAACTTTCAGTTCATTGACTTCACGTGGTATCTTATTTGGTTGAACATGAAGCTGCCACAATCAATGCAACTTCAACTTCGACTATGAGAAATTTCAAAGTTGAAAAACTGTGTACAGATAATCGGAATGGGCATTGTAGGAAAAATAAGAAGAAAAAAAAAGAAACATTTTCAGTCTGAAATTTTTTAGTTGGCGTTAACTCTATCTGCGTTTGTTATTTGCAAGACTTTGTTTCAAAATAATGGAAGAAAGCTTAATAAACCTATAATGCGTGATCATCAATTAAAGGTGCTGCAGTTAATGTGGCACACATGTGAAATAAAGTCGACTTTACTGCAAAGTCGAAGTTACTGCAGTGAATGTGCTTCAGGATTAAGTTAGCTTCATCTTCGTCTAATTCTTATAATCGCTGAGCTTATTGTGTAACGTCACTGGCTGACGAAGTCGAAACGAAGACTTTGATTCGGCAGTCGCTCAGTATATAATTATGCTTAAATTAATAAAAATTAAATAATTATTTAGTTTTATACTTAAGTTCGAGAATCAAAAATATCGCTTAGTTCATCTATAGGGTTTACATACAAAAATTTCCTTTGTCACTATTTTTGACATTATTCGCTGAAAAATAACAAATATAATATCGAAAATGTCTTTGTTCGGGCAAGTTTTTCGTAGTGTTCCCAAAAAAGAAAATCCGTTATTAACGATATATTTGGGCAGTGATTGAAAACGCGTATAGGTAAAGAGCTGAAAAAAAATTACTAAATCTGGAGTTGCCATACAAAAATTTAAGTTTTTCACGTATGGAAAATTAGTCTTTTTGTATTGAACAGTTCTTCGTAATAAAAACAGCTATTATGATACTGGTTATATCAGTTTTTACCGTCCTTCTCGAAATAAATGCGAAAAACAAATATAACGATACGAAAACTCACAGAGTGTGGCTATATACAGGAGGAATCATTTAAGATGAGTCCGTACTCAGCAAAGGTTTCAATTTAAATACCAGCGAGCCTGTAGGCAATAAAATTTACTATACATAGGTGTGTGTCCTAAAAGTCAGAAAATTCATATAAAATTAGCCTAGCCCTAGACCACAGACCACATTAGAGACATCTAGCGTAAAAGACAGAAACCCAACATGCGACAAAATTATTCAATTTAAGACGAAAATTGTAAGTTCGCTGTTCAAATAAATTGAAAATTTTTAACGAGAATTAACTCCCAAAAATTATTTTATGTAAAAACATAATCGAAAAATATATTATTTTGCTTTGTATTTCAACAACTTTCAACGAAATATTGCAATTTCTCGTCGGTGAAACAAGTAGGTACAATCAGAGTCAAATAATTAAAAAAAAGTGCCACTAAAAATGAAAAAAACTCGACGTTATTTGCTAAATCTAGCTTTATCTTTCTCAAATAGTCACAATCTAAAAAAATGAGAATACCTACTAAGAGGAATTTGATTTAAAAAGCATCAATTCTTCTCATTTTTTACAAGTTTCCTAGCTAATATATCCGTTCTAATGAAATTTTTTTCCGACGTTATTTACTAGACCTCTTCGTTACCTTTAATTTAAGATATAAATAGTTTACCAGAAATTCGCATTGTATGAAACTTGCAAATCTTGGTACTGACTCGTCTTAAGACATCGTAAGAATTGATCTTAGACCAATTATAGCGTCTTCTGTAGTTTTTTTTTTGTAGTTGGCTCTCAATTTAAAGATTATTCGAAATATCGAAATAATCAAGATTTATTAAATTTGTGGATTTTATAGGCATGGTCTTTGTATGCAGTGTATTTTGATATTAATCAATGATATACAGCTGAAGGTATTACTTTCAAACTATGCCTTCATTCGTAAGAGAGGTTTAACTTAACATACGGAAAGGTTAAAACTTTAAATTGTGGTGTATCATAAAATATTCTAATAAAATTGAGCAATTTAAACCTACAATTATGTAATTTTTACCCTCAGTTTTTGTTAAAAATTAATTTATAAGTTGAAATAACATTATATGAAATTATTTTAGAAACTACTACAATCAACATAAGATTGCAGTTATTTTACTCTAAATTAGGATTAAATTAGCTTATTTTTTAAGTTAAATAACAACAAATTATTTTAGGTTAGTTTAACTTATCTGTAAGTTAAGGCTTTAACTAAAACTTCCGTTAACTTAACCTAAACTTGCCAACATAGTGTTATATGTTGATTTACCCTAATTATTTTTCGCTGTGTGTGCATTTAAAAAACATTTTAATTTAACAATTCACTGTGAAATGAGAAAATAGTTCATATTAAATACTTTGACGTTCAGTTCAGTATGTTGACTAAATGCATTTGGATTTTCATTAATCGGTTTGTTGTTCGCTTTGAAAACGCCTTCATTTTGATCGTCAACACAGTCTCAAACTTAGAATAGAAAAGCTAGAGTACCTACATTACCGAAGCACATAACTATTCCCTAAATTTTCTCAATTATCACTTAATAGAAATTAAAGCAAAATTTCAGGCAAAAAGGAAGTTGTGGAATAAAAAATGTGGTACAATTGTAAGTATGGGACTACTTGGAGCATATGTACATATTAAATAAAAGTATCTCTTCATCAAATCAAAAATTACAGTCTGATGTTCGAACTGATGATACCGGGTCGGTCCTTAGTTGGGTTAATTAACATTAAGCGCCATTTTGGATTTTGATTATGTCGTCACAGTTTAGTTCAAGAATTGATGAATGGTTTCCTTTTTCAATATCTAAAAGCCAATTGTTGTTCTCATTCTGTCCCTAGCTACTCATGTTTGTTGTGAATGATAGTGTCGTTAGATGCTGCAACAATCTACTTGATTTAATGTGATAATATAAACGCGCGTTTCTCTAGCAATAGTTCCACCCACAACTACCACTTTCCCTCCAAATGGCAACTCATTTGCAGAAATTTCTTGTGAGAAGCTAGTTGTTGCATCCGTGCTATGAAAACATTGTTGTTATCTCATCTATGATAATAAGTGCTCTGGCTGTCTCAAAAGTTCAGTTCCAGTGGGGGGGAATTAAGACGCACCGACGAAATGGAAGCATTGAGAAGCGTAACTGCAAGTTTAGATCCGCTGTGTACTATTTGTCCACCTTTCATCAGAGTTGAGGTTATTCCGGTTTTAGGATTTCATATTTTGAAAAACTTATCAGTAAAATAATAACGTCTAGGACTGATTGTTTTTACAGTATATACGTAAAACACCAAAAAATTTTTTTTAATCTGTGTGCAAAATTTCAGTTCTCTATGTCGACGCCAGGCACTGTCCAAATATATAGTAAAAAAGCGAAATTTTTGGGTGATAACCCTACGATGGAGTTGCCCGACTAGTCCCATTTTCGAACTTAAATTTGTTATGTTTTTGTTTTAATCTGTGTGCAAAATTTCAGTTCTCTATGTCGGCGCGTTGTCAGGATTGTTCAAATATATAGTGAAAAACGAAATGTTTGTATGACAACCCTACGAAGGTGTTGCCCCACTCGTCCCATTTTCGAACTTAAATTTATTTTTGTTAATCTATGTGAAAACTTTCAGTTCTCTATGTCGACGCGTTGTCAGGCACTGTCCAACTATGTAGTAAAAAACGAAATTTTTGTGTGACCACTCTACGAAGCAGTTGCCCGATTCGTGTCATTTGCGAAATTAAATTTTCATTTTTTTATAAATCTGTGTACAAAATTTCAGCTCTCTACGTGACAAACGTAGATCTATGTATATTTCTTTATCGGTTATACATAAGTTTATAAAAAAAGCCTGCTAGGATTCGTCCGCGTTACAGACAGAGTCTGGGGGGTTTTTTTTATATTATTTAATAATGCCTGCCGCCCTCTGTGCTATGTTTACCAATTGTATCAAGATGTTTACGAGATTTTGATCATTTTGTTTGTAGAGCAAATGTGTTAATAGTGCAGACAATTTTGTTATGTTCGAGGAAATGTAACTGTAAATAGTCAAAGATGGTCAGTCACATCGCTTAGACTGCATACTTCAATTATTTCGGAATTAAAATTGGAAACAATGAATGATGTCACATACATAGTTGTAGTAAATTTCAAACCATCGCGAATTATATCAGCTGTTAGTTGTGAATTTCACCTTCGTCGTCGTCATTATGATTCTCATTACTATTCAATTCAATTCATTTGCTTAACTAGTTTTTATGGAAAGTTCTACGCAGCATTTTCGTCTGCTGACGCTATACGTCTCTTTTGTTTTTACATTGTGAAATTTGTATCTTTTGATGAATGCTGCCATCCTCCTTCCCTTGCTTTAAATATCATTTGCTTCGTAGCTTTAAGATTTCTGGATGGCTCCAATTTCTGCAGTCGTTCGCATATTCTAAGTGCCTTCCGTTTTCTAATTTTTCCATCTATAGGAATTTTTTTCTGTAGTAAATCCTCGATCCAAAACACTACAAGCTCATGATAACTTAATTTAAATCAAACCCGTTGCCAATAGATGTAGCACAGTCGTAAGATTTTTATTTTACTTTCTAAAAAAATCCTGAAATGATATAGAAAAATGTAACAATTACTCCGTTTGCAAGCAATGCTCACAAACGACCCCATTAAATACGAACTATTACTTACCCTCACAAAGGAAGGCGTGTCTCTATAATAATTTTAGGTTTTCCATTTCTCAACAGTGAAATTCTATAGTTTTTGTGTAGCAAAGAAAAAACAATTAGCAAAAATTATTTATGTATCAAGTTCGAGATGTAATCATTTTCACCTCAATGAATTTTCAGACTATACGTGTGAAACTGAAATTAATTCAAACTTTCTTATTTCTATACTTGAATATGACTTTTAAATAAACAAGTTGCCAATCATAAATTTATGGCTATATATAAGTAGATACCTCTACTTGGAAATTTTTAAAAATCATATATCTACAATTTGTACCTAAAATCCTGTTCAAAAGTCTGTGCAATTTCTGGCGCCAACTGTCCGGCTACTTTCTTCAACTGGTTTTACTGGAAAGATAGCGAGATACATAGCTATGTGTGCCCATTACACGATATTTTGTATAGTAATTTTCATCAATAATTTCGACTACTTTCAGCTGGATTGCAATGGTTTTTTTTGTTTTGTTTTCTCTTCTTCGCAATTCCTAACTCCTTTTCAATGATTAAATAAAATAACGCCTTGCTTGAATCCTATTGTATCCGTATAGATGCCATAACTTATACCACCGGTTGATTTGAATAACAAAAAACCGAATTAAATGAATTTCTTTTGGTGTTGCTCTCCTCCGTTGTATACACAATAAAATTCGGAAGTGATGAATTACCTAAGCATTACAATAGAGAATTCTGGCGATTGAAGCCTTGAAGGCGAATTATTTCTGCTGCCCAATCCTCTGGTTCGCTTATATCATTCGCAATAAACAAAAACGAAAAAAAAAAAATTCTTTGTCATTTAAATTTTATAAAAGAGACCGGTTTTTTGTCTATAAGTACCTCGCGGCCCTCAAATATCCACTCAAGTGCTCTTTGCACATTATTCTCGAATAGAGTTCTTTTTTTTTTTGCTTGTTTGCTTGCAGGTTCTAGCAAAAAGAGATTATATGACATGGACGTAACTATATATGATCATCATCCCTCTTTATATTTGAACTATGAAATAGTAAATGGATTTGGTCCATGAATAGCGTATCATAAATGTGAGCACAAACATTGAGAATTTCCACAGCCGAATAAATTATGATTATCAAATGATTTATAAGTGATATTACTTGTATGAATGTAGGTATAGGTCTTTGTTCCGTCCATATAAGACCCCTATAATAATGGACAAGGGCTTTGTCTTGCATCATAACGTTGTGCTAAGCGAAATCCATATTAAATTAAAAACAATCTGTCTGCAAGTTTTTTTTTTTGTTCTTTTTTTTTCTTTTCATATATGTATTTATGTACCTTTAGGTTTAGATGGAAACTAATAAACTCGCCCAGTTTTAATGCGTTCCCATATTCACGAGATATGCAAATCTTCGGTTCACACCTACAAGAATAGTGCCCATTTCTGGCACTTTCCATTCCTTTAAGTCCGAAAATTTTAGAGAAATTATCTGCAAGCATGAAACCACCACGATAATAAAATTTGTATGTACGCGCCTTACGTAAGTACATATACAGCTTATGTTATATAGAATGCATCTCTCTGGGATGAAAGTCGTTAAATGCTGTCAGTCATGCACTGGGACAATTCACAGGGCAAAATATCACATAAAACACGATGACAACTGTAACGTTTAAGTGCATCTATAGTTGGATATAAAATTTCAACGACCAAAGTAAGCATAGTAGTATCCAAATCTTGTGGCACCCCAGAAGTTTTTCTGCATCTCAAAATTTGTTTTTTGCTTCATTTCTACCTTGCAGTCTGAATATAAATTTTACGGTGGAGAGCATATTGTGTGAATGCACAGTGTCAAAAGTTTCCAGGTTTACGACTGTCTAAAAATTGTTGCGACTTTGTAGAAAATTTTAGTATATGCCCCACAAGCGACAATACAGTCGTTAAGGAGAGTAATTCAACTATTTTATTATAGGAAATTTTGGCTGATGAAAAACTATTTAATCATACAATCGTTATGTGCGCGTTATACTGTTGTCCTAATTGTGTACAATTTAGGTACCCCCCCCCCCCCCCGTCTTGTAATAGGTAGTTAATAACTGAAAATTCCAATGTGAAGTTTAGTGTTGATTGACTGTATAGCTAGAAAATGCATTTATTTTTGACGATAAAACACTCAAAATGTTTACGACTTTTCGTAATTAGATGATCTCGTTTACAAAGGCAACACATTTTGTATTTCGAGGACGGAATATGTTAGAAAATCATAGTTCTGCTGATTTATTTTGAAAATTTCCCAGCAAACTCTCTTATTATTATTTTTATGCTATTTTATTTACATACATATATTGTACATGCACATACATGAAAGCTGGCATAAATTCTTCGAAATAATCTTATGTTCGTTTTTAGTTCAATTCTTAGAATAGAGGAACGAGGAATAATGTTTTAATAGCCCTGGTTTTTCAGTTTCCATAATTTTCACTCGACACAATGCGCCCTGCACTAAGCTAGTGAATTTGGTGATGTTCTCTTTTAAATGAATCAATAATGCGAAACCGATTATAGCATTTCCAAGAGAGTCTGAGTGAAAAGAGTCAAACGAATAAGCGGAATCAAGGAATACATCTTCGGGAAAAGCTATGATTACGTTTAGAAGTGATAGACAAAAATGTCATTAATCAATATTAAGAAGTGAGTCGAAGAGGCGAGCGATTTCGGAGTGCCACCGGCATTAATAGCCTTGGGAACTAAATACATATGAAACCACTTCGTCGTCAAGAATATAACCCGTATAATGCAGTCAGAAAGAAAATGTTCAGTTCTTAAAAGGAGGTTGTGGTGGTCTACGACTAAAGACGGCAGTATCTCAAATTTTGTTTAAGAGGAGTCAGTACCGAAATTTGCAAGTTTCGTACATTTTCCAATGCTAATTCCTGGCAAACTGTTTGTAGCAGAGTAATGATTTATATCTTAAATTAGAGGTAATGAAGAGGTCTAGTAAATAACGTTGAGAAAAATAAAAGAAATGTATTGGAATGGAGATATTAGCTCGGAAATTTGTAACAAATGGTAAAAATTGAAGTTTTTTAATCAAATTCCTGTTAGTCTTTAGATTGTGACTAGTTTAGAAAGATAAAGCCTAGATCTAGTGAATAACGTTGAGGTTTTTCATTTTTAGTTGCAATTTTTTTAATTATTTGACTCTGATAGTACCTACCATTGATTTTATACATATTGATATGCCACCAAATCTGTTATTTCTTCTCGACAGATGGCCTTACATGTACCAAATTATAAAACAGAGGCGAAATTTTTACCAATAATTGAGTTGAATCTATTTAATTGAAGAGCCAGTAATGCAGCTCTGCAGTCAGAAAAGATCTTATAGATATTTTTGTTCCTGTGGGTTCTCTTGAAATTACATATATGTCGACCCGAGGTCTTGAACCATATGCTCCTGCCCCATCTCCCTCATTTGTTTTGGAGTCATCCGTAAATCAAAAGAATGTTAATGTTAATGTAAGAATATATCTCTAGAACGGTTCGTCGAACAGTAAATATGATTATAACCAGCTTTATAAGATTTCACATTCTGAAGAACTTTCCAGTACATTAAAATCGTATAGGAGTGATCGTTTTCACAGGATACGTAAAAATCCTAAATTTTTATATGTCAACACCAAGAAGGAGTTGCCCAATTTGGTCTGTTTTTGACATTGTATTTACTGATTTTAAGAAAACATTATGTACAAAATTACAACGCTCTATGTTGACGCGTTTTCAGGCAATGTCCAAATATGTAGTAAAAAATGAAATTTTTGTATGGCAACCATACGAAGCAGTGACCCGACTTGGCCCATTTTCAAACCTAATTTTCCTTTTTTTTTAAAAAGCCCATGTGAAAAATTTCAGCTTTCTAAGTACACGCGTTCTCGAGTTATCGTGAGGACGGACATGCAAAAATCAAAATAACTTTTAATTTTATGCATCGGTCCAATCCATTTTGCTCTAGCATCATTATTTCTATGTTTACAAACGGAATGACAATCTTAGTATACCTTTTAGATTTCATCTAAGGTATAAAAAAAATGTATGGCTCATAAGATATTGCTTTATGTATATCGCGATTCGAACCAAAAATTCCAAGAAATTTCATCAAATAAGACAAATTGCTTGGCGGAAAATATTTCAAACAATTCACGAAAAATTAATGTACCAGTCAACAACCAGATGTGAAAAGGTAGATCGCAGAAATTCTATCGAAAATCCGACCGAAAAGCCCGCAGTGCCTAATAAGAGCTTTGCCTGTTCAGCAACTTTCTGGTGTGAAAGCGAAGTATGAAATTCTTTTCAAATGGCGGACCGTTTTGTGAGCAAATGATAAAGTACCACAGTGGCGACGGTGGCATATCTATATGTATAAAATCAATGATAGTACCTACTTTTTTTTTGCAATATTTCGTTGAAAGTTTTTTAAATACAAAGCAAAATAGTATATTTTACAATAATGAACAAAAAAAAATTGTTTGGGAGTTAATTATCGTTAAAAATTTTCAAATTATTTGAACAGCGAATATTTAATTTTCGTTTTAAATTGTATAATTATATCGCATGTTGGGTTTCCGTCTTTTACGCTAGATGTCTCTAATTTGTTCTAGGTCTAGGCTAATTTTATATGAATTTTCTCACTTCCAGGACACAAACCTACGTATAGTAAATTTTATTGCCTACAGATTCGCTGGTATCTAAATTGAAACTTTTGCTGAGTACTGACACCTCTTAATTTGTTTGTTCGATGAAAACACCGGGTAAGCCCCGGGCTACACCGGGCTGTACTATCTTGTTTTTTGAAAACCCTGGGCTTACACGGGGTTTCAGAAACTTGTTCGATGAAAGCCCGGTGTTTCTGATTTCGTGCCCCGAACTTGCACTAAAAATTTCTAGGGGTAAACGTTTGACATTTGTATTTGTGAACTGTCTCATGGAATTTGTTCGGGGATTGCGGTTGAGTGCTGTATATAAAAGTGAAAAAATCGTGGAGCTCATACCAAATTCAGATTATATAAGGAAGTTGGATAAGAAATTAAATGACAAAATACCCATCGATAATATGCACATAGGAAATTCGAATGAAAATTATAAGGAAATATTTGAGAAGGCGATTAAGGCCGAAGAACATGGATGAAATCTTAAGATCTGCCTTTTTAAAAGAAATTTGATCGTAAAAATGTTTCTTTGCCATTATTAACAAGTAATTTTTATAGACTTCACGTTATCCCTGCAGCTACTAAGCAAGTACGTTTGAAGCAAACAACATATAAGAAATTCTCTAAATTCTTCTTAGATGTCAGGAAAGGCCACTGGGATAGAGAAAATCATTTCTGCTGATTTTGATCATCCAAACAGTAATTTTATATCTAGTGACAAAACATTTGAAGATAAAAGTGAAAATAGTGCAGCACAACTGTTTCTTGCAGAAATGATGGAGCTATATCTGGTCATAGATGAACCAATTGTCATTTTTTCAAAGTAAAGTTACAGAAAAGGCGATAATATCGATGCAAAAAAGCTAATAAAAGACTATGTAATTAAGAAAAAACTGGGAAATATTTTTTGTGCATTTTAATATTTATTTATTCTTAAATTTTTAATTATTTCACCTATTTTATAAATAAATTTTCACAAATCACTGGAAATTAGAAGTTAAATTATACTCAGGAGAACTGTCAGAGAAATGTCATTTCATTAGATTTACCCGGTGTTTTAAAAACTTGTTCGATGAGTGCACAAAACCCCGGGTAAATTTGGGGAAAATTGTAAGGGAAGATTTACATGTTGCTTTTACACGGTGTTTTCATCGAACAAACCTAATATCTTTGAAATATTTAGGGCAAGGATTTTAGATTCACAAAATTATTGAAACAATAAAGATTTCAGCGATGCATAAGAAAAGTCGCGCTATAGCGATCAGCTTGAAATCAATACTGGTGATTGTTAATCCAATGGTTGAATTTATATGATATTTAATTATCTTTACGTTCATGAGAGATTCCTTAATGTTTGATAAAATCGAACTGAGAGTTTCCAAGCCTGTAATCCGTCCGTGTTTTTAAGCATGATTCTATAAAGCAGGGACCGGATCAGTTATGACTTTTTACGAAAAAAGTCAACTTTACTTGTTATTCCTGACCGATAATAATTTGAAGCTAAAAAAACTAACCTGGAAAGGCTTTTTATTTTTTCTGGTAAAAATAAAAAGCCAGCTTGGCTAGAAAAAATAAAAAGCCAGGCTTTCTTTTTTAGTTTCAAAACTATTAGCGGCCAGGAATAAACAAGTAAATTAAACTTTTTTCGTAAAAATTCATAACGGGATCGGTAGTTCCTGAAAATAAGAAGCCAGCTTGGCTTTTTATATACTTCCGGCTTCAAACCCTGTTACTTCCAGCTCGAAAAAATAAAAACTCAAGCTGGCTTTTTATTTTTGCCAGAAAAAAAAACCTTTCCAGCTTAGTTTTTTTTTAGCTTTTTTTTTTTTTAAAAAAGTTAAGTTTTCAAAAGCTTTACAGGAATCGAAACGGGTTTCACGAGACATCTCTTGGCATATTCCACTAAATTCCACGATCATGATTTATCCCAGCTTTTTTTTTGTTTAAAATTTTCAAAATACCAGTTATTTTCGGTCCCTACCATGAAGTGAGGAATATTCGTGTAGAAATTACTTGCGCATCGATTTATAGCTAAAATTGCGACGTAACATTTGAAAACTATGATTTCACGAATCCCTGCAACCTCTGATGCAATAAAATCTTTAAATACTATTTTAAAAATAAATAATTTGCATTAAAATGTTTTGCCTTATATTCTGGGCAAATAGAATTTTTTTTCTTTGCATGGTCGAATTTGCGTTTGTTAGTTACGTTTGTTTATAGACGCCAATTCTTGGCATTTAAGGTTTATTGATACGTTCCCTTTTTGCAATTAAAGATGTATTTTAATTCAATTCATTGAGAATGCAATTATACAGTTATGAGGTTATTATGAGTGCTACTAAAAGTGACAACATTCATTCATTTTTTCAATGCGATATTATTTTCCAATTCAATACTTATTTTATGAGAATATTTCTCAATTCGGTTCCTGGAATTTTCGAAATATTCTCGCTTATAAAATTCGTGATGTTCATATGGTTCGTTCTTTCTTTTTCGTTAATAGTAATCTTGGGACGACAAAAAAAATTTCTTCAATATTTTCGGGAATTATTTTGTGCTAGTTAATGTGATCACTCTGTAGTTAAATCTGATGAATTATCCCACTGTCCTTACACTTTATAATGAGTTATTAGACTTTTTTTTTTGTACTCAGTTTCTAGCAGTTACAATTTTTAATTTACTTCTCTAGGTTTAATTTACCTGAATTTTGTAAAAAAAAAAAAAAAATACCCTGGGGCTGGATTCCGCAACTGTGAAGACTTTTCCAGTGTACACGAATCGAAAAACTCACAGTGAGCGCAAGTGTACACTTTTCAATTTCAAGCGATTCCGTAATTAGCCGTGTACACTTAAGTGCTGAATGAACATTTTTCTGTGCTGAATGATTTTTAAATTGTTGTTTGAAACTATTAGTGGGTATGAATTCGCTAGTATTAAGGCGAAAAGAAAGGTGAAGATAAATTCAAAAATTTATTATATTTGAAATTTTTTTAAACATTCTAGACAGAATTTGATTATAGTAATAAAAAAAGTTAAGGAATTCCGAAAATCCTTTTGAAACAATATCTGAGGAACGATTTGTTGAATTGTATCGGTTTCCAATACATCTGTGTGTACAATTTTTGGACAAAATCAAGCCGTTATTTTATACAACGGAGCGTATTTCTGGAATTCCTGTACATTTGAGATTTCTATGTGCATTGCGTTTTTTTGCTAAGTCTCTAATCAGTATGTTTACTTTCCTGGGCAGCAAGAGAAAGTGCCATCTAACAGGACTTTTACAAACTAGCATAGTTCCTGGGAATTGTGGGTCTAATTGATGGAAGTCACATCAAAATTAAGTCTCCAAGCAGCGACGTAGAGCACGTGTATTATTGCCGCAAAGGCGGTCACTCAATAAACGTGCTAATAGTCTGCGATTTTAACTGCGTTATACCAAAGAACATATAACTTAACTTAATCTGTTAGATGTTCTTTGGTTATACGTTATGCTAATACATAATTCCCAGGAACATCGCATGAAGCTTATATATGGCGCCGTTCTGCATTACAGGAACATTTAAGAAGGAAACATTCTCGTGAAGAACGAAATTTCTGGATTTTGGGAGATAGTGGCTTCCCTCTTCAACCCTAGCTAATTACACCTATTAATTCATCGTCTAATCAAGTAGAAGAACGGTTTAATATTTCCCATAAAAAACACGTTGTAGTGGAATTTTAAAAAGTTGATCCCGGTGTTTATCGAATGTATGTTATGATCCTGTAAAAGCAGGACGAATTATTAATGCCTGTGTTGTTTTATATAATGTCTTGATAAAAGCGAACGTATACCACTGCTTGAACTAACAGAGGAAGCTTATGAGCAAAGTGATGAAGATCATATTATGATTGACAATGAAAGCGGTGATAATACGTTATCAGAAGGAAGATGTGTTCGTCAAATAATTGTGGAAAAAAATTTTACTCATTTTTAATATCTTTTGTTATATGGAAAAAACAACCGTAAAAATTTATTGAAATAAATAATAATTATTATTATTATAATTTTTTCTTCTTTTAACTCCAATTATTTAATTTTTACATCCAATTCTTTTTTTCTTAATTCAAGCCAGGACTTGTCCACTCTTCTTCAGCCTCGAATTTTTTTTGTTGCAATTCGTAATTCTTTTTTATATACAACAATTTTTCTTTCTCTATTTTATCTACTGTTTAATTAGGAGTATACCGAAGTAATGTCAAAAATCACACTCACTTTTGATCGAGCCAAAACTTTCTCCACTTAGGTCCATCCTTAATAGCTCCCCCTAAACTATTTAGTTTATCTGTTAATTCAGACCATTTTCTAGCCCTTGTATGGGCTCCATCAATCAATTCGAGCCTGAAATGGAAAATTTGTAATTTCAAAAATTAAATTAGAATAAAATTATCAAAATGCCATTAACGTATTGTTATAAATTTCTGCAATTTCTCGTTAGAGTAAAAGAGATCTCACCTGTTGTTGGCAAATTCTTCGTTAATTTCCATAAAATTAACTAGAAATTCTTTATGTGTTGCTTGTTTGCCTTTTTCGCCTTAATTGCAGCATTTTATCTACAAATTTCAAAATACTATTAATAAATAACAACAAATATATAATTTGGAAATACCGCTCGACAAAAACTCACGGTTCAATGTACTTACCTCTTCAATATTCACAAACAAAATACTCGTGAGAAAATATCAGTTAAAGTGTGCACAATTTTGACAGAAAAACTCATTTCCACTTTTGCGGAATCGGAACAAGTTTGTGTACACACGTAAACTCATATTTGCGGAATCCAGCGCCTGGAAAGACTGTTTCCATAATGACTAAATTTGTAACTAAATGGAGTCAAATGTGCAGTTTGTCACACAAATAATAAGATGCATGAAGAGCCCTTTTCAACGTTTCGGTACAATTTCAAATATAGCAGATCCATATTAGTGAAATTGCATTAGAAATGTCATCTACCGCCATTAAAATTAACTGAATTAATTGGAAAGTGGAAACATTTTTCAATAAAATCAGTAGTGACAGCCATCAGATGATCATGGAATCTCTTTGTTTACAGATTTTCTTCTCTCTCTCTTTGGCATCATTCAACAAAACAACATTTCTTCTGTCTAAATGCTCTATCAACGGCAGTAAATACTCGCAAATTTTCTTAATATAGCATTCAATTATTGACACTTGAATTGAATTAATTTTCATCCAATCTGTCACATTTTCATTTCCTTGAAATGAAAAAAATTTAAGATTAAGTCATAACTGAGAGCCTTCTATACTTTTAAGGCTTAACACCATTTAAATTTAATTTTGTGAAGGATTTGTTATCAATAAGGTATATTTTTTGCAGGGATGTAAAAGACTCACATTTTGACTCAACTGAAGCAGTGAGTCCGCTCAATCACTTAGTCCGCTCAACAGTTGAGCGGTGGTTCATCGCTCGAAATTTGAGCGGACTCAGTCTTGAGCGGACTCATTGCTTGAATGGACTTGAGCGGACTCAAGTCTTGAGCGGACTCACTGCCTGAGCGGACTCATCATTTGAGTTGAGCGGACTCAAATAATATTTTAAATAAGGAAGGAAGGAGGAAGAAGAAATGTTGGCTAAGAAAATTAGCAAAAGCTAAATTAATAAAATATAATATAATGAATGACTTTTTTATAAGCTTTTCTTATTTTATTGAAATTTCAGTTTCAATTTTAATTAAATCAGATTCTCTTTATGTTATTTAAAATATGATTTGAGTCCGCTCGACTCAAATGATGAGTCCGCTCAGGGAGTGAGTCCGCTCAAGTTCATTCAAGCAATGAGTCCGATCACGATTGAGTCCGCTCAAATTTCCAGCGATGAACCACCGCTCAACTGTTGTGCGGACTCAATGACTGAGCGGACTCAAGTCCTGAGTTGAGCGATGAGTTGATATGATAAATGAGTCCGCTCATTTACAACCCTGATTTTTTGTCCTTTTTTAGGCTTTTCTGTAAACATTTATGATACTGTCAAAATATTAAAAAAAATATTAAAAGAGCCAAATATGCTTATATAAAGTAGACTCATACTAGAACGAACATTCGCTGAAGTGAACAATTGAGAAAACTCCAGTGATTTTTATTAATGATGGTGGTAACGGTCTTATTCACTGATAGACATTACTTCCGATGATGGGGTTCCCAGTTCTTCGGATTTGCATAGAATATGTAGATATTGCAGTTTATTTTTTCCTTCATATAGTCTGCATATATTTTCTGTGTGTGATGTTTGCTCAGCTAGCATAAAGCACCCGATTAGATTGAATTTTAGACATAAGTACGGAAATTATTTCAAAAATATTTTTGTATCTATTTGTCAAACATAAATTTGAGCCCGTAGCCGTCAATTTCTTTCCAGTGGAATTTCGTATTGGCTTTCATCTACATATTCCTTTAGTCGTTCCTTTTCAGCCAAGATTGCGATAACGCATAAAGATACTGGTTGTTGGTCTGCTTTATCATATTGCCTGCAATATTATAAAGTCAAGACACCCTAACCAAGGTGACCATAATTTAATGCGTTAGTTTTGTCGGGACCAGATGCCAGCTTGAATGTTTGATTTAAGAAGCAACTAAAACCTGTATTGACCTATATGTTGTACCGAATGGTGGTGGTCTGAAATGAAGAAGTATTTTAAAAAAGAGGACAATAAAGCGACACGATTTTTATAAAAGTTTTATTTCTATTTTTAATGTATACCTACTTAATTTACGCAGCAAGGAATAATTTTGTTATCTATAGGATTTTCTGTAAATTTTTACTCAACTTCACGTTCTTTCGAAGAATCTTGCTAAAATGAACACTCCTAATTTTTGTGTGTTCACTCTATCTCAAATTCGCTGTATTATAGATATATGCAGTGCCATAGCATCCATCTTTACTTGAAATATCACTTTCTCATCAATTCATATTATAATTTTTTTAAATTTAGAACAGAACAATCATTCGTACAATCCAACAGGCAACTAAAAACTAACTCAATAGCATTTCAAAGTAGTTATTGTTCTATAATCTTCCTTTATCAAGCCAAAAAAATCAAAACGTATAGTGGCAGGAGCATTGGATTGCGTGCATGGCTAAATCTACTTATACATACAAGAAGACCGACAATGAGTACGTATATAAAAGATATATCCAAATTTTATATGCTTATTATACCCTAATACAACTTATGGAACAAAGAAAAAATTCTTTGAAAGAACAACATCTTTAAGAATAAAGAATCCTTTGTATACCTACATAATTTCTACCAACGTAGTTAGTTCCCTAAAATATATTGCGCAATAGGTTGACATTGAAAAAGTACAATTTACTCATATGGACTTCCTGATGTAATCCAATTATATGACGTAATTTTGACTCACCCTCCATAAAAAAAACAAATAAACAAGAAAGTGAAGCAAAAATGGCGGATTTAAGTCATTAAAACATTACTCACTAGTCACTTCCTTCCAACCCCTAATCCCCACTCAGATTTGATCAATTAAATGAAGCTGATGTCGTCATAGAAACTAAACACCAGAAAGGGTTGCGAATAATTGCAAATTTTGTGCGCATTTATAACTAGCATTGCACGAAGGATTTCAGTTGACTTTTGTTTTGCTCTGACATAATATATGGTAACTAAAGGAGTTGAGAATATACATATATTATATATATGTACATAGGTGTGTCCATATACACTAACATATAATATTCGGAACCCTTCAGAATGTGGCAAATGCCCTCTTCTTTTCATAAATAACAACAAAAGCCAAATGAGATAGGGATTCAACCAGGAACCAGAACCACTACAAAGATGTCCGGATATAAAGCCACAGCTTGACTAAATATTAAAAAAGGAAAAGGGATAGATAGAACGCATAGCGAATATTGTAGGTATATATGTACACAATACCTGTTTTGGATTGAAAGGTTGCCGCGGGTACATTACGAAACGCACAAAAAGCACGCATACACTCAATTCGAAATAATCCATCGTCAGTAGAATAAGGGTCGGAATAGCATTCAAAATTGCAAAGGGATGTTTTCAGAAGACTCCGCCTTTAGAGATGACAGGAATTTTGTGGATAAATAAGGTACCGCTCTACTATACAGGAACAAGACTTGTATTTAAAGGTCAATTCGCAAATGGAGTGAATGTATCATCCAGTTGTAGTCAGAAACTTTTATGGTGAGTTTTTTGTTTTTGTTTTTTTTTAAAGCAAAGGCGTGGCTTGAATACTGCGTAAAAGATACAGATTAAAGTGAATCAAGAAGAAAATTCATAATTAAATTTTGAAGTACGCATTCATCTAGTAATATTTACGGGGCGGGAAAAGAGCCTCTGAATAAAGGAGTTTGACTTAATTTTGATATATACCTAGTTTTTAGAATATTATGGTATAAAACTTGTCATTTCTCACAAAAAATAACAATAAACAATTCCAATTTAATAAATAAAAGTACAAAAAAATAAAAAGACAACTATGTAGTTGGCTTTAAAGTCGAAAATCAAAATTTCATGAAGAAAGTTTGAGAGTATAGTTATACTGTACGTTTCGATCAGCAGAGCAAGGCGATCTCATCAGGGCAGCATTGAAACCATAAACTGCTGCCGGTTGCCTACACTACGGTGAACTCAGATGACCAAAAGTTGGTGGTGGACATATAAAAATATATTAAAAAATCAAAATGAAATTTTAGTCAACAACTGACTGTATCTCGGTACTTGTCTTTTAATTGCATACATACATATTGTTACGGGTCCTCGAAAGAGTAAAACTCATTCCCGTTTTAAATTCGGTTAAATTAGAAAAATATGATAAGACGATTATACAGAAATTCGACCTTGTAATCGAGAGAATGCATCCGAAATTTCAAGCCCAAGAGTCAGAATTTTTCTGCAATTTAAAACCATATACCTAATACCGGGGATAGAGACTTCCGGTTTTAAATTGATATATTGATATTGCAATTATGTCATATTGCAATAATAGAATTTCAGAGACCCACTCGCGGTTTACGATACTGAGAATTAATTAGAGAACTTACATTTGATTTATCATTTGATTTGTGATCTAATTTGTCATTTTATATAATATAAATACACGGAAAATAAAAACGAAATATTAAATGTCAGAAAAAGTTTCAGCTAACATTGCAGTATAAAATTCGGTTCTAAAAGGTTCGTGTATTAAATGATTATGGATTATAACTACGGTCAGATTGCAATTAAATCTATACCGTGAAATTTTTCGCAATTTCAATAATGAGTTCCAATATTCTACATACGGAGTGTACAGCGAGAGTGTATAATGAGTTGCTTCTCAGTATATAGAGACACACTTGCGGATTAATGCAAACTGCAATATTGAAACCGCGAGTATAAGTATAAGTTCGATGAATTTGTAAAAGTTTGTTGTGTCCAGTGAGTGTCCTGGTGGAATAATTTTTCTAGATCTGTAGCACATCACTGACATGTATATAAATGGACTGACTGATCTCCTGTTTCATGTGGCATCAGTTTTGATTTCAGATAGTATGCTCTCACTGTCAATGCTACCAACTGTCGTAAACTGGCGATATGTTTACTATAAAATTATTTGGGAATTTGCTTATATACATGTCAGTGGGATTTAACGAATTTACCACAAAAATATTTGGGACTATACCATTATTTATTTTAATTCAACTTTTGACCAATTGAATTAAACCTTGCGACAAATAAATTAAACTTTAAGCCAATAAAATTCAACTTTGAGCCAATAAAATTCAACTTTAAGCCAATAAAATTAAACTTTAAACCAAAGAAATTCAACCTTAAGCCAAAGAAATTCAACTTTACTTCAAATAAAGCAGACTTTTAGTAAATTAAATAAAACTGTATTTGATTTCAAATATACTCTAGTCCAACTAAAATAATAATTTCTAAAATATATAGAGATGATAATATATTGCACCTGCAACGGTCTTTTAAAATTAAAATGTTCCATAATTTGTCATTCAATTCTCCTGCTGTAGCTGGTCCAAGTTTCATCAACATATTCATAATATAGTTAGTGCAGTCGTCCTGGGAAATTAAGGTCAAGCCTTCGCTTGTGCTTGTGATCAATATTAGAATCATTAAGAATTTTTCTTCCTGAAATTTTAACTTTGGAATACACTTTCTTGGTGGAATTCAACATTGGCGAGTATGGTGGCAAATATTGCAATGTTATACTCGGGAAGATAGAAGATATTTCTCTTAGTTGTAAGGTTTAGTGTATGACTGCATTGTCCATAATAAATCAAGTATACCGTCCCGATCATTAATTTTATCGATAAGTTCCTTTAAAAATTCACAATATTTATCTGAATTGCATGTTCATAGTATTGTGGTGAATAATGCCTTGGTTGTTCATAGCAGCAATAGTTATAACCTGTATATATTTTAGAAATTGTTATTTTAGTTAGACTAGAGTTTATTTGAAATGAATTACACAGCTTAGTTTAATTTACTAAAATTCTGCTTTATTTGAAGTAAAGTTGAATTTCTTTGGCTTAAGGTTGAATTTCTTTGGCTTAAAGTTGAATTTTACTGGCTTAATTTAATTTAATTTAATTTATTTGACGCAAGGTTTAATTCAATTGGCCAAAAGTTGAATTAAAGAAAAATGGTATATTTGTATTATTAAATGTAAATTATGAGTCGAAGGAAGTGTTTTTTACAAGGCTGTTTTGGTTGTAAATACCGCTGAACCTTAAGCAATTTCTCGTTCCCAATCGTTACAGTTCAGTGGAAAAGTATATGCTCTCACGGAAAGAGACATGAATATGAAAGTGGTGCCATTTGCTTTCATGCATTTTTGGTTCAACGAGCAGTCCACGAAATAGCTAAAAAAAATTATTTTATGACAACTGGAGCTGCTGAATGGCAGTAAAGAAAAAAAAAACCATTTTAAATTTTAAAAATTTATACGAAATATTTGTGGCAAAACATTCATAAAATTCTTAGTTTTCTTGATGAAGAAGAAGCATTTTCAATAAATGTAAATATGTGTAAAGTTTTCATAATTTCTAAACTTTTTATATCTTTGTTGAGATGGATAAGATGAACATTTGCTCGAATAAAATTTTCATCTTTTCAACTTATATTCGTATTTTAATAGGCGTACTACGATTTCACCAGGATGAACATATAATATATTAATTAATATTATATAATATTATATTTATAATACTCTCTCTTTTGTGTGTTACATTTTGAACGGTAGGTATGTGAAATCATAATGGATTAGATATCGCCGTACTAACGTAAATAATAGTGATTAGTCTAAGAGGAACAACTACTGTGACGTACACACTGAAATCTGTATTGTTTGATATTTCTGAATATTGTCGAATACTAGTTTTACTATACGATGTTACTCCCACTGAAACATATTTGAAAATCATTTGTACATACAGTTTTTTTTTGTCAGTGTTTTTTAGAATTGAGGACTATACAGGTAGGTAAAGAATAATCCAGTTCACTGCTTTTAAAATAAAAAAATAAAGAAATCATGACTCATACGGTAACTGCCAATTAAGACCTAGCAATTTATCGATACCTTTTTCATATTTCGATGATAAATAAAATGAACAACTAATGAAACCGTTTTTCTTTCGGGTAAATACACAGCATATGTTTTCATTTTGCCCCCATGTAGGTACCGTACATTTACACAAAGAAATTGCTCTCTTTATTTGTGCTAATTATTTGGCGCAAGCTGTAGTAACACTCGAACAGATTTTATGGAGGTTAATACAAGTTGAAGAATATTTGCCGCATTCCTTTTTCATTTTGTTTGCTTGAACTTCTAACGGTAATAAAATATTTCACCAATAGTAAATTAGTTTTTGTAATTTCTCGTTTTGTTTGAAGATAGAAAACTCTATTCTCAGAACAAAAATTATACCTATACTGTTTTGAGATTATTAAGTAGGTGCATTCTGTAGTACATAGAGTTGAACGTTTTGTTTATATAAAAATGACTTTTCCTATAAGAGGTCACAGCTACATGAAATGTGACAAAAAATAATGGGGCTTATAGCACAGAATGTTACAATCGAATTATCGAACCAGTGGAATGATCATGTAAAATTTTCCCGACATAAGCCTTCGCCCTTTGATGTTTTGAAATGTTGGCAGAATATGTTCAATCAAACCTACAAGTAAGAAACGAAAAGGGAGGCCCGTCATTAACAATTTTCATGTCATATCCTAAAGCTAAGTAAGTTTATATGCACACTGTAAAAAATGCACATTGCAGGCGGATGGAAATAACGTTTATGCAAGGGAATTTGGCGCTTTTTTTAAAAGTATCAAAGTGAGTACTGGTAATATGAAACAACCTTGAGTTAATACATTTAGTTGCGTTACTGCGTATTTTAGATGGCTGGTTCCCCAGTAGTCTTATTTCAAACTTTGGTTGCCCGATACCTTGGAGATGGCAGATGGGTAACTCAGATCTGAACCGATTCAAAGATTTGGATCTCTAAAGTGAGTCAAGTGATCCGGTTTCTACTTTTGACACAAGACGGTTCTAAAAGATTCATTGAATTTCGAATCAATATTTCATGTGTGTGTTCTGTAAAGGTTCATTTAGGATTCAGAACGAATGTGACAATATGTCTTCATGTAGTGGAACAATGGCCATTATAAGAGGGAGTGTACAAATAAATTCATTCACAACATGTGACCAAAAATAATATAACATGTTATATTATTTTTGATGTGACGAATAGAAACTAGAATCTTCTTATTATATAAACAAGGCTGTGTACCTACTGTCCCATTGAACAATCCGAATGGAATTCCGATCGTTTTACTTGTCATTTTTGACGAGTTTACCTGGAAATTCGTACTATTTGCTCCTGGATTTCCGCTTCTTTGGCAGTTGGGAACTGCGTCAATATTCCAAGTCTTTGATTTTATTGGTAGTTGGAACTGAATGTGAAAATCTAACAGATTTCCATGTTTTATCCTGGTTTTTTTATGCTAATAATAATAGCGTAAAACCTTAATTAAAATGTACCTATATGACCTGCTCCGGTAAACTGTAATAAACTTATTATTTTGTTTGTGAATTACATCTGTAAATTGAGAATGGCGTTCTGTAAGCGTATAAATCGGGTGTGTGTGTGAGAATTCCACATTTGGAATTTTTGTTAATTGGGGTGAGTCTCCACCCACAGTCAAGAGAAGAGAATGCCTCTCTTCCTTCAGTTCAGTATTTTACGAGTTGAAGTGAAATAAGTTGTGGGTTGCCTTTTCAAAGAATAATAGAGAGAATATTTTCTTGGTTTTCCCAATTTATGGATGTTGGTGTTACCATTCAATCGAATGTTAAGAAATTTTATCAATTTGCGAAAAATTAATTTCGTAACAATATATCTGTGTTTTTTTCAAATAACTCGTTATCTGCAAAATTTACAATTTAAAACTAAATATACCATTCGACATAAAATTTCATATTTTTTAATCTTGCGTACTCTGGTATAGTAATTACACTATTATTAACAAAAGAATAACCACTTAAGTACCCAAAAATCTTAAATTATTTTTTCAAGAAACAGCTCAAGTAGACATGCTACCGAGAAGTTTAAAAAATTGATCAAATAGCAATGCAAGTGCAGATAATTTGTTATTTTAAAATGAAATTCCGACTTTTTTTTAATTTCCATTGTTTTGTTTGATTTTCCTCCAATTGTTGTTTGTGTATGTATTACCAACAATATAAAAGATGGCGTTTATCAATACCAGTATTAACAACATTCATTTTCATTCCCAGTCATTTTGCCTGATAAAATTTCATGGCTTTCGCGATTTTTCTTGTTTTTCAATAAACCGCATAAGTGAACTCCTGTAGCGATTACTGATTTCAAATAAATATCCATCTTCAGTTGAGTCGTTAATTCGCACACAGTATATCGAAAAGAGTGTTATAATTGAGAGCGAAAAACATTGTATGTGCAACTTTTTCGCTATATTTAACTTTTTTTGAAAAATAGTATCAGTACTATTAATAAAATTTGTTTCAAAACGTCCTGTGAGAAAAAGAAAAAAAAATTCCACAGATTGGTGATTTCCCAAAACTTTTTCTCACTTTTTTCGACTTTTCCCTCGCTTTCTCAAAACTAGCTTTTTGCAGATAACGAGTTATTTGAAAAAACCACAGATATATACATATAGATACAAACATGTATATATACATTTTTAGAAAGATGGGTACACTTATAACTAATAAATACAATGCCACAGGTATTTATTTCCAGTTCTTCAGTAAATTTAATTAGTGAGAGACCAAAACAAACTTACCTAAATTAATATTGTTACGAGCGTGGCCTTAGTTCGTTATTTAAAACACAATATTTCAGATATAATTCAAAAGTTCTTTCTTTATTTAACTTTACTGTTTACTCTCAGAAATTCACAAATCAAATCAACTCTTTATTTATCTCTAGTACTGTACTTCTAATTATCGCAATCCAAATAGTTTACTTCCTTCAGTTCTCACTTCGCTGTCTGAAATAATACTCGCCTCCTGGATGTGAGCAGCGCCGTATTTATACTCTACGAATTATCCTAGAACCTTCCTGAATATTCCATTTTCCAAACCCAGTTTACTAGGATGTCACTAACCTAAAGTTGTTTCCATTTCCAATAGATGTCGCTTGTATCACTTTGTGGCGCGTAACAATATATTATTACATAGCACACATGATTTCAAAAATAAATTAAATCAACAAATAAACGAAGTAACAGAAAATACATAACCTAAATAAATGAAGAAATAACAAATAAAAAAGCTAGAATCGGTCTCCTGTTAGACCAATTCTTATGATACTCTAAATGAAATTTCGTATGATCACCCAAATGTGCAAGTTTGATTTATGAAGTAGCTTTCTCATATATTTCTAGAACGGCTCGCCGCACAGAAAAAATGATTATAACCAATTTTATAGGATTTTGTATTCTGAAGAAGTTTTTTTTTTTTACAATAAAAATGTCGAGGACTGATCGTTTTCACAGTATACGTAAAAAACCAAAATTTTTATATGGCAACACCAAGAAGGAGTTGCCCGATTAAGTCCATTTTACTTGCTATTACTATGAAAACACCATGTACCAAATTTCAGCTCTCTATGTCGACGCGTTCTCAAGCAGTGTTCAAATTTACCAAATATATAGTGGAAAACGAAATATTTCTATGGCAACCCCACAAAGGAGTTGCTCGATTTGTCTCATTTTCGAACTTAATTTTACTCTTATTTTTTTAAAGTCCGTGTACACAATTTCAGCTCTCTAAGTATATGCGTTCTCGAGTCATCGTGCGCACAGGCAGACAGACGGACGGACGAATGGATGGACGTACATGCAAAAATCAACTTTTAATATTATGCGTGGGTGACATCCATTTTGCTCTACCATCATTATTTCTATGCGTTACAAACGGAATTGCAAACTTAGTATACCCTTATATTTCATCTATGGTATAAAAATCATTGGCTGCGAAATTATTAAAACTAGCTCCGAGTAAATTTTCGTACTGTTGTTATGAGTTTTTAAGGGTGAATTATTTAACGACCAGTTTAATAATAGCAAAATTTCTAAAAAAAATATATATATAACAAAATTTCAATAATATCAAAACATTATACATATTTTAATTGAAAATATAAGAAAAGTACAATAAGGAAAACTAAAAAAAAATATTTTTGTGTTCACTTCTCAAAGTATTTATCCAAAGTTGTTTGTTTTTGCAATTTTGGTTTCTCATTCATTAATTTGTCTTGAATTCGAAAAAGAGTCATAATTTCTTGCTGGGTTATAAAAGCTTTCGTTTCTGAAAATCTGACTAATTTTCCATAAGTGCAGTCAATGGCTTCCGTTATTGTCATACTGTTTGCAACAATTTCTACGTCATCAGTTTCACTTGCACTTTCTTCGTCGTCATTCAGTTCAATCAAACACATAGTAATAATTTCGTCGTCTGTAAGGGCAGCGTGCACTACTAGATTATAGTATCACAATTAATCCATTCGTTGAGACTTTCTTGGCTTATTTCTACGTTCAACCCGGGCGTATCAATGCAAGTCCTTATCTGTTCTAACATATCTTGCTCTTCCAAGACTATAATTGGTCATTATCTTGCCTAGGTTCATTTTCAGGACGCCAAATATTGTTCCAGGAATTTTTCAAGACAGTACATTGTACTCTATCCCATGCACGATACATACACCAAATAGATTTTTTGATGTTAAATTCCTTTTGAAATTGTCCAATAATTTTGTCATCCATATTTATAAAACTTTGCATTAATTCTTTCCTGTAGTGACATTTAAAACTCGATATAATACCCTGGTCCAATGGTTGAATTAGCGATGTACAATTGGGCGGTAAATATTTAACAAACACATTTTTCTTTTTGAAGTTTGAAACATCTGGATGGGCAGGACAATTATCAAGCAATAAAAGAATTTTACTGCTTTCAGGAAGGCCAATATTTTTTAAGTGTTCCCTTGTTTCTGACACAAAGTTGTTATTGAACCAATCTAAAGTGATTGATTGTGTAAATCACGCACGCTTATTCGCTTTATATAAAACAGGAAGTTTTAGGGCACGTGGATGAGTGCTTTTCCCAATAGCAAGTAGCTTGCACTTATGGGATCCGGCTGCGTTTGAACAAGCAAGGACTGTTATTCTCTCCTTAGAGACTTTGGATCCATCAACAGAAACTTTATTGCTACAGACCAAAGTGCTATGAGATAAAGCTCCCCAAAACAGTCCTGTCTCAACTGCATTGTAGACCTGCTCTGCTGTTAAGTTTTCCTTTGTAACCAGCTCGTCGAGCTCATCAACAAATAAAGTGGCAGCTTCGTAATCCGCAGACATCTTTTCACCTAAACACATACGTAACATAAACTATATGTAGGTATGTATCTTCAATGCAATAAAATTTATATCACTCTTTTTACTTGATGCTACTAGTCCATGCTTTCCTGTTCTGTTTTTAAACTTGTGTAACCAGCCTTGAGAATATTGACATTTTGATTGAAGATTCATTTTCTTATGAAAATCTTTAGCTTTTCTATTAAAATATTTCCGGATATTGGAACCACTCAAATAGTGCTGCATCCAATTGAGGATTTTCCGCACCTCGTAACGTTTTCCGTTTTTGCATTTCTTTCGTAGAAACAGTTTCTGAGAAAAACTTTAAAATTCTATCTTTATTTTTGCGAATATCATAAATAGTAAATAATCCGTCAGTATATTTTTTAGCAAGGCTGCTTATGTCTACATTTTTTTCAATGCTTTTTATAATTTCAATTTTATCTTTAATAGATAAAACTTTTCGAACCCGTTTATTTGAACCTGAATTCATATTTAAGCAGATATCGTGCACACTAAACTCACAGGCGACAAGTTTCCTTAAAAGCTTTTAACATTGAAGTATGTACATAGTAACTGAAAATAACGCAAAATAAGAAACTAGTGTAAATAATATTCCAAAACAAAAACCGTCAATTTTTCCAAGAAATCCCGAACCAAATTTTAGCTGGCAGGGCAGTAGAATATAAAAAAGAGGTTTCACTGTAATAAATAATAATAATAATAATTATTATTATTATTATTACATAAATATATCATATCAAGCGCAGCATATATTTCTTTAGTTTGCACTAAAATTTATCATAAATCGCTACGACAACTTTGGCTGAAACTGGTTAACCTATGGTGATATGACAGAAACAGAATGCCTCGTTTTGTCTGAACTGAATGACAGAGCACATGATCAGTCCAGATCCAGAATTGTTTGCTGAGCGCAACATTAACGGCTTTGCAGACATTGAGACTTATTTTTTAACTGACTCTTTTGAAACGGGTTAAGGAGTCGGATCTTTCAAAAGATGCAAATCCGATGAACTGGATCTTTAAAAATATTCGCTTTGCCCATCTCTATTAAGCTTGCATTAAAATTTCAATTTTAGTAAATGCATTTCAAGAAAATATTTTAAGAATTAAGTACTTTTATCAAAATTAAAAAGATTCACCAATATTTCCCTTTCCAGTTTATTATTAAAAAAAGATGCAACTAAAATATTACTAAATTTCCACATAAAAAAATGTGTAAATATTTTTCTTTTTAACGGCTCTGGGAAATAACGCCCAACGAAATAACGTCCAAAAGTGATAAGTGAAATAAGACCCAAAAAGTTTGGGTCTTATTTCCAAATAAAATTAGGCCCGAAAACAAATGTGAAATAAAACCCAAAGTAGGTGAAAAAAGGCCCAACAAAAATGCGAACGAAAGCCCAAAATTCAGGTCAAGAAAACAACCAAATGAAATAAAGCCCAAAATATTTATATGATGTGTGTAAAGTAAGAACGCGTCGCGCTTTGCGGTTGATATTCGATTAAAAGTAAGATTCCGTTGCGTGATGTGGGTGGGGGGGGGGGGCGTAGGTAAAGGTGCAGGCGTGCCTGCACCCCTTGCCACTGCCCCTCCCCTCCCCGCACGACAGGCGCTACGCGTTCTTACTTTACACGAGAAATATTTCCTTCATTTTCTGGAATGATTTTTAGGCACTATTTCATCAGGATTAGTTTTGTTTCTTTGGCTTTATTTCATTTACGAATTTTGGATTTATATCATTATGAAATAACGCCCCAAACCGATAAGTGAAATAAAACCCAAAAGTGTGAAATAACACCCAACAATTTTAGACATTATTTCACATTTGACACATTAAAATTTATATGGAACTTTTGGATCTTATTTCACTTATCACTTTTGGGCGTTATTTCCCGGAACCTTTTTGAACCTCCTTTCAATTCTAGTTTGTCGTACGATTTATGTAATAGGATACATTTCATTACCGAACATAAGAAAAGTGATATCCTAGGGTGCAATGGGCCTTGTTGTGGCCTGCGTTTCAGGATCCCCACCCGGGCTTTTAAGCTCTCTTTAATCCAATCCTTGGGTATATGTAGACAAATGCAACCATATGTTAGAAAGTGAGAATAGTCACAACGTTCGGCACACAAAAGTACCTATATATGGTATTCACACGCAATAATACCTACTTTAGTATCTTAATCGTAGGTTTAGACAATGGACAGATTATTTTAACAAAACTTACAGTCTAAAAAGACAATTTGCAATTAGACAGGGATACTTATAACCAAGGCAACCGTATAAATAAGGATAAATTATAATGGTCCACGGAAGTCATACATTATCAGAGATAAGAAACATAAATGTTCAAGAATTGAAAAACTTCTGAAAAATTTAAAGATCTTCAAATTCTAAAGAGACTTTGTAGTAACGTCAGCACAATGTTTCTTCGAAAGCCTGCCTGTAGTACACCATGTAATTGTAATGGATGACATCAATATAGCTGAACAACATTTTTATCATATTATATACAAACTGTAATGATATGTCACAAATTTGTTCTTTTATGTCAAAACTGGTTTTGTCGACTATTTTGCCTGGATTGTTTTTTCCCAGAAGAATTCTACTTCTAATTTGGTGGTAATTTTTCAAAAGCTCAGTTCCTAATGTTATAAGGTTTAATTGCCTTTATGTACAAGTACAACTACATTGCAATATCGGTTTTAAAATGACCCAACTGAAAAAGAATTTTACTTGTGTGATGTTTGTTGCCAAAAATCAGATGCCTGGCAACTTTTAAATGAGAATGAAACCATAAAAATTCTTGTCACGAAATTGCCTATCAACTACATATAACACATACATAAACTCCAGGATTCTCTTAAACAGTTTTTGTTTTTTTTTTTTAAACCGCATATAATGATAATATTTCATTTTATATTCTTGTTAAAATTTGCTTTTTTATTTTGCATATAAAACAACTCTTTAATTATCTATCATGGAATTGCCTTACTTTATTTGCCTAAATCTACTGGAGTACAATATTTAGAGGAAGTTGTTTAAAAGCGTTAAGTTTTTTCGGCGGCAGTTATTTCACTATGAAGGTAAATCATAAGATATTTCATTTTATAATACCTACCTAGGCTTAGAACTGGTTTAATTATACGCTAAATGTAGCACTTTGGTAAAAAAAAAAAAAAAAAAAACAACAACAAAAAATTATAATTTGCAATGCCTTATAAAAAATTTCAACCAGAAGTTTTGCGAATACATATACCAAGTCGATTAAATATCGTGGGAAACTTTTCACCTTGAATTAAAAATGATGCAGTCTGTCGGGTATATCAAAAATATATGATCGCAGGTAAAAGAATAAATATAAGATTTTTATTCTGATTTGGTTTTGTTTTTTGTTTCTTAAGAAGAAAAATACGTAATTCTAAAGATCACCAGAAATGTTAATTATCTTAATCCAGTTCTATTCAATTCTCTTCCTGCTATAAAAATTAATTTTAAATAATTTTTAAGATAATCACAGCCTATGCAAACATTATTCAATCACCTTGACTTCCTTTTGTAATAAATTATTGTAATGAACATATTTCCTTAATTTAAATTTGTTCTTTCAAATTTTTGTTTGGCCTTTAAAAATTTACAATAATAAGGGAAATTAGAATTTTTTTTATTTTTTTTTTTTGATTCTTAAATTCAATTGTTTATTCTTATATCTTTTAAAAATTACTAAAATTGGATTAGGTTATTTTAATAATTGTCCAATATTACTAAATCTCCACTACTGCCGAGATTTGCTTTCGATATAGGCATTTGTTAATCGGATAGTATATAAAAGGGGACTACAATGTTTGTTGATATTACAGTTTTTTTTTTGAATATTTATTCTATATTATTTTAAATGTGTATCATTATTTATCATTATTTTACTGTATTTAATATTGCAATAATTAGAAACCTCAGTTTACCATTGCAAGCAATATACATATATGTATAGTAATTGGTAGTTATCAATAGATAGTTATCCAGTTTACATAAATAACTAATGAATCGTCACTTTCTCCAGATTTCCACTGGTGTTCCACAGGGTTCAATTCTCGCCCTTACATTATTCTCATAATTAAAAAATATACTTTAAATACCTGCAGAACTGACTTGCAATGGGTTATCTTTACTCAGTAATGATGTTCTATTAATAAATAGACGACAACATGTAATAGTCGTAGTTTTGAATCAAGTCGAAAGTATTATTTCTTGAATATACCATTTCGCATCCACATTTCCAGATTAATGATGAACATCCATATAAATTTTTATGTATGACCCACGTATGTGTATCATCTTTCGTTGAATCCGTTTTTGCACTTCCTGCCACTTATAATCTTAGGTATCGTTCTGTAATTCTACTTGATATAAAAAAAAAAAAAATTGAAAAATCTTTTCTCTGATTACGAATTTCTCGTAAGATTAAAATGCTGTCTGCTCTGTATTAATTCGATTCGAATTTGAAATTTTCTACATATGGATTTGAGGAAGTTCTTAAAATCGTGTATATTGAGTTTGCTAACAATAAATTGTTATATGGAGCCTTACTCCTGTTTAACTATTTAACTCATTGAGACTGTATATACTGTTTCGTTTTCTTACTTGCTCCTCGGCGAGCATCTATGAACTTTGAAAAGCTAGTGGTAAATTTTGAAAAATGGATCCCCTTCGCGAAAAATTAAGACTAGATAAAACTACTGGCGACGCACCTCTTCTTACCACCCTAGTTGTCTACTTACTAGTTGTTACTCCCCTCGTGGAGTAACGAGGCTAGCTCAGGAAACAGGTGTTCGATGTGTTATACACACTTGTTCTGGGCGCCAGGTGGTTTTGGAGTCCACCAACTCGTGTATTAAATATAGATAAAGACAAAGAGAATTATTAAAAAAAAATTAAAATTAAAATGTTATAAAATTTATTCCGAAACAAAAAAAACAGGATTAAACTAAGATCGAAAAAAAGAAAACAAATATTTAACGAGGCAGCGCACAAAAAGTAATTACAATATATATTTCTTTTCAAAAAAGGATAAAGAATAAAACAAAAGGGCAGGCAGAATTTATCTTTTGTGGATAGTTATCCAACTCCTTTCCTCTTTCTGGTCCCCTTCAACTTTTTTTCCATTTGTTTTTAAATTAGTTTATTTAAAATTAATTATTCTCGTGCTACTTGCTGAACTTGAAATTTTTGACAAAAGACTGGCCCCTTGGCTTACTTCGCGTCGCGATTTATAGACCTTTTCCACCTATTTGGAAATCACTTCCAATTTTATTTCCAATCGAGGCAGACATGGAAATATTGCCATGTCATTTTCCAATCAGTTCATTTTTTTTTTTTTATATATATATATATATTAATTATTCTAAGTAAGCCAAGAAAAATTATTAGGCACTTAGAAATTTTAGATATATTTGATCGAAGGAAGTACTTGAACTTGACAGTTGCCTATACAAGATTGGATTTTCTTTTTTTTGTTTTATCATTTTTCGGGGTTTTAGCATCTTTCTTTTATAGAACGCAGACCTCGGACTGAGTGAACTTTTTTACTATTGGCGCCATCGGAAATATAAAGTTCTTGGCGCAATTTAAATTTTTTTTGCAACCTAAGCGATACGTATTGAAGGTGACTTTTAGCTTGAGGAAAGGAGTCTTAGTATAGATAATTCCTTCACTAGAACTACCTTTTAAGATATCCACCAGCCGAATAAGTGCTGCTGCCTGCCTCAGTTGAGGGTACCTATTCAATCCCAATTGCGCTAATACATTTCTATTAAATAGCTTTTCGTGAGCCTCTTCGTTCTACCGTAAATAAGTGTGAATTTTCCGGTAGTCCTATAGAAATATCCTGGCATGTACTATGGACTTGGATGATACAACGCGTGACAGTGCTCCAACCGTTTATTTTTCCCTTTTTTGTTTTTGTGTCCCGCGATAGAGCTCCAGTTATTAACCTCATATTTAACCTAAAATAAAAGATTTTGCAGTATCTTTGTGTTGGGTACAGGAATGCAAAACAACGCAGCATATCTAGCTGGTAAATTAGACACACGACACAACAAACTGTAGATTACTAGACGTATGTACATAGTACTGGTTTCTCATTAAACAAAGATGTTTTTCCAGAGGAGTTTACCTTTTCGTGTATATTTCATCATATCAGTTCAAAGGCGTATCCAAACATTGACTCGAGACTTTTCCATTCGCAAAGGAAAGGAAAAACTTTAAACGACGTTCATTGAAATGTCGAAAAAACCAAAGGATACTCCCTTCTTTGCTAGTACTGTAACATAATAGCGCAAACTTTTTTTTTATATCAGTTCAAGTAAAAAAGTAGGATAACAGCAATATTAAAACAAAGTCAGAATTATTTTATGCTTTGACGTTGATGCATACTAATTTACACTACCAACGTTCTATTCACGTATTGAATCCGAACACTATATCTCCGATTTCCTTGTGAGAAATTGTGTGAAATGTTTTATTTGTACTTTTTCATCTAATTTCATTCCATTCTCTATCATTTGCAGCCATCTACTGATGATTTAATATGAAATGTTTCAGCAAAAACCTGTTGCATAGCAGCAGCAGCAGCAGCAGCAGCATCTACCCAAAATGTTAAAACTGTAAAAAGGTACTCTCAGCCCTAAAATGTTTGAAATAACGACATCACTTCATCATGAGTCATAAAAAGTGATCCTTTTGACGTCTAAAGATGATTGCACATAATGAGACTATACCAAGAGTACGTGTACAACTATAGTTGATTTTATATACTATATCTGTCAGTTGCCCTTTTGCACATCCTTCCACTGGAACAATCTTTAAAGGAGCTTAAAATTTGAAGAGAAAAGGCAAAAAAAAAAAAAAAAGTCTGAAAATTGTTTTATAGAGACGAAGAGAATTTGATGCAAATCAGACCCCCACCCGGTCTGTATTTCTTGATGGATAATTTTTGACTACAGCACTTTGGTATACACTTGGTTGTCGAAATGGTCGTACCAAAGGAAGAGGCAAACTGTTGCAGTGTCGCCTTTGTACTTTTATAGAATAGATGGAAATCGCGACATTCATCCATCTATCCATCTATCCATCCAACAAACCACACTGACGTAGCAATTTAGTTGATGATTCTATTCATATATTATTTAGCATCATCCTTCGTTTTGGTCGTCTTCCTCTTATATTTGGTGGCATCAATTTAACTCTCCTAGTTGTACTGATGGGAAAGGAGCTTAACCCGTGTCATGACTAACATTGCTCCTCACAGTTGGAACAATTGACAGGGAGCAGTCAGACGACAAGACGACAGACACAGCCACGAAAAGAAATCAAAAAGGAATGAAGTGGAAAAGATTTATAAAACACTTTGCTTAGATTTTATCCTGTCAAATGTTGTGCTGCAATTTAACAGGACTCGACTGGCTAGTAGACTCCCTCGCGCAAATTGTACGCCTTGCTTTCGTTCATTTGTGCTTATTTGGGGCAATTGCTTCTAAAATCGTCTTAAAGCAGCTCACTTTCTTCTTGGGTGTAGACTAAGATGACGATAAGAATCGCCTCATGAATTAATGGATGAATACAAAGGAGACGCTCTCACTTAATACAAGTATACAGTCGTAGATTCATTCCAGTGTGTATTGGTCATTTTAACGGCTTCCGACTTTGCTGGCGATTATAGTTTTTACGACTGATATTAGGCGATACGAATCGGTTGTAATTATTTCGAGATAATGGCTGCGGTGATAATTAGTCCGATGTTTTGCTCCTTTTTATGCCTTTACTTCTGATCTGGATTAATTGCTCCTGATAGCAACTTAATATTTATTGGAATTGCTGGTCAATGAATGGCAATAGAACATTTGTGGGTGCAGATGCGACTATTTTCTTTTTATTTCATTTGTTTTTTATTGCTGTTAAATTTTTATTGGCGTCATCGGTCGGTTTTTGCAATTCAAACAAATTACACACAATTCGTGTTGATATATATCCCTAAGATGTCGCGTCTAATAAATATTACCAATATACAAATGACAGGAAATCTTGTTTTTTGTATCTTGAACAGATAAGAGATAGTTGGCAATAATGTTACAGTATAATGAATTGCTTATCCATGCACGCTTGGCTTGTCGAAGAATCTTCATAACCCTGGAATATATATATAAAAAAAAAAAAAAAACAACACCAATCACTCTCGTTTCAAGAGTTCTCACAATTTTTTTCGGAAATTACCCTTTCTGACACTGCGATCGATGAGAAAAAGTTTAATTTAAGAATAAATTTTTTGGTTGGTTGGGAATAAAAGAACTAGTTTACAAATTATATATTTTCATATATATACATATAGAAAAACGACCTTGTTTATCCTACTCTGTTAATTAACTGCAATTTCAATGGAATTATGATGACGCATTTTTTTATTTTTGACATATGACAAAATCTTCTGTGCACTACACCGAATTATTTCATCTTTTACAGACTTTTTCCACGTGTTACAACCTAGTCCTGATGGGGATTTTTCATTTTCATTCCATAATTTTTGATTCACAGATAAAACAGAATACATTTTTTAGGCATTAATCGATATCACAACGTTGAACAGCGCCCATTTTGCCTAAAATTAATTTTTTCATAATATCGAACTTGAAAGTCTTCACGTTTTCTAAAAATAAATTCACAAAAATAGATTTTTTTTCCTTGCAGATAGGCATAACCATAAGCGAGATTTTTGTTCAAATATAATTTTTCATCATGAATGGTATAGTCGCATTTGCTGTCATTAGCTTCGCATCTTTACTGTACAAAGTTTATGTTGCCATTGAAACAGTAGCTAATTCGTCTTTAGAGACATTATTAATCTCAGCATTGTAAAGCCATTTTAATACAATTTTTATACCCTAGATGAACTATAAATGGTGTACTAAATTTGTCATTCCGTTTGTAACGCATAGCAGTATGGTAGAACAAAATGGATTGGATACCCATGCATAATATTAAAAGTTATTTTGATTTTTACATGTCCGTCCATCCGTCTGTCCATTAGCGCGATAGATCCAGAGCGCGTAGTGTACTGAGACAGCTAAAATCTTGCACATAGGCTTTAAAAAAAAACAGGTAAAATTAAATTCGAAAATGGTATAAATCTGGTAACTCCTTCAAAAACTCCGTTTCTAACTACGTACCGCACCTTGGCAAAAAAAGTGACACAAGTCCAAATTGGACTGTATTCAAAATAGCGAAATTAAGAAATAACTGAGTATTGTTTTTGAAATTGTATGAAGGCTATTTAAGTTATCAAGTTTATATTGTTGTCAGTGTTTTGTTGTGTTTGAGAATGATAAGTTATTTTTACGTTGAATTGTTAACAAAACAAACAAATTTTGATTTTTGAGTTGTGTCACTTTTCTTGTCAAGGTGCAATATGTGGATACCACCTGAGGACGCGTCAACATATTTTCTGCAGTGTTTTCATAAAAATTGTAAATAGTATTTAAAAAAAGGCTAAATCAGGCAACCCCTTCTTGGTGTTGGCATATAAGAATTTAGGATTTTTACGTGAAAACGATCAGTCCTGCACGTTTTTATTGTAGTAAAAAGGTCTTCAGAATATGAAACCCTAGAAAGTTTTTCTGTTCGATGAACCATTATATATATGCGAAACTACTTCAAAAATCACACTTGCATGAGTATCAACGAAATTTTATATGGGCATTCATCTAGGGCAGTGATAACCAATGTGAGCGATACTGCCGCCTAGGCAGAGCTGGGCAAGTACCAAAGAATAGTACTTAAGTACAAGTACCGAAGGCCTGAGTACTTCAGCGTAAGTACAAGTACCGCATATCTGAAAAGCACTTCTAACTAAATACTAAGTCTATAAAAAGTACTGAGTACTTTTTGAAATACTTTTTAAAGGACTAACTCTCATTGCTACACTCATAAAAACTATTAGAGGTTCGCCCAAGCAGCCATTGTCGTCTCCAATAATGCATAAAAATTCTAAGGAAAAAGTTTCCAGTAAATTTGTAAGATAAAATTGAGGCCTTCCCTTAATCAGATCGAGGCATCGTTGATCGTAGATTGGAGCCAGGCATTGCTTGCTTACCTTTGATTATGTGTCACAAGTCGAGGCATCGTCGATTTTATATTCGAGCGAGACAATGTTTTTTTTTTTTTACTTGCCCAGTCTTGGTTGTGTGTTTATAGTTTGTCTAAGGTTCTGCCATGACGAGTGATGCGGCAAATGCTTTGACAGTTCTTTGCGTGCTTTGAAACTCAAAAACAGAGTTGAGCTAGAGATTGTGTTTGCTTTTCTATGAAGAGTTAGAAGATAAGCAGATTTAGAATGTGCAGAGCATTATCGGAGCAGTCCAACATCGTCTCAAGGGCATATGCGTGTAACCGCGCACTGCAAAACCTACCATGGTGTCACTGAATCAGAGGAAACGAAATTTTAGACGAGTTGAATTCAATCAGTTTTTAAATTTATCAAGAGTAAAAAAAAAATTGATGAAGACTTACTTATTGTTAGCATTTGGATGCCCTTTATTTTAACTTCAACCAACGATTTGAATATGTTTTTAAAATACACATACTCGATTGGGTTTTGGATCCTTTTCAGGTGTAAACCACAGAAGAATCTCCAAAATTACAAGAAGAACTGATGGAAGTAACAGCAAATGACGAATATAAATTTGAATTCAAAGACTGTTACCAACAGTTCTGGCTGAAAAAGCAGATTCCCACAGCTTATCCTGGATTATGGGCTATAATATACAAAAGTTTTTAATTGCATTTCCTTCATCGTGTTTAGTGGAAATTGGGTTTAGTGCAGTCAAAAATTTATTAACAAAAAAAAAGGAAACCAACTCCAAACTCATTAGAATTATTTATAATGATATTCGTAATTTTTATTTTCGTATTATCCTTCGTTACATTTCAAGCTTCAAAGTTTGTTATTTACAACATGTAGATTTCCAAGGGGTGCTAAGTAATTTTTTTCTGAAAAAGGTGTGGTAGTCCAAGTAAGTTTGGGAGCCACTGATCTAGGGTATCATAAAAATTGGTCTTGCACCAATTCTAGATTTTTTACTTGTTAATTTAAAGAATCGTTCATGTTTACCAAGCTTTTCACTTATCTTGAATTATTATTAAAACTTCGGAAAATACGAATAATTTTCCTGATTTTTATATCATTAAATAAAGTTCAGTTTGGTTACTAGTAAGGTGAATATGGTTAACAACAATAGTTTCAATATTGCTAAGCCGTAAATTGTTCTCCTCATCCCTATATTCTTTATTTTCCTAATAGTCTGATTCGGAAGTATCGCTATCATTATAATCCAGATTTTCTTTTCTATTGCACCTCTGCTTCTACTGCACGGTCAAAAATCTTGGAATAAATTCTACACTTTTGGATTGCATATATGACCACACCAAAAATGTATTAAAATTCAAAAGTCTCATTGTATTATATGTTCGTTTTAATATTTTTATGTATTAAAATTCAATTCGTGAGAGATAAAAAAGTTTAATTTTCGAATATTATAATTAAACTCATATTTTTATTAAATATTAATACACATATATTGAAAGTAATCCATCAAAGTGGGGAATATTTAAATCCAACATTTGGATTAAAAATTAATTCAGGGTGGAAAATGTGGGATGTAATTCATAAAAAAACAACAGTAAATTTTTAATAATTAAAAAAAAAATTTTGTAGGAATATTTTTAACATTTATATGAGGAAAAAAACGTAAAAAAATTATACAAAGTATCGTCAAATGTTATGTTGAATACGTAAAATGACTTAAAAAGGAAATCGAAGGCTTCCGCTATCGAAAATTTCAAGGGTTAATACATAAGCCTTTTGTCAATTATTACCAAGAAGTATTGTGATATTGCTGTCTTGTTCGGTCCAACAGCAATGAGGAATGGTTGATTTTCCTGGATGTTGTACTGCTCCGTAGGAGTATTGCACTAAAAAAATAAATAATTAGGATGAAATTGAATGAGAAAAATAAGAGCAATAATACATTTACAAACATAACTAACTTTGGTAGAGAGGCTTTAAAATTTCCACGTTTTACTTTTTTGCACTTTGAGCCCCTAGTTGTCGCAGGAAGTAACTTCAAAAGGTACAAGAAAGGTTTTGTTTGTCAATTCCAACATAAAAGCAAGCTGCATTAGAAAAGATTATTCGTTTATAAGACCTTAATGTACTTTCAAAATCTCCTAATTGTAATGCAGATGGTATGGTTTAATTTAGAATTATCTCTGCAACGTCCGCATAATAATTCCAATTGTTAAGAAAGTTGCCAGCATTTTCTTGGTATCGGAGCTCAAAATCGTAGAGTATACCTTTAAAATGTATGTACATACGTTAAGAAGTTTTGCCTTGAAATATTTTACTGACTATAAATTACCAGATTTAGATTGAAATAAAAAAATGGAAACATTTTTAGTTCGACATATTTTGTAACATTTGATTCATGGAATTTTATTTTGACTAATAATCCCGGTACACATTTACTTTCCATAATTCCTTTTAATACAGTAAAAAAACACTCAAAAGAAATACTTTTTAAAGTTAAGAATGACGCCCGTTCACACTAAATTATTAGAACACAGTGATTAATAAAATTAAAGTGCAACATGCAGCGAGAGAATTAATTACTACCGTTAGGCAGCAACACATTAGTGGAAACAAAGAATGCAGTCAATTCACATTAAATATTAAACTGGGCGAGGCGTTATTTATAATCAATTTGGAGTAATAAATAAGAATGTTTGTGTTATATTTTAATTTGAAGGGATTACAATTAAAGCCAATCGATTAAAATTGAATTCAATGCTAATAAATATATTGTTCTATTGTCCATAAGGATACTTTTTAATACCAGAAATATTATCTACTAATCTACACTGTAAAAAATATTAGGACTATTCCCTAAATTTAAGACACGTTTTTCCCTAAAAATATATGTAATTTTCTCTGATAGAAAGGGAAAATCAGTTTAATTTCCCCAAATCAATAGAACATTCAATGAATTTAGGTATTTGGCACTAGAAAACCTATAAAGTACGTAAAATTCCCGAAATGTTAGCTCTTTTGGATATGAGGAAGAGAACATTCAATAAATTAGGTATTATGCTGCATTTTTAATGGAAACATATTTTCGTTTATATAATTCACACATTGTTTTTGAAAACAAGTCATATATTGCTTTTCAGTATTTTGTTTAAGCGTGCCCAGTGCACCAATATAACTTCCATACTACTTAGTAGTATGGACCATAAGAAATTAGCTATTCCGCTCATTCTTATGTTTTTTAAAACGGGTGGTCTTCTATCACCTTCACTTATGGTGGTGCGGTACTATCACCTATTCCCTACATTTTAGGGAATAGTCCCTACATTTTAGGGGAAAAAACGAAACAACAATTTAAATTCCCTATATTTTAGGGAATTCTCGCTACATTTTAGGGAATATGCCCTAAAATGTAGGGAAAAACATTTAAAAAAATATGAAAATTCCCTACATTTTAGGGAATATTCCCTAAATTTTAGGGGGAAAAAACCAAAATTCCCTACATTTGAGGGAGGTTCCTTCATTTTAGGGATAAAAACGTAATCTTAGTTTTCCACGGTGAACCTTTCCTTAATCTTATCGACAAATGCCTAACCTGTGTTTCCACTCACTTTAGGGATTTAATTTTTACGGTGTAATAAGAATAACAAAATTAATAAAATAATATATAAATTTGAATAAGTGGAAGATTGAACGAACTTTTTAAGTAAAAAGTATTAAAATCACATGTGTTAAATGCATTAGTTTCAATAACTAAAACTTAATTTCGAATCCAAAATTTATTTAATATTTTCGTAATATTTAAGAAAGACTAAAATTTAACATATCCCATTGTAAAATATTGCTTTAATCAATAAGAAAGATTAAAAAATATCCGCAAATTTTTGACCGTGTGATAAAGAACTGTAATCACAGCCGCTTGTAATGTATTGCGTGTGCCTAACAAACTTACTAGCTTTTGTCATTACTAATGCGCCATCGGTAGTAATTCAAACTATTTCTTCATTAACCCTTTCGACCCGAAAATCGAGGAGCATCGATTAAAGTAAAATTTCTTACACAATTGCTTTTTTTATACTTTAAATATTATATCAGTGAAAAAAAACCAATTATATCCCCGGAGGAGCTAAGGGGAGGGTGGTATACTTTTGTACCACTCGGGATGTTTGACCATAATAAATGGTACATTAATGTACCCATCCGCAATGTTAAGATAATCTAAAATTTAAAAAAAAACACACACTTTATTCAGTGAAATGAAATGAAAATATTATTCATTACTGTTTATTGAGTAGTGTGGTAAATTTCAAAACATTTTTTACACAATGGAATATTACATGACTTGCACAACATCTTAGTGCGAACCTGCTATTTATCGTTGGCACAGTTTTTACATCGGGCGCCTCGTTTTTTCTTGAACAGGAAGATGATTTTGTTTGCCGGTTAGTGGTGGAGGCCGTCCTTTTCTCCCTGATCGACGCACCGTTGAGGTTTTGAAACTATGTGAAATTAGATCTTCAGCAAGTGACACCAAAAATGTCTTGAAATCTGTATCACACAAGCATTTACCGCAGTCATCATAAGTAATCTAAAGAAAACTTTCTTCCACCATTTATCTGATTTCCGATCGAATTCGTAAAGGCCACACATTTGATCACCCAGGTCGACACCGCCCATTATCTCCCTATAAAATTTTATGGCATTGGGGCAGGGTATTTCTACCTTTTCGCCAGTTTTTAATGTTTTTTTGACAATAGAACTTCCAGGATTTTGGTAATTACTTAATACTATTACTTCTTTCGTGTCCTGCCATTTGACAGAGAGTAGTCCTAAAGAAGTAATAGAAGTTTCAGCATCTCCCCGTTTCAACTTTTTCGCAGTAAATTTAGGCAATTTAGGCCATGACAGTGCCAAGAGCTGGAAATCGCATACTTTCTAATAAATTTACTTATGTAAAAAAACAATCGAAACAGACAACTACATCGTGTGCTTGAATTGTACTAATTAATGTGTTGACAACTCTTTCTCCAAGAGTTCCAGACATTCTTTGAACTTCTTTACCGGAATAGATGTTGAAGTCATAAAGTGTAACCACTTATTGAATCACACCGTAGCCACATTTTTATACCCCTTTTTGTAGGCTTGAGCGGCATGTACTGCTTGAGTGTGCAGCGCCCTTTGAACTTAGTCATTGATTCGTCAATACTTTCAAATGAGCTATCTTGCCTATATTTTTGAAATGTCTTTTTTAGGCATTCTACCAAATCATCAACATAATATGTCTTCCTAACAGCCTGAGTTGGTTTCTGTGGACATGTGAAATATAATTTGGAACTTATTTCAGCGAAACGATCTCTGTTTGTATTGATTCGTTACCAAGTGATTTATGACAAGACCAATAATCCTTGATGGAAGGCAATCGGTTGTAGCACATTACAAACATGCAGCCAATGACTAACTCTATTTCACCAGCATTTGTATCGACGATTTTTTTTTATTTTTAGTGTTGTAAATATTAATTCTTTCATTCGTTGATTGAGCTATATAAATACATATATAGCGATTTAGGAAATAATTTATGAAAAATACCATAAATTGAATCAGTGATTTGTATGTCCGGCCAGGATTGCTCTTCTCTTACCAACTTTTTAGGAGAAAAATTATAATCAGTTGTATGCCAATCAAAATCTGGCTGAATTTCATTCAACTTTTCCATTTCAACATCTACCTCTTCCTCAGCATTTTCTTCAGACGACTTGGAACCAGAATCAGAATATTCTTCTTCGCTTCCATAAGTGAACTCTTCACTGTCACTAAATTCATCTCCCAAAACTTTTCGAATATCTTCATAATTCATTTTTATCTGGAAAAATATTCACAGCATAAATTTTTTTTAGCGGACGGAATGGTACAATTTAGCGCCAAGATGATGAGGTTACATAAAAGACTAGTGGTACAAAAATGTACCATTTCAAATAAAATGTAAAAAAAAAACTACTTATTACAGAAATTATTTTACAGAAACTATTGGAAACTATTTTTTAGAAAAAACTGTATAATATAAAAATATTTTTTTGTGTATTCACCACTAAAAACTTTAGATAAACTTAAGAATTGTTGCAAAATACGTGCGTGCTCGATCAGGTCAGATTACAAATGTCAAAATTTCTCTCAAAAGAGAGCACATTACTTCAACAATGACATTTAAATATCAAAACAAATTATTCCCGGACGAAATGGTACACTTTTCAACCAAAGAGGGTGTCATTGAACGTTTTTAGGGATGTTTAAACTCTACTGGTACATATGTGTACCATCCGGGTTGAAAGGGTTAAGAGGGATTGTATATGAGTTAAATCTATATTCCAACATATTTTCTTATTATTAACATTAATATTCAAATAACGCCTATTTTTCATACTTGTTCATTCATCACAAGTCAAACTGGATCATTTGCAACTTAATTTTAGTCCATTTAATTCTTTTTTCACTCACACGTGTATTTTCTTACTAAATAATGAATTCAATTAAATAAACTGTTTCGTTTCAGTAGCGAAATCTCGGCGAAAATGGGCGCAGTTATACCAGTTTACCAGAATTGCAAACAAAAAATAATATACATAATTGCTCCTAACCGCGAATCAATTTAGGTATAAATACGTATATAATTTTTTATGTTTATTTGTAACGGTAGCTAATATAATTTACACAATTTAAAAGTGTATAAAATGAAATCTGACAAAAAATTCGATCTGAGATTAATTCAAACTGAAGAAGTTGGAGTATGGATGTCAAAGCTACAAACAAAATCTGTGAATTGGGTAGCAGCACTAACAAATTGTGTTAATTCCCATTACATACATAATTGATATTATGTATTTGAAATAAAACTAGTTTGACACATTTTTTTTATTGAAATATTATTTATCTCGAACTAATCATCTTAACTGCTTTAAGATTCCCCTCTTCGAAAAAATTCCGCACGCCTTTTGTACAGCAATATGTTGGCATGCTACTAACTACTGCATTGATCACTGCTAATATTTAGCATATAGTGATGTCGTAATAGATGCATACATATATATATATGTAGTGCAGATACAAAAATCAAACAGAGACGTACGTACTACAGGTCGATGAATTATCGGCCGCCAGTCGCACCACAAGTTGAACTAGTCGTGTCTGGAAAATCAAGGTCTCGATTAAGAATTTATCCATAGACACCTTTAGTTTATTATAGGTTTGGCCTCTCCGAGACGAAGCTACGTGATTGATTACGGACATTTAAGAGGCATGTCAAGTTAAGCTATTTGCTCAATTAAGATATGATGCAGTGTTATAAATGTTACTGACCTTGTATGACTGCACTATGCACATTTATGCAGTGCAGTTGAACTGAGGTTAATTGATTGGTTCGCGTGGGCACTAAGCGGTGTGATTTGTTATTCATAAGCTAGCTGATAAATATTTTTTTTTTTATATTAATTATGTAATTTTTATGCTTATTTTTTATTTAGGTATATGAAATGTACTATCGCTGCCATGTCCTTAACATACAAGTCCTATTTGATAATGACATTAACGAATCTAAATGCCAAATACTAAATATGAAATTCATTTCCTAAATGTTGTGGCACATGTGAGTATATTATATTAACTATTATTAAATTCGGACTAGTTTGATGCGAACTTGCTGAATTTTGAGAAATAACTTGTTCATTAGTATACTATATTTGATGTTTATGCTACGGGCGTAGTGGTGAATACAGGCAACAAAATTCTTACAAATTCAGTACATACATACTAAAATTTTAAATATTATACAGGTTCGTAGGGCAGGAGATGATAGTAGGTATACAGAGAAAAATGAACATGTCAAAAAATGGAATATTTTTCTCATGCAAATTGCATTTCAAAATTCAAACTTTTGAAAATATTCACATCAAACAAACTTACGTTCATTTCAAAAATATAAACTGTTAAAATTTTTTAAAAATTTTCAATTTTTCGAGTTTTAATTGAAAACTTGCGTTTTTTTTAAATAAAATTTCATTTATTTAATATAAGGTGCCACTATAAGTGTTTCACTAAAAATATATGGATGGCGAAGGAGTTGATGGTAACTGATTAAGCCAACAAGTGCAGACCCGGTATCGTCAGTTCAAACAGCCGGCTGTAATTTATTTGACGAAGAAATACACAATATTATTTAATATTTAAGTTCCAAGAATTCACATACTTACAAATTGAATTAAATTATTTTTCTGCCACAAATTCAATTTTGCCTGAAATATTTATATAAAAATATCGGCCATGCGCTTAGATGATGAACTCTAGCAGTTCTAGCTTCTAGAAGGGTATTCAAATGAGTGAACATAACGAAATAACAAAAATTAAAAGAAAAATCTTTAAGTTGCGTAAAGCAAACTCCACACTCGAAATGTTAAAAATAACTGAAACAATGCAACAAAACTAACAATAAATTAAATTGTGTTGAAATCAAGATAACAAGAACAGACCGATTAATGTAAATCTAAATGCATTAGCACAATTATACGGAACGTCAAAGTATTTAATATAAATTATTTTCTTATTGAAAAGTGAATTGTTAAATTGAAAGCATTTTATAAACGCACAGATCTTCACGCGCTTTTGGAAAATTCTTTCAATTTAAATATGGTTTCGTTTGATTTGATAGAACAGCAATTGAATGAAACAAATTATATCGAATGTGCATTTTAAGCGCGGCGTTTGTTTGTTGTGAATTTAAATTTTTCTCTCCGTGTACTTACATAGAAAAATCAAAGCTTGGTAGGGAGAGGGGCGGGCATCTCAACAGTTTCGGAGTTACAGGGTGATTAAAAAAATATGCATGTTTTTTCACAAAACACCCCGTATTTTAAAAGTATAGGGTGTACGGTCACTGTTAAGAACTAATTGTACGAAGAATCTCATGGCAATTCAAACGACTGCGCAACTAGCCTCGTACTACTCTCCTCGCGGCAGTCTAAAATCAAATTTTCTGGTTTCTTTACTTTTTTTCCCTTTTTTTTTTCTTTTCTTCAAAAAGCTGATTAACATAACCTTTTTTTTTATAAAAACTGTAAATCGTCGACTCCTCTTTAATTTGAGACATATTACACCATGTTCTAACTGTAGATATTTAAGATTTATTAGCTCTCAACTTATTTAGGTCATACCGAAATTAGACAATATTTTAGTTTAAATCGCGTGTTTTCAGTCACTACGTGAGCAAATGATTTTTTAGATGAATATCAGTGAATACTTGAAATGTCGGGACTTCAATTCAAGATTTCTGGCTTTTAATTCGCTGTGTATTAACATAACTAAGTATTTATTTTATTTTGAAGGCTAAAAGAATACCTATTGAAAATTAAAAAAAAAATCCAATCGAATAAATACTTCAAAAGTTACAACAGCTTCAGTGAAAGTCTAACTTAAAGGTTAATTGCAATAAACAGTAATGCTCGAATATCTCTTAAAAGAGAGAGTATTTTCATATGGTCTAAAAGAAGTTGCTACTCAGAAAGCAACGCTCTATCAATATACCAAATATGAATCATTTCCACAAAAACTCTCTGTATATATAAGGAAAATTATATAAAATGCAACCGTAAGACTCTCAAAAAGCGAAGAATGTACGTTGAAGATTTACGCTTTGACTTGCCGTGTGCTACCTACCAATTGTGACACAAATGATGGGCAATTTGCCAGCAGCCAGGGTTCAACCAGCACGGCCTTTCATCACCAGTGGAGTGGACTTTTGTGGACCCATCTGGATTCACTATAAAATTCGAGGAAAACGACCACAAAAGGCGTATCTGGCAATATTCTGCTGCTTCGCAACCAAGGCTGTTCATCTCGAGGTTGTAAGTGACCTTACTACGGAGGCATTCATCGCATCATTAAAACGTTTCATAGGTAGACGAGGACATTGTCGCAACTAATACTGTGATAACGCCACCAACTTTATGGGAGCAAGAAACCAGCTAGCAAAACTATCTGAAGCAATCCATTCCGATCAAGGACAACAAAAAATCACGACTATGAGCAAATCGACTTCCATTTTATTCCTCCACGGTCTCCACATCATTTTGGTGGGTTGTGGGAGGCCACCGTAAAATCAGCCAAACATTTCTTGGTTGGCACAGTATCCTAAATTTTCGTCCTCTAACGCCACTATCTTCAGATCAAAATGATCTTAGTGCTCGAACACTTACTGATAGGTGGACCGTTGACAGCACCAATTGATTCACAAGCAAAACCTATTAAGACTAAATTGCTGAGAAGATGGGATTTAGTTTATGATATAAAACGAAAATTTTGGAAACGGTGGTTTTTGGAATGAGCTACAGTATCGATTTAAGGGGAAACACCAATTTTCCAATGCCAAGCCAGGAATGCTTGTCATTTTGAAAGAAGATAATACACCAGTGCAGCAGTGGCCCTTAGACAGAATCGTAGAGGTTCATAAAGGAAAGAATGGTTATGTTCGGGTGGCAGATGTAAGAACTACCACAGGAGTCCTTCGAAGACCAATACATAAATTGGCTCCATTACCTATGGAGGAAGGCTCAGACATAGAGAGAGAAGCATCTGAAGAGGATTTCACAGCATCCAACTACGAAACCATCGAAATCATCACCTACAATAGCAACAAAAAGAGCAAAACAAAAACTAATTGTCTTCATGGTCCCGTTTGCTAAAGGTGACCTCATCGAAAGCACGCAGTACGACCCTCAATTAGGCATACACTTCGTGGATCTTGGGAACGACAAACTTAATAACATCAGACTGGAAAATATTTGTTCATTACAACTTACAACCATATTGGATGGAACTAGACATTTTGGATATATAAAACTGCTTCAAAACAATACCTCGGATATTTTAACTGTGATGGTACCTACCTAAATGCAACCGTTTTTGAGATATTCTCGTTTCTATGATTCATAATTCCATTAATTTGCGTGAAATTGCATAAAATTAGGCGCGATTTCTATTGTTATTAGCAAAATTAATGAAATCATGCATCATAAAAACGGGAATATCTGAAAACGGTGACATTTAGGTAGGTACATGTGCATAGTGCAATTAAAGGTAACATTCCGGGGTTTCTAAATCTTGTAATAAAACTGTATAGTTATCATGCATTTTGACGGGAAAATCGTTAAAATTTGAAAAAATTAGGAATTTTTTTCCAATTTTTTTACTTTGACGTCCTACTACTTCCGACGGAAGGTGACAGGAAGGCTGTTTGGGCATTCATTGGAAAGCTTAGACGGTTTGCTATCATCTGACATAATCATACCTTGATAGGGTGTATATCAAGATAGCTACAGGATGTAAAGTGGAAGAAGTACTAAAAATCTTAACCCCCCCCCCCCCCACCGAAACGACGCCCTCCCTTCAACTTATAATTTTTTGCTTGTCTCCACCTCATCAGACGCTTGAGCTAAGTGCACCAATTATGAAACACCCTGTATATATATTAGGACATTCTAAGGCTAACATTAGATAGCATGTCTGTTTGCTGCAGTACACTACAATAAATTACATTCAAGCTTAGTATCTACCTAATTTCCTCAATAACCTGAAGGAGAAATATCAAAAAAGTAGCGTACCATACTATACCTCCACATTCACGCATCAAGTGCCATAAATCACAAGAGCTACGTAAACGAATGTATACTTTTTTCTTCGTCAAATAAAATACACTGCAAAAACGAACATACACTACACGTTCTTATATTTATAAGGGCAAAAATATCAAGTTTTTCCTGCAATATAAAGTACATAAAAGACGATATCCTTTACTACTCAATTCACAGAGCTTTATCAAAAGTACCTTATGTCTGTGTTATGCAGTATTGCGAGACGCCAAAAACAGATCTTGTCTGAAGTTGGCTGTTTTTGCTCTTTAAACGATGAGCATAGCATAATGTCTCAGGCATCGAATAGTATGAACCAAACCGAACAACCACCCAAAAAACTTACTCTAGACATCGTCGTTCGTTCCTGTGAAGTTGGAAAATCCTAACAAACGATAAGAAGGGTTTCTTCTTCTACCATTCTAGGGCATCAACAAAAAAATTCTCTCGATTTTGAGATCTACTTTCATTCATTTCATTTCTTTACTTGCTTACTCTACCCCAACTATTGACCGTGCTGCATTAGGTTCGGAGGAGGTATGTTTTGGCACAGCTTCATAGACTTTGTACATACAGCAAACTATCAGAAGTTCTTGCATTGAATCGATTAAAAAAAAAAACAAAAAAAAATTCCTGGATTCAGGAGAACTCATCTAACTTCCAAAATATTCGGAATGAGATGAAAGATTTCAATAACTTTGCGTTTTCTACTGACGGTTTTACCTATAATGTCTGAGCAGATTTGTTCAAGTATTATAATTACAATATTTGTAGTAAGGGCAAGGAATCATATGTCTAGCAGCACGGTAATTGGCGATAAGGACCTGTAATACTCGTCTGAAGTTATCAAAATATAAAGAGAATAGCAGAATGCAGGCATCACCTCCTTAAACGAAATTTAATACGGTTGTCTGGGTTATTAAAGTTGAGGCAATACTATATGGTAATGTTTCATATTCCACACTAAATATTTGTGACCACAGTAACAGCATCTTGTACCGTTGTACTCAGCGTTGTTCATCGTCTTACGACTTTAACACTTAACCAAAATTTTGTCTTAGAAACGACCGATAAGCCGCAAAGGGATGCTACTCTGAATCCTTAAGGAGAACTAAACGCCGACACGTATTGAAGCTTCAGATGACGATAAGGGAAGGCAAAACCAACATAAATACCCTTTCCTTTTCCTCCCCATATACACTCAGGGGTAAAATTCAAAGTTTCTCTGAAGACGGACGGATTAAGAAGTGCTTTATGTGCCACTCTAGACATTACTCGGTCTACTCGCGTATATTTAACCATGTTAACTGAAGGGAACCACTTCAATCCATTGTGGGTTGGTTATACTGTTATGCTAGTGAGAAGGGTTTGCCGAGGCCTGACTTCAACTTTGACATCAACCGTATGACTGGGTAGTGTATATATAAATGTACATATAAACATACATATATATATGGTTGATCACAGTTATGATGTAGTAGGTGGTAAATCAAAACGGAACTTTTCATATTGTTATATGTATATAAGGTTGTTATACACATGTGACTTGATCTTGAATCCTCCACCTTGAAATGTGCAATGAGATATATGCACTAGAAGGATTTAATGGGTAAAGTTTGTTTAAGATTGTGGATTTTATGTACAAATGCAGGGAATTTATGGGATCTTAAGCAACTACATACCTTTACTTGCTCCAGCTTATTCTGCATAACAGTTCGATGTAAGATTCTCGGTTTTAATGCAACAATCAGATTTATTTATAGACTTGTTTGTAATTATGATTTCTTAAGATGGAGCATCTACAGCTGATGTAGTGAGAAAATTTTTTTTTCAATTTGTATATTTATATGTACGATTTAAGCCAATTGCATTATTATATGATTCATACAGATTAATAATGATTTTGAATACTATATCCATTGAGGCATTGTGCTGTGCTGACAGCATATCTAAGTAGAAAAAACACTACAATCTACTTGGGCGTATTTCATTCTAAAGTCGTTGGATTGAAAAAAAAACATGGTAATAATATTATGAATTTCAGAGAATCAAGTTTTCAGAATATTAGACTGCCATATGTAAAATATGATACAATTACTGACTTAGCCAACTTCAGTTTAAAATCCACTGACATTGAGCTTGAGCTAATCCACAATTATTGCAGACCACCATATATCTGCAATGTACACCTACAGCAGCTGAACTTGGAATTAAATATGATTTCCAAATTTTTGACTAAGTCAACATATTCCAAGACGACTATGTTGTTCAAGACCACAGGAGGAAGCTCGAATTTCTCTAGAGCACGTCTATAAATTGCTGAGCAGTTTGATTTGGACTGGTTCAGTGAAAGCTCATTATAATTGAAGACCACTTATGTATATAGTTCCTGCAGATCCTTATTGATCCGATAGACGCAATCCTCCTCCATTATCTACCCCTTATTCCTTTCCTGCCAAGGCTGTGCTACGGCATCATAGGGTATCCCCTAAGCTTTGGCAACATAATAAAAAAAAAAAAGTCCTATAAGTCTACTACGGTACATCTATACATCATCAGTGTATAAATGAATAGAGCAATTATTAATAGCACTTGGTACTTTGAAGTCGTTTTTGTACAGGCTAAATAAAAATGGACCAAGAATTGACCCTTAAGGGACACCTGAGGATAGATACACCGATTTAGAGAGAGTTTCTATCACCTTCATCATTTAATTAATTGCGATTCGTTAGGAAACAGGTAATCAGGTAATCCTGAAAACAGTTCCCACAATTACTTCAGAAAAAACACGTTTATACCCTTTCTGTGAAAGGGGTATATCCAGCTCATTTCTTTTAATGCATTGATGTCTTACGACGAAAAGGCATATAAGGTGGCTATATACTCACTTGCGCACCTTAACTCTGCATGACCTGTAAGGTGAAAGGAAGCTTTTCTTATTAAATTTTCTGATGGTGAAAAGAAACAGTACTTTTAAATTCTTTGGAGTGTGAATTAAGGCATTCCCATTTTCCCGCTGAGTATGTTTATATAGGTAGGTACTCAATCTCTAAGTTGTTTTTTCTTTATATAGGGCGATATGCTAGAGCCAAGTAATTTTTGTTCCTATCAAAAAAAAAAAAACTATGTAAAAAAAAAGTCAATGGAATGCTCAAGGAAATTTTTTCTTTGCCGATTCCTTGAAGCAGTATGCTAGAAGCAAGGAATTCGAACAGGAAAACTCTACTTCTCTCGATTGACAAAATGATGTGGTTCTTTTCCAAAAAAATCCATTTATGTCAATATGTCTTGGAGAAATAAGTACCGATACACTTTATTCGGTAAGGAATTTTGACATTGGTGGAATAATTTGAAAAATTGAAGGAAGTAACAGCGATTTTCCACAGTTTTCATGTACATTGTTCTGCAAAAATAACAAATATGTAATACTTCTGATTTAGTTTATTCCGCAATAGTAAAATTACATGTAATTGGGAATTATCCACTTCTTTATTAAATATAAATATAATAAATAAAATAAATATTTATATATTTATTTTGAAATATACCTGTCAAACATTTTTTGACCTAAGATAAATTTTTCTTCAAGAAATAAGTGAAAAAATTCCTTAGCTCTAGCATACTGCACTTAACTACAGCTATTCAAAATCGAAATGTTTTCATTCCACTTCTGTTCACTTTCGAAAAATTTCCAAATTCGAACTATTCTCTGTTTGTTTCCAAAGACGGAAAACGAGAATACCTGTAGATATTCAGAAATGTCATGCACTTACATAGTTTGATTGATTTTAGTTACATAAGTAGAGAAAGGTGAAGGCTGTTTTGAAAAAAGTAACCTGACTTTTGATTTTTATTTGTTATTTATACTTTTGCTGTTTTTTTTAAGTCTTTTAATTTTTGAGTAATATATTTTTCTGCTTTTATATTTTTCGAATTTTGCAATTATTAGGATTATTTGAGATTTTTAGAGTATAATCTTGGGAAGTTTTTTTTAACTTTATTTTAAAAATTTTGTAAAGGTGTTTGAATTTCTAATTTGTAAGTAATATTGTTTTCGTAGGGCCTGATGATGGACCAAACCTAAGTCCGAAACGTTGCCACCCATTAATATCCAATGAGAAACATTAAAAAGGACATTACTTCTTTCGTTTTTTAATTTTGTTTTATCCAACCGGAGTTTTCCAAGAAGGTACTCAGAGAAATTTTTAAAAACAAAAATAATAATGAAAAAAATGGATATAAGAAAAAAAAGAGGTTAAATAACTAACAAGTTTCAAGCTTCAAGTTTCGAATTTTTTTTGTATAATTTTTAGTTTCGTTTTGAATTTGTTTGAAATGGTGGGTGATCCCATACAAACTTTTCAAACTTTGGTTTTCAACTTCAAAACAATATGTTGTTTTGCTCACAAATATAATCTAGGTAATGGATATAGACGTATCGAAAATTACTTAATTACATTATGCTTACTGCACATATTGGTCAGCTTTATTCAGTACCTAATATGTATGTTTGTAGGTACTGTACAATGTTCATGCATATACATTATATAAATAAGGTAAATACCTAAAATCCGCAAAATAAAACTTTTTTTTTTTTTATCTTCGATATCAAATAGATAAAAATGAGCGAGTCTTTTCCAAAAACAGACAATTTTATATTAATTTTAGATATCTTTTGCAAAAGTCTAAATTTTAATTTATTCAAAAAATAATTGGTTAATTAAGGAAAATAATAAAAAAGAAATCGAATTTTAACATAAAACCGCACTAAATTTGAAGTGTGCTCTAAATTAAACAAATGTACACGCTATACAGGTGAAATATTAAGGCTTTTTTCTGCAACTCAGTCTGCCGGAAATGGTTCTAGAATGGTTGGAATAAAAAAAAGCAAAGATTTGGTCATATGAACTCATCGAACTCAGATCCAATTTATCAAGATTCGTAGGCAATATCGTAGGTGCTCCTTTTTCCCCGCTATACCTATTCTTGTTTTTATTGCATAGTGTGGATTGAGCCTTACCTATTTAAAGCTAGATAAATGGAATTGAACATATTTATGTTTTATAAAATCTCAGGATGTAGTGTTTTTTTTTATGGATATCTTTTAGAATCAAAATTGCTTTATTGCTTGATTTTTCTATCTGTTGCAATAAAACATTTTAATATTATATGTTGAATTAACTCTTTTGTTTTGACTGGGAAGATGTCCGTGACAATTTTACAAATGACTTAGTCATTGATATAGAATTAATTTTTATCGGGAGTTGGAAATATTTAAAATTGAATCATTGAGACAGTGTGGAAAAAATCAAAAAATCTTTATCCACAAAGTTGAGTTTTTATAAATAAAATTGCAACAAAATTGCTCTATATTTAACTTTTATCTTCATTCTATAATTTTTTTTTAAGAATTCACAATTTTAACACGTTCAAAATATACAAAAAAAAAAGGTAACAAAAAGATCTTGGAAGGATGCCTTTTATCATCAAGAGAATTAAGAAGGCAGTGGCGTAGCTATGCTAATGCAACAGATGCGATCGTGTGGTGGGGCCCCTGATTACAGCGGGTCCCAATGAGTCAGAAACATTTTTTTAATTTCGAAACTTTTCTGCCGGGAATTGAGGAGATTAACACGATCAAAGAATTGTCCGAACTTATAATCATTAAATTGAATGATATGAGTTCGAGTTTCTTCGAGGGCTACTCTTTTTACTTCCCTTTTTGCGGATTCCAGTCACCGTTGCGTTGCATCTGCGGAACGCTCGTTGTTAAAACTCAAAATAATAGAATTTTTTTTTTTTTGAAATTCTATGGATTAAAGGCGCCTATTGCAATTAGCACTATTTAGCATAGAGGCAGCAAGAGCAGAAAGGATGTATATTTCGAAACTCATTGATGATATTAATATTTAAAATTACCCTAATGATTTTCCACCACATGTTCTATATTTTTTTTTCCTGTATAAACTGTGACTTGACATTAAAAAAGTATTGGAATTTCAGTTTTAATTCATTTATTATAAATCCCACCCAGCTTTCAGGTGTCTACTGTCGACTAGCCGATTTCTCTTCCAACGTTTGGCGGTCAATGTTCCTTTTCATAGGTAAAGGAGGGCTTCCATTTTTTTGTATTGGGGCCCGCAAAGGATAATTACGCCATTGTAAGAAAGACCCGTTCGTGTCATTAACAGGCATTTTAAGAGATCTCAAATTAAAAAAAAAAAACGAATACAACGAAATCAGAAATCAGGTTGTAGAAGTTAAACTGCCATGTACATAATCGCCTTCAAATAAGGAATAAAATTGTCTGATATACATATATTGGAAATATACTTATTTTGATTCAATCTGATGGAATGGCTCATGTCAAAAGCTCTATCGATACAAGAATTTTTTCAAAATATTGTAACCATAGATACAATAAAGTATTAAGAAGGTTTAGTAAACTGAGTTGCTGGCTACTCCTGTCCAGGACCCGAGCGCATTGTGAAAGTCAACGCCAAAATGGATAGAATGCCTCTCTTTTGGAAGTTTCAGCAGCATCGAGATCTGAAGCATACTTCAAAATTTTCGATTTAATTGGCTTAAAGATAACCATATTGAAATATTTGATTGAGCACAATCAACGAATTTGAATCCGATTCGTGGGAAACAATTGAAGGACAGTTAACACTTTATGTGCGGGGTGCCGCTCCCGCTTCAATAGTACGTGTAGCGGTCGAAAACCATCGGAATGTGATAAAAAAACAAACTTTAGAAAAAGCATTCTATCTTCCAAACCGTTTGTTATTTTTTAATGAAATTTGGAACTCTCACTTACCACTGTATGGTCCTCGATATTGTATATATATATTGTCAACAAGTCGCCTAAATTTTTAAAAATATATTGAGGCAATCACATATGTCACGCATGTATTGCAGGGTGCAGGGTGCACTAAGCAGGGTGTAATAATTGGTGCGCCCCCCCCCCCCCACCGCCGAGACAATGCGTCTTATCACCACCTTCACCTTATAATTTTTTGCTTGACTCCACCTCAGCTATCAAACTCTTGAGCTAGGCGCACCAATTATTACACCCTGCATAGTGCACCCATAGTGCACCATAGATCAATTCTAGCTTTTTTGCTTATTATTTACTACATAATGGGCACGAAGACATATATTGGGATTTTTTATACATGTAGATGTAGTTTGGACCTTTACCAAGAGATTGGTATACAACATTCGTATACACAAATCGAGTAGTTCTACCTTTCCCGCCTTTAAAGTAGAGTCTGCTAAAAAGGTAGAACTACCCGTCCCGCCGTTTAGCATCCGTCAGGCGCGCGGGTAGAACTACCTTTCCCGCACATAAAGTGTTAAAAAGAGATTTTCCAATCAATCGCATCTGTTCGAAAGTATAAAAATGGAGTAAATGTATGTATGTAGTGTTAAATTTCATAATTACACAATTTCTTTTCAGTTTTATATAGAATGACGCGATGGAAGTTAAAAACAAAGAAATTTTTATTTATTTTAACTCACAATTTATAGATGTAGAATAGAAGAATTTTAAGAACTTTTATTTTTAACGATTGTAAATTAAATCATAAATACAAGAAGAAAAAACAACCGCCTCATCCGGGGTTTGAAGCTGGTACCTTCCGCTTTCCGAGCGACTGGTCTTACCACTCAGCTAACGAGACAGAAATTTTGTTTCGAACAGACACTGAGAGTTTCCTTTGACCGCAGGTGATATATATTCACAGTGTTGTTCAAAAGTTGGTCAGCAAACATTCCCTCAATGGCCTTATAACTTGCTAGGCTATGACTTTGTTAATGCTTTTACATATGGAAATGGTCTTACTAACAGGTTGGCCGCAAATATAAAAAGTCAACATTCAATTGTGGGACATTTTGAAGTAACCGAATTTCTCGAAAACATAATCTCGACTATAGTAAAAGATGGTCGTGTCTATGCAAAAATTTTAACTATACGACGAAAGAAACATCATGGAAGATCCTGGATCTAAGAAGGTTCTCGTACTGCGATGCTACAAATGCGCCGAATGTATTCCAAGATCATACGAGATCATCAACCAATGTAATGTTCTATATCTACGTCACTGTTGAAGGGGATTTAATTCCTCTTATGTTCGTTTATAAGTCCAAGAACACTTACGAGAACTGAACCTTAGGAGGACCACCTCGGATAATTTATAACATCAGTAGTTCTGGCTGGTTCGCAATGCATCTGTTTGAGATGTTTATTTTTTTCTCTCAATATTGCATATTAGGAGTTAAAAAATGTCTTCATTGTTGGTGATAATATTTCACCAGCAATTATAAAAACTGCACAGAATAACAAAATATACTTCACTTCAAGTCACCTAATCCAGCCTCTGAACGTGAGCTTGAAAAAGCAATGGTGCAAGATGGTGGCAAGAATCAAGACGTAAGGGACTATACCAAAGGAACAATTTTCTATGCTGTTGCAATGGTTGTGGGATGCAATTAAACCTTAATATAAAACAAAATCACCTACATATCTTCAGTCCTCATCGTATTTATAAAAAATCACGTTTGTGCGTAAAGTTGTTTTAAACGTTTCCAACACTATATAATATGCAGGACATAGCCTATAAGGCTTTTGACTTGACTTCAGATATCAATAAGTGCTCCTGCTCCCTGTTTTATTTTGGTACAATAATAATAGCGCTTATTTAAGTTTTTAGCATTTTACGAATAAAGAATTGTTTCAGTAGCTCCTGCAATTATTCCGGACAAACAGACGAACAAAGAAATTTTACCTCTTTATTATATTGAAATAGCCACAATTATCTCTTACTTTTTCTGAAAGGTGACGGGCAGTTGCTTCACGATGACTCCTCATCTTCGTTCGATGTAAGCACTTTCTGTTATTTCATTTCTTGATTACCACTCATCACTTTTCAGTGCATGTACATGCGACCTCACACGCCTTCAAAACGAAACTGGCCGGTGCCGTAGGTAATTTATTAAAGACCCTAGCTAAATTAAAACAGTTTTTGCTAATTAAATCAGTTCGATGTAGTTAAAGTGGAATTAAATAGCGGGCTCAACAAATACATCGTTTTCGAAAAGAAAATCTTTATCTTACCAAAATGAATTCATAATAAAAATTGCAAAGAGTTCCCCAAATAGCAACACGAATATGAACATAATTGCAGGGGGTATTCTTCTTATTAAAATTACTTCTTTGTTTTGGACATTTTTCTTTGCTCTTGTCTGAATTTATGACAATTGAAAAGGTACTTGTGGCTCTTAACCCTGACCCGGATACTCCAGAATAAATTGCAAGAATGGGTAGGTTGTTGTACCAACGCCCTAGCCTGCCTTATATATATATATATATGCAGTAAGTGCTCTCCTTCTCTTAAATTTTCCTCGTCCGCACTTTCTTTCATTCATTGAAGACACAAAAACGGCTACTCCTTAACCTTATCGTCGTGTAACCCATCGTACTCAATTTCTCGTCTGGATTTCTTCGTTTTCAGCAACAAAAAAGTAACATTTTAACGTTTTTTTTAGGGCAACTGCCGTTGTCTGAAATAAAATTATTACATGACCATGAAGTGATTTATTTGGGGACCTCAGTCATGTTCCTCCTCTTGTTGTCTGCCTGATTTTTTTTATTTTTTTTTCTTATTAATAGCCGCCCGTGAAGGGAATCGGACTGGAATATTGCATAACTTCCAACTAAATCGCTATGTTTGGTGACAGGACAATATTTACTGCCACTGATTGAGAGTTTCGAGTGGAATTTATGCTTTTGGCCCCCATATGGCAGAAGAATATGCGCAACTTAACGAATTTGAATGGAAAAAGGGTTTTGTGTTGTTTTGTGGCCGCCACCACAAAGACCTTAATATGCTTGATGGGTCGTGATTTTTAGTATTAAATTTCTTCATTTGTTTATATCTCTTGTGGCAGGTAAAAAAAAAATATATATATATACACAGAGGCAAAAATGATTTTTAAATCGAACCAACTTGTTACCTCTTATAGCTGTTACCTTAGCCTTATTATCATGTAAAGCTTTTATCTTTGCAGAGCATCTCACTAATGCACTTCTGGGATTGTCTAAAATTAACCTAAGTGAGGTAATCTGGGTCCGTAACTATTCCTTGGAATTTTAGGCATCTTAAGAAATGTTTTTAAGGTAGAATTGACAGATGATGACCTACCTAATCGTACCTACTTTATGAAAGTTTAAAAAAACAAATACACAGACATACATACATACAAATTTTGTGTTGGATATTAACTCAAATATTAAATTTATATTCCCTCGAAAAAATGTCTTACCTTTTCTGGATGGCATTATTTTTCTGTGTATATTTATTTACCAATATTTTTTGTGTGTGGCCATTTATATGTCATCAATTTAAGGCCTGATTTTTTTTTTTTTAATTATTACCTAACGGCTTAGACAAATGTCTTTAAAAACCCGAAAATGGGTTGATTTTATTAATTCATGTGCGATCATATAAATCTGAGTGAGCCTTGTTAAAGAGGTTCATTTGGTTTTGATTGATCGGAAGATAAAGGAAATCTCAGGTTTATTGAATCAAGCAAAGGTCATGAGTGAAGAATATAGATATTGCTACTAAGTGGATTAATATGGGTAACAAAAAAAAATTACTTTATGGTCTCCAGGTGATTGGTATTATATACAAATACTACGGAACGGTAATTACTTTTACAAAATTATAAACATATGTATGTACAAGAACATTACACACCCGTACATAGTACAATCGTAAAAATACCTCACAAGTTAAACATTAACCTACTTCACCGGAACCTCTAGAGCAACCTTCGGAAGTTGGTAGTTATATTAGAGGTGATCACCTCAAATGTAAGTGCTTTTTAGACTAATTATTATAATGTTAATACTTTGGGTCTAACAATTTGTACAGTTTCAGATGTTTAGATAATTATACTAAACTTTATCGATCTGTCTTCGCAATTAAGTTTGGCTGGATATTTAAACGTCTCTCCAAACGTTTTCTTATGATTTATCCCCTTATTCTTGGCCCCCTAATTTATATTTATATTTTCAACTTCACGGTAAAAACATCTACCTCAAAATTCGCCACTTTTCTGTCAATTGCCAAAATACATATTTAACTGATTTCATCCCATTAGAGAATACTTATTGGAAAATTATAGAATAACTGGGGTCCCCGAAATTCGATATTATGGAATTATATGACCGTCATTTAAGTAAACTAAGTAGGCTTAGGAAAGTTGGTTTCCGTCCCAACCAGAGTGACTTTTAGAGCATGATAAGTAGACTTACCAGTAAATGTTTAGCAGAATTTAAATCTCAAGACTTTTGTTGATCAGATACCTCTTGAATTAGTTATGTGCTATTGTACAAAATTATACAAATTATTCATAAAACATTATTTAAAATATAGTCTGTCTGTCGACTTAGAGAGCTGATAATTTGCACACGTCGTTTTAAAAAAAATGGGACAAATCGGGTAACTCTCGGGTTGCCACACAAAAATCTTGTGATTCACTATACAAGGTGTTTCCATACGGCAGGAGTGATAGTACTCACATATCCAAACGAAAAATTGTATGTACGAATATAATTACAGAAATATCTTGTTTGTATCATCACAGACTTATTCTCCCATTGCATAGGTACTTCCTTCACAAATTTCAGTTTATTATCTATAAAAGAAACAAAAACAGAGCACCCGCCATAAAACAATTAAGTGGAAAAGAAATTCAGATATATTCTCTTGATGGAAGTCATTAAACAAATTTGGGCATAAATACTAGTCGAGTTTTAGTAAATTCCAAAACATTGTCACATTTTTGGTACAAGTGTGATTATACTAGTGTTTTGTGATTAAGTAGTTATTTTTTTTTTTGAGTTGTTCATTTTCTACGCTAGTATAGTCAGTTTTTGTAAGTGAAAATAAAAAAATGACTATCACAAGTTTTTTACTTGGTTGGAAAACTGAAAGAAATCTTGCCGACAGGTAAACAAGTGTTAAATAACTGCACAACATTAGAATATCAAATTAATTATCATAAAAAAAAGTATAACACTTAGTGTGGAAATTAAACTTTTTCACCCTTTGCAAAACTAAAAATATTAGAAACTTTTGAACGGAAGAAGATGTATTGCTGTAATTCTTTCCATATTAGAAAGATCTATCAACGGGTTACATTTGAGAGAAAAAAATTTCCTTTGTGTAATAATTTTACAGGATCAAGGATAATACTACAAATCTTTATCGAGAATTCAAATTTAAGGCTCGATAACTGACGCATTTATTTAACAATAGATCGTAACATATTGAATATATTGTTATAAAAGATGAATGGACTTCTTTGAAACCTGGTGCTCAAAATTTATGGAGCGATATCCGTGAAAGGACTTATGAGCACTTCCTTCGAAAAATGAAAAAATTTCAAACGAAAATTTGAGGTATAAGGAGTGATTTTACTGTGAATAGGACACTCCGCAAGGAATTCATTTGATTACATATCCATATAAAAAATATAACTCCATTCAAACTTTAAGGAGTTCCATTTTGTATAACTTTTTTCTATAACTTCCTCAAAATCCCTTATTAAAATAAAAAATTAAATTAAAACAAGTAAAAATGCTAGAATTGGTCTAAGACCAATTCTTATGATACCCTAGATGAATGCCCGTATGAAATTTCGTATTGTCACCCTTTCTGTGCAAGTTTGATTTTTGAAGTGGGTTTTCGCGTATATTTCTAGAACGGTTTGTCGGACAGAAAATATGATTATAGCCAATTTTATAGGATTTCGTATTCTGAAGAAGTTTTTAGTACAATAAAAATGTCTTGGACTGATCCTTTTTACAGTATACTTAAAAAACCTACATTTTTATATGGCAGCCCCAAGAAGGAGTTGCCCGATTGTACCAAATTTCAGCTCTCTATATCGATGCGTTCTCAGGCAGTGGAAAACGAAAGTTTTGTGTGGCAACCCCACGAAGGATTTGCCCGATTTGGCTCATATTCGAACTTAATTTTACTTTTTTTTTTTTTAAATCCGTGTACAAAATTTCAGCTCTCTAAGTATACGCGTTCTCGAGCTATCGTGCGCACAGACGGACAGACAGACGGACGAGCGGACATGCAAAAATCAAAATAACTTTTAATATTATGCGTGGGTGTCCAATCCATTTTGCTCTACCATAATTATTTCGAGGTATTACAAACGGAATGACAAACTTAGTATACCTACCCTATAGATTTCATCTAGGGTATAAAAACTGGGTCATTCCTTATTAAGAAAAAGTGCAAAAAACACAGAAAGGGCTACGTTTTGGGTACAGAGTTTGTTTGGATTCTTAAATCCAATTTAAAAAATTAGTGTTTGACGTGTTTTTTGAAAAATATAGTAGTTAAAAAAAAAGTCTCGTTTTCTCGGAAACCGTAAAGATTTCCCTCAACTCCCGTAAAATTGTTTGCTTGTCTAAGCTTGGCCTATTCACAGCCTTCAGGTGCAAGACCACATAATATGGAACACCCTGTATAGAAAAAACGTTTTTTTATTTGTAGGTACATAGTTGTAAATATATTTTTGTTAAACTTCTTTGACTCCTTTAATCCCGTTAAGAGCCCAAGTTAAAATTTTAATATGTTTTTGTGGTTAATATCCAGGTATAAAATATAAAAAAATGAATAAAATTAAAAGTACGTCTTCCAGGATGGATATTAAAGAATAAAGGAGAAAATCCTTATTCTTCATGTCCTTTTCGCATATATTTTTAAGATGATATTTTCCTTAGATAGCTTCTTTCAAATGAGCTACATTTCACAGTCCTAGAATGATTAGAAAAATATATATAAATTTTTAAAGAAGACCCACGAAATTTTGAAAATGCCATAACTCGTGAAATTCGCATTCTATAAGGAGAAACTTTAATTCGAATTTTTGTTTTCCCAAACCCTGCAAGTATGGCGAATTTCAACAAAATTGGTGATGGTTATTCACACTTTCTGTGATTTTTGGTCGATTTGCTATGGAATTACCAACTTACACTGCGCGTTTTGAGATATTCAAGGATAACGGACAAATTTTCGGAAAAGGAATCTCGATTAACTTTTCTCAAGAACTTCAAAGCTTCTTTAAATAAATAACATTTGTTTCATATAGGTTTGCGATGCGTGTACATTTTGAGATATAAATTTTTGTCGTAAAGAAAATTTGCCACTTTTTCAAATTTCAAAATGCAGTAACTCCATCATAAATGGATCAAATGGAACATAAAAGTTTACAGCAAAGTAGGTACTAAGTATCAGGGTACGTAAAAGCTTGCTCGCGAGCGGCCCCTTGATGCGGCTCGCAGCTCCTAAAATGCTCGCGAGCCAGAGCCATTATTTTCCAAGTGGCTCCGGCTCCCGAGCAAGAGATGTGTAGCGGCTCTATTGGCTCTTCTTTGCTCATGAACAATTTTCTTGTTTTGTTTACACTGTCCCTTGCTCATTCTTAGGAATTAAAATTACCGACCTGTTTCAATAATAAAAGACGATTTTTTTTTATTTTTATATTAGGGTTCACACACAATAGATAAAACATAAAAAGTACATAGTATACCAACTCTGTATATTATGATTATTCTTCGGAGAAATTTTATTTGCCCAAAAAAATAAATTTATATATTTAAAACAACGCTCAAAATATATAAATTGCCATATGGAAACTGTACCGAAAATGTAGTTTTTAGTTTTTTTACGACGGATATCTACAGGGAAAAGGTAAATATAAATTACAGAAGCATACCTGTACCAAAATAAAAACTCGTTTTCTACCTTGATTTTCTTAGAATTTCCGTATTATTTAATTTAAATAAAAGGAATTCTGAGACGTGCTCTGCTTTACAGATACCTACTGGGACAATTGTTATTAAAGAAAATAAAATTATACCTACATAGGTAGAATTTAATGTAACCCAAATCAACTGTATTTTGTATATGTATCTAAGGGAGGTGAAAAAAAACAACCGATAGCATACAGGAGCAACGTATTATTTATTTGTGATTTCTGTATCTAGATTTAAGCCAAAGTATTGTGGTTGTCATAAATTTCGTAAAAGTTTTTTTTCATATATCCCTAACTCTAAAATTACACCGATTGAGTAACACAGTAAAAACACAACCCAAAACTTGTATATATAATGATGAAGAGCTGGAGCGGTACAATGGCTCGCTCGCGAGCCCGAGCTAGTTAACGGCTCGGGCTCACGAGCGAGAGCCTGGAAGAAATTTTTTGTTTGGCTCCAGCTCGCGAGCAAGAGCTTTAAAGTAAAAATTCTTGGGCTCCGGCTCGCGAGAGCTATTTTACAAAGAGCTTTTGTGGAGTGCCCTTTAGAGAGCCGCTCGCGAGCGAGCTTGTACATACCCTGCTAAGTATTAACAATATAACCATCTTTCCTCTAAATTTCATTAAAGTTTGTGATGGTCCATTCACAAATTTATACAACATTGGTCGATTTTCTGTGGAATGAGCCCCAATACCTTCTAAATTAACTCGATCAAAAGCATTTACAAATATCTAGTTCTTGTGCCATCTATAATAGCATTCGCCTACAACCCATTCTCAATAGCAACATAATGTTTCGGCTTGAAAAGAATTCTGCAATTTACAAAATCCATGCTGCAGGAAGAAAATACCTTCTTTGTATGAAAATATATTTCATTTTTAACTAAGCCATCAAAACATTTAAGAATTCGTAAGAGTTTAGCAATTGATCTATAATCCCTGATTCGATTTCGAGATCCCACCTTAAATAAAGATTTAATGAAAGAAAACTGCAACGATTCCCCAAACCTGGGGAATCTATTTAAAATTATTGCAACAATTGCTTAACCAAGATGTTCGGAATTAAATCCTTATTATAAAATGTATCCCAATCTAAAATGTGTGAAGTTTTTCTCTACTTCACGCACGTTTAGGATCTGATCCATAATATTTTCTCAAGCTATGCTAATATGGAATAGATTATAGAACTCTATTTTTCAATTTTTTTATCGTCGAAAGCTCAATGGCGATGTACAATTCTTCTTTCGGTTGGCTAATAATAAGTGTAAAAAACGGACACAAAAATGACACATGTTTACTAAGAATTCTTTCCCAACTAGCATTCCTGGTAGATAGCAGTGTTGGGCAAAATGCAATCTGATTGACGATTAATGATTACGATTACAATCTGCAATCTGTAATCATGTTTACAGATTGATAGTACTGATCAGAAAAATCATCATTTTTGGTGATTAATGATTGATCAAATGTAACTAATCATGATTACATTTTTTAATTACAAATTTGCAAGAGTTTTAAAATTGTAGTTCAAAGAAAACAAACATTGTTGTATTTGTATTCTGAAATCGGTAATGGCACATAAACTAATGTTTGTAAGCACATATCTGTAGTGGGATGGCAATTGAATATCTGTTATCTGTGGATTGGTAAACGGTATAATTAGCAATTAAGAAAGTGAACATTTCATATATGGTTTCGGTATTAGAGTTCGAATCTTCTTTATGATATCAAAAACAATACTGTACCATTTTGTTGGGTAGTAGTTAGTACAACTAATCTTTTATCCTCACTCTTACTGTCATGTCAGTAATATTTACCTATTGCAGCGCTTCGAGCATGCTTCTAACTGGTGTATATATGGTGCATTTCAGAATAACTCACATTGCCATATTCTACAACAGTTGCATTCATTCGAACTAGCATATAACAATGTGGAGCAATGTGTGTGGCAAAATCAAGGCGTTAAAAGCATTATTGCATTTTACGTGCTCATCGACTTTCTTATATCCCACACAAATCTAATCTTTTTCGCTATCATTTTGCACACATAATCAAGATCCTTGAATTTAAGTTGATGATCAGATATGTGCGAGTCTTTATCAATAGAAGCACTTACATTCCTTACACTAATTCCAATTAATAAATAATTCAACAGTGCTTTGGAGTTTTCTACAATAAAATTCGTAAACAAATTGCTTGTTTTCTTAGAGCCAAATTTTCAAACCTCTTGAGAAGTTTCATTTGTAATAAAACAAAAATGTAATCATGATTACGGTTACATTTTCCTAAGATTACTCGATTACTCATGATTACTGATTGATGGGTAATCATGATTAATGTAATCATGATTATTAATCTGTTTACAAATGTAGTTGATTACGCCCAACACTGGTAGATAGGAGTGAACGCATAATCCTGTTGCAAACCCATATATGTATATGTTCCCACAGATAGTTCAAAGGGTTCAGCTATATATGGTTAGCAGAAGAATCTATACAGACGAAGGCGCAATGTACGTGTGGCGATCGACGCTGTTTCCGCTTCATTCGCGACAGACGTGTGTAGAACTTCAACAAGGCCAAATGAACGCGTCGCGTCATTGTGACAGTACGTATACTCTTCAGATTTATTTGTAAAAAGAAATAGTAATAGAATCGACAAATAATTAAAATTATTGTCAGAACCTCATCAATCTGAAAACTGGAAGACAATTGACAATCAAAAGAACTGTCAAACCGACTGCCGCGCGTTATAAGCAGAAAATTGCTCTACTTTCGCGTCGAGTCCGGCAAGCGCGGCTAACACGAACCAAAACGGGTATATACTATTGAATTGTCAAAGCGACGCGACGTCTGCCGCGTTTATTCGGTTTTCACCATAAGAATGCTCGTAGAAGCAGCGAGGAGGATTCCACATATATACATAGATTACAGGCTTGCAAGCTAAGCTGATGGCAGATGGAAAGAATTAAGAGCATGTGCAATTTTAAGACAGCTATGGCGCCACGATATGTCATTAAAACTCTGCTAAGAAGATACCATAATGATGTGCAGAGCTTTAGACCGGGAGTACAATGAACGGAACGGAGAGAAATGTCAAAACGTGTTTTTTTTTTATATGCTTCTCAATAGAACTGCGCAAAATTTGACATTTCGCTCCGTGCCGTTATGTTGCATTGTGTTCATTGTACTTTAGCCTTTATACTGCAGCTATCGCGGGACACTGAATCTGTGGCAAATATGCGGAACGCATTCAAGATCCATACAATGATAAAAGCTGTATGAACGCGAATGAATCGAGTGAATATCAAACACCTGGTAAGAGTCAAATAAAGCAATCATTTTAAAGTACTGTCCCGTTGAGGTGTCATCACAGGGATAATCGATAACTTAAGTTGTATATCGAAAGCCTCTAATCTAAAATAAATTTAACCTAAGAATTCTTCACATGAAAAAACAGATAAATTTTGACCCCCCCCCCCCCTTACAATTACTAATTGGGGTTGTTGGAATGGATAAATTACTGAAGAATAGTTTACGGTTAATTTTTAGCAATCGTGAGTTCATATGTATAGGTACGTTTATTCCAATTTTGACTTGGAAATGTCATTCCTGATGTGTATCCATAGACAATTCTTTTTGTTTTTTTTTTCAAACTTAAGAATTCAAATAGAATAATTCCTCTCTGCTTTTGTTCACTTCACTAAACATTCTCAAAACCTTGACAAAGATTCAGATTTGAAATTTCATCCTTTGCAAGTGGTTTTCCCTTGAGAATATAATTTCTGAGCGCATCTACATAAATTCTTGAAAATTCAACCCTTTTATGGAGACTTTGTATGTAAGGTATCTACTATATACTCATTCGTCTAGAATAATTAAAACCGGATTAAAATTTGGCTTCATACATCATTTTAATCCTTTTTCAAGTATACTCCTTCTACGGGAAAAATTCTCTTTGCAAATTGATTATCATAAAAATGAGCTCGTTTTATTACCGAAAATAGTCCATTAAGATGGCATTTAATGGCTACATACATTTCAATTAATCCTTAATATTGCTGAAAACTGAATAAAGGATTCTTCTTAAAACATGGATAAAAGAACCGAAGTATAACTACTTAAAGGTATGGATATAGAGTGAAACGGTTATAAAGGGGTGGAAATTAAATCATAAACAACTTCAGGAGATTATTTTGAGAAATTTCACCCTTTGCAAATTAAAAGTGAAAAATGTATAGTGGGTGCGGGGAATATACAAGGAAACAGTATATTGCTGAAATTATAGGATAAGGAGAAAAATTGCTAGCAATTTTTCCTTATTTGTTTTATTAAATAAAAAAATTAATTAAAAGTTGTTTTTTTTAGCTTTCTATAAAGAAAGTAATTACAATGTGTACAGCATTCAAGATTTAATTGCAGTCGATTTTAGTTCGAAGCAGCTGTCAGATGAAAAACGTTTATATTTTCACTTTAAATTCTGCGCGCATACGTATGCGAAAATATATTTAGTATTAGATAATTGAAAATATTACAAAGAAACAATTTTAGGATTTCTTAAGCTACAGATTTAAAAAATTCAAAAGTTCAGTATATATCAGACTTGGATGCTACAAACATAACTTAAGCCTCCGCTTTCTGGAACCATTAGCATCCTCCAATAGGCACTTAGTATTTTAGTGAAGTAAGTGTTTATGTTTAATATCAAAGTATTGGTCTCTCCCATTTTGTTTTTATTTCCGTCCTAGAGAAGTTTGAGGCACAACGTGTTACTGTCCTTATTTTATATGTTCTCTTTTTTTTTTTTTATATATACAAAGTTTCAGTCACACACACTTGTAAACGGTTTGTTTTTATTTTCATTTTGCTGCTGGTGCTATAGGTACTGGTGTTGGTGATTGTCATGATCCTGTTTAAAAGCTCTTTTTCCCAGATTTTCCTTCTCTGGAAAAAAAATCACAAGAACATAAATCATGAGATTTTTTAATGGACTTTGTGCTGTGATTTATTTTAGTTGAACTATGAACGAATGTCCAGAATATTTGCAACAGATTGTTTTCATATGGTGTCTGTGTGAATGACGACGGTGTTCCAACCAAAGCAGAGCAGGTGTATTTTGTCTGTTTTTTTCTCACAATGGCAAACTTTTCTCGATTTATTCTAAGATTTTTATATGTTATATGTTTTTATATGTATGTAGCTAACTAGACTTTGCACGATTATGATTTAATTTTTTTTTATTTCTTTTCTTTGCAGGTAAGTTACAAAACTTGAATCAGTTCAAGGTAATTTTTAACTTCATAACCGTAAGTAGATAATTTTTTTTTTTTTTTAATATTTTTAAGGTAACTAACAAGTAGTGACAGATTTCGTGACTTTTCAACAATTTTTTATGTATGCCTTTCACATTTAAGGGATAAAGCTTGCTGACGATAACGTCATGGATGTAGGGTTCAAGGGTGGTCTTGAAATTTCTTTAGCTTAAGAAAAATCATACATCTATACAGAAATTTCATTCGTGGCTGCCAATGATGGCTTAATCCCACAACGCTCTTAGGCACTTATTAGTTACAACGGAACAATCAACGCCCTCAAGAGACATTACTGCCGCATTGAGTATCTATAGATAACATTTACTATATTATATAATATTATATTATAACATTTCGTACCAATCTTTGAGTCACGGTACTCGGTTGTTTTAATACAACTCCACGCCGAAAGGCGAAGATCTAAGGCATGTAGAAGGTACTTAGACGGCCATACCTTCTTATCCTAGGTCGTTGTACTTAAAAAGCGACATCTCCTGTGATAATGGAAATGTCCGCTTATGTCATGCTAGACTCGAAATATACTCTTTCTGTCCATGATATAGGCCACCATCAGCCAACATGTTGCTCCCTGCAACCGGGCCTCACCTTGTTGGGGTGGAAAATCTGAATTTTCCTTGGGCTCTAAATTAGACAAATAGTTGGTATGGTTTCGTAATTCAAGGCCGTGAGGCCATGTTTACTCCCAGTACATTCTCCATGCAGATTTGATGGGACTGGTTGCTCCATCCGGCTTAATCTTATTGGTACCGTCTATAAATAGACAACTCCAGTGGGACGACAAGGAGGTTAAGATGCGCCCTTCGAGTCTTGAGACTTGAGATTACGGCCTGTAATCTTATAGCTGCCCAAGGTACTAGGATGTGCAAGTCTACTAGTTTGTATGAACTCGCACTATTATCAGAAGTCGAAGTGAGGTTCAGTTTTTCATCATGATGTTATATACAACTTTTCTCTTGCATCTACATTTCTCCTGGGCAGCATTGCGCGTCACAGATTCACTACATCTATCCAATAGGTTAGGTATTAAGCAAGACTATAACTAACTCTGCACATATCGACCATTATGTACATATATTTATTGAGGATTGCCGAACAGTTGATATCTGATGTGACACACAGCTAAGCTTTTAATTTCTCTGACGATCATTTATCTGAGAAAAAATTTTCAAAGTCAGGAAGTATCGGTATATAATTATCCTGAATTTACAAAGGTTGAATAATAATATTATTGATCCTAAATCTCACCTCTATCTTTCATAGAGCTCAGTCCGTCTTTTACTAAAGGTTAGTAGATGATAAATAACTGACAAAATGCGGTCTAAATAAAAAACCTTGAAGAACTCCTTCAGTTGGAGAAAATGATAATTTCTATTGATTAATACCAAAACGTCTTATCTTGGGGTAAAGACAATGCTGAATACAGGTCCCTATAACACAAATCTAAAAATCTACTAATTTACACAAACAACTGTAGCTCAGAAATATTTTAAAAATACATATTTGTAAATTCTGTATTGGAATTTTGTATTATAAAACAAATTTCCCAATTATTTGTAATTTCAATTTTTTAAATCTGCAAACAGTGACGGCAAGCACGATTTCTATTGTGGTAAAGTGCCTGTATTAAAGACTTACTTAAGTGTTCTTTTCCTTTCAAGTAATTTAAATATTATTTGCGTATATTAAGTGCATCGAAGAAAATATATATCAATTTTTGTGTAAAATTCGCGAGAGTAAGGATATTCTTTTTGATGATTGGATAAAATCGAAAAATAGCATGAAATTAGGAAGCATAGCTAAAAGTTTGAATTTAATGCCTCAAAATAAAAAAATGGTAGGGTACACCCGTGATGATCTCTGGCAATATTTCAAAAGACGTGCTATGGTAAATAAAACTTCCCTTTGACAACAAAATCATTTAGTAAAAGTTATAATAAGAATTTATATTTATAAATATTTGAAAGTAAAAATTAAAAACTCAATTCTTAACAAAATTCATTAAACATTTAATTTAATATCCAATATATAGGTAATTGTTTTACTTATATTGTTGGACTAGGTATCGAAGGCTCTTCAAATTCATTTAATTACCTTGGTTTTCTTGGTGATTCAACACAAAGCAGCTTACTGAAGTTGGAACCAAATAGAATTCACGAAAATTCAACTTCAACATCATATAGTTATTCATTAATTATTATTAATTTTTAAAACAATTTTGTTTTAGTGTTGAACTCAAATAAGAATTACGCGACATAAGTTTCAATCACCTAAACAAGACAATGGTGCGCTTGCTTTAATAAACCGATTCAATTGACAGTTGAAAAGAAGCTAATCTCTGTCGAATATGGCAAGAGCCATATGAAGAATAGTCAAAAACGAACTACTGAATTCCAAACAGATCATTCAGCTAAAAAACGAAGAAGACAATTTAACACACGAAGAATGCGTGGTACGTTTTCTAATACTTCATAAATACTTAAAAAAAAAAGAACCAACCTAAGTGAAAAAAACTTTCTTAATTCCTGAAGTGATTTATTAGATTTTACATTATTTGTCTTGCCTGAGTTCTAATATTTTCCTCTACTGGCACATCATTGTTCTCGTTTTTCATCGAAATTTATGCCATCATATCCATCGTTTATTATACTTTTGTATGTTTGGCCATATTGAATCCTAGTGTTGCGCATCATTTAAAAATATTCCCTACAAAAAGAAAATGGAGCACGTAACAAAAATGGTGCAAGCAAGGAAATTGTTCATTCAATTTCTATTAATCATAATTGTTTGAACCTCAACGAATACTTCCTCATTTCTCACTTACTGCAGCATCAATATATTAATTAATATGTCATCAATAGCTTCACATAAATCTGAAATCATTTTCAAAAAAAACTGTTGCATAGTTTCACCTATATTTCTCGGCCATGTGATCTCTTAATAAAAACGTATTTCATGAATGGCGTTAGAACATTCTTGCACACATCTACAAACAGTCACTTTACTAACTATATGCAGCACTATGATATTGCCACCTGTTCCAAACTAATGCAAAAATACAAGATTTTTTTCTTCACATTTCAGCATTTTTTTCTATTTGATGGAGATCATAAACTCACCATAAGTTCTTGAACAGTTCTTTGTTTTGTCACCACGGAATTTATCAATAAAAATCTTCATTTGAAACAATAAAGTTTATTCGTTTCTGTACACTTCACTCTTCTGTTTATACAGGGTGTCCCGTAAGCGGTGTAATACCCGAAAACTATTGGTAGGCTATACTTAGATCACCCTGTATCTTCTGAACGTGATGATGACTTAAAATTTCGTTGATTGATAATCGTTGGACCTTTTCAGTAGCTTATTAATGTTTCCTCTTCCCCCTCCGTTTTGTTGGCTCAACAAGGTTGAAATTTCGGAGTTTTTTTTTTACTTAACTACTACTTTTATAAAAAAAAAAACACGTCATCAATACTAATTTTTCATATTGGATTTAACAAGTCCAAAAGCTTGGCTTTAAAATGACCCATCACATTTTGTACCCAAAATGTAACCTTTTCTGCGGTTTTTCCACTTTTTAAATCATCATCACAAGTTGTAACGTTCAGAAGTTACAAGGTGATCTATGAAAACATACCGAAATATGTTAAAGTCGCGTTATCTCAGAAACCGTTAGCCCCCCCCCCCCCCGCCAATATATTGTTTTGCTCCACAAGTATGACCTTCGGGTATTGCACCACTTACGGGACTCCCTGTATATAGGTAGATACCTAGTTATATCATTATCAAAACTGGAATCACTCACTATACAAATCAAAATTTCCCATTCGCCTGAGGTCATTTCGTGTAAATAATGAACTGTGATTTTGTTTTTTTTTTGCAAGTCAGAATTTACATCACCCCAGAAAGTACTACACACACTCCAGCTAAGACCGGTCAAATTTGAAGCTCGGAACTCCATTTTATGTTTGGTTTAGAGTTATACCTTGAATTATTTTCTAACTTCTTCTAGTCGCCATTTGGGTTCCACGAACACAAATAAACAGTTAAACGCGTTATATTTAACTTCTATCATAACAACTAGTATTTGGAATCCTCATTCTACATATCAATTAAGCTTTCTTTTGCCTACTAGCGTTCTTGGGTGTATGCAGCAAATTAGCATAGATAGCAAAAGAACTAGATGTCGCATGCAGTACCAAAAAACTGTACAAAATTTATATGGCTGGATGGTCAATTCCGAAATGCACCACAACATTTGAAATGATGTATACGTCGAGTGATTCATATTTTTTCGTATATGAAGTGTTGAGGAAGTCTACAAAACTGCTATTATAAAAACATTTGCCTTCGGCACGCTCTAAAACATGTAATGTTCCATTCCAGAATGCTCCGCATCGAAGCCGTATTGCACCTTTGACATTCATCATCACCCATTTCTGCATGAAAATCTCGATGAATTTAACACACGATGTCCTCTAGGCAGGGTGTGATGCCTTTCTACAGGAGTAAATGTCGATGAAAACGTGAATGAATATTCACCGATGCACCAATTAATTTTATTGCAAATCCAAACATAATAACTTGAATGGAGTAAAATGAAAACGCTTTTTATACTAAATTTCGTGTTAAATTTTTAATTAGATTTTTTTTAATGTAATTCAGCTATTAGAAATCGTTTCGAGTTTATGCGATTCAAGGTAGGTAGATTCATAGTAGCGCTCCACCACAAAGGAATAGATTTTTGATTTAAAAACGAAGTTTAATCGGTTATCGATACCAGGAATATAATTGGAAATTTGAGAAATTTAAAAAAATTATCTTAAAAGAGTTACACATATATTTCACTAATAATTAATTAACTTTAGAAAATCACTTTTTTATCTTTTTTTATCTCATTTTAAGTTTTACTTGTACTCAAAACAACGGCATAACTTGATTTAAACTTGAAAACTGCAACGAAATTTACACAAACTCTAATCCGGAAAAGAAACAACACTCATTCACAGGCATTCTAATTAACCTAAAATTTTGTTCTGCAGCGTCGCTTACCCAGATGACTCATCCTGGTCCTAACATGATTTGAACTTCAAAATCGGGCTTCGTTTCTGGATGAAATGTGCTCATATTTTTCATTGATATCGACGAATTGTATATTGCTTTGTATACTCACTTTTACACCTTACCTCTGCATGACCTGTACGGTTATTAATTCTATGGCAGTTGAAAAGAAGCATTCCTTATTAATTCTGTTGAAGGATTCATTCTGCCATCTAAGGAAAGTGAACTAAGTATGAACTTTCCGGAAGGTTGAAAACAACAATTCAATTTATTCTCTCAGGAAGGTGGAAGGAAGCATTCATTCTATTTTCATGGAAGAATTCTTTCTGCTTTTTTAGAAAGATGTGGAAAATAAACGCGTCTTCATTTATTCGTATCTCGTACTTAACTGAAACTAATCTATCTACTTTTCCTTCTAAAATAATACACAAATCAAAATACTTTCCATCTGTACACATTTTTCCTACCGTCATTGTTCTTAGAAAAACAATGAAACTATATGACTCATTTTCAACCTGCACGCACCTTCCTTCGAATTAGCCTCTGCAGATATAGCCGTACAAATTTCTATACCTTTTCGAAAACAACCTGTGCCTTGTCTAAGTATTCCCTCAACAGGTACATAATATTCTCCTCAAAAATACAACGCATCAATACATTACACCTACCTGAAGCAGTTCAACGTAAGATATATTCATGTACCCATGAATGAATGCATTCCAGGTAATGCTTACAGTAAACCTTATCTATAAGTCAGGCATTCCAATTTTTCGTTATTGATAGAACGAAATTATTTTGTTACAATGGATAACGTTATTTAGAAAACCATATAATTTCCTTAATAACAGGAACCTTATAAAATAATGAACGAATTTTTCGTATCTGGATTAAATTATGTTTATTTCATTTCGTTTTGATTACACCTTTTGAAACGATAGTGATTATTTTTTTCTTATTATACAATATGTCTAGACAATTTTCCCAAAGTTTCAAATCAATCGGAGTAAAAGTCTAGGAAGAGAAGCTTTGGAAATTATCCTCAGCGACGTAAATATATTGAGACAGCTAGTTAGCTATTTTATGTCTGTCTATCTTGCTCGCTTCTCTCACTTTCTAAGGGTGACCTATTTTAAATATATTATTTTGATATGCCCTGGACATTGCAACTGCAGCATGATCTTTGCTTTATGGAGCTGGAATCGACGATTCTATGTATGTTAAAAAAAAAAAATTTCTTTCGTTTTATTCCTACTTAGAACTTTTATCGGTTTTTTTTCTATATTTTTTTTTCTTTCTAAGAACACTTCATAAATTTGGTGGACGCGATTTCTCAAAAACTGATGCATCAATCTTATTGAAATTGTGCACACTTTTTCAAAATAGGATTGACTAGTGACTGAACGAAGGTTTTCTTTTTCTTTCGATTACAAATAATATTACAAAACAATGTAAGGTATGTGAATACAATATGCGCATAATGGCAACATGGCCACTGACCGTAGTTTGGTTATTTCACGAAAGATGACGGAAAATGTCATACGCATAGATTACCATTATACCACTGTAATATATGAACTGTAAATCGGTTTAGTAGGTGACGCAAAGCGAGTAGTGTCAGCGAAAATTCTTCTTTTAGGACGACGTCCTAATATTTACGACTTAAGTATTTTATTAAAAAATAAAGTAAAAAAGTGCTATTGGCTTGCATTGTCTTGTATTCAATACATCGGTATTGAAGCTTAGATTGTGGAAAAAAATTATTGATTTGCAGTAAAACATTAGATAAAAACAAAGTTTTACTTGATTTTTACTTCATGTGCAGCAATATGCCCACCATGCGGAGTTGGCAATAGCCCATGGGCATATTGCTAGCACGTTATGCTCGTATTGTCAGCATGTAAACTCTTTACTTTCTTATTCTTACCTAATGTACTACTTATATTCAAAATAAATATTTCACTTGCAAGAGATAATTTTTTTTTATAATTGCAGACCTTTTCATATTATGGCCATATTACAAATACCGTGTTGACAATGTGGCCATTTACACAGTTTTTTTCAAAATTAGGTAAAAAATATTTCAAAATAATTTTACGCGACAATTTTTTTTTTTGGTTCTAAACCTGTTGTACTTTATTATGATGTATAATTGCCGTTTCTTATATCTTTATTATCTTGCTAAAAAAAAAATCCCTTGGGTGGGCATATTGTATTCACTTATCTTATATGCGTAGTGTAAATTGTACCAAAAATTGTACTTTTTTGCATACAACTCTGCCAAAAATTCAAATTTCATTTTTTTTTTTTTTAAAAAACCTTCATTCAGTCGCGAGCTATAATTATCTACTAATATAAAACATTTTTTATTAGTTATCCTGACTACCACAAGGATACTTTTTTTATCGGTCTCCAGATACCAGGCTCCACCGGTTGACTTTTCGAAATTTTTGAATGAAAATTTTATATTGCTCTTCTATATGTTTAAAATTTTGAATAAAATAATTTATTTATTATTAAAAAAAAAAATCATTGAAAAAATATGCTTTTATTTAGCCTTCGAAACCCATGTAACCCCGTAACACGTGTGTTTGATGAGAAATCTCAGAAATGATTTTATTGTAAAGTAAAATCAGTTTGAAATCTTGAGTCATTTGCAAAATATTTTCATGTCCAATATAAAGTGAATTTCTTGTTACTGGTTTAGGAGCTTGTACTCAAAAACGCTTAGATTGGGCATGGCGAGTTTTATTTTTATACCCCTCATGTGTACGATGTAATCTTCTTAAGTTATAAGCAATAATACGGTTATTGGCTCTCCGAGAATAAGTAAGTCAATGAAAAAAAGGAAATTTTTGGAAATTTTATAACATAGTTCAGGGGGACTATAATTCTAATAAAGTAAAAACCATTACAACTGGTTAAAAATTTTTTTTAGTGACAACATGTCATTTCCTGAGATGTATCTAGATTTTGTTAATAATCCACACCAAAATTTATAATATTTTCCTTGTATTTAATATCCATTTAATATCCACTTTGTAATTTATAAGGAAATAATAATGTGTAACATTAATTACTATTAACAAAAATTAAAATACCAAAATCATTTCGTTACATTTATATAACGAATTTAACATATTTCGTTATTAAATATAACGAAAAAATCATATTATCAATTGATATAAAGTTATAGCGTTATTGATCCCTGATTTGGACTTCTGTGCTACCTATAGCCATTGGCCATCAGCGCCCATGATCAATTGTACTAATTTAAATTTTAATGAAGACATATCGATCTCACACCTTGGCCGTCCTGAAAATTTCATATGCCTCCAGTCGTCCATCTTTTAATTTTTAATTACTCTCCATATCGGTTGAATCCCCATATTATGGTAATTGAAAAAAAAATATATTTGGATACATTTAGTGATCGAGATTCAAACCACTCACTTATTTCTTCTATGCCCTTCCCACTGTGTCAACAGCGCCTTGTCCGATTCTCCTTTGAAATTCAATTTTCATGAAAATACCTGAATTCCACATGAATGTGCTTTGCTACCATACCATCACTTCAAATCCAGCTCGTGCTTGCAGGAGAGAGATTGCACATACATATGTTCGCATACATACATAGTTTTCTATTATTTTGCTATGAAAGTTGTGCAGTGCGTTCTGCCTTAAATGAAATATGTAATTTAATTTCACAAAATGTCCCTATGAATCATGCATGCTCTTTTAGATTCACCTACCTAGCTCTTCTTACATGGAATACATTGAAAGTAATCAAAACACCTTTATTTTCGTATGAACAATTTTATACAGCATGAAAAAAGGGCAAACAAATAAAACATCCCCACTTTCCATTTTAATGAGTCATTGCGTACTTGTGGACACAGGGGGCTATAAAGTAAAATTTATAACACACTTCAACAGAAAGGCAGAGTCTTCCAAAATATGGTCTCAAAATTGTATTCAAATGTCTTGCGAAGAGCAATGGGAACTAACTTAAATCGCTCGATTTTTTTTTATTTTTGCAAAATTTATGTGGCGCTATAAAAAGAATCGATGATATGTAGATACATACATATATATACAGAATATCTGCGTGACTTATATAGTAACATAAATACTCTCGTGCACATTTCTATTAGAAAATTTCTTGAGTCATTCTTACTAAATTCAATAAATTTGTCACATAAATCAATCGACTGATTCCTTTATGGCATAATGCCATCCTTTTTGGTGTTTCAAAAATTCAAAAATTTCTTAATTACATTTTTGGAATATTATCTCAAAGCTTCTTTCATCTATGCGCATACATATATAAATAAATCACCAATTTCGTGATACTAAATGTCAACCGAAATATCTATGCCCGCACAACAAACTATCTGAATGACTTCCCACCAACTCAAGTCGCATGAACGTTGTTGTATGTGTACATATCACTTTCATTATGTGGAGTAGGTACGTGTTAATGTTAGGTAATTGCACGCGATAGGAATAGGTCAGTGTCTGTTTAGTCGTCTAATTTGAGTCTATTTATGTCCACCGGCTTACGCATGCGTGTAAAACGTAACAAAACGCTCATTTCGCTCATATATATAATTTATGTAGGTATTGCATTGCATTAAGACTAGTGTATACGCTATGAAGTTGTATGCGTTGTATACTTCTAAACTGAAGAAATGCGTTTATTTGCTTTGAACTCTAACATATTTGCAAATTTTCATCACTAATACTACTTCAACGCATGGTATGGTGGCATAATAGATTTAAGTACAGATAAATGTACGTTTGCCAGCTGCTGATATTGTTACGTATAGGTGGTTAATTCTACTCCGTGGAGTCAAGTACATACCGAGTGCGGTCAATATGGTCGAAAGTGTAATGACCGCCTACAAGGTAACGAAATATTATTGTGCTGCTAAATGTTGTTAGATTTATATGATCTTTTCTAATTTTTTTTTTCGTTTGCTTTCTTTTACGTTATGTAACTAATTTTTTGATATTTTTCAAATGTAGCATTTATTTTATGTTTTTGAAAAAAAAAATGTTTTTTCTTCCTGGATAGATGTATTCCAAAAATTTAATTTACTAAGATATTTATACACATAAGTTTAGACTGATCGAGCTCCGAGATCGTAGTCTTCGGCAAGGAAATCATGGACAAAAAAAGTACTTAGAAATTTCTATACATGTTCGACCTAGAAATATGTACATACATACAGTCCCAGGACAGCCTATTGCTACCACTTGAAAATTACACACTTATTACTACCTGTCTGCCTAGGAAACTCCGAAATTGGATTGGTTATTCATAATTTCCTTTTAAAATGGTTTATACATCCCTCTTGTCTAATTATATAAGCTACCTGTCGTAAAATCCCTCGATCGGCTATAAAAGGGAAGGTTATTATGGAGAAGGTATCACTTCAGTTCTTTCCTTGTGCGAAATTTCAGTGAAAAAATTAAATATTTTCTAAAAGTAATTTATGTTTTGCATAAATTGTTTAATCTTCTATGTACTTAAATTCTTTGTGTGACCATTTCAATACTTTTAGTTCAAATTACGGGTGCGTAAGTATTTTTATATCTGTTTTATTTTAACTTTACTCTCATAGTATAAATGTTTCTATACTGTTATGATACTTTTAGAAATGGGTTCAAAATCAGATTTGTCTAGGACACAGAAAGAGAGGATTGTTAGTCTACTGCGAGGTGGAAAACATTCAGCGAGGGAGATCGCAAGATTAGAAGGTGTAAGCCACCCCACAGTCCTTAAACTCTCCAAGGCTGTAAAGGAAAACGTGAACCCTTTACTTAACAAAAGGGAAAATCGCAAAGGCATTCGCAAAACAACTCCACGGGCGGACAGAAAAATTGTTTCGCTAGTAGAACAGAATCCTTTTATTACAAAAAGAGCAATACGAAGCGCTTTATTGGAGAGTGGTACTGATATATCTGAGACGACGATTCAACGCAGACTATTAGCTGAAAACCTGCTCTGCAGGCGACCAGCTAAAAAACCGCTTTTAACAAAAAGGATGCAAAAAGCTAGATTCCTTTGGGCGAAACAGCATGAAAGTTTCACTCTTGGTGACTGGCAGAAGGTAAATCATAAAAACAAATTCACTACCCCAAATAAAGGAGCCAACGTAATAATTAGTTATTCTTCGAATTTTAACAGGTTCATTTCTCTGATGAGTGCGTCATTAAAGCGATGTCCGAAACGTCTTTGGTCGTTCGGAAGAGGCCAGGAGAGAGGTATAAGGAACGCTGCTTATTAAGAACGACAAAAAATCCATTATCTGTAATGGTATGGGCTTTAATAAGCGGCCAGGGGCCAGGACCACTCTACATTGTAGAAGGCACCATGAGACAGGACCAATATATTCATGTCCTTAAAGACATATTCTCGCCTTCTATATCATCTTTACGTGAACATGGAGGATCGTTTTGGTTCATGGATGACAATGCGCCGTGCCATACGGCAAAAAAAGTCAAAAAATTCCTTGAAGATGAACATGTCCCAGTTCTTCCATGGCCAGCAAACTCACCGGATCTCAACGCTATAGAAAACGTATGGAAAAGCTTGAAATCCAAGGTTAAAAGGTTGCAAAACCCTAACAAGGCAGCATTAATTGCAAATATTAAAAATGTCTGGCAAAGTGATCCAGATATAAGATCCTGCATTAAAGCGTGCATCGACAGTATGCCCCGAAGAATAGAAGAAGTTCTTAAAAATAAAGGGGGAACAACAAAATATTGATAGCAAAAATATCTCAAATGTACATAATTTAAAAAAAACTAGTGAGTTTATAAAAAATACAAAAATATGTTTCATATAAGGGTTTTTGTTTGTTTTCGTTTTCATTTTTTAAAGTAAATTCCTCCCAAATTAAACAAAAAAAGACAAAATTTTCAGGTGGTAGCAATAGGCTGTCCAGGGACTGTATGTATATACTTGGCTATACGTGTGTAATACCCACTTATCTGACCAGTAAATAGCCAGATTTGATGTTAACCACAATTGATAACTTTTTGATGTCCTCTTACAGAAAGTTAAAAAATTATTTTGCGTGTCTAAGTCAGGAAATCCACAATCGAGATTGCACCAAACATTCTTGCATCTAAAATTTCTGCCTGGGCTGACTGTCAACTCAGTCGCCTTTGGCTGGATGATCCCTCGAGCAGAACTACTAAGGAACTGTGGGATAAACCTAACCCAAATTTGACGAAAAAGGCATTGGGACTAAGCAAGCCAACTATGAGATCACTTGTGTCAATTCTCACTGGACACTGTCCGGCTTTCTCCAGAAATATACAGATTCTTTGGTTCAGATCTCCTGGAAGAACTGCATGAAGCAGCCAGGAGGGTTGAGGCCAATTCTGAGTTTTTTTTTAAAGCGTCCGGCTGGGACCTATATGAGCTATTGCTCATAAGTCTAGAGAGGGTGAGCAATGGGCCTTGCTGTGGCCTGTTAGTGCCCCCCCCCCCCCGGAGAGGGGCAGAACTCAACCTCTTTTCAATCCATCCAAGTCAGGAAATCCCTATAACTTGTATGCATTTTTTTTTACGTTGGTTATCACCTCTCCTGCTAAGTTAAGTCCGCAGAATAGTTCGCATCCGGTAAGTGTGTAGAATGACTGACATGACTTGCAACGTTGTATAGTACTCGATTTTCGACCGACTAGAGAGATGAAGAGTGAGGTCTCAACTTCTTCGGATGGCTCTCAATCGTCTCTGGATTTTCATGGATACTCGAACAGGTAAAAATGTGGCTGGTTCTTCTATCTATCTTAAGCATAGCATTGATATGGTATACACGCTTAAGATGCCAACCAATGTTTTTCAAAATGAGTTTTTTTCTAATATGTTGACATTTAAATGTGTATCAAGAAATGATATACTCACATAGGTAGGTACCATCCTGAACCCTACTTCACCAGGTGCTCCTTTAAAAAGTGTGGGATGGAGATTTATGGATTTGGTTATCTGCTAAATGATTCATTTATTACAAAATATTCCTTATAAATACCGAGATCTATTGCACGTCCAAAATCAGTTTAAATTTTTACGTATACTTAGCTTGTCCGGGTTGCAGATAAAACACTGAAACAAGTTAGAAGATCTTGAAAGGACTAAAAAATCTCACTAGGACATATAACTGACATTGCGTATCATCTATCAAGTTATTAAAAATAATGGTTTTCTCTTAAGTGGTTACTTTAACTACCCTGATAAACTTTTCTGGAGTATTTAACGGACATATAACTTGTGAAAGTGCCATGTAAATTGGCTTTTTCTTATTTTTGAAATTCCAAAATGACGATTCAATCTATCTTTCCATATTCTTGACACTTGTCGATGTACTCACAACAATTATTACAAGAATGTTTCATTTCTACAATTCCGTGCCATCCGTCATTGGAACAACTATACCAGACCGGTTGATGACCCAAAAAAAAAAAAAAAAAAAAACTCGAGCCTGAATTTTGGCTTTCATTGTTGCTCTAGTTGAAGTGACACTGATTGGCTTTCATCAACTGTCGGCTGTACAAAAAGACAAAGATGATATTGTGGATTTTTGTCGGAGGAGTATGAAATAATGAGATACAGCCTGGTGACAGACAGATAATAATAAGAATGAAAAGCCCCGAAAAAATCACGTTTCTTCTATGGGGGCCCTCTTTAATTTAATTTAATTTTTATTATTTGTTGTTATATCGCCAATAGAAATACACAGTCTGTGAAAATTTCAATTGACTACCTATTACGATTCATGAGATACAACCTGGTGACGGACGGACGAGCTCCCGTTGTTACCCTTTGGGTACGGAACCCTAAAAAACCAGCTTCGCATGTTGTCCTGCTTCTTTAGATTTTTTGGTCTACTCTACATCATAAACAATGAATTCCTGTTTGAGAACAAATGTGTTTTCATCGTACGGATTGGAGGAATCCAACATTGTCTTATAGAATTATTTGTCTCCTCCAGCACCAATGCAGGTAAAATATCTTACCCTAACATTTTTCTACTGACATTTTCTGGATTCCATCTATTTCTATTTTCCGGCTCTTCTTAATTAATTTTCAAGACTAGCTTTAAGTTGACATTTTTAAGATATATTCTTATTACCTTTTCTTTATGAAGTCTCCCCGAGGAACTAATGGCATGGCAAATAAATGCGTAGATTTATTTCGTACATGTGACCAACTAAGCCAGATGAATTAACTTATTTGCTTTCGATACAGAAAACCAGTCTTAAACTCGTTATTGGAACAAAATCCAACCAATCATAAATTCCTAGTAAATACCCATTCAAATGGACGGACAGTATCGGTAAAGTCGTATCCAATTAGCTTAGTATCGGATTTTATTTATTAATAGAAATCAGCGCATGATGTCTGTCAGAATCCTCAGAAAGTAACGGAATATTTTGCAATATCATAAATTTCTTAATTTCATATTATAGAACAATAAAAGTGAATCGATATCACTACACGAAATTTATGTATAATTTCTATTGCCATATAATTAATTAGTGCTTTTGGAAACTTAATGTTTCGTTGCGATTTTGAAAATTTCAAAAGAGATAATATCTATCATTGGACTGGACAATTACATTATTACATAGTATCCTGAATTGTTATGATAAACAGTGGCAACATTTTATATCTCGACATAGTATCTATACGGTCCAATTTAATATGCAAACCAAAGATACATATATGCGAACAGATATCGACTGGTGTGTTGAAATATAAAAGGAAAGAAAAAATGTATAGAAATCACCTACTCTGCCTATCATAGAGTCAGTAATGTACGCAGAATATTTAAATAAAATCCATACACCTCCTGCCTAGACCCGCGTCGGCCAATCTCACAGTAGAGGAGCTCAATATGGCATAGATATTCGTCACAGAGCAACAGACTTCTAAGATAGATATGGAAAGCTGCACTTATTAGAATTTTGCTCACATACATGTACTCATATTTATCACATGTGTGCATTCAACTAATGCATTCGTTTATGCAAATGAAGGCGTTTGACATAAAATGACGAAATTTTTGCCCATAGGTTAGCGACCTCGTTAGTTTGTGCGTTTGAGTATTTATATTGAAATTGCGTTTCCACCATAGAATGTTGAGGCTTACGAGAGAATTCTATTATATGTATATGTATGTACAAGCACGCCACCGCATTGGACACAAAACTCAAATGAAATATGGTTTTCTGTGACAAATTTTTAGATAATAATAGATAATATAAACAAGCCTGTGAGGAAATATTCATGGGTGAGTTTGTGTAAAAGCGAAAACCTCTTGTAACGATTACCAAAAAATTATAAAGATAAAATGAAATTAACCAACTCCAAGTGTATAATTATAACGTAATAAACATTAAAAATTCAGCACTATTGCATGTTGCTTATCAGCAATTACGTGCTGCTTAATTTGCCAAAATATAAATCATGTGAACACGAAAATTATTCTGCAACAGTCTGTGTCGGCTATATCTGCCATGCCATCCATGATCGTTTTAGCAGCCCAAGGACTTAATGATCATAACTTTCCCGGTAGAAGTATTTCGTGAACCCTTTAGTTATTGCGGGGTACCCTCGGCAGACAGTTAAAATTGAATATATTCGCTTATGACTTTATACACAAATAATACCAAAAATATATTGAAAAATACAATTTAATTATTGCCATAGCAACAGAACTTAATTTTTCCATTCGCAATTAAAATGATCACTTCGGCCTGGTGAGATCTTATAATTCAGTGGAGGACTTAACTATACATCTTGCATTCAAGCAACAACAAGCATAGCTTGGTTGGTTGGTTGGTTGATAGGTTGGTTTTAGTGGCGAGAGGTGGAGAACCACCACAGGGCAATTTAGGTAATTTCTTCCATCAGTACCACCAGCTGGTATAGGCTTCTTTGTGAATTTACAAAATTCAGCACGTACATAAACTGCCTTTTCGCCGTTTCACGCTTTATGATCTGAAGAGTTATTAATGAATGCCTTCTCCTTTTTTGAAATTCACATAAAAATTTACGATGCCATCATTTTTTTCGAGTTAAAATTTTTAAGCGATTTTACTTACATTGGAGCAAAAATATGAAAAAATAATTCATGTTGTGGTGTCCTGCTGTCCGAAATCAAGTGATCTCAATGTGCCGACGATATGAATTCGAATTTTGGAATATACGTGCAGCTCGCGGTACTTTCATTTAGAGGAGTATAGTATAAGAGACATGTTAATGTGTTGAGATTAATTTTAATTATAATATAAATCTGTTTTTGTATAAGTATAGATGATTGAAAAGGAAAATATAAAACATCTTTGTCCATAAGGTTTTTGTTTTTTTTTAATACATATGCATTAAAATTTGATGCATCCGAAATATATGTACGGTATCACCTAATATTCTCGTATCAAAATTCTCGTGAAGCCATTTTCTCGTTAATCAATTTGCTCGTATACAATTATCTCGTATGCAACCTTGTAAACATTTTACTACGAGTATAATAAGTATTTCCTTAATTAAAGAATTCATATAAGTAAATAAAATGATTTTTTTTCTGTTTTACATTAAACACTCATCGAATAATCCAATGCTCGTGTGAACTTATTTTTTGAACTAATGGGCTTTCGTACGAAATTTTCTCGTATTCCAATTTGCTCGTGTAAAACCTTCGTATAGACGAGCAAATTGGAATATAAGAAAATTGATACGAGAAAATGTTCCACGGCATAGTAAAGAAATAGACACCACAAACACTCAGTCGGAGTTCATCTCACGATTAATCGAGAAACACTTTCGGATAGGAGCTAATGAGTATATACTCACTTTTTTTTTCATTTGGCCTAATTTTAACATTAGTATGTTCTCAGAAGAGAACTTCAATGAGATCATTCCATTATGAGCTGTGTAGCTGTATTCCCACGTTAAGCAGCTCGGTCTCTACCTATGTAGATTCGAAACTGATGAATGGGATGAATGTAGAAGAAAAAGTACATACGGGTACGTTGGTCTTTGGTGCACATGTGATATGAAACGGAGTGTTGTGCACTAGATGTAGACATCAATAGTAAGAAACATACTCTCTCTTCCGTATGTTGGACGAACACTCAAGTGGGATACTGGGTCTGGAAGCTGGCGGGCCTGCAAAGGCTTGCTTGCCTAAGAATTAAGGCTCAATGCGATCCACGACAACAGCCTCCCTTGAGGTCTTACTTAATCTGCCACCGCTGGATAGAATTCGTCCATGGGCGATATTGGAAGGACGGCTTGAGTAAATATTCCAATTCATCATTAGCGTTTGGGATGGAATGCCGAATGCCATTTGATGTGATGGTTTCGGAACTTTATTTTGGTTTTGGTTTTTTTTTTGTGTGTTTTCCTGATAGGGACTTGTAGACTGAGGGGAGAATATTATCTAGCCTTCCTCGGTCCGTTCTAAAAAAAAAAAAAAAAAATTACCGAGTGCTCCCTCCCTAATGAGAAAGGCGGTGCTGATGCTGCTTAATTTTTTATACCCTAGATGAAATCTCTAGGATATACTAAGTTTGTCATTCCGCTTGTAATGCACAGATATAATGCTGCTAGAGCAAAGTGGGTTGGACACCCCACGCATAATATTAAACGTTATTTTGATTTTTGCATGTCCGTCTGTCCGTCCTCACAATAAGTCGAGAACGCGTTCACTTAGCGAGCTGAAATTTTACATACAGCTGTTTTTTTTTTTATTATGCAAATTTGAGTTCAAAAATGGACGAATCGGGCAACTCCTTCGTAAGGCTGCCATAAAAAAATTTCGTTTTTCACTATATATTTGAACACTGCCTGAGAATGCGTTGATGTAGAAAGTTGAAATTTTGTACACGGTGTTTTCATAGTAATAGTAAAAAAGATTAAAAAATGGACTAAATGGGGTAACCCCTTCTTGGTGTTGCCATATAAAAATTTTAGTTTTTTTTTAACGTACCTGTACTGTAAAAACGATCAGTTTTAGAGGTTTCTATTCTATTGAGACGTTCTTCAGAAATCCTATGAAATTGGTTATAATAATTTTTATTATGTGGCCATGACCGTTCTAGAAATATATGCGTATAGATTACGAAATTACATACGGGCAGGCATCTAGGGTATCATAAGAATTGATCTTAGACTAATTCTAGCTTTTTTACTTGTTCAACCTGACAAGTTCTAAGACCAGTCTAGATCATAGACAAATCTGTTTAGAAAATGACCTATAAATATATGTTTTTTTTTCTTCACGATTCTTGGTCATTAAATCAATTTTCGAACGGTTTAATAGTTCAGAAAAAGTTTATCGAGTTTTCTACGTAGAAGTGAAAATGTTTTCGTCAATAATCGAATGGATAAACTGAATATTGGACAATCTGAATAACAATGAAATATTAAAATTTGCTGGAAAGATAATAGATTTCCATTATTTAGGTGATTTGGATGACAGGGTGAAGCGACGAACTTTCCAGCAAATATAGTCAAACAGAAATTACTGAGATCCAGATTGAAAAGTTAGCTAATATCATAGATTGCACAAGAACTAGATGTCGCAGAGCAGAATGTACAGTTTTTGAAATGGCTGGTACATTCTGGAATAGACTACAACACTTTTTAGAGTGCGCTGAGACAACCGATTCCCTACCGATTCCACTAAACACGAGAGAAAATTTAAAGCACTCGACGATAATTATCATTTTTTCACCCTTTCCAGAATTGACCATCGCCCATATAAAATTTGTATACTCTGCTCTGGTATTGTATTCCGATATTTAGCTCTTGTGCCATTTATGGTAATATCTATTGATGGAATAAATAGCAGAATAAAATTAATAACTCATAACCAATATCATTTTGATTTAATTTAGCGAAGGACATTCAACACTTCAATCCATTGTTTTTCCCTAATTTTCTCTAATGTCTGGTAATTAATTATGTGAAATTAATTCGTTTAGTACCACAAAATTTGGATATTTCTGCACTAGATATCGAAAACATAAAAAGCATTAATTGATCTTTGTATCGAATGAATTTTTATCTGAAATATTTATCTTATATATAAAAGCAGTTTAATTTTCTTTTCTTTTTCTCAAAAATGTATGTATACATCCGCATACATATTTAACAAGAAATCGTTAAAATTTTCAGTCTGCAATAATTTAAGTTACAACCATCAACCATCTTTGAACTTGATCCCGCACTAAATTCAAGACACGAAACGAAATGAAAACGAATAAATATTGCAAATTTATTGCCCAAACAGCATTAAATTCGTCGTTATTGATGGCTCGTAAATGCAATCAATAGACGATTTTAAGCGCCATCATCCCAAAAGACAATTATTATTGTTAGCGGTTTTTTGTTAGTGCTCCATCCATAGCGAGGTCAAGTGGAGCAAAATCGATGGAACCGTATTGGATAGAGAATAGATATCATCGTCATTGCCCCGTCGTCGCTCCGTCGTTCATGTGGAATGTAAAATATTTCATATCTGTCAGTCTTTCTAGCTATGGTACCTAATATACTCGTACTATATTTTACTCGTATATAGTCAATCATACATATATGTATAAATGGCGAACGAAAGTAATTTAAAATTTTCAAATTATCTCTAAATGAAATTCACTGGAAATTTACTTTTAATCCTTTTGTTTGGATTGGATTTATTATTCTCATCATATAGTCACAAGTATATATATGAGGTATAATAAAATTTAATCGGATTAAGATTTTCGTTTTGAAATCCTTCATGACTCTCCCGCATTCTGCGGATTATTTACGCTTTTGCAATTAGAACGATCTGTTGGGCCCAAGTTAAGTTTTGCTTTGGTAATTCAATCTTAGAAAATTTATAGCGGAAATTCCTTTGATTATATTCCTTTATATATAGCAGGCATTAACCTAAAAATCATTTTGATAATAAATAATTAAATATAGGCATCGATACCGTTTTTGAATAGACGACAAGAGAAACAAAGAACTGTTTGCGGATAGATGTGTATGCCTACTTATCGTGGCACTTACCTTACATATGCACATATTTCACTTCAGCTTGAATGGATATATCACATTTAATCATCATTATATATGGACTTCAGCCAAGAAAGTAGTTTTTGTGCCGTATCGCTTAACGGCACCTTTTGTGTTGAACTATTTTAAAATTTTTATCATTTTTTGCAGGTATGCATATTTTTTAATGGGTTTAGTCTAGCTACCCATTTTTTATAGATTACCTGGTTTTGTAAAGAGAAGTGATAGTTATTTATTGTATATAGATTAGATTAGATTGGTAAAGAGGATGTTACGGCCTCGAATTTACTGCGACCTGAAGAATCTATTCTGATTATTAGAATTTGCTTATTCCCATTCCAAATTAAGACTTTTTTTTGGGTTTATGATTACCCGCCCGCCTGGCTTGGTGATGAAAATGCGTGCTCGAGGCGAATTAAGTTCCGTGTTGCAGTTGCAAAGAAAGTGTTGTGATGTTATGTGATCATCTTTAAAGAAGTAACAAGATGCAGTCTCAGCTAAGCTCATACTATATATTTTGTACCAGCAGTGGGCTGAATAGAGCTCTGTAATTATTAGGGAGAAGAAAAAATTAAGGAAAGACGTGCCGCAGAACACCCCTGTTTTACAAATTATGAATAAATGGAGTTATTAACATAGGGTTTGGGTGGGGCTGGAGGTGTCATTTTTTGAATTGTCATCAATATATCATAGACTTTTAGGTCAAATTATATGATCATTTAAACCCTAAAGATTGTAATACCCTAGACACACAGCACGAACTAATGAATCATTTGTACTAACTATTCATTAAAATGCCGTGTGTCACATAGTATACGTCATTATAACTCGAAAATCAGATGATAATGAAGTACACTAATGAAGTGTTTTCCTCCTTCATTATAATGACGAAAAATGTGCTAGATTTGGCATATAATGTAAATCTGGAGCTTCGTTCTGCATCTGCCGATTTGAAAAATAAGAAGAAGAAATGCAAATCACAAATTATATTATCAATATTTTTTTTAATATAATGTTTTTCTCATTTGCAAATTGTTGAATTGAAAATAAAATAAATGAAAACAAAGTTTATCGCGTTAATTCGATCCATATTGCTTCTTTAATGTGATAAGTTTATCAAAACCAGTTTGACAGAACAACTTAATTAAAGAAATGGCTGTGTGTCTGCAGGTTATTATGAATCATTATAGATTAATGAATCGTTAGTTATTTCTTCATTAAGAGTGCTGTGTGTCTAGGGCATTAGGGTTTCATCTACCAATACCAAAAAAAAAAAAAATATTTATAAAAATTATAATTATTTTACGTTATTAATTGATTTTAAATCAGCAAGTCGTTTGGTACTTTTTATCCCTCTTGTGGGTACAAAGTTCCACCTGTTGCAACCTGGTAAGAAAAAATAAAAAAACGAAATCTGTAACGTTGTTTTCGATATTTATTCATAACTTCAAAAATTATCATAAAAATTCAACACAGACGAGTATTCGAATTATTTAATATGATAGTCTAAACTTATTTTTAAATGTTATTTTTATTTTTATTTTTTCCCGGAGGGGAGTCGAACCTACACTTGTTAGAATCGGTCAATGATGGAGAACAGCTGCATTGCAATACAGGTTGCTATTAATATTGTTATCAAATCCCTAAAACGGTTAAAGGTGGCGATTATTAGGGGAACGAGTTTATTGGGATGCCACTCACCTGCTGACATATTTGCAATTATGCAGGAAAACACCTCCTATCCAGTCAGTAGCGAACCAACTGAGCAGTATCCAGCTTTAATGGCAAATCCCGTATTAGACCTAAAAATTAAATTAAAAAATTAGAAGATAAGAACAATGTTTTATGTTAATTAAAATGTTAAGTTTGAAATTTATATACAATTTATTTGAAAGGTTAATGTGTACCTAACAAAATTAAAACACCGAAAGCACCGAAGCAATATGTCATTAGAAACAACGACCGAGCCCTTTAAAAGAATGCGATTTCCGGCATCTCCCAAGAAACGGTCTACTGAAAAAAAAATATTCTGTTAATGAACATCTTGCTCTCGTTTTTCCTTCAAGTATCCGAGTATAAACGCGAAAAATTTTGTTTCCAGCGAATTTATTTTTGATAAAATAAAGCAGCACTGAAATTATTCGAAGTGATCTGTTTTAATTAATCAATAGCCGTACGATTCCTTTTGTTAGTCAAAAGTAATTTTCTTATAGGACAAAAAAAGTCGGAAGGTTTGAAAGTTTCGGAGTTTTTCCTTGAAAGGGCGGTGAGTGCGTACATTTATATACACATACAGTGATCTCTATGTAAGTTTTTTTTTATAAAACTCGTAAGTCCTCCTAGAACCTGCCTTTGCTTTTCAATAGGTGGGAGAAAGAACGAGAAGTAAAAATGAAATAAGAAAGGAATCGAATTCCAACATAAAAAGGAAATATCTCCAACAAATATTTCTAGGGCTCTTGTTTATTTATTTATTTTACATATTTTTGTGTCATCTCATTTATTTTCTTGACACCAAAACAAAGAAAAAAGCTTTCTTTTGGTTCGCTAGTCCCAAGGTGAAGTTCGATCTCCCCTCAGGAGCACGAAAACTTTTTGCACAACAAATATTTAAAAGACCAGCACGCACACTGATTTTTTTGTACTTACCATTAAAATAGATCCGCCATCTTGTGTGGCTCGTCGATCGCTGCTGGGACATTTAATTCCGCTGAGGTATCCGCTTGGCCACAAAACACCGAACGAGAAGTCATAAAAAATAAGCAACACTTCCCGGCCCGGTGGCCCGTAGTCTTACGGCGTATTCGCTAATTTTCTTCAATCGTCGCAGGACCACACTCACTAGATAGCCAATTCACTGCACTTAGAAACATCACGACACTGCACAATTCCGCGGAACAATAAAAATACAATAAGAAAGACACAAGACAAAACCGTGTCTATATATTCGTCCACTTCACCATTTACGTTTTCCTTACGCGCTCAACTAAAAACTACGCGTCAACCACAATACAAACTGCACAGTACTGTTTACGGAGATCCCATTCAGTTCAAATTAATTTATCCGCTGACAACCGAGCGTCGGTCCCCTTCCAACCCGAAGAACTAACACCCAACGCTCTTACTCAAGTGAGTGCAAGTTGCTGAAAGCGCTCCTCCTCAGATCGCTAGCCACAAACAGCAGCCACTGGCACCCAAATTGAGAAGGCCAGCTGATCGTGGGGAAATTGTATTCTGACCCTATGACCTACTTTCGAACTGTGGTCAATTGATTTTGTTTGGCAAACGCATGCCCCACGGGAAGCTGATCGCAATAAGCAAAGTCTCCCTGTCGGCTTTATAAATATCTGGTATATACACCAGGCGATCAACCTTGCATTTTGCAATTGCAATATCTAGAAAATTTGTAACAATATTTAAATAGGTAGCTATAACCTTTAGTTTTTGTTATCTGGCTTTTACCTAAAATTTACCCCATCGGTACTTTTTACCCCGAACGGTACAAGAACATGTTTTTAGATAGAAAACAATGACAACAAAACATTATAGTTTTAAGTAGTATCAGAGTGCCCACAAAAAAAATAGCAATATAAAGGTTGTTACTTTACTTAACCATGATGAGCATATTCAGCAAGAAACTAAAATGTCCGACACGATGTTTTTTTTAAATTTTTGCCAAATTAATAGCACTATTAGATGTGCGCTCTTACCTAATGCCTGGCAGCGACTGGCTATGTGGTGAAAATTTCCCCACACACAAATGCATACCTTGCATGAACGTTCTTCTTTTTTATTTCCCTTTTATAATACGAGATATTGCCCGTGGCACTTTTTACACCACCCGACCCTACTGTTTTATAAACCCTGTTGTATTTCATATTTTCTAAAATAGGGTCACGTTTATACGAATATCTAACACTTCATTAGGCATTTTAAATTTAAGTTAACAATATAAAAATATAAAATATTTTTATAGCAACATAAAATTGCTGGGTGAAAAAAAATTAAAGCAAATTAAAAAGAAACTCGTTTTATTTTGGTAAAAAATTAGTACATTATTCAAATACTCATATTGGATGGCGTAATGTTACAACAAAACGCTATTACTTTTCTTTCGAAATTCCACTCGACAATCGTGTCTTACATTGCAGCGTTCTGTTCTTTTCCCGTTGAACTCGGCAAAGTGAATACCCCAAGCAATTTGTCAATATCTCCACTTGTATCCAAGACAGCAAACCTATCGACGTTTTCCACTCCAGTTATAGAAGTAAAAGCTTTCCATCCCAATGGACTACTGGACTAACTTTCGGGTTTCCGTTTTTAATGTCATTTCGCCTAGATCGCCGTAATGTGGGTCTACTTATGGACAAAGATGTAGTGTCATATCCTAATGCTTTTGCTACAACTGCCAAAATATTGGCTCCGAATATGTCTTTAATTTTGCAGGCATCAAATGCAGCTACTATTTTTGAAGTGATAATGTTATGTATTCCATAGAGAATCGTTAATTTTCGGTTGTGATTCACTAGGCTCTTCTTGCAAAATCTCTTCTTCGAATTCAACAGTCTTCAACTCGACTCGTCATTAATATTTGATAGAGAATCGGTAACTGTTTCCATTTATCTGGATTGTCTCTGAACACTTCGCTGCAGTCACTCATATACTTTTTCAGAAATTATTTATAGCAGCTGTTTTTTGAGAAGTAATGAGGTAATCGATCCCATGGATATACCTAGGTTGCCGTTTTTTCCTTGATTAACTAAAGTCTGTTTGTTTTCATTTATTTTCAACAACTCCAAAGCATTTGCATGTGATATATGAAATAAATCGTTAAGTCTTTCTACAAAAACTTTTTCTTTTTTCTTTGAACAAGGCTTTTTTAGATGACTTTTGTAATGTCCTCCACTATGCATGCAGATTCTCAAGCTTCTCGATACAATAGTCGTCTCTACGTGTCGGAGTGCGACACTTGTACCAAAAATAGAAACTTCTTTAATAGTTAGTGTGGCACTTTCACGTAAACTAACTAAGAACTTATTTCACGCGTGTTGCAAAATAGCACTAGTATAACTTGCCTAATGGAAGTCAATTTATTGCCGACAATTTGCAGAGTCCAATTAAATAAACGTAAAAAGATCTTTTAACAGACATCTCTGGAAAACTTTTTTTTTTTTTTTACAAAAGAACGCACAAAAACACTTAGGCCTGAATTATAATTACGACTGATCTGTCGACTTCGACTTGGTTTTAAGTCGTAGTCGACGCTGAGGAGGAATTGGTAATTAACACGTTAAGCGCCATAAGCATCCGTATCCAATGAGATTTCCAATGGGCCGCGTGCATCCTATCGGATACACACACAGGACAATGCACACGTAATACTTACGAGCTCGTAGCATCCGTATTGATGCACAGAGCAGCTATAAAATCATGGGAAACTCAGGTGCTTGGCCCTCTGGGACAAATATTGAAATGGTCCATGATTTTTTTTGTACCTTGAGATAAGTAGTAGAGCATACTTACATCAAAGACAAAATAATTTTTGTCGAAAATATTTGGAGGTGGCCCCCAGAGAAACATTTTTTTTCTATTGTGGCGCTTAACGTGTTAAATTAAAGCTTCAACTGCTTGAACAAACCAGAAGTGCCCAATTCTGTGATTGAACTGAAGTTGGCCACAGGCCCACAGCCAAAACCAACTTTGCACTTTCAGATTAGAAGAAAACCTAAGTCTAAACGTATTTCATGGCAAAATTTTAATGAATCTGTTGTACGTATACCTGCCACGTTCACAATCTTATTAAAGGATCCCAATATACATATTATTTTACTGTACTTATTTTATTGATTTTTTAATTTATTTATTTAGTTATTTTATTGAGAATGAATATTCACTTCCGGGAGTCTCAATATCGGTGTTCAATTTTTATTATTCTATCCGTTAGTCTTTGGTGGATACCATAGGTCTTAGTTTTCGGATCCCACCAGATGCCTTGTTGTTGGAAGTCGTTAGACGACTGAAGCTTGGAGTATAGCACGAGGAGCTATTTATTGTCTCTAGTACCAGCTGTGTTGCTGTACAACCAGTTGATCGAGTAGATTTTGTGTAGAAGTATGGCTGAAAAAGTCATTAGCCGACTGTAACTTGTGACAAGGGACGTCCTTATCGTGTCACCGGTAAGTGGACATCTGATATCTGTGGTACATATAGCAGCGCCTAAAAATTTAATGCCAAATCGAATAAATGTAATTAATGGAGTCTCGGGCATTGTCGGTTTCTCAAAGCGATCTCTAGTTGCTTCGTACAGAGTAGGACCTCTACTCCCTTTGTCGAAGTATGTGTTAGCGACCCTGTCGCATCCTGTAACCTATGTCGACTGGGCCAAGACGGGTTGAATAGAACTGCAAATGAACGTCTAGTTGATCTAGCCATTTGAACTTTTCGAGATAGATCAGCGAAATATTGATCGGTTTAACGTGCGCCGTATCTGGTGCGGACGTGTTGAGTTAATGGCTTCTAGCGGTGCTTCCGTTTGCCCACCAGACAGTAGTGGTATTGTAGCTTGAATAGTGGCTGTCCAATTAGAAGCGCCTGCAAAGAGAAGAAAGGCAGGACCACCAACGGGGACGGGCATAAATCCTTTTGAAAAAAAATGCGCTCCAGATTAAAGCCAGTGCTGCTATTTTATTTGTTGTCTTCTATTTCATTTTTAAAAATCAGCTTTTATACGATACAATTCGTTTCTTTAGTTATCTAGTCAAAAACATACAAAACATAAAATTCCTATTTTTACAAAAATTATTTTAAATACAAATCCAAGCTTACCTATCTGCGACTTCCTATGCTCAGCAAGATATTAACTAGCTAGGAACTTTAAAAAATATGTTGCCCGATTACACGGTGGTTGGCCACGTGTTCAGAAAAGAGCACCCACTGACATGTATAGCATAGACTGCTTGATCTTCTATTTCATATGGGCCCACTTTTATTGGCAGGGGTGCGAAAACTATCTTAATTTCAAGTTTCATTTTCGCTTTAATAGTCATGTTACAAACTCAACAAATTCCAAATATATTCAAAATTATTATTTTCATTGAAAGCGTATCTTCTATAACATCAAGAATTTCTTAAACTCGATTTTTAAGGAAATAAAATTAAGCAATTTTTGTCTGCCTATCCCTAAAAGTAGCTAGGGGGAAAATCCACTCAACTGAAACCGAACTATGGTGGATTTCGTATAGAACTTATTATTTCAAATTCAGTGGAATCCAGTCGTTAAACCAAAAAGAGGCAACTATAGAAAAGTGATCCCATGATAATGTAAGCGATTTCAGTGTTGTCAGCGGTCTATGTTATACATGTCAGTGAGGCACAGGTGTGTCGCTGCAAATCTAGTTCTCTAAAAAAAAACAAAAAATGGGCGTCGTCATCTGTTTCTTTATAATAACATGCAATGACATATTAGTTAGCACTACGCTCCTCAAAATTTCCCATTCATCAGCTCTTATACAAAGCAAATATATTACACTTATTTGTTCTACATAAGAGAGCTATGTGAATTTTTGGCTACGAAAAATGTTATCCAATTCCAAGTCATCAACTGAAATTTGAACTCAGGGTCTTATGCTGGATAAACTTGTCGGATAACCACTGATCAACTTAAAATCTTATTCCTTATAATTCTTTAAGAATTACTTATTTATACAATAATACTCGAGGATCTTCCCAATTATTAAACTCACACCAGGGCAGACTGCGAAACTTGGCCTTCAGTCAAAGAAGACTCTTTCGTTGTTTGGTTTAGTCCATTATGATCTTTTTGAATCAATTTGAAAAAGTCCAAAAAACAACCGAGTTTGCTGAATAGAAAAGTTCTTGCATATATGTATAGATGCATGATGGAAAATGAAGGCAACATATATTAGAGGAGCATAGAATGGGAACCCTAGTAACCATTTCCAAGGAATTTACAAAAAAATTCTAAAGAAATTGTCCCGTCCAGACTTATTATTCCTTGGATTTGTCTGGTGAATTGTCCTATGGGAAATGCAACGCTGTCTGGGACAAAATCACAGGATATTCTGTGGATATTACGAGGATATTTTCGGCGGAATAAATTCGGAAATAAACTGAGGAAATTCTGTGGATATCAAGACGATATTTACCAAGGATTAAATTCAGATAAAGTCATAGGAAATTCTATAGATATTATCTCTATACTTTCCAAGGAATAAAATCAGACAACCAAAGGAAATTCCGTGGATATCGCGACGACATTTTCTATGGAATAAATGTGGAAATAACCACAGAAAATATTGTGGATATTGAGCCGATATTTTCTCAGGATTAAATTCGGATAACCAGGGATTACCATTTCAATTTTTTTTTTTCAATAAGGAGTTAAATAAAATAGAAATATGGCTACCTTCAATTATTTATTAAACCTATCCTCTATATATATATGTATATACAAAGTTTTTCTTTAAATGTAATTTTAACAAATTAGCACTGAACATAATACCTTCCAAATGCTGCATAAATTTAGTCTTCTTCAAAGCAATTTTGTGTTCGCTCTCGACTGTATTCCACGTTAGTTGACTTACTATACTTCTTCAGAAAATGAATTTAACACACACTTTCTGAAAAAGTCGCTAACATCGAGCGCTCTGACTTGCCAAAATACATTCTACGAAAGCCTTGTGTCATTTAAAAATCAAATAATAATGCAATGCAAGGTTCTCACCATTTCATTGACGTTGTTCCTCAAAAATTTTCTTCTAACTTGTGAAAATCGTTAGAATTTGCGATAAATATTCCACTTTGATTTCCCGGCTGAAAGGCTTGGACGGACGAAGAGGCTTGTAGTAATTTAACTGCCATACTTTCGATGCACTTTGACATATTTTGTTGAAGAACGTTAATGGATTTTTCAACTTTGTCTGTGTATTTTTTTATCAATGTATCCAATTATATTTTTTCCATTTCCTTCAAATTACTTTTTGGAATTATTTAAGGTAAGATTAACAATAAAATGTGACTATAACTCGTTTTTAAAGTATACCTGTAACATGCTATGCTTCATTGTCTTTTTCCGTTGGTTGGACAAATATAATAAGATCATCTTCGAAGTCACTAATGACGTTTATAGCTAGTGAAGATTCCTCTAGCTCCCCCCCCCCCCCCCCCCCCCCCCCTCCCCACAACACTTGCCGAGTTGGTTCGATATTCATAAGTAACTTCTTCTTCACACGGTTTCAATTTTTTAGCACATATTCTGTACTCCTCATCTTCTGTAGAAGACTGCCACTGATACTTATCGCACTTTTTGTATGTCTCTTCGTATGTTCTTATAGCAAAGAGAGGTAGGATTATCTAAACATTTTGAAACTGGAAGGTTTTACCTGCACTGGATAGTAATCTGCAAGGACAAATGTGCCAATTTGATTCAGGTGTAGCTCTCTCTTTTTGCAGCTTCCTTACATTTTTGCTTAGGGGCCAAAAACAATGAATTTTATCCGAATGCAACCAATTTCCCGGAATTAATTCACATGCTTCTTCTTCATCGAAGGCAACAATATAGTATAAACTATAAAAAACATGAAATTTTAAGTTAAACACAAATAAAAATATATTTACCAGACTAACCTCATTTTTCAGTGATCCAATAACTGAGCAAGCGTTCCTTGCGATAAAAATTTATAGAAATCCAATGTTTATCTCAACTTAGGATTTTTAAAGGAAAAATTGTGGACAAAGTTGAGAAGAATCTGCATTATATCCAATATTTGTCCCATCAAGCTCAAGCTTGGACTTTTATAGGACTAAGGTTGGACAAGACTGAGACGAATCTGCATTATATCCAGTGTTTGTCTTAAGAGGAGTCAGTACCAAGTTTTGCAAGTCTCATACATTTTTCAATGCAAATTTCTGGCAAACTATTTGTAGCCGAATATTGACTTATATCTTAATTTAAAGATAATGAAGAGGGCTAGTAAATAACGCCGAAAAAAAAATGGCATTAAAACGGAGATATTAGTTCGGAAACTTGTAAAAAATGGGAAAAATTGAAGTCTTTTAAATCAAATTCCTGTTAGTAGGTATTATCATTTCTTTAGATTGTGACTATTTTAGAAAGATAAAGCCTAAATCTAGCAAATAACGTCGAGTTTTTCATTTTTAGTTTCGCTTTTTTTTTAATTATTTGACTCTAATAGTGCTTGTTTTTTCTCTCGATATTTCACCGACGAGAAATTGCAATATTTCGTTGAAAGTTGTTGAAATACAAAGCAAAGTAGTATATTTAACAAATATGTGTTTTCGTGTTAAATTGTCGCATGTTGGGGTACTGTCTTTTACGTAAATGTCTCTAATGTGACTTGTGGTCTAGGTCTAGGCTAATTTTATATGATTTTCCTTATTTTTAGGACACAAACCTACGTATAATAAATTTTATTGCCTACAGGTTCGCTGAAATCTAAATTGAAATTTTTGCTGAGTGAGTACTGACTCCTCTTAATAAATTTCGAAACAAGCGATATTTATCGGAATTTGATAAGCAAAACCAAAATGAAACTCATCATTCCTTTGCTATATATTCTAAGTTGGCAATAATTCGTTTAACCAGATCCAGACATTGAAATATATAGATAAAGATCAACCCTTTTCGATGCACATTTAGAGATAAGAAAACAGATCCAAATGAAAAAAAATATTTACGCAATGTGGAGAGATTGCTAGAGAGCATGTTGCTAAAATTTTGATATAAAAAAACATCAATTATACCCACCAAACAAATAGAATTAAAAAAACACTAGAAAGACTAGGAAAACCAATAAAAATTCTAATTGTTTACCGAATTAATTACGGCACTAACAAAATACACACCGACTTATTCGCATGACCGTCTGTCTGGTCACTGAGCAAGCGGGTCTTGCAATGTTGATAAAAGTTAGAAAAAGTTAGGAGAAATCTGAATTTTATCCAATGTTTATCTCAACTTAGAACTTTTAGGACAAAGTGTGGACAAAGAAGAAATGTCTCATCTATTTCGGACAAAACTTGGATCCAATATAGAAAAATTCCATTATTCAAAATAATCGGACAAAGAAAGTACATCGGTCCAATGTTTTTACTATAAATATTGGACAAAGATAGGACATTGGACTCATGGTTACTAGGGAAGCCTTACCCCATCAATCCGTAACTATTCGTCAGATGTATAGTACCAACAAAACGGATACTGTGTGAATCACAAGATATTTGCAAATATTATTTAGATTTCAGAAAGGGAAATGAGGTGGATAGGTCCAAAGAAGGGCATTCTATCATACATCTGGATATTAGTTTGCAATAATAACTGATCGTACTAGCTAAGGAAGGTATACAAAATTGGTAGTTTTAATAATATTGGATTAGTGATTATAAACCAGGAAAAATATAATTTTAATGATTTAGTATTATTATTCTTTATACATATGTAGATGCTGATTATCGGTAGAGATAGCCACATATAAAAAAAAAAAATATTAAACATTCACACGTTCGGTTTAATGAGAGATTACGAGACAAATAAGTACATACATATACTACAATATGTGCATGAGTTTGTATAATAAAATATTCTGTCGACGTTTGTTCGTTCTGATCGGATAAAAAAAAAAAAAAATTATACAAAAACATCTTTAAGAGTCACATATGCTTATTACAGTTCGGTTAATTTGCTTTCATGTGCTTGAATCACACTTATTTTCTCCCCAAGTTTCTCTTGGTCTGTCTCAAATTGCTCTGCTCAAATAATAATAATTAATGGCCTGTTAGTTGCATATGGCAGCTGTTGGAACGTACTTATATATATGTATATATGTATTTTGAACTCGGTTTTTCTAAAAAAGCTTGATACAAAAAACTACTTAAATTATTCATCACACATCTTAGTTTTAATTTCACAGGCCAGACAAAACATCCCTTCTTATCTTATAGCTTGATATGTATACATATATTGTACGTACATATATAACATTTATAATATTCTATCTATATACCTATTCTCAACCATGTTTTCAGCTATATAAAACCATAAGGTCTGACTGCGGAGATGATTAAAACATGAAAACAATTCTAAGAAATTCCTTAAATTCAAGACAAAAGGAGGAAGCCCCTTAGAAAGAATTTTCCAGATTATTATTTTCGAAAAGTTTCAAGGCGCCCTTATTTAGTGATGTTGATCTCTATTGAAAACAAAAGATTTCTGAGCTCAGCATCACATATATACATACATAAATACATCCATATACAACTCTCAAATTCATATTTTGTGTGCCGCAGACACATAAAACTTAAATTAACTTTACATGTGTCCATTCTTGTGGGAATTCTTTAACTTATTTTTGGGTTTCTTCAAGTATCCAAAGTCTCTTGAAGTTCTCATTTATGTGAATCCTGTGCGTGGTAATGTTTTGGAGAGTATCCCATCTTCTCTTATCTTTTAAATAACATTTTCTTTCATATTCCCTAAACAGTAGAAAATATCTCTTGTTGTTTCCCAATAATCTTGCACTAGCAAAGCTCTTGTTATTGTAAAAGTAAAATCCTCACTCCCAGCATTTTATCCTGAAATAAAAACAGCAGCAAAAGGAAATCAGGGTGAACATATAGAGCTAAAGTTATTGTTAAATTCCCCAGTTGCATTGAAAGCTCTCGAATAGATTTTTATATTTCTAAAGAAAATCGCGAAGAAATAAGTTTGTTTGTTTGTCGTTTTTTTTTTTCTTGTAATACTTTCCTTATTTCGTCTCGGCGAATGTCAAGGATTTAACGATTCTTATTTATAAATTTCTGAGACTCGCATCATTCACAAGAATATATATGCAAGTATTATCAACGTATTTACGGCCAGACAGACGTTCCATTCTGATTTAAAAAAAAAAAAAATCACGTTAAAGTACTTAGTTAGCATTATGATCACGCAATTATTCGGCGATATTTATTGGAAGATTTAAAAACTTTTTATGTCAGTGATTTTTATTCTGCACCCATCAGACGCATTGAGAAAACAAAAAACTGGAGACATTTTAATTTGAATATTAATTTTATTGTGCTTTTGTTTTACCGTGATGTGAATTTCTAGTTCTCAATGTCATTCCAAGCATTATTTAATCATTATCTTCGTATTTCCGCATTATTTAATATATTATCATGAGATTCGTTATACCGCATTATCATGTAACATATCTACTTTTTGATCATTATACATATTTTACTCTCGTTAATGCTATGGGCACATGCATGATGGATGGGCTTTGTAGTCGATGTTAAGAAACCCGCATTGCCAAAATTTATACATGTTGTGTGTTTTAATATTTGAAGACGTAAAAAATCAAAATAAGTCTTCAAAATGTTTACGCTTGGCATGAATACTGTGACGGTTCTAGATCTACATTTTTTATATTCAATTAGTTGGACAAAGGCCATCTGAATTTTTTTTTTTTTTATTGTCTGATATCATTTTATGTGAATTCAGGATATAGTTAAAAGTAACAATGTTAGGTATAATAAGTTTGTATAGGGAAGATCAGCAATAATTATTACTAATTGTAAATCAGCAAATTCCTTCACTGAGAACTCTGGAAATCCAATCGGATAATCTCAGTTTAGAGAGAGAGAGAGAGGTAAACGACTGGGAGAGAAGAGGACACAGTGATATACTGAAAATTTGATTACTAGGGGACGGTAGGGCAAGAGGGATATGTTAAGATTTGATAATAAAAATTCGATATAATCTTTATTGACTTTATAATGTAATTGATCGCAATAAATCTTCTTTTATACATTTATTATATTATGGAAAATAAAAACAAAATAACTTGCGTTCTTGCACAAAGTAGAAAATTTAAAAAAAAAAGGGCAAAATACCCGTTTTGCCCGATGGGGTAGGTAAAATGGGTATCGCTGGCGGGCAAAATGGATATTATTTCAAATTCTATAATTTTGGGCAGTATATTATAATCGAAACAAAAGTCACAAAAATATGACCCTTGTCCATGAGCAAAATTCATGTGTCCAATCCTCACATTGTGAACACTGAATCCAGTCCTCCGAGGATAGGTAAATTTTTCTTTGCAGGCTGAGCAATAATAATCTTTATCTATGTTTTCTTTATTCTTGTTTGTAGTCCGTTGTTTCCTTCTCAGTCCAGAGGTTGTAGCTGTTGGGTTTTTTTATTATATTTCCCTTTGTTTTTGATTTGTTTTATATATCAAAAGGTAACCATTTTGCCCTACACCCACCCAATTAAAAAAAAACCTATTCAAATATTCACGGTGTCAAATTATTTCGCAGAAAATAACCGTTTTAACAAAAATACACTCCGAACAGTTACGCAAACCGATTAACTACACAAATGCGTGCACGAACAATTAAGTAATTCATGATATTCACCTTGGTTCTTTTGTTTATTTTGATCGGGAACAAAAACGCAAATTCATATATCGGTGGCTGGCGTCTAATTAATTCTGTGTGTAGGATAGCGGGCTATACATATGCGCATGATTTTATCTCTGTATAGCATTGGTATGCGCGTTCCGCCTAATATCCGTTTTGCCCACCCTATCCTTCTTGCCCAACCATCCCCTATACAGGGTGTTCCAAACTAATATAACTATATTTTGCCAAATGATTCTTCTCGTCCAAACAAGTAAAAAATAGAAGGGAAAGGGGGGGGGCAAAATGTCACCTACCGAGTTTCAGTAAGATAGCTATTTTTCATTAAACACCCTATGCCTTCAAAAGTACAGAGTGTACGTTATATTTAAGACTGCATTATATGCACAACTTTAGGATCTTTCCTATGAATGCTCAAACACCACGTACCCGTCCCCACTCTAGGTCATGACGCTTCAAATTCAAAATTTCGTTTTTTTTTTGTTTTTTTTTTTTAATAGCAGACACTGCTGCTATAAAATGTGCTAACTGTAGCCGTTAAAGATTTATTACCTCTTAACCTGTACAGGTCATACCAAAATTAGACGATATTTTTATAAAATTGCGTAATTTTAGTTACTAAGGGAACAAATTATCTGTGACCTGAATAGGTTAAGAGCTAATAACTCCTTAACCGTTATAAGTGTAATAGGTTAAATTAAAGTGGAGACTTTGGGCTTTCGAAATTTTGTAAAAAAAAGTGTAAGTTAGTAGGGGTATTTAAAAAAAATGGAAAAAGAAAAAAACGAAATTTTGAATTTGAAGCGTCATAACTCTGTTAGGGGGAGGGGTACGGGGTGGTTGAACATTCACAGGAAAGACCCTAAGGTTGTGCATGCAATGCCGTCTTAAAATATACGGTACATCCTTGTATGGGTGATAGAGTAAGATGGGTAACTCTATAATCTATTTAATTTACACGAGTTTCTTCCAAAAGTTGAATGAACATATTAAATGAGTTAAAACAAGCATCGCCGGTTCATTCCACAGAAAGCTGTCATGGTTTTACGTGCGCACCTGCCATTATGGCTTAATCTCACGGGACTTTTATTGCACGGATTGAAGACAAGCGACAATCAACTTATTCTTTAAACGTAAAAAAAATGCTTCGAAGAGAGCCGCCCTTTAGAAGCTTAAATCTCTCCAAAAAGCTTAGTAGAAGAGAGCAAGAATTGTAAAATATTACATATGTATGTGGGGAGGAAACACTTCAAAAGGTAAGCAAGATTTATGACGAAACTTCCAGTTTTGAGTAATAGAAAGCAGCTGAATATCATGTGTATTGCTAAATGAAATTTAAAAATTATGCTAGGGCGTATTAGTGTTATTCTATTATTGACCCTATATTTCGCCAGATATGAATGATCCCGATCATACTTTGAAAAACTTTTCATTAGAATCATAAAAATGACTTCGAGGAAGTTATCGACGTTTTTGTATAACTCTATTCATATATTTTAGCTCATTTTATGACAACAAGGTGCGAATTAAAATCCTCATTATAAAGTTCGACTCTTCTTATCTTTTATGTGTATGTTTTTGCCCTTAAAAATTGTAAAAAAGTCTACATTCAAAAATGGTTAAATTTAACATATACACCAAAAATTCTAATCGAGATTCCCTGTCCCAGTTTTATGCTTTCAATAAAACTAAGATAAAAAAAAAATGTTAGGTCACTTTAAGTACATGATCTAAAGTTGTGAACATCCTAAGGAGTGTTTATAACTAATTTGTAAAACAAAAAGTCTTGCCCATCAAACCGGTACATCAAGATAAGGCAATAACATATTTTCATTCTTCCCAAGAAAATGTTGTGGGCTCATATCTTTGTAAAGATAAACAGCAAAGGAGACCACAAGTTATTTGTTAAGATGAAAGGGCCAATTTGTCACAATGGTGATTTACATGAAACCTACTCTAAAGTATGAACATTAAACCCCCTTGACTTGTGTAGCCGCAAAATTGCTTAGAAGTTTCAATCCAGCTCCCAAAAAGTTATATCAATCCCACAAAGTTACTTTGGTTAAAGACATAAGATTTGCATTGAGATTTTGCAATAAAATTTTCATAGGTAAGTACCTACGTAAAAGTCTAACATACGCAAATATAGATATATAGCTGGATATTTCATTTAGTTGTTTGCGCAAAGTATCCATAATAATTTTTGGAAATATTCGTATACATAATGAGAAATGACTTGTTTTTGTGTTTTCTTGAGGGGTACCTATTGCTACAATAAAATTTTTAGCATTCTGTATTATGCATTTATGTATACTTGCGACAAATGTTTAGAGTTGGCAAAAGTCAATATCAGTTAAATATATAGACATACGATGGCAGAAGATGATATAAGACGATGGAAGAACAATCAGGGTGTGACGGTTTGGTGTAGCCTTGGGTATTAAGTGGCTCAGTGTTTACCCATCAATTCTATAAAATAAGAGATTTTCGGTTTAAATCTCCGATGAAATGTTTTAAAACTTGAAAATTTTGTTCTAAGCGGTCACCCAATTCAAATATAGATCCCTACTAAATGTATAAACTTAGAAAAGTATAGACCAAGCATAATACTGACAAAATTATTCATTGCGTCCCATTGTCAAATAGACAAGTTTTCATCTATCCCTCAAATGCCTTCTACCATAGATGGCACAAGAACTAGATGTCGCATAGCATACTAGAGCAGATTATACAGAATGTGAAATGGGTAGTGCATTCTGAAATGGATCATAACATGTTTTAGAGCATGCCGAAAGCAAATGTTTTTATAATAGCAGTTTTGTATACATTTCATCGACTTTCTCAATACTTCAAATACGAAAAAATATAAATCACTCATTTCAAATGTTGTGGTCCATTACGTAATGGACCACCAAACCATATAAATTTTCTATGCTTTTTTGGTGCGACATCTAGATCTTGTGCCATTTATGCCTCTAGGCAGGCAATAATGGGATGAGCTTGCTATTTTATTATTTTTCGACTCTTTTCTGTTCAGTAAATATCGATTGTAGATTTTTCTTGACAACTCACAAGACTTTTTTAAATTTTTAATATATGCCCTGCGTGTTCAAACTTTGGAAAAGAGCTCAAAGTAAAGTGTGAATCAAAAATTATTTGAATAATTTTAAATGTACGAGGATGGGTTGAAACGTTTTCAGTTTGACTAGAAAATAAATTTATTCATAAATTAAAAAAGTTTTCATAGTTGTTGAAACGTCAAATTTTAAAGACACACATTCTAAATGACAAAAAAATAAAAAACGAAACTGAATATGTATCGTGTTGCAAAGCTTCAGATCTTCTCCTTTTAGAACGGAATAATCTCTGAATGGAGAAGAGAACAATTCAGACAATTTTTCCATCAAAATTCTTATTGGTAGTGGATTCCCTTTTGGATCTAATGCACATCTCCAGTTAGATTCAGTTAGAGTCATCGGGGACGGAAAGCATGAAGCAGAACAGGCTTCCGGGGTGCAAAGATCATTTATAATCTCAATAATAATTTTTTAAATACAATTAAAGAGAAAATCATTTAATGAGACTCCAGCAGACTGTAGTACGCTTAATTTTTAATTTTGTATATATTATAACGTGATAACGGAGACAAGATGAACGGGATATTCAAAGTAACATTGGAGGTTGAATTTGCTATCAGCGAGGGCTGATCGACCTATTTTGGTTAAAATTACGTAAATTCGACTTAAAAATTTCACCTGAAAAGCCATTCTCCTTTAAGATAAATTAGGAAGAAAATTTTACTTAATAATTCCTTAAATTAAGCCTTCAAATTCATCTTGACTTTGTAGTTAATTATTAGGAATAAATTAAGTAATAATTACTTTTTAATTTACCTCCTAGAAATGAGGAAAAATAGAGAAAAAATTCTTAAACCTAAGATAAATTTCCTTATTTTTTACCTGAATTTCACATAACTTTGAAGGAAATTTATGGACTTTATAATTGGGTCTATTTCCAAATTCATGGTAACGTAAATATTCCCTATTCGATTGCATTCGCCCTCAAAGTCCGAATGCCCAAAAATGTTAACCTCAAACTAAATTAGACTAAAGGTACACGTTTAGCGAAATACCTCATAGTTGAAATTTCGTTATAATACAACCAAAAAATTAAAGTTCATTTACTTTTGTTCGGCTTCATTATCACTGACAATAATGAACGGTTCCTCCCATTAAATCACTTCATCAAGATTACAAATGTTGCTCCTTTTTACGACACATTTATATTGGAATCAATTAATCAGGCTTCGGAATACTATTTGTATCTTTTCTCAAAGATGCTACACTTGATTTGGGTCAATGTAGTTGATTAGTTACTTCCCAACCATATGCCGAATGTACGCATATTCAACTTCGTTTCCATTCACCCGCTTTTTAACGAATGCCTCTATCTTGTATAAAATATAGGAATTAGTAATATTGAGATATCCTTACCGTCTTCTCTGTTTGACAATCAATTCAATTCTTTTAATTGTCCAATTTCTTTTGCCTATTTAAGCAAAATTTCATAATTTACAGCGAAATGCCTATTTTAAGTCGAAATTTTTTATCGGAAAAAATTATCGTTCCCTTTGAATACAAAATTACCTAAACAGAGATTTTTGCCCTCAGAGTCGAAAATTTTAGTTATTTCGTCTTGCCATTCAGGATATTCGTCGTATAAGGAATTTTTTTTAGTTCGATATTTGTTGTAATATCCGCCATATTTATTTAACAAAACAAGGCTGCCATATATTAAAGGAATGAATGGACAAATTGCAGGATACCTTAATTTAATTTTTTTCCATATTTACTGCAAAAAACACGTAATTTTCTTTCAGAACGATTAAACAATATTTAAATTAATTTCATAGAATAATTTAAAAAGCTGCATAAAATTATTATTTTTTTAAATATACAATATTTTTATAGCGCGTTGGTTTTTTTTGGATTTTTTTCCCCATATTTATCAATAAAATTTTTGTCATTTTAAATTGAATAAGACCAGAATTTCTATATATTTTATTAAAGCAGTGTTTGTCATAATCATTCAACTTAGAGTTATGTGCGGTGTTCATAATATTGATATTAACTTAACTGAAATTTACGTTAAATTTATCAAAACAAGGAAATGTGTCCTCTGTCCTATGGGGAAATATTCTCTAATTGCCCTAATAGTTACGTCGCGATACGACATTCTGTCATTCTCCACTCACCTAAATGGAACGTAAATAATAAGTTATCTCAACTTAACCACAATTAGATGTGCCCCAATTTACGTCGAATAGACGGAAATTTGACATAAAATGAGGGGAAATGTTGCTTGGTATAAGATATGCAAAACACAATCGGTTTGGAAAGGTAAATGAATTGTTAAATTCCAAGAACAAAACATCAAATGTGCCCGGAATGACAATACAGCTGCCTAATCAATTTCGCTCCAACCGGAATATAAATTGCAACTTTCCCAAGGAATCATAACAAAAAATGTCAGCGATGACCCAGAATAGTTTCAAATCGAAAGTTTTTAATCAACTTGTTTACACCACTTCACCCATCTGTAATACCACGCAGCGACTCCAAAACTGTTTCTCTTTTCCTAAATAGCATTGACAAAACAAGATCCATCGTATGCCCACAACAAAGATTCAATTAGGTAAGGAACATAAATACAGGGTGTGTCCGGAAAATAAGTTGAATAAGTCCGTAACGAACAATTTATTGAAAATAAACGTATCAAATGTTTAGTATTCTAAAAATAGCACCTATGGGCGTCAATGGACTTTTTCCAGCGATTCTGCCAGTTCTGGTAGGCTTCCTGGAACACGTTGAGGGGAACCGCCTTCAGTCACTTCGTCGCGGAGGATTTCACGGCATTTACCGTCCCATAACGATGACCCTTTAAGCTTCGCTTTATTTGAGGAAAAAACAAAGAAATCCACAGGTGCCAGATCTCGGGACTGTATGGTTATTGGGGTAGCGTTACCACTCCGTGCCTGGCCAGGAACTCGCTAGCAATGAAGGCGGTATGAGATGGCGCGTTGTTGATCTCCTTCCTGACGCGAAACACCCGGTTTCGGAGTCTTTCAAGGGCTTTCAAGTAAAATTGGCTGTTGGCAGTTTGTCCATGTGCCTTTCTTCCGTGTGCGGCATTTTCCGCATATTCTCGTCAACACGCGACGTGGATGCGTGTCTAGGTCGCTGTCCATTGTCGACGCCCTCTCTCCCCTGCCGGAACATCTTGTGACATCGGTGAATCATGTTTTTGGATATCACATTATCCCCATAAGCTTGCTTAAGCATTGTCACGGTCTCGAACCCTGGTTTCGCTCCTTAGGGACTAACAATATCATAACCACGTAAACGTAGAGTAGAGTTCTTATATGTACCAACTAGTCTTGGATGGTACTTTTGAGCTGATTTTAGACCCGACCATTTTATATTTTTCAACAACACCGTATGTCATTTTTTTACCCAATATAAACAATTTGACCACCAAAAAACACAGGGTTTAATATCAAAATATTTGCTGAAAAGATTTATATGTATTTAAAATTAACGTCGGCGAATTAAATTTTCCTTTATTTTCAAGCAAGGAGCAAATGGTATTCACCCCAAATATTTAATGACTTGCGAGTGGAGATTAAAAAAAATATGCACATACATACCCACAAGTACCTATATACATACCTATGATGAAATTCTCATTAATAAGCTCCTTGTTTTTCATTTGCGTGAATTTCAAAAATCATCTTTTACTGTATAAAGCAAAATTCTGAAAAGATGAAAATTCATTGTTGCACAAAGGACTAGCCACAAAATAAGAAGAAAATCAACAAGTCGAAGTAATAACGAGCACAATGTGCGACTATAGAAACACGACTGAAGGCAGAAAACTCTCATATAGGAGGATTAGGTATGATCATGATGTATAATGAGTATAAGCTCAGCTCTGTCTCGAAAGTAAGAATAGAGAGCCAACAACAATACCAACAACATGAGGTGATTTAATAATATTTGATTAGTCGCGTAGACTATGTGCCATGATGGTAACGACAAAATAATAGCGAAAAGTCTGGAACAGTTTTGTTGATATTCAGCTGAGAATTTGTAAACAAATCAAATCCTAGATATATCCATACTCGAATATAATGTGTATAGGAATGCAATTATATTCGTAAGCTGTCCTGTCATATTATTAGGATTCTGTGTCCGAGACGATAATTGAGTCTAATTATGAATTATGATAATTCATTTGCATCAAAGGGAAATACATACATACATACGTGTACGCACATTTTATACCAGTGGGTTGTAGGTTTTCATATAATAATGGGTCTGAAGGACGTCTTATAGTCTTCCTAAATTCTCAACAGTTAGAAACGTAAAAGTACACAAAAGTATAGGCTCTCACCAATCTATAGGTATAAGTTTATTCAGACTACACAATTTAATATTTAATTTTGAAGAAACATGCGGAAGAGATTTTCACCAGAAGTTTCCTATTGGGCTTTCCTCTTTAATATTATTGATCCGGCTTGGCTGTCGGGTCGGCTTTTCCAGACAACACACACGTACACTGAATTATAGTAGTAGAGATTGCGTCGTTGTGTGTGCAGACAGTGAATTTTCAGTGTTAAAATATCAAGTACAGGGACACAATAAAGGCCTATGCCAAGGGTACGTCGTCGTCGTTGTTGTCGTAGTCGTCTCTTGTTGGTTGATGGTGGTGCTATTGCTGGTGGGCATGGGCACACGACTGGTGTGGTGACTGTTGAATTAGATATGATATTGCGAACGGTGAAGGGCACGAGTTTTTTTTTTTTTTTTTTTTTCATTATAGTATACTATACATAATAGGGGTATGCCTATAGTATACATGTATAACAGTTGTACAGGGCAAAGGGAAGTAGGATATTGTGGAAACGGGTAAAAATCTAGTGTCAACCAACCCACTTGAGTTCATGACTTGATAAAAAATAATTCGGAATGGTTTGTTGTTATTGTTGGGTATATATGTACATATGTATCTACATTAATATACATATATGCATGTTGAAAGAGGTAAAATCGTGCGTATGAAGTCGCAACTAATCAAAATCAGATTTTCAAACAAAAATTTTTTAAAAATTTCAAAAATAATAAATTCTAATCGAAAAATATAGGTAATGTAGGTAGGTACCTGAAATTTAATACTAAGGCTATAGTTTGAATTGGTCTTATAAGAACTATGAAGAACTGATGGCATCATCTCCCAAACCAAATCTTCATGTTTAATCTTGTCTTGTATACCTAACGTAATATTGTATAGTTACATTGCCACTAATGAATGGAAATATTATAGATGAAGACGAAACTAAGCTGGCATAAAATCGGACAACAGAATATTATATAATTCCTACATACTTTTACTGGATTAGGTTCTTACCTTCATTCAGATTCGTTGAGGGTTTTATTTTCTTTGAATTATACCCAGTTTTTAAAAACCTGATAAATCTGTGAGAAGACGAAATACTATTGATATAATAAATTTAATTTTTTTTTTTATATTTTATCATCAGGGTTTACTTTATTGATATTTTTTAATATTCAAAAAATACTGTCAATACTACCACTGAAAGAAAAACCCCTGATATTTCCGCTAAAAAATTGACAAGATTCCTATACACAATCTCTCCCATACGAATGAAGTATTATTATGATATGCAAAAGTATTAATTTTTGACAGTGTATTGTTTTTATAAGGAAATTTATTGATAAGATACGACGCTTATAAATTATTTCATGGACTCGAGTCCTTATTGAATTCATATGTTTCAAGTATGGTTCTTTTTTCAGCAATTTTCTTTAAAATTGATAAGAATAAAATAAGTAAAAAACGAATTTTCAAACAAAACTGAGGCCAAGCCGCATGAAAAAGTAGAAAATAAACTTTTTTTCACACACAGAGGTGGACTCAGATTTTATTCGCTGACAATCACCGATATATTTCAGTATGATCAATCAGAGGTAATAAGCGATTTGATTCATGAAGAGAAGAATATTCAAGAGGAATGTCCCAATCAAATAGAGTCCACCTCTGTGTGTGAAGAAAAGTTTATTTTCTACTTTTTCATGCGGCTTGGCCTCAGTTTTATTTGAAAACTCGTTTTTTACTTATTTTATTTTCTGCCTTTTTCACGTTAACTAAATTGTTATTACGTGCTGCATGGAGATTTTCCATGTTTTCCACAGACTTTTTCTATTACTATGATTTTTTTTTTTAATTTACATGAATTTTCCTCGATTTTTCATGCAAGTTTTCATGATTGTTGAAGAGAAAGTATTGATGCCAGTAGGACGGAAAAAAAATGATTCCGCGCAACTTATGAAACTTTTTTGTCGGAAAATTTTTCCAGAAAAATTGGAAAATTCTGCATTTTTCCTGAAACAGATTTATCACTAATCATATCGATGAAAATTTTACCGAAGATTTTCCCGCTTTTCCGGGTTTTCCATGGAGTTTTCCACAAAAGCAATTTTATGCAACTCATTTCGCTCTACAAAAAACGCTCACACGGAAAAACTCCGGAAAAGCGTTTTACATGAATTTTCCTCGATTTTTCTGCAAGTTTTCACCATTGTCGGAGAGAAAGTAATGATGCCAGTTGATAGGGAACTTGATCCTTCATAATTTAGAAAACTTTTTTACCGGGAAATTTTCCGGAAAAGTCTGGAAATTTTTTTCGGAAAAATCGGAAAACTGCATTTTTCCTGAAACGGATTTATCACTAATCAAATTTGTGTACCAAATTTTCAAATGATTTTTCCCGATTTTCGGGGTTTTCCATGGAAATATACAGTTAAAGGGACGGGCTGGCCTCAAAAATAGAAAAATGCAGTAATTTTTTATATACTTATAATGCATAGATAATACAGATCTTAAACCTAAACTTGAAGTTTTTCAGTAAACGTAACAAATATTAAAAACTTAATTTCTAATAAATTTTTACCGCTGCTTATAGAATAAATGTGAATTGGAGGTCATGTAAATAAATTAGATTCCTTCCTATATAATATAGGTATATATAGATATGATCGGGCAAGCATTAAACGTGTGGATAGTGGTATACAAGCACTAAATGCCCATAGTGCACGAAGAACACCATATAACTTTCGTAATGTACTGTCAACATGATTACTCCACAATAGCGTTTTATTGTATATAAAACCTAAGTTTCGAGCGGAATTCACAAAGCATATATCAGCACCACTGAGTGTTACAGAGGGAAATAGATAGTGTCGAGCAGCGTTTTGTAAATCACTAAGCACTTTATTTTATCAGGATTTAGCAGGAGTTTATTATCCACCGACCACTGATTTAAACCCTCCAAATCTAGATTCAGGCAACATATTGCATCCTCAACCAATCCAACCGGTCTGGACAGGTACAGTTGAGCATCATCTGCATAAAGGTGTAATTCACAATGATTAACACTACCAAATATATCATTAACATACATTACAAAAAGAAGTGGGCCTAATATGGAACCTTGTGGTGCTCCAGAATTTATTGCTAAAAAAGAAGAAAACCTGCTATTGGAAAAGACTGCCTGAGACCGACCACTCAGGTAGCTGAAGATCAAACGAGCAGCATGATAAATAAAATTAAATTCTCTGACAAGTTTTTTGCAAAGAATTCCATGATCAACGGAATCGAAAACCTTAGAAAAGTCGAGGAATACAAGAGCAGTAAACTTATCGTCATCTAGTGCGATTCTAATATCATTAGTTATTTTTCATAAGGTAGTCATACAGCTATGATTGGATCTAAAACCAGATTGGTGATCATGTAACAATCTATTGGTCACAACGTAGGTTGAAATTTGTGCAGACATAATCTTTTCTATAATTTTAGATAAGAAACGAAGGATAGACGACGGATTTTTTGGAATAGATATTACCTTAGAGTATTTGCACGAGAAAAATTGAGGTCATGAAAGATGTATTATATATATGAGCAATAGGAGAGAGAACACGATTTAATGCACTTAAAGGATTCAAATACATCAGCCTCGGTTACCCTAAAAAGTGAGAATGTCTCACGTGATTGGGATGAAACCGGCGATAAGACGAAGAATGATGGTTAGCGATAAAATAGTTATTTAATTCATCGGGATTAGCCTCACAACGAATCTTTTTCTTGGAATTTATGCTTAGAGACTTTTTAATTGCTCCAGAGCTGTTTTGTAGGAAAATTGATGTTCAAAACCGAACAATAGTACCTTTTCTTTGCAGTTTTTGATTGATATTCATGAAAAATTGATATTTTTCTTATTCAATGCATAGAAATTTATTTAAATATGTAATTAATACGGAAAAAATATTGATTTAATACGTTTTTTTTTCGGTGACATACTATCCTTCAAATTACTTTCGGCCGTGTACACAGTAAAATACCGTGATGCTTTTTATTCCGAACTGTGCGAATGCGGAACAGTCTACCATCTTCTGTCTATTCTCCGGCATACAATCTGGGAAGGTTTGATAGTGATATACTTCATCATTTCTGCTACTCTTCTATGTTCATGTTTTTGATTTCTGAAAAGTTGTCAGAAATATTTCAGCCCATCGAATCTAGAGCGCTCTTCTATCAAACATAGAATGGAATACAATTCCCATTAATGGGGTTTTACTCGAACTTACTATTAAGTAGCCTATTTAAATGCAATTATTATATAAATTCTGGGATAATATTTCAAGGCTTTATGTAGTTGTCTCCTAAAAAATAAAATTAATTCATTTTCACCTGCTGACCTAATTGATTATATCCAGAGAAGTGTTAACCATTGTTTTCAGCTTCTATATTGCAAGAATCTGATCGGACTAATTTTACCATGCAGAAAATTGTCGTTAACTTTCCTTCGAAATCGAGAATATTCATTGGGAATCCTTCTTTGATATTCTGTCTTTTGTTGTTAGTATATTGATCCTCTTTTCAGAAATCAGTTTTGCTTTGTGTCTGCATCTTCGGAGAACATATTTCGAAATGAATGCGTAAAACGAAGTGACTTTGGCACCTAGTGCCGGTGATCGGTTGACGTGATGGCAATGAGGCGCGTAGTACTGAATAGTTATATTTTATACGATTCGGTAGCGGATGCAAGTGTGTCACTTTAAAATGCTACGAAATTATATTAGACCACGAAGAACGCATAGATATCGAAACTATACGGATGATGACGTCACAGGAACACTACAAGTTAAAAGTGAGTGAGAATAAAAACGTGGAAAGTGTCTCGTGATACAATTCAGAGTAGACTAAGTGGTGTACACATGGAGAAAATTGGTGGCTCAATTGCTTTAAATCCTGATGAAAAGACATTGATTGCGGATATTTTGCATCAGGTGGCTATGTGGTAGAAAATTATGATAATGATGACCTGTACTCATTGTGTAAAATAAAATGGAGCTCTTAAAGGCGCATAAACTGGCTACAGTACATCATTTGCCATGGTTGGCCACGCGAATACTGCCACGAAGACAGCAAGATCCGTTTTAAGTATGTTCAAAGTGTGAAAATGAGGGTTAATGTTTTTTTTTTTCATAATTTATTTTTCTAATAAATCTATTCAAATTACTAAACTACGTTGATTGATACTATTTTCTCATAGTTTCACCTGTTTTTATGTTTAATAATTATGGAAACATCTTAAGTTATACCTACACCTGCCAAAGTCACCGCGAGTTTGGGGTGACTTTGGCAGGCCATTTAAGGAGATTTTTCTCTAAAATTTTAAGCGGTATGATTTTTTATTTACTAGTTTACATAAAGAAGATGTCAAATGCTATGATAACATCAAAATATAAATATTAAATTTTTCGAAAATCTATATGCCAAAAATTCGATAAAACCTTTAAAATGTGCCAATTTCACTCCGTTTTACGGTAGCATACAAAAAATCGCTAATATTCAAGACTTTGACAAAATAAATTAAGCTTAGAGCTAAATTGGTTTCAAGATCAATGTTCTCTGATCTCTAGCCAAATTACACCTTTTGATTGGTAATTTCGAATAAATGCTCCTTGTCTTATCGAAACGTATGAAAATTTATAATATGAAACTGTATCTTAATAACAAAAAGCTAGAATTATTAATATTGAATTAATCGGTTGCGAGACATCATATCAGAGCTTATACCACTGCGAAAAAGTGTCGTTAGATTTTAGTTAAGTTCTTGCATATCGATCTTGTGATAATGATGTCTGGAAAAAAATATTTTGTCAATTTCAACTTACAATCAAGTTTCCTTATTTCCGGAAGTACCTAGTTAATTATGCAGCTATACCTATATTTGATTTAATATAGATATTCTAAGAAATAATTAATTATTGCCACCAGTTTTATTTAACTTCGTCAATTATTTCTTAAAACCATCACATCATGTTCCCGTTGAATCACGTCTACAAGTTCTGAAATGCCACTAATAATGTAAGTCTTTGCAGGACAAATTGACCCCACAAAAAAGTATAAATCAAACGTCGCAATTTGAACAAATTACTTATCTTGATGTATTAAAAGGGGTCATAAGCAGGCACTATCTATGTAAGTCTCAGTGATTTTCGACATTTTCGTAGAAGCCGTCAATCCTTACTGAACGTACAGGTACATATGTATGTATGTATGTATGTATGTAACGTTTACTTATGAAATTGAAGTGAACATAGTAAATTAAGTAAATCGCGTGTCAGCACGACACACACAAGGTTTTCGTGTGCTCAATAATTAAGATTTTTAAAGCAGTTATAGTTTTGTACGCTATACAAGGAATAATGTTGCATTTTATTCGTGCCAGAAAAATTTTGTTAAACGATGGCAAACGTAAGCTTATAGAACGAAAATGATTGATTCAATGGCTGCATCTATATGTAAAATTATACATACCTACAAAAAAAAAAAAGCATTGCACAAAAATTTAATTAATTCAAATAGAACATGCTATGCACAGAACATTCTAACACCCATCATTGCCACCCTGTGTGATTAATCACAGTCGACGGGATTTTAAGGGTACTAAACGCCTTATGCTGGAACATTCTTGAAAATCCCAGTCATCACACATAAGGACTAATGGAATTACAGTGAAAACTCCGTCTTTAACATGTGTTCTACAATGTATTGAAGCGATAAAGAGTCCTTCGCTAAATCACTTTAATACTTCTTGTCCTGTAGACAGTCTGTTATCGTCTTTACGCCACTATACTATAGACTGGACTGGTCCTGTGTTGTTTATACTTATGCAATATTCATTTTCGTATATGCGAGAATACAAACTTTCTTAAGACTGACTTAAAGCAGGTGCTGTAGTCTCCATTTATTGCTGATAATCCAGTACGGAAACTGTTGAAGAAGACTTTAATCTTGTCAGGACGAAGTTGTTTTGATAGGGGATTTTAAATGTAATCTTCTAAATTGCACATCGGTCGAGCGACATGAATTTTATTTAATGCTAATTCAAACAAAATTCGCAAAATGCCAAAATACTGTTCAACTACTTTCAGCGGTTATTATTCACACATCTACCCTTAGATATTCATCAGCTACACTATTGGAGATAAAATGAAACAAATTTAAAAGAAGGGGGATGCAGGCTTCGTTTTTGGTTTTGTTTTAATCGAATTCGAATGCTCTGTGGGTGGTGACACATTCACATTAGGATTTAGGAACTCACATAAAATAAGCCCGAAATTCAATTTTCATTAATGAACTGAATCCCTATACTTATAAAGCTGCCAAACTCATTTCAGCTTTTATCACCGCAATGTTAAGGCGGTTTGTGTGGGGTACCACCCAATCTCCTTTTTCAATTTTATCACCTTTTCACAACGTATAGAGATATAGAGATGTATCTCTCGGAAAAATGTTCGTTTTTAGGGCTGTAATTAAATGTCGAGCAATGAGAAATAAGAAGCTAAATAGCAAAAGAAACCTCTCAAACTATTTCATTTATTTTAGGGCTGAATTAGCTTTTCAGGTACATACAACAACCTCAGAGTTAATCTGTTTGATCTGACTCTTGTCTGTTACGTTGATTAGGCATGAAGATTTATAAGCTACGAAGAAGGCATATAATTATATGTATCTAGTTACATAAATACAGAAGGTACAATTCGAATTAATTTATTATTGAAGTTTTAAGTAACAAATCCGCAAGATTCTTTTTTCTTTTTTAATTCAAACCGTGATATTATATTCCCTGTTCTGAGGTGTTCGAAATCTCGTTTACTTTGTATCAATTTGGCCAAATAATTACTGTTAGGTATCTGGTAACAATCATTGATAAACTTTTTTAATAAATAATATACATACTTACCTGTGCCTATATGCCATATGTAGGTATAATTTATAAAAATTTGTGTCTTAGAAATATTAGGTATTTAACCAATTTAGCCAATAGTTGTTCGTGTAGTACGAGTTTAGTACAACTTGAGGTTGATGTTGTAGCTGTATTGTAGAGTCAAGTTTGCCAACAGTTACAACGTCTTCTTCTGGTTGTGGCTGAAGTTCGAGAATGATTAGAGAATGTACCGTGACAGTTACTCTCACTGAATGCGATGGAATCTGGAAAGCTCTTTAGTAACCAGGATAGCACTGGTACTGAAACTTCATAACACTAAACTTATCTTGAATGGCAGACTAGTGACGGAAATGTCACCGTTACGCTAACTAGGGCAATTGAAGCTGAAATGATCCAGACTAAGCCTATATTACTTGACAGACTGTTGGCGGTCTGTGGTCCTTGAAAGGCTTTCAATGGAATTTGATTACTCTTGTGACTAATATGTAGGTGGAGTGTGAGCTTGATGTCTAATTAATAAAGCTGCGCAAAACTATTTCGAAAATGAGGTTCTTACAAAGCTTTTTTGGCTGTAAGTCAGCTCACTTCGCTTACTGAACCGCCATTTTGGTCTTGTTTTATTCGTATTACTACTGGCTTTCATCTATAATAACTAACTTTCAAATGGTTATAATAAGTAAAAAATAACTTCAAACATGTTTTTTTCTTCGAAAAATTATCTTTTTTGAAAGTCAAAAATCTCCTAATGTAGCCATATTAGTAAACTGCTCCGTACCCACAGAAAAAATCCCTGATCTGTTACCTTTCAGATAAATCCAACATTGTTAGCCTAGCTTAAGCATACATACTCCCCGAGATACAGGATAAGATGTCTTGCAACATACCTCACCCATACTTCAATGAAATTATGTCGAAATTGAAATTGTTTTATAATGGGAAAACTAAGCAAACAAGAAAATCGAGTGAAACCTATTTCAAAGTTTTAAGATTATTAATAATTCATTTTGCACTATTAATTTTAATAATAATAAAGCTCCTTTTAAGTTCAGGTAACGCATCATAAATAGAAACTTAACCGTGACTCAATGTGGGGGGCTCCATCTTGCTGGAACCGTCGACTTCATCTAAAAGTATGGGAAGTTCAGAATTCAAAGAAATTCTTTATAAATTTCTCCATTTAAAACTCCATCGAAGAAAAATGGGCCAAATATTCTGCAGTGCACCATACGTTCAATGACCAAATATACTAATTTTCTCTCTGCCTTTTCCATCTTGAATTCGTCTGACTCCAGTAGTGAATGTTATGTCTATTGGGCTCATTAGAATTCCTAAATGTAGCTTCATCGGTAAATAATACATCATTGAAGAAATTTGTATTTTCACGTAGTTTCTGTAGAGCCAGTTGCAAGATTGTGTTCTCCTACTGAAATCCCTTTCTTCTAATTTCTAAGTGTTCGACCAACCTAAAAGTAAAAGAAGTTGTGCAAAGATCCCACGACGACCTGAAATAAACAAAAATGAATTAAAAATTGAACTAAATCAAAATAAAGAATTAAAATCACAACAAAACTATGTTAGTTAGTACATGCAAAGCACATACAAACAATAACAAACCATGCAAATCTAAATAAAATCCTTACTACAAAACATAAAACATAAAGAATATGTTAGTACCCATGCCAGGGCACACAATAAACCTCTTTTCAATAGATTCGTGAATACGTGAGATGAGAATTTTACAAAACAAAAACTCACCTTGACAGGTAAACACGGTATTGGAAAAGGTGGGAATTTACATAAAACCTACATATAAATTTAACAAATTTTTTACAAACCTGTGTAATAATCAATGAATCCCACGATGATCACATTTCAACAACACAAAAACACTATTTTTTTACACAAATTTCACAAGATTATAACTCGCGCGCGGTGACATTTCACGAATATAAATAGACCGGCGAACTCCATATTTTCGCGACGTTTGAAATGTCACCCCGGGGTAAAAAGAGACGGAGAATCGAATGGGCGCGTTCGCGTCGCGTAATTTTTCACGGATTGCGGGATAATCGCGAATTTTCGAATTTACCTTTACACCAATGAGTGCGAAAGAGACACAAAGGTGTAAAAGGGACACGAACAAAGATGTACGAAAATGAATTCTGAGAGGAATTTGGTAAATTGAACTAAAAGATGGCGTATCGATAAGTTATGGCACAGATTCGGAAAACTTATCATAATTACGTGAAATTAAAAAGAATTCCTATGGGAAAGATGTCAAAAAATGCAATTTGTAATTTGGCATCAAATGACTACAACAAATTCACATATTGTAGTCAAATTAAGCGTAAAAATTGCATAATTCATTTTTATGGATATGAAATCGGAACAAATTTTCTTATAAAAAGGGGGTTCCTTCTTCTTATTTTCAAAGTTGTCAAAGTGCGAGCACATGCAATAGCATTCCTCCCACAATTTACAAGTTTTTCATAAAGTGTCATCGATAAAGGAAATAGAAATTTCAGCAACTTTAGTATATTCTTCAACAATCGAAGCAGTAAAAATTTCAAAGGCAATTCGCAACAGCAACAAATTTTCAAGTGAATTTATTGGTTGAATTTTTAATAGCAACAAATTTCAATTAAATTCAAGGTAACTTTGTGAATTAATCATTTATATTCAATTTGGGTTAAATTTCATTGTGTTTGCATGCCAGGTGTTGATCATACACACATGTATGAATTTAACAAGAACGATTGAATTTTTTATTCTTAATTTCTTCCTTTCAGCCATTTAACTAATTCACTCAAGTAAATCGAAATTTCTAACAATTATTCATCGTGTAAAAAATATGCCATTAGGTCATTTTTACACAATATAATAATTGGAAACTAGATTTACCTTGAGTTCTAAGTACTATTTACTTTCAGCCATTAGTAAATACATTAGTTAAGAAATAGAAAGGAAAATTGTTTTTACCTTATATATATATATATATGAAATTGTAACGTAGCATAAGTTTTCTAATTTGTTATTATTGAATAGAAAGAGATAAATTCGAGTAAAATATAGTTCCTTTTTGTACATTTCAATTTCCATTAGTTATTAAATACATAACAACACAGTGAATCAGTGAATTGCAAGTGAAGTTTCTAAGCTTTTACGTGTAAGTTGAAGGAAGTAAATTTGACATATTGAAATAATTCACTGATTTTATGGATAACACTTGGTGGAATAAGTTTATTTTAATTGCCATCTTAAAAAAAGATAATAAAAAATACTACTTGTTTTTTTTTTCACAACGTACATGTATATTTTAAATTTACATATAATGTAACAGCCAACGCGTTTCGTCTTGTCAGGACATCTTCAGGGCTTTTGTTGTACTGAGGGAATGATTGATTTAGCTGTTAAATAAACTCTCATGGGTAGCTAACGCATGCGTAATGTACTAAAATTCACATTCAAAAGTGGGCTGTTGTTTTTAAAATCTAGCTGATCATTTACTATAAAGCAGCCATCATCCTTAGCTTTTTTAATTTCAAAAGTTTCATATCTATCTAGTAATTTTTTATCAGATAAATTGTGTAATAATTTAATGTCGTCTGCATTAGGCTTGTGTCCGGTTAAGCTAAGGTGTTTAGCGAAACCGGAATTAGGGTTTGCAGCCTTTGAGCTATTTATATGCTCCTTGAATCTTGTTTTAATTGATCTTTTAGTTTGTCCAATGTAAATAGCATCACAATCCGCACAATTCAGCTTATAGACCCCGCATTGGTCAATTTCATTGATTTTAGGTTTAAATTTGTTGTTGACTAGAATATTTTTTAGAGTTCTGTTGTTAGAGAAGGCTGGCTTTATGTTTTTTTCCCCAAATAATTTATTTAAACATCTGGATATCTCGCCAAAGTAGGGGATCCTTCTCCATTTTATTGGGTCATTATCCAAACGTTGTTGTTCGAAAGGAAAGGTCATTGAAATAGCTTTTTTGTAGTGCTTTTGCGTCAGTAATTTGTAGATAGTTCTATTACTATACCCATTGTTCCTAGCGATCAGTTTTATTGTCGTGAGTTCTTTTTTGAAATTTTCTTGATTTAATGGTATATCTAACAATCTATCAAGCATGGAGTGAAAAGAGGACATCTTAATATTCCACGGGTGTAAAGAAGATCTGGGTATTATTGCGTCTGAATAAGTATCTTTTCTATATATATTAAAATCTAGTTTGATATCCGCTAAAGATATGGTCAGGTCTAAAAAATTAATAGATTTATTACTTAATTCTAATGTGAATTTTATGTTATTGTCAAGTCTATTTAAAACATTAGTGAGGAAATTATTTAATTGTCTATTTGTATAATATATATATGTATATAATTGTTCAAGTAATTAATTTTCTCATAAAATTAATATTTGTTTAGTCAATAGTATTATTCGTTTGCAATAAATAATTGAGTGAACAATAGAGTGACAAATTCTTTCTTTTTTATTTAACCGCTACACTCCACCAGAATATTTATTTCAGCGTACGTGGATTCTTGTTCGTAATTGCAGTTTTCTTTCGAAAGTCAATTATAGGAATTGACAGATTTCATTAAGCTGTACGTTGCGAATGCAGTCTATTCGTATTTGTCAATTAGTGGAATTGACATATCAGCTGTGGTAAAACACTAAGCATTCTTAATCCTCTCAGCGTCCTATGTGTAGTACTTTTCGAGTATCGAGGTGAAGATTTCTAGTAATGTTCCTCAAGCCCCGAGTTTTCGAGTATCCGGTTCTTATCCGGGTACCCGGGTTTCACGGGTAGGAGTCGAGCAACCCGGGTAACCATTCTTTGGAATCGTGTTGTTAGGAATCGATTGTTTGGAATCAAGTATTAAAAAATTAATTTGGTTTAATTTATATGGAAAATCAAGCAAAGCGCGTTTCGGGTAGCAGGAATTAAATTCTTTTATTATGATTGAATTCACGAATTCAGTAATGTACCGGAGTATTAATAAATTATGAACCGCTTGTATCCGGATACCCGGATATTCGGAAACGAAAATTGATTATATTCGGACACCCAGGTAACCTGGAATCGGGTACCCGAGTAAGCTTGGAATGGAATACCAGGGTACCCGATTCCAACTAATTTCTAAAAATATGTTGCCGAATAATGCTGGTCTTGGGTCTTCCTCCCGTTCTGCTATTTCGACTTGAGTTCTCTGTCCATAATACATGTCTAGCCCATTCTATCGCAGTAGGTGTTGCCTAGCTGGACACTATTTTTCTGGAAAGAGTTCAGCATAACTCAGTACAATTTCTGTGGCGTGCCTGCTACATTTCCCGTATGTAATCAACACCTCACCAATTAATTCACTGTTTGCAAGGCGTGACATTACAAGAATATTTTATAATATTTAAAATTGAAGATGATGATAATTTACCTTAAAATTGAATATGGGGACGAAAAGCCGGCCTGTAACTCAATTATTCAATGTAGCCAAAATGCATTCTCAGTATGGACGAAAAGTACATAACCGAAGATTTTCTTTTTTCCTGTGCCTTTTACAAAATGTTTACTATACCAAAAGATAGCCCGGCTTATGATGGGTAAATTTTGTTATTAGCACTTCGATGATATCGAGCAAAATGGCAAGGAACACGATATATTTAGATACTTATATCTCGATAATAATAAGGTAAACTAGAATTTTCAGTATAATACTTTCGTTTTGGTTTTATTTTCGGAATTCAAAAATGTGATCCTAAACGTATCCTTAATAATAAGGACGAAAAGGACATTTTTTTAAATATATCCTAATCCAAGTCCTTTTTCAAGGACTTTTGATATGACAAAGTATACCGTAACTTTTATTATTAGGACTTTTTCGATATCTCCGCACATTTTCGAGAAAAAAGTCCAGGAAAAAATATTACGTAGGACACCCTGTATATTGTTGGGCGATGCCATGTCTGGACCTCCTTCGACGACATATAAAACTGATTCTTTGTCAAAACCAATCGTTCTATCATACCATGCTAAAAGTTCACCCAATAATTTGTCTATGTGCAGCTTTTCTATTTTGAACACGAACAGGTTAGTCCTCTACTTCCGAACCAAGCATTTCAATCTGCGCAACCGTAGACGTACACCATGTCTTCCATTTTAGAAGTGTTTTCGAGAAATAATCTTAGAATAAATTTGAAGTCCTTCCACTGTTTACTAATAAGACACTGAGAATTGGCCAAAATCATACAATAATAATTTTTTTTTTGTCTACCTTTTTATTTAAAATTTAATTTAAAATATAGTTTCCTTCGTTAGTCAAACCTGTTTGCCAGAATTTTAGCCGCTCACCCAATAATAAAATTTCCACTGCCACTGGAACACCTTCAAAATTTACGTTATAGTCGTATATAGTCCGATTAGGAAAATATGGGGGCTGAGGTAAAAATTTTCCAACCTAACTCTGCAAGTTTTTGGACGGCACATACGGTCCAGATTTGTCGTGATAAAACATTATGTACACACTTTCTGTTGGCTACACGTACAAATGCATTGCATACAATAAAGATTAGCATTACAATTGTGAGCATAGGTTTTTTTTGCATTCATTTCTCATCTCTATGGTCACCAAGCGGCGGTTGAAGCATTAAATTTTTCGCTCCTAATTCCTATAACACACAAACAGAGAGTTTTGATAGAAAGCCAATGTTGTTTGCTTGAAAACCACTTTTACGGAACTTAATGTAGAATTTGCCCTAATCATACCGCGTTGCACTTCATCATTGCCTATTAGATGGCATCTTTTAATGAAAAATCAGTCGAACGAAATTTTGTAAACCATTTTTGGCATGTTCGAGCTGTTAGTGCGGCCTCACCAAACACTTCAGACAAGTTTTTTGCTGCCTGCACATTATTGGTAGTTTGAATTCTTCTAACTACGTTTTGAACTTTCAAGAAAACAATAATTTTACCAAAAATATATTTTGGTCAATCAAAAAACATAAATGATTTGAAAAATAAAAACCTAATCTCTGTGCAGACAGATCCATAGTGTTCAGAAAATTTCAAAATTTAATGCTATTGCCTTGACGTGCTCATGAAAGGAATTTCGTTATATATGTATGTATGCATATGTACGTTGACTATATTACACATCCACTTGAGTACCAAAAGTAATTACAGCTTCGGGAATTTCAGTTAGAGCAACTTTATTTCCAGTACGTGCATCGTACTATAGATCTGTACGTATATTCATATATTGTTGTTCGATCCCACATCGTCTTATTTATGTAATACACAATTTGGCGAAATTAATTTGCATTTTAGGCATTCCATTAAACGCTATAGCACCCAGTGCTATATCGTATACGAATCGCGACATATCAATCGCCTGGAGTAGGTATGTATTGCACCACATTATATGTATAGAACTTTTGCAAAAACAAAAAAACAAAAATTCTCCAACTGAATTTTAGTTTTTTTTTTTTGTTTTTTATTAAAAACATATTTAAACCGGGACTGGAACTAGAAATGAGAATCTTCTGTCTGCGTGGACCAACCAACCAGCTATGCTTATGACATTTATTGTCGCATTTGCCTTGTAAAATGCAACATCCCGACCAGAGTTAACTGCCAACAGCTTTCCGAAAACTGCAAAGTTGATGCCTTTTCCACATTTCAGACTGCCATTCCAGTGCGGTTTATGATAGAACCAGAACACAGCAGGGCTGAGGTTTTTCACATTCATAAATGATTTTCAGCTCCTTTCTTAGTTCAGTGCTCCCATTGGTGGTTGCCTTTGCCACTAATCATAAAACCTGGATAAATGTGAAAACGAACAGATTAGTTGGTGCGTTGCGTTGGTGTTAAAGTCTACCGGTTGCTGGTGGTGTTATGGCACATAAACTTTTCTGTTTGAAAAAAAAAACATTTTAAGAATTTTCTCTTCTACTTACATTTATACCGACTATGTTTTATGAGAAGGACTGGCATGAGTTTCATGGAACCGAGAGACCTCAAAGGTATATACCGTATGCCAGTGAACATAAAACTTATTTATGATTTCTCTGGCTGCAGAATATAAAATGTGGAGGGACATCACTTGAGAATTATTATTTCTGTAGCTGCAAAACTCTTAAAAATATGAATTTGGCTGGAATTCTTTTCAGAAATTTCCCTCAGAAAGATTTACACAAAATGAAAATGATGAAAAAAAAAAGAAAATTTGAATTTTCAATGCGCTGCTTTGTAGATATTTAAATGGCTATGAAAATTGTTCAAGGTAGGTAGTAATTCATAGTAATTCAATATTGTAAAATTGTCGAATCAGTTTTATGCATTTATAAGTGCACACATGTAGTAGGTACGTACACAGAAACAAATGACTGGTAACAAAAATCAATAATTATTATTGTGAGTCAATTTAACAATCTCCAGTCACCCTACCTAAGTGATTGGGTCCACTTTTTGAGGATAGGAAAATTCAAAAATATTTAATTAATATTAAGTTATTATTTTAAATAGGATTAATGAATTAAAAATGCCTGCTAATATTTTTTACCTTTCCCTTATTTTTAATGACAGCATTAGTTCTTTAAGGCATACTGCTTATGTTTTTTGTCACCATTTCTTTTATATGTGCGTTGGGTTTTCATACTTCATGTTTTCCTTTAAAGATTGCACTTTGGGATTTCGGTCTATGCATTTTAGCGAAATCTAATGTACTCTTTTTCATTTTCATTGTTAATTTCAGGTTCTTTAATTTGACATTTTAATTTTTTTTTTCCATAGAGCTGTCACCTTATTTCACTTAATTGAATTTGCTGATGCCACAAAGCGCTGTTCGAATACCTTGTAGAATATTATCCTGTTACTTCTTACTGCTCCCTGGAGATATGTTCTCCTTTAACATCTATCAATTATTGCCACTATTTGATGCGAAACTCTCTCTCCCCAGGCTATTATATCTCGTTGAGAAATCCCTAATTCAGCAATTCTATACCAAAACGATCACCCATCGACCACGAATCCTTCCGATTTAGATGGAACTTTCAAAATTAAGTAGTAGTTAAGTATAAAAAAATAATATGTTTAGCCTGCTGACCCTGAGTCTTGGATTCAGGGTGACTCAAGTTTGCAAGTTTTCACTCTGGTCGTGTTCTTTAATTTGCTCATTACTTGGGATCGAGTTACTCGATTCTTTTGTGTGATTTTTCAAATTAATGGTATTAAATAAAAAAAAAAAAAACTAAATGTTTTATTAATTTTGGACAGGGAACGAACCAGTTAATTTACTTGTTATTCCTAACCGATAAAATGTAGTCTTGAAGCTAGAAAAGCAAGCGCAAGAGCTTGATACTCTTTTATAAATAAATATATAAAATAATTAAATAAATAAATAATTCAAATATAAAGCCAACTCGACTTTTTAATTTTTCTATCCGAAAATAGCAGGTTTCAAACCTGGGTATTTTTTTCGAGCAAATATGAGAAGTCATTTTGGTTTTTCACTTTATAGAGTCGTTAGTAACTGGTTGAAGGAACTCGTTTTAAATTTGTTAGCCAATTGAAGAGTGTCATAAAAACTCTTTGAAAAGAATTGATAAAGAATTCAGCCGAACAAATACTATATTTCGCAAATTTTCTTGTGACAAATTGCAACAGAGATCATTCAAAATGATTTTTAGGGCTGAAAAGCCCTTTCAACGCTCACTTGTGTTGTGGGGACGACGGCTTAGATAATATGGGTAAAATTTCTTAGAACATGAAATGAATACTTCTGGGACTCCCAGTGCATAAGAAGATCCAGCATCGATGTCGACACACGATGTCAACGCACAACTACAGTGAAAGAATTAGGACATTTGCACATCTGATGACTCACCTTATGCCGTTGCCGAATCGTAATCGTAGTGCCGAACAAATGTTTGAAAAGCAAGTAACCCTATATCCATATCCGAGTAATTTTTTAATGGTTAATAAATTTATATTTTACTGTCAAAAAATGCAGCTCGGCTTGAAATAATAAGAAGCTACCTTGAATTTTTATACTTCTTTGAAAATATCACCAGCTTCAAAATCTGTTATACTATTAGTATCGAAAAAATAATGGTAGAAATAACAACTTGAGAAAACTTTTTCTTAAAAAAAAAAAAAGTTACGTTTTCAAAAGCTTTACAAGAATCGAAACGAGTCCCACGAGAAATATTTTGATATAATCCACTAAATTGCACGAACATAATTTATCCCAGCTTTTTTGTTTAAAATTTTCAAAATACCAGTTATTTTCAGTCTTTGATTTTGTATTTTTTAATCCCTCCCCCTAAAAGATATTATTATTGAAATGCTCATATATCAAAACTTTGCGTATGTTCAGCTCCTAGAAGATAAAATTTTTTTATTATTAGCGTCTCTGCAAAATTTCTAATGAACAATTTAGAATTTATTGCGAAAAATGCTTTTGCTTTTAAATATTATAATAATAGTTCTGTTTTATTTTGTCATAAATTTTATAATTTTATATTTATTACAAAACGAGTATATTCTTAACCAATAACACTACTGTCATTTACAGGTTTAAAACTGTGACAAATGTTGTAACTATTTTTCATTTTTGATACTTGCAATAATTATTTTTTGTTAGCTTTTTGTGCTTCTTCATATAGTTATTACAGAAGGTGACGAATTTTCCTTTTTGTATATTTAAACAGCATGGTGTCAATTTCCAAGTTAAAAATATGTATATTTCTTCTACGTATGTACCGAATTTTTCAGTAACAGCATTCACAACATGACATGACCATAAGATAGAACTTTCTATGCTATTTTAAATTTTTGGATAATTTCTTAATTATTTATTTATACATCAAGAAATTTTTAATTTTTCTCTAAATTTCAAAGATTATTTCATACCTACTCTATTATTCGGCTGACCACAGAACATTCAACAGATAATAATTTTAATTCTTTTACACATGACTGACTAGTTTTACAATTGGCCGCTAGTTCACGTATCGAAAATTCTTTTCTAACAATTTCACTCGATTTTATCATATTATTTACCATATTAAATATATATGAATTAACTAATTCCAATGCATTAACCTTTACTGCATTAGAATTCAGAAATTCTTCTTCTTCCATAATTTTGTTGAGGTCGAACCTTTGGGCTGCAGTCTGCACAGAACAAAGCCTCTGATGTTAATTTGCATGTTAGATTTGATGATGGAGTTGCAATGTGATGAAAAAACAGCCTACTCTTATGGTGCAACAGCCCAAAAGTCAGAAGTTCTTAAGTTTAATGATGTAGCAACAATTCATTAATCTTTAACACAACATGATGATGGAACTACCATTAACCAACGCTACGTGAAATTCACTGCTCGAGTTGATAAAATCAACTTGATAAGTAAACTTTAATTCGAGTATTAGGTTTCTCATCAAAACGGATATGTTCATAGGAAGCATCAGCAGAGATGGGTGAACCTGAGTACTTGCAGGTGCACAAAACTGTTTCTTGATGGGCCCAATAGGAATATCACTGATTTGCTCATGGGGCTCGGAAGGAAACAATGTAGATCTGCGGTTGGCATCATCACCGGCCACAGGTCACTTCACGCTCACCTAACAAGGATGGGAGTTGTTGACAGGCCTGAGTGAGGATGGTGAGTGTCTGTCCTGCCTGGAAGGAGATCCTGAGACAACCGAAAATTTTGTGTGTGCTTGTCCGTCCTTCGCCCGGAGCAGGCTGGATACTCTAGGGTCTGCCCTTCTATCTGTGGATGAGCTAAAAAACCTTCCTCACCATGACCAGATGCGCTTCATTAGGAAGGAGGACATGAAGGTTATGGTGAATGGGCTTATAGCAGGACATCACAATAGCCCGCCATGGTCGCCTCCGTGCTTGAGATGGGATCTCCTGTCCCCCATCCTAAAAAAAACAAAATCTTTTTATGGACTAAAATATTTTGTATATGAGATAAATGCAAAAACTGTTTTAAATTATATTTATTAATTATTATTTTCTGCGACCACATCAAAAACTATCTATCACCCAGCAGTAGGTACTCAGTTGACAAATTTTTACAAAACATTTCAAAACGAAGATATTCATTAGAAAGTCTAATTATCCGCTTTCTCTACCACCTATAAAATATTAGGTCGAAATAAAATAAACCAGCGAAAACTTTAAATGAAGCTTTTGCTGATTCAGCTTAGAACGGACAGTAGTATATGCATATAAAAATTTTGATTTTATACATCTTGCAATAAAAATAAAATTCTCTAACGATTTTCTTTAAAAATTTCTCGTAAATTTAAAAACTTTTCGCATTCACTGAAAATGTTCTCTGCTAGAACAAAAAATAAGAACAAAACAAACAAAAAAATACTATGAAAACCACAAGCCAATTTAAGGAAATAAACTTCCAACAAGCTCCAGCATCTGGAGAAATGTGTATAAGCAGATTGTGGAAAGTTTAGTTGGAAGGAAAACGAAACGAGTCCCATCTGGCAAAGAGCCTGGCGACCAATCAAAAAAGATACTGAAAGAGAATAAGAAAACAGGAGGAGATGGCATTCTGCAATTGCAAAAAGGAAAGGGAATTGTCCCCGAAACTCTCAGGGTGAAGTAGACACAACAAATCTCGTGTCATTTGCACTTAATTTAAATTCGAGACACAATCATGCACAGCTTTGTACTTTATACTGTGTACATGCCCATCACCGGGTTGGGTAAAATTTTACGTATCTAAAGTTTGAAGGTATTTTTCTTTTTCTTCTTTACTATTTACGGAGACTTCTTTAGAAACAAGGATTTGCGGGAGTTCAAGATTTTCACATACAATATGCATATGAAATTATCGATTTATTCTATCTTATAATGTAGTAAACGTATGCACATATGTTCATGGTACATAAATAACCTACAAAATATTGTATAAAATTTGATCATAGTCCAATTTTATAATATCACCATTAAGTTCAAGTGGAAATCCCTAACGCCTTCGGAAGCTCAATTTTAAATTTCTTCCCAAGCAGCGTAGCTCATCCGTGATACGAGATTAAGTTCGAATAACATAGAAAACAGATTCAAGAGTTATCAGTCTGGCATGAAATCGATTTTATTGCTTCCATTCCATTCATCATTTTTCCTTGGAGAGGTGCACATGGGACGACTGAAACCGTAGCTAGAAAAGATTTCAGAAAACATGAGAGAAGGAGGTTCGATACGATGACTTGGATTTTTTTTTTTTTTTTTGTACTTTTTAGTGCTCCTTATCCTTACATAAGCAATTGGCGATGTTCTCAGAGTTTAATACCATTTTTTTTTCTCTGCATGCTTAACCGCATGGCTTTTCCATATCCTTTTAAAAAAAAACACTTTTCCTTTGTGTCTCTCGTTTTTCACTTTTCTTTTTTCAGCCCTTGAAGCCAATGTAGGTATTGCCTTTTCACTTGCAAATTTTCTACTTAGCCGATAGTCGTTCATTTAAAATTCAGGTCTTTGCGGTTTTTTTTACAACTTTCAAAGTTTGAAATTAAAAGTATACATTAAGATCTGGGTTTTGCCGTAAGAAAAACATTTGCAAGTGACAATAGCTTTAAGTAAAAGTCACGCATTTCTTTTTCATTCACTGCAGTGAAAAATATATTGCAATTTAGTAGATCTTATAACTGAGTTCGTTAGATTGGTTTAGTAGTTCTTAATGATGATGAAAAGAATTAGAATATCTTAGAATATGTTTTAAATTGTCGTTATGATTTTATGCTCTTCGCGAGAGTTTTGATATGTGTTCGATTAGAATGGAAAGAAATATTTTCTTGTTATCAAAGTTTACCTTCAAAATTTTTGGGAAAATAATAACAAGATATTTTTTTACAGTTATTGTTTAATTTTCAAGCTTGGTACATGTACATAATTATATAGTTATCTACATACATACATATCTACTATGACAGCAACTGAACGTCTTCATGAATTTCTCATCTGATTGGAATCAATTTTAAGTCTTCTTAAGTTTGAAAGCGAACACGATACGTGTATTTCTCAAAGCACGGTGAAGGAAAATTGTAGAAGAAACTTTGTCTTCCATATCGTTTTCAAGGATCTGTAATGCTGCTTGTTAGACTTATATAGTTTTACGAGAAAAAAATATTCTTTTGCAAGAAATAATGTGTTACGTATAAACATTAAATTGGTTAAATGAAATGTAAATTGAAAGGTAGATGTTGTTTGAAACTTTTTCTTTGAAAAATTTAAGAATTTTAACATATTTTAATGAATTTTTAAGATCCTTTTTATATAAAGGCCGCCAACTGCTATAGAATTTGCCCATACTTTAGCATGGAAAGCAAATAGAAGAGTGCTCTATATGCACACAAACCTCACTTCTTGTTAATTCTTGTGTTGGGAATGTTTGAAACGTAATCTCTTGAGTAAGTAAAGTAAGTAAATAATATAAGATAATTAGGAAAGTCGCAAAAATAGCTAGAAAAAAAAACTGCTTTAATAACACTAGGTTTACGAACAGTTCTGTTATTCCTACCTCTACGGTCACGCGTCAATTATGCACTATAAACTCAAAAATGAAAATTTGAGATAAATTTATAGAAATTTTATATAAATTCAATTTACATTATTCATAGTCAATTTTGTTTGTACACTTTCACAAACAATCTTTCCAAACTTTGTACAAGTGTTATTGCTCCTGTTTCATCTATAATCTCCTTTTTGGAAGATTTTGCGTTTAATATTAAAATTTCGCTCAGGAATGTTGAAGTTCGCGTTTTTTCGTATCAGACATCTACTGCCAACCAAAATTTTATGCCAAATGTCTGTAGATTTTTTGGCATATATTGTGTGAATCTGCATCGTGCCTTCGAACGGAACTGTTGCTCGTATATTGCTCGTTGTGTATAAATTTGTTCCATATTTCGAATATCAATGCAAATTTGTCTGTATACTCAAACTTTTGGATCGCTCCGTTTTGTTTTTTTTTTTTGTTTTTATCAAATCGTACGAATCGCAGGATCTAGATGAATTCATCTCTGGGCATTGTGTTCGAAAAACAAAAAAACAAAATGGGCGCCCATTTCTGGGACCATAAATATAAAGCCTTTAGCGATTTTGGTTCATCTGCTCCCCGAGCATAACAAATTCCAACAAACGCAAGTAACTTGGTGTATGGTTGAAATGTTCTAATCACTTTTCAAAACACGACGTTCTTCAGTATGGTCTATCATATTTTTGGTAATAATTAAATGGAAAGCACTGCTTACATTACCTTCCATCACATTTCTTTTTGCGTAGCCAGCAGGTTCAGCGATTTCTTTGACGATTCTGTGGACAGGTAATCGAATCGACTACTAGATCCGCCTATTACCAATTTCGTCCAAATTGCTCCATCAACCGTGTCCGAATTTTGGGGCGATCTGTTCTGTTTTAGGGAGTATTCTCTACATTTTTGGAAATATTTCTAATATTTTTTACAGTGTGGTATATCAAAACTAGTTTGACAATACAATCTAATTAGAAAAATTACTGTGTGTCTGCAGTTGTTAAATGAATCATTCTGATCTAATGAGTCGTTAGTTAATTATTCATTAGGAGCGCTGTATTTCTAGGGCATAAGACTTTCAAACCTCTTTCACTCCTTGACTGCAATCAGGGACCGAAAATTTGAAACAAAAAAAGCTGGGGTAAATCATCATCGTGGAATTTAGTGGAATGTGCCAAAAGATGTCTCGTGAAACCCGTTCGAATTCCTGTAAAGCTTTTGGAAACTTAACTTTTTATAAAAAAACAGCTAATAAACTAACCTGGAAAGGCTTTTTATTTTTACTGGCAAAATAGTTTTGAAGCCGGAAGTATAAAAAGCCAAGCTGGCTTCTTATTTTTAGGGACCGAATCAGTTGTGAATTTTTACGAAAAAATCTTAATTTACTTGTTATCTCTGGCCGGTAAGCTAGAAAAGCAAGCGCAACAGCTTGATACTTTTTTCCGGTAAAAATATAAAAAGCGAGCCCAGCTTTTTATTTTTTCTAGCCAAGTTGGTTTTTTATTTTTGCCAGAAAGCCTTTCCAGCTTCGTTTTTTTAGCTTCAAATTATTATCGGTCAGGAATAACAAGTAAGTTGGCTTTTTTCGTAAAAAGTCATAATTGATTCGGTCCCTGACTGCAATTCACATTCTCCGTTTCTTTCTATCTTCTGATTCTTATCATTTTATTTCATTTGAAGTATCGTCATCGAGGTATTGCCAGCTGCATTCATATTTAGTATTGTCGTATTGCATGGTGAAACGATTTTACGAACATTTATGCTTACATTATGATCGCGTCAAATTGATGGATATCCGTAGAGATAGGTAAACCACATAGAGAATATCAATACTCGGAAACGTTCGAAGAAAATAAACTTTATATATATGTATATCCCTCGTTAAATGGATAAAATTCAGTACAAAAGGTAAAAGATAAATGCGAACGGTTTTTGTAATTTTCCTACTGCAATTCGAAATGCGTGAAAATGACGCGTCCCGTACACCTAATGATAACGAAAAGAAAATTAATTTAGTAAGTGTCATAAAGCAGAAGAACGCCATATAGAAGAAAATTTTTATTATACCATACGAGATGAAATCTATAGGGTATACTTAGTTTGATATTTCCTTTGTGACACCTAGACATAATGGTGATAGAATAAAATGGATTAGTCACCACCTAGACATAATGGTGATAGAATAAAATGGATTAGTCACCCATGCATAAATTAAAAGTTATTTCGATTTTTTTGTATGTCCGTCGAAAATGTGTTCACTAAAAGGGCTGAATTTTTGCACACGAGCTTTTTTTTAAAAAAAAAAAACCTAAATTTTAGTTGGAAAAATGGGCCGAATCGGGCAACTCCTTCGTAAGATTGCCATACAAAAATGTCGTTTTTCACTATATATTTGGGCACTACCTGAGAACGGGTCGATGTAGAAAGTTGAAATTTGATACATGGTATTTTCATAACAATAGTAAATAAAAATGGACTAAATCGTGTACACCTTCTTGGTGTTGCCATATACAAATTTAAGATTTTTACGTATACTGTGAAAACGATCAGTTCTAGACGGTTTTAATGTACTGCAGGGTGCTTCAGAATGTAAAATCCTATGAAATGGGTTATAATCATTTTTACTGTCCGATGAACCGTTTTAGTAATATTTGGGAAAAACTACTTCAAAAATCATACTTGCAGAAAGAGGTTGCCATACAAAATTACATACATTGGCCTTAGACCAATTCTAGTTTTTTTACTTGTTTTCGCTTCAATTTAGAGCCAACGTTTAACTTTATAACAAGTTTTAAGCTTATATCATGGAGTACAAGGATTTCGTGTTGTTTTGTTGTTTTCCAGTTCATCTTAATTTGGAGTAAATATCCATTCACCATCATATTGTACTCCAAGCTCCTGCTTTAAATAAAATTGTAGCGATTCAAAGAGATGGAATAAAACAATAATCATAAAAAAATCTCCTCCTATAACAGAGCAAAGGAGTAGCACTAATCATGGGTATAGTGATGTGATGGTAAATGTGATATTTTCATCATGTAAATGTCTTGTAAATTTCACGAGGGCGAAACACCCTTACGCAAAGAAAGCTTTGTCTGGTGGTGTAGGTAGGTAGATGACGGGAATCCCTTACAAATAATATGTAACTGTCCAAGCAACTTCCGGGCTTGGGTGATTTCGTGCACCACATCCATTATGGACATACTCTTGGGAATTACACAATAAGCATTAAATCAGCCCCGCTCCCAAGTCATTTGGATAGGTATAAATTAAATTATCCCCTATAGGTTTAAGCATAATTTCAATTTTCTATGAAAACAAACTTAAAAATTGTAATAAAACAAAATTAAACAAAAAATTACTTATACGATTTTTATTCTATTATTAGAAATTTTATATATAAAAGCAAACAAATTACACAGATAAGAAAGTCAACCATTGTATTTTGTGCAATTTCACATCATTGAGAATAATACTAAGAGATACGAGAAAAAACCTTTGAATATTGCAACTTAACACGAAAGATAAGTGCGGTCGAAAATACTTGTACATCCAATGAACGTTAAAATGGTATTTTTTATTGATAACAACACAATATCACAATAAGACAACAGAAAGTATACACTCGTGACCAACTTCTCTCTGATAAGTCTGGCGATTGTTTCTTAAGTTCAACGAACGCAAAACTTTTCAATGCAATCAGCCGCAAAGAGATGCTTAGCAAGTCAGAAACCTTGGACTTGTTTCGTCTAATCAATATATATACATATATACATTACATACATAATAGTACAATATATGTATATATATTCTAGCAAACAATAAAATTTCTGTGCTGCTTTTTAATGGCCATTTCAATTCTCAACAAAATCAAACATCCACAGGAGAAGAGTGTTTGTGCAGCCGGCTTGATAAGGGAAATTATTTCCTTTTTGTATTTCGTAGCCGATATAATAAGTAAGTAGTACAAACAGGGGGCATGTAATGAACGATTTCATTGCCAACAAAGTATTATAGATAAATTTATTGAAATATGTATAAAGAAAAATAAATAGTATATAAAATGTAAATAATTATCAGAAGAGTAAATGTTTACATAGTAATAGGGAAACTGCTACGCAATCATTATTATTGTACTGTGTATTGATGTCTTATATAACTTAAATGTGATTTTGGTCTCCCTTTACGATAGGTTTAAAAGTTTTGTTCATATTAAAAAACATATCTAGCTCTTACCAGCCATGGTTTAGTAGGTGACTCATTAAACTTGAAAATTTTAAAAACAAACTATATAAAAAAATACCAAGAGAACTGTGTGTGTGGCTTTTAAGATTGTTGTTTAAACAATAGTTGTCTGGATTAGAATGTAACAATTTCTTAAGAAAATGTTATAATTTTGTGTAAGCCCAATTTTGGTGTGCTGCTGGTGCGATTGTGAAAATGAAAAGTCATTTTTCGTATTTCTTTTTAGAAAGGTTAGTTCGACTCTACTTCACAGGTTTTTACCTACATTCCAAAGTTCTGTTCAGTATGTAGTACTACATTAAAAATGGCTGAGATTCACATTTTTTCCAGTATACATATAGGTACACGTCCGGTTAAAATTTTGGAGCATCACTAATTTTTTTTGGAAAATACGTACTCCTATAAGACCTAACGTACCTTGTAGACTTATTCTTAGAAAAGAAAAATATAGCTGAAGTACTAGTGAATACACTTTGATGCATATACATGGATTTGATAGTAACTAACGAAAAGTGATTACAGGGAAAATTTCGATTAGAAGAAAACACCAATAAAGTTTTTCGTCAAAGATTTTGGTTTTTTTTCGAAAATTGTAAATATATCGGAAACTACATTTTTCCCAAATTCCAAAAAAAAAAGCAAAAAGAGGTATGCTTTCACAAAATTTCATGTAATTTGAATTCTTTTTACGACAGAAAAAAATAGAAAACTGAAAAATCGATTTCCGCTATTTTCTTCAAAAATTTTGAAGTTATGTTGAAAAATGCCTTATATGAAAGTTTTAGATATCTTTAATTTTCGCGAAGAACATTTTCCGCTAGTAAGTCACATTTCGCCGAAAATCGCAAAAAACCACTTTCAATCCCTTAACCCCCCCCCCCCCCCCCTCCCCTGTCCCTGTCGCAATTTCATTTTATCTCGTGTTTAATTATTGTTTTTTCTCTTAATTATAACCTTAACTAAATTTTCCGTCTGGTCCTTGCCTGTTATTAATTTTTTTTCCGTTTAGCCTTCACAATCCGTTTTGGTACCAGCCTATAATTTTCTAAATGCGTTTTCCTTCTCGTCTCGGCCCAATCCTGAAATTTGCGTTATATCTTTTCGGTAATATTATTTCTTCTGGGTTTGTTACTAATGACTGAGGAATGATGAACTGGATTCAATATTTTCTTCCGATCCATAGGGATTCTTTATTTGACTCCTCTTGTGCCTAATACAGGTTATTGTTAGACACTTCTATCGTTATAACTACTCAATACTTGACTCTCTATTTCCGACTAGATTATAGTGTTTTCTTAGTGAGCGTAACAATGAGTGAGCTGAAGAAAAGCGTTACTTACTTTAAATCCCAGAACGAAACAAACATTGAAATTGTGGCATAAAAATATTTGTTTTTGAAAACGCGCCTCTAAAACGCAATAGTATATGTAAAAGTACTAAAAGAATTCATTAAATAAAATCCATAATAATTGCCGTCCCGCAAGGCTAATGTCCTTTTCAAAATGAAGGGAAAATCCGTGAATAATGAAAAATTTTCTCACAGAATAATTTCGGATTTTTTTTTTTATATTCTCGGTCTTTTCAGTTGTGCATTAATTTGCTTGAAGCATTTTTTTGCTTGAACGGATAAAGTTTTGCTCTTATTTGTAGATTTATCATTTCTTTTCCTTGGCGCAATTCGTTTTGGTTTTTTTATTTTTATTTTTTTATTTCGCATCTTTCTCTCAGTTGTAAGTCTGAATTTTAATTAGGAAAAGAAACATTTAATTTCTTAAGAAAAGGCATTTGTGCAAAGGGTTTCGTGAAGGAATGAATGAAGAAAGAACATCGGGAAACTTTTGTTGGTTGGTAAATAAAGATATTCTAAGGATGATTTTATCTCTATAGATTTAAAGTAAAAAATTTAATGCAATTTAACTACAGTGTTTTGTATACATATGTTTTTATGATTATTAGGCGATCTGGCATTAAGTCCTATAATGTAGAATATTTTTTCTGGTCCAGCGATTTTAACTAGATAAATTCAATAATCGAAAATGGTGCCGGAATATGTGCGAATATATATATATTCATGTTGGAACAGATTAACTGTACCTAAAGTTTTATAATATTTCAAATCGTTTATCTTGCGATCTTAGGAATAAATAGACAGCGTTTTCCTAAGGTATAAAAAGACACTCGAATACATTCAAAATTAACTTAACTACAGAAAAATTACAAGCTAGTTACCGATCGAATCACAATTTTAAAACTGCTGTGACTGAAATCAATAAAAATGTTCTTCCTTTTTCAAATCATGAAAATAATGTCGATTCCCGTTTGGTCCGTGTCGTGTTCAAGCTTTTTTGCCAGAATAGATGATTTTGGGTTAACCATCCTTCCAAGTTAGATCTGTTTTATCCCATAGTGTCTTGTTTATTATATCTTTAAGCCAGCTATCATATATTTGCCTTCACTCCATATATGACGCACGTAATAGGTAGAACTTTTAATCTGCTTACGTTGCAAGGGGTTTAGCTCAAATTAATTAGATAAGATTTTGTCTTTCTACATCAACCCATAAATTCACAGCTCTTATATATTCGTCATCAGTAGCTTTTTAATTTCATCATTTACGTATGCCCAAGTATCCGATTTTGATAAGAAAGGCTTTTCTATTTATATGTATACATACAACTTCGAGATATCGAAAGGGGAATGCCCACTTTTCATACAACTTTAGGCCCGACATTAACATACATGAGAGAGGTCTTAAACGAGATGCATTATGATACTCGGAACATATTTTATTAACAATGTTTATTTGAATTAAGCTGCAAAAAGCTGTGACGATCGGATATAGCTTGAGCGACTTTCTTGGATGAAAAAGTGAACTTTTCTACTTCTCGTAATTGCGTGGATTTCCAATGAGAAAAATTTCACAGCAGAGCACTAATAGCCATGTAAGAAAAAACTTCAATAATATATGCGAAATGTAATAACTGCGGTGTATGTGACCCATACGCATGAAAATGGGTTTTCCGGCAAGAAAACATCCCGAGACTTTTCTACATCGGGAAAAATTGCACCACCCTATAGTACTCGGCGAGGTCTTTAATTTGATATGCAATATACTATAGTGGAACCATCCCCCCACCCTAAAAGTACCCAGACACAAAAATTTCTACCGCAAATTGTAACTGGTAATTAGTTGAGGCTAACCGTGAAACCCGTTTTCTTATCGGATATAACCCTACCGAGTTAGGTGCGAAAAATCTAGTACTTTAGTTTGAATAAAAGATAGTGAAATACTAAAAAAGTTAGTTTGGGGATGGCTATTTAAGCCTCCGAGTATAGGAGTGTGGGTACACAAACTTCTTGTCAGGACCTAAGTAATTCAATTCTGTACTAGATCAAACTTTGCCGACCCCCCCCCCCCCTCCCCGCCCTCGCTTAATTAAAATAAACATTGTTAAAAAATATGTGCAGAGTATCGTATCACGCATGTCTGTTGATGTCGGTCCTTAAATTTCCATACTCCTTTGTTTTCTCCAACGGCTTCAAAGCGTGCGCTATTTTTTTTATATTTCATATATTTCCATTTGCTGGTATTAATGTTGAGAAAATGTTACTTTCTAGCAACTGCTGGACCTATAAATTTTCCAGAATTTCGGCTGAATAGAGATTATTAAGTTATTAATTAATTGCAGACCAACAAACTACTGTATATTTCTATAAGGTTATTTTTATCGAATTCGATAAGTTAAAACTGATTGTCCGTCATCTTGAATTTGACTCTTGTTTACAGAATTCACAAACCCTCACTTATTAAATTTCATATTGAAATCGAAACATTTTTTTAACATTTTTGTACGTCATCTTGTAACTGCAGTTGTGGGTTTGCACGTTATCGGATTTAAAACTATTCTGAAAGGTATTTGGAAAGTCGCGCAATTAATTTGAAGATTTTATAGGTTGGGATCGGAATATCGAAAAATATTTTACCTTTCAATTGACTCGAATTTGTTCGCATGTGTATCTGCCTATGAAGTGTACTTATGGAACACTTTTTTAATTTTTGTTTTTATTTTCCTACCACATTTTCTATGCACAATTTATGAAGATATTAATGGTAAAACAGTATTATCCCAAAAAGCTATTCCATAAAGGCTAGAACAATTAAAGTCCTGAGTTTTTCGTAAAACCGTAAAAGCTTGAAATTTTTTCAACTTTTCGATCTTGAATAGAAACACAGAACTTTGTGAATATTGAATATTTTGTAATGGAAAGCTTAAACGGTAATATCTACACTTTTTTTTTTGATATGCTAATCTTGTAGAGCCAAATTGACGGCTACATTTTGCCAGAGTATCAGTTATCTGAAAAATGATAATCCTTATAGATTCTAAAGTTCCTTATGTGTAACAAAAGCTTGTTAAAAGACGCTAATGAAAAAGTACCAACAATTTTAAGGCCCCCTAACACAACTGAATCTTACTATGCAATCTGTAACGTCGGTAGTTGGTGTGCGGGTAGTCAGGAGATTGTCCAGGGCCGTTTTCCGACGTTGCTGGGTTCAGAGCGCTGTTCTAGCTCTGCGGTTCGGGCGGTATACGGAATACACACACTACTTAATCTACACTCACTCACTTACTTACAATAACTTAAGACTACGCGGCGTAGGTGCGGGGTAGGAGCGTGCGCTTACTATTCCTTAGACCAGCACGATTAACGTGCGCTTGTCGTTAGGAGTAGCCAACACGGGGGATGCGGGACGGAGCGTGCGCTCGCTATTCTTCAGACCAACACGATGACGTGCGCTTGTCGTCAGAATAGCCAACACGGGGGATGCGGGACGGAGCGTGCGCTCGCTATTCTTCTGACCAACACGATGACGTGCGCTTGTCGTCAGAATAGCCAACACGGGGGTACGGGACGGAATGTACGTGTGCGCTTACTACTCCTCTGACCAACACGATGAACGTGCGCTTCGTCGTCAGAGTAGCCAACACGGTACGGGGACGGAATTGATATTCGTGCGCTCGCTACTCTTCGGATCAACACGATGAAAGTGCGCTTATCGGCAGAGTAGCCTACACGGGGGTACGGGGACGGAATGCGTGCGCTTACTAATTCTCAGGCCAGCACGATTAACGTGCGCTTTCCGTTGAACAAGTCAACACGACTTGCGGATAGGACTGGACGGGAGATGTTTCTAGTCGAGCTGCTGGGAGGCAACTGACTAATCTTTCAGTGCTTGACTGACTTTTATAGCCAGCCTTCTGGTATTCCACTGGTGGGGGTCAACTCTGTTTACTTTGGAGTTGTACACTCGCGGTCGGATATTTTGCTTGAACGGTGACTTGTAGCTTTCGGATGAGTTCACTTCGATGCTTGCTGATCGACTGAGTGATCTTTCTACTGGCTGTCGGCTATTTATAGGCAGGCTGGCTGATGGCGTCGGGTGTAGAATGCTCCCTTCTACTATCACGCCACCTGCACGGGACACTACTGAGCTGCTTATCAGTAGTGTGCTCTCCTCTCGGCGGCTGGCTTACTTTGTTGCGGCTGCTAGACACTCGTTTTCGCTGGTGTCTAGCTGAAATGTATGTAACTTCGTTACAAATCCTTAAATAGAGTACACAACTTACTGAGTGCCCTGTATACATTTGGAAACTTTCCTGTTTTTTCTTGTAGCTCCACTTATTTCCCAAAACTTTGTCTTAACGAGTTGTAAAAATGTAATGCTGGAAGGCCGGATGAAAAAAATATTTACTATTCGAAATTCCTACTAAATTTCAATAAAAAGGATAATTCTCCTCATTTTTCGTGAGAGTAAGATATGTAGATGCAACTCCAAAAGCTACCTCCGTATAGCACTAAACAAATTGTGTACTACTATATAAGTACTAGGCGCTGATTTTATCTTTTGTCGCACTTTTTGTATTATTAAGGTGCCATGATTATAATAAGATTCATATTGATTGCTTCTTGGAGGGAGCTTCCTTGAATTGAAATTAAATCAGGAATTGGACCTCAGTATACAATTTACATGTGTAGTTGTTTTATTCCTTAATTAATAATACCTACCTTCATAATAATTAATATGCTCGAAACACAAGAGTTGGAAAATGTTCGTGACATTCAGTTTATACATAATTGCCGAAAAGAAATATTTGTTTTGAAAATCTAAATTGATTAAAACACCTGTCAACCGTAACAGGTATAAAACCGCTAGGAATTGATTTAGGTATAATGAGAAAATATTTATCTACAGAATACTGAATTCCGCATTATTAGGTCATGCCCTCGATACATATGTACATGCATACATACATCAATTAAAAATTTCTAGGCTATAAACATAGCAAAATCATTAAAACTCCAAATAAGTAAATTTACTGTTTGAAGAAATGGTTCGAATTACAAGTTGCAGTATTGACTATATTTAAAAAATCACAACTGATATCCATAGTTCGTCCCATTATGTCTAAATATCCCTTTAGTATTTCTGGACTTTTCCAAAGCTACCGATAGTGTTGTCCGTTTTCTTTTGTGCTAAATGAAAAATTAATCAATTCTTCTCATCAAGTATAATATTAGTTTTATTTGCAACTATCTACATATTATCTAACCGGTTGCAACAGGTGCAGATGTATCAACCTTACTTTCAAACAAATGTTATACAAGGCTCTAGTATAGATCCACTGCTGTTCACTATCTTCCACAAAAAATATAAAGTATCCGAATCCATCTGTCTAGACCTATATAGATCTGCAGGAAAAACTGTTTGAACATATAAAAAATGAGACAAGAACAGACTGGGCGAACGTCTAACAGTCTCGTTCTAAATCCTACTATCACTCATAGTATTAAGCAATGAAATTTTACCTTACTGCGGGATTAGTTCGGACTCTTGCGAAGATGCTTTAAAAATTAAATACCAGATTATAGTGTTCTGAGAGATGTTATCAAAATAACTTGTACAAAAGTGATCAGAAGCACAAAAATTTGTATTTCCTCTCCAAATTTGCACACCACTTCTCCACACTTGACAGTTAAAATAATTTCTATTTTATGAGCATTTCCTGTGCGTTTTTTTTTTTTTTTTATGAGAAGAAGGAGGTATGACGGAAATAAAAGTTTTTCGTTGAGTTTAAAGTTTATTTCTCATCATAACTTTGGGCGAGGACTGATAAGTTTTTGAAAAATTTCTTTATTTGAAAATTTAAACTTTTCCTCCTCTTAGCTACCTCGTTCCAGCTAGAAAATCTTTATTTATTACAACACCGAAAATTTTCAGTTTTTTATATATCTTATCTATAGCTCATCATCATATTATATTACATTCTATAGGTATGTACATAATTAGATGTTATAAAGATTTGATGGCAATAGTTAATTATCCTTAATATTGGATATCACATGTCATTTCACGTGTCATTTCAGGAATATTCTTAAAGATCCACATACAAAACCTCAATCTTATTAGTAACCAGCTGCACAAAGTTGGCAGTTATTTTGTAAGCTTGAAAAATAATCTCCACTAGCACACTACGTACCTACCTACACAAAAAGAACAACAAAAATAAGATCTGGAGACTAGCCAGAAATAGCTTAGCTCTTACGTTTTTGCTCATTGAGGAAAACTGGTGCTCATATGTCTGGACTAAGCCACTGGGATTTAGTTAAGTGGAAGAAATTACCCAAAGGAGGATACAATTACTTTGTTTCTTCAGGATTAAGTTCGAATCAAAGAAATGCTCCTCCATTCTAACTACAGCTCTGTGCTTATGTTTTTTGCGTGTTTCTCATCATTTGGCTACTTTAGTTAGTAGTCCTGTGGGAGATATTCTTTCATGACTTTGAAATTGGTTTCCTCTCATAATTTTATTTGTAGTGGATTTTGCTTCCATCCTATTGAAAAAAAAAGAAGAAAAAAGAAAGAAAAAAAAAGATTAAAAATGCACTTTTGGGTATCATTTCGCCTGCTATTCTACAGGGAACAAAGTTATCTTGGTCTGGGCATTATATCATCTCTGCGTGCACATTTTTTTGTGTATATGGATTGTATATTTATGGAAAGAAAAACAAGCATAGATATTTGCTTCTCTATATGCACATATACATATAACATATACTGAGTGACATTTTTCCAGATTTCTCATGATCCTTATTGCCTTTGTATAGTCCTGTTATGGTGCTTTAAGTCTTTGGGATCAATAAACGTTTTCTGGAACTGCCAACCCAAATCTCTGCCGTAAATAGATTCAATGCCGCGGATTATGCGGTTCATATGTGAAATTGATTTTATAAGGCAATCCACTTAACTGTTTTCCCCGCCTTTCTTCTTGAACTTGTTCAATATGTAGGAGGTGCTGGTATTGCCTTACTTGCAACCTCATAAAACCCGTTTCAATGGGGTGGCAAGAATGGCTAGAAATGGTACTCACATTCAGTCAACGACGACAACTCGTTCTAGTGATGATGACGACGCCGTTCTTTTAGATATCATAGCAAACTGCAAGGCATATCATGTTTTTTTTTTTCTTTTTTTCTTCCTTTTGAATAAGTCGAATTCTTCAGTTCTATACAAAGTATATTCGTGGTTTTCACTTAAAGGAAATATTAGCAAAAGCACAAAAAAAGAGAATTTTTAAGGATATGTGCTGGTTTCGGCACTCATCCACACATCTAAGTAGGTACTAACCGAAAAGTGCTTGAAGAACCATTTTATGGAGAATGATCTGGGAGAAGTTATCGTCAGATGTATCAGTGCTCAATTGCCAATATGGGACCCACGTAATGATGCGATAATGGTTTTAAATTTGTCAGTTTATATGACGCGAAAGGTGAAATTACACAGATAATGGGAATGAAATTGTATTTAAGATAAAATTGACGTTATATAGTTAGATTTTATGCATTTTATGCACTGGATATTGCACAGTTTATGGCAAAGTAGCACATAATATGTGGAATATGTGGGTAGAAAAGATTTTGTAATTGTATTTATATGTGTGAAATATTTTTGGTATGGTACTACCTGACAATTAGCCTGAATTCGGTGAATGTTTACACGTTTTGTATTTTTTCTTGTTCAAAACGATCATAGTACCGTCAATTAGCTCAATGCTATTGACGAACAAAGAAGCAACCTGAATCCTGAATCCAAATTTCTATCTGACGAGTTGCAGATGCATTGCGTGCTAATTTTGTATTGTTTCAGAGTCAGACACTTTTCACATACCTGCACGATTGGATTGGAGTATTTCTTCTAGCTTTTATTATAATAATTTACTTCAATGTCGAAATGGTACAGTGTTAAATAGTTAAGTGCATTCTAAGGGAATCTCGTCTTAAATTTAAATTTAAATGCAATTATCCAAATTACTTTCATTATAAACAAGAGAATTAAACGAAATTTATGTAGCCGCCTTTCCTTTTATTAAATTCATACTAATGATGTCCATAATGGAATAGAAAACGCACGTAGGTAGATACATATAATATGAGCATTATTCTCTATAACAGAAGCAAGTTTTCTTATTAGGCCACCCTCACCCCAATGAAAACTCTTAAAATGATAGTTAGCGGCCTGCTAAATGATGAGTTTCACATTCATATATGAACTTGTACAGGTAATTTTAATCCGGACAACTTTATTGCTATTGTAAAAATCTAATCAAATTCTTAACAGAAATAAACTAAAATCACTGAAATACCTGCTCAGAACGAGACCGAAGCCAATTTTGTACTTTTATGGTAGTGTTTTATTGCTATGCTTGCAATTCGTTTATAGCAAAGAATTTCTTAATTAAATGAGCAAGTATCCAAACCTGTATACAAGTACTTTATCCGTCTTCTTATCCATCTTCTATATCACAGTTCGCCAGTCCATGTCTTATTTTATGACGAGTATACTTTTGCCTTTTTAGTTCCACCTACAACTCTAAGGCCATTGTTTTCGCGTTTCCACTTCAGGCAGATAGCGTCTGTCAGCAGATAACATCGCGAGTATACTATTTTCAGAAATGAATATTTATTTGGAGACTGCTCTTTCTCCAACAACAAAAAACTCTAGCTATTTACTATTTACAGTCAGCAGATTCATTCTGCTGTTATTGCACCTTTTTGTTTTTCCGACATCTTGTAATATAGCTAGAAACAAGACTTGGATTACAAAAGCAGAAGCTCCTTCACACCCATCTCGTACTTTCTTTCATAAGGCAATGAAATAAAGAGCATCATCAGCGCTCCCCTGGAGATGGGGTTATTAAGGTGAAAGTGTTTCATTTCAGAATTTTCAACGTATCAAAGGGGTTCGAGATTGCATGGAATGAGGATGCCGATTATATGCTTACAACTTGTACAGAGGAGCTTGTCAATCTTTCAATGTCTAGTTATCAAGATATGCAAATGTAAACACAAAGCGGTATCTTCTCCAGATGAGATTTTAAGTAATTAGCTACTAACGAGGATTCGGTTTGCTTCTCTATGCAGGGTGAAAAACGCGACCAGCATAACAAAGTTTTGCATCAACAATATTCTGACAAAATTTCCAATTATGCATGAATCCTTTTTTTACTTCCGTTTTTTTTTTTTTTTATCTTGCAGTTTATATAGGTACCTGACTTAGCGAAAATTACTCAGTTACCATTTATCGGTTCTATGCTTTTGAATTATTGCAGTTGACGTCAGACGTAACAAGTTTTTATGTTCGGAAGTGCCGATGTTTTAAAATACTTTTGGTGGTATGTAGAAGTATATCTGGAAGTTTCTATCCTAAGCTATCATATCATAACATTCTCTGTCCCATTAATAATGACAGTTAGAGTTCTTATGGGCGGTTCCGATGCGTTATCAAAGAAAACCGCTGATTGTCTGAGAAAAACGCTTGAACGAGCCAAAGGCGAATTGCACATGAACCTATTCACATCCGGAAATATCCGATTACCTAAATTAAGAACCATCCGAGTACAGTGGTCAGCGTCCAAGGAACATTACTTTGGCATCTGCAAACTTAACTTGCTTGTTACATAGTAAAAAATGCTTTAAAAAATTAGTCGAAACGAAAAGCTGAATTGAATTTTATAATCTTATTAAAAAAAGTAACTGCTCCCCGTTCATATTTTCCCGTTTAATACATTTTTATAAGACTATAAGAATTTGTACGAGGCTAATATGTATGAGTTTTTGGGTTGAATAGGAATAATTTGTCCGCATAAAACCAAATTGGAGTTCTTATTACAATTATTATTTATTAATTTACTTTCTGTCTACAATATTATTACCGTGCGCCGTTTAGAGTAATCTCTTACTTTAGATTGTCTCAATGATAAAATTTACTCTGGTACAAATATACAATAAATTTGGTAAGTTTTGTAGGTTCAAAAGGGGATATGAAGGAATTAAAAGAGAAGCGAATATATAAAATCAATTGATGGAGATAACGAGGCCATATAAGATTTAATAAGTGTCCTGAATGCACCGAGAGTACTCGCAGATCTAATATTGGGCGGTAAGGCCTTCCATAAACGAATGGTATAGACCAGATAAGAGCTTTCCATAACAGATTTCCGAAAAGGAGGTATCTTTTGGTTCGGATTTCATTTCTCTGAGACAGTGTAAATTCGATAAATACTGTCAGATAAAGTCGTGGGGGGGGGGGGGGGGGTATTTCGGTGAAAAAAAAACATTTTTTACGAGTTGCGGGGAATGTATTTTAGATTAAATGTTTGCAGTATTGTGAGATAACATTTGAAGAATATGCGGAAAATACTGAAACAAATCTCCCGAGACGTCTCCAAAAAAGTTATTTTGCGATGACGGTTGTAACTCATCACTCGATCATCTGAAATCAAAAAATTAAATTGATTTTATTAGTTTATTTGTTTCCCCAGGTAATGCTGTCGAGTTTTTAACACTGGAAAGTCAAAAACGCGATTTTGTAAAATAAAAAATAACACAAATTTTTAAAAAGCTCGACAGCGTTACCTCATGAATTATACTGAGAAAGAGGCCCCTATTGCTGAATCCGCCGGGAAAACTAGTTTGCGAATTTGCCAGTTTGTGATTATCGAAAACGTTCTAAACGAAAAAATCAAGTTTCCCTTGATTATTGAAAGCAAGTGAATTGAATCCTGATACTTGGATGTGGCCAGTTCTGTCGTCGGATTGAAAAATAGCATCGTGAAGGGGAAGTGAATTTTACTTGCGGCGGGAATCATTAATCCGTCGGATTGAACAATACGGGCCAGAGTGTACCAAGTTTGAAAAGGATCCATGCAATAGATTTTAAATTACAGCCGTCACGGATTTTGAAAACGTTTTTGAAGATCTTCCACTTATTTTCCTCGACGAAGTACTTGTAGCCTGTGTGTTTCCTGCGTTTGTGCGGAAGTAGAATTTTTTTTATTCGCTTAATTGTGAACCACTCTTCTTTCTATCTGCTTTGCTAATTTTTCTCGGAATTTTCCACGAACAAACGAACTTACTAACGTACGCACACAAATGATCGATATAAGAATCGCTAGAACCTCGGATGATTAAAATTCCATATCTCCGTTAGTTTTGCAATTCTTGTGCATTCATGAAATAAAAATAAAAAATAAATGGAAAAAAAAGTTTCAAGTTGTACATATTTGCAATTTTCGTGAAAACGCTCTTCATGTCGACCCGCTCTCAGGCAGTCTCCAAATATCTGGTGAAAACCCAAAATTTTGTATATGGCAACACCAAAAAGGGGTTGCCCGACTTTGTACATTTTTTAAGTTTCATTTACTATTGCTATGAAAACGCCACGTAACAAATTTCAGCTCTCTACATATACTCGTTGTCAGGCAGTGTCCAAATATATACTAAAAAACGAATTATTTGTATGGCAACCTTACGAAGAAGTTGTCCGATTTAATCCATTTTTGAACTTTTATTTGCAATTTTTATGGAAACACCGTGTACAAAATTTCAGCTTTCCACTTCGACGCGTTCTCAAGCAGTTTTTTAGATCCCGACAACAGCGCCATCTGTCGTGTCCAAAACTATCCTATCTTTCAAGCTGGAGCAAACCAAACACATTCACAAAATTTCATTCGGTTGGGCGGTTTCGGAGATTAGCGTGTACGAACACAGTGACACGGTATTTTTATATATTAAGATGAGCGCGTTTTGGTTTATATAAACGTTCAACGAGCAACACAGTACTTGGGGTCGTAGATGTGAGACAAAATCGAATCTGCGCAGCCCAAAAATGAAACGAACACAATCGTTGAATGTCACATCTACGTTGCGGTGACAGACACTATCTAGTTTGGGAAAAATGATTCTACCATAAGTAAAATAAGGAGAAATCAGTGTCTTGGCAAGTTTTAGCATGAGCTCAGTTGACATAATATTAGCTGAAATACAAAGTCTTCGCAAGCCACTTTTGACTTTTCCCAGCAAAGAGCCGATATAGTTTCATCTTCCCATTCAACACATTTCCAAGATTACTTACTTTCCTTGAGTCGGGTTTCGTAAATTCGTTTAACTCTACTGTGGCAAAATCAATTAAATCTCGATTGTTACAGTTGCAATAAAAAAAATTGCATTGCAACTTAACTGGATTTAAGACTAGTTTATTATGTTGGTTCAACGTATTTATTCGAAATAGGTCGTCGTTTAGTCGGGCCACGCAATCCTCAAGAAGACCGATTGGTCTGATAATATACGGTTGCACATCATCAGCATACATATGGATCCTCACATTTTGTAGTGAATTTGAAGGATCATTTATATAGGCACTGAAGAGTAGTGGGCCGAGGATTGATCCTTGGGGTACTCCACATGTTAATGGTAGAAAGGATGAAAGAGAATCATTTATTTTTACACGCTGGCTGCGCCCCAACAAGAAATTGGGTATCATAGAGATGGCTGATGTACTGATGCAAAAAAACTGGTCGACAGATTCTAAAGCAGAATAATATGGTCGATACTATCAAATGCCTTGGAGAAATCCAGAAGAACGAGGGCAGTTCCATAGCACGTTTAATATCGGTGGAAATTTTTAAGACTACGGTCTCACAGCTGTGTGTTTTTTTTTAATGTATAAACTTAAGAGAGATTCCCTTCCTAAGAACGGTCAACTGTAGCTAAAATGAAATATTCTATGAGCACTTGCTTCAAAATTCTTGCAACAAAGGAGAAAAAGTGAGAAATTTTTATATCGAGCTAATGTGAGGTAAGTAGTCTCTCAAGACTTGTACTGACCATATTTCTGGGACAGAGTGAGTATATACATAGATATGTATTATAAAATGAAAAATTATTAATCGTTGACTTAAGCTAAAAACACAATACGACAGCCATCAGAATCTAGTTAACTCTGAGAAATGTCTTAATGCGTTCGTACGTTGCCTTCTTTATGTTCCAAGCAAACACATCTCAGTTTTGAGGTCTTACCCATGACTCTCAAACCACACATTTTATAAAAATAATTAAGTTTTTTTTATTGTTATCTTTTTATGCCTGCTTTTGTTATCGTTTTATGCATATAAGAACCTTGGAGTTTTTTGGCATTTTCTAAAATCCTGTATGAATTCGCTGGAAATAATAATTAATTTCGCCCTTGTTGCGAATGCGAAGATCTTGCGGTGCGGTTCTATGTGTTAAGCAATTGTGAAGACTTAAGGTAAGTCATGACGACGTTGAAATGTTCAGATTCAAATAGCTATAACTATTTTATTGTAAAATGTGTGGTTTGAGAGTTATCATAAGACATCTTTTCCCTTGAGGCGCAATGACAGCAAATTTCCCAACCACTTTTTCCACACACATGCATTTTCTTGTTATGCGGTTTCGAACATAAAGAATGTAATGGTTTCACAATAAAAAGTGTTTTTTAGCCAATAAGTCAAATATTCTGACGTTTTACAAATTTTCCTTCAAAAGTAATATAGCAGTTGTCAAGAAATGGCCAAAAACGTTAAAATGAGTAGAAACTGATTCTATTTAGGAGCTCATTACGGCTCATAACCGTGGATTGTGCTCAGGACAATTTGTTTCTATACATATTTTTATTGATTTTGACATTTCTCAGCCCTCTAATGTAATGACCGCCACAGTAATCTATTATATGTCAGCGATTCTTTTAAGATTACAGTTCGCGCCAAGAAAAATTTCACCAGAGGGAGTAGTAAGTTTGTACCATTGTGCTTATTCCAAATGGTAAAACAATTTTGGGAAGGTAGGAGCCATTAAAAAAAATTAATTTTGAATTACTATAGTCATTTTTTCTAATATTTTCTTTTCTTTCATTCTTACAAAAAAAAAAAAAAATTATTACAAATAAATTTCGTCACAGTACTTCTAAAAGTAAATTGTAATTCTAATTTACAACCAAAATTGATATAAATTATTTTGATGCGGCAACATGAACAACTTCAGAATTTGTTTAACATAAAATTTGTAATTAGTCTCAGTTTGAATATCCTAAAGGACTTGTGTCTAAACTAAGCTGGCTTCGTTTGCTTTAATGGAAAACTTTAATTTTAAAACTGAAAATGAATATTTATAAATAATTATATTTATCAAATACTTCTATTTTTTCTAGACTTACTTAAAGACCCAGAGAAGTATTTTAAAGGGAAATCTTAATGAATTTTTGAAAACAAAATTTTTCATAAAAAAACTTCATTAAATCTTTAGAGGTCTTGGCACAGAACAGAATATAAAATTCAAACAGGGGTTGTTTTTTGTTCTTGTAACCAAAGATAAGAAAGCAGAATTTCTGTAGGGTATCGGAAAATAATAAAAGCATTTTTTTTTGTAAATAAACTCTCTAACTTGCAATAGAGCATAAAATTTGCTTGCGTGATGAATTTTACCAGACTTTTTAGAAAATCAATAAAATAAGTTAATTGAAATGAACCAATTACAAAATTTTTCTCAGATTAAATTAGTAAAGCGGGAAATTTCCCTGACCTTGATAGCTCACTTTTCGTGGCGCGTACTAAAAGAAATTGTATACTCTTGAAATAACCGAGCATAACTCAACTTTACTTAAATATTTTAGTCGGTGCGATCTAATGCTTGTTGGTAATAGTGAAAAGACTATGTTCAAGAAGGGATCACACCAAAACAGCTTGCCGCTAATATTTCGGTTGGGGCCGACCGACAACACAGTCGTCTTTGGTTGGATGACCCTTCGGGTCGAGCTACGAAGGAAATGTGGGGCAGACCTAACCCAAACTTAACGAACAGCTATTGACACTAAACAAGCCAACCTTGAGAACTCTGGTGTCAAGTCTTACTGAGCACTCTTTTCTCAGGGGTTTACCTACACAGGATGGGGTTGGCTGATGATTCTGTATGCAGAGGATGCGAATAGGAACCCGAAACGGTGACTCACTTTCTTTGTTATTGTCCGGGACTCTTGGCTCACACCTAGTGGACGTACTGCAAATGCATGAAGCCGGCAACGAGGGTTGGGGACCAATACGGAACTTCCAAAGAGCTTATGGTTGGGACCTATGAGGGAGGGTAAATAATCGGTCTTGTTGTGGCCTGCGCTTCAGGGATCCCGCCTGGGGTCTCAACCTCTTTTCAATCCATCCATGTTCAAGAAAAAGTGAAAAAAAAACGCAGAAAGGCAGAAAGTTTGGATACAAAGTGTTATATAAACCATTGCATTGGAAAGCTTTAGTGATTATCTATCGAACAAGCTTCAAATCATCCTAAGATTATGATGTGTAGGAAATAGAATGATCCAAAACATATTAGGGAAGAAATCTATAACGCCTCCTAACCTTTCCAAAAATAAAAATAAATTGGTTAAAAAATAATAATAATAAAATATGATTAATATGGTTGGATAAAACGCAATAACTAAGATGACATGAAATTGGATATCCTCGAGTTGTTCAACTGCACGATAGTACCACGAAACGGAGAATATGATAAATGAACTAAAGACACGACTAAACATACAAAAAAAAACAAATACCTAGATTTTATTAAACTACAGTTTCTCAGTTGTTTTCTTAAAATTAATCAACACTTTGTAAAGTTTAGAAAAAAAATCGTCACAAAATACTGCAAACCAAACCACTGTTGTCATAAAACCATTCGTCACGCTTTAAATTGTATTCAGCTGTTTAAAACATGTTATTACATATGTAGGATAGTAGCACATATCACGCAAACAGAATTGGATAGTCCATTTTGTACTACCACTTCGTTTTGTTCATCTCCTTCCTATGGTCCTATGTTCGTCCTCAATTTTTATTGTTACTTCAAGCATTATGTTTTACAACCTGTTACTTAATAACATGTGTGTATAATATGACTCCAACTTTAAGGACAAATGCATTTTTTTCTTTTAAAATTAGCATTTCATACGACTTTCTAAATATGAAGATGTATGTGTGCACAGATTTCATTTCATATCCATTTTAAAATGTAAAGATCCTCTGACATAAACGAAAATTAATCCACAAAAACAGCTGAGCTGATTCCCAAATCGATAATCAATAACCAACTGCAGCAGCACATTACTTTGGTAGTTCCTTATGAAAAACGAAATTGCTTATTTTAGTTCCTTCCTTCACCTGTTTTCAAATTCCGACACATTATATATATATATTATGTTGCCGGTTATCCTGTGTGTACGGGATACAAACAAATGATTCTGATATGTATGTAAGTAGATAGATGATACGTAGTATAGCTCTTCGCTTCCAAATCCCTATACCCAAAACAACAATACAATAAGCTTAAGGCACTATATATGTACCTACTCTCAAAGTAAGGTGGAGATGTAGACATCCAGTCAGGCTGAATGAAAAGAGAATGGTTTGCACAAAATTGATATTTCAGGACATCGTTTGGCTGCTCTGAATTGACCAATGAATTATTTAAAAAAAAAAAAAACAAAAGGCAAAAGAAAACAGAAAAAATACCAGTATACCCGACAAACACAAATGGTACCAACCTTTTCTATGTTATTCTGTGTAATAGAAGTTTGACCATGAACTTGTTATGAATGAGAGTTTATTGATTTGACTGAACCTTTGGATTGGCTAAATGTATTCAACAGAATCCAGCTCTTTTCTTTTAAAATGATTGAAAAATATTTTTGCGATTAAAAGAGAAAAGCTAGATGGAGTGATGGATTCTGTTTTGGATGTGCATTGCTAATTAAAAATATGTAGATACCTACAGATTCTTGATCTTGTGGTCCTAACCAGAGCTTCGTCCTTAGAGCAGCACAGGAACTCCGGAGACACGTATATACATATATCTACAGCACCCGTCCTTTTGAACTCTTCCTGTGCCATTAGTGAACACTCAGCCTAACGGCTTCGTTGTTGAACATGTCATTTAGTGCCATTACATTTATTTCGTGATAACTATGAACAAGATTAGGATCAGATTAATGAAGCCGAAGCTCATTTAACTTAATTGTGTAATATATGTTATAATTGCTAATTGTTAGGGGTATTATTAAATTTTTGATATTTTGCTTACCTTTAATTTATTTAGTTAAATGGATATGTTTTTTGTTCATATTTGTAGTTAATAAAAATTGCCTAAATATTTAGTTTATTTTTAGCTTTTATTGTGTTTTATACGGGTAATACAATTTTTTTTCTAATAGTGGATCAATGTGCAACTATTACGTTCCACCATCTTAAAGTATACGATTTAACCAATCTACAGGGAGAAAATTCTAAGCGTATTCTATAATTCACATTATGATGCAAATGGGTTTGTTAATGGATGCATACATGTGTATAAAAAATGAGTAAAAGTTTAATTTGCAATGTAAAAATTTATTTTGAATCTATCAAGCATTATAGTAGAAATACTTATGGCCTATAGGGGATCCAAATTAAACTTCAGAATTTGTGTTCTAGATAAAAAGCAAAATTTGAAAAATTCGGAATTTTATTGCTTTTAGTAAAGTATAAATTTGTTCAAGAAGGAACTTTTTTTGGATTCTCCGGTATATAGCAAAAGCTAAAAAATGTTTTAATTTGTTATTTCATCAAACAACTCATTAATTTTTGGTGACAAGTTTCAAGTCTTGGTTTGACTTATCAACAGGTCCCAAATAGCGAAATTGAGTGACTTGAAAAACAAATGAAAAAAATAGAACAAGGAAAAGAAATGAAAAAATGAAAAAAAATTGAGAAAAATAGAGAGAGAAAAATTTATTAAAAAAATTTTTTAAAAAACCAGATTCATTCGAAGCGACTCGAACCTGTATTCGCCCGCAGTGGGCTGAAAAATAAAAATAAAAAGGAACAAGAAGAAGGGTTTCGTGTTAGTAGAAAACCTTACACTCATCGGTGCAGCTTGGTTTTCTGCCTGCTGCAGACGCTTGAAACAGATCAAATTGATCTCCTCCCGTATAACCAAGGACTTGAAACTTGTCACCCAAAATATAATGAGTTGTGTGATGAAATAATAAATTAAAAACATTTTTTAGCTTTTGTTATATACCGGAGAATCCAAAAAAAGTTCCTTCTTGAACAAATATATGTTTAACCCGGTAAAAAATCCTATAGAGTAATCTCTATCTTTATAAGTATAAATTAGAGACTTAGCAATTAGATATGAAATTTGATGTCAGCCGAAATGCCTTATCTCAGAACTATAGCTCGACTTCACCAATTGCAATTGTCATGACGTTCTCTGTTAGTTCTGAAATCGTAACCTGTTAGGATTGTTGACAGAAACGCTTTCCTTCAAATAGCCCCCGTGAAAAAAAAATGCAATTGCGTTTAAATCGAAAGATTTTGGTGTCGAATCGATGGTACCCCTCTGTGTGATAAGACAGCAAGAGAATTTTGTTTCAAGTGAAGTGATTGTTTCATGTGCTGCTGATGTGTGATATTGTGGCTTCATCATGTTGAAATCACATGTCATTCAAGTTCAAATCGCTGGTTTTATTGAAAAAAAAACACATCATTCAACATATGCCGATAGCTCAACACCATTGACAGTAACAGCGTTGCCACATTCGTCTTTAAAAATGTTATCTCTCTAGCCCATAGCCTATACACGGTGAGTTTTTGTGGATGCATGTTTTTCTTGAAATATATGTGGAAATGCATTTGTTTTCTCTCCAAAAATTAGCATCAACTTTTCAGTTTTCTCTAAAACCATGTTCACAAATGTACGAATTCTCTGGTGGACCGCTTCTTTAAGTTCTTGAGTCAATGGAGTCTTATACGCCCTTAAATGCAGATCTTCTATTAAAATTCGTTAGATAGTGCTATTTTTATGAAAAGTTCAGGGTCGATTGTTGTGAACGACAACGAATTGATGTAGTTCATTCTTCATGTAGGTTCTCTGTTACTTAAGTAAGCAATATTTTCATTTGAACAATTTCTGCGTTGATACCAGACACTTGATTTATCAATAAGCACTTCATAAACTTTTTCACTACATCATGAATTCCACACTCACTTGACAAATTATTGCATCCAAAAAGTAGTCTAAGCTTATTCGGAACTGTTCAGCTACTTTCATAATAAATTTGTATGATATTTATGCGTTAGCGTTACTGCACAATATACGGCGCTTTGATGAAAATTTGTCAAATGTTTCGATATCAACTGCAAAAATGCACGCAAGATTCAAACAATGGAAACGGGGTGCAATTCAAATCCCAAAGTTCAATTTGGATCATCCTTTAAATTTTTTTTTCTATATTATTATTATTATTAACGATAAAAAAATCTTTATCAAGAACGTCTTTCTTTTCTCAACAATCTCCACATATTTACATTGTCACCTGTCATTACATCAGACAGCTGGTGTCGCCACTATCAAAAGTGGAACAAACGAAACCAAGCGTTGCCAGGGCAACACACTATGGAGGTGGGATATAGCGCGTTCCCGGCAGCTATAAAAAGGCGACGAACCGCAGCAAAATTACTCATTCGTTTTTCAGAGTATAATCTTAAAGACATCCTCCACCAGAATCTAATCTGAGTTTCCTATCCTTTGAAAAAAAAAGTATAATTTTGTTTATTCCTTCATAATGTTTAATTCTATTGTTGTAGCAGGAGTATAATTTTACCTACGCGTTTCAACACTCGCTGTAACAGAAGTATAATTCTGCTTACACGCTTCAGCACGTTGCAGCCGAATTATAATTCTGCTACATCGTTGCTCTAGCTCTTAGAGAATTTTTACTCTATATTTGATTTGTGGAAGTTAAATTCCAATAAATTAAAAATTATTCTCTTCTCGTTTATTACAGGAATAAGGAGAACCGTTTGGGGAGAAAACTCAAATTGAAATTCTTATTGCAGGATTTTTTTTAATATTAAATTTTTAATTTTTCATTGATTTTGTTGAATTTTATAGATTTTAATGAACTTTCATATTAGTAGTAGTGTTAGTAGATTTATAGTAGTTTTAATAGTATTGAATTGTGATATTTAGTTTAAGACAATTGAATTAATAATAAAATTTATATTTGAAGCTGAGTTATCTATTTTAAACCGGCCCCTCCTTTAAGCTCGAGACTAGAGCTCACAATGTTTAATTTATTTAAACTTACATATGTATATTTGTAACAAGCCTTTAAGTATATAGCAAAACCATTTGTTAGGTTTTCCATAGCAAATTTTCCGTCGCTTATGATTCATAGTTACTTTTTGAATCAATATTATAAGTAGGGCAATTAGATTCACCAGATGATCACTCCCAAAAATCCACATCGTATCCTCTCATATCTCCTTCCCCCGCCCTCCTACTAACAACTCATTCCAAATGAAGAACGACATGAGGTACGGCTGATACGGCGCATCAGCTGTAAATCAAAAGACGACAATAAAACGGAAAGTTAGAAAATCACAAAGGACACTTGTCAACAAGAGGACAAAAGACGACATAAACCGAACTGAGGGCTGAAGATGAGCCCCAATGAACAAATGAGGACAAATAGAGAGAACATCGAGGGAAACTACTACAACGCAAATAAGAAATCGGCGCAAAACACACTTGACTTGACTTGACACCAGATGACCGTCATCAACCTCCTACCTGACTGACTAATCCAAATATTCTAGAAGTTGAATGGGCTTGCATCATATTTAGTCATTCTAAAACTTCCTTTAAATACTTCACACTTACATCAGGGATATAAGCAATAAAACAAGAAATTTAACTCAAACCAGTCGTTTTCATTTGGATCCCTTACTGCACTGAAGTGAAGCTTGCCAGCAAAAATTCCGACGTTTTGCCAAAAACTGAAACTATTGGCTCCCAAACGAACCCTCCGATCGAGGTAACGACTTCACACATTTAGCCGAATTTTTTATTAATAATAAAGTTCTTTAAAAATCTGCGTACTGCAAACAGTTTAGTTTGCACGAGCATATTTAAAAAAAATGAGCTCTAGTTAACACAGTCATCACATTCCACATTATGCTAAACACTACGAAATTATTCATGCATAATACGATTTCTACGATCAAACTAACCATTTCGAACGTGGGCTACCTCTTTCGCATAAATCTTTAAGAGGCGTTAAAATTATCGATGCCATGGTTAAAGGATGCTGCCATTCTACATATATAGAAAATGAAAACTCTATAGCATAGTAAAGGATAACGAAATTCATTACACTCGAATGAATTGGATGCCATTTCATCAGTATCCGATTCTGATTTCAGTTCCTTATTCGAATGTCGATTTATTTCCATTTGAATTATCTTCTTTCTCCAACCCGAGGCGAAGAGGAGCCTCTTTTTTCCTTGTTACCGAACGAACAATAAATATTCATTTGTTTTTCTAATTTTTTGCCCTCGACATCTTAGTTTTGTGCTTGAAAGGACAAGCTCTTTTCGTACAGAGAATTGGAAGAGTAAATTTTCTTGTCCTTAAAAGAATATCAGACTATCATGAGGGTAAGAAGGATTTTCAACGATAATAGAACAAGTTAAGGAATGACAAATAATCTCCCGGTACGTTTCGTGAATTATGTCTGAGTGCTTTGTTTTTACAATACTTTATAGCGTAGACAGAGATCTGAGGCAGACGACTTTTTAAGTGATATAGAAGGATATCCTATATAGTGAATGGCACACTTCAGTTGTCGCCCAATTGTGAAAAAGTTGTGAAACAAGTCAAGTGTGTCAGGATGATTGATTCGGGATTTTATTGTCCTTCCCCAGCAGATAATATTTATGTTAATCTTCAAAGAAGTGCTGCTTCTACTTAAGGTCGTTAAATATTTGCAGACGACCAGTATCACTTATGTATTTTGATGTCTAAGGAAAGATATAGATGTTCATATATAACAAATATTGTCGCCTTTATCCTCTTTAAATTCATTTCGTCTAGCAATCCAGAGTAAAATTATATTGGGATTAGATTTCAACTCTACTGGTATATCAATTTTTCCTCCTTTCTTTATATTAGCTCAAATATGTATGCCTGATAATGAAGCATGGTATCCGCCTTTGATAATATTTTTGATAACATTTAGTATTTACTTTTTATTCTTCCAAACTCTTGAAAAGTCATTTAATCGCTCATATCATACCGGCGAACAGTGTTTCAACATAATGGGAAATGTGACATATGTAAATTATAACTCTTATATAAAGTCGTGTGCAGGATGTCCCAGAACTCGCACCCTTCCGATATAGCCAGGATTTTTAATTGAATGTAGAGCAACAAATTGTATAGAAAGAGGGGTGACAAATGCTGAGTGCGGGCGGTAGGAGTATTTTCTGATTTTTCTCCTAACATCCTATAACTTTATTTTATACATACAAAGCCTACTGACACTGATAGTAAACTGCCTGGCTTTCTTTTCGATAGTAATAGCGATGTCAAAGTAACTAAATTTCTTGTAAAATTAGAAAAACTCGGAATATATGTCGTTACCTTTTATTTTATGTACCACCTACATGCTACCGTTTTTTAGATAAACCTGTTTTTATGAAGCATATCATCTATTTTGTTAATATCGCGTGTAAAATGAGATTTGATCTTGGCATGTCTGTCCGTCTATCCTCTCGATAACTCGAAAACGTTTTGAGAGCTGAAATTTTGCACAAGATCTTTTTAACAAAATTGTAGACTTAAGTTCGAAAATGTTACAAATCAGGTAACTCTTTCGTAGGGTTGTGATACAAAAATTTCGTTTTTTACTATATATTTGGATTTTATACACAGCGTTTTCGTGAAAATAGTAAATACAATTTCAAAAACGGACTAAATCGGGTAACCATTTATATGGTGTTGCCATACAAAACTTTGGTTTTTCACTAAAAATTTCGAAACTGCCTAAGAACGCGTCGATGTCGAAAGCTTAAACGTTATACACGGCGTTTTCATAAAAATTGCAAATACAAGTTCACAAATGGTTCAAATCGGGCAACCCTTTCTTGGTGTTGCCATACAAGACTTTGATTTCTCATTACGGACACTGCTTGAGAAAGCGTAGACGTACAAAGCTGAAATTTCGTAGACGGCATATTTATAAAAATAGTAAATATAATTTCAAAAATGAAGTGAATCGGGTAATCCCTTCCTGGTGTTGTCATATAAAAATTTAGATATTTTACGTGTACTATGAAAACGATCAGTCCTAGAAGTTTTTATTATACTGGAAAGCTCTTCAGAATATAAAATCCTATGAAATTGGTTGTAATTATTTTTACTGTCCAATGAACCGAACCGTTCTCGAAATAGATGCGAAAAACCACTTTAACAATCAAACTAGCACAGAGGGAGTGATCATACCACATTACCTACGGGTCCTCTGTCCTGGACCAATTCAACGATTTTTCTTGTTTGCATTTTTTCTTCACCTTAATCCAGGGGGAGATTTGAATAAAAACCAAAGTTTAGGCTATTTTTTTCTATGAATTAGATTTTTGGCTGATAAATTTTAAAAACGGCGCAAAAATGCAAAAGAGGTTGTATTTTGGGTAAAAAGTATGACATAAAGCAATATCTTTGAACTTCTCAAAGTCGCAATGAAAGCTTGTTGTTGATAACGTATGTCTTTTTTTTTGTTATGTATAGAAAGTATTTAAGTGAAAAAAAAAACAAATCGAGTTAAAAATTTTCAGCCTTAAGGGATTAGTCTACTTTGCGCGCTGCAAAAAAGGCTATTTTTATTAATGTTTTTTTTTTTAAGTTTTTATTATAGGTATTGATATAAAAGTTGTTGAACTTAATAAACACACTTTCGAAATGCAGGAAATTTGTTTTTAATTTTTTATTTTAAAACCTTTTTATACACAAAAATGATAGACAAACGTATCGTTTCAAAAAGTAGGCAAGTGAGTTGCGTGAGCCATATCTCTAGAACGACATATCTCGAAATAAAAAAGTCATATGGAATTAGATTAAGTATAATAATGAGTTCGTTCCGAACTACAATCATTAGTTTTTATACATAATTAACAAAATGGCGGACTCATTAAAAGAAAAAGAAAACATAGGCTCTTTTTTAAGTGATTTTTGCCATAAAAAATAGTCGAAATTGAAATTTTGAGATGATCATAGTTCAGGACGAACTCACTGTTATACTTAATCTAATTCCATGTGATTTTTTTATTTAAGATATTTCGTTCTAGAGATATGGCTAACGCAACTCACTTGCCTACTTTTTGAAACGTTACGTTTGTCTATCATTCTTGTGTATAAAAAGCGTTTAAAATAAAAAATTAAATTTTTTTTTCCTATATTTCAAAAGTGTATTTATTAAGCCCAACAACTTTTATATCAATACTTATACCTATACCAACAAAAAAACAAAATTAGTAAAAATAGCCTTTTTTGTAGCGCGCAAAGTAGACTAATCCCTTAACTCCGAAATGTAGGACAGCAGAAAATTAAATATTGAAAGATTCAATGAATAATACGAAATAAAAATTCTTTGCTTTTATCTAGACTCCAGTACAGTAATCACCCTATAGAAGATTAGCCTTTATTTCTTGATGAGACACCCTGTATAATTAACTAAGTATAATAAGTTTATAGTATATTATATTATATATATATTATCATTCCATTAACCCGCTATATGTCTGGGAAAAGAAAAATTCAAAGTTATTCTCCAACATGCAAGTATTATTAAAAATTAATATCAGCATCCCACCTACAAACTGTTCTACTATGTACATTTCATGGTTACAGAATTTTCCAATATCTGTCTGTATTTGTCAATAATAAACCCATATTGAATTGAGTGCAATATACCTAGCCATGTCACAGAAATACGTATATAGGTATGTAGGTATAAGGCACTGTCTGAGCGAATATATCTGGACGCAAATCGAATCATGAAGGGCTTTTCTGAAACAATACCTTCCGCAGATTACCTCCTACCGAACTGCTAAATTCCTTTAGATTGTTTTGTTTTCTTGTTTCTATTCCAATACCTCCTGATTCTTTGTTTTTGACTGCCAATAAAAAGTATATAAATGAGATGTTCTCGAGAAAAGATATTCTGTGTTTATTTATATACATATATAACTACCGATGTTTATGTGTGTGTTTGTATGTTTTGGATTCTCTTAAGATTTGCAATATTCATTCCTTTGTCAAGGTTTTTGGATGATTGAACTTCTTGAAGATTTTTGTTTTCTCCGTCTTATTATGGAAAGTTCAGACCCAAAAGTTTATTCTGTCTGACATTGAATTTTCAAGAGCGGATTTAGAAATTCTTTGCTGAAGTACAAATTTATGCTTCTTTCTCCCACTTTTTTTTTTTGTATTTAAGTTTATACCTATTTAAATATAGAAAACAGTTATAAAGATATATTTAAATGGAACCCTCAAACATACTTAAATATATTTTTAATACATTCACAGAGTGATGTTCAAAACATTTTTTTTTCTCCAAAATTATAAAACATAGCTTTAGTAATTTTTTGATAAATATTTATTTAATAATAATTAGGTGCATGAAATTTTTATTAAAAGTTATTTTGATTTTTGCATGTTCGTCTGTTTGTCTGTCCGTCCATTCCGTCTACACGATAACTTGAGAACGCATTCACTTAGGAGTCCTGAAATTTTGCACATATGGGCTTTTTAAAAAAAAAAATGAAATTTAAGTTCGAAGATTGGACTAATCGGGCAATTCCTTTGAGGGATTTCCGTACAAAAATTTCGTTTTTCACTATACATATATTTGGCCACTGCGTGAGAACGCGTCGACGTAGATAGCTGAAACTTGGTACATGGTGTTTTCATAGCAATAGTAAATAAAATTTTAAAAATGGCCTAAATCGGGCACCCCTTCTTGCTGTTGCCATACAAAACTTTTGATTTTCACTTTAACTTCTATTTTCATCTAGAGTATACCTAGAATAATATTGGCCTTACGAGGGCAGTTTGATAAGTCAGTGACTTTTTGAATAAAAGATATTTTTTTCGGAAAAAAGAGCTTTTATTTCTCAACAGTCTCCTTTCAGGTCCATACATTTAGTCTAGCGTTTTTCCAATTTTTTTATTCCTTCCAAATAAAAGGTTTTCCCAAGGACTTCAAAATAGGCATTTGTTTCAGTGGCGACCTCTCCGTTAGACCCAAATCTGTTACCATCAAGCCATTTCTTCAGGTTTGGAAAAAGGGAAATAGTCGTAGGGGGCTAAATCTGGAGAATATGCTGGATGCACTGGTTGCATTGTCTTGATGGAACAGCCATACATATGTTCTCATTTTTGCTTCAAATCTATATCGAATCTGTCCAAAAGCTCCGAATAATATTCGCGAGTGACCGTTTTACCCTTTTCAAGGTAATCGATGTGAAGGACACCGCGTGCATCCCAAAAAACTGTGGCGATGAGCCTGCTGTCCGACAGACCTTCCTTGGCCTGCTTTGGTGCACTCGGTGAAACCCACTGTCTTGATTGTTCTTGGTCTCTCTTGTGTTGTTTCGGCTCCACGTTTCGTACACGATTACGAAAATTTTTACGCAAAAAATAATGCTTAATCAACACACGAAATTCACTTTTTTGGCTGTCAAACACAAATAAAATGACGCAGCTAACTCAAAATTTGATAGTAGTTTATTAATAGATGGCATCTGTCGGGAGAAGTGTTGCATTTACACTTACAGTGCGGGAAATTCAAAAGGTCACTGATTGACCTATCACCTATATTATAGCTTTTCTCTTTTTTTTTAATTCTGATTCTAATTCCAATTGACATGATTGTTCCAAATTACGAGAAAAACTACAAAACTATAAAAATTTATCATTTATCATTTTTACAAAAATTTATCGTGAAAAGGATTAAGCTGAATGATTTCTTGGAAGAATGCTTACGTTTCCGCTGCTACAATTTGTTACACATCAGACTTGTAAAAAAAAAGTGTTTATACAAAAAATACCTATATGGAATTTAGTCTTCTTCAAATTTGTATGAGACATTTTTGTCTTATAGGATCAACCGTTGAGGAATTATTTTGAAATAATAAAAACAATTTTTTGTACCTTTAATCCAAGATGGTGGACCGCCCTGACCCGTCACATGTTCAAAAACTTGGATTTTTCATCGAGGTCCAGAGCGAAATAATATACATATTGTCGTTGGATCGGCAAGATCTCCTATGTGAACAATTTCCCGATTTTTTGTTTTTGTAAAAGGTTTAAAGAGACGCATTTCATGAAAATTTTGCGGATGTAATAAATGTACTAAAAACGAAACCTCTTAGACATTGCAAATACATCCCGTGTAAAATTGAACAGGAACAGAAATATATTCTATGTGCCATGTAAACATAAATGTTATAAATAATGGAAATACAATTTTTTTATTATTTAGATAAATATTTTATTGTGATTCCCTACTACTACTAGTACTGTTATAAAATCAAAAATGGACCTCATTGATATACTCTTCTGCAAAAATTTAATGTTTTTTTTACACATAGGAACTCTTGCAGATCCATCGACGATATATCAAAATTATTTCAACCCCACTTTTTTAGTCCATATTGACTGGAATTTAATGGTCTTTAAAGTGATCAAAATTACAATTTAAAACAAAAGAAAAGCCTATGTACATATATCACTCCACGACATCAGTCTGACTTCGGATTGTGTTATATCGAGTTATTCCAAGCCCAAAGTAAAGTATATATGCCTTTAGTAGGTGGATAAGGTAGCAAGTTTGTCAAAACAAATACATAATAAATCTTTTAGTACCTACTAATTCTAACAAAGCAATATTTCGTTTAAGTTTTTATGAGTGGAATCCAACCAAAATGGAATAAAACTGTCATGAAAAAAATGGGAAAAAAAAATTTAATATTTTAATTAGCATATTGTCTGTCATTCATATCTCCTTGTTCTTGTTTAACCTCTTTATAAAAAAAACCTTACTATTTAACGCAAAACAAAAAAAAACTATAAGACACATAGGTATATAAATAATTTTATGAACACCATGCTTAAAAAAATATAAACTATCTTTTTAAATACCTAACCACAATTTTTCTTTATTTATTTCAGATGGAGGACGAAGGTAATCATGGTAACGACGAAACAAGGCTCTTCATTTTGTCATCTTTAGCTCAACACCAAAAAAGCAGAGTTTCGTGTATTCTTTGCGAGGACGCTATGCTTGTATTTGATCGATATCCTTTAGTTGATGGAACATTCTTTCTAAGTCCAAAGCAACATGCTGCAGGATGTATCGAGGTAAGTTACTTAGGTTATACTGGTGTGAAAAAGGTTTTTTTTATACATGGCTGAAATTAAATGCTTTTTTATCTCAAAGAAATTGAATTCAATGAATGATTGTGATAATGATTCTGCTTGAATTTTTGTGCTAAATCAAGCTTGATGATGTACAATATATTGTAATCCGTGAAAATGATCCCAGCACTTAGGGAGTGATTAACTATATTGAATATACTCAGCACTTATGGATTAAAAGAAAGAAAAAAAACTCGATATAAAATCGTTAATATATTTCTAACACAACTGTACTAGATGAATTTTCAATTTGCTGCCAGCGACGAACTTTATCAGTCGTCGTTGGTAACATAGAAGATATAAGAAAAGTCCAGCACCTTTGCTTATTATGAGTCGAAGGCTTTTGAAATAATTGGTGCGCATACCTACGCATATTATGTGCAGAGAAAACGCAAGGGAAAAGTCCAGGTTGATGAAGTAAAGGAAACGAGATCGAATTTGCACTATCCGGCAGGGACGGATTCACAGTTACCATTTTCAACGTCATTATCGACAAGTTGATTGCAGAATTATAAAGATGTGGTTGAACTTGAGTAAAAAGTGACTTTCTCATGAAGCTACATATCTTGAAATCTCAAGATACTCGCGAGGGCGCACAAAACTGGAAAGCTTTCTATCTAGGAGATCTAAATTGGACTTCGGAAAACCAGTGCCTGTACTTGCGAGTTCATTTGTCGTTCGCTGATGCTACATGAGAAAAGCAATTATCGGACCTGGAGTTGTACAAGTACATCCTGAAAAAAAGGCTTTTTTAACAATTATCCAAATGTGGAAATAGCGCTCCGGATGTTTTTGTGTACACCAAGCTCGAACTGCTCGTCAAAACAGTCGTTTTCAGCGCTAAAACGAGTGAAGAACTATTTAAGGTTGACATTTCTGAATTTGCTTGTTTATTTTCTAAGGTGGATGTACGTTAAATAAATGAAAAAAAACAGTAACATTAAATTATTTAAAAAAGGGGCCTTGACTCTGTTAACAGCCTCGGTTCCCTGGGTCTTCTTGTTCGGGGCTGCCTTTTGCTGGTGCTTAACAGATCCTATTCTTATACATAATTAAGTACAGTAGATGCATTTATAATAGTCGTAACAAATAATACAACAGGCAGTTTTATTCGGCTACATTTAATTTACGAATTTTAAACCATACAAATATGGAAAATCATGTAAATTAAGGTAGGGGAGGGGATGACGTAAGTCCTAACTGTCAAACAAAATTTCTTTCATTTACCTTTAACTTTTGAATGATTTCAAATTTATTAGAAAGCTAATCGTTGGAACTTTCCAATTTTCTAGATGTTTTTTTCTCATTTTCCTCTACGTTTCGGGTAAAGGCTCACTCAGACTCGGCAAGTCAGTTGCACTATTAGATTGCTACATTTATGAGCAAGGTCATGCTCACATTCGTCAAGTATACTCTTGCGGGAATTTGCCTGAAGTGGAACTACTTTTGGAGGAATTTGCCTGAAGTGGAACGTTAACTTAAAGCAGCTGATTGCTGTCACTCCTTTCAAAATTCTCTTTCGTTTAATATGTTCTCAGTTTCGTCTTTCATCACTTCAGATATTTTTTCGATCAATCTGTTTCTACTCATCTTGGGGAATAGAAAATTTAGTTATATTTGTTTTTGAAAATGTTATGCAAGGCTGACAGCTTCCACAAGTCTAGTTCATCTGACAATATACATTATCCGCCATGTTTAAATATGAAGTTAAAAGTGTGGACTTTCTCTAGGAACCCACTTCAATACGGAATGTAGCATATCAAATTAAAGGTCTCGCCACGTACTATCGGGTCATCTACTTTTTTCTCGATTCAGAAGACTTTCTCGTGACGTTTTCGCCGGCGAAAAAACCCATATTCATGCACTTGGGTCACATACACCCCAGGTATTGCATTTCACAAATATGTTTGCAGTTCTTTCTTCCATGGCCATTAGTGCTCTGTTGTGAGCATTTTTCTCATAGGAAGTCATTTTCCATGGCCGCAGCAATTCCGCACAATCACGAGAAATAGAAAAGTCCATTGTTGAACCCAAGAAAGTCGCTCAAAATAAAATAAACATTTTTAATTAAATATGTTCAGAGTATCATAATGCATCGTTTAAGATATCTCTCATGTCTGTTCATGTCGGACCTAAAGTTCTATGAAAAGTGGGCATTCCCCTTTCTAATTTGTTGACCCCACGATTGTTAAGTAGTATAAAGGAACTGATGAAGTTGTTGTTGTTGGTTTTTACGAGAGATCTGAAACCTTTGCTGCCTTTGCAACTTGCCAAAATTCTCTGTCTAATACGCTAGTCAAACAGAAATATGTTTTTCTCGATAATGAACTTTCAGCTGTTCCGTGCAGTTAGTCTTGTAGACTTGTTTCAATTCTGGACGTGGATGTAATTCATAGGCGCGAAAAGCAGTCTCTTTAACTCTTAAAGCCCACGGTACAGAGATACAAGGTAACGAACCACGTTCCGCCATTTCTGTCGGAATGTATAGGAAAGTACGGTACAGAGAACACAATATTCTCTCTACACTTTTTGTCCTTTCAATAGAAATATATATACGTTATAAGACGAAACACGTCACAGCTCTGATGTCAAAATCTTAATGAGAATACCTTGTATTCTATATACCTTGTTATAGCCTATTGCAAAATTATTCTTATACTGCCTTAATCAAAATGTTTCAAAAATTTATTTAGAAAATTAAAAATAACAGTTTATTTTTAAAAGTTGATTTTGTCCCCTTCAAAGTACTCTCCATTAACTGCAACGCACTTATGCCAGCTCTTGATTCAATCATCGAAACTTTTTTTATATTCGGTTTACGGTATATGGTCATCAGAACCGTATTCAATTTTTTCATTATCTCCTCTCGGCTGCTAAAACGCGTTTCCCGGAGCGGTGGTTTCTTGAGTTGACCAAAAAGGTGGAAGTCGCAGGGAGCCATATCTGGTGAATTCGTTGGCTGCTGGATGGTATTCGTTCTATTCTTGGCCAAAATCACGGATAAGGATGACATTGTGTAAAATCCAAGAATTGTTTTCCCATAAATCCGCTCTTTTTTGGCGAATTGCTTCACGCACACATCCCATAACGCTCAAATAACACTCCTTGTTGACTGTCTGACCTTCGGGCAAGGATTCATGATGTACAACACCGTTGTAATCCATGAAAACCGTGAGCGTTACCTTCTTTTTCGACTGGAAACGGTGTGGTTTTTTCGGTCTTGGCTCATACGGTTAAGCTATTCACTTGCTTGATGTCTGGACTGCGTGTCATAACTACTCATACACCCACGTCTCGTCTCCAGTAATGATGCGTTTGATGAATGTTGGGTCGGATTCAAACTCGTAAATCATGTCTTTCACGATGTCCACGCGATCCTTTTTTGCATAAAATTCAGGTCGTTCGGCACCAGCCTTCCAGCTACACGTCTAAAGACCAAATCATTAACCAAAATTTCTTGAACCGAACCATACGCGATGTTCAAGTTCTCTGATGGTTAACTTGCGGTTTTCTGCCAACATTTCTTTGATCGTATCGAAGTTTTTCTTCGATTTTTCTGTTGATGGCCTGCCGCTGTATTCGTGATCCTCGACGGACTCACGACTACTTCTGAAGCGGTCGGGCCACACATACACCCTTATTATCGTTGTCGCTTTAAGCGAGAAATGGCGTTACGACACAAAAATGGTATTATGGTTGTGGTTTAAAGTGACAAATGCCGATGTAAGTGATAATTAAGTGACAATTTCACTCACTTGGTTTTTGTAAGTGACAGATGTTAGATGTGTGTAAGGGAAAGGAAAATGCAAGCGGAAAAAGATAATTTTTTTATGGATTTTTAAGTTGTTCATTAAAACAAAATTCAATAGTTTTTCCTAATTTTTTTTTTGCATTTTTAGTGTAAAAATTACAACAAAAAGACAATTTGAAGTCATAATAGGTTTTATGGTAAAGCGTCCTTTTATTGCTAAAGGGGTGAAACACTTTATTCTTTTAAACACTTTTTAAAATAACAACAATACCACGAAATAAGACAAACCTCACTTTTGTGTAAAAATATACTTCATACCATGACACATGCCTAGATGCTATCTGTCACTTTAAGTGACAACGATAATAAGGCTACAAAGAAAAATGTCCGTTCAACAACGATAATACGAAAAGTGAATTGAAGTGAGAGTGACTACGGAATTGTCACTTCGGTGTTTGTTTTCGATAAAGTATCGTTTCCAAAACACTTCTCTAACATTTCCAATGTCTTTGTACGATTGAATCCGTTTTTAACACAAAATTTGATACAAGCACCGTTGGTGCAAAGTTGATTCCATTTTTAAAATCTTAAAAAATCGGGATCACGCGCATAGGCAGATATACTCAATACGGCGTAACTCTAACAAGCGCCATGCGATGATGCTGAAATTTGGCGGGAATGTCAATGATATGTATGTGTGGCAATCTAACAAAGAAAAAAGATCTCAAATCGGGTGACTGAGAGCGCCACACGGTCATTCCTAAAACTTTTTGATCAAGTTGATATGTATATTTTAAAATGTGGCGTATCTCAAAGAAGGAGGTAGTTTGGACTTTTTTTTATTCTTTAAACGGTGTACCTTATGAAGAAAGCATTGTAGTCGTAATATATGTTGGATGACATTAAGATTTTCCTTAAAATTAAATCAACCTAACGTCTGGGGACATTTACGTTTAGGCCTTCATAGTTTTACAATTGGTGCGAAAGCAATAATTTTATACTCAATATCGACAAAAATTATGTTAGACATTTCCACAGGTAGCAGAATCCTATCACTTATGACTATATATACTGATTCCATAATTTGTCTTTACGGTGTCAAGTGTTACCGTAAATTTGGACTTCATCTCGTACATAAATTTTATGGTAAAAGAATAGTTATGAATCCTTTTTTTTTTTTTTTTTTTTGGAAATTTGATCCAGAGAGCTCTCTTATCCTTCTCCGTTATACGAGATTATGCAATTAAATTGTTAGAGCATTTATTGAATACGAACTGTCTAGAGTCTACCCTATGTGATGAGATGATGAAACTGATGTATTGTTGAACATTTATATTGCGAACTTTTGTTAAGCTGCGTCTGATATTCATTATTGGTTTAGGTCTTTAAAAAATTTAGATAGGATTTACTATAATGCATCTCACATTTTCAATTACTACAGAGAACATATCCAAATAATTTACATTAATTTAATTCTAAGTGTTTTCTAGTGTGTATGTATAAATGACAGAAATGCAATGAAGAAAATTTACAAATCGTAAAATTAATAAATGCTATATAAAGCTACATGTAAAAAGAAAAGAGGAAGAAATGTGCATTGCCCATAGACATGTGCCTTAAATATCCGTCTAGACTTAGTATGACAAAAGAAGAAAACAAAAAATTGACATGCGACAACATAAATTCAGCCTATATAAAAATTGTAGCCTTCAGACAAAAACAGCCGGATAATTGGGTCAGTAAATTGCCACACTTAACAAAATAAGAAGCCCTCTTCAGGTATCTGAACTCCATACGCCAGACACATAATACTTGAAGTATATACTTTTGTATAGTCAAAGGAAGAAATTCAACCACCAAAATTTACTGTCGACTTAAGCTCTCTCTAAAACAATAGGAACAAAAAACAAAGGTAGCAGGAAAAGAAACTTCTTCCGATCGAAGAAAAGTGCGAAGGCAGACAGACAGTCGGTGGTTGTCTGAATAACTTAACCAGACAAAGACTTATGGTTATGAAGGAACATCAATTCCTCAACGTCTTGTATGTATATTGTAAACAACATATAGCTATAGCCATAATGTAACTCTTTGCTCCGATGGTTTCTCTGGTTTTATCTACACGCCTGAAAATACTCTTAACTGTGGCTAGCTGCCCAAACCACAAGACAATCTCTTCGAGAGTTGTTTATGTTATTCATGCACAAATTGTTTTCTTGGCTTCAATTATGATAAAACTTCAAGCGTCCACTTTAAACAAGTGCCTATACATAAATGCAAATTGATGATTTCCATTGTACCAAAACCGAATAAGGTAATCGTCATCGTTTGTCGGATGTCCTGCATTTATATCTATATTTTTGTATCATGTGAAGAGCACTGTGTTATATGTGTATACACTAAATCTCTAAGCTTAAAGGCATGAGATTTGTTGTTTACTTAACCAACTCCTTTGAGGATACCAGATAATGTCCTAGAAGAGATTAGATAAACACTATGGCAGTGAATTAACTACTGTCTTCAAATCATACATACCTACATATATTGTCATGCTAAGAAGAAAACAATTATGCAAAGTTTTAATTCATTAATGATGTTCTCGAGAGTATAAATTAGTGGGTTGCTGCGAAGACATTGTGCGGCACAGGTCTTGCATAAAGTTCCACATCTATAATTTATTAGAACAACTAGAATTCATGTAGACACTCAAATGATTACGTCGCGTTCATTAAGATGGTTCCCCTTTATCTAGTCGGAAAATAGGCTGATAAATGCAAATAATCTTGGAACAGGCTTTTAATTTTATTTTCTCATTTTCGTAGCTATCCTATTGGGAATTTCTTTTCGTTAAGTGAAAAAGGGGGAGATTATTTTTCAACACAAAAGATTTTCTGTTTCAAAATGTATTGAAAGTGATAAGATCCAAAGAAACGTATGATTCTTAATAGGATTCTGTACTAGTGTCTAGATGCTTCAAGTATTGTTTAAAGGAATACTTTTCGCAGATTTCATCTTTCACAAGCTCTTATGAAGAAATAAACTTTGATTCTGTTAATTTTTTTTTTTATAAATAAAAATTATCAGTGATAGAACGATTCAAAGCAATGAAGCAGCTTACAGCAACGTCCAGTGATACGCGAACAAGGACACAATTAGATCAGTGGATTGTAAAAAAATGCTGACAAAAATCTCACAACTAGTGCAGATTAAGAAATAAAAGAAAAAAACTTGGAATCAGTGAAGGTCGTAGGCTGATAACTTGGTTCGGAAAAATCGCCTATTTTTTTACATATTTCGAAAGTATATTAAGAATATACTGTAAAAAATTTTTGCCCGAAATTCGAAATATTGACGAAGTTATAGCATTTATACGTGAGCGCCTCGTAGTAGCGCTCGCTGAGTTGTACGGCAGCTGCAAACGGCCGGACCCCGCTATTGTTTGCGCCTTACCTTTATACCTGCTTCAGCTAATGCTTGTAATATTGCCAGAATGAGTCACAGGTCAGAAAAAGTTACTAACAATGAGACCTATGAAGAAGTTTAAGGTTTTTTATACGCACCAGGGATAGACGTTTAGTGTAAGTATGATTTTTCTATAATAAATCTGTTGTTAAGACTCGCGTTTTTCTTGAAACAACGTTTCTACAGAAAAATATTTTCTATCCATCTGATTGGGCTGAAATTTGGATATGTTATTCTTGTCATCAGGAACTAGGATCTTTTTTTTTCGTCCCTAACTTTCCATTTTACAGCCCGATTTCCACTAAAAAAGCTGTTTTTTTCGAAGCTCACCATTTTGTTATTTTTCAATAAAATTGTTTTATCCTAGTTCCAACCAGAATGACAAGTTACATAACAATAATTTTTTTGATTTTTTCCTTCGGATGTCCTCAACCAGCGAAATGACCGGAGCCAGCCACTTACCTTTTTTTTTTTTTTAGACGCTCACTTCATTAAAAAAGAAAAAAAATGTAAATCGCAAGAATTATACAAGGCTAACTCCGAAAGAAATTTTATCCTAGCTATCTGCAGCTATGACCAACATTTCTAGAATAGATATTATAAATTTTCGACATTCAGAGTATGTAAAGTCACGTCTTCTTGATCAAACTGATCAACTGATCTTTTTTTTTCACCAGAAGATTCGAAGTATTTATTTCGCCCTAATAAATGTCCCATAAATACATATTTTCCTGCGCACTACACCTAGCCAGGGGAATCATTTCATATAATCAACGTGGAATATTCTGAGCTTTAAAGGAGTTGTGCGATTTAGGAGTCAAGCTGATTAAAATCTTACCTCCAAATAATTTCTATCATCTATGCAGCCTTGGTTCAAGTTTGGGAAAAATTACATTTTTCTTTAAAATTGCATAGATCAAACTTGATCAATAGCAATTATGCATGACAAATTTGTTGAAGCCTGTCTCCTGCATAAGCCTTCAAGGAAGTCCTACCTACCATAGTGGAGTGGGGACTTAACTGTCCTAAGGAAGAACGCACGGAAGGTGTTTAATAAAGCGAAAGCGACCAGAAGTAAGAAGCCTGGGCCCAGTATAAGGCAGGTCTCAGACATTACAAACGCTCAATGAAGAGCCCCAAATTCTCTTCATGAAGGAGCTACTGTGAATCCATAGAGAACACAAGTGAATCCGCCAGACTTAGGAAGGTCTTAACCAAGTATCGTAGAGTTCCCTCCTTCCTGAAAAAGCCGGACGGCACCTGGACCGAGACTGGGGTGGAAACTTTGGACCTGCTATTGAGTACCCACATTTCTGGGAACTCTGAAGTCGACCACACTGTTATAGGTGTAACGAGTACGCTGGTAGTCCAAACGTAGGGATATACGGGACATAGTCACCAAAGAAGAAAATGGAGTGGGAAATTTAATCTTTTTTTTTTATAAATCACCAGGAAGTGATGGCATTCTTTCATTTATTAATTTGTAAATAACCTACTAAGCCACGTTTGCTTTCAGCTGGCATTAACCAGTAACGCTCATTCCTATCATGCTGCAGAAAATGTAAGAAATTGTAATTTCGGGGCTGATGGTGATCTATAGAAGCTGTCTACTCCACTCCTACTATGTCCCATACATCTGGAAGCAAACCAAAGTGATCTTTATTCCTAAGGCAGATCATAGCGGGCACGTGACTGCTAAGTACTTTAGACCCATCAGCCTTACATCGTTTCTTCTGAAGACTTTTGAGAGATTGTTGGAGGCGTCCATGGATAGCCTGTTTAAGGGAAGCGAGAGTTCTAGATCACAACATCCTCTCTTAAAAGGTAAGTCGGTTGAAGCTGCGCTACATGACGTAGTAGGAACCATTGAAAAATCAATCGAGAAAAAAGAATACACTATAGGGAGCCTTTAATATTGTTAGTTTAGAGGCCGTCCAGGATGTCCTGACTGGTCACAAGGAGGTGTACTCTCACCTTGATTGTGGTTATTGGAATTGTCATCTCTTTACAAAGGGAGGGTATAAAAGCGGTAGCATATGCTGATGACTTAGTCATACTGATCTCGTGGAAATTTCTACCGACGATCAGTGAACTAACTCAAAGAGCGATACAAACGGTTCTTAATTGAGCTATAAGTTGCGATCTAGGGTTTAATCCCGCAAAGACCGAACTAGTCCTCTTTACATGGAGAAGAGTTATTTCGACTTTCACACCCCGAAAACTGGATAGCATTACCCTTGATTTTAAAACTGAAGCCAAACACCTAGGAGTGTTACTAGACTCCAAATTAAATTGGAGGATAAATGTAAATCAGCGCGTCAAGAAGGCGGCCATTGCACTGTATGACTGCAAGAAAACTTTTGGCAAAGGTTTGGGGCCTACAGCCGCCTATCGTACACTGGATGTACACCGCTATCGTAAGGCCTATCCTTACATATGGGGTGTTGGTGTGGTGGAATGCTCTCGATCTGTGTCCTTATTGGCTTATTTAACTCCAGCTCATCGGTTGATGAACTTAAATTTTTATTTTTGGTTCTTATTGGAAAGACAAAGAGGGTTTCACATTGGATGAATAAAATAAAACTCAAGGAGTGAATTGATTGCCTTGTGGCAGTCACACACTGCCATAAAGGAAGACATACATTTTGGTTGAACTGTACGACTGTTGATTACTGTGATTTATTATAATAATTTAAATAAACTTTTAAAATCATAAAAATTAAATTTTTTCATTCAAAAATATTTTTATATTTCTTTTTTCAGGTTAAATACGAGGGACGAACATACTATTTGACAGCTGTGTGCATGGGTTGTCTAGACGGAAATTATTCCAACCGGGCCATTTACTGCAGGTAAAATATTCGAACTTGCAATTATATAGAATTTGTGATGAAAAATTAACTACTATTCCAGATTTTGTGCGGGAAGATGGGATGGTTCGTCTCTTGTCCTTGGTACAATGTATTCCTATGACATATTTGCTGCTATGCCCTGTTGTACTGAACGTCTTAAGGTAAGCTTACAAAAATTATAGTATATATACCTATACCTAGTACGTAATTATATGTAATTTCATAACATTATTTTCTTAAACATAATTAAATCAAAAATTTGACTTTCTCAACGAATCATCAGCATCATCGCTTTAGAACTTAAAAATGAAAATAACACAAATAAAAATGCTTTCATATTAAAAAAGTAAAATAAACTTAATCTGCAGCTTTTACTCATTCGTCATAACAACAGATTAAGTAGCTGGAAATGCCCATGATCCGTTCTGATTAGCAAATTAAATATTTTTAGGTCAGCACGTAAAGTGCTCTTCAGTTATCGTTGTGAAAGTTTCACTAAATGATTCACATGAGTACACTTTTATATCATATGATTCAGACGTTCCCGACGTATTAAATTATTCTTGTTTTCTGCTAAACTTTGTGCTGTAATATATTTGAAGAATACTAAACAAAAATTGTATTTGGATAGGAAATCTATTGGATTTCTACCTGACCATCACCAATTTCATTCTTTTTTTTTTGCTGAATGTTAAATATGTGATATAAGAACCCCATTAATTTTATTTCTCCTGAGATGGCTGAATTAAAGGACTTCGAAATTTTCAAAATCTCGCGATCACGGATTATAACTGTGGTTCTAATTATCTTATCACAGAGGTATGGTCTGTAGCTTATTTTAAACAGAGAAGTACAATGTTTGAGGGAAAATATATAAAGAAATGCCTTTTATAAGAAAAAAAAAAAAAAAAAAAAAAGATAAAAAATGTCCTTTATCTTTGAATATCTCAAATTGCATCTCTTTAATTTTTCGTATTTTGTTAAATTTTAATGGTCATAATGTTGTTAGTTCATAGCAATTCGACCACAGTGTTTTTTGAAATTTTACATATTTGGAGAGTTTGTGAAAACAAAAATATGAATTTAAAATTTTCCATATACAATGCGTATTTCGCAAAAATGCTGTCCTGATCTTTAAAAATTCATATACAGTGAAAACACTCTATAACGAAAACCTCTTTATAAAGTAAACTCTTGTTGAACTTGGCTAGTTTTCGAAGAACTGATATATTAATTCGCCCTCTGTAACGAATTGACTCACTCTCTATAGCGAAAAAATACGCAGAACAATGTTTATTATAAGTTACCAGATGCTCACAAAGGTACCAACATTTTCGGAGTAAGTGCCTAAAGTTCCAGGAATATCGGTTTTGTGAACACATGCGCTTCTTTATTGTGATTGGGCCATCCCAGACGAGTATTCTTGATGCAGTATGCAAGCCGGTTTTTTAGGAAAAATGTGAAAAGACGCAAAGAGATATCTCTCGTCTGGGATGGCCCATTATTGCGTTTACTGACCACTGACTTACTCGGTGAGTAAAGGATGACTGATATCACAAGTCAGATTTTCGAATCCGCTTATCATTTACAATCAATGAAAACAATTGGCATTTTATTTCGTTTTCAGCAATAAAATTTATTTTTCCCGTACATACATACATATTTTGTTACTCATTCCTTATCACGTCATTAAAAAAAATGAGTGCAAACTTTGAAAGAAGGAATTGCATGTTAACATTTACCGTTCAGAAGTATCAGGGTGATCTATAAAAACTAACTCAAATATCTTAGTACCGTTATCTCGGAAACCGTTAGCATTTCCCTCCACCACCCATACAATTTTTTGCTTTTTTGCCTATTCATAGCCTTGCACATTCGGGACACCCTGCATATAATAAATATATAAAAAAGCCCAGGCTCTGTCTGAAATGCGGACGAATCCCACCATGTTTTTTTTTTTTAAGAAAAATATAATTCAAAAATAAAAAAAAAGAAAAAAAAGATAAGTTAAAAACATTAAGATAAATAAAGAAATAAAACAAATAAAAGAAAATTACAAATTTAATAGAGTATCTCGTTCTGAAAACAGGCAGCTTTAGCTAGTAGTAGCACTAAATAATAAGCGTGAATTATATTGATACACAATTGTTTTACATATATTTTTGTATTAAATTTGCAGTTCACGATATAAACCTTATGAAGTGTAGAGAAAAGAGTTGGTACTGATATATGTATGCACGGATCGGTAACCAATGATTTTCCATGAGATAGAGAAAACTCCTCCGAAGGAACATATTGTCGGTGATACTGCATAGCCGCAAGACTAGTAATATCATAACCGCGTAACTGCATAGAGTAGCAAAATCCAATTTCGAAGTTAATGGTAACGTAGCTAAGAAATTACAACATGTTTTGCCAATTTTATGTCCAAAGTCTAAAAATATTCTATAAGTAAAATAATGCAAAGATGACTCACTGCAGTTTAGACACATCGACGGGATATCCCCAAGATACGTTAAGCCTCCCGCTGAGATTGCAATGAACTTGAATTTTTAATGTTGTATTTCTCTTTACTTTTTCAATAAATTTTTTTTTTTTTAACAGTCTAAAGGCTATTTCTGCATTACGTATAAATTAAAAGGATTGTGAGATATATATATATTTCTTATATAATCACTGGTACAGAAGTCAACTTTGAATATACATATTTCTAAATCTATGACGGAAGCCAGTAGTGGGCTTTTCACTCTTGCTGCTTCTACGACAGATTGTTTCATAGAGAATATCCCAATGTATATGAAAGTGCTATTGAGATTGTCGATAAAAATGTAAATATTTTCTTAAAATACGCTAATTACATTGCTTTGCCGCTTTGTGAATTGAAAAATCAAATATCGGCTTGGCTGAATGTTGTATAAATTGCAACTATTGCTAAAAAGTGCAAATCGGTATGAGATGTATGTTGTATTGCTAATATTGTTGCGATTTTTCTCGTAATGTCTACTAGTTTTTTGCCCTTTGATTATGTTATTTCGGTTTTAACGGAGTGTTGACTGGGTTGCTGCTCAAGCACATTAGCATCGATAATAGCGAAAAATAATTCAGTTGCAATTTAAAATGGTCATGTAATTTGTCAATGTCACTACTACGTCAGTTACACCATAAGAGACCTATGCTGGTCTGCAAAAAGGTATTACGGTTGGAGCAGGGTGAAACAATCAATGCTAATTTCAGCTGCACTGAATTAACACGAATGCGTGCAAATTTAAAACAAAACTATTCGGCATTGGTCAATAACGAAGATATAGTCCTGATACATGCTATAACTCCTGATTTAACCCATCTCAGAGGGATAAATTCAAACGGTTTTGCCTTATTAAAATTATAAACCAGCCTTTTCACCAACGATTTTTCATTTTCTCAGATCTAGATCATTTCATCTGTGACAAAGTATAGAAGGCAGAAGTTCAGGTCAGAGAGAACATTAAGAAATCATTATTATAAAAACGGATTTACAGCTTAAATTATTTTGGGAGAAATGCATGTAATAAAGATTAGCAAGGTATGCTCTTCCCAAAAATAATTAGCGCCATTTTCTATGTTTGGCTCATCACTTTTTTACCACCGAATTTATTTTGAGTTTTATTGTGTCAGTGTCAGTAGGTTGGCGGATTTTTCTCTCGCCAGGAAATTTTGGGGGAGAAGTTTCTGTTATTTTTTCGTTTGGTGCTAAATTTAAAGCATAGGGGGGGGGGGGGGGAGGAGCTTTTTATTGATCAGTACTGAGTTATAAGAAGTAGATATTTGAAAAAAATATTTATTTAATATTATTTTTTAAAGACGTTCACTGTAGAGCATCTATTAAATTGCTCAAAAGTCCATGAAAGCAACACCAAATTAACACATTTCAGCCGCGATCACATCTATAACATGAACCGCTGACATTATTGAAATTGCTTGCATTAATAACATAGGATCACTTTTTTACAGTTTTCTCTTTTTGGTTTAAGTAGGTACTTTATTCCAATTTCAAATAATTAGTTGTGTACCAAATCCACCATATGATGGATTTTCCAAATGAATATATAAAAAAGAAATAGATGGCAATATTTGTAATCCTTTCTCTGTCCCCCATGTCTAGGGGTTTCAGATAAAATTAGCAGGCAGTTTTTGAGAATTTTGTAGGGGAGCGTAGACCTTCTGACCTGTTAACGCTGCACTGTTTCATATCCATAGCTTGAAATATATCGTAAAACGTGTGTTCTTAAGTTGTAAATCACTAATATGTGCTGACGGGAATGCAAACAAATTTTCAATTAGAATATCCTCTTTGACCTTTCGTAAGAATGATTGAAATTCAGACGAATTAAAATGTACACATATAAAGTGGCTTCCAATTTCTAGTTCGAAACGGCCTTTATACCTGGAAGAGATGTACATACCCAATAGAATAGATTAAATAAATCAAAATATAATATAAAAGATACATCACTTTTACAACAATTAAGTAGCTTAGGTTGATCCTGCTATACATTTTATGTATTGTTGCTTGCGTGGCCTTTGGTTCGTTATTTAAAACACAATATTAAGTATTTAATATACAAGTTCTTTATTTCACTCTAATCATATAAAATTCATAAACCTTCAATTAATCAACTCAACTTTAATTATCGCTAATACTTTATTTTCAATTATGGCAAGCCAATTACAACACTTTCGCCCGTTTATTACTTTCGCTTGTTATCATTGCAACGTCTAAGACAAGACTCGTTTTTTGACGGTGACAACTGTTATATTTATACCCTAGAAACTATCCAGATTATTTTGGAGTGTTCTATTCCAGAATCTTCTTGACTATTCTATTCATTCTATTCCTGAACCTTGCCGAAGATTCCATCATCGATTCGTCGAACCTGAAGTTGTTTACTCTCCATTGCCAGTAGATATCACCAGTTGTCTCTTTCTATTGCACGTAACAGTATGTACAAAATCATTAATATATCCAATTGCCTAAGTGTAAAAAGTATTTTGGTTGAAATGTTTCATCATATTCATATTGTGGCGTGACTTTAGTTCGTTATTTAAAACATAATATTTCAATTCCTCTTTATTATGCCCAACTGCTTACTTTTATTGGATCAGATACAATCACAAATCAACTCTACTTTCAATTATCGCTAGTAGTGTACTTCAATTTATCGCAATCCAACACTTTCCTCTATTCTCTTTCACTTTTATTCACTGCACTGTCTAAGATAAGATTGTCTCCTGGCGGCGACAAGCGCCGTTTTTATACTGTACAAATTGTCCTAGAACCTACCCGAATATTCCGTTCTCGAAACATCGAGTCTCCGAACCTAACGTTGTTTCTGTCCGTATTTTATAGATGTCGCCTTTTCGCCCTTTTCTGTGATACGATTATCCGAAAGTTGTTTATATCCGTACTTAATTAGTTATTTCACGCGAAGTATGTAGATGTCACTTGTCCTTTTTCTACTGCACGTAACACTGCCCCCTTCTTAAAATTGTTCGTCCCGAACAATAGGTGAACCACGGTCTTGATGCTCGCAGTACTAAGACAAGCGATCCAAATGAACGATTTTTCATTGTTGCACCACGCTGAATCCTGTATACTACGTCATTTATTCTAGTTACTACTGAATACGGTCGTTCCTAGAGTTGTTGTAATTTTGGAGAACGTTCCTTACGTCATTTCGGGCTGTACATCCAAATAATATCACCTCACCTTGATTAAGTCCTGCTGAATTAGCACGTAAGTCATAGCGGGTATTCATCCGATCGGTATTTACTGCTATTCTTGCTCTCGTTGCCTCGTGCACATCAGCTAATCATTGTCTAAGCTCCGATACGTAGTCGTCTAGTAACTTTTGTTCACCTCTGGGTATGCCCAACTTGAGCTCGCTATGTAAACGCATCTCCGTTCCGAATATGACCTTAGCTGGGGTTTTTCCGGTCCCGTTGTGAGCAGCTGGTTGATGAGCCATTAGTAATTGATGGTAGTCGACTACCTTCCTTAGATGCTCGACCAATGTTCTGTTGAAGCGTACTACCATGCCATTAGACTGTGTGTGTAGAGGAGTTGTTCTGGTTTTTCGTATTCTCAGAATTTTACACATCTTCGGGAAAGTCCGTGATTCCTTGGTCCGAAAAAAGTGCATGAGGCACCTCAAACCTACTGACCCAATTCATTATTATTTGTTGCGCAACTGTGGTTGCCTCTTGATTAGGGATTGCATAAGCTTCAGGCCATTTACTGAAATAGTAAATAGCAACTAATATGTAATGTTTACCGTTATCAGTTTTTGGAAAAGGTCTATCGATATCTACGGCTATCCTTTCAAATGAGGCTCCTACATTATACTTATGCATTTCTCCTTTGCTTCTGTGTAGCGGTCCTTTGAAAGAAGCACAGATAGTGCATCTGCGGCACCACTCCTCAACATCCTCTTGCCTATGAAACCAATAAAACCTTTCTCGTATTTAGGAAATTGTCTTATTCACCCCCAAATGTCCTTCAGAGAATCCACTGTTAATTTCTTCTAGAACATCGTTGACCCTTGAAGTTGGGACGACTATCATTCGGAATGACTCGCACTCCCATTTGCGTTTTAATGTACCGCATTTAAGGTGAAGAGAATTGCAATTAGTTCAGTAGCTTTTCAGTTTCTCACTCCTTTCCGAAATATCCTTACATTCTGGTCTTTCCATATCTACTTTCCAAGCAAGGATAGGCGATATGTCTGGATCTTCTCGTTGTGAAGTTCGCAATTCCTCGCTGTCCCAACCTGTTGATGGTTTCACCGTGACCAACTGAATAGTAGCTGTTGTTTCTTTTTCTTCCATCCGGACACAATGTTTACATTAAAGTTTGCATGGACGTTGTGAAAGGGCGTCTGCATTTCCGTGGATACGACCTTTCCGATTTTGCATTTCGAAGTCAGCTTGGAGTGGCTCTATCCATCTCGCCACTTCTCTGTCAGGGTTCTTAAACTGCAAAAGCAATTTAAGCGCTGCATGGTCAGTGCGGAAGATAAATTTCTGCCCAGAGAGATATTTATGAAAATGCGAAAACAATGCGAATGATTTTTTTAATTTTATGATTTTACTGGGGTGTTAGTTCCAGAAGGACTTTTCCTGGTTTATTTTCCTGTACCCTCAGCTCTTTTTTGTAATTTGGAACTCTTGTATCTTATCGCTATAAACAAGTTAAAACTTGTTAAGTAGCTCCGCAAATCGCATAATAACGTAGGCTCATATATGCTAATTGAATTAAAACAAGAAGTATTTGGTTGACTTTTTATTCATATTATAGAACCTTAAAAAAATCTTGAATAATGGATTGCTTTTTACGCATTACGGCTGCATGTTCGAAATGTCCCTCAAGGTCATTTAAGTTCTTATAATGTGAATGTTTCAGTGCCTTTTCACTTCTTCATTTGATGGAACTCTCGCCTTCATTTCGATCTGCAGCTCTTCACCCAACAATAACAGTTAATGCCTTGGGTTGATCTTGCAAATATTCTTTTGGCAATTGTAATATGAATTTATGTTATCACATTAGCGACCGTAAATATGTAATGGGAATCATATTATAACTGTGAAATATCAAGACCGATCTCATTTTTTATACGATTAAGGAAACTTTCATCAGCATCAGTATCATAATCCCAATGTTAAGGACATATATGGACAAAATTTTACCTATGAAAATGGTTGTGTGCAAATACTATAGGAAAAAATATCTTTTACTTTTCTAAAAATTTCGTTTTGTAATCATTATGCTTTTTTTTACTCTTATATCCTTAATTTTGTACATAAAATGTACAGTTAGATGAAATGCAGAAGATAGATAGATTTTGTATTATGTATTAAGTGCCACTTTATAATTATATTACATTTTTCGAAGCTATTTCCTGAATATCAAATAATAAATCTAACTTATTTCTACTTACAGTGTAATGCTTGCTTCAAGCTTCTACTACTTCCACAACAACGACTTAATTACTACAGCGATTATAGTCATGCTCAAACATGCCCATATTGTACAACCACCGATACACATTTCGTTAAGCCTCTTGGCTACTGCTTTACCAAGCAAGCTGTGAACGTCGGGCAGCAGCTGCCATAACATGAAGCCCTGTTGGAGTCTCCAAAGTTATCAACGTCGTCAGCATCAACAACAGGAGGAATTGTTGGAGGATTTTCATTTAATTCTCAATTTAAACAACAAACCAATAGTAACAACAACAGCGGAGGTGCATCACATCTATTACATCAGGTAAGAAGCATCCCGTCAACAATTCCTTCAATGTCAACAGCAACTTTAAATACAACTAATGCAGACAACAATTCAATGAATAACTTTATTCAGGAACTAAATGCAATGAAATTAAATAATAGTTGTAATTTAGATCTTTTCGGAGATTCCAACAGTATTAATAGTGCCAGTGTTAGTAACTATAATGCAAAACAAAACGCATGGGGCAAACAGCCATCTCCTATATCCTCTTTGTGGGGATGTTCTCCACAAAGTCCTAGTTCCTCATCCTCTAATCGTACACAATACCATAGCGCTAGTAGCCATAGTAATAGTAAAGAATCCCTCTGGACTTCAAATCAGTCCTCGCCAAATAGCAATCTCAGGGATAATTTTTATTCAATAAACAATAAATCGACTTCATCATCATCAACATCATCATCATCAAGCAATCCAATATCATCATCTCAAAATATAACGAATTTATGGGAAAATCCCATTACAAAATTGTCACAAGTCGCATTAATGAGCAGCAGGGAATCGATTGGTTCGATATGGTCAACATCGCATCAATCACAGAGTCAAATATCACCTCCTATAATAACGGGATCTGGAGCTGGTGTAGGAGGAGGAGGAGGAGTAACAGCAGCAACAGCTTCTGTTCCATCTCTCCTTAATAATAACAATAGTAGTAAATTCAATAACGTTTGGGAAATTTCCAATTCAGCTGCCAGCATTCAAAATGCTGCACGTAATCAATTTTCCCAAGCACAGCAACAACAATTGTCACGCCCACATGATATTTTCAGTGATCTCTGGACTAATCCTAATAATAATAATCATAACTCATCAACAATAGTAAACGGTACATCTCCGCAGAAATTAAAAGATACTGTCGGTTCGCTATGGGCACCTCCACCTTCGCTTATCAGTAATAATTACAGTAATAGTAGTACTAATAACTGTAATGGTAATATGATGATAAATAATAATAATATTAATAAATCAGTGATGCCACTTAAAGTACGTAACAATAATAGTCCTCCGATGGCAGCATCTTCTTCTTCTTCAGTTGTAACAATTTCGGAAACAGTACTACCACCAGCAACAGCAGCAGCAGCAGCTTCGAATGGATATTTTCCGCAGAATCAACAGGCAACGGCCGCCAACTCTTCTTGTTTGCAACTGTTTTCTGAAGAGTTTCTTAATTATTTGAATATGATAAATTAGCAAATTTTATTTATATCGTATACAAATGAGAAATAAATTTATATTATTTTTAAGATTTTGAATATATAGAGAGTAGAAATTTTTATTTTATTTTTTATTGTTAGTTTGTTCATTTATTATTCAGTTATTGTGTTTTTAGTTTCCTTTTCCCCTAACCTACCCTTCCCTGCTCCCTTTTTTTCTAAGTGATTGTTTTGTTTTTTCCTCTTTTATAGTTTTCAAATGAAGTAAAAGTTTTGTTTTCCTTCTTTATTATTTTTTTCTTTTATTTAAAATTTGGAGAAAATAAGTAATAATGGAAAACATCCTTGTTTTCTCCTCAATTTTATAAATTTGTTCTCGTTTTATAAATCATCGATGTTTGTTTTTTTTTTGTGTGTTTTTAATATGAAGAATGAAAGAAATATAGTTTAATTTTTGCGCTAATTTAAGATATTTTAGCTAATTCTAACTTATTCTAGAACGTGATTTTTTTCCCCTCATTCTTTGTATAAAATTTGAATTTTGACATTTAACTACTTTTTGTTAGATTAGACATATTTTTTCCGGTTGCTTTTATTTATATTTATTTAATTTATTATTCTCCCCTCCAAACAGAAAACAAAATTTTGTACCTAGTATTTCTGTTTTCTGTTAATTATCTACTTAGATACATTTATTTTCTTTTTGTTCATCATTATTCTTATTATTATTATGTATTATAATCTTCATAATGAGAAACAAAAGGAAAAGAAAAGCAAAGCAAACCAACAAAACAAAATTTTGAATTATGGAAAATACCAAATGTAGAAAATTTTTAGTTTTCATATTTAATTTGTATGCAGAAGCGCATTATAAATGTCGCTAAATCGCAATCCATTCGATGTTATCGAAACGCGCGAAATTTATACAAAAGTGATGGTATATAATGTATTTTGAGGAGATATATAGTAATTTATGTGAAAAAAAAGGAGGAGATGATTTGATGAAAGTATTTAAGGTTGTATAATTATTAACGTTAAAGTAACTACGATAGATAAGTGTTTTTTTTTTTATTAAGTGGAAGTGGTAAAATGAAGAAAGAGTTATAATAAAGTAACAGAATTGCATGTCAAATTTAATTTTGTCGTCGTTGTGAAAAAAAATATATATATTATATAAAAAAACGGATAAGCAGAATAAATAAAATAATTAATCAGTTTCCCTTAAAAAAATTTAATTCTAAGAAGAAATATCAGTTTTTTCTATAAGAGGATCGAAGTTAGAAATGAATTTTCATCACAGTTAAAAAAAAACAAATAGAAGAAAAAGAAAAAAAAGATTAAGTCTTTTTTTTTTTTTTAGATAATAAGAAAACATTTTTGTACCGTTTTTTATACAGACATGAAGTTATCGTTAATTTTTTTTTTATATATATATTTAATTAAATATAAGAAATTTAGTAGTATGTAGTATAAAATGCATTTAAATGCGCAATTAAACAATTTATATTAATAACGAAAAGTTTAGTAGTTCGACAAACAAACAAATCAACAACAAAAAAAAAGAAAATGGAATGATGCTGTGTCCTCAATAACTATTGTTCGAAATTAGTATTACCTGGGTACACATACTTCTTTCTTCTAGCTAAAGTAGGGAAAAGATAAAGAGATGAAGAGAGAATGAACAAGTATCCAAAAGTGATGAAACAGTTTATTTGCATGAGTAAGCTTATATTACTCGAATTTTTAACTTAGTTTTGGTGTTGTTACGTGTTTTATGGATTTATATAAAAAAAAAGAGTAAAAATCGCAAGAAAAAAGAATGAATTAATAAGGGTATTACTTGGTAAAAAAACAAAAAAAAACCAAAATCTTTCAAATTCAAGGAAGGAAGAAAAAGATTGTGTTTTTAAGAGGGAAAGTATTATGTCATCAACTATTATAGAAGAAGAAAATGAAAATAACTCAGTTTACAAATGTTTGTACCTATAGTACTGTTTCAGAACAGTTTTAATAAGAAGAGAGTTTTCTATATGATAAGTAAACGGAGGAGGACAAAAAGGAGGAGAGAGGAGAAAAAATATATTATCAAAGAAAAGATACAATTCCTTTTTTTTTTTTAAAAACATTAACATTTTTGAGCTGCTCGGAGTAATTGAAGGCAAAGTAATTAGCGTGTGACAGTGAAATAAATTTGGATTGACCTTTTTTGTTTTTTTTTATACCTAACGTGAACGATTTTCTATATATTATATAGAATATGTAAAAAGAAAAAAAAATATATAGAAAAAAACAAATAACATTTAAATTTACACTTTTTGTACTTTTTTACTCCTATGTATATACATATATACATTATATATGTACAGAAATTTATAAAATGTAAGATTTCCACTGAATAATAGATAAGTTTCGTTTCATACTTTGAATATAGGAATTTAGTGTTTTATAGTTGAAATATTGGATGAACATTTTTTACGTTCATAATTTAAAAAAAAAACGAAAAAAGTATATTAATCGAAAAAAATTTCAGTAATTAAAAAACAATGTGATAAATTAAGAATTTATTTTGGCCACATACAGATGAGAAATAATAAAAAAAACTATTTCGGGTTTAATTGGTAAAATTGATAAAAAAAAAATTTATAATAGTGAAACAAAACAAAAAATATACTCAGAATATTTAATAATTGTTCCTTCTGCTGTTATAACAACAAATATTTCTGCAAAATGGCTTAATCAGACAATAAAGTGAGATAATATCAGCTATTAATTATTTTAATATGGAAACTATTTTCAAATGTTTAAATTATGAAAGAAATCATATTTTCACTGTCGGCCCTAGATTTCGTCTTCGTAAGGGATATCATGAAAATCGTGTTACGGGTCTCTGTGGGTCTACAATAAATACGCGTACTGATAGCAAATATTATTATCTATTGTTATTATATAATTTATCAAATACATCCGTCAAGTTTATTGTGCTTAGATCGACCGCATAGGTGTGGAAATCGATATCATTAAATTTGACTCATATTGTAATTTTCTATATCGTTTATTCGTCTTGTTTACTTTTAGGAAAAAAAGAAATAGAGTAGTATTTTTCTTTCTTTTTTACATTCATAATATACATTATGTACGTATTATTTGTACATACATAATATTGTCGCAACTGTGACGTAAACTGCATCGATTCCATAATTCTAATTTTAGGGCATACCAATTTTCTTGATGATTACAGCACTTTAACAATATGATATCCTATAGGCTGACGAATACTTACTATCTCTTACTATAACGGAATTACTTAATGAGTGCAAAATTATTTGGTGGTTACCTTATACATACATATTATACACTTATCGTAAAGTAATTGCTTCAGGAGTAAAAATTAATTATTGAAATAACCAATTATACATAACTTGGTACTTTCTATTCTCAGTCATTAGTTATTTTACATGTAAAAAATATATCCTGGAAACCGATATTATAAAAATGTAATACCATATTTCGCGAATTACCTATTGTTAATAAATTGTGTTAACTCAATAAATTAAAGACTTCTCTGGGAAATTAAAATTCATAAAGAATCCATTTAATTTTTGCTATCTATAATTACTCTAAATATACTTATGATTTATAGTCTCGTTTTGAAAAAAATCAATAGCAGCACTCTTAATAAAACGGTTGGAAATGAATTTGTAACCAATTGAAACACGGTGCATTTCCCGACTTGTTTCAACCAAAACTTACTACTCTCCACCTTATAACACATTAATTCCGTAAATAGAAAATAAAAATATATATTAAAATGCATAAATTCGTAAAAAAGAATAATTCTAAATAAAGTGATATTTTTTTGCTTACAATTTCAGATTGGTGAGTTATTTATTATTTTAATGAATTATTGGTCTGCGATATGCATATACATTATTGAAAACAACTCATATCGATCCTGATGACAGGTGAAAATGTACATAATTATATATACCACTTTTTTCACATTAAACCCTCCCTACAGAAACTTTTTCTCTACACATATGTATGCTTCTGAGATGTTTTTCTGAAATTTGATTTGAATTTAGAATTGAATTAGAAATGCTTTACAACACACATTAGGTGAAAGGTTTTAGGTGTTGAGAAGTTCCCAATAGTAATTCAGTATTACAGTTAGGATCTATTCCAACGTCACCATTCTCATCAGTCAAATAGTTTTTCCATAATGTTTAATAAAAATTGAATTACGAAAATCGATAGATAATAACATTTTTAAAATCCCTACTTCATTCAATTTCGAATTATTTAAGTTAAGGTCCTTATCTGACGGGTCGGTCGAAATAGTATCGGTGGCTCCCTCACGGTCCTACATACTATGGACTAAATCAGCAGACATTATGGTTTCATGTATGATGATCAAAACGTATTGTATCATGTGCTACTTCCGGTTTTTTTTTCTGAAAAAATAAACAAGTCCAATAGCGAACAGTCTCGACTGTGTAAACAGGAAGACGAGGCCTCCAAGCATATCGTATTGAGCTCGTAAAGGGGCTGGATTTAGTCTTATCACATTAGGGGAGGACACAATAGATCAAATCTGATAGCAGCGTTTCCAGGTGATACCAAAGTAAGAAGGTCTGCGCGTCGAATTCTCGGGATCCTTTTGTATACTGCGAGCAAGAGAAGTGCCGATTCCGTTTAATATTGATCCATCGCATACAATTCTTCTGATTATATACATGATACCATATGTTTTGGTAATTTCACTACAAAATCCACTTCTCAACTCGGTAAATGTCGCTTCTCTACAGACAAGACATGTCGCAATGCTGCACACCGAAAACATGTCGCATTTCAACCGCGCAGTGCAGACCTGCGTGTGAGTACTGATTTATAAGGTGGCGACAGTGGCTCGGCGTGCTGCACGCTTAAAAAATATATAAATTACAATAAAATTCTTGGATAATCATATAAAATACAATGAAATAGTTTCGGATTTTCATAGTACGGTATAGTAAACTTTCATATGAAAATAACAGAAAGAATATAGAAATTTGTTAGACTTTTTTACTATCTAAAAAATGAAGGACTGAAATCTTGGGAAGTGCTTACTACAGAACGATTAACAAAACTAATTGCAACAAATTTCTAAGATTTTGTTTAAATTTTGTTTTGTCGAATTTAATTTAGCCTCTGTGAGCTGTAGTGCAACACAATTCGCCTTAATTGATTGATATGCATTTTATCCGTTATTGTCGTAGAATTTATTTTCATTCTTTTTTCGTAGCAACAATATCGTTGCGTCTTTTCAATCTTCCAACCAACCTGTCCAATATCTCCATTTGCGAGCAAATGGCTTTCAAATGCACACTTTAATAAAATTGAGGGTAAAAATTCAATAGTTGACTTGTTTCGTTTATGCTCGTGACCCTCTAAACATTTGAGAGTATACACCTAAAGTGAAACGAAAACGTGAACCTTACGAACCGCGTTTTACTAATACACCCACGGCTCTGTAGTACATGAACACTATAATCACAGCGTAACAAAAACGTACTGAAAGCGTACCTCCCTCTTAAGCGTTTCAGAGTGTACACCAAAAGTGAAACGAAAACGTATTGAAAACGTAATTCTGGATTTATTGACCTGTATCATAGAACTTGACAGCAGACAGCTGTGTTGTGCATGTTAATTTGTTTGTGAATAACAAAACGCCGCGTTAATTTTTATTTTATTAAAACTTTGAAGTGTCAACAAATTTGAATTACTTATATTATTATTATTGAACTTTTGTCAGTTTACTAAGCTATTTTGTAGTCTATCGATAATTCCAATTATCTATACCCAGCTCGATGTACCTAAAACATTGTAACGTAGTGTAAGCTAAGGTTCCTTAATAAACGTTTTTTTGTTCTATTTTTGTGATGCTATTTTTATAAAATAAATTAAAATAGAAAAATCTGTTGTTTTCTCCAAAAGCCATTGAGTCCTCTTGCAAAACGTTTCGTTAACTGAACGTAATTTTCATTCCGAAAACGTAACACTTTAGAGTACAGTTTGCGAACTACCACTACACTGACAGTTTACGCTTTTCAGTTTCACTTCTCTTTGGCCTGATGATTCGTTTCTGTTACGCATTCACAACACCAAAGCGTTTGTTTTGCGTACACTTCTATGCAAGCATGTTTACATTTTCGTTACGTTTTTGTTTCGCCTTGCTTGAAGGGGAAGAATGATCATGTTTAGACGGTCAGAATGAGGTGCGCTTTGAGGTGCCTAAAAATGCTCAAAATCAATCAACTTGCTACCCCTGTTGCCTTACAATCAACTTGCTACCCCTGTTGCCTTACGATCGGTAGGACCAAAACCCTCGAGAATACTTCCCAAGCCATGAAACAGAAATCTATATGTGTGCGTGCTTAGTCCGTTTTCTAAAATGTTCTATATTGATACTTATGGAAAAGTGCTAAACATTGGATTTATATATGCCATAGAGCAAAGCCCTCGAGAATACTTCCCAAGCCATGAAACAGAGATCTATATGTGTGCGTGCCTAGTCCGTTTTCTAAAATGTTCTATATTGATACTTATGGAAAAGTGCTAAACATTGACTTTATATATGCTGTAGAGCCTAAACTACTATCCATACAGGAAAATAGTCTGCTAGTCATTTAAAGCTTGGTTCCTTACCTTCCCAAAGGTTAAACTTTCTATATACCTTACTTAACAAAATCATAAAATAGTTTTGATTGCAAAGTAACCTTACCATTTTACGCTCAATACCTCTCAGCTGAGTGATAATTGCATGTGTGTATGTGCAGCCGTAGTCCGAATCTGTAGGCAGCTACATTAGATATCATCAGCCCACGGCATGCCATGACGGCACAGCGACATTACAATGATTACTCAGCTGAGAATTTTTGTTTGAGGAATCATAGTCATTCGGTTAAGATAAATTTTTTTAAATAATTTTGTTAGGAAAGTTATGACAATTTTATTACGGTTCGGAAGATAAGAAAGCATGCTTAAGAGTAACAGAACGCTATTTTTCTGTATGAATAGTAGTTTAGGGCGAAGGAGCTATTCAAATCAAACTTTTGTCACTTTTATATAAGAACACTGCAAATATTTTAGAATGTAAGGACTACGTTGGGCCTCACATGTGGTAGGGAGGGAGTCTGTTTCAGGGCTTGTGAAGTATTCTCGAGGGTTTTGGTAGGACACATAACATACGCTCACACATACACATACACACGCGCACACAAACACACATACACACTTCAATGCTTGAAACTGGAATGATCACGTGACGAATTTTGAGTTTTCATGCGGCAGAGATTTGGAGATTAATCGATTTGGCTCTGATCTAATCATGTTTTTTCTTTGAATATTGTAGAAAACAGTATTAAATTCAACATAAAAATTTGACTGACGCAGATTTCAATGTGAAAAACCTATTTTTTTTATAATGTATGTGTGTGCATACTACATCCACTAATAAATCAATGATCTTAAGCATATCCATCATCTGGTACAATGAAGATAATTTTCAAAGTGCAAATATATTTGCTAACAGTGTTGTAACATTTTCTCAAAAACAGGCAAAATTGCAACGATAATAATAGGTTTGTTCGCGTACTTAAATTTTGTTGAACGCATTATAATATTTTCATCCAAAACCGGTTCACGTATACAGAAAATAGGAGAAAATATGGTGGCGTCACATTTAGGGCCGTAAATACCAACGAGGATAATCCTATTTCCTGCGTAAAGATTAATCCTATCCGAGAATAATCCTGATTGTTTTGGTCGTAAACACCAACTCGTATAAAACAATGAGTTTTTTGCTTATGTGGCATTACTTTCGGATATTTTCGGTATGTCGAAATAAAAGAGTGTTATCTTTTAAAATAAGAAATGTTGAATAAGCAATATAATGAGCAAAATTAATTTTTCAGTTTTCTTTTTTACATAATATTAAAAAAAAAAATCCAAGTAGAGAAAGAATTTAAGATCAGTGCATCTAACCGAAATATCGTTGCCACGGAAACGTGCTATTCTTTGTTTGTTTGCTGTAATTGTCACTTAAATTTAAATTTTGCTCATCCGTCACCTATTCGGAATAATCCTCGAATAGAAATTTTACCCCCGGAAAATCTCGGATAAAATATTACTCCGGTGTAATACGATGGATTAAATCGCGAGTAATCTTGGTTGGAGTTGTTGGTACATTACACGTGAATAGTGTTTTAGTTCAAATCTACCCAAGCAAAAATTCGGGGTAAGAACTGTTACAACTGTCACTGTCACACAAACTTAAATTTGAAATTGAGAATTATGATGACTTGCACCAAATTTTGTGGCCTCAAATTTTCAATTTAACACTTGGTAAAACATGTTTCTTTTCATTTATATTTTTTAGTATAATAATGTTAGCTTGACAGTTGGTACTTGTCCCTTTCGCTTTTTGTCCAACCGTGCGTTCAGGTGTACACACCGATGTACTTTTCAGCACATCGGTGCATCACATCATTGAAAAAGTAGGGATAGCACGTGAACCACTGACATATATACAATGGACTGCTGACGCTACAAAAATTGCTTACATTATTTGACATTATTATGGGATCACTTTTCTATAGCTGTCTCTTTTTGGTTTAACTACTTTTTTTCGCTGAACTATAAATAATAAGTTCTCTACAAAATCCACCATAGTCCAGTTTCAGTTCAGTGGTCTTCCAAATGAATATATAGAATAGAAATAGATGGCAATACGGTATTTGTAATCCTTTCTCTATCCCCCATACCTACTTTTAGGGACAGGCAGACAAAACTTGCGTAAATTTATTTCTTTAAAAGTCAAGTTTAAAAAATATTTGATGTTATAGAAGATAAGCTTCCAACAATAGAAATAATTTCGAATGCATCTGTAATTTGCTGAACTTTTAATATGAATATTAAAACGAAAGTAAAACTTGAAATTAAGATAATTGTCACACCCTGCCAACAAAATTTGACCCATATGAAATAGAAAATCAGGCAGTCCATGTCATATATGTCAGTGACCTGAACGCTTGTCGTGCACTTTGATTCGAAATGTCAATTTTGAAAGTTCTTTAAGAATAAACGCCAAAACTACAAAGCGCACCGGGACACTACGCTACCAGACAGTAGCGTAAAAATATGCACACCGATGTGCTGGGGAAATGACAACGCTTTGGTCGCCGTGTTCAAGTTTTCGCTATAGCCTGCAGTCGACCGACTATAGCCCGATTGGAGCGTTCAAATGTTGGATATAGCCAATTTTGAGCAAAAATTAAGAACTGTAAATAGGTCTGTTCGCGTACTCAGTTTTGGGACAATGCATTGCAATGAATTTGCACGAACTTACACATTTTCCGTTCGTTTACTTTCTCGTGCACACAAAATTACACGAGTATTGCATACGTCACAGCTTTTCCTCTCGCATGAATTTACCCGAAGTTTTTAGTTACTGCACATTTCTTGCAAGGAAAATTGACAACTGTCATAGGAAAAGTTCATTTTTGTAATTTTCTGAAAAGTTTTTACAGCGCAATCAAAATGTCGAATGAAGATAGTTTAAGTATTAATGCTCTCAGGGACTTTTCAAGACTGCAATAAGTTAAAAAAAATAAAACAATATTCATTCGCAAATGTTATTCCACACTTCTTCTTCTTGTTTTTCACGAAGTTGCATGAAAAGCGTTCGTTTACTTTTTCATGCATTTTACATTCTTCCCCCACCACACGAGTAAGTTTTTACCCAGAAAGTTTTTGCACGAGAAGTACGCAAACAGACCTAATGAGGAAAAATTTTACCCGTCTGAATTTGTTGTTTACCTCTTAGCTCTAGCCGTCTGTATGGGAAATGGTTTGTGCTCCGGCAGTGTAGTCAAAAGAGCTTGACGTTTATTTGTTTGTTGTCATAAAGATGTGGTGTTGCCTACTTTGAAAACTATTGACTTCTTGTGCCGTTCAATTTATTAATTCAATACATTTTTTTACTATGGGTTCTATTGCAACTAATTTCTTCTATTACTCGTCATAATTCTCCGCAATAAATTAATAAAAAATTAAAAAATTGAAATGAAACTCAATTTTGACATACTTATACTCACACAATCAAGAGATTTAGGTAAAGCCATTTGGGCTATATCATCTATAACCATAACTTGAACACATTCAAAGTTGTTCATATGCTTTTGAAATTTGACAGCTTCACTACTTTAATATTTGTACCCAAAAAAGGCCAAGAACGAAAAGATGTACGTGAACAGACCTAACATCCTTCTTGAAAAATTCTAAGAAAAATTTATGAAAAGCATTAATGACAATATCCTCGAGTATTGCTCGTCGCCAACTCTAGGGCTAACATTTTTAAATATATATATATTTTTTATTCTGAAATTCATATTGCACAAAATAATAGCAGAAGGTTCAATTACTAAAATCAAAGAGAAAAGAAAAACATTCTCCAATCAACAGCAAGCACCACAGTTTTAAACTTTTATCTTTATGTATGAGTTAAATAAAACATAAATAAAAATTACTATATATAAAATATTAAATTAACTTGTCTAAGGTCAGCCCAGAGTTCATCAACATCTCATTCGTCATTCATCAATAAAAATAATCACTTTTCACTTTCATGGCTTCAAATTTTTTTTTTTTAAAACACTTTTTACATTGAAAAGTTTTCAGTTGTTCATACATTTACCTATTGTACTTTTCGATTCCGAGCAAATATTAAATCGTTTTAAAATATTTATGTTTATATGATGTAATTTACTTCATTTACTCTATAATTAATTATAACTTAAATTGGTATACGCAAAAAGACATAAATCATAAATCTTAATGTAAAAACGAAACCATTAAGTCAAAAATTTATTACGTAGTAATTATTCGTATGGGAAAGCCAGAAGGCGCAGTTGTAATGTTTTTTTTTTAAGTAGTTAAGTGATGTTTGTGTGATTGTATTGAAAAGAAAACAGGAAATTTGAAAATTGTTTTAAACGTAATTATGATAATTGAAATGAGATCGTAGTTACACACCATGCTAAGTACCTCTTATAGTCCCCATTAATTATTAAATATTTTAAATATTCCTTAAAATTATATGCATATATTTAATATAAAAAAAAAACAAACAAAAAAAAACTAAATATAATTTTACTTGCTTATATTTCGAGCCACAAATTGATATCCCTAATATTAACTAAATTTCCTTTTGAAAGTCTTTTGCTCCCAAGGAATGATAATATAATAATAGAAGGAAAAATATTGTATGTATGTATAATGTAGCAACATACATACAAAATGCGAATCGAATATGGGAAATTGGTATTATTGTTATATTTAGCCAATTTCAATTTACAAATTATTAGTAACGAACGTAATGTTGAGGCGTCGTTGGTGGTGGTAGTGTAGTAGGTATGTAGGGATGGAAACTATTTATATAATAGTTGATTGCTTTAATTTAGAGTGTAGTGTAAATGGGAGCAGACCTTCTCAGATCATCTGATGAAAAAATGTACAAATAGGGATATTCAATTGCGTGGTATGAGTATATAATAATTAATTTATATCTAAAAGCAAAAAAAAAGGAAAGAAAAATTATTACGTATGATAAATTCTCTAAAATGAAAACACCTGATTTATTAAAATATCAATTCACTTTTTTTTTATGTAAATGAAAGCAACATTCGTTTGTGGAATACATTTACTAAATATATAATGCTTTTCTCTATTTAATAATAATAATACGAACAAAAAACAAACAAAAATAACAAAATATAAAAGGCAACACATTAAAAACGCAAAATAAATCGCTTCATAAAATTATTATCATCTAAAACAATATAAATTTCCTTTTTTAAATAAATGAGATAAAATATATATATGTATGTATAAATGAAAATAAAAATATAACAAATGTGGTTTACACAATTATAATAGGCAAATAATATCGAATTTTGATGTTTTCTTTTTTCGTAATAGATAATTTTAATTTAATGTTTTTTGTTGATTTTTCAAAATGTTTATCGAATAAAAATATTTACCAATCAATATAAATATATTCGAAATATGATTCATTTGTTTTATTCTGATTCAATTTTTTTTTTATTTTGTTTTAATCTATATTCTATAAATATTTCTCCAACAGCTATTTATTATTATATATTTTCACTTTTTTGCATGGAATAGTATTTATGTTGCAGTTTTCGATAAAATGTTTAAATAATAAAATTTCAGCAATATATATAGTACATATTTGCAATGATACAATGTTTTCTTTACAAATAATAACAAATAAATAAAATACATATAAATATGTATATATATATATATAAAAACCTCACACACAAATAAATAGATCTTCCGATTATAATTAAAAAAGATAAAAATCAATTAAATTTCTAACAAAGAAAACAAACAGTAAACCCAACTAGGGCCTGTAAAGAGATGAGATAGAATAATATAAACGCAGCATTAACAACAATAATTAGATGCAGTAAAAAAGCAATCAATATACATAAACGTGAGTCGCTTGATATTTTCGACATTTTAGATCGTTTTTAAAACTTTAACATCACGGCAATGGACAAAAGTCGACTAGAACTCACATATTATATTCCTTGACCGCGATAATCGGTTTTTTCCTTTATAACATAAAAAAAAAACTGTTGGTAGTAAAATTAAAGTGAGTTAAACCGGATTGAAAAATTTTAGTCTCGAGGAGCTTTAAGGGGGTCATCCTGTGTGACTGGTTAAACAAATTTTTTTCATAAATTGCATCCATATATAATGTAGAATAAGTGGGTAAAGTGATTTTGCGTAATTTGGAGTCGTTTGAACACTCGATGAGCATCGGCTTCTTACCTGATCTCTTTTAATAGAAGCACAGGTATAATGGGCACATAGAGAAGCCATTATATTCACTAAACTGATATCCTGTTTTATATATAATGGTTAGTTTAGTCTTGACTGAACACCCAAAGCGTTCGAATTTTATTTGTAATAATCGTATTTGACCTTTTAAACGCGTTTTTATCAAAACTGGTGACAACCATATCTCGAAATTTATCGAACGAATTCCTTTCAAATTTGATTCACTTATTCAGTGTACTCATGTAGACATCGTTGCAAATTAAGAAAATTTTGATTCATCAAGCCATTTGATTTTTTCTGCGGAAGAAGTCGTGAAAAACACCAAAATTCACAAAAAAATGTCGAAAATCTACCTTTCAATATTTTATAATAATCTTAGCTCTCAAGCTCATACTTTACAGATTAACGCCCCGCAATCGTGATCACAGCAAAACACTTTTTTTTAAGATAAGTGGCTAAATTGCCCTGTATTTCAGCAATGAGCGACGATTTCGGACTGAAAAAAATTCCATAGTGTGCTCAAAATATGAATAAATATATTAGGAAAAGTTTGCAGTTTTATGTAAAAAAAAAACAAAAAACAAAAAAGAGCCTTCACACGGAATAACCCCCTTAAGTAGACTGCAAACTTTGGTTGTTTTTTTTTCGGAACCCCCAATTGCAGAGTTATATTAAAGAATATGAAGATGAAATTCGACAAAGTCGAGAAGGTATACAATTGTCAATTAAAATCTAGGCTATTGTCGAAAAACTAAAAGACCATCCCCCTGCACCATTTAAAAGATGTATGGGAAAATTGTTTGCACTGTAAAAACTGCCTCTTGCCCTAATCAAAACGAATTATCATATCGTTGTCTAAAATATATTGACTTCTGTCAATAGAGTTGTCAAACTCATCTGCACACATCTTGGTTAAAAAGCTAAAATCTGGTTCAGGGCTTTTCCTCATTCTGTGGGTGCAAACCTTCTCCCGTAAAACACAAGCTCTATATTTATATATACAGGGTGTTCCATATGTGGCCTGGAACCCGAAAGCTATGGATATGTCATACTTAGACAAGCAAAAATTGGTGGGGAAGGAAAAATCCTAATGGTTTCCGAGATAGCAAGACTTAAAGATATTTAAGTATGTTTTTATAGATCACCCTGTAACTTTTGAACATTACACGCTACGAAGAAGATTTAAAAATAGTTGGATAGATGATCGTTTGACCTTTCCAATGGCCTATACATTTTCTACTGCCCCTGTCTCTTTTGAAGTTATGGCTCAACAAAGTTAAAATTTCGGAATTTTAAATCAGTTTTTTTTTGTTTAACTACTATTTTTATTAAAAACCACATCATCAATACCAATTTTTCATATTGGATTTAAGAAGCCCAGAATCTTCCCTTTAAAATGACCTATACACTCTGTACCCAAAATTTAATCCTTACTGCGATTTTTGCACTTTTCTTAAGCATATCCAGCGAAAGAATTCAATAAATGCCAAAATGTAGGCAAATTTCTATTGGGAATGAACGTGTTAAGCATATCTATACGAATGTCTCGCACTTGCAGCTTTAAGACTGAAAATCACTGCAAAAGCATTTATCATCCCAAAAAAGGTTTGCAACCTAACCCCTAATGTAATAGGCCTCATAAAGTGGTTAGGTTTCGTTAACCATTTTAGGTGAGGACACAATAGATCAGTTCTGGTTCCGGTATCCGAAGTGTTCTAGGGGCTATTTTCTTCACGTTATTTTTAACTTTATATACAGACTAAGGGTCCATTTTACCTTGTAACCCGAAAAAATAGGCAACTTTTGTGATGTTTTTTTGTGGAAAAAATAAAAGCCGTATAAACATCACCTTATCAATTTACAGCAGCGGAATGGAGGGCGCTTACTGTGTCTGCGCGGAAGACACTGCTTCTGCGGAAGTTCTCAAAGTCTTAAAATTCATCTTAAACTGCTAAGTATTCGCTTTTTCTGTTAAAAATAAATGTAACGCTCGAATAGACTAATGAAATTTAATTTGAATGAAAATTTACAAAAGGGTGATGTTTCAAAAAATGTGTTAATTTTTTAGTCGAATTTTCGATACGTTTTTGTTGCTAAAAAAGAAAACATTTTGGATATCGATATAATAATGCTCTATTCCATAGACTAAACATTTTTATGCTAGTTAGAAAAATACCGGATGTGAGTCGTTGAAAATTGTGTGAGTTATTACTTCCGCAATGTCGATAAATGTGGTTTTTGGGGAAAATGCGTTTACATTTTCAAGCCAAGTTTTCGTTTATATCAATGTTTATATATTGATACCCAGAGTTAATCAGCTACTCCAGACCTACAGAGTAACTCCTCCCTCATCTTCCACAGGGTTCAAATTTTTCGTTATTTCGTGAGTTCAGAATTCTAAATGGCTTGTTTTCTTCTACCCATGCTGATGCCAGAAAAGCTCTTTGGCTATCTGCCTGTGCACGACCAAATTCACTCTGCACACATTGTACACATTCAGGGCTATCAAATTATGCAAAAACAAAAATCTACATTTTTTGACCCAACAAGGAAAAATAGAACCACTCGTGACTGAAGATTTTATATGGCACGGTAGTGATGATCGATCTATGTTAAGTGTTAGCACAATATCGGAAATACGGCTTTAATGTTCAACAAACTTTATAAATATTGAATTTGAACGAATTGCATATAATTTGTATTTGCGATATTCAGACATTTTCTCTCTTTGCTTCTACATTAAATTAAACATTTTTTTCATAAGAGTTTTTCATTGATTTTATCTCAACCTCAAGACCGCAATTGGATTCTTAATATTACTAATCAAGGCATCAACCATCCTCTGCACGAAAAAAAAACTTTTGAATATAGATTGGACACACCGTTTGTAATTGATTTGTTCCTTTCTCACTCTCCTTGGGAGAATAAGGCCCTCTATGTAAAATCACTTCATCCCGCACACCATACAACTCTGCTAATGAATTTTTTTTTATCATTATTCAACTTTTATTTCAATGGTAACAAAATTATACTAAAGTTATTTATTCTCGGTGTCAGGCGAACAAATTTCAACTTTCAAACATAAAATACTCGAACCGCAAATATTAGGTGGACCGGAAAGTAATGCCGTTATTTTGCATTAAATTCATATAACTAAAATTTTAACAAGTTTTTATTTTTAATCAATGATGTAATCACCCTCGTCATAAACCATCTTTTGCCATCTATGTAGTTTCCCAATTTTCAATGCCGTATCGATAAAAATCAATTGGTTTTTGAGTCAAATACCTCTATCTATCTAAATTTTCTGTCACACGATAATGGTGTTGCAAAATAATGCATTTTCTGTTGACAATAACTGGACACTTTTCAATTAAATATTGATTTACTCGATCTATTGGTTCACAGTTAGGTTCTGTATTCACAGTTTGTTCAGGTTTTAGCACTTTAAAAAATGAACGATTGGTGCTGAATCGGTTAGATTTGATTTCTTCGGACATATTAAATGGTACCAAAATACCTGCTCTGCTTACCTTATCAATCTGCTGCAAATGTTCTTGGAAGATCAACTAAGGTTGGTTAAAAGTTTTTGGCAGTTTCTCGATTGTTTGACACAGATTTGTGTCCACTTCCACTTAAATGATAAAAAAAATATTGACATGCACAGAAACGGCATTATTTCATAACTTTCAGGTACCATCTAATAAATTATAATGCAATTTTCACTTGATATCAAGATATATTTTGATAGCATTTGACTTCACCTAGATCTTTAAGATACAAACAAAATTCTTAATGCTACTACTATTACTACTACTACTACTACTATTACTACAGCAGCAAAATAATAATCAAAGAAGTATTTCTGTTACTATGTTTGTGCTTAGATTAATGCAATTATGTACATTGTGCAAAATATTTGTAAGGATTACTGTATATATATATTTATGTTCGAATTACCGTTGTGGTGTTACAAATATCGAGCGACCGCTATGTTATATAATATTGCATAGAAAAATAATAATCTCATCTAATCAACATGTATAGTAAGAATTAATTCTAAAAACAAATAAACAAAAAAGTAAAAATAATATTTAGAAAATTACAAAGAAAAACTATTAGCAAAATCATAACAAAAACTACGTACAAAACTCGAAAATTCAATTAAATGTTCATTTAAAACTCAACAAAATGAAAGAATCTTTTTTTTTCTTGTAGTTGGTGTACATTTAAGTGAATTCTCTTGGGTCCGTCGCCTTTTAGACAACCGAAAACGATGTACAAAAACAAAATTCATACAAATTAACTCAAGCATATAAAAAAAAAAACAAAAAATCTGGATTTAAACGTTATTGCATCGAACCACTATTTTTTTCTTATGTTGCATTTGAAAAGACATTCTACCGGTTTTTTTCTTAAAAAAAAAATAATAAAAAGCAAATATTTAATATATAAATAACTTATCAACAACAAATTTCTCGTATAGTAATGACTTTAGAGACTGGTTTATTTCGTTCGTCGCCACTGTTGGCATACAAACCGTAATAAAAAAAATTGTGAAGTTTAATAAGATAAAAACAAAACAAAAACAAAATCTGTTGCCAAATGACTATCACAATAAAAAAATTAAATAAACAAACAAACAAACAAATGAATTCAATAAGCAAAATCCATAATTGCCAAACTGATTACCTCACTAAATAAATGAAAAAAAAAATTAATAAATAACTAATCAAAAGAAAAACAATTTAATAAAATTCATTTCGTTCATATCACAGATGAAAAGAAAGGCAACAAATAAATATTTCAATGAAAGGAATTTTACACAAAGTCCTAAGACGTTAAAGTAATAAATAAATAAAAAAAAATCACAAAAGTATTTAAAACGAAAATAACTTATCAAGTTGAATATAATAGTAAAAACTGGAAAGAGTAAACTATAAACAGAAAAGTTTTTTATTAAATAAAATTAATAAAGACAAAAACAAACAAATCGTATTTAATATTATATTCATGTGCAATTTTAACACTAAAAACCAGAAAATCCAGATATTCTTAAGATTTAAAAACAAACAAAATAAAAAGAGAAAAAAGTTATATTGTTTATTAGAAAGTAATTAGAGAATTTTATGGCTTTTGACTCAATTGCACCGCAAAATACCTCATATTTGCATGTTTAATTGCCATTTTTAATAATATATATATATATATATATATATATATATATATATAAAGTCATCTCAGAATATTACAAAAAAATACACATACATAATTACGAAGAGAATAACGGAGGAGAAAGGAGAAAAACAAGAAAAGTATGACGACAAGAGAGAAGAATTTAATAATAATAATAATTAATAAATATGCAATACACATACAAAAGTAGCAAAGAGAATTTTTGTGTAAGACATCATAGACATCAGTAAATTTATTAAAAAGTTATGATGGAATTTTTTTTAACAAAAATGCTCGCATCTATGGTTGTATGAACATATATTGTCGTAGCTGTGAATGCAACTCAAGAGAAAAGCTACAATTAATTGGAATATAGCGCTAAGATTTATGTATGTAACTCTGTATTAATTTCTCCTTGCTATCTATAATATTAGTAGTAGGCGTGTGTACGTATTATAACATAAGCATATTTGTCGATTAGATGTTTTGTGGTTCGCTAATATTTTTAATTTTTTTTTTTACTGAACGTGGGAACAATCAATCGCAGGAATATTTTAATTTTGTATTTTATTTTTATAAGTAAAACTTTCCAATTACATGTTCTTGCCCCCACCAGGGTATGGTAAATATATTGTATTTATTTGCTTAGATAAATCAATGGGTAATAACTACACACACACACATAGATCTACATATTAAATATTGAATATTAATTTTAAATTCGAATTGGGATATATGGCTTCGATTTATTTTGATGGGATTATGATTTGATAGAAAAGAGCTGTAAAATTCAAGTACCATTACCATTATCATTACCAATACCAAGTATTTAAGAATTTAAAATTCCCAGTACTAATACTCCTGTATTGGAATTAAAATTGTACAGTCCTATTCCCGAAATTGCAAATAATACTTAAAAAACCGGAAAGTAATTGAATTTAAGGTTCGAGAGTATTTGGGCATTACTATATAATTACTTTCAATTCTTTTCAAATACTTTCAATTACTTTTAATTACTTGAAAAAATTCAGTACTAAACACGATATTATACTTAATTATGAAATGAACTAAATCAGTTGCCTTTTTAATTTTATTGTAAAAGTTTCTTTTCATGTTTTCGAGGTGCAATAAAATTAAGTAGTCCAGACAAATACATTTGCTTTTATAAAAATCTTCGTAGGCCAAGAGGTTAAAAATACAACGTCACACTCTAGGAAATTATTTATTATTTGCTATGTTTTCATATTTCAATTTGCAGTTTCATAAAAAAACAATAATTAGACTTCGTTAAATGCACCTTATTTTACTAGAAATGGCACACCAAATAGTAAAATATCATGTTTAGTACTGGAAGTAATTAAATGTTATTGAAAGTATTTGAAAAGAATTGAAAGCAATTATATAGTAATGCCCAAATACTTTTTAAATATTTTTGGATATTTCCAAGTATTTTTGTAATGGAACCGCAATTTCAATTACTTTCCGGTTTTTTAAAGTATTATTTGCAATTTCGGGAATAGGACTGTAAAATTTTAATTCCAATACAGGAGTGTTAGTAATGGGAATTATCAAATTCTTAAATACTTGGTATTGGTAATTAACATGTATTTAATCCATATCAGCAATACTTGATGGATGACCTGGCGCATTATTTAAAAGCAATAGAGTCTTGTAAGCTAAGTTTTTTTCTAACGCAGTAATTCTTGTCTTCATTCTTTGAAAAGATTTCTAGTAAGCCAGACTTTTAGATCAGATTTCCAAATGAAAGGAAGAGTACCTTTAGCGTAGTCAACACACTAAGAGAAGTTGCAAACAAATTTCTAATCTGATTAAAATCAATTTTAGAAGCTAAATGTGATTCTACATTGACTGTAAAACATGTTTAACAGAAAAGGTACAAAATATTCTAAACGCAATACAAACGTTTGGAAATAGCGTTTCCATCTTTTTGGCAAATTCAGAACATTTCAAACAGCAGACAAAACTTGCCAACACGAAACATAACGAGCGGTTTTTTATCTCTATTGCTGTTTAGAATATACTTGTTCGCACTTTTGAATATAGTGGCATATATAAGTTGTATTACGTTGTGCATATTGTGATCGGACATTCAACTCGAATGGTACGGATATGGCAGTTATTATATGTGACATCGTAAAATATCATAACTCTTATATCAAATATTTGTTGATTCAGTTCAAAAAATATTTTCTGTGTTGTATTCAATCGATGTGAAGTTGTCGTTTGATTTCTTTACTTTCTTGTAAAACATATCAAGTGGAGCCTATATCGGCACTTGCCTCCCATTGTAACTTAAATGTTTACTGTTTCCTCCAGTTATTTGTCAAAATTATCCTCCGCACGCATAATAGCTTGATCTAGAACCTTAATAGAACCTAATTATGTAAAAGAAAAGCTAAAAACATCAGCCTTATTATGTTCTCCTATGTATAAGTGCTTACACAATTTTAAATAAATATTTTACTTAAATATTTACTTTTCATGCAAACCTTTCGACTTCAAATAAAAGTTAAGTGGCATTAAAAGAATCGTCAAAGTCAGTTTATAGAAACTACTATTCTGAAAAATTTCGAAAATCTATTAAGTTGAGATGTCAATGCAAGTGTTCGATAAGTGTTATACTCTTATGTCGATTTTGTTTGAACGAGGGTGATTCTGATCTTTTGTCGTACTTGAATGTCAAAATATACGACTAAATGAAATGAACTTTTCTACTGATTTTTTCGTGTTTTTATTCATGTCAGCAACCCTTGCATGACGTAGAATGAACTGAAAATTACACTTCATATTACAAATTCAAAATAATATTTCGAATTTAAGCACTTGTAATGCTCTAATTAGGTGTAGAATTTCCATTCACCAGTGTAAAATTTTTGTCACAACCTCTGGGAGCAGTTGACTAATTTGTCGTATATTTAGGCGTGTTTTTTGAAGTTTATTCACCGAAAATTCATTATAGTTCATTTTGTGGTAGATAATAGTGAAGACACAAAATAAACTGTGTTGAAAAAAGTACGACAAAATATGTCAAAATTCACGACTAAATAGTACGATAAAACGTTCGTTTGAAGCACAAATTACGTCATCGGTTGTCTCTGGAGGCAACCCAAAAAGCATCAGGTTCGCTCTGAAAATTTTCTCGGGTCACTGTAAGCATAGATGGCACAAGAGCTAGATGTCGCATGGCTTACTAGAGCAGAGTATACAGATTGTGAAATGGGTAGTGCATTCTGAAATGGACAATAACATGTTTTAGAACGTGCCGAAAGCAAATTTTTTTATAATAACAGTTTTGAATACATTTGATCAACTTCCTCACCACATCAGATACGAAAAAATACGAATCACTCGACGTATACATCATTTAAAATGTTTTGGTTCATTCCGGAATGGACCACCCAGCCATATAAATTTTGTATGCTTTTTTGGTACACAAGCAAATATTTTTCAGATGCACTCTGAATCTGTTCGATTGAATGAGAGAACGTGATTGTTCAAACAAAACGACATTAATAAGTAGGAAGTTTTTAAATTCAAACCAATCTATAAATCTCTAGAGGTATTAAAATACTTGTCTTTTCATCCAAGAGCTCTCCAATTTGGTACGTACAATTGTCCACTATGGTAACATTAAGCCCTGGTCACACCGGGAGCGGCGCGGCGCGGCGCGGCACGGTGTGGCACTGCCCAGTGGCACGCGGCAAAATAGAGTGTTCACACCGAGAGCGGCAGATTTTATTCAAATGTACTCCAATTCGGAGGAAGAAATTCTATTATTAGTAGCTCTGCTTGAAGAAAACCAGAGAAAAGTGATGAGGTTCGATTATAAATATACTTAAGAATGCAAAAAGCCTCATTTAACGAATTGTGCGGACTTATTTCGAATGAAAAGGAATTTTGCCGCCAGCGGCAGCGGCAAAATTGTGTTTTTGAGTAATCTCCAAAATCGCCGCGCGGCAACTATTTGGTCGTGCCGCGCCGCGCCGCTCCCGGTGTGACTTATAGATTTAATTTTGCAAGAACAATCGCGCAGCGGCAATTGAAAAATGAGAAGTAAACTCTCCCACAACCCACCATGCCTGCCTCATCCCCTGCTCAACCTAACTCCACTAAAATTAGCTGCCAAAATACATTTTCAAATTTTGAGAATACGATACAGCTTAAAGCCTTTCAAACTTGTATGCATGTGGCAATTGAAAAACAACCTGCGGGTTGCGTTCGTACAGCCATCAATATTTTTCGTACTGACGTTCGACTTTTCATACTTTTAATTTGAAACTTTAGAAAAATTATCTTCGCAAAACCGTCTCTGCTTCAGCTATTCATAGTTTAAGTATTAAATGTCAAAACTGTGTATGTAATGTACGCTCTGGCTGGGGTCTTTTCTTAAAAAACAAATGATAAATACGTCAAAATTATTTGTTATAACAACCCATCGCTCGCCGGCACAATTCAAAAGTCAGAGTTTCGATATAGTCGACATAACAAGTTCTGATAATTTAAGGGACACTAACTAGATAAGATGAGTAATAAGTGAGTTTTTTTTTTTTTTTGTAATAACGATTGTTTAGCTTTAGTGATCTAAATTATAATAATATGGTACGTTCGCCTATGAATATGGTCATCATCAGATCTAGTGAAATATTCCACCCATTTTGAGATGCGCCATTATTGGAGCAACGAAATGCAATAATTTGAATGAAAAATATCTCAGAAAAGGAAAAATGCATTATTAATACTTGCGCCATCTGCCGGAATTTAAGCAAACTAGTATTACTCCGGTTTCGTAGGAACATGGAGCATCAAATTCTAATTTAAGTTGGCACGAATTTCGAGAGGTGCCACTATTGCAGCATATTATGTTCTTGAATACCAAATTCGTTAGCTTACGAACGCAAACCATTCGTTATTTAACAAATGCATTTCTCCGTCTGTAAACTCAAAAGAAGGTTGAAAATCTAAAGGCAAATTATGTTCAAATTCAAAAAATTCCTCTCCCCCAAAAAAAATAAAAAAAATAAACCGGATTTTTTGTAGAAGTACATAGCTAGGTACCCTAAAATTACAATGTGGTAAATTCGGCATAACTATGAAAGCAGCATCTACGTTAATATGGTCCACTAGGGGACCATCAAAATCATAAAATCTTAAAAAAATTCGTACAAATGAGCTTGAATTTACAATTCACATAATCTTTCTCTTTTCATTGTCCGATATAATGGTTGCGAACTTAATTAATTAATAATGCTCAATGGTATGTCTTAACTATCATCTAAAAGCTACTGATAATTCCGCGCTGAAAGAAAACCAATTGCACACAGAACCTAAAACAGTCAAACCAAAGATTAATATCATATTCAATTTCCGTCAAAAATTATTATCTTCTCATCAATATCTACAGCAAATGAATGTGATGCACCAAATATTTAGGAATTTAATTTCTTAATAGCTTCATCAATCATATTTTTCCTTTAGTCGAAATTGTGAATTTGTGATAAGAAAGTTCAAAATAATTAATATCAAGATGATTCCGACGTAATTCATTAGCCTTACTTTCTCGACAATAGCTGCGTCTTTTTATTTCCAAGATATGATTAGGATCATATCACTCAAAAAATGGACTGGACGTATGAAAACGTATGACATTCTGAGCGAAAAAATTAGAAACTTTGTTTGAGGTTGGAAAACTTTTCAGAACTTATGTTTTACAAAGACTTCTACTATGTGGTAATATTTCCTCAATAATTTTTAGCACAATTGCATTGATTACAACCAACATAATACGGGATTGATTCAAGTAAAATACATACCTACCTATAATTTTTGTAATTTAAGTCTTTTATTCGGATTGGTATTTTTACAGTACGTAATATGCTAAAAAACATGTTGATCTATTGTGGAAAACAACACTATTTAAATTATCTCCATTTGAGAAGTAATGGCTGGCTTTTTCTAAAATCTTTTGCATTACGACAATTTGTTATTTCTGCACGAATATTTGCTTAAGCTCCCACATTGTTTGTAATTTGTTCAGATGTAGTCCCGTCCCTTGACATAGCAAAAAAAAAAATAATAATCAGTCGGAAATCTGCATTTTTCTAAATAATTCGGTCACCGAAAAGTTCTCGAATTCTCTCTATTGTCGCCCGCGTGTTGTGCTCTGGGTCGTCTCCATCCTGCTGAAACCATATGTCAGTAGAATTTAGAACTTCCGTAGGTAAAAAATTCTCTATAACGGTCCGATTCCAGTGATAGTTTGTTATCATCAAAAAGATATGAACCGAAGACCATATCGACCATAATTCCATTAAGTAATAAACAGTGCATCTGAGAGAGTGATGCAACACTCTCGAATTCTCCAGAACCCAAATTCGTTAGATCAAAATATTTACATATCCGTTTTAATGGAAATGTGCTTCATCACTCGTAGTTAGGTTGGTTGAAAATTTGCCATATCTGTGGCTAGTTGTACGAGAATCTATTGGCATATCGTAGGCGTTTCTGTGGATCCCGTAGTAATAATTCTTGGATCAATTGAATCTTGTATGGAAACATTTTCAGACTAAGTCTTAGCGATATTCTTGAGATTACCAAGTGGATAGCAGGTTAACGAATGGGCACAAGTTGACACTCACAGCTTTTTCATTCTGAAGAGGTTGATGAACATATTGCAACCCACTTCTTAAAACAAGTGAATAAATGTCTGATCATATTTACACTGGGAATGTTGCAACAGTAAAATGCTCATTGTATTTTCTTTGGGTGTGTTGCCATTATAAAATTGCATTCCTTATAATGTGAAAAAAAAATGGAATAAATATAATTAAAAACGCAAAAGTTACAATTTTGTAAGGACAGTCAGTCCAAGATAGCCCACCCTATAAAAACTAGAGCTCGGATCACAGAAATGCAGCTCTTAATGTGAATAACGCGTTGATAATGACAATTCACTAAAGCTAACCGTGTTTTTATAAATTTAATAAATAGTTTTCCAAATATTTGACAAGCATCGTGGGTTGCTTATGGAGAGCAAAACGGACACCAGAAATTAGTGGGAGTAATAACGGGTTAATGGGCCATAGGTAACCATGCTGGGAGACTGAGTCTATAGTCCTATAATGTAGACATGTACTGCTCTGGCAATGAAAAGAGGAGGGATTCTTGGTAACCACTTCTTTTCGAAGCTAGGAGTCATGCAAGGTTTAGAGCTTAGATGTATCTTGAGATTCCTTAGGAAAGCAGGGTAAATCAAGGATTGACTTTTTAGAATGATAGATCCTCAAATGGATGCGGCAGTGGTCATCTTCATATCAATGAGATTTAAGAATACAGTAGAACGACCAGTGCTCTCAAACTGGCGGCCCGTAGGTCGAATCCGGCCCCCAAAGCAATTCTCCACGGTCCGCGAATATATATCAATTGTGTAATTTTTGTAAATACGATCTTTACCCGCATCTGAGACAACTTACAATAAGATAAGAAAATCTCCATATAAACCCGGATCACTTTTTGAAAGGGTTTTAATTTTTTTTTCAACCAAAGAAAGCTATCATTGCGAAGAATTCATCTGGCATAATACAGCAAGAGAGAGAGAGAGAAAATGTGTAGAACTTTCTATTAGAGGGCTATGAGCTCGTTTTAGTTGGACCGCTTTTTTCAGGTTTTGCACATATAGATGTAAGTTTTCCCAGCCCGCATTAAGCATTCATTTGGTTCATTTTCCACATCATTCTCACGGATTTTCGTTATCCGAAAAAACTGCGTTTTTGATTGTGTTGATATAGTTGGGATTTAATGTGAAACTAGAATACAATAGATTTCCATCTTTCTTCCATATTATTTTCGTACGAAAATCCATTCTATAGTACTATGGAAATCCATGATATTTCCAAGACTCTTCTTTTGTATTCTTATATGAATTTCCAGAAATTTCAATATTTTTTCCATTTTACTTATGAGTCATCTAATAAAAAACTGATATTACAAGCTTCATATTTTTTAGAATGAATTGACTGGGGCTTTATCTTTGTCACTATGTGTATACTTATTTTCCAGGCCTCGTGAATGGGGTGAGATTGGAGAGCTTTTCATTTTGTTAACAACATTCTTCGGCCCGTCAGCAGATGCTTTCAGATCATAGGCCCGTCTAAAATTTGAGCTTGAAACTAGGGCTGTTGATTTTCGAAGCTTCGAAAGAATATTCGAGCAACGAAGCTTCGAACCTTCGAATGGAAGAAATTGAACATGTGACCGTGATTCAAAATTTGTATTGTTAATTTATTTTACTTCCCGTTGAGCCATTGAGCTAAAATTTGGCACCTTTATAGATATTGCATGACAATATAATTTAATTCTTTTATATAATTTAAAATCAAGATGGCGGCCAAGTTTTGTCATTACGGCCCGATTCGACTTAAAATCGATATCTTAAGATTGTCGGGTTCGCGTTTTACGAATATTTGGTCAACATTTAGAAACCACCGTATTGATTTTATGTTAGTTCTGTTCTAAAAGTGTATTTTCATCCAAGAAGTGTCAGTGTGGCAAGTTTTAACTAAAGACAAGAAGAGTGTGAAATTTGCCGGTAAAAGTTTTCAACCCCGTTGCGTTTCAAATCATGCATATAATGAAATACATTTATGTATGTATTCTTATCACTTACCAAAAGAGTTATAATGCGCCTATTGTCCGAAAAACTTTGACACTCTTTAAAGTATTCAAAATATATTTCAAGTCACCTTGCATATTATAATTTAATTTTTAACACTTCAGAGCAGACACCAGGAAAAGTTCATGTTTCAAAGCTTCGAAGTATTTGTAAAACATTCATGCTTCGAAGCTTCGGGAAAACGTTCAGGCTTCAAAGGATTCGATTTTGAAGCTTCGAGCCGCCTACTTTGAATTCTATTTACAGCTTTACTTGAGCCCCTGCAATAGACAAATTGGCTACGTTCTTAACCCTTCGTTACTTATCGAAGTCATATAAACCATCTGTTTTTCAAGAATAGAGTTCCATTGGAACATTCACATTATCGTGAAAAATGGAGGAGAAAAATCAATTTATTTAAATACATACAAATTAAGTGCATACACGTAAATATACTTATGAATGTTTCCGTATACATATTATATAATTGCTTCTATGTCAGAACAAGAAAAACAAAACAAATATTATATATATAATTCGGTTTTGCCTAAATCAATACAATCTTTGGAATATTATTGATTGGTTGTTCCTCCTCTTTTTAAATATTTTCATTTAGTAGACTACAATCAATATAAACTTAATTATTAAGAGATAGATAACATAAGCATGCATCTAGCAAGTACTCTCTAAATATTTTCAATGTTGTATCTAATTATCGATAAAATTGATGTTTGTGAAAAATAATTTCCTAATTTTTGTTAATTCATTATTATTTCGATTGATTCAAGAGTGCGTAGTATTATTATTATTGATTTTTTTTTTATTTTGTGATCAGTTACTGTCAGGTTAATAATAATGATAAATAAAATAATTAAACAAAACGTTCATTCATCAATGCATTCATCCATTTTATGGGCTGCACTTAGATTTAAAACACATACATATATTACAATTCGTATTAAATTTGTTGGCCTAAATTAATAAATTAAGTATAAAAACTTTTGCTTTATTGATTGTTGTAAAATTTGCATATATTGAAAGTTTTTTACCCGACAATTTTTTTAGTGTGTTAACTACCTAAAAGCATCATAAAAAATGTGGTAATAATTACCAAAAAACAAGTAGAAGAAAAAGGAAAGTATAAAATCCTTTCAATATGGTCATATATGTACATAAGTGTGGTATACGTTAAACGATGATGGAAATAGTTTAAAATCAAGAAATAACATATTCTTGAACAGCGGCGAAAGCAGCAGCAGCAGCAACAGCGTAATTGTATCCGGATAGAAATTTATGCATAGGAACAGGGATATGATATGGAAAAATACACATAGAAGGAATGGCATTGTGTTAGAGGCTGGTACGAGGACCAAATCGGTTTTGCTTTTAATTATTATTGTATCAACGGAGACTGGTTTTAGCAGAAGAAAATATATAAATTCATAAAAGCAATAATAGTTAAATATCATAATAATGATGATGGTGTCATAATAAAATATCACCGAAAAGAATCTTTCTAACAATTATTGTGAATGAATAATATCTAATTGCCAGTATATGAAACATACATACCTATTACAAAAAATACTTATAATTGGCTAATTAAAATAAAACGTTTTTTTTTCTTTCTTTTTTTTCTTAATGAATTGAATTTTCTAATTGAAACTAATTAATAATAATATTTCCGCCGTTAGTGTCAGTTGAAAAAGTAAAAAATAAATAAATAAAGAAGACTGGAAAAGCGATAAAATATGTAACTTAAAATGGTGATATTTATTGTAAATTCTAATACCTCTTAATGTAATTAATTTATTAACAAAATTATTGTAGAATATACAAAATTAAAAATAATAAGAATATAAAAACAAAGGAAATTTACCTCTTCGAGTGATTCATCTATATTTCTTCTGTTTGAAGTAATCAGACATTCTGCTGCAGAGATTATTGTTTCTAATCAAATCATAACACTGCCATTCTTTTTTTTAAAAAAAAAATGTTCTTAATCGAAATTAATAAATTCTTGAAAATTGTTTTCTAACTTGGTAGCAGTGATTTTATCATTGGATTTGTGCACACAAATAAATCAGCTTTCTAATGTGCTAAAGAAAAAAAAAATTATGTTTTTACTTTTAGAATCTAAAGATAAATTCACCAAAATTACATACATTTGTACAGTTATACCATGTACCACGAATTAGTAGTAAGTACAATAGAAATCATTATCAAATCCAGAAACAAAATATTGCTACCTCCTGACAGAAAATACCTCAAAACTAAAGTGAGAAGAAGAAACACACACACACACTTTATAACTCTGTTTTTTTTTTGTTTTTTTTTCTCAAAAATTCAATGCTAGAAAAAAATAAAAATAAAAAATAAAATTCATAAGTAAAAATATTGTATTTAGTGTAAAATTTACAATATTCTAGGGCTGTTTTAAGCAATCATCTGACCGTAGAAGAACATGACAAACAGAATCTTACTTGATTTTTTTCTTAGTCGTCAATTCCTGTAAATAATAGAGCGGCGAGTCATGTATTGATGTTAGCTATCCTTTTGTATTTTAATATCGACGAAACGAAATTCGCCACAGCTGCAGCGCACCATAATATTTTACTGTAAATGATTGTTCGTAAAATATGTACACTTTTAGACATCTGAATATACCATATAGGATCCTATTTTAGAATCATCATAGAAAATCGTTTAACATTGCCATTGTGTCATGGAATCGTATGTTTTTTGTTTTTTTTTTTTAAAGTAACCTTAACCACATTATTTTTAACACTCATAAAACAAAAAAGCAGCATAAAATGTGCCATAAGAGAATTGGGAGGTTTTCACTACGAAAGTCCCATTTATATAATCAATACACTTTTGTTTATAATTTTTGTACGATATTGAAAGCAGTTTTGATTTGTTTTTACCAGCATTGTTTTATATCAGACAGTTTCCTTCTTCTAAATGAAAGAAGAGATTGTGTTCTGAAAACTTGTATATTTTTAAGAAATGTTTATGTGATTGATATATTGTTTATATGTATAATTTTTCTTTTTTTTTATGTTTAATATTTTAAATAATAATAAGTAATACTAGTATTTAAAATTTCTGTAGTATATACATTATAGTAGTTTGCTAGAATTAAAGCTAGATATATAATTATAATCACTACTATGCAAAAAATTAATGCAAAAAAAAAGAAAATCTCTCCTGTTTTTAAAAGCACGATGTATATTCCTATATAAATACCGTTTTTTATATATATATATTCATGTTGCCTTTTCATTTAATTTTAATATATTCTTTTCATTTTGTTTTTACTTTTTTTTTTGTTTTTTTTTTAATATTTAGATGTATGTTGTAGCATATATATATGTAGATTTTATACTTAAACAAAAAAACAAAAAATCAGCCACAAAGCGAAATTTAAAACATAGGGATTAAAAAATAAAATAAAAAAGAAACAAACGAATTTGGACTGTATACGTGCGTTCAGGAAGGGAACATTTCAATCATAAAAGAATTTAACCAAAAATAAATATTACATTACTTTTCTTGAATTTTATTTTTTTTTTCAAACACGTGTAAAGAAAGCAATCAGTATAATATGAAATGTTTCGACGCTATGAGTTTTTTTCCTGGTACATATACATAAGTGTATGTACTACGTATATAATGTATATGTAATTATCGCGAACATATTTTTCTACGTGTAAATTTTGGCAATTAATTAATAAAAAATCTTTAAAATAGGTATTGTGTGTGATGCGCGTATATTTAAAATTTCCCTTTTTTCTTTTTCTTATTTTTTTTTTTTATAAATAAGAGAAGATTAAGAAGAAGAGGAAAATGAAAGAAATAACGCTCCACGTTCGTGAAAGTAATGTGATATACATAATATATTTGAAATTTTGTTGAACAAAATTTTCTACTTATATAAGATATACTTTCATCCTTTCTTATGTTTTTTTTTTCTTTTTTTTTCTTTCTTTTTGCGACATTTTAAGGATAATTATTATTTTAGTTAATAATTAAAAAAATTTTAGTGTTATTGACTTCCATTCTGATGGCATATAATATCATATTTTTTATCTATCTGTTCTACTAGCTAATTTGTTCCTACTTATAGCACTGTCTCGAGTACAAAGGCTAAGACGAAATGAGATAGATAAATTTCGCATAAGATTTTATTGAAAAATATTTTGAGTGAAATAAAAAAAAATTTATGAATAATTACTCACCTGTATTGCAAGTTAGAATCGTCCACAAACACAAACATCGTTTGTCTAAACATATTTCTAATAGCTTTGATTATTAGCGATGTATTAAATTATAACAATGTATTAAATTATAACAATGTTGAAAAATCATGCTTATTTGAAATACACGATGGGAGACTGGGAAAACAAAAAGTCTTTAGAAATTTTTTTGCTTCTCCAAAGTGATACATGGGTCTCTGCAGCCCAAAGTCTATCACCTTTTGTAGCTTCAGATTTAAAGTTACATTGTTCTTAATTAGAGAATAAATCATCATACCAAATATGTACATATCGGTGCTGGATCTGTATTTTGTATAGAAAAAAAAGCAGTCAACTTCCCGTATTCAGAATTATATTCCAGATCAACCCTATTCAATAAACAAGTAAGAAAACTAGAATTGGTCTAAGACCAATTCATATGATACCCTAGATGAATGTTCGTTTGTAATTTCGTATGGTCACCTATCTTTGATTTTTGAAGTGGTTTTTCGCATATATCGCTAGAATGGATCGTCGGACAGCAAAAATTATTATACCAAATTTCGTATGATTTCATATTCTGAAGAACTTTTCGATGCAATAAAAACGTCTAGGACTGATCGTTTTCACAGTATATGTATGAAACCAACATATTTATATGGCAACACCAAGAAGGGGTTACCCGATTTAGTCTATTTTTGAAACTTTATTTACTATTGCTACGAAAACACCATGTAGCTCTCTACGTCGACGCGTTCTCAGGTAGTGCCTAAATATATAGTGCAAATAGAAATTTTTGTATGGCAATCCTACGAAGGAGTTGCCCGATTCGGCACATTTTCCTTACTTAAATTTACTTTTTTTTTTTTAAAAAAAAAAAGCGTGTGTACAAAATTTCAGCTCTCTAAGTGAGTTATCGTGCGGACGGACATGCGAAAATCAAAATTTGCCTGGATGTCCAACCATTTTGTTTTACCATAATTATTTCTGTGCGTTACAAACGGAATGACAAATATAGCCTAATTCAATCATTGATCAATGTGTTTCAGTAATTCCAGTTTAAAATATTAGAATCAAGAAATATTTGTATTTTCTGAAGATTAAATGTAGCTCGACCCCTTCCCTCCTCCTCGAATGAAACAATGGACCTATCAATAATTGACGTCCACTCTTATTAGACAGGCTTTAATGAGCTACCTGGAAGACCTTACCCAAAACATCTCGCACACAAATCTCAAATGGTCATCAGTGGGCGTCGCTAACTAATGAATAAATTAATTGATGGATCAAGAATTTTGGAATTAAATTATTTATTAACTCTGAAAATTTCAACTTTATAAGTTAATACCTTCTCTAATAATATCAAAATGTTAGCTTTAGAAACCTAGAAGATCAGGAGGTATGGTGCTTTTTCACACATTTTTTGCAGTATCTTTATAAGCAATTTACCAAAAATGTAGAAAAAAATATTTTTTGGAATCCTTGAAAGTAGCACTTTCAAACGATACTACACAACATAAAAATTATTTTTTTCTTTAGAGGGCCTAACTCCCAGTCCCATTAAAAAAAAAATATTCTACCAAATTTCAAATTCCTATGTCAAGTCGTTTTCGAGGAATACGTCTGTGACAGACAGATTTCGAAGGACGCACGAGCGATCTTATAATGGTTCCATTTTTTCCTTTTGTTGTACTGAACCAAAAAAAAAAAAACGCTCAATGCTGCGGACCTTACACGGTAAATAATAATGACATTACTGGTAATGCCATTACTTCCGAAAGTCTTCTTTCAGTACTCTGTCATTATATTTAAAAATCTTACACTATCATTAAAATTGTAAGTATTTCTTTCAGTACCTATCAATTCATCGAACAAGAAGTTTATTTATCTTGTATAAATAATTTTTTAATTCATCCGCGCAGAAAACCTTGCATTGCTCTAATTTTAGCATAAAAGCGAAGAGTTAAATAGCGACGGTGGATGAAGAGCTGGCTACAAAACCGTGAAAGCTATTCCGATGTTGTTCTGCTACAAGAAATTAGTTTTACGGAAGCAAGAGATTACAAAAACTATTTGCGCATGAATGAAGGCACATATAATAAATTACTGCGCATGGTAGAAGCATTTCTTGTAAGGAAGTAATCTGAGTTACCTAGCCACAGGAAGAAACTTTGCAGGTCTCAAACTTTCAGCTTCAATAAGTGATGCAGTTATAGAAACTTGTGAAGCGCATATATCCCCTCCGGGACAATTGATTACTTTAAGTTTTATTTGAAATTGCTGGCTGTATATGACTTGGGTATTTTGACTGAATCAGAAATAAATATTTCTAGAGTTTTGTTTACTATAAATTCCGAAAACTTGAACATGGGACATCGGAAATCATTGTTGTGAGAAGAAATTGGCATAGCATTCGTTAAGACAAGTAAACTATTCATTTGTTTTTTGTATTTTGTAACTACTCAAGTTCAATTGTAACTACTTAAATATATTAAAAGTGAAGAAATTGTGCGGATTAAAAAGTAGTTAAAAAAAATGTGGGAATATTTATTGCCGATTCCTATCACTACGACTACGAGTCAACCAAAATAACCAAATTATGTAGAGCCAGCTATTCAAATAAAACAAAAACCCAGGAATTTGAAAAGTAACAGGAACAAAAAAACAATTATAGCACACGGGAGGGTGGGGGGAGCATCTCAAGCTTTGCGTAGATTAAGACAATATCCATTTGATGCAATACGATCTTCGAAGGTGCTCAGATGATAGTAAACAGTATAAACTTTCCAATAAATGTCGAACCATTACTGCATCCTCCTCAAGTGCTAGTTATAGGACGTCAAAGTAAAAAAATGTATTTGTTATTTTAATTTTAACAACTTTTCCATCATCATTTTGCATGGAATTGTAAAAAATTAAGCGTAATTCCTATCCACAGTAGCAAAATTAATGAAATTATGCCGTATAAAAACAGATTTATCTCAACAACCGTGAAAATGTAACAGTTATCAGACATTTTGGCGAAAAAAGGGTTAAAATAAAAAAAAAAAATGGAATTTTGTTCCAATTTTCTTACTTTCACGCCCTATAACTAGCGCCCTAAGAGAATCTAGTGACGGTTTACTATTATCTGAACTAAAAGTGTTCTATAATTAGACCGGATAGTGTTTATTTTCCTTTTAACATGTGTATGTTTAGAGCCTGGTTTTATTTTCACTTAAATAGTTAACAGTATGCCTGCGGATAAATTTTTCTTTGATTTGCTTTTATAAAAGGATTTGTTGGATTTCACAGTTCTGGTAAGCTTTTAAAGGCCTCAATTAAGGTCTGAAGCCGTTCCCTCTCTTTTTTGTAATGCACTCAGCTTCAGTATATCCCCTTGTTGGAGATTGAGTACAAAAAACTCGCTGTCACTATTACTATCCATCTGTATCCACCTGTATCATACTTTTCTAAAAATTGGCAGCGAACTGAGAACTGAAGTGTGCACCCTACACTATCATTAGAAATTACAGTATCCCCACTCTGTGTCTGAGTATCAGAAAATCCGGATAATTACTAATGACATTCTGATAAAGTAATGATATTATTACTGATCGTATAAGATCTGCATAAAAGCTTTTATAGGTAAAAGGATTGCATTGGTTCATCGACTCAAAAGAGCATAGTTCAGTATTTTTTCGTAATCTTATTATAAATACGGCCGTGTAAGTCTTTTTGAAAAATTAAATGATTTATTGAAAATCCAATCGTTGCTGATACCATTCTTGATTTAAAGAAAATCGTAACTGCACCACTCAAGGCGCTTCGGGCTTTCCTTAGTGTTCAAAAATATTGATCTTTTAATAGTTAATAGTAGATCATTACCGATAAGAAAATTATGCCATTAGAATAGAAAGCAAAAAAAAAATAGATGCGGTTTTCAATCGAAGTCATACATATCACTTGAAAATATGTTTATTTTTTTTCATTTAAAATTAGTCTTATATTATTTACGGTTTCCCCTAAATTATTCAAAATTTCAATTTTGTAAAATTATATACATAACGTAAGTACTAAATATTTTTTTTATATTTTATTTTATTTATTTTTTTTTCTTTGGAAAGACTCGCATCTGTGAAATTGTAGGATTAGGAATTTTCGGAAAAAACATTTTTGATACCAAAATTCAAAATTTTAAAATATTTTTAATACCTAAATTATTATAAAATTCGGCTTAAATTTAAAGTTTTTTATACTCCCCCAAAAGAAAGAATGGAAGAAAATTGAAAATTCAAATTAAATTTGAAAATGTCTGCGATGAAAACTTTTTGTAGTTTTCATATAATTTTTGCTTAAACAAAAAAAAAAAATTAAAAAAAAAATTAAAAAAAAACCAAAAAAAAAACCTAAAAATTTTGATTTCCTTGTATTATATAAATTCGTCCAAGAAAACTTAAAAATGACGATGAAGCTCTTCTAAACTCGTATCTGTGAATAAGTAATAAAACCAAAACAAATAAATTTAAAACAGAAAAATTTGGATTGGATAAGGATATGTAAATATGTTTTTAAGTTCGGTTTAAGGATATTTTTAACACAACAAAAAAAAAGAAAAAAAAGAAGAAACTAAACAAAACCAAAAAAGCAAACGAGCTGCGCTCATTAAACGCACACAAAATTTTGTTTATATTCAGAAAGTTTTTAACTTAATTGGAGTTTTTAATTTGTGGCTGACTCTGATATTAAGTTTTATTAATTATATTTATAATTTATTTTTATATTTCTTCTTTTATTATTTTTATTTCTAACTTTAATAAACGCATTAAGGTTAAAAATTTACCTTATAAGAACTAAAAAATGCACGCAAAAGATGCGATTGCTTGATTTTATATTGTAAAACAAAACTGTAACTTTCATTAAATGTCCAACTAAGACATTTGCAGGAACCGATAAAAACAAAGAATAAAAAGTGACACAAACATGGAGTTTTATTGATTTTAAATTAAAAAAGAAAAAAGAAAACAAGAAAAATCAAATATTATACAATTTAATACATTTATATTACATTTACACAGAAATCATAAGTTACTGGTGTTACCTACTCACTACAGCTTCTATTATTATTATTATTATTATTATGTCAAGATTATGTAGATATTATAGTCGTTTCATACTACACATATAAACTAACAAAAAATATTCCATACTAATAATCACAATGCATTATTATTATTATTCATTTGAGAAATTACGTAAACGAAAGGAGAAGCAAAAATTCTGAAACAGATACAACTTAATATATCTAAAAAAGTAAATACCTCAAAATAGAACTCTAGTGAAATTTTTTATATAAACAAAAAAGAAAAAAACAAAAAACAAAAAAAATAATATAAAGCATATGCGCAAATTAATAGAGAATATAAATTATATAAAAGAGAAACTATATAAGAAATTTTAAATTAATTGTTTTTTATGTATCCTGACATGTTTTTTAAACTAAAGAAAAACAAAAAAAAAGAAATTAATTAATTTTCAGCATTTTCTTAGACAAAATAAAGATATTAACTCAAAATATTTCTGGAATTTTTAGTCCTGAGAGTTGTTTCTTTCAAAAACTATAAAAACATAACAAAAAGTGAAAATAAGTAAAAATAAAAGGAAAAAAAAACGAGAAACGTACATGTAAACAAGAAATATATCTGTAAAAATTTGTTATATTTGTTGTAATTTTATTTAGCCCAAAATAGTCATTTGTTTAGCTAAATGTTTTTCTTTGATTTTAATATAAAAAAAAATATGAAAAAGTGATTTTTTTCTTATTAATACAGACCACATATTTGTTTTTATGTTTTCCTCACTATTTTACGTATTTATGTGAACTATTCATTTGAATTGTATTTCATTATTGAATGATTTTAGACTAATTAAAAAAAAAACAAAACAAAACAAAAAAACAATAATACATCATTGTACTTTACTGAGGTCTATGTTAAAAGGGTTTAAATTTAGATTTAAATAACTAAAATATGAATTAATTATATATAAACTTAAACAATCGCACCTTTTTCCAACAAAATATAAAACAATTGAGTAATTTTATTTAGTGAAATAAGGAAATGATGATGGTAAGTGAATTCCTTTTAAAAGAAAATTTTCCTCTGAATTTTGAAATTCATTTTCCTTAATGCGCTTTTACAACATTATACCCCATGTTTCCCCCTATTAGCCCCTTTTTTATAAATCCAATTTTCGAGAGTACAAATTGTTTTTGATTAAGATTTTTATAAACCTATTATTACTATTATTGAAATTAATTAATTAATATATACGTGTTTACTTAAATAGTTCATTATATATAATTCAAATAAGATTTAATAAATTAAAAGATGAAGAATACAAGAATACAACTATTTTTATTTTATATTTAATTCATGTGATTGTTTTGTTAGCAATAATTAAGTGGAAAAGCATTTTAATTTAATTGGCTCTTAATATTTTCCCTTTGTAGTAGTTTTTTTTTTTAGTTTTTCAACCGTACTTTTATTTCTCTAAATTAAATTACCCCATAAAGATACAAAAGAGCTTGCAATGAATATGGAATATAACTTAACTTTAATAATAAATACAAATCAAGTACATAAAGTATGTTTCAAGTTTGTTCCTGTAAAGCAAAGAATAAAACAAACATTTCGAACGTACATAAACAAAACAAGCAATATACGTTTTACATGTTTTTTTTTTTATTTTTTTCGTTTCTTAAAACCCCATTTGAGTGAAAAAAATATCCTTTTAGTAAAGATGAATTACACAAAAAAAAAACAAAAAAACAAATCTTATAATAATATTCATTACCAACAAAGCACTTTCGTACAAGTCTAACATCTCTACCTACCTACAACATAAAAAGAACTAATAAGAAAAAAAAAGACAAAACACAAAAAATACAAATAAATTTATATAGAACTGAAATTGAAATAATACAAAAAGAAACTATGATATACATATTGTGTGTATCGAAACAGATATAAAAAACAAAAACAAACAGATCTAAATCTCTATTGAAATAAAAAATAAAAATGCTAAAGTGCATATAGCTATATCGTGAAAAATATATTAAAAATGTAGATGGTTCAAATAAATCTATAAAACATTATTGACAGAAGATAAAAGATAAATAAATAAAAGGATCACAAACAAATTTTGAATATGGGAAAATGCTTTTTTACTTTTATACATTTACACTAAAATTTTTCAAGGAAAAAAAAATATACAAAAAAAAAACAAATAAAATTGCAAGAAAAAATGAAAAATATATTAAACTACTATTAAAAAATAAACACAAAATATGTATTTTATCCATTATATATCTACTTATTATATACACATTTATTATAAAATAAAATCGCAGACTTTTCAAAATAACAAATAAAGTGCGGTAATAATTACTGCTACAAAAATTATGATTTGTCTTTTATTTCTGTCTAATTAATATCTTCTCTATTGCCACTCACTGCACAGGTATTCAGCAAGTTTTGCTTAAAAATTTACTGCTATTTGTTATTTTGGGAAATATAAACCTTGGTCGATCTAAAGATTTGACATAAATAAATTTTTTCGAACAATCTTTTCAGGAATCAATTTTAGCGGTCAGGATAATTTTTTATTTTGATATATTTGATGTTTTTAGGACCAAGATGTCTTTTCGTGAATTCTTAAGGTGAGCTAATTAATAAATTGCTCCATGTACACGATACACCCCTCCTTCTCGCCCTCATCAACGCTTTCGAAACACTCTATAAATTCAATACTATTTTGTTATTCCGCGCCTGCTCTCTGGCAGTTTGTCGTTTTGTATATCGGAATTTGTAGGGTTTCGAAAACGCAATAACGAAAATACCTTGCAGGATATCCGAAGATATTTTAAGTAGATGATTTTGATGACAAAAGAAAACATGTTTTGAAAAATTGCAAGTCTTTTGTTGTGGAGTTGAGAGTTCTTTTGACACTTAACTCTCCACTCGGAATTCTGTACCTCGGGGAATTTGTATTGAGTAGTACCAAACTTTCTATTCCACTCGAAAAAAACTCTCGGCTGTGTTAGTTGTGGAGAAGTAAGAAGAATATTTCTCAAATGACAGTATTGTGGCTGCTTTTGTTGTGTTTTTGTGAAGGTACCTAGGATTTTCAAATTGAATTATGGATTTACTTCATATCCTGGCTATGTTTACGAAAACAAATTATGGAAATCCTTGCAATACTTACAGAGAAATAAGGATTTTGGTGTCTCAAGGTACCCGCTAAGAATTTTAAATTACGCGAAAATAGTCAATTTGGTCGTCTTCCAGTACAGAAGAGATGCAGGGCCGGATTAACAGTCAGTGGGGCTCTAAGCAGTGAATGATTTGGGGCCCCTCATTTTTTTTTGTTATTTAATTTAATTGTTAATAATTTTTTTTTGTTTATGAATGCAAAAGTGAGACACAATTATTTTTATGTTGTATATTTATTGAAAGAGCAATATTCAAACTAAATTCATTTTTAAATTTATTTACAAAAATACTTAAAAACGATCGCTTACAAGTTAAACCTTCTTTTTTCTGCACTTTTGACGAGCAAAATCTTCTATCAATTTGTCAAAATTCATGCGACGCATTACATCCGATTCGATACACAGAAGAGCTAACGAACATAATCGATCTTGTCGCATCGTTGTCCTTAAAGGATTTTTTATTCTTTTCAACTGCGAAAAAGAACGCTCTCCAGAACAATTTGTTATCATTAATGATAAAAATATTCTGAAGCAGATTTCCAAGTTAGGGAAGACTGTTTGAAGTTGATCATTCACAATGATCTTGTAAAAATCAGTGAAATTCGCACTAATACTTTGATCCTTTTCCATTTTTAAACGAACATACTGGTGAAATTGTTGTAATTCATCAGCAAGGTTTGAATTTAAATCCTCAGGATACGATGCGACAAGCGATTCAACCTTGGCAAACAACTCATCGTTGCTTAAATCCATTTTTAATAAAAACGAAAACTTGTCTGCCAGCTTTTCGTAAACCTCGCCTCTCGTTTTCATCTCGACTTGAAGAATGTCGACAATGAAATAAAAAGTCGAAACGCGAAATTTGTCCCTTGCAGATAAAACAGCATCTTCAGCTGGACCATCATTGACTTGTACTCTCCGAGTACGTCTTCGGTTACCATTTCCCCGATAATCACCGTCGGGCAAAATTTCTTTGGACTTGTTTTCGAATTCATCAAATCTTTCTCTGAGATTTAGTAAATAAAAAGTTAACGTTTTATACAAATCACTGCAAACTTGCAAATTAAGTTCTGCATTTTGAAGGGCTTGTGATGTCCTATGAAATTGATGCAAAATATCATTCCACATCGTAACCATGAAAACAAACTCAAACTCTTGCATTTTTTTTGCAATATTCATTGCTTCTTGTCTCGTTTCCCCTTTTTGATCCTTATCTTCCGAAATAGAATCTAACGCGTCGAGAATTTCAGGATACGATTTTAAAATTGCATCTGTGGCAACTGCGTGTGCTTCCCACCGCGTGTTTGAGAGTTTCTTCAAAACTTTTTCATCTTTGATATGATCCTTTAGTACTTTCCATCTCTGTGTGGAAGCAGAAAAAAATACGTAAACTGTTTGTACCAACGAAAAAAAGTTGACAGCCTCCAAACAACAATCGACTGCACTACGACCGACAAGATTCAATGAATGTGCTGCACACGCAATGTATATTGCATATGGGTTGAGTTGTAAAATGATACTTTGCATCCCTTTATAAATACCGGACATGTTTGCTGCGTTATCATAGGATTGCCCTCTGCACTTAGAAAAATCAAGTTTGCAGTCTTCGATCAAAAATTTTAAAACCGCATCCGCAATATCTTTTCCAACGTGACTTTTTAATTCTAAAAATGTTAAAAATCGCTCTACAGGCAAATCATCAAACGGTGAAACGTATCTTATGATGACGCACAACTGGTCAATGTGAGATAAATCAGGAGTTGAATCGACGGACAAACTAAAATATCCAGCAGCTCTTATTTCAGCCAAAATCGCAGCCCGGACTTCCTGACTCATTAGTTCAATGAGCTCCTCGCAAATAGTTTTCGACAAGTACGACACATTCCCTGTAAAAAATGAAAAGTATACGATTATTATTCATCTATAATATAGTAAATTTTCTTGAAAAAGGTCACATATTGACAATACATTGACAATATATTAATACTATAATACCATTAAAAATGTTGCGAGAGCAGAATCTTGTTTGTTTTCCATCTTGGAAAACTCTCCGCGAGTTTTCCAACGAACTAGAGTGGTGTTGACATTTTTGTGGTCCCTCATTTGTCCAGTAGCTAATATCATCCTCAGAGAGTTCAGTCCACGTTCCAGAATCATTGTCCCTGTTTCCTCGGTGTGCGAGATTTGGAACTGTTGCATCATTGTTATTGTCAACAGCGAGAGGTGGTTCCTGAATTTTTTGCCCGCCGTCTTCTTCCGCCACGCTCGACGCACCAGCAGGATTCTTCGGCAGCGATGTAGAGGGTTGAAAGTATGTCGTTAATTTCGGCACTTTTCTGACGACTTCTTCATCTTTTTGTTTTTTTTCTTCGGCTAGTTTCCGTTTTCGTGATCCACTCGGATAAACTCTCGTCATTTTTACACGTATTTATCACACATTCTAACACTCAATCAACTTTTAAAAACGTTAAAAGCAACTCTGGAGATGTAACGTCTTCGCTCCTCAATTAGAACTAACTTGCAGTCAACAAGGTACAAACATTTATACTTAATTTTTCTATTGTTTGATGAAAACCATATATCCCCACATTTTCGGTTTTTAGTTCTTAGAATTTTTTGCCCGCCGTCTTCTTCCGCCATCATTTTCGGTTTTTAGTTCTTAGAATTTTTTGCCCGCCGTCTTCTTCCGCCACGCTCGACGCACCAGCAGGATTCTTCGGCAGCGATGTAGAGGGTTGAAAGTATGTCGTTAATTTCGGCACTTTTCTGACGACTATAATAGCCTGATCTTAGGGGCCCCACTTCAGAAGTCATTATCCAAACTTTTTTCAATTGAAAAGACTCATTGTATGGGAATTCTGATGTTCTTTTGATCCAGAATTTCCTGTTGAAACTAAAAACAAATAATACTCTTAATCTTTGGGGCCCCCATTTAAAAAGGCATTTTCCCAACTTCTTTTATCTGGCTAAGAAAGACTCATTTTATGGAAATTGAAATATTGTTTTGACTTAAAATTTCTTATTGATACTTGGAAAAAATTAAACGCCTGATTTTCGGGGCCCCAATTTTACGGGGGCCCTAAGCAGCTGCCTAGTTTGCTTATGGGTTAATCCGGCCCTGAAGAGATGTTATAAAAATATGCACGTTAAAGCTTGTATGTAGAATGCAATCGCATTTACATTTTGTCCCCTAATTAGATATGTAATTAGTTTTTGAGTCCGGTAAATAGTTTTGGAGATAACTGCAAAAGAAGTGAATCAGTCCTTCTTAATATGAAAAAATGGAAGTTTTTTTGGTACAAAAATGAACATATTTTCAACTCATCAGTATGAAGAATTGGTAAGTCGTGGAAATTAATTCACTTTCCATGAGAAGAATGTTCACAACAGAGTACTTATGATTTGAAACAAAGAACGGAAGAAATATATGCAAAATATAGGAAAAGTCTGTCTTTCGGCGGTAAAAAGGCAGTAATGAAATTAAAATGACAAAAAAAAAACGCAACACTATTCGATTTTCCGTTTCTCCATCTTTAATTTGATATCAAACATGACGTATTTTGGACAACCCCCAATGAGAGGTGGTACGAGCCCCCATCCCCAAAAGGCCCGCCCAAAAATTGTTCATCTATAGTTTTGTACTCTAGATCCTAAATCCGAAGGAAAAACCCCAATGCTCTACGACCCTCCAACACAGAGTTAGCCGTTCTTCAATATTGCTACATTTCTCACGTTTTGCCTAACTCCATAAATATGTTAGAGAATCGCGAATAGAGAATTAGGGAGTTTTAATCGGGGAAAACGAAAATTCTCATCTCCCAAACTCTCGAACTCTTCGAGTTACAGAATCCGGCCCCTGTTGTTAGCAATTTAAAATATATTAACTAAAATCTTCATTACTAGTAAATATTCTAGTACTACTCAAACCAATGTGTTATTATTGAAGCGAAACCTTGTTGGTTGTCACCTAAACTATCACTTAAAATCTTAGAAATATTTGCGTATAACTAAAGATTCCTTGGATGAATGGATTGGGAACAGCTTGAGAACAATAATATTCTAGACAGACTGTCTCCATATTGAATTAATTTTTAATTAAATGTGCACAGTGTAACACAAATGAAGTCCATCAAGAACCCATTTGCAACAATTCGTTTGCTTTTCAAGGAAATTTTACTTCATATTACTGAAATTACAGTAAAAGTGCCACCTGCCGTCATTGAAATGAACTGAATTAATTGGAAAGTGGAAAGATTTTCAAATAAAGCCAGCATTGACAGATTTACTATCCGAAATAAGGAGCGAGTTGTTATGGTCGTAGCGTATTGCATGTAGCAATATGCTATACTGAGCTAGGTACACGTCTACGCGACCCGTAGCAGCATGAAGTGTGTGCGGACTGTGTCCTATATGGATGGAGAGCTATACGCGCTGAACACACCCGAAAAAGAAGAAGAATAGTGTTCACACGCGAGTGCAAGTCCTACAGTGAAGAAAAATCGGAATTTTTTGTAACATCGGCAGCGGAATTATAATTCCTCCCGTAAGTTTCGATAATTATATGAACATATTTAAGAATTACCCTACTAATTGTTGGAATACTCACGCCATTACAGCATTACATATTCGGCATTTTTCGTTCTTGTCTTTGCATTCTTTTGAATGTTCATCAGATAAACAGCCTCGGATCATATTAACTGTATCCTCCATTGAATAAGCAAAGCATTTGTCATCTGCTTTTACATAGTGGAGACAAGAGGAACTTTAATTATGACTCTTCATGGGAGGAGAACCGATAGATAGGCTTTGCAATCAAATGTTACGTATGTAATAGCCACATAGATTCAAATTGTCAAATGGACATCCCACCAGATAGCTTGATTAAAGATTGCCGAGATTTTCCAGTTAGAGATAAGAAAGTTCCGTACACCTATTGCGGAAAATAACAAGTTATTGAATTTTCGGTTAATAACTCATCACCTGCGGTTTTGAAAATCAAACCAGCACAAATTACTGTTATCAGCGAGCTGGATTTGGTGGACGGCAAGTCGCCAGCTCATGTGATACTGATGAATGTAACAGCGCAGGATCATTAAAATTATCCTAAATTACCACAATCGCAACAGTATTAATCACCGCCACAATTTTGTCATTTAAACGAGTTTAATCTTTTCTAAAAGATGAAGATAAATTATAAGATATAACTTTTTCCAAATACTGTTTAAAACAAAAACAAGCAAACAAATTAGGATCATCACTGCAGAAGGAATTCATCATATTAAGCAAGTACCCTGAAATCTGATCTAGACGTTTTCTTTCAATCAAGTGCACATCTTCAGCTAGAACTAAGCTGGAAATATATACTAACTTTGGTGATCGTTTAGACTACCAGCAGTCCAGGTATTTGTTATGTTTCCTTTGGAACCTAATACCTCACCGTAATTGGACAATAATTTATAATTTTTTTATAGCAGCATAGCGGAACCTCTCGGAGGCGACTCGGCGAGGGATCTTCATCAACCAAAGATGTAAGTTGTTCCCTGCTTTTTTATTTTTTTTTTGTAATTATATTGACCGTGAATGCTCGTTTTAGCTTTGTATATAAGAGTATCGCTTAGTGAACTATACATGTAGCTATTAGATGGAAGATGCAACTATTCTTCTAAACTGAAGAGGTAACGAATAGCCTTAAGAAATAACGTAGCCACTAGAGACTTTAAGTAGATCATTTTAGTTTCGTATACACATCGTTTTATAAAAAACAGCATTGAATTGAGAAACTTTCAAATGAAGAAGAATTTCTGCCATCAGCAGAAGTGAATTAACTGATTTATTTAAAATAGAGTTACATAATGTCCTAACTCTATAGACTAATGGTCAATGGATGAACTCTTTTTGTGTTGATTGTTTAAGATTAGTGCCGTCCGCAGTAGCTTCTGAAAGCTTGTACTTTTCCGCCTTATGCAATCTAAGGTTACTAAAGAAAAACAATTTTCGTTATAACATAATGGCGTACTGAGAGCCTTTGTTTTTTCCTTTCACTCTCCTGGAGCCCTCTTAGCGTGAAGGTCGTCTGGGTCCGCTACTCTTCTCGTTTCAGGTCAGCACAGGGACTCTGAAAATTATCTGCCCTCAAAATCAGTTGGGTGGTTGGGGCAAGCAGAGAAGGCCAAACATCTGCGCCTTCCCAATGGATGTAGGTAAGTGATGTAAGGGTCTCGTCAGGACCGAATGTGTGCGACGGCCTTTGGTTTGTCAGACACGACTTTTTTTTGTATATGGCTGGTGGCAGCGGCAGGTTGTGGAGGAACCTCCCCACACTCTCCGCCAATAGCCGAAGCAAGCTAGCGTGCCGCCCTGCAGTCAACTCTGTCCACCGAGTGATTTATCAGCTCATGCTGGCAGTCTGCACTTCACGTCCAAGTCAAGTCACTCTCTGCATACTACCATAACAGAGTCAAGTAAAGAAGGGTTAGAAGTTTTAAAATAAGCGAATAAATAATTAACAGTGCTCAAACGCATTGATTGCGTCAAGTGCTTGAAAGTTGCTGCCCGTGGATTAGTTAAAAGGAGATTAACATTGAAGTCATCACCTATAATCGAATGCGTCTGTTTATCCAATGATATTACTCAAATTGGTAACACTCTTGTTATTTTATTTTATTATATAGAAGAAGAATATGAAAAGAAGTGGTAACTTCTAAGAAAAAAGCTTGGGAAGGTGCTAAGAAAACCAAATATTGCTTCTAGAAGTGCTGCCGACAATTCTTCAGATTCTTCTTATATTTTTTATATAATGTCCATAGAAGACAAAAATCGTGAATTAAATCAATTTCAATTTGTTAATATTTTTGCTTCGATCACTTTTTAAAATTGAATACATTAAATATCTCCCATACGGAATATGAGATCTGTTTAAGGCAAAAATGTCAATTATCCGCCAGTAAACCTCAGTCTCGTTGAAATTCGTAAAGTCTTTACGTCCATTTCGGTTGAGCCCAATGAAATGGACAACATTCAGGCCTCGAGCACATTGGCACAAAACAGAAGTATTCCAGCTCCGTTCGATAGTAACAAATCACTAGTTATGTATACCTGGCCTGGCATAGTGAACGACCGAGGCGATCTCGCAGCATTCACATTGAAACAGATCATAGCTCTTTACCAAGCCAAGTAATTATAAAATAAGTTAATGAGCATATACAAAAGAGTAATTTCAGAATAAGAGATAGAGCTAAAATATAAGTGAAAATTTACATTAAAAGCAAAATAAAGATAAAATAACACTACAACACAGGAATGAGTTTCATACTAAGTATAAATTTAATGAGTACATATTTTATTACAGTGACTAGCACAATATATATGTACATACAGGGTGTTTCCCACTAGGAGGTCATGGCCTTTCCAACGACTGCACATTGGGTGTAATAGGTCACATTAAAGAGAAGAGTCTACGGTTTATAGTTTTTTTAAAAAAAAACTTATGTTAACGACCTTTTTTGCAAAAATAATAAAGGTTAAATTAAAAAAAAATGTAAGAAAATCCGAAATTTTTAGTTTAGACAACCATAATTCTTGATGGAAGAGGGTATGGCGCTGGTTGAGCAGTCGTTGGAAGGACCATGAAGTTCTGCATACAATGAGCTCTTCACTGTGACCGTACGCCCTGTAGTTTTTAAGATACAGGGTGTTTTGTGAAAACTAGCTTTTTTTCTTAATCACCCTGTAACTTCTAGGTGAGTACTATTTTTTTTTATGATGTTGCCAAAACTCTGGATAACCTATGATGCCGTAGCACCGCCTTGAATATTTGTGGCTCATAGTTGGGGCAGAGAACAGATGATGGCAAACTGTTCCCCATTCGTACTGCTCTGCTTATGAATGATTCACGGAATTTCACGGTACGGCGGAATTTGAATTCAAGGGTGTGAGGATGAGCTCGGGTTACAGCTTGTGTGGTGGGCAAGAAGGAATTCTACAAGGGATTAGGCTAGAAATTTCGTCAAAGCATTGACAATAGAAGTAGCGATAAAAGAGAGACAGACATCCGACATTACGTCGGTGTTCTAGGGAATCAATAGTTGCTATTGATATGCCATCGCTAATAATCTGGAAGGCCTTCTTTTGGATTTTGTTTAACGCGGACAATGCAGTGCGCCCAACCCCTGCTCAAATATGGGAATTATATTCTAATCTAGGCCTGATATGAGACTTGTAGATTTGCACCAAGTCTGATGGTGTAAAATATTTCTTGCATCTTTGCAAGAAGCAATACCAAAAATGTGATCGGACCAACTAAGATTGTTGGATATTTCTATGCCTAAGATGTTAAGACATGGTGAGTTCGAGATATCTTCTCCATCGACGCAAATGGGTTTAGCGGGTGTTGGAGTGCGTTTAAGTGGTAACAGACAACATTGCGTTTTGGAAGCATTAAACAAGGCCCGATTCGCTCTGCCCCAAGCGAGTATTTTTATGAGGTCATAGTTTAGTGAACTGAACATGTGGCTTCGTTTATCAGCTATAACATTCGCACGGGAATCAGCTATAGAGTCGAACGAGTAAACGAAGTCAAAGGTGCTGTCTTCTGCACCTGTCACCTCCTGATCTATTAACCTCCTAGTGGGAAACACCCTGTATATATATATATATTGTTACGAGCGTGGCCTTAGTCCATTATTTAAATCACAATATTTCAGGTAGGTATAATTCACAAGTCCTTTTTATTACACTATACTGTTTACTTTTATAAAATTCACAAACAAATACCAATCACTCTGCTTTAATTATCGCTAGGACTGACTTCAAATTATCGCAATCCAATGTCCAAATCCACTATCTGAGACAAGACTCGCTCCTAGCTGTGACAAGTGCTGTATTTATACCCTACAAATTGTCAAGAACATTGCCAAAGATTTTTATCTAGACACATCGATTCTCCGAATCTAAAAATGTACTCATCCTACACGAAGTTTCCATTTCCAATAGATGTCACTTGTCAGTTTTTGTTGGACGTAATAATATCATGTTTATGCTCCCGATTTTGTATTCTCCGATGGAACATATAGCATCCAGCTGCGATAAGTTACCTATCTGAAGAATGTAGAATCCTTGTGTATAGAACTATCTAGTGATTATAGTGATTACGAGAATGCTTCCTTGTTATAATGTCATATGGCTTCACTTGTACCATTTTGAATATAGCTTTGCTAACGCTTAGTCGCTAAAAGTTCTAAAACTGCAGTATAGACAAAGGGTTCAAGGAATAAGCCGTAAGAGCATAGACAAACTAATAACATATTGTAACGTTTTTCTATGTTTAAATAAAATTGCCCTGGCCGAGCGGTAGACGGAGCAGCTTTATTACGAGAAACGTAGAATTCCCTTTTTTTTATATCCCTATCGGTTGCCGTAGGGAGCTTTTGTTCGGGCAACCAACCTTCTCACCTCTAATGGGAAATTCAAATATTTTCGACGACCTAAATGCCCAGTCGGGGATAAAATGCAAAAGCACTCTAACGTAGCGAAGATCCGGTGCGGTACTTATCAAATGAAGCTTCAAGAATCGCTAATCTCTACACGCAGAGAAACCAAAAGAAATTCTTGAAGAGTGGTGCATCTACTGTCCCCTAGATTGCACGCGATAACAGTCACCTTCGAACTCGGCTGATTAGCGGCGTGTAATATTACGAATGACCAACCGTGAGATGTTGAATTTGATTTGTTTATGTTTACGCCGAGTTGGACTTGTGAGGACTGACAACGAGTGTAATTAAATCGTTAGCGTTTATTTGTGATTTGTTTACTATTTACTTGAGAGTCGTTTTATCGTGGTAGGAACACGCCGTCAATTGGTTAATTACTATAATTATCCGTGTATGGCTAAGCTTTTACTTCAAGAGAAAAGCACTGAAGACGATGCTCCGCTCACGTCCTGCTTCCGGCAATTGTTTCTTATATCACGTTCTAAGGGAAATAAACCGAGATCTCACAAACACTTATTTTTAATACAGGCCGTAAAGAGGCACTTTAGGTGGTAGTCTCCCAAGCTAGTGTTATCGTAGAACCGGATCGGGAAATTTCTTCTTGTATTACAACCGAAAGGAACCAAATGTACCCAAGAATCCCTTCTCTGTTGTATATCCGCTAAGCCGTGATTCGGTATAGCGAACTTTTGACCTTTTACTTTTACAGAGAAGTGTCGAGAAATAATTTTTTATTCTATGCCTGAAAGAAAAGTAAAATAAATCTAGAATAGTATAGAATCTAGAGTAGTGTAGTGTAGTATAGTGTACTTTCGATTTTGTGCTATTGTAGAGATGTGTCGAGAAATTATTTCTTATACTAGGTTCTCAAAGAAAATCGAGCTAAAATTTAAAACAAAGAAAGATCACTTATCTTGTGCCTAAGCCGTTAGATGGCTTATTTCCACCAATAGCGGGAACCAGGAGAGACCCGTTGGGTGCTCCTGTTTGCGAAGTATAATCGTCCGTCTTCCGAACTCCTCTCCCCTGAAATTCCTCTAACTTCGGTGTAGGGTTTTATGGAATTATGATACGTGTTTTTGTTACTGGGTTATAATTCACTCTTCATGGACAGAAAAACACTTCTTAACAACTTTTTCTTTAAGCAAAAAAATACTTCAACTTCCAAAAATTTCTATACTGCTTCGATCTGTCTGCCTTCAAGACAGAAAGATGCTCAAAATCACTTCTTGTTCTACTACATTTTTTTTTGTGTCCGTGTCAAAATTCTATTCTGGTCCCTTGTCCCTGGGGAAAGTGGCCTGCCAGGTTGACTTGTCGTAAATTTGAGGGGGAGTGTGTCGCCATCTCTTGTTATTTTCGGTGACCCCCTCTCAGACGTGCTGCCCTAATTGTCTTCTTATATTTATCAGAAGATTGGGAGCTCATTTCTTCATCGCGGGGACCTAACTTTGAGATCTTGTAACAATATAAAGGAAAGTAGAACAGCCGGTAACGCCTCGCTAGAATATCAAATCAACGATGCCTAAACGTCTTGATGCCGTAACAAGCCAGCAATGCTTCACTCTAATATATTGTTACGTGCAATAGAAAGAGACAACTGGTGACATCTACTGGCAATAAACAACTTCAGGTTCGGAGAGTAAACGACTTCAGGTTCGGAGAATCGATTATGAAATCTACAGGAATAGAACAAATAGAATAGTCAAGAAGCTTTTGGAATAGAACACTCCAGAATAACCCGTAGAGTTTCTAGGGTATAAATATAACAGTTGTCATCGCCAGAAAAACAGTCTTGTTTTAGACGTTGCAGTGTTAAGAAGCGAAAGTAATAAAGAAGCGATAGTGTGTAATTAGATTGCGATAATTGAAAGTACAGTGTTAGCGATAATTAGAGTTGAGTTGATTAAATAAATGTTTGTGAACTTTATATGATTTAAGTGTAATAAAGAACTTTTATATTAATTATTTAATATTGTGTTTTAAATAACGAACCAAAGGCCACGCTCGCAACAATATAATCAACGATGCGAAGGCCTGATGTAGCGAAGGCCGCAATTTTTTCCTTAGAATTGCCGACAGCAGCTGCTTGGGCCACTAACAATTTTTATGAACATATGAGCATAGACGCCTATATGAGCAATAAGGATTCACTTCTTCTTAGAAATTTACAGAATATATTTCAGCAGAATTTTCATAGCTGAACCCTTCCTGGGCAGAGCATCAATTCCCTCATTTCCTGGTATATCACTATGGCCAGGCACATAGCAGAGAATAATGCTACGGTTAGCACCAAGTTCCCGAAAATGCTACGACAACACGATCTAAGTCCGATCTAATGGTGTTCGAATCCCAGAGTTTTGATTGTAGCTTGGCTGCCAGGCAAATCCTTATATCCCGACACTGTTATGGTTGCATGCAAGCATGAGCGCAGCACGGCTATCGTCACACATAACTTTAATCTCCCATGCGACTGTCCTGACATCGGCGAGTCAGAGTTGTCAGTCGAACAACGTACTCCATGTTAAGGAATGAGCGAATCAGGCAGCGTAAAATGCCGGAAGTGTGACAGCCGGCGATTCAAGTCTGGGCGGTGTTCTTGGGCAAAAGTGTAAGTAGAAAAGTAGAGCAAAGGTAGAAATAAAAAAAAACGACAAAAAAGTGTAAAAAGTTTTGTTTATTTCGATCAAGACAAACTGAAGGAATATTGTACAGCGAGAAGCAATAATAAGAAAGGGCCCGCTATAAGTAAAAAGGCTGAACGTGTCCCAACATTAAATTCACAGCTCAGCGTAAATTGGCAGTCCACCGGGAGGAGCACCTGCAACGAAAAGAAAAATTTGAAATAAGTAAGAAGATTCAGAAGGAAGAAATCTCGGATAAGTATTAGCAATAAGTTGATAATAATTAATGTATAGATAAGACTGTTCGCCGAGAAGGAGGAACTTAACCTCAAACTACACACTGAAAAGGGTGCATAACTTCCATACGCACGTGTATGCCTAGATCAAGGAATGTTGTCCTAACACAGGAGCACCTGAAATGGAATAAAAATTATTATTCTTTGCTACGATATGTGCTAAGAATCACTTAAATTATTATTAAATATATGTATAAGTAGAAACAATTATCGTATCGATTTAGAGGCTTACCATGTGTTGTCCTGATTCAGGACCACCTGAAAATGGATGAAATTCATTGTCGCGATACGTGCTGAAATATCCATCCCAGTGTTATTGGAACAACATAGTAATAAGTAAATTATTATGCGCAGCTAGGTACTTATCGAGGTCGTCCTTGTATAGGAGCAACGGAAAATGAAGGAAACGTATTACTCTTCTGAACCCCATTCAAATTGCATAGGAGCACCCGAAGTGGATAAAATTTACTGGTCAGTTTCGATTATTAGTGATATCTGAACAATAGTATCCGTATGGTAGTCATTGCATGACCGGATCGAACATATTAAGAATATATCTAATGCGGTCTATGCGCCAGAGCTCGTGAAAACAATTGTTACCATCCCCAACAAGAGCTTCTTCATTGAGCGCGGTTGGTTAAAAAAAAGAAAACAAAAAAAAAACAAAAATAGTTACAAATGATCATTTTCCAGAAGGCCTTTTAGAGAAGGGTTACTAGCGAAGATTTTATTGTTCAAAGTAGTCACAACTATAAGAAAATCGGAGGAATCCCATTGGATCGGTCCCAATACCGCCATGAACCGAGCAGCAGAGCCATCACATCCATAGAGCTTCGGGGGTGAATATAAGATAAATCACCACAAGTTTTGTAATTATTAATAGAGTGGAAATAAAATATCCAATATGAAGTAAAGTTGCGAGCATTTCTCTTTTCTTTCCCCATTCTGAGGTTTTACTCTCTTTAACATGCCACGATAAAAAGGGACTTCAGAAAAAATTAGTGCCAGCTGAAGTCATAGGAAGGATTGGGCACCGCACACAGGACTATCAACATCCAGTTCTAATTATTCGTCCCAGGTAAGGCGAAGTACGGTCCCTTCAGGACTAGTGTGGGCAAGCTTTTTCATAGTATCCTTTCTCAGGCACGATATTTTTTTTTACTATGGCAAATGACAGTTCAGGTTAATGAACCCACCCCGCACTCTCCACAAATAGTGCGAGGTGCTAGCGTGCCATCCTGACTAAGCTGTCACGGAGTGAGTTGTCAGCTCATGCTAGCAGACAGGTCTTCACGTCCTCCAGTCCTCACTCCAATCAAAGCCAAGTTCCATAACAACACGTCTATCAAAGTGATTTGCTAGGCGATTATCCTCCCACTCCTCTCTACTAGAATGCTATTATCACTACGATAAAACAGAAATGATAAATTTTTAAAACTGCGACCACTTGCAAGCAAAAAAAAAACATTAATTTATTGTTCATTTTTCTAAACTTTTCAAGGGTAAATTGTGTGGAACGTTGCCAACAATTAGGGAAAATTTTCTAAGATCTCGAAGACAACTCCCTATTTGAAGCGAATTGCAAAACAATATTACTTATCCAGCCATTTAAAATTTCTTACTCCTTCTTTAAATAGCGACGCAAAAGTGGAACTGATTAGAAATAGAGTGTTCGGGGGAAATGTAAGCACGACCTAAATATCTTCCCTAAGCGAAAAGGTTGAAAAGGTTGTCGTAAAACGGATCAAACCAACTACAAAATTTTCATCACAGGAAGTTATTGATTTAGGAAAGAATTCTTTGTTTAAACTTTTCACTAAACTGGAATTACAACGTAAAGTTAAAGAGAATTCAGGAAAAGTTGAGGAGGCTTTTGTGAATCGTTTGGCGCCAATACATGAGAAGCATTTGAAACTTTATGGGGATCAACATATCGTCAACCAGCTTTATGCCATATACATATGAAAGAAATTGAGTCTAGGTAAGATGGACAGTTTAGAATAACAGTCTTAAGTTTAGCCAATGAAATACTTCACCATAACCAGCATCAAAACACAAAATCGCAAGAAAGGTTTTCAACGTCAACTTCAAGTTTTTCTCAAGAACCTTCCCAACAAGGCGATTCAGCAATATTTCTATCTGGGCAATCACACCGCATTCAGTTCATGATTTACTGTTCTCACCAATTAGTGTGGTTTCTGGAGAGACTTTACTTCGATAAGAAACTTACTTCAATCTCAATGAATTTGACAGTAATGATGAAGGGATTAGCTTTGGTTCTTAATGTATTCATCGAAAGAAGGAAAAAAAACAGAGTTCGCATGAAATGTATAGGGAGCTGTCAAGGTAGCATTCTGTGGATAGACCATACAGGTACTGCATTCGAGAGGAGCACACGAGTAGTTTAGTTACGCTATACAGCCTCTGGCGCAAGGTTTTTGCTCCCAGATTTGTGTCCATGCTAAATGTGGGGCGTAGATTTGTGTCTCGGCTACAAGAAATGTGGCATGTGAGTTTGCGTCTTGGATAGATGTGTGGTGCACCTAAATGTAGGCGTTTTGATTATTGTCTTGCTGTTTTCAAATGTTACTTACCCTAGGATATTTTTTGTTCATGCCAATGGATTCCTAGATGGAGAGGGTGTGGCTACTAATGGGGATAAAGTTTTCATCAGAAATCGTGTACGGGCTATAGTTTTCGAGATATTGGGCCTTATTCTGTCTATAAAATTTTATCATTTTATGTTATGTTATGCTTTAAAATAAAATATTTCCCTAAAATCCTATTCTGTACCAGAAATTTTATTTTATTTTATGCATCGTAACATAAAATATTTCCTGTTATGGAGCATAACATAAAAGATCCTAAGCAGCACATTTTAAAAGTATTTTGACACATTTTATGAAAATGACATGCGTCAATTAACATTTGTTGTGCGAAAATTGCTTTAATTAAAAACTAAAATGTCCACCGTCATACATAAAATGCATACATATGCAGATACGATATCTTCGCGATTCCTACGATCCCTGTGAGTTGCCCAACCTTATGCTTCAAAAGTTCTTTCGGCTGGATAATTAATAAACTTCTTATATTGTGGTTTGTAAACTAATTTTGCAAACTTATGAATAATTCTAATTTATACCCAAAATGTTTCATTTTAAGAAAACAAATTCAAATACTTATAGACTAACTATAGCCTCATACCCTAAAAACATCTATTCCTTTCACTTCGAGTTAGGAATCTAAAATTGAACGGAATGGATGCCTTTCTGCTGCTTTGCATTTCTGCGGACATGGTTCGTATCAAACTCCAGTCAGTAGTTGTCATATTTTAGCAATTTTACACCCAAAGTATATCAAGCAGATGCTTTCATAAATGATTATTTAGTGGGTGATTTAATAGAGTATCACGCAAATGTCAATTGACCAGCTGTTCAAAAAGTAATAGAAAACAAAGCGGAATGTACTAAATATTTTATGTTACGTGTTCATAAAAGAATTCATAAAATAATTTTGTGGAGCCACGACAGAATACGAATTTTTAAAATATTTTATTTTCATTTTATGAAGAAGGGATTTTTTCGCCATAAAATAACATAAAATATTATTTTATGAAAAATTACAGAATAGGGCCCATTAGCGATTTTACCTTTTCATATATAGCTAATATTATTAATAATTCAAGCTACTTAGGTTATTTTTATTCATGTCAATAGATTCTAGAAGGTGTCAGTGTGCCAGGGGGTTAAAGGGGGGATAACATTTTCATCAGAAATCCTTTTATCAGACCTGTTTGAAAATTTGTTTAGCTGTTATCAGACCTGTTTTGAAAAGCTGTATGGAATCCCCTGTAACATCAGAATCAAGGTTGTAGCCTCCAAGACACACTTCCGGATGGTGACGTCAGATGTCAAGGTCAAATAATAGCCTCCAAGACCACGTATCAAATATCGGTTTCGGGGGCCAACCAAGACACTTTCGGTTTCAAAGGTCAAGGTGGCATCAGAGGTCAATGCCAAATTGTAGCTTCCAAGAATTTGCTAAGAAAACATCAAGCTCTCATGTTATGTAATTCGATTGAGGCTGATATCTACAACTTTCCCGCTAAGAAAACTTATTTAAGTGCAGCACTTGAAAACAGCAAAACCAAGATGACGTCATGCTGATATCTACAACTTCCACGCTAATAAAAGAAAACAACAAAACCAAGGTATGCTGGTAGTTCCGGCTAATGCCACTAGGGAACCTTACTCAAGAAATGGCGTTTGCACTCGAATCCTGTAAAAGCCTAGGCGCAACACTTGCAATGGTCCAGAACCAGGTAAAATCGCTAATATCTCGAAGACCATAGAGGATTTCTGATGAAAATTTTATTCCCCCTAATAGACACACCCCCACCATCTGGAATCCATTGGCATGAACAAAAACTATCCTAGGGTAACTTGAATTATTAATAATATTAATTCAAAATCAAAGTCTAAATTAAAGGTGCAACACTTGAAACCAGCAAAACCAGCAGCTCCTTTACCCTTACACTTCGATGTTATTGAGCTAATTGACGATATTGATGGATTTTGTAATTTTGGAGGAGTCTCTGGTGCTGATGCCCTTTTTTCAATTCATAAAAGATTTCTGTGGATATCTGCTTTCAGACTTCTACTTTTGTTTAGAGCTGAAAGTATCAGGATAATTTACTATCCGGATTATTCGAGATAATTACGATCCGAGTCCTCAAATCCGGATAGTCGGGATCCCAACTATCCGGATCCAGATTAAGCAGAAAAAGGTCAAAATTTCCTCCAGATTGCATTGTTTCATTGGGAAAATATAAATTTCATGATATTTTCATTTTCTCAATGAAACAACACAATTTCGAAGGTTTTTTGCTTAGTCTGGATGCAGATAATTCGGATCCGGATCCAGGTAATATGGATCTGGATCCGGATAGTTCAGATCTGCATCCGGATAGTTCGGATCTGCATCCGGATAGTTCCGATCCGGATCTCAGGAGAACCGGGTATCCGAATATTCGGATATTAGCAAATCCGGATCCAATTTTGAACTCTACATTTGTTTCCTTTTTTTCTCGTCCATTTAGTTTACTTTACTCGATCTGATATTTAGAATTAACCTCCCAAATATGGGCTCACTACATGACTAGGTACTAGAAAAAAGATATACGAAGAACTTCTGAAAAGCATTCAGAGTGTGCATTTATTTTCCATTTCAGCCAGCACTCTGGTAACTCTTCATGTCTCTACAGAGCTTATCTGCGGCCAGGTAGACTGCGCGCAACACCTGATTCCCTAGATCGCACGCTGTTAAGCAAAATCCTCGGTATATTGTATTGTATATACCTCAAATGCGCATCGAACGAGCCAAGTTAGCGCGCAAGCTAGCAAGATCCTACTGCTTCTTTTGGTGTAAACTTTTAGTTTCCACCTGGCACGCGGATTGCGCGCCAGAAACTTTCCTGTGGATACATGTCCTTAGAATTCTTCATCGATCTTAAATCGAGATGTCTGTGATTTTATACTCAAAAGTGTTCATTGTGAGTTAAAATAGTTTGAAGTTACGAGGCAATTGATGCCTTTGTTATAAACAGCTGATTACCGATAGTACAATACTGAATCCTAATTAAAAGTATGATTTCACAATCTTTAAAAAGAAATCATAAAAACGCATAAACCTCTGCAAAAGAATCAGAACCCTCAAATTATTTTCTTCAATTCGCACTCTTGTAGTAAGTTCATTTTGCTTGGCTAATGACGTAAACAGGGCTGACTTATCAGCATTTTCAAAAGCAAAGCAACATATGCTGAAACGTACAAAAACGCAGTTAAACCTTCTTTTGATTCCTTGGCTGAAAAAATAAATTATTTTGATTTTTTTTTTATATCCGGCTGTCCGTCCTCACTATAACTCGAAAAACCCGTGTACTTAGAGAGCTGAAATTTTGCACACAGCATTTTTAAAATATTGTAAATTTAAGCTCGAACATAGGATAAATAGGGTACTGCTTTGGAGGGTTGTCATGCAAAAAATAGGTTTTATTATGTATTATGACACTGGTCGTTGTAGAGAGCTTAAATTTTGTGCAAGGCGTTTTCATAAAAATAGTAATCAAAATTTCAAAAATTGACGAAATTGGGCAACCCCTACTTGATGTTGCCATACAAAAATTGGAGTTTTTACATATATTATCAAAACGATCAGACTAATATGGCATTCACACTAGGCCGAATTACGTAATTTCGATGAAATCATCAAATCAGCTCAAAATTATGTAATTTACCATAATTTTTTTCAGGTCATTTCAACGTAATTTCTACAAAATTAATATCGAAATTACGTACTTTGTGAGGAATGCATTCCAATTTCTGGAACATTAGCATTTTATTCGTTTCAAAGCTATGATGACTGGTTCATAGCTATAATGACTGTCCGTGTTTTGGTTTAAGAACAGGGAAAATAGCAGTGAACTGTCAACTACATTATGAAAAACATAAGGAAAACAGGGTCTCGTAATCTCGAAATTTTTGCTCGAAATTGCGTAATTTGAGGCCTAGTGAAAACATACTACATATAAGACGTTTTCATTGTACTGAAAAGTTTTACAATCATATCCAATACTGATAAGCCGGACGGATGCGGACTACTGTAGGATTGGGGTCCAGACTCTTACCAATCTCTCCAAGATGTGTCTGGATATCCCCTACTTTTTGATGGACTCTCCAACCGCTGCCAATTGCCGTTGCCTTAGTCAGACGAACAGCTATTTCCCCATTTAATCATACATACATCACACATTGACACAGTCATAATAAAAACTAAATCTATTATGACTAATATATTAAATTCATATTAATAACTACATCGCACCTTTTAAAATCTCTTGATATGAAACGAATAAATTAAATTCACACTACTAATTAATCATTTTCGTCTCAAACTCAAATGATTTAGGGAATTGCTCCGAACCCCAGGCAGCAGACCCTGCTTCTCTGTCGCTAGTTTTATGACAGAGTTATTAAGCCATTTCAAGAAAAATGTCTGGCTCAAAGGTTTTCTTTAACGCACCCACTCTCTTGCCAATTGTTTAAATACCCACAGATGCTGTTTAATCCCATTGGGACGAAAATCTTAATGTAGCACAATTTAAACGCTTTTCTAGCCATCATTTGGCAGCTCTTTGGAAGAATTTTTACTAATCTATCCAGAAAATAAGCGAAGGCGCAAGTAAGTAACTCAAGTACTTCTAGATCCATCACTTGGAAGCTCTATAGAAGATTATTTGAAGAGCTCCAGAAGAAATGCAACAAGGGGTGATTTCATCTAATGTTCCACGAATTTAAACTGTAGATTTTTCTACTATTGTGCGAATTACCCTACGCACCTGTCATTTTCAATGTTAAGTTCAGAGTGGTTAGAAGTAAACTGAAGTTTTAGTTAATATAAATGAGAATAAATCGACTTAACAAAATTTAATATCAGCAATAATCATGAGCAAGCACAAGCGCCTTACTAATATTGTGAGAAAGCACAGTCTTGAAGTCCCCTTATGAGGATAAGGAAGAAGCACTGCGATGATTATCCAAAAAGCTCATTAAAGTTTTCGAAAAGAGACATTCAAAAAACTTCTTCGTCCATAATTTAGCATGCCTCCTAGAGCGCTTCTTAAGAGCAGCATTGAAGCGCTTGCCTCTGCAGACATGTCTATGTAAAAAATCAATGAACTGGGATAGGGAAAATAAGCCATATCAACAGTTTAGGAGTTACAGGGTGATTAAGAAAAAAAGCTAGTTTTTCACAAAACACCCTGTATCTTAAAAAGTCTAAAGCTTAATATATGTAGAACTTCATGGCGGCCTTTACAACGACTAATCAACCAGCCCAGTACTCCTCTCATCTCAAGAGTTATTGTGGTCTAAACTAAAAATTTCGGATTTCCTTACCTTTTTTTTTGTTTTTTAAACTCTATTTTTTTTTTGCAAAAAGGTAATTAACATAACTATTTTTATAAAAACTGTAAACTGTAGACTCTCCTTCTATAACTTGACCCATTACACTCTATGTGCTAACTGTAGGCGTCAAACAGTTATTAAAATGACGTGTTTGCAGTCACCAAGGGACTATTTGTTTCCTTTGAAAATAGGTTTCAGAATAGCTTTGAGAATAAGTTAAGAGGTAGAACACCTTAACGGTTGCAGATAGCATATAGGATGTAATAAATTGAATTAAAGATAAGAGTTCACAGTTTAAAGTTTTTATTCCAAAAAATAGAGGTCAAATTAAGAAATCGATCCGAAATTTTTAGTTTCGACAACCATAACTCTTGAGAGGAGATGGGTACGGGGCTGGTTGATCAGTCGTTGGAAAGGCCATAAAGTTCTGCAAACAATGGGAGCTCTTAACTGTGATCGTAAGCCTTGTACTTTTAAGATACAGGGTGTTTAGTGAAAAACTACCTTTTTTTCTGAATTACCCTGTAACTCCTAAACGCTTGATATGGTCCCCCTCTGGCATACAATTTTTTGTTTATGTAAATGTGTATTATCACCTCCTGCTCTATTGACCTCACACGCGAAAACATACGGGTTGTCCCGAATTAGTATGGCCATATAAAAGGAGGTGATAGATTTTGGTAAAAAACAATAAAAATGTCTGGGATGGGAGGGGTCTATCTTCACTCCCCTGGGAGTGTTGAGTGAGTGGTTCAACATATTTCCCAATATCTCCTAGGTTTTTTAAAATATCGGAATGAATATATTTCTAGTCAATGGCTAATCAAAGGCCCATTAAGCTGGTGTAAAATGTTTTTCCTGTTGTTAATGTCTTCGGAGTTATAGGCCCTAAAAGTCAAAATGTTTAATATAAAATTAATTTTTTTGAATTCAAATTATTTCAACATTTTATCCTATCAGTTTATTATTTTCTTCGGCTGAAGGAAAGCCTCATCAGTGCTCCACAAGTCAGTCTTCACAGCACTCAAAAATATTTGACCGTTCTCAAATCATAACGTAAAATATACAGGCCTTTCCTGAATCCCATTTTATGAGTTTAAGCTTTTCAGCTCAACAAAATGAAATCTGTTTCTGAAATGACTACATCAATGTTCACTAATCTAATAAAACAACAAGTGCATTCGCAAAAAAATTAAATCTGGTGACTTGATTTGTCACATCCTCAAATTAAAAGCAAGCCATAAATCAATTCCAGTTTTTGAACTAATTGCAGGTAATCTTAAGGATTGTTTTTAGGGGCACGTGCATTACTACCATCGTTTTTATACTTACCTATTTTTCTAAGTTCATTTAGATCCATAAATTTTATTATCCTCTATGGCTTGTGCTCAAAAATACCACCCACTGTAAAGACATTTTCATGCTGGAGTGTGAATAATTAAGAGTCGCTTAGGATATAAATTGCAGTTTTACTAAACCAATTTTGAAACAAGTTACCCGGGGAAATTCACATGCGCCCATACTTAGGCCGCCACGATCATCGAATTTGACTCCTTTGGGTTTTTATCACTGGGGATATATAAAAAATTATATATTCAGTCGAATTATCAACTGAAGATCGGTTAAAAATTAGAATCGAAGAAGCTTCTCTAATAGTTAGAGAGGAATTAAGGACGAGCGATCTTAGAAGATCTATCAAACGTATTTGTATGGCAGGAGTTTCGAAAATATTTTGAATAGTTAGAGTCAGTTAGTTTTAGATATATTTTGGTAAGTATTAATATTTTAAATCTTCATTATTATGTAATAATAATAACAGTTAATAAAAAAATATACCTAACAAATCGAAATTACTTTTTCTTTATTTTCTGTGTAAAAATCTATACTTGTCTACTTTTGTCTGTAATTGAAACTCGTTGGTACCGTTTTTGGACTATTGAAAATTATTGTAGTTATATCATATAAAAAAATGTCACTTTTTTTCACTTTGTTCTGGTGAAAACCTTAAATTTATAAAATACAATTGATTCAGGTCAGGCCTGTATTTTTACGTTATGAGTTGAGAACGTTCAAATATATTTGAGTGCTGTGAAGACTGACTTATAAAACACCGACTAGGCTTTCTTCTGATCTGAGAAAAAAAAAGGAAAAAAATAATAGGGTAAAATATTAAAACTTTAGTTAAAAAAAAATAATTTGTTGACTCAAAATTTGGATTTTGAAGGCCTATTACTTCGAAGACATTAACAAGAGGAAAACCATTTAATACCCCCTTTGATTAGCCATCCACTTGAAAAAAATTGATTCCGATATCTTAAAAAACCTATGAAGGGGGGCGAAGATAGACCCTTCTCCCATCAACATTTTTTTTCTTAACGACCGAGATCTATCACCTCCTTTCATATGGCCATCCTAATTCGGGACACCCTTTATATGTATATTCCTATTTCGTTTTTATTATACTTACTTAAATACACTGACCGCCGACACCACTGTCTACCGACTTTATTTTTCGCATTCAAAATCTGGTTCAGTTCATTGTCTTTTCGTATATTCTTAATAGAAGTTACAAGCATTTAATGTAGGCCAGTAATGAATAGGTATACCCAATGAAGCCAATAATTTCTTTATAGAAATTGGGAATGCAACACCAATTTCCCCTTAGTTTTCCTCAATCGGACACATATATGTGGGGTGAGGTGCTTAGTTTTTGAATTCCCAATTAAGGAGATGTTTTGTTAAAACTGCGACAGGCACTAAATTTTCCATTCCCTTTTTTAATCCGTTTGGCCCTATCGTTGCGTTTTCCCAATATGAAGTTTATACGGCCTGTGTTAAATACATAAAATGTGTTGCATACTTTTCCACGTTTTTGAATATGCAATATGTTAACTACTTTTAGGCGATTTTTTTCACAAAAGTATTGACATTGATTATTTATAAATAGATGTGCCCAGAATCATTGACGTCTTAGATAGGAGATGTCGCTACTTGTCTTTTGCTTGTTATTTCCCGGTTTAAAACTTCTAATAAAAGAATTTTCAATGACTGGATAATGATTATTGATTTAGTTTTTAGCGATTTTTACGTTATATGCTGGAAAAATTTTATTTGTGCCATTAAATAAAAGTTTCCATCACATTAAGAATGCAAAAAAAATCGAACTTTGCGATCCAGCGATCAGAGAGGTGTCAGGATTCAGTACGTTTACGTGAATACTTGAAGTATACTTCAAGTAGAAATCAAGTAATTAAAATATCATGTAAACGCGCATTGACTTTCATCTCGTAATGGAATTGTCTTTGTGAGACTGAAGCTTAACTACGATGCACGACCTGTTCCAAGTTTGTTTATGCTTAAACAGCTTGCAGCCACCGTTGATAAGAAATATCTATGTTCTTTCCTGTGTTTTTGCAATTAGTGTCGTGGACGGTTACCTTTCCAGCTAATAATGTATTGCCTTCATTATTCTTCCATTCTATATTAGGCTTAAGTGTTGTTTATTTTTACATTAGTTTTTTAAGTTTCTATTTGAAATTTATCAATTTGCTCTTTGTTTTTATTGAAGTTCTCAGTCAAATTCATGAACTCTTTTTTCTTTATGTTTTTAGGTTAATCTTTATTATTTTACTCTTACGTTTTTTGCAATTGCCTTTAATTTTCCTGTTTAATTATTATACTATATTATTTTTCCTTCTAGCTATATGTACAGCTAATTATAGGATTTTTCGGAATGATCGTGTCGGCCGCATTGGTGGAGGGACTGCTATTTTCATTAAAGATTCATTTCGTGCTCGTGTTGTGGCTCGGTCAGATCATGTTCCTATAGAATATATTTTTATTGAGTTTTTAGTTAATGCAGAAAAATGTCTGGTTGGTGTCGTATACAGACCTCCCAATGTTATGGATTTCTCTCCTTTGGAGGCAGTCCTATCTGAGTTGAGTCATATTTACCAACATATTATTATTACAGGTGATTTCAATGTTAATATTTCTACCCCTAATGCTACTACGTCATCATTTAGCGAGATATTGAACACATACAGCCTGAGTGTGTATAATTCTGAACCTGCTCACTTCACTTCAACTTCGGCAACCCTATTGGATTTATTCATTGTTGCTGACCCTAATCAGATGCTGTTTTTTAATCAGATGTCTCTACCTGCATTCTCCAAACATGACTTAATCTTGTGAATTTACAATCTTTGTTCTGAATCTGTAAGTGGTTTAAATTTTTCTTATAGAGATTTTAATGATATTAACTTTGATGAACTTTTTGAGGAGGCACAAACGTTTGACTGGACTTTGATCCGTTCATTAACATCAGCTGATGAACAGCTTGATTATATTATGAGGCTTATTAAACACCTTTTCGATAAATATCTCCCACTGAAACATCATCGCATTATCAATACCCAAATACCTTGGTTTACGCTAAGAATCAGGCAATTGATATTGCGAAGAAATAATGCATATCTTAGATGGCATCGCTTCCGTACACCTGATTGCTGGGAACTTTTTCGGTCCGCTCGTAATGCAGTTAATAATGAAATATCCCGGGCCAAGTTTCAATATTATAATTCAAAATTTAAAAGCAATATTCCATCCAAGAAACTCTGGCAGAATCTTAGAAGTATTGGGGTTGGGCGATCTAGGAGTTCAATCGTATATGTAAACCCATGTGAGTTAAACCAGATGTTTGTTTCTGCTTCAAATAACTTAAATGGCCCGGGCTCTACTGTCAGTGATTATGCTAGTGATTTAAATACACCTGATCCTTTTGATGGGTTTGCTTTTAGTCAAGCTAGCGAGCCAGATGTTTATTCTGCTATTATGGCGGTGAAATCTAACGCTGTTGGACTGGATGACCTTCACCCCAAATTTACAAAAAAATCTTGTGGCCTGTTATACTCCCAAATCTCACCTACTTTTTCAACAACATTATTTTAAGATCTACGATCCCTTCTATTTGGAAATATTCTAAAATTATTCCCATTCCCAAGAGGTCTCGTAGTTCAACGGAGTATCGTCCTATTTTCATACTGCCTTTTCTCTCTAAAGCCTTTGAAAAAATCCTGCACACCCAGTTACACCAGTTATTTAGATGAGGAAAACCTCCTGTCTAATCTTCAATCGGGTTTTAGAACCAAGCGTAGCTGCACTTCAGCGTTGCTAAATATAACAGATGATATTAAGAAATCATGTTGTATATATCCGTGCTTCTTAAGACTTTCTCTATCGATCATTAACACTCACCTGTTGTTCGTGGTTAATCCAAGTTTTTTCTTCTTTTTTTTTTAAAGATAACACTCTTCTGTTTATTAATCACTTTATTATCTATTTTATTTCTTTTAGTGAACACATCCAAATTGATTCTTGGTACAAGGCTTTCTTAACGTTAAAACGATAACTACTAACTTTTTATGAAACCAGACATGAACATTTTATCCTCCTGTTTTTCTTTTAAACTTTCTTAAAAATAACCGAACATGAACATTTTTTTATTCGGAAAAAAGAACGATAACTACTAAACCTTTTTGTTTTCAGGAACCCGGACACTTTTCTTTTACACCGCGCTTACTTCGAACCAAAAAACACCACTCCAAACGAGACCGCGCCGCTTTTCGTGCAAAATTCAACTCAACTCTTGATCACATTCATCGTGATCAAGAGCCGTTGTTCAGGATCGAAAATGCTAAATTGCATTTTCTTATCCTGAGAAAATTTTACTTTTTCCATTCTGGAGTTGTTCAAACATGTCCAGAATTATTCGCGTTGAACGATGGCTGCAAAAATGTAATCTTACACTTTTTAAAACATCAGCCACCGTTTGAAATCGCGACGCGCATATACATACAATGCATTTATGCTGCGCGCGTTTCTTATCGCGAAAGCTTTTTTCGTAATATGTATGTACGTATGTACATACATATTGTATTTTTCGCGACAAATCGTACTGAAGGTACGATTTGCTTTTTGATTTCTTTTTTTTTTTTTAATTAAATTATTGAAATGACAAATTTTGCTGAAGGCAAAATTTGTCGTGGAAATTTTTAAGTAAAACGACTTGGGGTGTAAAATGAAACTTTTGTTTTTCCCAAGTCGTTTTATGGGAATAAAATGAATGGTATGTGAGGAAAATTGCTGATGCAATTTTCTTCACCCATTTAAGAGATAAGCTAATCATGTTTTAAGCATGATTAGCTTATGTGAAAAATTAATTGAATATTATTTTTATGGTTTGCCCTTTTTCAGGTTTATATGAAAATATTAATTATTTTAGGTATATAACAATCATTTGATAGTGATAAATTTACGGCACTCGTCCTCCTTGACTTTTCCAAGGCCTTTGACACAGTTGACCACATATTATTATTACGTAAGCTGGCTTTTAATTTCAATTTTTCTAATTCTGCATGCACGTTGGATTGGTCTTACCTTTGCGGGCGTCATCAGAGTGTGGTCTGTTCTAATTCTGCTTCTGGCTTCCTACCTTTGCGGAGTGGAGTCCCTCAAGGCTCCAATCTGGGTCCCTTATTATTTACTATCTTTATTAATGATCTTCCAATGGTTCTGAGAAATTGTGATTACCACATGTATGCTGATGATATACAGCTTTACATTTCTAGGCCGCTGGATTGCTGGAGGATGTCATATGCCGTATGAACGAAGACCTCGCTGATGCACTTGATTGGGCTGTTAGTAATAGTTTGAGCTTAAATGCCTCTAAATCCAAAGCTATAGTGATCTATAAAAGTGAATTAGACACTTCCTGCTTTCCGTGTGTTATCCTAAAGTTTGTAATTATTCCTTACAGTAGTACCGTAAAGAATCTTGGAATAATTTTGGATCGTACATTAAATTGGTCCAATCACATTAACGCGCTTGTCTGCAAAGTTTATGGAACGCTGCGTAAACTTTCTGTCACTGCGTACTTTACTCCTGTTGACACGCGGATTATGTTAGTTAAATCGTTAATTGTTCCCCTCGTGACTTATGGATGTGAAGTTTTTCGTAGTTCTGATTCAATTTCATTGCGTAAGCTCAATGTGGCTTTTAACTCTACCGTGCGGAATGTGTTTGGCTTGAGGCGATACGACCATGTCTCGGGATATTTAAATTCAATCTTGGGATGCACGTTGGAAACTTACTTTAAATATCGTGCGATACTATTCCTTCGTAATTTGATGCTTACCGAGCAACCCGACTACCTGTATACTAGACTGGATTTTTCTCAATCCGTAAGAACTTTTTCTCTAAACTGTCCTCGGTCCACCTGTCTTTCAAGTGGTCGTCAATTTTTTATTCAATCCACACGACTCTGGAATTCTCTTCCTCTGCACCTTAGAAGGGGCAGGGACTATCATAGTTTTCGGAACAATTTAATGGAATATTTAAGATCTGCATAACGGTACATTTGATCTGGTTTCGTAGTAATGAAGCAAATTGTATTTATTTTTATTAATTTAGATATTAGATTTTTTTTTTATATTATTAAGCCAAGCTCAGGGGATACCCTATGATGCAAAGCACAGCGTGGCAGGAAGGAGATAGGGAAAGGATTAAGGGATATGAGGAGAGCGGCTGAGGTGCCGATGTATGTCGCCCTTAAACTTTCGCAGGTTGTATGCCGGAGGAAAGACAGAAGATGGTAGACTGTTCCACATTCGCACAGTTCGGGATAAGAAAGCATCACGGAATTTTAGTGTACGGCCGAAGGTAATTTGAAGGGTAAAAGGATGAGCGCGGGATGCAGCGCGAGTATTGCGTGCAGGAACTATTCTACAAGGGATCAGAGTAGATATTTCATCATAACATTGACCATGCATATAGCGATAAAGGAGCGAAAGGCATCCAACATTGCGACGGTGCTCGAGCGAGTCAATATGACGAGTAATTGCCACATCGCCAATGAGCTTGCAGGCTCTCTTTTGGACAATATCCAATGAAGCTAAGGCTGTGCGACTAGCCCCGGCCCAGATATGGGAATTGTATTCCATTCTAGGTCTGATGTAGGACTTGTAGAGGGGCGCTATATTTGATGGGCTGAAATATTTCTTACACCTTTTCAAAAAACCAAGACATTTTGATGCTTCTTTGGCAACCGAGAAGATGTGATCTGTCCAGCTTAACTTACTGGTAATATTAATGCCAAGAATTCTTAGTGACGGTGAATCAGAAATTAGTGCTCCATCAAACGAAACGGGAGTGGTTAAGTGATGGTCTTGTTTTAATGAGATGAGACAGCTTTGGGTCTTAGATGCATTGAATTCGACTCGATTCACTTTGCCCCAAGCGAGAATATTGTCAAGATCGTTATTCAATGATCTAATCATGCAGTCTCGTTTAACACATGTGGCGTTCCCTCTGGAATCCGCAAGGGTGTCAAAGGAGTATGCGAAATCAAGGGTACTGTCATCAGCAAAGCTATGGATAGGATTAAAAGTAAGGGAAATCAGATCATTAATGAAGATTAGAAATAGAATCGGAGAAATAACAGAGCCCTGGGGGACACCGGCATTAATAGGATAAGGTTCAGATATAACGCCATCTAATACAACACGTATTTGCCGACTAGATAAAAAACTTTCAATCCATAACAGAAGAGGAGGGGAAAGACCAAATGCTTTGAGTTTGGCTAAAAGGGCTGGATGCCAGACTCTATCAAAGGCCTTTGAAATATCTAGACCAACGATTTTGGACTCACCAAAATTGTGAAGACTACGATTCCAACGTTCCGTAAGAAAAGTCAGCAAGTCTCCAGATGAGCGACCGTGCCGGAAGCCGTATTGGCGATCGTTGATGAGCTGATTGGTTTCCAGATACTTCATTAATTTGGAGTTAATGATAGATTCAAAAACCTTTGAAAGAATCGAAGTGATTGCAATTGGTCGATAATTTGAGGGATCGCTACCCTCTCCTTTCTTGGGAATAGGCTGAACGTGAGCTAGTTTCCAAGCAGTTGGAAATTTTCCTGTCGAATAGGACAGGTAGAATAGTTTGCGCAGAGGTTTAGCCAAGGATGAGGCACAGCTTTTAATTAATAGGGGCGAGAAACCATCAGGTCCTGCGGCTTTAGAGACGTTGATACCATTAAGGACCTTGAACACATCTCTCGTACGGATGTGTATTGGCTCTTGTACACATCCGCACGGGGGATGCACGACAGGTGCCTGTGAAGTGGGTGGAAGAAAAGAATTTGATGCGAATCTAGCAGCCAAAATATTAGCTTTATCCTGGGAGTCAACAACCACTTCACCATTATTAAGTAGTGAAGGTATAGAGGAACTGCTGAAGTTGTTCCTGATGGTTTTGACCAGGGACTAGAAACCTTTACTACCTTTGCGGCTTGACAAGATTCTTTGTCTAACATTCTGGTCAAAAAGAAATAATAATAAAAAGATATCTTATTTTGTACGTTTAGTTTAGTTCAGTAATGTTTATGTTTAAATTTTTTTTTTTTCATTATCCTACCTACACATAATTATAAGATTTGTCTTACTTGTGTAGCGTTGAAATAAAGTTTTATTTGGATTATTTCAATTATAAATTTGAATTATTAAGTATACTTAAGTCAAGTAAATCACAAAATTTTGTTCGATTTACTTGAAAAAAATTCATGTAAACGTAATTTCACTACTTGAACATTTTTCATTTCTGCGAGTATGCAAAATACGAGGAACAAGAAGAATTTCGTTGTTGATAATTCAGGTTGTCATTTTTAGCACTTTTCTCAAGATATTTATCTGAAAGTCCGTTCCTATGTATTGAACCTAGTGCAGAATTGTCAAAGGTAAAATGTCACTTCAAGTAAATTTCAAGAAAATTTCCAGTCAAGTAATTGAAATTAATTCAACCAAAAACCCTACTTGAGTTTCAATTGGATTTAAAGGCAAGTACTCAAGAATTCATGTAAACGTACTGATGGTTATCTCTGATCGCCTACCATAGATGTTCGATGATAGGGTATTGGCAAGTAGCGACATCTCCTTTCTAAGACATCAATGATTCTGGGAGCATCGATTTACATAGAATCAAATGTATTGGTTATGTGCAAAACAAAATTAAAACAAATGAGTAAGTAAATTCAGCTTGTTTATGACGAGCGCTTGAAATAAGTTAAACTGAAGAATTTTAGTGAAATTTGTGCTTATTCTGCTAATATCAGTTAAAGTTAAATCGTGGTACGAGACGCTAACTGTTCTCTATGTAGATGTCAAAACGGTACCGTACTCTTTAAGAAGCCACCACGGAAATCAAATCCTGGATAGATGAAAATCAAGATTTTTTTAATGCTGACATCGTTATTTTACCTTCAGAGGAATATGGTGGGATCAGTGATGAAGAAATCCCGAAAAAAATGATGGTGAAAGAGTGGTTGATGGGCATAAGTTCCCTCACAATGTAGTCGGAAATCTCGAAATAAATTCAGAATATTCTTACTAAGACACTGATGATGAAATACCCCTTTCCCATTTGAAAAGCTCGACGTAACGTAACGTGGAATGAGAAGCAAATTGGAAAGGAATGAGCTGCTGTATTGAATTTAAGAGTATTCCAGTCAATAAAGAGTTTCAGGAAATGGAAAAGTCCTGGCGTTCCTTATTTCATCAAACATCGCTTGATCTTTGTGAAGAATGTTTCACCGAAGAGGTATGTAATCGAATACTAGATAAGCCAAATATAAATTCTTCTAAAAAAAAACAACCAATTTGTCCTGACCCTCCCATTCTTACATAGTATTTGATATATCTGGCAGTGCTGTCAGAAATCGGACACTTAGCCTGGCGGTTGCCGTCATGAACTTGACCCTGATGACATTGAACTCTCTCTCTGCAGTCGGCCGTCAACGAGTCCAGATCGTCACCCCATAGTAATATTTATATTATACCTAGTTTGTAGTTAAGTAATAATGTAGATATGCGGTAATTGGAATTAAAGTTAATATACCGCAGTGCTGTTTTATTATTGTCATCTCCGAAAGACACTACAGTAATTGGCGACGAGATTATTTTTTTTTCTTCGAACGACACGCAAATATCAGCCTAAATGACAATGGACAATGACAGCAACAGGAATTCATGCAATCAATGTTGGAAACTCAACAAAAATGGGCCGAAGGATGGAAACAACAAGTAAAAGAATTAAAAGATGTAAGTAGCAGTGCAAACATTAGTAGCATCGCAAAGGCGCCCCCGCCATTCCAGTCGTATGAAAAATGCAAGCATAACTGGGTATCCTATGTACAGCAACTTGATCAGCATTTCAATGCCTATGGAGTGACAGACGATCAGCAAAAACGTGCATTCTTCTTATCGTGGTCAGGTATTGATTTATTTGAGTTACTGAAAAATTTATTTGGTACAGACGATTTTCAATTAAAATCATATAAAGATATCATAGACAACTTACTGAACATTTTAAAGCCAATATTCACGTTCTCGCGTCCCGTTATGAATTTTTCAAAACAACAATGCAACCGAATCAGTCTTACGCAGACTGGGTAGCGGCACTCCGTGGCAAAGCAAGAAATTGTCAGTATATGTGTAGTAATGCAAGCTGTAAAAAAGAATTCGTAGATGACTTGATTCGTGACATGTTAGTTTTTAATACGCCTCATGATGCAGTGCGCGTTTCAGCCTTACAAAAGACAAATCCGGCTTTAAATGAAGTGCTAGGTTTAGCGACGACCTTCGACGCAACGCAAGCTACAGTAAACGTCATAAAAAATCTTCAAAGCAATTGCGCGCCTGAAATTTGTCAAGTAAAAACACATATCAACGCAGTTATCAACGCAATTATCGCGCAAATCAGAGTGAAAACAAATCATGCAATGGATGTGGTTCGCACCATGCCAGAAGAAATTGCAAATTTTTAAATGCCCGCTGCCATAAGTGTCATAACATTGGACCGAGCTATCCGGATCCAGACTAAGTGAACAAACTTCAAAATTGTATTGTTTCATTGAGAAAATGAAAACATCATGAAATTTATAGTTTGGATAGTTTGGATCCGGATAGTAGGATCCGGATTATCCGGGTACCCAGATTTGAGGAATCAGATCCCTATCATCTCGAATAATCCGGATAGTAAATTATCCGGATACTTTCAGATCTAGAAACTATGTGGCCCTATCATGGTCGACATAGTGCCACAATGTTTATAAAAAAGAAACCCATTCACTTTGAATATAAGCTTTGGTGTTTGATATCATCCACAGGATATTTAAATTTTTTCCATATTGTGGCAAAAATGAGGCATTTTATTCTTCCCTTGGAGTGAGTGAAAACCGTTGGACATTTTTACGTGCTGTTGAAAAGCCAGAATATCATAAGGATTATTTTGATAACTTTTTTACTTCACAAAATCTCTTAACGAATTTACACCGAAGAGGATTTTTCTTTACAAGTACAGTTCGTGATACAAGAACAGGAAGGAAACTTTTAACCTGAAAATTTTGACTGTATTGAACCAATAACTACCGCTAAACGGTTTTGTCAAAAGAACCGATGCTTTGAAAATTTACAGCATCCTACTATAGTCAAAGCCTACAACAATGGAATGGGACGAGTGGATTTATTCGACCGTATTTTGTCGCAGTAAAAAATCCACATAAAGCGAAAAAAATGTTGTTGGCCACTTTTCGCGGATTACATTGATTTGACTGTTTAAAATGCATGGTGCATCCACCGCATAAGCCAATATCACTGTTAGATTTTCGGCGACGGATTTGCATGTAGTTTTTATCTATTCCTGTAGAGGAGAGCCGATTAAATTGTGAAGTACATCGGGTTGTTGAATTAGTTACACCAAGTTACAGCAGATTGTCACAAGCTCGACACGATATTGTGAAAATCGACGATGGCAAAAGAAAGCGATGTCGTTGTCGAGCTTTTAAATGCCAAATTTGTTCAAGGAATGGAATTGATATACCCTTACGTTAAATGTGCTCAAGAGTTTCATAAACAGAAATAACAATTTTCTTTTTTTTTTGTATTATTTTGCATACACATTTTTTTTCTACATTATTTCTTTTTTAACTATAATAAAAACGGACTGTGGAGTTAATAGTGAATTACTTTTTTTATGCTTTTTGTACCACGGTTGCGTTTTTGCAACGTATCAAATCTTCATATACATTGATAAAAAATTGTTATTTACTTATATTTCATTAATAATATGAACACAAGAAGCTTGTTCAAAATCACCCAAGAGGAACTGTGTGTGGAGCGAAATTAACTCGTTTCGCTAGAGTCTTGTTTGTTTTAGAAGGATTATTTTTTATAAAATATAAAATGTATAATACCCAAGGAAAGATAGAAGCGCGCAGTGGCGGATCCATGGGGCAGTGCCGGCTCCAGCTAGGGGGCGAGGGGGTAAAAAAAATTGCACTAGATCTTCTGAAGTTTTCTAAACAAAATCTATTCTACTTTCCTTTTTGTTAAAAATATTAAAATTTTTTGGAAGCGTTCAATTTGATACGTTTCAAAACACAGTTCTTATGGCTAGCGGCTCAGTCCTTACTCCACTTTAAGTCGTAGCTATAAAAGCATATAGAGGAAACAGGAAGTTTTGATACATGTAAAATTCATGTATGTACATAAGTGCGGCTTTTATCAGGACAGTACAGAGCATATTCGGGTAAAAGCGATAGAAGGTTTGTTTATATTAAAAACAGCTACCAATTGATGAGTCTTATATGTAAAAAAATTACAGCTCCTAATTTGAGAAATTCAGCGAAACTACACAACGGCAAAGAAATATGTATATTGGTGTAGTGAGTTATTACATTTAAAGCAAACGATTTATTTTGGAATAATTTTTTTATTTCGTAAAATGCAGTAGTTTTACTAGAATACTTAGCTCAAACGTTTAAAAAAAACAAAATATAAATGCTGATTGGGAAATTCTCAATCAGTATCTTAGAGAAATTGATTGGTTGGTCTGTTTTGCTTCTGGTCTCTGATAAAAACCATCAAAAACAACTTCACCAATTCCTCTATAGCTTCACTACTTAACAATGGTGAAATAGTTGTTGACTCCCTGAATAAAGCTAATATTTTGGTTAGTAGATTCGCTTCAAATTATCCTTTTCTATTCACTTCACAGACACCTATTTTGCCAATATGGCTTCCGGACTGAACGCTCGTCTGGACACTTGCTGGATTTTCTTACGGAACGTTGGAACCCTAGTCTTCGTTATTGTGGTGGTCCAAAATCGTTACCCTAGATATTTCAAAGGTCTTTGATAGAGTCTAGAATCCAGCCCTTTTAGTTAAACTTAAACCACCTGGTCTCTCCCTCTTCTTCTATTATAGATTAAAAGTTTTTTTATATGATCGCCTAATACCGGCTGTACTAGATAGCGTTTCACCAGAACCTAACCCTATAAATGCCGATGTCACCAGCGCTCTGTTATCTCTCCAACCCTCTTCTCAAATTTCTTTAATGGTCTGATTTTCCTTACTTCTAAGCTTATCCATAGTTTTGCCTATCACAGTACCCTTGATTTCGCTTACTGCTTTAACACTCTTAAGGACTCCAGAGGGAATGCCATATCTGTCAATCGAGTTTGCATGATGAGTTCATTGATCAACGACCTTGATAATATCATCGCTTAAGGTAAAGCGAATTACGTCGAATTCATTGCATCTAAGTCCCAAAGCTGTCTCATGTGCTTAAAACAAAATCATAACTTTAACACTGATTTACGGTACACAGTTTTATGCATTCTTTAGTTTAGTTTAGCTGGACAGAACACATCTTCACTGTGGACAAAGAAGTATCGAAATATATTGAATTTCTGAAAATGTATAAAAAATATTTCATCCCATCGAATCTAGCGCTCCTCTACAAGTCTCACATCAGACCTAGAATGGAATATAATTCCAATATCTGAGCCGGAGCTGGTCGCACAGTTTTTCCTTTTAGAGCCTTCAAGCTCATTGGCGATTTAGCAATAACTTGTTAAATCGATTCACTCGAGCGCCACCGCAATGTTGGATACCTTTCGCTCTCCCTATATTCTTCCTAAAATGATGTGCTTTGAATCATAGGGTATCTTCTGAGCTTGGGTTATTAGTCAAACTTTCTTAACTTTTCCATGAAGTTATATTCTTACAAGGTCTGTATTGGATCTGTGCTGTCACTGCTATTTTAAATAAACGTAAAGTACGTAGAGCTTTAATTCCTGTATTTTCCAAAGTTACAGCTTATGAGGTATAACCAAAATAAAATAAATAATTTAACACCTCGTTTGACTTTCGCGAGTGGCAAAAGTTAAATTTTGAGCAACTTTCTTCGTTGAGAGTGGCAGCTTATCTGTTCGACCCGAATCTTTTAAATAATAAATTTTGTGCATTTGATATTTGCGAGTGGTGGCGAGTGTCTTGGAACTTTGACATGTTTCCAGGCTATACCGTTTTTAAACCATAGTTGCGCCCCGACTTCACAAGAATCGTGAATCTGACCCTACCAGCCCCCCCCCCCTCAATAAAATAAAAATATTTAATTAATTAAGTTATTTGAAAAAATATATTTTTTATTTTATATTCTTTTTATTTATATAATTCAACTTCAACAAGTTCTAAAAAATATTTTTATTCCAAAACTTAAAAAAATAAAAATTTATTTCAATGAATATTATTATATGCATGTGATGTATGTGTATAGGTTTTTCTCAGATTTGAGTTTGGGACCCGAACTTTGGGTGATCCAAAACCCTTGAGAAACACTTCCCAAGCCCCGAAACAGACTCCCTCACTAACATCAAAACACTAACTTAGTCCTAACTTCGAAAATTCTAAAATATATGCAGCGCTCTTATTTAAAACCACTGACATGTATAATATTGGCTGACTAATTCCATAGAAATACATTGCAGAAAGTGGGTTCTATATAGCGTTCTCTTTCGGTCTAAGCACCAAGTACCAACTGAGAGAGAACTGTAAACATCAAATAAATAATTTAATTCGTCGAAATAAATGTTTTAAAATTAACTATTTTGGTTAATTAGTGATAAAAAGTGTTTTACCAAAGGCAATATATTCATTGATACTCAACAGAAATTCGAAAGGTTTTATTAAAATCACTTTTCAATGGATTTTTTAATGTTGGCACCGGACGTAAGAACTATTTTTGACACACAAAATTGTACCCGTATGAAATAGCATATCGATCAGTCCATATTATGTAGGCCGGTGTGTAAAACTGAGAAAAGTTTGGTTTAAATGACACCTGCAGTTTGCATCCTATACTACAATTCTATTAAAAAATGACTTTTGGTAAAAAAGTATACTAAAAAATGACACATCATCCACACCGCTTAATGAGGAAACTCTCCTAGTACCTGACTACAGTACTGCTAAACTAAGCGACTTAAGTGGTGCTCCTTTGTTTTTTTTTCCATTACAAGGCCTTAATGAAAGCCGCAGGACGACGAGGGTGTGGGATCCCGAAAAAGATTAGTGCTTACAATTCAAGGTACTAAAATTGGGATCTAATGTTTGGAATTTCTTGAAATACAGTAAACTCATTTTTTTTATACTTTCTCCAAGTCATTCAAACTAAAAAAAACATATATTTTACATTCCCTAACTTATGCCCGTATTAAAACATTATCCTGCTCTCCTCAAATCCATTATAATGGTTATTACAATCGAAGTAGTTTGCAAGGATGTAATTCACATGATTCAATTCAATAACCATTTCAAGAGGTATCTAGGTAGATGTTGCGTACAAAACTTTGTTTGGTGTTTTTGCAGCTGCTGGTTGTTACATCAAAACTCTATTTGAAGGCATTGTCCGATTTTTCATTTCCGTAATGGTATTTTGTGCTATGAAATTAGTTCTACTGAAATACACAATTATTTTCTCAAAAATTAAATTTCATCGCAACGAAAATTTCCAGTTAATACTCTGCCGTAAAGCCTTTGGAGCCATTGGGGGTCTGTTAACCTAAAAAATATATGATAATTCAATAAAACCGTGCAGACCAAAATATAAAAGCAAAAATAAATGAATACAGCCAGGCAGGCACGTTCTACTTGTAACCCTTGTATTTCTGACCACGCCAGCCTGCGTAAATATGAAAAACTCATCTCCGGAGTCCGCTCACGTCCTGCGGCGTTTTCAATTTTCAATAAAATCGACAGCCCTTTTAAGTCATCGACGTACATCAACAGCAACGGAATAAATGCTCCAAAGAAGAGAAAAAGTTGAATATCGGGAATAAAATATGTCCCCGCGCTGCCTATCGTACATTATTTAGATTAGATGAATCCTTTGAAGTTAAATTCTGACTTCATGTGTTTGTCCTCGTGTTAGCAACAAGGACTATATATGGACAACTCACAATTCCTGCTCTTGCCAAGAAAAGGGAGCAGAAGGCGTAACACAATGCGAACGGGTTACGATATTGGCGGGTGTTGCCTAAAGACAACCAGGAAATGGATTTCCTTCCAGAGTCGTAAATAAATAAAATGAAATAAGGAGATGACAAGTTTTATTCTATTAAAGGGGGCTAGAGTATCCAAGCGTATATCGAAGTGGGTGGTTGTTTGCTTTCTTAGCCCTCTAATACCATGGGGACTAATGGCTTAAGTGATGGAGATGATTCAAAGGGTTCGATATCAAGTTTTCACTAAGTTTGCAATCGGCTTTGTAGGATTAAGTTCTTCGGAATTACTGAAACGAAGAGCATTTGGCAGCTAGACAGTTTTTATCACAAGATTTTGTCCTTTAAATGTTTGGCCATTGAGCAGAAGAAATAAGTACATTAAGATTTTGCTCTATGTCTCTCACCCCATATATTCTAAAAGAACAATAATTATATCGCGAATGCATTTTTAGAAAGAAAAAAATGTTTATTTTTCAATTTATTCTGAAAATTCAGATCCTGGCTTTAAGTTTTATCAGTACATAATCCTACAAGATGTAGGAGGTACATATATAATGTAAGGCATAAAGTGGAAGAATACAATCTAACTAAATTACAGTCTTTTGGATTATCACTGGTACCACTGTGTTTGATATGTTCATAAAGAATCTTTGTTGTGTTTTAAAATTAGAGGCTCAGGAAAGTGAAAGCATTTCCCTAACCTGATTTTACTCATGTAAGAAATCTGGATCCCTAAAATCATTCAACGTTTATATAATTTTTTTTAAGTAGTTTGATGAGAAATATATATATGTATGTATGTATATGTATTTAATTAATAATCGGTTATGAGTTGACTGCGAACCAGAACTTTATAAACAAACAGTCGAACGACCGAATTCAAGTATATTGAAATCTAATTAAATTTGTGCACCGCCTTGAAGCGGTCAAAGAAGATCACTAAAGCTGAGAAAACAATAGACCACAATTCCATTGCGGTTCGCTCGTTTGGTACACAGATTGGTTAAAGGAAGAAGAGATGGTGGGGTGTGAGTGTCTATGGGCCGAGCTGTCAATTACACAAGACCCTGGAATCGTACTCAATACTTTTTCAAGCAGAAATCTACGCCATAGAAACTTACATTAGAATTAGCCTACATAAGAGGACGCGACAAGGAGGGCATGACGATAATTAGACTGTTGACTATCTGCCTAAAAAAATAAAAGCAATTAATGTCCAAAACAGAAAAGGCTTACCACATACAAATGAAAACCTTCGACCGCGCACTAAACACGTGAAGAATTGTATTACCTGACTTCCCATAAAAAGACTTCAAACAAGAAAAAGTGCTAGCATTTCTATAAGACCAATTCTTATGATACTCGGGGTAAATGCCCTACGAAATTACATTGTATGGTTACCTCCCTGTGCAGGTTTCTTTGTTGAAGTGATTTTTCGCATATATTTCTAGAAATGTTCGTCTGACAGTAAAAATGATTGTGAACAATTTCACAGGACTTCATATTCTGAAGAAAAATCGTGTTGAATTGATCGTATACTTAAAAAACTGAATTTTTATATGGCAACACCAAGGAGTGGTTGCCCGAGCCCAATTTAGTCCATCTTTAAAATTATATTTATTTTTGCTATGAATACACCATGTACCAAAGTTCAATTCTCTACGTCGAGGCGTTCTCAGACCGTACCAATTGTATAGTGAAAGCGAAATTTTTGTATGGCAACCCTACGAAGGAGTTGCATGATTGGTCCTATTTTCGAACTTAAATTTAGTTTCTTTTTGAAAACCCCGTGTTCAAAATTTCGGCATTCTAAGAAAACGCGTTCTCGAGTTATCGTGAGGACGGACGGACATGCAAAAATCAAAATGATTTGTAATATTATGCGTGAGTGTCCAATCCATTTTACTCTATAGCAAACAAACGGAATGATAAACTAACTTACTATACGCTATTAGATGCCATCAGACCCAGATCTAGATGTTTCTTAAGGTGATGTTCCAATTCTTGCACAGTCTTATGAGGGGGTTATCGTCATGTCTGTTGAAAATAGAGGCCTACAAGATAGTATAAAAAAATCTCAACCATACACAATATTTATCCAATGTTTAGCGCACAAACTAAATCTCGTAGTTGTTGACTCATGCGCCAATATTTCACTAGCAAATTCATTTTTAACGGCCTCGAAGCTTTTTATATTCTCACAACCTGGTCATCATGCGAGCTGGCAAAAATTACAAGGCACTCTCAGAATCCATACCAGGCATGAAATGGGAAGTTTAAGTACTACCAAATGGAGTTGTCGCTACAAAAACTGCAAAGCAGTACTGGTAAATTATGATCCAATTAAATTAACTTTTTTTTTTAAGTGATCACTGATAACTGTGACAAGCACATAGCACTTGAATTGCTAAAATTATTACGAAACCAGAATTCGTCGTTTCCTTACACACATTTCACTCAGTTCTCGCTATAGTGAATGTACTAAGTAAATTTTTCCAGACCCAAAATGCCACTCTTGGTCAGGATAGTGACTTCATAGCAAGTACAATATACGTACTTTCGAAGCATGCAGCAATCAGCTCAAAATACGGACGGATATCGAACAGTTCTTGAAAAGTACAAGATTTTGCTAAAACATGTTAAGAGAGAAACCATCCAAGCAAGCCTCAGGCCTGGCCTTTCTCCGGCTTCCTCGCAGTTCGCCTCAGGCTTGCCTCAGACAATTGAAAACAAAATGATAATACCGGTCTCGGTGCTGTCATTGTAATTTTTATAGTATCTCTATTGACAAAAGTAGGCCTGAAAGAGAACAATTTCCAACATTGAGTAAAGCGCGCCTTGCAGGTAGCTAGGCCTTGAGACTAGCTGCGGACTTAGTTCTGTGTGGCATCATTTAAATACCCGTGTTGGAAATTTTTGACTACGCCTCGTGGAAGCTTTAAGGTCTGGATATGTTTCTGCCGTTAGAGTCTAAAAAAAAAGGGTCAGCAAAAAGACTTTTGCACAGAGTCGACACTGCGTGAAAGCATTACATAACCACAAAAATACTGGAAGATCAACATATACTACCAAGTAATAGACAATCCCTGCAAACATTGCGGTTCAAAATCGAGTCGAATTCGAAGTAAATCAATTCGACTCGGTGAAGTTTATCTTCGAAAACGAATTCACTTGCGACGTGCTTGCGAATTGCAGGAGAAAAAAATGGAACACGATATCGAATCGTTCGTAGTTCATTTTGAATTGGATATTGGATTTTTTTTAATAGTACACTTTGGTATCGAATTCTCTTACAAAGCGTTTTGCAAATAGCAAGTAAATATTATATCGAATAAATAAATAATAAATACTCACCGTAGTAAAACTTCACTTTGCACTTCACTCAAGCAAATCTCAATTTAGAATGTCCGCGAATAGCAATATTTGAATTATTTGCTTTAACGAATTCCTCGGAAATTGACATAAGTCGTATCGTAGGTAACTTCGTATATAGCAAACAAATGAAAGAAACTCCGAGCTACGAACGATGCATCTATTTTGAATTCTAGGAAATTTCGGCATGCTTGAAAACGTCGTTCATGGTCAAAAAAATGAAGAGATTTCGAGCTATTTTGAATTGTCGGAAATTAGGAAATGCTGCCAACAATTCGTTAATGTTAAAAAAAATCGAAGAGATTTCAAGCTACGAGCGTTTCCTCTATTTCGAATTCATTTCGCTACGGCGGAATTTCGTCCAATTGTTTCCAGAGATCATGCCGATTTGAAAACTTATACCGTTAGCTCGCGCTGTGGACGCATTTCTTAAATTGGACATGAATGACGAAGTGGATTTCATCAGTAATTATAAAAAAATCTTAAAAAACTGATACATCAGCCTCGGAAGCTGAAGCGATGATCACCAAAAACATACTTCAGTTAAAAAATTACATGAATGCTGGAAATTTGAGAAAAAATACTAAAAAATATTACTGCCCTTATTTATATAAATATTTTAAAGCGGCAATAGTACTCCCAGTGAGATTTTCCGACTGTGAAAGAATGTTTCAAATTGGATAATTTTCAGGCTGGCCCCTACTAGCTCCCCCCCCCCCCCCTATTTTAAAAACAATTACTGGATTTTTTCCAGTTCACAAAATCAAAGACCGAACTCATCCGAAAGGTGCTCCCACACATTGCTTTAAATTACAAAAATCATGTTTGGCTGAGTCAATATAGGCAAGGCTGCGAAAAACATTGATGTCGACGAATTAATTTTCAAGATTCAAAGTGAAATTGCTGGCGAATTGACGACGCGACGTACAAATCGGTGAATTCCGTTACTAGCCAAGATGATGTCGTCGACTATCTAACCGAATTTTTAAACTCACTGAAATTGCCCGGATTGCCTCACAGTCACAATCTCCAATTGAAGGTCAGATCGATAATCATAATAATGTTGCGATCAACCACGTTTTTGTAATGGCACCCGGCCCTGTGGCGAAGAAACTGGTGTCATCGAAGAAGCAACAATTCTTAAAGGAAAGTACAAAGAAGATAACATTTTGATACCACGAATCCCAACGATTCCGAACGACATGGCATTCGACTTAAACGCTTGCAGTTTCTGGTGCGGCTTGCATTCACAATGAGAATAAACAAATCACAAGGGCAGTCATTGAGTGTTTGCGGCATTAACCTTGAAAATCCATGCTTCTCGCTGGTATGAGATGTCGCCTGTTCCCGTGTACAACATAACAAAAAATGTCATCTATCATAAAGCATTGCAATGAATATCCTCCACATGTTGAATATCCATGGCTACAATCGTTACTAGACACAAAGATCAATCAGAAATACATTTTTTTCTCATTTTTACTTTGTTTACAAATTTTTAACAGCTTTTCACAAATTCACAAAACGATCACAAACTAATTTATTGGAATTTGGACAGGACAACGTCTCTCGGGTCAGAAATAAACTGAGGTTTACTATGATAAGAATACATAGAAGAATTTTTAAGAACTTTTATTTTAACGATTCTAAATCAAATCATAAATACAAAAGGAAAAAACAACCCCCTCGTCCGTGGTTTGAAACCGGGACCTTCCGCTTGCCGGGCGACTGCACTTACCACTGAGCTGACAAAACAGATGATTTTCCCTCTTGCATTTCATAATTTGTAACTAGCCTACTAAGCCACGTTTGGCTTGCAGCTGGCATTAACCAGTAGCGATGAAAGCGCACAAATAAACTGTAAATTAAGTTTTATTTATTTTTTCCGCGGTTTTCCCGGTTTCAAACCCCGGACGAGGCGGATGTTTTTCCTCTTGTATTTATGATTTGATTTAGAATCATTAAAAATAAAAGTTCTTGAAAATTGGTGGGAACAAAAAGTTATTGCTTATTTAAAAAATATTTAATCTGACTAATATTTTTTCTGTTACAAAATACCAAATTATTTTTTACGGACGTTAAGTACCCACATTAATACTAGCTCTCTCTGTCGCACATTAGTAAGGTTCTGGAACTGGTTCTGACCCGATGCGCTCGCGCCTCCACCCGCCCCCCGCGCAAACTATCGTCCTTCGTCCTTTTCGATATTCCCGTGTCTCACAATGATGCGACCCATATCACTAATAACTAGAGTCATATACCACAGCCTATCAATTTCGTTCATGTCAGCGGTAGGTCAAACGTCCATAGTAAGGTGCCCAGTGACCTTTATAGATCTTGTTAAAATAACATAATTTTTTATTATTCCCCCGACTAATCTCTTTCAAAACTTCACTCCACATCATATATATAACTGCTGTTTAACGACATTTAAGTTTCCCACCAAGTGGAAGAAAGCGCTTATAATAGGTACCTATCACGAAAAAGTCCAATTAGTCTTTGCTTCTTAGACAAAGTCTTGAGAAAGAGTATTGTATATGCAGACTATTGACTATATTAATAAAAATGGCTATCTGACTACTTAGCAGTCTAGATTTCGTCCAAATCATAACTGTGAAACTGCTATGCTTAAAGTTTCGTCGGATATTCACGAAGCTTTGGATATGGACCACTTTACAATTCTCGCATTGTTCGATTTCAGCAAACCATTTGATTCTATTGATCATCGCAAGCTGCTGAAAAAGCTATCTCGGGGTTTTTTTCTCATCATCTGATGTTCAGCTTTTCAAGAACTTCATAAGCAGACGTAGTCAATTTGTAAAAGTACAGAATACACTTTGGTGAATCTACATTGTAGTGTTCCTCAGGGATCAATACCTACTTGGTCAATTTTGTTCAGCCTTTATATAAATGACCTTACCGACGTAATCCATGGTGCTGTAATACAGTTATATGCCGACGACGTGCAGATGTATCTCAGGTATCTCAGTTGGCCAATTGGCTTAACGGAGGATTGCGTATGCCGACTCAATCAAGATCTCCATCATGTTTATGATTGGTCTGTACAAAACAGCTTAGAACTTAATCCTGTCAAATGACGTTGCCTAGCGATCTATAGAAAAGGCATTGATGCCAATAATTTACTGCCTGTATTTATAAATAACACCAGACTTCCCTATGTGGATTCTGCAAGAAGCCTGGGTTTTGAGCTTAATTCGAAGTTCTCCTACTTCAACCATATTAATGCTACAATTGGAAAGATATATGGGTGTCTACGGCGCGGCGGTTGTGGCTGAGTTCTGGGTTGCTTTCGTTTCATATGCGAAAAAAACTGGTTAAAGCCCTGGTTACACCTCATTTTACTTATGGTTGCATAATATTCTCATCTCTGGACCCAGTTTCTCGTAGAAGACTCTTGGTTGCATACCAGAATACGTTACGTTATATATTCAAGCTGCCTCAAACCAGTCACATATCGCCCTATATATCGACCTTGCTTGGTTGCCCTCTACAAAATTACTCAACCCAACGCAGATTTAAAAGTTCTTCATAAACTGATTTATAATCGGAAGCCATCGTAACTTTTCGAGAAACTGAACTTCTTGCAATCGACTAGATGTAATAAACTCTTGACCCTCGTTGCAGCTCGCGGTATGGACAGCGTTCTTACTTTTTCCAAAGCATTCGCAAGTGGAATCTTTTGTCGTATGATCTTCAATGCACGACTGTCGGCAGAACTTTTGCAAAGCATATAAAATCTTCAAATATTTGTTAAAAGTCATGCAGTGTGAGTGTTTCCTAGATTTTAGTCTATATCTCTTTTTACTCTCTCTCGCTTTTTCTCTCTCTTGTGCAACATTGCTTTTCTTATGTATAAGTTAAATGTAATTTATTTTCCTTTTGGTCCTCTTTATCATTTATTTTTTATTAACTAATTTTTTGCACTTAGTTTTATTTCTCATTTCATTTATTGCTTATTATATTATGTATATGTATTGTGTTTGTTCCGGTATTCATCTTTGTCCTTCATTATTGATTATTGTATATTATTTATCATTACTTATTGTTTATTGTTTATTTTTTATTTATTTAATTTTATTGCTTTTTTTCTCTTTTGTTTATTGGTTTCATTACTTTCTTTAGGTTGTTCTCCTCTTTTTCTACCTAGCTTCTCTTTTTCTTATTGTAAGTTTGGTTATTTTAGTCTATTCATATTTTAAAAAACTTCCCGTTATTACACCATTGCACTTTGTAGTTTTAAGATTACGTAATCTTTTCACATTATCCAAATAAATTGTATTGTATTGGATTATCAGTAAGTGTAAAATGAATTCAAAGTCCATAACTGCATATAAAGGATTGAGATTATGATTTTTTTTTCTGGTGAAGAGCTACCATCTTTTAAATTCATTAAGACTTGCAGTACTTGTTTTAGACCAACCTTGTTTGACTACTTGCCTTTAACATTTGTTTTTGATAACTTCCCAGCGTAAAGTAGAAGATGCAAAAAAGTTGCATATTCCTGAAAAACTCCAAACAAACGTTTTGCTTTGAACAGGCACAAGAAGGATGCACTCCCACAAAACTCAGGGAGTAAGCAATATATGGCACAAAGTGGTATATTCATTTTCTTTCAGGATTCTGACCTGACCTCCTTTATACATATAAGGCGGCCATATTTGATCCATTGTCGTATGACTGACCACGATAATCATTAATGTTTAAGCCATCAACATCTATCTTATCACAAATGGCTTTCGCCATGTGTTCACCACTTTTGCCGTGAATTTCAATAAAATCAATAAAAAATGTCTGATTAATTTGGCATCCTCCATTTTTATTTTTATTTATATATCTAATTACCTGACTCATCTGTTCAACATGAGACATATCAGGAGTACAGTCGAGCCTTATGGTATAATACTTGACTGATTTAATATCGGCAAAGATTTCTTCTCGTACTTTTTGTGATATTATGCAGCTTATTTCATTTTGTATGCTCTTAAAGAGATATTAAACTTGACCTTTTTTCAGAACTACCTTTAACTATCTTTAACATTGAATTATGTTTTGCCAAAAGAAATACGAGATTTAAAAAAGAAATTTTTGATTATTTTAAATAAGATTTTTTGAACGATAAATAAGTACATATAATAATTGTTCGATCTGAAGGAATATTTTAATTCATAATGATTACATGATTAATATTTCCAATACGACATGTTGCATATCAAATATTGGGCTCGCCGAGTACTATCGGGTGATGTACCTTTTTCTTATTCAGAAAACTGTCTCAGTACGATTTTGCTGCCGGAAAACCAATTTTCATGCACCTGGGTCACTTACACCCCAGCTACGATATTTTGAATAAATTTTTGTAGTTCTGTTTTTCATGGCCATTAGTGCATTGTTGTGAACATTTTTCTTATAGGAAATCATTTTTCTTGACTCACCAACTACGTGCAATCACGAAAAGTAGAAAAGTCCACTTTTTCACCCAAGAAAGTCGCTCAAGCTTCATCCGATCGCCAAAGCTTTCCCCCGCTTAATTAAAATAAATATTGTTAATAAAATATGTTCAGAGGATCATAATGAATCGTTTAAGATATCTCTCATGGCTGGAGGAGTCGGGCCTAAAGTTCTATGAAAAGTGGGCATTCCACTATCAAAAGTGATCTATTTAATGAACACACCATATTAGTATACTATATAAAAAATAAATTATATTTTGTATGCAAGCCTTTTTGATCTAAGTATTCTTATAACCGATTTACAAAACTTTCGCAAAGACACTGGAAATATTCCTGCTATATATCCTCCCACACCGCGGTAATTCTTTGGATCAGTGTTTGCCTATTAGTTGGTCTAGGTTCCCGAAAAACGGAGTCTGTAAGTCAAGCCCAAACATGTTCAATCGGGTTGAGGACTGGTGAGTTTCCTGGCCAATCCGTCCAAACTGTTAGTAAGTATCGTCTCGCTTCGTTTATCGACGCTTTCGCTGTTAGGCAGCGAACACCGTCCTGCACGAGTATTGGTAACATCCTGCCAGGAAATTGGCACTTATCACTTCATAGATAACCTTGGGAAAAATATTTTCCTATCTATACCTCTACCATTCGAGATAAATGACGATATATGTATGTTTTAATCGAATGTTCTTCTGAGTGAAGGACAATTTGGGTGATCAGAAACTTTTTACCCACACTGTGCAAATATCATTGTATATACAATGCCACCCAAAATGGCGAAAAATGGAATACGAAAACCTAAATTTCAAAAACTTCATTAGCTAATCATGCATAAAAGCATAATTAGCTTGCCTTGCTCACAGACGAGTAACTGCATCAGCAATTTCTTCAAATGCGCGACATTCGAATCATTCAAATCAAACGATAAATCTTACCTTCCATAAGATTTGTCATCAAAAACGAAACGCTAGTTGCATATCCATACATACATTGTATGTGTAACAATGTATATGTACAAGACGATAGCTTGATATTTATCAAAATATCAAATGACATCCCCACGCCATCGTCCGCCGAAATTCGTTTGGACGTATTTAAACACGTCCAGCGATAAAATTTGATTTTTCCATGGTCGAAAACACCAATTAAGCATTTTCCGACACTGAATTGAGGGACTTAAGAGGGTGGATCAAGTGAAGTTCGTTCTTAAGACTCCTGTGAGGTGGTCAAGCGTATTTTTGTTAAAACAAAAAGATATTTAAAAGTCATTATTGTCATTATTGAAAAATATAGACTCGACTAGAGTGTAAATTAAGACTAATCAAGGAATATTAATGTTTTTATTAAAAAGATAGATTTGACTGGCAAAATACAATTAAAAAGTGTTTCTCTCGATACCCCATACCCGCGTTGATAAACTGGAAATTGAATACATCGCTGGTACAGAAAAATGGATCCATGCATAAAATAAAAAGATATTTCGAGTTTCTAAATCGAAATGTCCGGCTTTGTCGTTCACTTAATTTCTCGAAGTGAAAAACGAACCATCTGTGCTTCTTGGCGTAAAGTGGAGATGTTTCAGTCACGCACACGAACTAATCGGCTGCACATTCATACTTTTCAATTGCCATACTAAAATATTATTTTCCATTTATTAGATTATTACTATCTGAAAACTCATAAGTTAATAATGTATCTATGTAAAAATTTTTAGGAAGATTCACTGTGTTACAAAACAAGATAAACTCGACATACTTTTGACGAGACATAGTGTAGGTTGTAGGTCTAGTGGAACTAAAAGTAGTGGCAGAGTAGAAATTTCTCATACACCCCCAAAATCTCATTTTAGACCGAAAAACCCGTTATTCGGTAGGTCCATGTATAGCTCCGCCATTATTAGTTCAATTAGTTCGATGTGATAAAAAGTCACGAAGTCGAAAACATTTCGAAATTTACCATATTTTACACATTTTTTCAACTTTGACAACAATTTGATGGCTTATTTTGCTCTACAATATTTTTTTTGTACACATAATTAATAGCGTATTCGATTTCACGTCTAATGAGCATTTCTTAACTAAAATCGGTTGAAATTTGACTGAGTTATCGAATTTTTGCTCATTAAGCAGCTACATTACCGTATAATATTGAACTACAGAGAAAGTTGAAGATGCACTGGGTTTTAACTGCGAAAATATGAAAATGTGAAAAAATGCAATATAACAACAACTACAACTACAACAACAACAAAGTCAAAAGCCCTTGTCAGCAATTCCAAGTTAGAATTAAGTTTAAGACGCATGCCGAAGCGCATGATACAGTAGTTACGAAAAATTGAGTTTAAAAACCCAGCGGGAAATATTACAAACACTTGCAAAGAGAAGCATCTCCACACCATTATAGGCTGGAACATAATTGCCGTAAAGAAATTTAAGATTTTAACGAGACTGAGGTTTACTTACGAAAATTGTATTTTTAGCCGAAATAGATATCACATTCCGTAAGGGTTATTATCTTGATATTTAATGTTTTCAATTTAAAAAGGGGTAAAAAAAATAGAATTGAAGATTTTTGCTTTCTATTAATTCGCCGTTCCATTCTTGTTCCAATCTAATTTTTACATTGAACGTTTTAATCATTTAATAATAACTTAATTGTTTGACACATCACTTGCTCATGGATTGAGCGATTCTTACCGCACCTTTGCTGACTGCAATTTGACATTTCAACTTAAAGAAAGTTCCCCTCTGCCTGAAAGTTAATTTATGTACGTCTGTTAAATTTAAAGGGCGCGTTCGCTTCACTTATGTACTTACGAATACGGCAATTGTGGGCCAGCTTATAGCCAGAAAATAACTTTTTCGAAGCGCTCTCTTCACATACCCAAAGGAATCTTTCCGGAAGCAGACCTCTTCACTGATTTTAGGCTTATTCATGAAAAGATGACTCATATATGTATATGTATATATGCATTTGAAAGAAGAAAATGGAGAATAATTTTCATTCGTTTCCGTTTGATTCATAAATTGTTGACAATATTGTTTTTCTCTTGTTGTTTAGCAATATGCCGTAACCCCCGAAATTTAATAGAAATCATGAAGTCGGTGATGACACCAACACATTAAAAGGCATTAGCGGGCCAGCTACAGCCATGCAGTAAGAGCTCACTCCCAGTTAGCTACAATACAAGCTTCTTTTATATGAAAAGGTAAGACAAGGCAAGAAGACCGTGGTTGCCTTGCGATTCATATAGATTTACAATCAAATGGATCGCAGTCAGAAGACACACACAACTGATATCTTGAATAATGCTTTCTCTTGATTCAAAAATTGTTCCTTAGAATCTCCAAGTAAGCGCTACCCTCTGCGGAGATTCAAACTTTAAAAAGATATGATCGAAGATACGCTGGAGAGGCACTCAGAGTTCCGAAGAAGCTCTCTTGTATTCATGTATAAGAGCTTCTATTTCCCACTGGGGACTCTTTTCTTTCTTTTCTTATACACACACACAAACAGTTAAAAATGTACAGTTTGCTCATTTTTCGTACAGTCTTTGAAGTCTAAAGTATAAATGGTTTACAATACGAAGTCAGAAATTCCTTTTTTCACTGTATGTAGTTGAGAAGTGCTAATAATTACTGCTGTGTAAAAGAAAGGGATTTAGATTTATATAGAAATGCTGCACTTTCTCCATATATTTAATACTTGCCTTACCATGGCGATATTTTCGTCTAATTGAAAAGTCGCTATAGTTGTACCTGTGTCTAAAATTAATACACTTGAGGTTCCTGGTGACTTTCGACCGATTAGCCTGTTGCTAAGGTCCTGGAAAAGTTGATGGCACAACAAATATCTGACCACTTAGAAAACCTTAGTTGTAGTTGTGAGACAGGCCTTCTGAATGTCACGAGTGATATTCGCAGCTCGCTTAATAGGGACCATCTGTGTGTTCTTGCCCTACTCGATTACTCCAAAGTATTCGACATGATCAATCATTCCTATTTGCTTAGAAAGTTGGCCTCATACTTCAAATTTCAGTCTTCTGCTGTGTTCTTAATCTGCAGCTTTCTTTCTAATATATTCCAGCTGGTTAAGTTGAAGGATCTTGTTTCCGGTGCTTTGCCTCTAAATTGTGGTTTCCCTCAAGAGTCTATTCTTGCCCCTTGTTCTTCAGCCTGTATATTAATGACCTTCCTAATATTGTTGAAGACTGCAAAGTTCACTTGTATGCCGATGATGTGCAGGTGTATCTCAGTCGACCAATAGGACTTGTGGAGGATTGTATCGACAAGCTGAATTCCGACTTGCACAATATTGCACGTTGGGCTGTCTCCTTTTCTCTCACTTCCTCCTGTTCCACCAAACTAAATGTGCTTTCAATGTCTTCTGCGTTAGGAGATTCGATCATCTACTTGGTTGCTCCTTAAAGCAATACCGTTCACGTAGGCTACTTGCATCTCTACATAACCTTATATATATACAAAAAAATCTAGCTATTTATTTAATAAATTAGTGTTTTTGGGCTCCTCAGGCCGTTTCGATTTGTTGATACTTTCATTATTCAGTAATGGAAAACTCTTACTTTGTTCGTGCTGTTCGAGTTTGGAATAATTTACCATCCGATATTCAGCGTACGAGCTCGACTCTTGGGTTTATGGAGCAGATAGCGCGCTGTAGCTCCATTTTGGAATAGGCATTTGGTTTTGTTTTAAGTGGTCTTGGCTTTGTGTTTTCTAGTTCTTAGTTGTTAAATATTTGTATTTTTTATTTCTTTTATGTTATTTATTTATTTATTTATTTTAATCATTATTTTATGTTTTATTATTATTTGCTCATTTTATTTACGTTGATTAGTAGTACAATTTTTCAAATTTAATTTTTAATTTGTTTATATTTTAAAATTATGTTATTAGTCATTTGCAATGACCGATTTAATTTTAATTCCACGTTCTTTTCGTACTAAAAAGAAAGATATTTATATTCTTGTAGTACATAGCCCTAAATAAACAATTCCATTATTCTATTATGAAAACAAAAGGAAGAAATAGAAATAAAATCACGATCTTTAAAACGAATTTACTCATGGTCAATCGCAAATAATCTGGCCCTCAATGCCAGTAAATCTTGGTGCATGCTGCAATATAGAAATGACGATGATGTAAATGACACAACTCCCATAAATCTAAACAGTTCTGCTTTGCCGTACATGAGAACGGTCGTAAAATTTTAGTGTCACAAGCTAAGTATTGTCGATTGATCATATGCGACTTTATTAAGGCTGTTATCAGCAAAGTCTATGGCTGTCTTCGACCAGTTATGGTTAACTGCAGCGTTCTTATCCATAGAAACCAGATTTAAGCTCATAAAATTCTTAGTTATGCCACATTTTAGTTATGGTAGTATAATGTTTCCGTCACTGGACTGCAGTCGCAAACTTGACGATTGTGCACAAAATGTTGGAGTTTAATTTTCATGCATAAAATTATGTATATGAAAGACCCTAGGTATCTTTATGGATATTTAAATTTCCTTCGTTCTGATAGAGACCGACTTCTAATTCCTCGCTTTCTCTCTGTACTTGGGAAGCGTTCTTACTTTGTACATGCAACAATATCTGGATCTCTCTACCTGCGGACATTCAACGGACGACCTCAGCCAACCGATTCAGAAATTGTTTAAAAATATTTTTAAATATATTCCAATGATTATACTTTTCTTGTGCTGCTCCTATTCTTCACGGTTTTTTAACTTCTTTCCATTTCCGGCTCTCGTTATCTGCCTGTAAATTGTTATATTTTACCTATTAATTAGTAACGAAGTCACTTAGTTTTATTATATTTTGGTTACATTGAAACTCAATTAAACTTATTATTTTGTAGTTATTAAAATTAATTGTGTAAACAAAAAATATTGCAAGTCTTCTTGTACAGACCACCAGTACAAATAAATTGAATTGAAATAGCAAGAAATTGTGGAGTAAGAAATGGTGTTTAAGAAGAAATATCACATCAGCCATTAACATTTTACGTGAGTGAATGGATGAAAATACAATTTACTTTTGAATAAAATGTTCCTCTTGATAATGCAATAGCGTAAACTTGTATGAGAGAGCCAATTTCACCAAAGTGAAAACTGATGCCACTCTATCAATCTCACAACTTTTAGAATCGGTGATACATTGAATAGAAGAATTTTTCTGATTTTTATTTTTACGATTTTAAATTAAATTATTAAATAGGAATGAGAAAAAAGAATTCATCGAAATACCACAATAACGGTGTGATTTCTCTGGTCATTTTGAATATTCAATTTTTCATAGTTCTTTTCGAAACTTTTTTTGCGCAAGTAGCTAATTTTCATCACAACGGTTTCTCTCGTCACCTTTGGTTCTATATTTTTTTTTTTTTAGTTTTCCGATAAGTTTATCGTAACTTTCGCACTTCTTATTTCTATTACTATATAGTCCTTATAATATACAAAATGGGCTTGATTGAGACTTCATTCTGCCGCTTCAATCGGGATGCCCATGAAACCTCGGATTACCTGTTCTACAACTGCGAAGCATTGATCAAGCAGAGATTACTCTACCTCGAAAAAAACTACGTTCCAGAAAGTTTCTTGACTTTAATAACAGTCTGAATCTATAGAAAGGGAGTAAATTGAACGGGGATTCACAATAGATCTTTCAGGTCCACAAATCTAATCTAATCTAATTAGTCCTTATGATTGTATCCCAAAATACAGCGAAACTGCTGTAAGTGACAAAAAGATCGACAAGCACTGTTTTTTGGTACAAGATTCCATAGTTCGCCCTTTAGATTGCACATTTCTATTGAAAAGACCTCAGCTACAATGCGCATTTAACTGAGTAAATACCGATAACCTTGTGTGCAAGTCAAAAACAGGGCTAATAAGTGAGTAAATTGCGCATGCGTCATGAGGTTTATTTCATCAGTTTTTACTTCTTTTATTGTAGAATATAACTGAGCGTGTATAGCTAGCTTCAAACCATCCTGGATGCGGGTACACTTATTTTAAATATCCTGTTCTAAGTCAAACAGACCAAAAACTGCAGTAGTTTTCAGTTATATTAGAGAATCTACAGAATAATGAGGCAGAGAATGAATGTAAAACAAGATTATGATAGAACTTATAATTTGAAGCTGTATGCTCCATACCGGACTTCCCTATAAATAACCATATAATTTCCTTCATAGGAAAAAAACATATTTCGTCGGAAAATAAAATCTTGTATAAAATTTATATACTTAAATTTAGTTAGACAAATTTCACCTTATTGCTAGAATTATCCTAATGCGGATATACATATCTATAAGTACATATGTATTTTGTAATATTAATTTTAACTGTTAATCTTCTTATTGCTACAAACAAATCGGATGCTGCCTAAATTAATTGGCACATTTTCAATCTTTAGTTTATACCGAAAGATGACACTGTTTAAGCTAAAGTTTAAACTACGGCTTAAGCCAAACAGTAAAACTTATTCGTCGACTGTAAATTGAACTAAACTTTTAGTTCAAACTAATGCCGTGATACTAGCTGTTTTCAAAGTTCGGGCTCAGGCTCAGAATTAATTAAACTCAGTTCATGCCTGAAGTAGAGTTTTACAGTTCTGCCAACTTAATTTATTTGTCAAAGATGGCCGAACTGTGTAATTGTAAGCTTACTCGCTATTGTAAATTGGTTTACTGTAAAACTTCTGTTTATGTTTGATATTATTGTGGCAGATTATTTTCCGATTTTTGACGTTTAGAATATACATTGGAGTAATCAAATAAAGATATCTAAAACGTGATTTTTATTTCCGGATGATTATGACTGATATACGACGATTCTGATGATTTTTGAAATTGTTTTTCTCAAAAACATTAATACCATATGTACCTACACCAAAATAATATATTTACCCAGTTGCACACAAGCAATTCATCAAGGAGAATTTCACTATAGGTTCTTTCAAAAGTTGTATTTATTTTGTCAAAAACTGTGATTATTTTGTCGAAGATTGCGTTTATCTTGAAAAGAAACTTTATTTTCCAAAATACACATCGCGTTAAGCGTGAAAAAAAATTGTTATGGATGACGAACAATGAATGAAAAGCTTGGCCGTCAAGGTTTGGCAATCTTAATTATGTGCATTCCTATGAAATGCTGTATTTTGAAGACTGTGATTTTTGTTCCTTTCCATTCATTGCCTTGTCACAATTTGGTTTAATACTTATCAGCGAACGACCAATTAGAGTCAATTTTTAATTTGGTCGTCGTTCGTTACATATCTGACTTTTTTTTTTAATGTTGCTTAGTTTTCTTATCTCTACTCTCACCTTTTATTCAGAATTTGTTGTTTGCCGTTCAATGGAATTTTGAAACTTTCGACGACTGCCTGATTCGACAGTGAACTTTCGTTAATCCAATGCCAAACATAGTTTTCTGTATTCGTTTCAATTATGTTTATGCATTTACCTTTCATTTTTCTGAAACGGTGTTTGTGTTAAAGAATTTGCGGGTATTTTTACCGAATTTTCTGTTTATGGGTCCTGCACCTGCCTTACCTTTTGGCAGAAATTGTGTTTGTTTTGAAAGAAAGTAAATTAAGACAATGTAAGCAATATAATAAGTCGCCGATTATAGTATAACACACAAATCTCTGGAATAAAAGTTTTATTATAAAATTCTGTAAGCATTTTTTGGCACTGACAGTAGAAATTGCAACTTATTCTAGGTATAAAAACAGGATTATTTAAAAAACAGTTACAAACAAAGTTACAGGGTGTTAGGTAAAAAAGTAGTACCCAAAATCACAACACCCCTACCTCTCAAACGAAGCATTTAACACCATCCCATCAATTTTTTGTTCCTCACACCTAGACCTATCACACTGTGAAATTAATGCATAGTTATACCACAGACAACATACAAGTAGATAAGAAAATCTCCATATAAACCCGGATCACTTCTTCAAAGCTCTTTAACTTTATATTCAACCTGAGACAACCCTTACAACTAGATGTGCAAAACCACTCAAAAGAATCGAACGAAAAGTCTTAATTTACAACGATCTGATGTCCCTTTGATAGGAAGCGGTTTTCAGATTTGTTGTCAGCAAGCGGAAGAATTTTGTTGATTATTTACAATTCAAATATTGTGATGAAGAATTTTTGTCTGGATGATTTGCGATTATTGAACTTCAAATAATTCGAATAGTGCGCATAATTAAAAAAAAAAAAAAAAAATCATACTTTTTATACCCTAGATGAGAACCCATAAGGTGTAATGTGTTTCTCATTCCGTTTGTAACGCATAGAAATAATTATGGTAGAGAAAAATGGATTGGACACCTAAGTATATTACTAAAACTTATTTTGATTTTTATATGTGCGTCTGTCCGTCTTCCTATCAGCCCATTCGTTTGTCTGTCCATAGTCTCGGGCCGTCTATTTATCCGCCTTCATAGAACTGCTAGAACACATTGTTTTAGAGAGCTGAAATTTTGTACACGATTTTTTTATAAAAGTTGTAGATTCTAGTTCGAAAATAGGACAAATCGGGTAACTCCTTCTTAGGGTTGCCGTATAACAATTTCGTTTTTCATTATTAGTATATTTGAGAACTGAACGAATTGACATAGAATCCTGAAGTTTTGTATACGATATTTTCGTACAAAAATAATAGATAAAATTTCTCAAATGGAATGAAATGGGTAACCCCGTTATGCTGTTCCCATACAAAAATTAAGATATTTTCCGTATTCTCGGTCAGTCCAGACGTTTTCGACGTACTTAAAAGTACTTCAGAATCTAAAAATATATGAAACTGGTTATACCAATTTGTACTGTCCGACGAGCCGTTCTAGAAATAAATACGAAAAACGACTTTAACGATCTAATTTTCCCAGAAAAAAATGTTGGGTTCGGTTTCCTCTAAGTTTATACTTGGTATTATTTGTCTATACTGGGAATATCTGCCGGATCCTTTAGGTTGGATATGATATGAGGGCCAGCTGAGATCCGTAATTGCTCGATATAACGAAAAGATGTTACCGTGAAAATTACGTGTCCATTATCAATATTTTTATTTTTGCAAGATTTCAGGGCGCGGAGTGAATTTCTATTCCTGTAAAATGCGAAACCTGTTATTTCGGGTTTCTTTATTGCCTTTTTGAGTTTTATTTATTCCCCAACTACAGTTTTTCCTTAAGAGCACTAAAATAAAGAATTTCAAAATTTTTATTCTGTCCTCAAAACACTCGTGTGCATTGCTAAATCAAACTGGAGAATTTCTTTTACAGTCGACTATTGTAGTATCCAAAATGTTCTCTTTATAGCTGGCGTCGCAGAATACCTCCTCAAATACTTCCACATTAGATTTGCGTACTATGAAGAATTGTTCTATTGGAGCACAAAGAGAACTATAATTAGTGTCTTTATTGTAGTTTCTAAAAACTATAAGCCATTCACTAGACTCTGTTCGAATGTAATTTTTAACTTTTGTAAGTTGTTAGTTGTCTCAGGTAATACCAAATACCCTGTATATATTCAATATTTTATTCTTTCAATTTCCTCATCTTAAATATGAAATTTTCAAAGCTTGCCATTTTACTGCATTTATACATTAAACTGAAGTACCTATGGAAGTACACTAAGTCAACTTCACATCTAAGCTCAAAGAATAAAAACAAAAATATTAAATTTTTCTCCCGCAACAGCAAAGTTTTTGTCGTATTTGTTACTGCTAAGACGGATTCTGTTTGTTTGCCCTAGAGGTTTTGTAAATATTGACAATGACTTTAGCTCCTCGGATTGAATACGAATGCTTTATACGAATTCTGATCATATGTATACGTATATGCATACCCTAAGAGTGAAATGGTCAATATAAATACATATTTCTTGCATAAGCTCTCGATTTAGTGCTTGTGGCATTAGCTCTCCATTTCGTAAAGCCTAAATCTGCATGTCACCCTTTAAAAGCATAAGAAATCATTTCATTGGGAATCCATCCCCAAATGACCAAATGTCCTGTTACAAGTGTGGGATTAGCCATAAGGCATCACCGGAATTTAGATAAATCCCTTTCATATCCTATTATTCATGGAAAGATATTTAAGTCATAGGGTGAAATGGTGACGATATGATTTCTCTTTAACACGAAATGTGTCTATTAGGATTTTTTTAATTTACACTTACCCGGTAACTATCTTCATAGTTTCCAGAGAAATTAAGGAAATAAGCATTTGAATGTGCGAGAAAAGTTTACTTTAGAATTACTTTTTGATGACACATGGATAATCAGTTTAAGTAAAATTTTTCCAAAAAAGTCCAAGGAAAATAACATTTTCTAACACAATTTCAATTCTTAAGTGACTTCATTCCTAGACTCCAGTGGTAAAAATTTACATAGAAAAACTAATCGACCTCCATTAAAATAACAAAAACAAATTTTTATATTGATATTAGTAAAATAACACAAAATGAATTTACACTTCTCTTGATTTCAATAATAACAATCATATAAAGGCATAAACCCTTAAGAATAAATAGGGTCTACAAACTTATATGTATTAGTACTTCTAGATAGCGGAACTAGATACAGTAACTATTGGGCAAACAATTTAAATTAATGAAGTGAATAGCTATAGTATTCAGAAGGGATAAAAATAACGATTTAGTCCATTTTGAAATTGTACGAGTATTTCCGATTTTTATGAAAACGCCGTGTGCTCGTACGTTGACGCGTTCTCAAGCAGTATCCAAATATATATGTACTGAAATTCGAAATTTTTGTGATACAAACCTTACAAAGGAGTTACCTGATTTGTCCAACACTGTATAAAAAGTAGGATAATTCCCTAAATTTAAGAAACGTTTTTCCCTAAAAATAAATACCATTTTCTCTGATAGGAAAATCAGTCTAATTTCCCCAAATAAATAGAACATTCAATGGGCGTAAGTATTTGGCACCAGAAAAACTATATTGTACGTAAAATTCCTGAAATGTTAAGCTTTCTTGGATATAAGAAAGAGAACATTCAATAAATTAGGTATTATGTTACATTTTTTATGGAACACTTACAAATATATTTTCGATAATATAAGTCACACATTGTTTTTGAAAACATCTCATATATTGCTTTTTATTATATTGTTTTAGCGTGTCCAGCGCCCCAATACTATCTACCATACTATATGTTTTAATAAAAAAAAAATGAGCTATTGAGCTAATTCTTATGATTTTTAAAGGTGTAGTTATAAACTATTACCTATTCTCTACTTTTTAAGAAAGAAAAAAACAACAAAACAAAATTTGAAAATTCCCTACATTTTAGGGAATATTCCCTGCATTTTAAGGATAAAAACCTATTCTACGTTTTTCAAGGCGGAACTTTCCCTAATCTTATCGAAAAATATCTAAGCTTTGTGGCACAAATTGTTGCCACTCACATTAGGAAACATATTTTTACTGTGGATTTTCGAACTCAGATCTAAAAACTTTTTTTCTGAACACGCTCTCGAGTTATCAAGAGGACAGATAGACAGATGGACGGACATGCCAAAATCAAAATAACAATATAACATACCCTATCACAAAATTAGTATGCCATATGGATTTTATCCAGGATATAAAAAGAAATCAGATAAATACGATAATAATTAACCCAGGATGATTTGTATGAGATGACTGTTGAAACGTGAGAAGCAGTTCTCTAGTAGTCTGACTGATCAAGAACTTCGTCAGAAAGATCATTTATAAATATGCTGAAAAGTAATGGGCCAAGTATTGATCCATGAGGAACGCTGCAAAGTACTGGCAGGAATCCTGACAGGGATTCACCGTTCCTTACTTGTTGATATCTCTCCATAAATAAGCTTTATACCATGTGGTTTATGTACAAGCAGGCTACGATTGACTTTTCAAAAGCATTGGAGAAATCAAGCAGTGTCAATATACATTAATCCCTTATCGAGTCCTCGGTCACTCATATGGCTAATAACCATAAATATAACAACATCTCAACTGCGACTAAAAAATTACTCAAACTTAAAAACACCTGGCTAAAAAACTTAAGAGGACATTTCACAGACATTTTAATAGAGTTAACAGCTAACATCAAGAATTATACTCTAGAATCCAGTACCTGAAAAATATCATTAAGGACAGAGTTAGAATTGAGCTAAACATTACTTTTCAGCAAAGATTAAACAGAATTACCCCATCCGCTCAAGCTTTCAAGGAAATTGATAGAATTTCAGGCAAGAAGTATTTTGGAACGGACATTGCCAAAGTGACCCTTACATACAATAACCAGGATCTAATAAACACGCAAGATAAATTGGATGCGTTTAAAGATTACTTCTCCAACTTATACTCGAAAAAAACCAATATTCAATACAACAGCATTAACAACCTTACCAATCCGGACTTAAGAGACCCTCTAAGATTTTTTCGTCAGCTAACAATGCCGCTAACCACAATGATCAATCCACATTTACATAGGTCCACACTATTCTACTTCTGAGAGACAACCTGAACTATAAAAAATCCTCAGGCCCAGATCACATAACAAACTTCATTGTCCGCAAATGTCCAGAACCCGTAGATACAGTACTGGCAACTCTGTTTAAACATTGCATAAATAATGGGTACTTTCCTATAAACTATATGAAAGAGTGCTGTCGGGAAAATTGCAAGAAATATGCGAGGAAAGGAATATCATTCCTCACAATCAATTCGGCTTCAAAAAGCGACACTCCACTGAACAGGGCTGACTGGAAATTTTCAGTTATAATAATTCTCTTTTTCAGTCTACAGTTTTTGAAATTACTTTTAAAAATGTTAATTCTTATGTTTCATATTTAAAGCCAGAACTTTGTTTTCAAAATTCAATGTACGAACTTTAAGTTTGAATTGTCATTACCAATGCTCAATTTCGAACTGGAAGCAATTCATTTTTCTTCATTCTATCCCCTTGATCATTGGTGCGGCCATTCCTCCAATCGCAGCAACGACCTCTTCTGTCCAGACTTTAGCCAAATCAAGCTCAACGCGCCACCTACCGAAAAAAGCAGAGCAACGTCTGCCGGGCTAGCTAGTACTTATTTATATAATTGCCCACTAATAAAATTTGTGTTTATTTGGCTTATGTTGTGAAATGAAGGTGTTTTATCAAAATGGTTTTTTTTTGTTTTTATATATATTATTAAGCCAAGCTCAGACGATATACTATGATGCAAAGCACAGCATGGCAGGAAGGAGATAGAGAAAGGAATTAGGGGATATGAGGAGAGTGGCGGAGGTGCTGAAGTATATCACTCTTAAACTTTCGCAGATTGTATGCCGGGTGAAAGACAGAAGATGGTATACTGTTCCACATTCGCAGTCTGGGATAAAAAAGTATTACGGAATTTTACTGTACGGCCGAAGGTAATTTTAAGGGTAGAAGGATGTGCGTGGTTTGCAGCGCGAGTATTGCGTGCAGGTATCATTCTACAAAGGATCACACTAGATTTTTCATCGGAACATTGAAAATCCCTTTGTAGGTCCCTTTACTCTCAAATGATGAAGCATTTCGCAGAATGTTACACCTACATATATGATACTAGGTGATAGTGTTACATATGTACGAAATTTCAAAGAAATATATATATACAGTGACGAAAAGTGACGTCCAAAGGTAAAATTTAGGTGCATCATATTGAGGGTTATGTGATGTTATGCGATTTTGTGTAGTTTTCGAGTTATAATTATTTTTTGGGGTTTTTCACCAAACCAGTAATTCGAGCACATTTTTGGTCATAGTAATTTGAATAATTGAGATAAATTACTGATTTTTGTTTTTCAATTCAGCTGAATGTTAGGCCCATCCAATGCAAAAAGATTTGATTCGTTGCTTATATGATTGCGCCAAAGGAAATTCTTAGATTACATAAATTTCAAAATAATAAAATGTACCAAAATCTTTGGAGCCGATTTAAAAAAAATGTCTCATAACTTTTTTCACCCAAACCTACTTTATTTTTAAAACTTTCTCATTTCATTGGCTATTTACCATGTAAATTTTTTGAGATATCTGTATGGCATCATACCTAAAATTTAACTTTTAGTGTGAGTGGTAAGAACGCTCGGGAGGGCAGTAGTTCCAATACGGCATGTTGAATATCAAATTAAAGATCTCGCCGAGTACTATCGGGTGGTGTACTTTTTTCTGATTCAGGAAACTTTCTCGGGACGTTTTGGTCGCCGCAAAACCCATTTTCATGCACTTGGGTTACATACACCCCAGTTACTATTTTATTTTATAATTGAAACGCTTAAATTTTAAAAAGTTGTTCGCTCTATGGCGTCTACTCTAAGAATGGTCTAATTCCCTGACATAAACAAAATAATTTTTATTTTTACAATCCAAAAAGTCTTGATATGTATTTTTCATTAATTGCGTACAGTGGTATGTGTCTGTGATTTGTATTAATATGAAAGCTCAAAGTCTAGCGCAGTTTTTAAAGTTACCCAGGAACTAAGGAATTGCCGTTTTAGATTTTTAATTTAAAGTTGAAAATTCAAGTCTGACTCGCTCGAACGAGAATTCTCCTTTTTAGGTCAAAACTTTTGTAACTTCCATTAATGCCACGAAGCTGATTTTATGCGTGAAAGTAAAATTCGTAGAGAATATGTTACAAAAATAAAATCCGAGAAAACCTGCTATAATTAAAAAAAAATTAAAGCCGATCCGGTTGAAAATTTTCAAAACGCATTAAAAATTTCATGAATCGAAAACTGCGCAAAATCGCATGACATACATGGGAGTAATTCGGATACCTCTTAATATGAGGCACCTAAATTTTACCTTTGGACGTCACTTTTCAGGCCATCCTGTATAAGAAATTCCAAAATTAAAAAGAACTTCTTGTGTAAAACATGGCAGTGAAATAAAACTGCAAGGATAACGCATACCTTACTGTCATACATCCCAACCATTTACTCCATTTATTCGTAATTTTTTTTTATCCATTGCGCATAAAGCCTTTCCTACAAAAGTGAAAATGTATTCGTTGCACATTCGCAATAATGTTCCAATTGAAGTGGAACAATAATTAATTATGGTTGTAACGAGCAAAGCTTAAAATAAATTAAAAAAAAACATGTATTATTAAAAAAGTAATTAAGCTTGAAAATAGATGTCTTAGCTTATTTGAAAAAGATATTTTATATCCATCGTTTGTCATCAAGCTTTACAAGAAATTTCACTGAAGTGCCAGACGAACGTAAATCCTAACTTGATTATGATAAATACTACTGTTGAAAATCAAAATCCTCCCTCTACTGTCAATTCCTTGAAAATTATTCCGATCACATGTGTGAATTGTAACAATCCTAAGGAGGGCAGAGATCTCTCTCTCTCTCTGGCTCTGTATCTTTATACGCAAAACGATTTCTATGTACATATGTATATTAACCCTTGCAAATGCAAGATGTTAAAGGCTAAAGAATCATCGTTAAGTCCCCTTAAGTCCCTTACATCTTCAAGTCAGGAGGAGGGTGATTGCTGGACACAATAACTTTTGAAAACAAATAAAGATTCAGGGAAGTTGACAAACCGCATCGAATAAGTTTTATGTTGTCATGTCCTGTTGACAATCTGTCACTCTGCGACAGGAAGGGACATCGTCTTCGAAGGTCTGTATTGTCAACGGACAACTTAGCCTAATGCGACATTGAAGAGGAGACAACGTTATCGGGGATGCGTGCTAAGAAAGAGGGCTGATTTTTATCGTATAAAATATTTACCGTACTATATTTTGTGCTGCTTAATTTCTGACATCCGTAATATCTGTTGAAAGGTTTCGATGACGTGACAAGGAAGTCAAAAGACTTCTACAGGATTGCTGTACATAAAAGCCTCAGATAGACATCCTTCCTTTCCTTTCATCAAAATCGAACGAACTGATAAAATGACCCGAAATGACCAATAAAAAGTTTTCATTGGAATCCGGCAAAATACATAAAAAGTGCCTATTAACTATGTGAGTAACTACCTGTCATACGTCAAATTATTTTTTATGAAGCATTCGAAAGAAAGAAAATAAAATTCCTTTATTCGGGGAGTTAGGCGCTTTCATTTTCAATTTACCCTACCGCTGCTCCTCGTCTTTTACGGCACAGTTCCAAGCATAGCTTAATCAGGTATGTTCAGCCATGCAATAACCTTTGCTGGAGACTAATTACCTTTTATGACCGCATTTTGACATTTTCTCAACTGGATTTAATTGCAGCTATTTGCGGGGTGGATTACAGTGACCAGATCGCCCCCCTTAATTATAGCAATGGCAACTATTATTGAATAGTTTATTACAGAGAGTGTCTGCTCGTACAAGCTCCCACGCCTGGGGTGAAACGTGGACTAAATATTTCGAAGGTGAAGTATAAATACATGTTACGTCCGTTTATACGACTGCGACTGGTAATGGGAAATTTTAGTAGGTTGCAGTTAAATGCAACTGAAATGAGTCATCTAAGGATTCATCCCGAACGTCGCGTCGTCAGTGGGAATTTTATGGATTTTTTAAATAGAAAATTGTGCTTTATCTTGGTTTACTCGTGCAGTAGCACGATGTTCTATGAGCCCAGCTTTCTTTATTTATTTATTCGCAAAGCACTTGAAAAAGGACAGTAAAATAAATACAAAGAGAAAAATTTCGAAATATACGGAAAATAAATAAATTATATTAAGTATAATCCCCAATCCCCAATGTAATCATTTTTGTCATAAAGTGGCAACACAAGGTAATACTGTTCTGTGTCCTAACCTTTATCTACTTCAGGATCTGTAAGTTGATTCGGTTTTTCTAAAAGCTGTTATCCTATAATTGCTTCCTGGTCTTCCTACTCGAAGAGCTTTTGTGGTCTTGTGAGGGTATCGTGCTAGCGAATTTTTAGAATTCGACACAAACACAATTTTACAAAAGTTTGCAGATGGCGGATTATGAGTTTGGTAACCTTCTACTTCCGCAACCACAAGGTGGCACTTGGTTTTACATTGGAATTAGAAAAACGAGAATTTTTTTATTCTCCCTTGTTCTGTGAGTTTGGCCAGACGAAGCTTGTATTAATCTGTATTTCTTTCAATTTTGCTAAATTAAGTCTCAGACTATATCTGGACCAATTTCTGCTACTCTCCGGAGAGCTTCGCATCGATGTAGCGTATGAACATTAGCGTAACTAGGTAGGGGCCAGGGTGGGCTGTGAAGTTTGCTAGAATTATACCAACAAAAATGTTTTCTTTTTTTATACGTAGAGGAAGACTTATTCCCGCAATCGATTGAAGGTAAGCTTGTAAAACCCATGCAATGAGGTAAAAGAAATATATGCAGTGTCTGCAGCTTAGAATATAAAAAGAACAAGAAGTGTGATAAGACAATTTTTTATTTTTTTTTTTATTTTTTTTTACTATCAGAACCAGCTTAACACAAGCTCGCTGCATGGACACGTTTAATAAATAAACGGTCAGCAATACACACTTAGTCGGTGTTAGTATTAGTGTACAAATGCAATGTAATGGTGGGATTCGAGACCTCTCGAGACCAACGTTTTATAAAGCCCAACATAGAACTACTCTTTGATACCATGAAGTTTATATGGGAGACGAAATTCAATCTTTGGTCACATTTGACACCCAAGTCACAAACAGAACTAACACGGCGAATCGAGGAATTCGAGAATTCATAATCATAAGTGATTGGTTTCAGATTCCTGCGGAAAGTCATAACCTCACATTTGTCGATATTGAGTACCAAACTATTGCTTTTGCACCAGCCATAAAATTTGTGGAGGTCACCCTGTACAAGTTCACAATCGTTAAAAGATTTAATCTGAGCGAAAAGTTTAATATCGTCAGCATAAATCAAGTCTTTGCAGTGCTTCACAATAGATACAATGTCGTCAATAGATAGAATAAAGAGCAACGGGCCCAGGTGACTCCTTGAGGTACGCCGCCGGACGAAGCCTTCAAGACTCTAGAGAAAGAATGGCGGAAATTGATTTGGTATGTTCTGTTATCTAAATATGACTCCGTCCATTTTAGGAATGTTAGGGGAAACCCATACTTTCCCATTTTAAACAATATCACGGAGTGACATAACTTGTCGAAAGCTTTACTAAAGTCAGTATAGATACAATCTCTCTGGAAGCCTTTTGCAAACCCGCCAATAGTATCCGAGATGAATTCTAATAATTTAGGTTAGTAAAATTCTGATCGTGTTAGAATCTGTTGCCGCTGTAGTGAAAGTTCAGTGTAGTATAAATCAGCATAGAGAGCGGGGCAAAAAGTATATGTTTGAAAACATTGCGCTTGCTCCCACTGAAAATGCTCTTAATCACTGCATTACGCTGAGCACCTCAGGAGTTTCTCAGCTGTTTCAAAGGTAAACAAATCAAACAGCTGAACTTACATTTTTTATAGGGTATCTGTTTCGTCAATATATTCTGTCCTACTTCAAGCACCTCTAAGAAAAGCCACGTTCATGTACATGAATTTTATATGTGTCACCTGCTCTCTCTATATTCTAAGGTCTGCAGTATCGTTAATTTTAACATAACTGCGACGGACTTGATACTTTACACTTAAAACTGACAAAAGACTAACATCCTTGGGAGCGTAACACGCTATGTCGGGTTTTCATATACAGTAAAAATAATGAAATACATTAAATATAAAATGTTTAATAGTAAAAATAATTCAAATGATTTTATTAACGAATATTCAATTGCACACGTCAATTATATATCTTCTGGCATAAATTACTCTTTCTTAGATAAAAATTTTCAGCTCGTTATATCCTGTTGCGTTTAGTTTCATTATGTTTGGACCTTTACTCAATAGACTGAATTTTAGATGAAAAAAACTAGAGCAGATTTGTTGATGATGATCTTCCATGTTGCTTAAGTATACTGATTTTCTATTAATAAAACTGCAAAAGCTCATACACAATATCCTTAGACCGTTTGGTGATGTACAAGAGCTTAGCAATTGGTTTATAATATGGCGACAAGCTTCGTTTTATCAGTTGTAAAAATAAGAAAAATAAATGATCTTTTCCATAAATTAAGAAATTTCTCAATCTGAGCCGACTATTATTAATTAATATCAGTGGATCAGAGATTGGACAACGGAAACATCCAATTGCCGGTCAAGTTTCATTAATAATCAATTTTGACTAGAAAATGAGCACAACTGAATTTTTGATCCATAACAATGCAGTGTTTGAGATCCATAAAATGATAAGAGTCTTCTGAAACAACAGCTACCGTACAAGGACAGACTACACAAGTTGAAGTATCTGCTGTAATATTAACTAGATAGAAAATACTTTCGCGAGATTTACCTGTGGAAAGTAGATAGAATCATAGAATCAAGGAACAACTTATCCATAGAAAAAGGGATTGAAATTAGGAATTCATCTTCCTCAGAGGAGATCTATTGAAGGTCAAAAGGAACAAAATATCTAAGGATTAAAATTTTCTTAGTATCCAGTCAAAAGTTTCAGCAAAATTATGTATGTAGTCTAGAAGATCGGAGAGCACTCAGGAGAAATATAAGTTCAAAAAAAGGAAATACAAGATTTTTATCCAAACATGTAAACCATCTGTAGCACTCTTATGGCTATACGAATTCTAAAAAATTATGGAGTACCTTATTAACTTGGAGCTTTCCAACGATCCATAACTTTTTTTTTCCTTCCCTCCATGTCGAAGTTATGGGCTTGATATGGGCGCTACAATGAGGAATAAGGAAATAATAAGATATTTGTAGTATGCGGTATGGGTAAATTTCATCGCATCATCAAAAAATGAAATAATTTTACGCTACTAAAATAGATATGTGCAATTTTGATTCATTATTCACGGTGACAATTTGTTTGACAAGATGCTGCAGTAACGATATATATGTATCCTGATGTATAATGCAAGTTTTGTTTAGAAAATACAGAGATTAAAGTCCATTTTCAGTGAATCAATTATTCAATTAAAATTTTCAAGAAAAATCTTAGTTTAAATAAGGAATAAAGATTAAAGAAAAGCTTACAGCAACTTAACTTTTTTCGTAATCAATCGTTTAAGAAAAACTTAGTATTTTAAATTACTAGAACTGTTTTCGACTACTCAAAAAATATTTACAAATACACACAAATATTCTTATGGACACTTCCCTGGTAGACAAATCATGATAAGCTCATCAATGAGCTCCTCATGAGTAATCAGATGAACGTCCTGATGAAATTTATTTGCATTTCAATCAAAACCGGAAAAAACTCATTTAATTACTTATTCCACAGATAGTGTGCATGAGGTATTTCATCTCTTTCACTATATTAGAAATGTATACTTTGCTTCTCTTTTGTGCATTTTACAATATTAGATTATTACTTCGATGAGTACTAATGAGTGCCACGATGAGCTTTTTAATGAGTATGTCAATGAGTGTTACGAATATAACATCACCGAGTAGCTCAAAGTTTGTATTTAATTTTAAATAAATCTTTTGTTTTTGGGTTTTCCTTTGAAACTTCAACTTCACAATTTTTCTGTTAGTCCGTTAGCTCTCTTATGACAAATGATTTAAATTGGAGCCTACACTACACTGCAGAAAATGTTCTTTTAACATTTGCTTTATTTATTTATTGCATCAATGTCTTATTACTCAATTTTTTAGTGCAATAAAATTAAAATAAAGATTAATCAAAAACTATAGCTAAATTTGCTATCCAGTTTGTCAAGTTATAATCAGAAAAAGAACACAACCGAATCGAAATTTGAGCTGATTTTTCAACTGCGACCAATGTAGAATGTTAACAATGATTTTAATATAATGTTCATTAAAAATTAAAATTAATTGATAACGACAGATTAAATTAGTGACAAGAAACAGAGACGAGAAAAGAATTAAATTTGTTCAATAAAACTTGAGAACTGCTAACATAATCGCCCGACAAAAAATATCAGAAAGATTATGAAATGCATTCAGCAACAAGTACGTTGTTACAGGAAGTCAAAGGAAGCCTCTACAAATGAGAAAAGCTAGTACTACATACATAGGTACTAATACAACGTCAGTATCACAGAAAGCGGTCCTGAAAATTTTGTCCCAAAAATTGGTAACCAAGGGAGGATCATTGCATCGAGTGAAACATGTAAATGGAAAGGGATCAAAATCGAACCCTTTTAAGTTTCATGTGAGATACATAGAAGCGCTTTCTATCTTTGGGTTAATTTGCTACGTGCCCTTGAGCATATTATGACGGCGTACCGAAGAGAAGCATAAATTTTGAATAAGGTAACCATAACTCAATATAACTTTCTAGTTTGCCAGAGAGGACCATCACCCTTACACTCAAGCACGACACTTAAATATTGCCCAAAGGACTTTAATTAGTGAGACTTATTAAAAGTAGTGTGTATGTCCAAGTTTCTTGTATATAAAGGAGCGCCTACTACGTGCGGGTAGTTGCGGTTTGACCCTAAGAATCGAACCAAAGTTCTACATTCACTGAATAAATGAAGGACTAAACACGCATTAATCAAATGATACACGCGCCCTTATACTGCAAGTTGTTCGCAAAAGGCCGTAAATTATGAACTTGGTCGTCTAGGGTGAAGGAGATAGGTCGAGTGATATCATTAAGTAAAGATAATTGATTTATGTACCCGATTCGGCAATTTATGCAACAAATTGAATATGTCAAGTGCTAGAAGGGATGAAGTTGGAAAGAAATGGATAAAAATATCGAATGCCTTTGGGGGGGAAGGTGTGGTCCCTTTTCCTTTTTCCTTCAAAGTATATATTGTTTTTTCTGCATTTTTTTTATTGCAGAAACAGTATTTATACGTTGTTTCCTGTAAAAGCAATTCAAGAAGGGCGCCGTAAATATTAATCAACTTCTGCGTATCATCTCACCACCTATACCCATTCGCAGTTCAAGTGAACTAGGAAAAAAATTAAAAATTGAAAACAAAATCGAAATTTTTCTCACGTCTGGTTCATTACAGTTGGGTAGCATACGCAGACAGCAGAAGCTCCTTTAAAATTTAAAAATTGCAATTGTAAGCAAAGTGAAAGGGTGAATCAGTAGTGAGCAAGGAGAAATTTTGTTTACATACCTACCACCCAAAGTACAAAGGTTTTTTTTACCGTTTATTCTTATAAGAGCATGTTACTCCAATCCAAGTCCTTTCTGGCTTAACGCGGCATGCTGCAAGTTGGTCTCTTTAAAGTGAACCACTTCAACCTTTCGAATCGTGCAAATTCTATCCTCGGTCGAGTGGTGAACATGAAAAGGGTAACCGGAATAGTTGTGTTAGGATTTTTAGCAAAGCATAGCTTGCTTTTGCTTCTGCTGCATAAGGCTTTGACTATCACACAAAAAGAAAGTCGTTTCATATTCTGGACACGAACTGTCCGAACGAGCGCTTGTTTCCCCTAGTCACCGATTTGACTGCATTTGAAGAGCGTACGACGTGGCGTCCGTTTTTTACGTCCACAATTTAATCTGAAGAAAAATTTTCAAATTTCTTTCACAGGTTTATCTGAGATTAAAACATCTTCGTAGAAAGGATTGCAAACAATCACAAGTTTCAGGTAAAGTAGTAATTTCAATGTGTTCTTGGAGTGAAATTAAGCTTCTTTTAATGTCTTTACAAAAACTATTTGAAATGAAATTTCTAATATAAAACTATACCTATCGTTCTCCTCAATTCAAATTGTTCAAAGCATTAGTTTGGTTATACGCTAATAGGTTGAGAGCTAATAATTCTTTAATGACTACAGTTAGGACATGGGTGTAATATATCAAATTAAAGAGAAAAACCACAATTAAGAAAGAGGTCATTACTGGCCCAAAATTCGATATTTTTTAAAAAGTACCGTAATTAACTAAAATTAACTTCCATTTGGTACAATAGTATTTTATTTTTATTATACTATGCTAAATTCGCTTAAAATATGACACCTGTCCTTTCCTTGGTGTAGTCAGTCCTTAGATACATTTTTTTTTTGCAAAGTACCTACGCTTTTCTATCAAATTTATCCAAAATTCATTTTTTTTTTCTAAAAGAAAAAACGAAGTGAAGTAAAAAAATGTAAGAAAATGCGAAATAAGAGAAGAGGAGTCGTGGTTGGTTGAGCAACCTATGGAAAGGCCATGAGGTTCTTCATGCAATGAGTGGCTGTACACCCTGTACCTTTTACGATACAGGGGGTTTTGTGAACAACTAGCATATTTTTTTAATCATCCTGTATTTTCGAATTTTTTGTTTGACTAGGTGAGTACTATCGCCCCCTGCTCTATGGACCTCCATGTCGAAAACATCCTGCATGCATACACAAACATTTTGTTGTAAGAAGAAAAATGTCGCAATGTGTTGTCAATAGATGTCAACAACTTATAAATTTTTGCTCGCAATTAATCACACCAAATTGTATGTCTATGCCACATTTGCGCTGCTTTTTATAACCGAACATAGAAAACCAGAAGTTATTATAAAATCTTGCTAAAATAATGCCACAACTGATCCTAGTGGTCCAGATGATCCTATATCCTGGAGAAATAGCATCGGTTACCAGCTCTCCCCTCCCAGTTTAGACATTGTTCCTAAGGAGAAAATGACGCGGGTCATACAATCTTTTGTAGCAAATATGTTAATCGCAAGGATTTCTAGCATCATTTCTACAGAGTATTCTGCAGACAATACTGGAGACTTATATAGTTGTATAGTGCTCATATAGTGATTCATAAAAGATGTCTACACTACTCCTATGTTTGCTGGGTTTAAAAAGAAACAAAATTAATATTAATTTCCAAGGGAAGCGAAAGAGAAACATTTGATCCAATTAACGCTTCTCGCTGGGTCGAACAACCGGTTTAAAAGTATACTAGGCAATAGTAACAATTAATACTGCCTCAAATTACAAAAAAAAACCTATTAACGGTATAGATAAGGAAATTATTTTCCGTCATCGCAAAGGCTACATTCGACCTAATGAATAGAAATGTGATGTCGCTTCAAGGTTCAATTTATTTGCAAGATGGTAATGACCGTAGGAGAGTTCAGGCCGCCTATCAGCATGACGTCGTTTTTTTGAAGACGACCTGCTCAAAGTAAATGAAATTTCTAGATCAAAGCACATAGAAAAAAATTATTGGTTAAATCTGCGTTGTATGACGAGGAAGGAACCGTTGAAAAATAATCGTTAGCGAAAGAACCTTAACAAAGTCAAAAGCGATGTCATCCATGACACCCTTCCGACTCTAGTGGTATAAGTTGTCAATAAAATCAATGTCTCTTAATAAAGAGATGGAATTAAGGTGGTAGCATATGCTGATTACTTACACATTCTAGTATCGGAAAAGATAGTACAGACGATTAGCGGGTTAACAGAAAGTGCATCAGGGGCGGATCCAGAATTCTTACGAGGGGGGGGGGGCAACTGTGGTTTCGCAGGCGGTCTTCACATGGGGTGTTAATATCGACGAGGGCATACTACAAGAGAAATTTCTTGAACAGCTGATCGATAGAAAGAGATTACCCATGAGAATAGGACATCATTTGAAAAAATAAAATAAAAAAATGATTATAATATTTGAAAGAAAGAACTGCATGTAGCTTTAAGGAAATTGAGCATGTGTGTGACAAAGAGAAATATACTTGTTTTATGTGAAGTAGAAATGTTTACATTTTTCAATAACCAGGCACGTTGTTTTTTACACACTGGTGAATAAGGATGTAGTGGTTCACTGTTGTTTTTTACACACTGGCGAAAAAGGGTGTATTGAACAGCTGCTCAAGAAATTTTTCTTGTAGTATGCGCTCGTCGGTTAATATGATCACTCTCCAGAAGCTTTATTTCAAAATTTGTTGGGTTAAATCAGACAATCGACCAATTACAATCACTATCAAAACTTTTTGAATCTATCATTAACTCCAAATTAATTAAGTATCTCGAAACTAATCAACTCATCAGCGATCGGCAATACGGTGTTTCCGGACTGGTCGCTCATCTGGAGACTTGCTGACTTTTCAGTCAGTCTAAAATAGTTGCTCTGGATATTTCAAAGGCCTCTGATAGAGTCTGGCATTCCGCCCTTTTAGCCAAACTTAAAGCACTTGGTCTCTCCCATTACGGATTGAAAGTTTCTTATCCAGTCGCCTAATAAGGGCGACATATGTCGTCAGCATCTCCGCCACTCTCCTCGTTCCGCAATTCCTTTCCTATTTCCTTCCTACTATGTTGTGCTTTGCATCATTGGATATCTCCTGAGCTCGGACTCACCATAATTGTGAAGACTACGGTTTCAACGTTCCGTTGCGTGTATAAATGTCATGAAATTTGCACTCCTATTAGAAAGAACTGACTGTGCTATTACGCTTTCATGGCTTTTTATAACTGCACTGTGCTCTCACCCAAAAAAAACTTGCACCCTTTACAAATATCAGCCGGCTTCACTTCATTTAGCTTATCAGCATTCCTGTTTGTTATATATTCTAAGGTTCTTTCCTTAGAATATAAAACCAACAGGAACTACTGGATTGCATAGAATGCATGAATCTGTGCAAGCCGCCAACGAGGCAAAAAACTATTGGGGTATTAGTTATTTCGCTCCCTCTATCTACATACTTTAAATGACAGTAGAATAGTGGGAATTTGAAATAGAATTGTGGATTTGTTTTAACTTCCTTTTTCCTTATTCCTTATTTTTCTGATTTTTATTTTTAAAGCTATACTGCATTCGCAGTCGCATCACCGTTCGTAATCGAAATTTGTTGCCCCTTATTGGGCCTCTATTTCCTCCTTTATTAACATATGCATATCACGCAAAAGTACAAAAAACACGCGTGATGCTGGCTCGTAACTCTTATACGAACCATCCGCGATAAGTTGATTTTGGAAATAAATGAAAGAGCAAAAAGCTATTCAGACATACTAGATGCGTTTCAAATTTTTTTGGAAAAACATATAAATCAAGATAAGTATAAAAGGCTTGTATTAAGAAAAGTTTACACACTTATGGTACTGATATTGCCTCAGAAAAATTTACTGATGAAGAAAAGCAATTTTTAATAATGATTGAGGAAGAAAATTATTTAACTAAAAATATGTATAATTTTATAAACCATGAGTTATGGTCTACATACTTTTCCGAACGTAGAAACGAATTTAAAAATATTTTTGATGATGCCTATTTCTAATGCAAGTTCTGACGCTCATTTTCGGTGTTGAAACGAATAAGAAATTATTTACGAAGTAAGTTACGTAAAGTTAGCACCGCAGCTTCGCCTGATGTAGTTCAGAGCTATCTCATAATTTGTCGTTCATTTATCATGAAAACAATAAACGTGTTGGGCCCTATTTTCTAAAAGAAACAAGATGTGATGCTAAGTTGACGTCAAGTTAGTACCACATCCAGTTTCCTGTAGGAAAAAGAACACGACCAATACATGGTTTTCGCGACAAATAAACGACAAATCGGTTTGTCCGAGTTCCAGTATTTTTATGGTGGTGTTTGTTGGACTAGGTACATTGATAAACAGGTATGGGCCAACCCAGATTTGAGACAGCTTGTGTTTGCTACTATCACTTTGGAGGAGAACTTTCTCTCCTAAGGACACAAAAAATGTACGGTTTTCACGACAAATTCCAAGATGTAAAATTTTCCAATCCGATAAGGTTTCGTGCAGCTCCAGATAGTTGTTGTGGTAATTTGATGTAAACTTAGCACCACAACCATTTTCTTTTAGAAAAAAAGACACGAAAAATTTATGGTTTTCGCGACAAAATAACGATAAATTCGAAGATATATAATTTTCCAATCCGATAAGGTTTGGCCGAGTTCCAGTGAGTTTCGGTGATAACTTGATGTAAGCTTAGCACCGCATCGATTTTCATTTAGATAAAAGGGCACGACAAATTTATGGTTTTCACGACAAATCAACGGCAAACTACATTAGGCGAAGTTCCGGTGCTAACTTTACGCACGTATATATTTTCTAAAACAAAAGCCAGAAAAAAATGTTTAGTTATTATTTTAATTTTTATTTAAAATTTAACTGAATTGTTTTTATACTTTTTTTATATACCAATGTTGTGTTATTTTCATGTTATTAAAATGCGTTATTATGGGAATGTCGACTGTTGTTTTCAATAGACTAAAAAAAAATGCATATTTATCTATATATATATTTTATTAAGTGAAATATACTTATTTTTATGAGGCCTCATAATAATTTTGCGCTTAGGGTCTCCAAAGGTATAAATGTGGCCCTGTTACCTGCTATTCGGAGACGTTGATCTCCTTAAGGACTTTGAACATATCTCTCGCACGAATGTGTAATGGCTCTTGTACACATCCACACGGGAGATGCAAACCAGGTGTCTGTGAAGTGGGTGGAAGACGAGAATTTGAAGAGAATCTAGCAATTAAAATATTAGTTTTATCTAGGGAGTCAACGACCGCTTCACCATTATTAAGTACTGAAGGTATAGTGAAACTGCTTAAGTTGTTCCTAACGAGGGACCACAAATTTTTGGTGTTTTTGTGGCTTGCCAAGATTATTTGTCTAACGATCTGGTCAAAAGAATTTTTTATGGAATGGACCTGGAGGTATTCCATGCAGTCTTATAGACTTGGTTCACTTCCGGACAAGGATGCAATTGATAGGTGCGAACAGCAGCTTTCCCTTTTATTACTTGGTTGCACATCAAGAGCGTCTTTGCTCTTGTTGAGATCTGCTGTAGAGATACGGAATGTAATTACACTTGCCCAGACCTAGAATGTTACTAATTTCTAATGTGCATTCATTACATCACTTGAAGCAAGAAAGGACTGATCAATCAAATTCTCTCAGACACTGATTGAGACTTCCCAATCAGCAGATTTATTTTGTTTCTATTTAAGGTTTGTCTTAAATATTCTATAAAAACTATTGCATTTTACGAAATAATAAAATAAAATTATTTAGAAATGTATCTCTTGCTTTAAATGTACAACAATACACAATGATTTGTTTGCCGTTGTGTAGTTTCGCTGAATTTATCCAGGTACGAGTTATAATTGTTTCTTTAAATGTTTGTTTTGCCGCGCCGATAATATTCTAACAATCAGTCTTCATATCGAGACTTATCAAAGACCCTTTGGCAGCTATTTTCCATTAAAACAAGCCTTCCATCCCTTATACCCGCATAAGCTCTGACCTGCTTCAAACACCTCGAGAAAGGCCACGCTCATGTAGGTACACGAATTTTTCAGGTATCCGCACTTTCTGTTTTCTCTACAGGCTTCAACAGCCGCAACCTAAATTGGCTACCCATAAGGGCTGCATTCTTAAATGTATCAAATTAAACCCTTCCAGTAATTTTTATGTCTTTTACAAAAAGTACAATACAGTGAATCATTTTGTTAGGAAAAATTCAGAAGATCTACAGCAATTTTTTTCCAGAGGTCTTCAGGGGGTGGGAAGGGAGGGGGCGCACACCACGCCGTCTAACTGGCAAAAACTTGAAGCCTACAACCTTTTAAAGATCAACCAAATAGTATGGGTGTCTGATATAAGTTATACGCTTTAAGTTTTAAATTTCAAAAAGTTCAAATTAAGATTTATTTATACGATATCGGTCTTAAGAGGTACATCCGCTTTCACACATGTGTGTCACACCTGGGACATGACACACATACTTAAACATTTTGTTCACGAAAAAATCTGTAGGCTATAACACATATTTTTTATGAAACTTGGGCTGAAAATTTTATACAGAAAAAAATGTTCGACCCAGCGATCAGTATGGTTATCTCTCCATCGCCTACTTTAGAAGTCCGAAGATAGGGTCAGCCAATTGCTCATACAAATACTCTTAATGGATTTTAGAAATTCATTGAAATTATTTACAGCGAATTTCAGTCTGCTGTAGACGACACCTATAAGTTTTTCTTGGTTTATCCAAGTGCCGTATAGCGACGAAGGGAAATACTTACCTAATTTGATAATTGCAACGAGAAATTCTTGCTACTATATGATTTACACTTGCTTTTGGTAGAAAGTTCTTGTATGGGCAATTGGGTAACCCTATGGTAGGCGATCAGAGATAACCATACTGATGAGACCTCTCTGATCGCTGGGTCGATAAGTTCGATTGTTTCTACATTCATAATGCATTTTAGAAATTCCTTTAAATTATTTTCAGTGAATTTCAGTCTGCTGTAGACGAGAAATAATCTAACGGAGTCGAGCACTGGCTGGACACGTAATAACGAAAGAAATTACTAAATTTCCCTGAGGAAAATTTACTTAGTTTCAAGATATGTGCAAGAAACCCGTCCCAGAGCAGTTTTTTGTTCTAATTTTACACCTAGTGAGCTTTTGAGCAAAATTTTTTTACATATCTTTTTCATATTTTATTCCTCTTAAGCCATAAAGAAAAGTGCCCAGCTTCGCCCATCGCTACTGAAGCTTCATGCGATTATCCACTTAGACGAGAGAGCTTGATCACCGAGGTGGCAACGCCTACATCAAGGCCTGGTCCAACGAAATCAGAACTATAGCCGTATGCGGCTGGGAGGTCCATCCTCTCATTTCCCATCTATTCAGGTACCCACTGTATGGACGCCGTGCAATGGAACAGCTTATCCAAAGACATTCTACAGTCCCCCAATAACTTAGACGTTATTCGAAGGCTACTTAGAGCTATCAAGGTTGCCTGACATCTGAAAGAATAGCAATGTCCTCTCCATTAATTTTCGTATAAAGGGTTACCTTTGCTGCCATTCCGATGGTGAAGACCTCAGTCAAGACAGTGGTGTGCCTTTCAAGTGATAACTTCAACCCAATGTCAGGTCCAAGAAAGTAAACACCGCCGGATCCAGCTTTAGTGAGCTGCCGGTAAATTTCTTTAGAGCTGTCCGAAGAAGGCTCGATAAGGCTCTTCACTCAGTCAGCAACTCTCTATCAGGAAAACCCGCAGAGAAATGACAACCAGAACGAAGCTCCAGAACCATTACATCAAATGACATTCGGCAAGAAGGTTTTCCTGTTCCAGCCCACACGCTAATGATCAATTTGAAGATCTACTCCAGCAGCCCTGCAAATATACCCCATGGGCGAGATCTACACATATCTCTTTTGGGTTCTGCTTGAATGACAAGAAGGTGACGGGTTAAGTAAGACCTCAAGGGTGGCTGTTGCCGTAGATCGCTTTAAGCCTGTAATTTCTAGACAGTTCTAACTTGCGTCCTCGGCCAGGTTTAAATCCTGTGCACAACACTCAGCTTCATACCTCATGTGTAGCCAAAGGTTTTCCTGCATTGAGCAAAGATCTTCATGGCCGCATTTACTTTTTCATCTACATGCATCTTCCACGTCAGCTTCGAGTCTAGGTAGGTATACGTAGGTCTAGGTCAGTCTATGTAGACTCCGAGGTGTTTAACGTAGGAAGACAACTGCAGAGTCTATTCATAGAGCTTTGGAAGATCAAAGTCCCTAATCAAAACATCAAGAAGCTACTCTTTATAAGGTTCACGTTCATGTCATTATAGATGCACCAGAGTCCAACAATATTTTTGCATGAAAGCACAGACAGACGATATGCTTGGTGAGTGATGAGCAGAGGGAGGTTATCCTCATAGCCTTCACGTGAGAATCTCACATTTTTAAGCGCCTTGAAGAGTGAGTCAACCAGCATACACCCGAGCACAGGAGAGTGTTTGCCATCCCGCGTGCAGCAGTCCAGAGAATAATCAATAACTGCGATATTTGTGCCGCTGGTAAATACGATAGGAACCCAATTATAAAGAAATTGAAATTTAATTTAATAGAAACCCCTACAACGACTAACGAGATCGGCACCTACGTCAATAGTAGACATAGTTTCATAAATTTCATTGACAAACTTTCAAAGCATGTTGTTAGTCTCTACCTGGAAGATCGCAACAATCGTACACTCATCGAAAAACTTAGACAATATTTATCAATTAAAGGAAAAATGAAAAAAATCGTCTTTGATAATGAATCTAGGAATATTAGAGAATTTTGCGAGCAGGAAGGCATCAAGTATCACGTTACCAAACCAAATAGCTATACAGGAGATTCCGACTTAGAACGTTTTAATAACACTATTACAGAACGAATTAGAATCTTAAACATTAGAGAACCTACCATAAAAACACAAATGCTAAAAGCAGTTACATTTTATAATAACATATTCCATTCAACTATTAAAGCGACAACAGTATAATTCGCGATAGGTCAGAAAACGCGCAAAAGTTAAGGTTATTAATAAAAGAAATAGAAAAAGAGAAGACTTTATCTACAAAAAGGAAGAAGTCTTTATCAAAAATTACAAATGCAGTTAGGCACAAAGAACAACCTAAATTTAGAAAACATAAACTCGACAGGGTTCATGAAGGCAATATTAAAAGACCATTTAAATTTTCAGATACTACAGACAATAAGAAATTTTAAAGTCAATTGAATCCTAAAATTACTTCTGGTAATATGGATGCCGTCGATAACCCAGGCCCATCTCGTGGTCGAGAAAATTGAAGCAAATTTTAAAATGTATATGTATATAGGTATGTATATGTCAAAAGGAAAAAAAAAATAAGTAAAAAACGAGTTTTCAAACAAAACTGAGGCCAAGCCGCATGAAAAAGTAGAAAATAAACTTTTCTTCACACACAGAGGTGGACTCAGATTTTTTGATCGGGACATTTCTCTTGAATATTCTTTTTCTTCATGAATCAATACACTTATTTCCTGTGATTAATCATACTGAAATATATCGGTGATTGTCAGCAAATAAAATCTGAGTCCACCTCTGTATGTGAAGAAAAGTTTATTTTCTACTTTTTCATGCGGCTTGGCCTCAGTTTTGTTTGAAAACTCGTTTTTTACTTATTTTATTTTCTGCCTTTTTCACGTTAGCTAAATTGTTATTACGTGCTGCATGGAGATATTTTAAAACAATTTTTAAGTCATGTTTGGTCCGATCCGAAAACAAAAGTTTTTCGAGTATCAAATCGTTGAAGTACTGCAACGGTTTTCTGAAATTCAAATTATGTTTTAAACAGCGCTTTTTAGCTGTATTCCAACTTGATCCCATATAACATGAATTTTGCCGATTTTCCATGTTTTCCAAAGACTTTTCTTATTACCACGAATTTTATTTTAAAAATTTACATGAATTTTCCTCGATTTTTCATGCAAGTTTTCATGATTGTTGAAGAGAAAGTATTGATGCCAGTAGGACGGAAAAAAAACTTTTTTGTCGGATTTTCCGGAAAAGTCGGAAAATTCCGGAAATTTTCGGAAAAATTTCCAAAAAAATTGGAAAATTCTGCATTTTTCCTGAAACAGATTTATCACTAATCATATCAATGAACATTTTTCCGATGATTTTCCAGCTTTTCCGGGTTTTCCATGGTGTTTTCCACAAAAGCAACTTTATGCAACTCATTTCGCTCTACAACTTTGTCTTTGGTTGCAAAACGCTCAAACGCTGCCTTTGTCGGAAAAACTCCGAAAAGCGTTTTACATGAATTTTCCTCTATTTTTTCTGCAAGTTTTCACCATTGTCGGAGAGAAAGTAATGATGCCAGTTGATAGGGAACTTGATCCTGCATCATTTAGAAAACTTTTTTACCGGAAAATTTCCCGGAAAAGTCCAAAAATTCCGGAAATTTTTTTCGGAAAAATCGGAAAACTCTGCATTTTTCCTGAAACGGATTTATCACTAATCAAATTTGTACCAAATTTTCAAATGATTTTTCCCGATTTTCCGGGTTTTCCATGAAAATTTCCGGTTCAAATTTTGATAGATTCAATTGTCGCGCGACGTCAACTTGTGTGCCAAATTTCAGCTCGCTGTGATGACGAAAAGTGGGTCTACGAGAGTGTCGAAAATAGTAAAAAAGAAATATACAGATAGTAAATTCGTGTGCGATTTAAAGGGAATGGCCTCAAAAAAAGAGACATGAGAAAAAAAAATAATAAAATAAAATCAAATGAAATAAGTACGATACAAGAAATAAGCCCCTAAATTTACTGCTAAAAACTAAATCAAAAACACAAGGAAGAAAAAAACAGAAGAATAGAAAAAAAAAAACAAAATTAATCACTACTTAACTTAACTTGCTACATCTGCTGTACTATAAAGCAACCTCAAAATATTTGGCTCCTAACTATTCAAGTACTACTGCTTGAGCACATGATTTCAAAAATTCTTTCCTTGGTGCCGGCGAAAGATCTCGACACAACCGATAACTTAATACTGGGCGGTAAGGAATTGTAAACTTTGATGGCATGACTGAAAAACAGGCGTTTAGTAATTAAGTATTCAGATCTGGGCAGAATGCAATTAACTGTTCTAGAAGATCTCACGAATTGAAGAATGCTGTATAGCAGGGGTGGGCAAACGGTCGATCGCGAACAGTTCGACAGTCGATCGCAGACATTTTAAATAATTTACTAGGTTAATTTCAAATCGTTTAATTTAAAATGTATACTAAAAATTTAACAGACGTTCAAACATGTATTTAAAATTAAACACGTATTTATTCTACAACTGACATGACTAACTTCTAAGCAGTGCCAAGGATGACTTAATTAGAGAGACGGGAAGGAGGCCAATAGGAAATTTTTCGTTTTTTTCTAGAAAGAAACAAATAATGTCGTATACTTATGTCTTTTGCATGAATGGGGGGAAGAAACATTGACTATGCATTATTGTTGTGCGACTGAGTGAGACAACGAGTTAAAAACAAAAATTGACGAAAAGTAGGATTACCCGAACGAAAAGATCTTCCTGAATGCTTTCAAAATCCATTCAAACTATTCATAATAATGTACATTGGGTAACTCTACCTCAAGTTTGCAAATTTGCCTTTGCATAAATTGGTTGCTATGTCTACTGACCGAGCACATTTAATGATTGGTAGAAATAATGGATTTTTAGCCCTTTGCAAACTATATGAACAGTTTTCTGATTTCATTTCATTGCATAATTCATAATAATGTCTTATGTGCAAAAATATTGGATGTTAATGGTTTTATGGATGTGGCAGTGAAAATTGCTAATTCGATAATAGCGCGAAGTTTAAGGAGGCGTCAATTCCGTCGTCAACTTGAAGATAATGACTCGTAATATGAAGATTTACTTCTTTTTGTCAGATTAGGTGACTCAGTCGAGGAAGCTTTTTGCAAAGATTTCTAAATATTTTGCCTGAAATTATTGCATTTTTGGACAGATTGCGAGAAAAAAATGAACAATTTACCAGTATGGGTAAAAAAATTAGCATTTTTTACGGATTTTATGGGCCATTAAAATTCGCTTAATTTACAATTACAATGAAGAGGAAAAAATATTATTGAGCTGGTCAGTTCGGTAAATGCTTTTAAAGCAAAATTAAAACTTTTTGCTTCACTATTAATAAGGCAAAATTTTAAATATTTTCCATATTTAGAAAAACATATTAAACTTACTGGTGAATGTAAAATTGAAATATTTTGTTCTGAACTGGAAAATGTTAATCAAGAAATTGAGAGACGATTTGCAAATCTCAATAATCTTCAACCGATTTTTGAATTTATTTCATTTCCTTTTGGAGTAGGTATTCGATAACGAGGATATTTCATCATATCTAGCTCATACTTTTCAATTGAATTCATCGGATCTTGAGTTAGAAATCAGATATAATTCTGAAACCACGTGCAAATGAAAATTATTTTTGGAATTTATTATCAGAAGAAAAATATCCGTTATTGAGATCATTGGCAATGAGGATATTTGCATTTTTTGGTTCCACTTATCGCAATTTAGGAGTTCTCTGTCTAATGACCACTTAATTGCATCTATTCGATTGTGCATCAGTAATTACAAACCTAACTTTACAAGACTTGTAGATGAAATTGAATGTCACACATCTACATCAAAAAATTAATCCAATATATTTATCAACAAAGTACATTGCACAAAATAGTAAATACAATGTATTTAATATATTATTATTAAAAAAAAAACCTTAATTAAATTTTTTTTTTTAATTTAACCCATTTTACAAAGTCGATCGCGCATAAATAAGAAAAATTAATGTCGATCATACCAGTGTTAAGTTTGCCCACCCCTGCTGTATAGGTAGGTTGGACTGCGGTATTTGATGATTTTAACTAGAAGGATTACCGATCGAAAATTCAAAAATGCTAAATGATCACAACCCAAAAAGGGTGTAGCATAAGCTGCAATTTGGTAAAATTAAGATAATCAAGTTTTCCAAATACTTCATAACCGTACATTAAGACAGGAATAAGCAGAGAACAAGCAAGAAACATGCGCGTAGAAAGTGAGGTAAAATAGCTCGAAGTCCACAGGGAGCGAAGACTACCGTATATTTATTATTGATAACTACGCCTAATAAATACGGACAGACTCTACCCAGGGTATGACAGTATCGTTAAGTACAACGGTAGAATAAGTAGGCGTATCAAGTTTATTACGATACATAGATAAACAACATGATTTTCTGGGATTCAGGATCAAGCCATTGTCAATCGTCCATACCTATATATTGAATTTAGGTCTTCATTGATACAACTCATTCCATCTTCGACAAGTCCTAAGGTTCGCGATAAGAAAAGTTGAGCATCATCAGCATAGAGATGCATTTCACTGCGAGTAAGACAGTCAAACAAATCATTAATAAGCATGCAAAAAAGCAGCGGGCCAAGAACCGAGCCTTGCGGAACACCAGAATTAATTCTAAGAAAGGTAGAGTAATTACCATTTGAAAACACTGTTTGATAACGACCTGTTATAAACTAAAAATAAGCTTCGTTGAGCTTAAGGAAAAATTAAATTTAGTAATGAGTTTTCTACACAGGATTACGTGATCTACAGTATCGAATGCTTTGGAGAGGTCGAGCAGCACCAGTAGAATTAATTTATCCAAATCTATTGCTTTTCTAATTACATTGACTACCTTCAAAAGGGCAGTGGTACAACTATGCCGAGGAAGAAAACCAGATTGGGAGTCATAAAGGAGACTTATGATTCGCAAATAATGAGAAATTTGCAAGAACAATAATTTTTCTAAAACCTTAGATAAAAACGGTAAGATACTGATAGGGCGGAAGTCGGAGCAATAACGACCACATTCTTTAGGTACAGGTATCACTTTAGAGAACTACCAGCTAAGCGGGAAGGTTAAGATGGTAAAACAAGTGTTAAAAATCTGAGCAAGTGGCAAAACTAAATATGGCGCAACAATTTTAAAAAACCTTGGGGAAATCCCATCCATACCTAAAGAATTAAACTTGATACTACACAAAGCCGTCTAAACTTCATCCGTAGAAACTCTGATGAAATGTAAAGGAGATAAGGTACCTGTAGATGGTAATGAATTAATAAAATCACTGCCATGAGCAGGGTTAGAACTATGAGACAAAAATTAGACATTCAGCGTATAGGATCCACAGAGCATCCGGAATTACAAGCGGCAACTGCGCTCGCTTTTTTTTAGATTACTCCAGAGAACTTTAGGAGGTAGCCCAGTGTTAAGATACCTTGAAAAATGTCGTCTTTTTGCTTCCCGAATAGCATGAGTAGTACAGTTTCTAAGCATCCTGTATTCCTCTTTGAAACTAGTGGTTTTATATCGCTTCCACCTTTCGTATGCCATATTGCAAGCAGATATCAGACCTTGGAGGTGAGTATTAAACCACGGGCAAGCAATCTTTTGCGAATGAGAGGAACGTAAGTAAGTACATAGTTCAAAACATTATTTAAGAACTCAACTTGATCATCAGCATCAGGCATAAACTGTACCGAGCTCCAATCTATGGACTCCACTTCATTGAAAAGAGCATTAGTATTTATGAGATTATAGTTATAGTAGGAGACTGTGTTGGGTTGATGTTCCGAAAGTACGTTAAAATTGTAAATAATCATAATTACATCATGATCAGAGACGCCCGATAAAGATAATTGATTAAAAAATGAGGAGTTAGAAGTATCAGCCGTTAAGAAAATATCTAATAGAGCCGAAGAATGGTTAGAAAAATGTGTAGGTTCATAATTCACTCGGTGGATATCTAAAGCATCGATTATGTGCTGAAAGGAATTGGTCAGGTAGCACGGGTTAAGGAAATTGAGCCAAAGTCTCCACCGATAACTATATGCTGATACTTTGGCACAAGATTTATAAGTTCGTTTTGCAGTAATTTAACTGTCCGGCAATTATATGGCTTGTAAACACAGCCAACCAAACACCTATCGCTATTTGAAAAGATTTCACAAAATATGTATTCCTCCCCACCTTGACTAGTGCTGGCTAGTAGAAACCTGCATCGAAGGTTTTATTTAAAGTAGATGGCGACACCACCTCCTCTGCGATTATGGCGGCCGTTACGAAAGACCTTATAGCCAGGGATGCCGCCGACATTGTCATGAATATCAGGTTTTAGTCAGGTTTCCGACACACAAATTACATCAAAAGTTAAGCTAGAGAAAATGTCACGCACTTCATCAATTTTAGGAACCACACTTCTAGCATTAAAATGACAAATTTTTAGCCCAGATCTCTGTTTGCATAGAACGGCAAGGAGTGCGCGAGAATTGCCCGTTCCAGTCATGTAGGTAAGATCACTCATATCCCAGAACGATCATGCCGAGCACCTTAAGCATCAGTAACAAAGAAGAATATGAACTTTTTCGTAGAATAAACTTTTTAAGCAAGCAACAATAACTTGAAGAGTGATGAGAATTAACCTTTGTACAAAAGGCATTAACGGTTATAGACAAATTCATTTGAACACAGAAGCAGAAAGCAATTGGAAACAAATTATTAAGAATTATAACACTAAAAAATATTAAAGAATATGTAGCAGTAACACATAGGCTAAGCTTGTAGACTAAGAGAAATTCATCAAAACTGAGGCTAAGAAAAAAATAACGAAAAACTAATATATAATAGAAAAAATGAAAAATTAATTCTAGAAATAAGAGACGAAGTTCATATTCAGTAGCGGGATGTAAGAACACTGAAGACATTACACGGTAGACAATGCCAATTTAGTCTTACGCACAAAAACACGTCCAGAGGAAGTAAATACAGCAAATAGGTGACCTTGCTTCCTCAACATTAATGGTTTCCTCTTAATTCTGAAGTAAGCAGCCGTTAAGTTTTCGTTTATGCTGACGGCACTCGTGGCGTGACTTATCCCAACGTCGTCCACAGTAACATCTTAACGAACGAAGAAATTACACAATACGACATTGACTTTCAAAAACTCCAGAATATAAAACTTGCGACCGTAGTAGATAATTTGGACAATATTATTTTTGTTATAAGAATACCTAAAGAAATTATTAGTTTACAGAAAATGTTACTCATCCCTATAGGCTATAACCAATACCAAGAATTAATGTTTGACCAACAAGAGAATATTAGATATGAAGGCAAAGTCTATAGCTATGTAAGTAACAAAGATCTAAAACAATTAAAACTAAGAGAAATTGTATGTAAATATTTAACAATGCATCAGAAATACGTGAAATAAAAGAAGGGCTAGTAATTACAAAAAATCAAAACCATGTTAACTTTACGAGTACTTGTAATGAAAGAATAGTAGAAATGAAAGAAAATTGCTTAATTAATTTCAATAATCGAAAAGAATTCAAACAAAGTTTCACTATTCCGAAAAACTCCGAAAATGTTAAAAATCTAAAAAAAAGATTAATTTTTGATGACATCGTTCTGGAACATATAGAAAATATTGTTGCGAGCGTGGCCTTTGGTTCGTTATTTAAAACACAATATTAAATAATTAATACATAAGTTCTTTATTACACTTAAATCATATAAAATTCACAAACATTCATTTAATCAACTCAACTCTAATTATCGCTAACACTGTACTTTCAATTATCGCAATCTAATTACACACTATCGCTTCTTTATTACTTTCGCTTGCTAACACTGCAACATCTAAAACAAGACTGTTTTTCTGGCGATGACAACTGTTATATTTATACCCTAGAAACACTCCGGATTATTCTGGAGTGTTCTATTCCAAAAGCTTCTTGACTATTCTATTTGTTCTATTCCTGAACTTTCATAATCGATTCTCCGAACCTGAAGTCATTTACTCTCCGAACCTGAAGTTGTTTATTGCCAGTAGATGTCACCAGTTGTCTCTTTCTATTGCACGTAACACTGCCCCCTTCTTAAACTTGTTCGTCCCGAACAACAGGTGGTCCACGGTCTTGATGCTCGTAGTATTGACACAAGCGGTCCAAATGAACAATTTTGTGCTTGCCTCTTGTGCCACGCTGAATCCTGTATACCACGTCATTAATTCTAGTTACTACTGAATATGGTCCTTCCCAGTGTTGTTGCAATTTTGGAGAACGTCCCTTACGTCGTTTCGGGTTGTACAGCCAAACAAGATCACCTTCGTTAAATCCTGTGGAGCTAGCGCGTAAGTCATAGCGGGTCTTCATCCGATCAGTATTTGTTGCTAATTTCGTCCTCGTGGCCTCGTGTACATCGGCTAATTGTTGTTTGAGCCCCGATACGTAGTCTTCTGGTAACTTTTGTTCATCTCTGGGAGTACCGAATTTGAGGTCGCTAGGTAAACGCATCTCTCTTCCGAATATGACCTTAGCTGGGGTTTGTCCGGTAGTACTATGAACGGCTGATCTATAAGCCATTAGGAATACAGGAATATGTCGATCCCAATCGCGTTGATGATAGTCAACTACTTTCTTTAGATGCTCGATCAATGTTCTGTTGAAGCGCTCTACCATGCCATCAGATTGTGGGTGTAGAGGAGTTGTTCTAGTTTTTCTTATTCCCAACATTTTACACATCTCCTGGAAAGTCCGTCCTTGGTCCGAATGAAGTTCGTGAGGCACACCAAACCTACTAACCCAATTCGTTATTATTTGTTCCGCAACTGTGGTTGCCTCTTGATTAGGGATTGCATAAGCTTCAGGCCATTTACTGAAATAGTCAATGGCAACTAATATATAACGATTACTGCCATCCGTTTCTGGAAAAGGTCCAGCGATGTCTATAGCTATCCTTTCAAAGGGGACTCCGACATTATACTTATGCATTTCTCCTCTGCTTCTGTGCTGCGGCCCTTTGCAAGCAGCGCAGACAGTGCATCTGCGGCACCACTCCTCCACATCTTCTCGCATATATAACCAATAAAACCTTTCTCGTATTTTGGAAATGGTTTTGTTTACTCCCAAATGTCCTCCAGAGGTTCCACCGTGCATTTCTTCTAGAACATCTTTGACGTTTGTTGCCGGCACGACTATCTGCATTCGGAAAGTTTCGCCATTAGGTGCTTCCCACTTGCGTTTTAATATACCACATTCAACATGAAGAGAGTTCCATTGAGCCCAGTAACTTTTCAGCTTCTCACTCCGTTCCGAAATATCCTTCCAGTCTGGTCTTTCCATGTCTTCTTTCCAAGCAAGAATAGGTGAAATGTCCGGATCTTCTCGTTGTGCTGTTCGTAGGTCCTCGTTGTCCCAACCTGTAGATGGTTCAACGATTACCAACTGTATAGTTGCTGTGGTTTCTTTTTCTTCCATCCGGGCGCAATGTTTGCATTCAAGTTTGCATGGACGTCGTGAAAGGGCGTCTGCATTTCCATGGATACGACCTCTTCGGTGTTGTATTTCAAAATCATAAGCCTGGAGTCGATCTATCCATTTCGCCACTTGTCCCTCAGGATTCTTAAACTACAGAAGCCATTTAAGCGCTGCATGGTCGGTGCGAAGGATGAATTTCTGTCCGTAGAGATATCTATGAAAATGCTTTGTTGAACTTACAATGGCAAGTAGCTCCTTTCTTGTAGCACAATAATTTTTCTCTGACTTTGAAAGTGCTTTGCTATAGTAAGCTACTGGAACTTCTTGACCATTCTCCTCCTGAGAAAGCACTGCACCAATACCTTCATTACTGGCATCCGTGTCTAATGTAAATGTTTTTCCCAGCTTTGGATAGTGAAGTACTGGAGCCTCACAGAGCTGTTGCTTCAAATTTTCAAAACTTTCGTTGCATTTATCCGACCAGGCTTAGGCTTCTTGCGATATCTGCAAAACCTTTCACGAATCGCCTGTAGTAGGTAGCTAAACCAAGAAAACTCCGTAATTGATGTTTATCCTTTGGAACTGGCCAATTTTTGACGGCTTCTATCTTCTCTGGTTCGGTTCTCACTCCTTGTGATGAAACTATGTGCCCTAAATATTTAACTTCATTTTTGAATAGAGCACATTTACTCGCACTGAGCTTCAATTTTGCATCTTTGAGTCTTTGAAGTACGTCCCGTAAGTTCTTTTTATGTTCCATGAATGTCCTTCCGATTACTATTATGTCATCCAAATAGACAACACATGTCTTCCAGGTTAAACCACGTAGAACACATTCCATTAGTCGTTCGAATGTGGCTGGAGCATTACATAACCCAAATGGCATTACTTTGAATTGCCATAAGCCACTGCCAACTGAGAAAGCCGTTTTCTCTCGGTCCTCGAGATGTATTTCCACTTGCCAGTAACCACTCTTTAAATCCAACGTGGAAAACCATTGCGCTCCGGAAAGGGTATCCAATGTGTCATCAATCCGTGGTAATGGATAGCTATCTTTTCTCCTCACGTTATTTAGTTGGCGGTAGTCTACACAGAATCGGGTGCTGCCACCCTTTTTCCTAACCAGAACAACCGGCGATGTCCAAGGGCTGTTAGATTCCTCTATGATGCCTTGTTTCTTCATGGAGTTCATCTTGTCTGCAACTTCTGGTTGTTTGGCTAATGGCAATCTTCGTGGTGTCTGTCGAATGGGTTTGGAATCTCCTGTATCGATTCGATGCTGGACAAGATTTGTTTTACCGTAGTCATCATCATTCATTGCAAATAATTTCGAAAATTCATCGATCACCTCTTTGGAATCGTTGTGTTGTTGTTCACTTAAGGCACTGGACGAAAGAAGTTTCTGAACCTGTTGAGTAGTAGCTGGTATAGTTTTTGTCTCCTTAACATTACTACCATTATCCAAATTGACGATTTGGTAAATGGGTTCACAATTTCCAATTATAGCACCTCCTTTTAGTTGTACCTCATTTTCGGATGTGTTAAGCACTCTGACTGGTATTACTGTTGCACCTTCTGCCTTCACTAAAGTCTTGCCAACAATGATGCTAGATGTAACTTTTGTGGGGTAAGGCTCCACCAGATAGAATCGGCAGGTCCCGATGTCATCAGTAAGCTTTGTCCATATTAGTGTCTCGGAGCATGGCGAAAGAGTAATATTTTCGCAGACCATCGTCCTTTCGCAGAATAATCTGCTCCTTCTCCTAGTCTCATAGAAATTTCTATATTCCCATATTTGAGAATCCGCTCTCCGACATTCAGATTTATTTTGTATGTGGTCATGAAGTCTATTCCAAGAATGCATTCATCCATTATGTCTGAAACCAGGAAAGTGTGAGGAAATAGTAGTTCGCCTAGTTGAACATCTAAAGTTATTTCTCCAAACACCTGTGCTGCTGCTCCAGTTGCTGTTCTTAGTAGATATTTTGTGGTGTTGTGAAGCCATTTGTTCTTAACAAGATCTGCTCTAATAATTGATCTTGAAGCTCCAGTATCGATAGTAACTGCGCAGTCATGTTTTCCTACACTTCCATATATAACAAGACTGCTATTATTTCTCTGTAACTGACCTACTTGGATGATGACTTCGGGGCTGTCAATTCCACCAACCAACTTCTGCCCCACAAAGTTGGTTTTTACTAGTTTTCCGTCTGCTCAACAGGAGAGGCGATGCGACTAGTCGCTGCTTGATATCTAGTCGCTCCACGAAAAGCTTGTTCCCTGGCTCGACATCTTTGGCATTCTTTTTTCCCCTCTTCTTCTGGTGATTCCACTCGTCGACGTTTTCTGCAGTCTCTTTGAAGGTGCCCTGGTTTATTACAATTCCAGCATCGAGGGACACCACGTGAAGGCGGGCTCTGTGATGATTGCACTGTGTTACAAGTACATTCTTCCACTGAAATTTCTCTCACTCGTACTGCACTCCGTGAAGCTTGTCTGGCGGATTCGTATGCTAATGCATAGGCTAGTGCTTCTGCTGTTGATTTCTTTCCTGCTAGCCTTAATGAGTGTTGTAAATTTTGATCTGTAATAGCGTTCACAAATACCTCCGTCGCCACTTCATTGAGAAAATCCGCATTCACGCTGGAGTATGACAGATGCGCTAATCTTTCCACATCTGCCTGCAGTTGTTGTAGTGATTCGCCATGTTTTTGAATCCTGTTGCGCAACTGTAGGCGATATACTTGCTGCATGTGCTCATCTCCGTAACGTAATTCTATCGCCTGTACTAATGAAGAGTAATTACGTTGATTTTCAATCGGTACAGTTTGTAAGAGTTCTGACGCAGGACCTCGAAGTGCTAACACCAGAGCTATAGCTTTGTCTTCATCATTCCATCCATTTACCTCTGAAGCTGCCTCGAATTGTCTCTTGAAGATATGCCACGAATTTTGTCCATCAAATATGGGAGGTTTCATTCTACCTGCACCGGATATTTCAGTTGCTACGCTTAGAGGCTGACGATGCTTTATTCTTTCCAGATCTGCTTTAACGTTTTCAAGTTGCTCGGTGACTTTTTGTTGAACTTCCGAAACCTTTTGTTGAAATTCCTGCTCAATTCCTTCAATTTTCAAATTTTGTTCTTCTAAAGAACTTTTTAGAAAATTTTTCTGATCCTCCAAACGAGTCTCTATACAATTCTCCAGAGAACTCTTTTGTTCGTCCAAGCGCGTTTCCATAGATTTCTTCTGCTCATCTAACCGGGATTCCAGAGCATTCTTTTGCTCATCTAAAGGGGATTCCAGAGAATTCTTTTGTTCAACAAAAGCAGTCTTTTGTTCATCGAGAGAATTCTAATGTTCGTCAAAACGGGCTTCCTTTGATTTCTTTTGTTCCTCATTGGAATTCTTTTGTTCATCAAAACGGGCTTCCATTTTGCTCATTAAAGTACTCAAAAGCTGTTCCATTTTCATCTCAGGTTCTTCTTCAAATTCGGTTCCTTCCAAGTTCTCTTCGAAAACAAATGTCTCAGGATTCTTTCCTTCCGCTATCAAAGCTTGTCTCAGTCGCTCGACTAGAACTTTCTTTGCAACTGTCGTTTGTAATAACTGGTTCCCTAACTCCACTTTCAAATCCTGCATTCGAAGCTCGTCCACTTTGCGCCCCATTACTTTAATAATTCTCTTACAGATGAATATAAATTATTTTCCGGAATTTTCACAATTTAACACAATTTCTCAAAATTAATCACACTTTTAATTTTTAAGTCAATTGCCACCACTTTATTTCGCGAATTTATTTCACTTCTGACACCAGTTGTTGCGAGCGTGGCCTTTGGTTCGTTATTTAAAACACAATATTAAATAATTAATACATAAGTTCTTTATTACACTTAAATCATATAAAGTTCACAAACATTCATTTAATCAACTCAACTCTAATTATCGCTAACACTGTACTTTCAATTATCGCAATCTCATTACACTCTTTCGCTTCTTTATTACTTTCGCTTGCTAACACTGCAACGTCTACAACAAGACTCCTTCTTCTGGCGATGACAACTGTTATATTTATACCCTAGAAACTCTCCGGATTATTCTGGAGTGTTCTATTCCAAAAGCTTCTTGTCTATTCTATTTGTTCTATTCCTGAACTTTCCTGTAGATTTCATAATCGATTCTCCGAACCTGAAGTCATTTACTCTCCGAACCTGAAGTTGTTTATTGCCAGTAGATGTCACCAGTTGTCTCTTTCTATTGCACGTAACAATATAAATAAAATTAAGGAACTTAAATATGAAAAGAAAGCCCAATATATTTATATGGAAGTTGTTTTAGTATTACAACTATTATAATAATAGTACTTATAGTAATTTTTTGTATAAAACATAAAAGGTCTAAATTTATAATTAAAAATATTATAAAAACTCAGGAGAGTTTTAGACTTACAGTGGGAGGAGTTACGTTACCTCATCTTAATTCGCTTAGTACAGGAAATAGGGATTCAATTACAAGCCTAGACATGAATAAAATCCAAATACAAACCTGATCCATCCATCCATCTTAATTTCACATTTTACCACACTTACCTGGAAAATAAATAGAAAAAAGAAGCAAAATAAGAAAAAGCTTATCGAAATTTAACGTGGGAACGATGATTAGGTAAGCAGTTTTCATATTCAGAATTCTAGAATTATGAAGACACAAATTCAGTCTTAAGACCGACGTGATTTTGTTCGCAACTAATTAGGAAAGCTTCAATATAGTAAAAGATCATCTATGTAGGTCACGTCCCCACAAGATTCACCCTATATAATCAAAATCTTTATTAAAAATCCCAGACGCAGATTCAGCTAATTTATTCTTCCACCGGAAAATACTTTTCATTAATTTCTGAAAAACAAAAGTATCACATATCATTTTTAATCATTCTCACACGCACGTTTTGCAGAAGTAAGCATTTTACTGGAAGAAGGAAAAGTTCAAAGTAATTAGAAATGCAGTCTGTTTTAAAATTACACATTCGGTCGCAATCGCGGAAGTTTTATTTTAATAAACGTTAAAGTTAAAGTTGTGTCTTATTTTCTACTATTTTTTTTCCATTATCTTGTTAAAAAGGTAAAATTCTAAAAGTTATATGTGTATCGTATTGGTTTATTCCACTGACATGTATAATATGGACTGACTATGTTAATAGAAATGCACTGCAAAACGTGGGCTCACTTCTATATTGCTGACTGTTTCGGTCTAAGCACCAAGTACCAACTGAGGAGAACTGTAACCAACAAATAAATAAGTGGATTCGTCGAAATAAATGTTTTTAAATCAATTATTTAGGGTTATTAATGATAAAATTGTTTTACCAAAGGCAATTTATTCATTAGATACGCAGCAGAAATTCGAAAAGTTTTATTATAAACGCTTTTCGAGCTCCGCGCTTATTTTTTCAAATTCCCGCCAACGATTTTTTTCAATGTTGGCACCGGCGTAAGACCTTTTTTTGACATAAGCAATTGAGACCACCTGATATAGAAAGTTAAGCTGTACATATAGTTTTGTGAATATACATACGATTGTGAATATACATACGATTGTTCAGTCTATAGTGGAAATTTTGTTTTATTTTCCGACATCTATTCTCTGTGTTTTTTTTTGCTATCAATCCTAAAGAAAAAAATTAATTCGCGTGGTAAGAAGAAATTTCCTGGGAACTGAAATGTATTTTCCAGGTTGACGGAGAAGTTGAATGTCCACATTCATTCTTTTCAAAATTTTCGCCTGTATGTTGCCTGAGGTAGAACTAATGTTGCTAAAGGCATATTGACTGATTTCATCTCGAGAGCAGTGACTTTTCCATGGGATGTTTCTTTGGTTTCCCTTTTAGGTACCTACATGTGCCCCAGATTCATTTGATTGACTGACAATAGCTTCTCCTTTTGGTGTTTCCAGCTTCTTTTAAATGGTGATTTTTGCATTTCCAATTTTTGGCATCGATTTAAGTATCCATATGATGGCTAATATGACGCAGATTATCATGGCTAATCCCAAAGTATATAGAATACAAGTATTCCCATTACGAACCATGTTCCGCCATTAGTGACGAATTATCGTCAAAATGTATAAGAAAGCACGATATAGAGAACTCACTCCTCTCTCTGTCATAGAATTAGGTTACAGGCTATCAGCTGCAATGTGTCAAAATTTTAATTGGAATACCCTGTCTTCTATATACGTTGGGCTAATCCATAACTGGTCTATTGATTTATTATACCCTACATGAAATCTAAAGGGTATACCAAGTTTGTCATTTCGTTGGTAACGCACAAAAATAATGCTAGTAGAGAAAAATGGATTGGACACCCACGCATAATATTAAAAGTTATTTGGATTTTTGCATGTCCGTATGTCTGTCCATCCGTCCGTCCATGCGCACCATAACACGAGAACACGTAAACTTAGAGAGCTGAAATTTCGTACGCGGACTTTAAAATAAAAAGTAAAATTAAGTTCGAAAATGAGACAAATCGGGAAACTCCTTCGTTGGGTTGCCATACAAAACGTTCGTTTTACACTATATATTTGGACACTGCCTAAGAACGCGTTGACATAGAGAGCTGAAATTTGGTACATGGCATTTTCATAGTAATAGCAAATAAAATCGGGCAACCCATTCTTGGTGTTGCCATATAAAAATTTAGGTTTTTTACAGATACTGTGAAAACGATCAGACCTAAACATTTCTATTGTACTAAAAACTTTTTCAGAATATGAGGTCCTATGAAATTGGTTATAATCATTTCTTCAGTCCGACGAACCGTTCTAGAAATATATGCGAAAAACTACTACAAAAATCAAAATTGTTCTCAAATTGGTGACCATACGAAATTTCATACGGGCATTCATCCAGCGATTCCCAACCCGTGGTACGCGTACCCCTAGGGGTACGCGTTTGATGTCTTAGGGGTACACGAAAAAAATTTAGTAATGGCGGATGTTAAAAATATACTAATCTCCTCTCGTTGGAACGCCTCGCTTGAATATAAAATCAACGATTCCTCGACGTCTTGATGCCGTAACAAGCCAGCAGTACATCGCTGCAATATAAAATCCAACCATGCCTGGACCAAATGTAGGGAAAGCCACAATTTTTTCTAAGAAATTTACTGGAAATTTACTGCTAAGGCCACTTACAATTTTTATGAGCATAGACGCGTACGCGTATATGAGCAATAAGCATTCATTTCTTTTTAGAAATTTACAGCAAATGTTTCAGCAGAATTTTTATTCAGCCTGGTGGCCTTCCTTACATCAGGTCGAGACATCGTTAATTTTATACTGGAGGGAGGCACTGCTGGCTTAACCTTTGGTTACGTCTGGTTTCGCAATCACTATATAGTTCTATAAACAAACACAAGGGTCATAGTCAGATACCGTGTACACAATTTTTGCATCATTCGGTGGATGATTTCTATTGGCGCATAGCGATGGTTTTTTGTAACAATCCTTGGAATCACATCAATACATCTCAAAAGTTAGTTTAGTATTCCAATGGTAGCGGGTCTATGGTAGTGTGACAAATTCAATACTCGTTTCTTGCGTTCACACAATTTTTATTATTAATTAATATCAATTTTATTTTCGTTCGGTAATTTTTAACATTATTTTAATTTAAAATTTAAATAAATTTCTATATTAATTTAGGGTTGAATATGGATCAGTGGTTGAAAACCGGTAAAGTAAAAAATATTAAACGTACACCAGAAAGTGACCAATTAGGAAGTACTTCTCAAGATAGGTACTCAAATGTTTTGGTAAAAAACACAGGAAAGGCGCAATCTTCAGTTCTGCCGTAGCCCCCGGAATATAGTACAAGCCATGACGTCCCCGAAGGCACCGACACATTAAAAGGCCTTAGGCCGCTTACACATCGAGAAACGAAAACGAACGAATAAACGGTTCCACACCGAAAATTCGTTTATGCTTACATATCAAAAACGAACGAATAAAAGTTGGGATGGGTTTGTATCAAAGGTAAATAAACAGAAATGAGGTTATGTACGACCGAAAAGAATATTCGTTCGTATGTGGAACGTAATATAGAACGAAAATATTGTTACGTGCAATAGAAAGAGACAACTGGTGACATCTACTGGCCATAAACAACTTCAGGTTCGGAGAGTAAATGACTTCAGGTTCGGAGAATCGATTATGAAAGTTCAGGAATAGAACAAATAGAATAGTCTAGAAAGAAGCTTTTGGAATAGAACACTCCAGATTTATCCGGAGTGTTTCTAGGGTATAAATATAACAGTTGTCATCGCCAGAAAAAGAGTCTTGTCTTAGACGTTGCAGTGTTGAGAAGCGAAAGCAATAAAGAAGCGATAGTGTGTAATTAGATTGCGATAATTGAAAGTACAGTGTTAGCGATAATTAGAGTTGAGTTGATTAAATAAATGTTTGTGAACTTTATATGATTTAAGTGTAATAAAGAACTTATATATTAATTATTTAATATTGTGTTTTAAATAACGAACCAAAGGCCACGCTCGCAACAACTGGTGTCAGAAGTGAAATAAATTCGAGAAATAAAGTGGTGGCAAGTGACTAAAAATTAAAAGAGTGATTAATTTTGAGAAATTGTGTTAAATTGTGAAAGTTCTGGAAAATAATTTATATTCATCTATAAGAGAATTACTAAAATAATGGGGCGCAAAGTGGACGAGCTTCGAACGCAGGATTTGAATGTGGAGTTAGGGAACCGGTCATTACAAACGACAGGCATAAAGAAAGTTCTAGTCGAGCGACTTAGACAATCTTTGATAGAGGAAGGAAAGAATCCTGAAACATTTGTTTTCGAGGAGAACTTGGAAGAAATCGAAGTTGAAGAAGCGCCTGCGATGAAAATGGAACAGCTTTTGAGTACTTTAATGAGTAAAATGGAAGTCCGTTTTGATGAGCAAAAGAATTCTCTCCAGGAACAAAAGAATTCTCTAGAATCACTTTTAGATGAACAGAAGAAATTTATGGACGAACAAAAGAATTCTCTAGAATCACGTTTAGATGAACAGAAGAAATCTATGGACGAACAAAAGAATTCTCTCGACGAACAAAAGAATTCTCTCGAGGAACAAAAGAAATCTATGGAAACCCGTCTGGACGAGCAAAAGAATGCTTTTGAGGGACAAAAGAATTCTTTGCAGAATTGTCTAGAAACTTGTTTGGAGGAACAGAAGAAGTTTCTGAAAGTTTCATTAGACGAACAAAATATGAAAATTGAAGGAATACAGCAGGAAGTGTTGGAAGTTCGACAACAAGTGTCGGGAGTACAACAAAATGTCACGGAACAGCTTGATAACTTTAAAGCAGATCTGGAAAGAATAAAGCATCGTCAGCCTCTAAGCGTAGCAACTGAAATATCCGATGCAGGTAGAATGAAACCTCCCATATCTGATGGACAAAATTCGTGGCATATCTTCAAGAGACAATTCGAGGCAGCTTCAGAGGTAAATGGATGGAATGATGAAGACAAAGCTATAGCTCTGGTGTTAGCACTTCGAGGTCCTGCGTCAGAACTCTTACAAACTGTACCGATTGAAAATCAACGTAATTACTCTTCATTAGTACAGGCGATAGAATTACGTTACGGAGATGAGCACATGCAGCAAGTATATCGCCTACAGTTGCGCAACAGGATTCAAAAACATGGCGAATCACTACAACAACTGCAGGCAGATGTGGAAAGATTAGCGCATCTGTCATACTCCAGCGTGAATGCGGATTTTCTCAATGAAGTGGCGACGGAGGTATTTGTGAACGCTATTACAGATCAAAATTTACAACAATCATTGAGGCTAGCAGGAAAGAAATCAACAGCAGAAGCACTAGCCTATGCATTAGCGTATGAATCCGCCAGACAAGCTTCACGGAGTGCTGTACGAGTGAGAGAAATTTCAGTGGAAGAATGTACTTGTAACAGAGTGCAATCATCACAGAGCCCGCCTTCACGTGGTGTCCCTCGATGCTGGAATTGTAATAAACCAGGGCACCTTCAAAGAGACTGCAGAAAACGTCGACGAGTGGAATCACCAGAAGAACAGGGGAAAGAAGAATGCCAAAGATGTCGAGCCAGGGAACAAGCAATTCGTGGAGAGACTAGATATCAAACAGCGACTAGTCGCATCGTCTCTCCTCTTGAGCAGTCGGAAAACTAGTAAAAACCAACTTCGTGGGGCAGAAGTTGGTTGGTGGAATCGACAGCCCCGAGGTCATCATCCAAGTAAGTCAGTTACAGAGAAATAATAGCAGTCTTGTTATATATGGAAGTGTAGGAAAAAATGACTGCGCAGTTACTATCGATACTGGAGCTTCAAGATCAATTATTAGAGCAGATGTTGTTAAGAACAAATGGCTTCACAACACCACCAAATATCTACTAAGAACAGCAACTGGAGCGGCAGCACAGGTGTTTGGAGAAATAACTTTAGATGTTCAACTAGGCGAACTACTATTTCCTCACACTTTCCTGGTTTCAGACATAATGGATGACTGCATTCTTGGAATAGATTTCATGACCACATACAAAATAAATCTGGATGTCGGAGAGCGGATTCTCAAATATCGCAACATAGAAATTCCTATGAAACTAGGAGAAGAAGCAGATCATCCTGCGAAAGTAAGGACGATGGTTTGCGAAAATATTACTCTTTCGCCATGCTCCGAGACACTAATATGGACAAAGCTTACTGATGACATCGGGACCTGCCGATTCTATCTGGTGGAGCCTTACCCCACAAAAGTTACATCGAACATCATCGTTGGCAAGACTTTAGTGAAGGCAGAAGGTGCAACATTAATTCCAGTCAGAGTGCTTAACACATCCGAAAACGAGATACAACTAAAAGAAGGTGCTATAATTGGAAATTGTGAACCCGTTTACCAAATCGTCAATTTAGATAATGGTAGTAATGTCAAGGAGACAAAAACTATACCAGCTACTACCCAACAGGTTCAGAAACTTCTTTCGTCCACTGCCTTAAGTGAACAACAACACAACGATGCCAAAGAGGTGATCGATGAATTTTCGGAATTATTTGCAATGAATGATGATGATTATGGTAAAACAAATCTTGTCCAGCATCGAATCGATACAGGAGATTCCAGACCCATTCGACAGACACCACGAAGATTGCCATTAGCCAAACAACCAGAAGTTGCAGACATGATGAACGCCATGAAGAAACAAGGCATCATAGAGGAATCTAACAGCCCTTGGACATCGCCGGTTGTTCTGGTTAGGAAGAAGGATGGCAGCACCCGATTCTGTGTAGACTACCGCCAACTAAATAACGTGACGAGAAAAGATAGCTATCCATTACCAAGGATTGATGACACATTGGATACCCTTTCCGGAGCGCAATGGTTTTCCACGCTGGATTTGAAGAGTGGCTACTGGCAAGTGGAAATACATCCCGAGGACCGAGAGAAAACTGCTTTCTCAGTTGGCAGTGGCTTATGGCAATTCAAAGTATAGCCATTTGGGTTATGTAATGCTCCAGCCACATTCGAACGACTAATGGAATGTGTTCTACGAGGTTTAACCTGGAAAACATGTCTTGTCTATTTGGATGACATAATAGTAATCGGAAGGACATTCATGGAACATAAAAACAACTTACGGGATGTACTTCAAAGGCTCAAAGATGCAAAATTAAAGCTCAGTGCGAGTAAATGTGCTCTATTTAAAAAAGAGGTTAAATATTTAGGGCACATAGTTTCATCACAAGGAGTGAGAACCGAACCAGAGAAGATAGAAGCCGTCAAAAATTGGCCAGTTCCAAAGGATAAACATCAATTACGGAGTTTTCTTGGTTTAGCTACCTACTACAGGCGATTCGTGAAAGGTTTTGCAGATATAGCAAGAAGCCTACATCAACTTACCGAAAAGGGAAAGCCGTTCATATGGTCGGATAAATGCAACGAAATTTTTGAAAATTTGAAGCAACAGCTCTGTGAGGCTCCAGTACTTCACTATCCAAAGATGGGAAAAACATTTACATTAGACACGGATGCCAGCAATGAAGGTATTGGTGCAGTGCTTTCTCAGGAGGAGAATGGTCAAGAAGTTCCAGTAGCTTACTATAGCAAAGCACTTTCAAAGTCAGAGAAAAATTATTGTGCTACAAGAAAGGAGCTACTTGCCATTGTAAGTTCAACAAAGCATTTTCATAAATATCTCTATGGGCAGAAATTCATCCTTCGCACCGACCATGCAGCGCTTAAATGGCTTCTGCAGTTTAAGAATCCTGAGGGACAAGTGGCGAGATGGATAGAGCGACTCCAGGCTTATAATTTTGAAATACAACACCGAAGAGGTCGTATCCATGGAAATGCAGACGCCCTTTCACGACGTCCATGTAAACTTGAGTGCAAACATTGCACACGAATAGAAGAAAAAGAAACAGCAGCAACTATACAGTTGGTAACCGTGGAGCCATCTACAGGTTGGGACAACGAGGACCTACGAACAGCACAACGAGAAGATCCGGACATTTCACCTATTCTTGCTTGGAAAGAAGACATTGAAAGACCAGACTGGAAGGATATTTCGGAACGGAGTGAGAAGCTAAAAAGTTACTGGGCTCAATGGAACTCTCTTCATGTTGAATGTGGTATATTAAAACACAAGTGGGAAGCACCTAATGGCGAATCTTTCCGAATGCAGATAGTCGTGCCGGCATCAAATGTCAAAGATGTTCTAGAAGAAATGCACGGTGGAACCTCTGGAGGACATTTGGGAGTGAACAAAACCATTTCCAAAATACGAGAAAAGTTTTATTGGTTACATATGCGAGAAGATGTGCAGGAGTGGTGCCGCAGATGCACTGTCTGTGCTGCTTGCAAAGGGCCGCAACACAGAAGCAGAGGAGAAATGCATAAGTATAATGTCGGAGCCCCCTTTGAAAGGATAGCTATAGACATCGCTGGACCTTTTCCAGAAACGGATGGCGGTAACCGTTATATATTAGTTGCCATTGACTATTTCAGTAAATGGCCTGAAGCTTATGCAATCCCTAATCAAGAGGCAACCACAGTTGCGGAACAAATAATAACGAATTGGGTCAGTAGGTTTGGTGTGCCTCACGAACTTCATTCGGACCAAGGACGGACCTTCGAATCGCGGACTTTCCAGGAGATGTGTAAAATGTTGGGAATAAGAAAAACTAGAACAACTCCTCTACACCCACAATCTGATGGCATGGTAGAGCGCTTCAACAGAACATTGATCGAGCATCTAAAGAAAGTAGTTGACTATCATCAACGCGATTGGGATCGACATATTCCTGTATTCCTAATGGCTTATAGATCAGCCGTTCATAGTACTACCGGACAAACCCCAGCTAAAGTCATATTCGGAAGAGAGATGCGTTTACCTAGCGACCTCAAATTCGGTACTCCCAGAGGTGAACAAAAGTTACCAGAAGACTACGTATCGGAGCTCAAACAACAATTAGCCGATGTACACGAGGCCACGAGGACGAAATTAGCAACAAATACTGATCGGATGAAGACCCGCTATGACTTACGCGCTAATTCCGCAGGATTTAACGAAGGTGATCTTGTTTGGCTGTACAACCCGAAACGACGTAAGGGACGTTCTCCAAAATTGCAACAACACTGGGAAGGACCATATTCAGTAGTAACTAGAATTAATGACGTGGTATACAGGATTCAGCGTGGCACAAGAGGCAAGCACAAAATTGTTCATTTGGACCGCTTGTGTCAATACTACGAGCATCAAGACCGTGGACCACCTGTTGTTCGGGACGAACAAGTTTAAGAAGGGGGCAGTGTTACGTGCAATAGAAAGAGACAACTGGTGACATCTACTGGCCATAAACAACTTCAGGTTCGGAGAGTAAATGACTTCAGGTTCGGAGAATCGATTATGAAAGTTCAGGAATAGAACAAATAGAATAGTCTAGAAAGAAGCTTTTGGAATAGAACACTCCAGATTTATCCGGAGTGTTTGTAGGGTATAAATATAACAGTTGTCATCGCCAGAAAAAGAGTCTTGTCTTAGACGTTGCAGTGTTAAGAAGCGAAAGCAATAAAGAAGCGATAGTGTGTAATTAGATTGCGATAATTGAAAGTACAGTGTTAGCGATAATTAGAGTTGAGTTGATTAAATGAATGTTTGTGAATTTTATATGATTTAAGTGTAATAAAGAACTTATGTATTAATTATTTAATATTGTGTTTTAAATAACGAACCAAAGGCCACGCTCGCAACAATATACTTGACAGTTTGGAACGAAAATTTGTTTCTCGTACGAATAAACATAAAAATGTGTTTTAATTGAAATAAAGCTTTAAATATGGATATTTTTTTATTGAAACTATAATTAGACTAAATATCCAATATTTTATTACATGTATTGCAGCAAATATGTGTTAGTTTAGGACAATATTTGTGTTTTTCGGTTTAGTGTTTTCGTTTTCGTTTTTCGATGTGTAAACGGCCTTAACGTGCCTGGTACAGCATGCAGTAAGAGCTCACTCTCACTGCTTTTTGTATACTCGTCATGGAGGAAAAACTAAAATTTCATCTTAAACAGGTCCTAAAGCCCAAAACTGCAGCTCCCACAGCAAAATGAAGTTTAAACAAATTGCAGCCAAATATGTTTTCTTTCTAATAGTTAAAAAAAATAGCATATAGAACAAATTTATGAAAATTATAGCGTTTGAACTAAATACAAGCAACTTTTATATGAAAAACTCCTGCAGTAAGACAAGGCAAGAAGATTGTGGATGTCGCCTGCTGACCGGCCCGCTGCTCTCTTTTTTCGACTTTGTTCATGGCTTGTATATTCCGGGGGTTACGGTTCTGAAGATATGAAGGTAAAAAGAAAAAATACTGCGACGAATACATGAAATATGGATTCTCATATACAAGAGGTGAAGACAGCCCTAAACCCAAATGTATAGTCTATGGGGACGTACTGTCAAATGGCAGTATGAAATCCTCCCTGCTTTTACGTCAACTTCAAACAAAACATGCCAATTATAAATACAAAGAATATGAATTTTTTAAACGCTTAGCAGCTAAAAATATTAAGTTACCGTATTACTTACGGTTAAAATCATACAACTGCTGAGAATCTGATTGAACCCTGTATAATAGATGCTGTTCGGTGTATGCTTGGAGAAGAACTAGTGTAAAAAATAAAAAATAAATACTCTTTCAAACAGTACAATATCTCGAAGAATTTTGGATATGTCTGATGATGTTGAGGCAACAGTGATTGGTCAAATTAAAAATAGTAAGATTTCCGCTATACAAGTTGATGAAAGCGCAGATGTTGCTAATTTTGCTATTTTGCTTGTAATTGCGAGGTATTTAAAGTACAATGAAGCCGAAGAAAACCTTTTACTTTGTCATGCTCTGTCAGAACACACAATAGGTGAGGATATATTTAAAGCTATCGGTTATTATTTCAAAGAAAAAGGCATAAATTGGTCTAATTGTTGTGGGCTATGTACCGAAGGTGGCAAGTCTATGTCAGGTTTTTATTTTGGTCTGCGTGGCTGTGTCATGAAGATAGCTCCCAATGTAAGTTGGAGTCACTGTTGCATCCACAGGCAAAGCTTGGCAACTAAGCACCTTCCAGTGTAAATAAAACTTGCTCTTGACGAAGCTACGAAAGTGGTTCATTTTATAAAGTACAGGTCAACCAACTCGAGAATTTTTAAAGCTCTTTGTGAAGATTTGAATAGTGTTCATTCTACTCTGCTCTTTCATACAGAAGTAAGATGGCTATTTCGAGGTAAAGTCCTCACCCGGTTGTTCGAACTTAGACATGAAGTACAGGTTTCCTTCGAATAACATCCTTTCCAACTTGCTTCCAAGTTACACGACTGTAATTGGCTTCTGACGCTTGCATATTTATCACATATTTTCCTACGTATAAACAATCTAAATTTAGCTCTTCAAAATAACTCCATAACGATCTTCAATGTTTCAGATAAAATTGAATCAATGATTAAAAAAATTGATTTTTGGAGGACAAGTATTGAAAATGGTCAACCGGAGGTATTTGAAACATTGCATAATTTTCTATCACAGAATAGGTACAATTTGCCTCTCCAGAGAATTGAGCAACAGCATATTTCAACACTTTATAGAGCTAAAATCAAGTTTCGAGTAGTACTTTCACAAACCTTATGAAGGAAACAATTGGATTTCAAATCCTTTCAATGAAGAATACTTTCGAGTAGCTAAATTAACTATCAAAGAAAAAGAGAACTTAATTGAACTTTGAAATGACTCTGCTTTGAAAGTCGAATTTAAAGGACTCTATCTTTTTAACTTTTTGTCACATATCAGCACAGAATGTTAAAGCGCTTAAGAGCATTCTCTTCGTATCTCTTTATTAAAAACAAATACCATAATAAGCTGAATGCAGCTCCAGATTTAAGATTATACCTTGCATCAATCGAACCTGATTTCAAAAAACTATCTGCCTGAAAGCAAGCTCAAGGATCTCACTGAATATAATAAGTTCAGTTAAAATTAATGTAAAATTGCGAATATTAAACTTTATGTTTATAATAGTTTATATTTATTAAGTATGCTGTTTTTATTAAAAAAATATGTATCTATAAAAATTCTTTTAGTTTTCATCAATAAACATTCTGGACATACTACTTGAAAGGTTACTGCTATTTATAAAGTGTTAGAGCAAGTTTAAAACAATAACAACTACAAGTATTTAAATTATAAACCTTTTTCTAATGTAAGGGGTACAATTTAGGATAATGAACTGCCCAGCGGTACGCCAACCAAAAGAGGTTGTTATCCGCTGAAGGGTATCATAAGTATTGGTCTTACACCAATTTTACCTCTTTTACTTATTTTCTTTTCAGTTTGTACCAGCTCAATTCTATTGGTGTTGTTAATTTGAATATCTTTCGTCATTTATTTCTAGTCCGATGTCAAATAGCTATTAGAGCTTGAACAGTAAAGGCTTCTCTTGATGTATGTTGTGGAATTTTATTAAGCATGTTTCATTAAGGCTGTGAAAGGTATCTTCAACATGAATACTTCCATTAAATTGATTAAGAAGAATGATTTATGGTATTATTTCATCTATGGCGGGTATAGTACGTGCTGATTGTTGATTTTGTTGCATGTCGAATTTAGACTCTTCAGAAGGTTCGGAAGACAGGTTGAATTGCTAATATTTACAACAATATTTTGATTACATATTGACAAATGGTTGAATGTTTTAAAGTCTCTTGTGATTCTAAAAATGTTTTCATTATCTTTTAAGATCCTATTAAAGGAGATTTCGTTGACTACATGATTCCTTTTAACAGCTTTAATTAAAAAATTTTCATATAAATCTTCTGTTGTCATTGTGATATTTACAATATAAGGTAGACAAGTGCTATTTGTAATGATTTTAGTGAATGCGAAAACTAGAGCTTCCTCCGGTGTACTGTATGAGAGATTTTCTTTATCTAAAGTAATTAAAATAATAATTTTGTTTTGGAAAAAAAAGTACACAAGATTACAAATCTTTTGGCTGTATTTAACTAGAAAGGTGCTAGTGTAATATATCAATCATTATAGAAAGCAGTTCAACAACAAAAGAAAAAAGTATATAAAAAAGAATTAAACTACAAAAATAGAAAGTAAACTATAAAAAGCAAATATACTAGAAAAAAGAAATAATAAGAAAACTATATGAAACAAATTCAACCAAGAGTTATTAGCATATATACATCAAAGATAACAACTAAAACTGAGAAATTCAAATTAAAAAAGAAAATGTGTGAAGTGTTTGAAGTAAGTGCCTAAAATATAGTAATTAATCTCTAATTAGTTAGGTAAAAGTAAAAAAAGAAAAAAGAAAAGGAGAAAAGAAAGAAAGAACAGTCTTATTTCCGCTGTTTAGAGAAAATGTAATAAAATATAAAGTTTGTATTCACAATATGTGAACCCTAATGAGTTTTTTAAAAGCATTGATGGCGCCAACATACTGAGTGCTAAATGGAGGCCAATTCCACAATCGTGCGACCTGGACCGTAAAAAAAATTCTCCATTATAAGTCTCCTAAACCTTGTAATTGTAATATTTAGATTGCGTGGAGATATTGACGTTCGGAAAAGCTCTCGAAGGTATTCTGGTTTACCCTTGTGAAGTAAGTTGTATAAGAAAATCAGAGCCCTATGCTTTAGATATGCGGATAGAGAGCAACCAAGAAGCAGATTTTTATAGGCTGAGATATGATCAAACCTTCTGAGACCAAAAATAAAACGGATGCAATCATTAAATGCAACTTTGACTATTCGGAGACAGCTGCTATCCAATTTAGGATATATCATACTTCCAAAAATAAAGTGGGGGTAAAAATAACGCTTTAACTAGTTTCATTCTGATGTTTGTAGATAAAATTTTTGCGCAAAGCCACAATCTTCTCAATCCAGCATATATTTTACGAATAATCGAGCTTACATAATCGCAGCAGCTCATGTCCTGGTTTAGAACAATACCCAGATTTACCGCTTTTCTTAAATAAGGAATAGCGACATCGTTTAAAAACACTGGAGGTATATCATCTATATCATAGATACCACTATAGAAGGCGATAGATTCTGAGTTTTCAGCGTTAGCAACAGCCCATTACGAGATGACCATTCAGTGATTCTGAGCAGATCGCGATTGATACACTCAATACAACCCTCTGAGAGGCCCATAGGTATGCTTATGTACACTTGCACATCATCAGCGTACATGTGTACAGTAACATCATGCAATACCTTGGGAAATTCGTTGATGTAGAGACTGAACTGGGGTACACCACGTAGAGTGGGCAGCAAACTCGATACCGTTTGCCCAGCTCTACATACTGATAGCGGTCATGGAGAAAGTTATTAACCAATGATATTGCAGATGTACTGAAATTGAACTCTCAAGGTGGTTTGGATAGTAGAAACTTGTGGTCAACACAGTCAAAAGCCTTCGAAAAGTCAAGTAATACTAGAGTTGTGAAGCTGCCCTCATCAAGGGCAGCTCTAATATCAGCGGATATTTTCAGTACCGCAGTCTCACAGCTATGATTTGAACGGAAACCTGATTGCCATGGCGATAGTAGCCGATTATTCTCGACATAATCAACAATTTGCAGGTACATGAGCTTTTCCAACACTTTAGCTAGAAGGCATAAGACGCTGATAGGGCGATAATCGGTTGGAATTTTTGGAGACGAATTCTTCGGTAATGGCAAGCCCGAGGCAATCCTGCAGCTTCGGGGAAAAAACGAAGACATTAGACTCGAGTTCATAATATGCGAGATGTATTTTGCTATATGTAGAAGCAGCAGCTTAATAAAGCGGGGATATTGATTATGCGGGCCAATAGGTTCAGATTTTATGGAAAAATAGCGGAAACCAGTTCATCAGGGAAAACAGCACGAAAGCACGAGGTAAATCCATGCTATTACTGTTTCTTGTTACGTGCAAAACGATAAGCTAATAAAGCTGCATTTGTTTTAAGCTGCCTATATCTGTGGTATAGGTATTCACGCTCTGCTATGAGCACCTTAACCTCTCTAGTAAACCATGAGCAACCAGAGGGTCGCTTATGCCGTGTTTTAAGTGGGACATATTTATCAAATAAGTATTTGACTAGAGTTGTGAGATTGTCAACTTGAGAATAACAGATATAGAGTCGGTTATGGAGCTGTAAGGGCTTCTTCATTTATGTATGTTATTATAATCATAATAAGAATAGCTGCTATTGGAATTACCAGGGAGTATGTGCAGGTCATAGCTGAGAAAAAGGATGTCATGGTCCATTGTACTAGTAGGACTGATTTGGTTGTGCAGTAGTACTTTTGACAGATCTGAGGTTATCATCAGCAATCAGAATATATGGGGTTGAAATGTTGGGGCTGCTCGATTCGTACGCTATTCGGACCACCCTCGGCAGTAAAGGGTGGAGTTTAATAAAGAATTTGGGAGCCAAATTAAGCTCTGAGAGCAGGAAAACTGTTTCTGTAGCGAATGGTCAGGAGTGCGAGGTGTTGGGGACTCTGAGTTTACCGGTGGACTTAAGAGGTAAAGTCAAAATTTTGTCATTTTTAGTTATTCCCTCTTTACCATATTTTGTAATATTGGGGTCGGATTCTTGATCTACGATGGGAATCATTGCCAATCTCAAGGACGGCGAGTGGCAACGTGGCTCCAATAAGGCAACGATTATACCCGGTGTCACCCACTGTTCAGAAGCATATTGACCGCGAGCTAGACCAGATGCTCAAAGATGATATAGCTGAATCCTCAGACAGTCCGTGAGCGGCGCCGATTATTCTGGTGAAAAAGAAAGACGGATCATACAGGCTCTGCGTAGACTATCGTAGGTTAAACAAGGTCACAGAAAAAAAAACGTATCCTCTCCATTATGTATTAGCCACTCTAGATCGACTTAGGGAAGCTAAGTACATGACGTCTCTGGACATTAAGTCAGCGTTTTGTCAGGTGCCAATGGCGAAAGGTTCAAGAAGTACACCGCGTTTACCGTCCCCAATCGTGGGCTGTTTCAGTTTAAGGGTATGCCTTTTGGACTGAGTAATTCCCCTGTCACATGGCAAAGGCTAGTAGACAATATACTGGGATCAGAACTCGAGCCGTTTGTCTTCGTATATCTGGATGATATAATCATCACGCAAGACTTTGAGAAACATTTAGGAGTGTTGAGTGAGGTATTTTGAAGGATGAAATATGCCGGGAAAGATAAGTGTCAATTCTGTCGACAGGAGCTACGCTATATTGGGATATATCTTTAATGAGAATGGTCTTAGTGTCGATCCGGAAAAAGCTCAAAGTATTATGAACCTTCCGAGACCAACAAACGTATCCGGCGTCAGACGAGTGATAGGCATGATATCGTGGTACCGTAGGTTTGTCCCTAATTTTTCATCTTTATTTGCACCTCTAACTGACCTGTTGAGAAAAGGGAGAAAATTCTTATGGGATGACTGCTGCGAGGACTCTTTCACTAAAGTTAAGGAATGTATGGTGACCGCTCCGATATTAAGCTGTCCCAACTTCGAGTTGTTTTTCGTCATACAAACAGATGCCTCCGATTATGGACTGGGGGCAGTATTGTCGCAGCAAAGACCAGAAGGGGAAAAAGTACTGTTACTTGAGTAGGACGGAAAGAAGTATTCGACCACCGAAAAAGCATGTTTGGCTGTTATCTGGGCAATTGAAAAACTTAGGCCATACGTTGAGGGCACTAAGTTCACTGTAATTACAGATCATTATTCTCTTATTTGGCTTCATCGCTTGAAGGATCCGAGAGGCAAGCTGGCCAGATGGGCCGTTCGTCTCCAACATTTTGAATATGAAATTATTCACCGGAAGGGAAAGGACCATGCGGTCCCTCATGCCCTTTCACAGCAATTGCCGAAATGGTCGAGGAAATAAAGACGAGCGCATGCGTCGATAAATGGTATGAGGGTATGAAAGTAAAGATCACTAAATTTCCAGATCACTATAAATCTTGGTCGTGCCGAGGAGGGAAAATCTATGAAAAAGCTAACGTGAAGTACCCATAACTAGCATCAGATGAGGATTTTTGGCGGGAGGTCGTCCCGAAGGGAAATCGTGTAACCCTAATTAAGGAAGCTCATGATGACAGAGAGCACGTTGGAGTAAGAAATACCCTGGATCATGTCTCTAAACGACACTTCTGGCCCAAGATGAAGTCGGAAATTTTACGACACGTGCGAGCATGCAGTTTGACAACCGGTCAAACCGGATTTAGAAGGTACTAGTGGGTTGATGCAAACACGCACTTATGTTGATAGGCCATGGGAAATGGTGTGCATAGACTTAATGGGTCCTCTCACTAGATCATCAAGCGGACATACATTCATCCTAACAGTGGTGGACTATATTAGTAAATTCACCTTATTGTTTCCCTTGCGATCCGCAACGAGTAAGGCAGTTACTACTCTTATAGAAGAACATGTGATCTTGGTTTGGTATATAGGGTACCGAAATGGCTGGTCAGTGATAATGGCGCACAGTTCAGAAGTTGAGAATTTATGTCGATGGTTGAATCGTACGGTACCGCTCTGAGCTTCACAGCTAGGTACCACCCCCAAGCAAATCCATCAGAAGGGTGAACCAAGTGGTGAAGACGATGTTAAGAGCGTTCGTCAAAGATAACCATAGAACATTTGCAAATCATCTGCCAAAGATAGTGTGCGCTATAAGAACGTCGGTACACGAAGCGACAAAATTCACTTCATATTTTGTGCTTTTTGGACGGGAGATGTGCTGGAGCCTTCAGAAGTTCGACAAGAGGGATTCCTCGTTGATCGATCGGACGATTTGGACACAAGATCGAAAGAAATGGAAACTATAGTAGAGGATGTCAAACAGCGACTCCGAAAAGCTTCTCAGGTGGGAGCCAATAGGAATAATTTGCGCCGTCGGAACATTAGATACGAGGTTGGGGATCTGGTTATGAGGAAAAATTATGTTATCTCAAATGCGAGCGAGTTTTTCGCAGCTAAACTGGCCCCGAAATTTGTAGGACCGTTCAAAATATTAAGGAAAAATTCCTCCGGGACATTTGAGTTGTTCTACGAGAAAGGTAAAACTTGTGGGGCTTGGCACATCAAGGATCTGAGGAGAGAAGGGTGGAATGTTATGTACCTATATTTTATTACTATCTTAGTATTATTTTCATTCACTACTTTATGTATATGTCATTAATACACACCTCGTATAGAAATCTAAGTATTGAAACTTGAAAAGTCACCCAACCTGTAGAGTAGATTACGGGTTAACACTAAGGGTTGATTGCCTGCTGCGGTTGAGAGAAATTGAGGGAAAGAATTATAGTGAAGGTGGCTACAATTAAATTGGGTTACCCTGTAATTGCAGGCATTCAGATCTCCACATAAAGAAACGGGAGACTTAGGAAAATATTCGATTCAATATATTGTTTGATATCGTTAATCGGAGTTAATTTTAATAACGGGCGTTTTTATTAATAATTCCAAAAACGACTGAAAGTGAATATTTCAACGAAGAATTACAATATTTTAACTTACCTGTGTATTATTAATATATATTGAAGGTCCAGATTTCATCGATTCAATGCTAACTCCTGGATGACTCTGCAGCCAAATCAATTTGATTCTCAAATATATAAATTAAATAAAAAAATGTTGACTTCTACATCATTCCGAGTAAATGTGCGAAAGCTGACTGAATTCGAAAAATAATTACAAATATGAGCGCAGTACTATCTGTAAAAAGAAATGTTCGAATATCGGACACACACTTCCATTATAAAAAAAAAAAAAAAAATATTATACTTAACCCAAGTAGCAATTGATTATTAAAACAATTAAAATTTCCTTTTAAGAATTCATTTAATTCCTTAACAAAATTACAACTAATACACGTACAAAAACAGCTGATAAACTCTTGCGTAAATTACATAATTCACCCTGAACTTGTATAAATCTCATTCGACGGATCACAGTCCTACTACAAAAAAGAAGGTTTGTTCGAGTTTTTGAAATTTTTATTTTTATTTAAAGGCAATGAAATTTTTTTTTTATATTTTTAATGTAGTGTAAATCCAGATACTAGTAATAATTGAACTGAGTGTGTAAACTACTTGATACATGATTATTCCAGAAGAGTTTTGTCGAACAGAAATTCGCCGATCGGACCATGGTTCTTCATCATCTTCTTCAGCGTTGAAAGCTTTCCGGCTATTTCCCGTTGGCCCTTATATTGCTCTTCTAAGTAAACACCGGTCAAATAGTCCACGAGCTGAAAATTACAAAATAAATTATTGGAAAAATTATACCGCTGGTAATAATAGAAAATAAAATTACATGATAGTCATTGAATTTAGCCTTCTCGCACTTGGCAATCACATCCCGAATGCTTTTTGTTACCGATGTTTCCAGATTGAGAGCATCTGTAAGAGCGTGTGTAGCATCCTTCCATGCTTGCTTCTCAACAGTCTGTAATGATTCAATCAAAAATGATAGCATTATTACAGTCTTCATTACTATATACGTATAAATAGAGTCATGTACTTACAGGTACTGTAATAAGATTAGTTACTGAGTCAGTTAATTGTCCACGCATCGATAAATATTCAATTAAGGTTGTTGCATGCTGGCGCTCTTCTTTTGCAGATTTAAAGAAATGTTCCGCGAATCCTGGTAGATTTATTGTATCTCTAGCAAAGTAGGCACCCATAGCTAGGTATGCAAAAGATGCGTCAATTTCCTTTTGAATTTGGACCCGGACAGCATTTACACATGTTGATGCCATATCGATCCAATCTTGAGGAATATCTGGCTCTGGTAGACTGCCTGTTTTTGGATATAACAGAATTTTTAAGAATTATTCATGTATAAAAAAATTCTCTAAGATTATTCTTAAATCTGTAGGAATACAATTCAATCTAACCGCAATTCTACATTGAATTGGACACGAAAAGATCATTTCGACAGCATTAAGAATAGTTCCCATTATCATAAATTTTTTTTTGGATATGTATAATAATTTTTCCAGGATTAAAACCATTATCTTAAAATATATTTGTCATTCCACATAAGGCTTTTATGTACGTTTTTTGCGGCCAACCCCCATATATATAAAAAAAAAAAAAATTATCACCAATTGAGTAGTGCCTGTAATTGCAGAAATTTCTGCAGCGATATTTCATCATTTTACAGCTGTATATGAGAAAATCTAATCTCAACTACCTTATTTTAAAATGCGGTGGTGTATTGGAATATAGAAATGAAATCCCCAATTTTAGAACAAGCCTAATTTAATGACTGTAATCCTACATGATTTGATCAGCATAATTGTACGAAATTAAACAATGTGTTGGTTTAAATACAGATTTATATATGAACGTAGCTTGGGATGGTTGTATCTTATATTACCTTACCTCTGGTGGTGGCGGTGAATAAAAGATTATTATTATTAATATTATAAATTTGGAAGTCTTAATTTCTATATACAAAAAGAATGCTTATTCTAAATAGTTCATTTCCTCATAACACCGAACAGTGAAAAGTCTCAATCAGCAATTTCATTCACATTTCATTAAAATGAAATTGCTGGCCAAGTGACCTACAAAGAGAACTTTGATTGCTTGTTTACAATCGCATTATGGGGAAATACACTTGATATAGTTTAATTATTTCACAAAATTGAATTACGCTTAATATTTTGGCTTAAATGTTTGTTAACATGTGTACACTAATTATGAGCTTATGAAATGTAAAAAGGTTGTTTGTAAAGATAGAACTGCGGACGATATTAGACTATCAATGTATTGACAAATTTCATAAATCCCCTAGCCAACTACCTCAAAGTTATTATCTACTACTTTTTTGCATAATTACGGATATTTATTTGTTATATTTATAAATTTGAGTTCATTTGATCGCATCGAGAGTTTTGAAGACATCAATTACACTGCTATATTTTTATGAAATATTGATGCGAGCCTACGTATTGGCTTTTAAGTACCTAATTTGTGCAAAAAATCACCAGTGAAACGAAGAAGACAGCGGCAAAAAGATTAAAAAATTTCCAATCGAGGGACGAGTACAAATATGTACGTGAATGTTTAATTATAACTTATAATTGGAGCTTGGTAATAAACCCAATTTTGAGTAACACAATTCTATATATGCACTTTTGGGTGTGATCTGACAATTTTTTTGTTTTTTAATATTATTAAGCCAAGCTCAGAAAGCTAGGAAGTTGATGGGGGGACATGAGGGGAGTGGCTGGGGCGCTGACGTACGTCATTCTTGACTGTTTCACATTCACACACTTCGGAATAAAAAAGCATCACGAAATTTAACTGTGCGGCCGAAAGAACTTTGAAGGATAAGATGGTGAGTGCGATATTGGACTTGCAAGAGGAGCACAAGATTCAATGGGCTGAAATATTTCTTCTATCTAGCTTTACTTAATGGAAATATTAATGCCAAGAATGCTTAGTGACGGTGCATCGGAAATCAATGCTCTATCAAAAGAAACGGGAGTGGTAAAATAATCATCTTTTTTCAAAGAAAGGGATTTTAAGCGCATTAAATTCAACGAAATTCTCTTCACTAGGCGCGAATCTCGTTATTCAATGATCTAATAATGCAATTTCGTTTGACACGTGCGGAATTCCCTCTGTAGCCCACAAGTGTGTCAAAATAGTAAGCGACATCAAGGGTACTGTCATTAACAAAACTATGGGTGGGATTGATAGTACTGGATAGCAGGTCACTAATGAAAATTAAGAAAAGGGCCGAAGAGAGCACACCGACATTTATATTATTTATGTCACAATATCTAATATAACTCATATTGGGCGACCAGATAAAAAACTTTCAATCCATAAAAGAAGAGGAGAGAGAAGAGAGTTGGTTTCTAGATATTTCATTAATTTGGAATTAGTGATAGATTCAAAAACCGTTGAAAGAATCGAAGTGATTACAATTGTTAATAACTGAGGGATCCTCTCCTTTCCTTGCGGTTGAATTGCACTAATTTTCCAGCCATTTATTATCTGATTACCAACTTATTTTCATAAAATTGAGTTTAAGCCAATGGTTGTAAATACTACAGGCTGTACACCATAAAACAGTAACGTTTTTGATTTGCACAACGCATAAATACTTCTTTTCACATTTAAGGTATAGGAGTGAAATAGTAGTTTTTGGGCTAATCTGCAATAACTTCTGAAATACGGAAAGACAACGGATACTCTTAGAAACGGCACAGGTGTCGCTAATTTTTATTAATTTTGTATTCCATTAAAAAATTAAATTTTATAAATTCAAAGAATTCTGGAAAATTATTCCTACGGTGCATGGTTTCAAGCAAGCGTGCGGGAAGTGGCTCGAGCTCATCCGAACTAAGTGGCTTGGCTCGTGAAACCACGCGCCGTGGGAAGCAAGCTTAACACATAAATGGAAGTGTCAGACTGTCTTCTTTAATATGAATCCAAAACCACTTTCTTCTGATAAACGGTATAGAAGATATACATACCTAGCCAAATTCATTTACAAGGGTACTAAACTAGGCTTAAGCTGTAAAATCTGAAATAACTGATATACCATGCCAAATTTACAAAAAAAAAAAAAAAAAAAAAAAAATAAAAAAATAAAAAAAAAAAACTATATAAACTTTTTTGCTGCAAATTGTCCATACTTTCACCTCTTAAAATATTTACCATTATTTCTGAGACACCCTGTATAGACTCCCAAAAGTGTGGGGCAGTAGGGGAAAACAAAAAAATTATGGGTGAGCTACTTTCGTATTAAAAAAAAAAAAAAAAACAAAAAAAAATAGTCTGCTCCAAGATCAGTCCAAGGGAATCTTTTTCTAATGGAACACGAAAGATACACAGTATGTATACACAGAAATACTCACACTCAAAATTTTCTCCCGTGAATATTAATCACGATACCACTTTTATACTTTGGTAACGGTAAGTACATTAACGAAGTAAAAAAAAATTACAAAAATCTAGGATAAAGGTTTCAATTCTTATTTCAGAAAAAAGAAAAATGTGGGTGACTTTGATTCTACGACACTTCAGTTCATCATGATACAAAAATTATAAAATTCGCTTAGTTAGTACCGAAGTTATAGACTTTTAAAAATAACGCTATACCGACATTTCAGTGAACTTTCAATTCGTTCATCTATCTCGTGAGTGCGCAGGGAGGACGCTGAAAATTAGGATATTACATATAGCTCAATTTTTTCTTTAGCGTATATGGCAGGCAGAAAGTCAGCCATACTGATGAGTACGAGTTTCTGCCGATACGAAACTCTCTTCTATTGTTAAAGAATTTCACATAAAACAGTTAATATTCAAACATGTTAATTTTCAAAAATATTCTTGATGGTCTAACCGAAAAATCTAACAATTTTGGACAATTTTAAATTGAATGACCCAATCACTTTTGATTTTTAATTTTTAACGAGATCCCGGTTTGAAAATTATACATCAATTTATTGATAATCTTCTTTACTCTCTATTTTTTATTACAACTACATCCCAATCCCAGTTTCCCAAAGTGGGCATCTCCACCAGAAGCCACGCTCATTTCTTAATTCTTTATTTTACATTCCAATTACCTCTTCAGAACAAAAACTAGTAGATTTTTTACTTCAGAGATTTACACAGTTATATTTAAAAGCCAAACATGGGAGTAAGAAGAGACATTCTTTCATTTAGTTCAAGTTGGTGAGTGTTTGTTCATCAGCTATCCACAATAAAGGAACTTCAAAGCAAAATTGTAATCGAGAGCAAGTGCTATCGGTTGTGATCTTTTGGACTACGAACATTTACCAAAGCCTTAAAATGCATGAAAATCTAAACAAACCAATGTATTTTGTATTTCAATGATAGCAACAAGTGCTTGAGATCAAAGTGGAATTTTATTATTTTCTCATTACAGAATCACACCAAACATAGAGCGGGATACCAAATCCAAACTACACAGCTCTAAGTGAGAATGGTGACAGCACAATTCTTATGTATTGTCACAGTTCCAACATGAGAAAAAAAATTGCCTCAGATATAACTAAACTGCGACTTTTAAGCTTGAATGCATTCGTCCGAAAATCTGAAGGTCCAAACAATGAAAACGAAACGCTAAATTGTACTTTAAAAAAAATACAAAAATAACGAGGACAAAGAAGACAAAATACTTTGTAGGTGGAATATATGAATATTCGCGTTTTGTAAAAAAAAAAACGTCTTCCTGTGTTTTCGTTGTTTTCAATGAACACTGACTCCTCTCCTTGTAAGATGACGTGGTTTTTTGTTTTGTTTCCCACTCTTTACTTTGAATACAATAACTAAAGGGCACTGCAGACTATTTTGAAGTTAATGTATAAAAAATTAGTGCGGTGAAATATTATTTTCTTACATAAATATCCCCAATTAACACCATCATTCTGGCATCTCTAGGTTACCGATGATATAAAAATACGCAGTAGCACAATGTTAAGTAACAAGGCGAGTAAGGTATAATTAAAGAGCCATTCAGAGCTTGCAAGACTCAAAGTCTATAACTTTTACAGCACGTCGAAATCTCTCAACAATAATGAACAGTTATATGCATTTTTGCTATTAATCATGTTTCATCTGTGTATTTTTGAATTAAATTATTATTTCCAGAGCCCATTTTTCCAGACGTTGAACCCAGGCTGCAGCAGTGAAATTTACAAACGCGGCTTTGACAGACCACACGCGGCTATAATCTGTACTGGAAAGAAATCATTACTATTTGAGTAGATAATAACATAGTTCAGTCCAAAATAAAAATTGAGATCTTCTCAGTTGCCTCACTTTAGGTACCACTTTTACTACAGCGCAGCACATAAAGCTGCGCTACTCGAGGTTTGCAATGCGTAGACACCTCTGAAAGCCAAAAATATTAGTTTGGTTGAAACTTTTGCTTCAGTTGCGCGAGTTTTTTAAGATGGTGCTGAAATTTGTGCGGTATGTAAGTAATCAAATTTTAAATTCTAATTCTTTAAAATTTATATTGCTCTTTTAATTATTATTATACTTGTAAAATAACTCCATAAATATTTCTTTATAAAATTTACCTGTTGCTAAAAATCTGAAAGTTAAGGATATAGATATTGTTTTCCATGGATATCTTTCCTCTTAATAAGAGGATGAACTTGCCTTAGAATTTCTTCAAAACCGTTAAGTGAGAAGCGCAAGAAATTTTTATAAAAAACTTCACCTCTTATAAGTATTTGTTTCATTAAATTATTTTCGGCTCCAGTACACTCATTATTGCTTATCCATTTTTTCACCCAACACTTCCTCTTTTTCAGATTTTTATTGAGATTTTTTATCAACATTAATGCCAAATAAACGACAGCTCGCACTTGTGGAGTTTAACTGGATACTATTGAGAGAAAAGCTGGGCGCAGCAAGACCTACTGCATGTGTAAACACCTTTGCCACTTTTTCCAAAAGGTTGCAGCTTCTGAGCTTCGTGCAGCAAAAAATGCAGGCTGTGCGCAACCTTAATCCACTATGAGTACACACCACTGCAACTTTTGCAGCTGCAACCTTAAAAGCTGCGCAGTAAAAGTTGCAATGTGTTATCGTACGTTTAGGCGAAATTAAAAGGTATAAGACCGCATTTAAACCATAGGATTTGTGCTTCTTAAATCCGATATTTAAAAATTATGCTTTTAACGTGCCAGCTGTAGCACCCTGTATAAAATTAATAGCTGTAACTGAAACGGAAAATATGGAGTTGCAGAGACAGTACTGCGGCCCGTCCGTGAAACGCAGAGTTTCTAAAATTTTAATCTAATAAGGAACGGAATGCAAAAATCAAAATCAAGCTTTTTACTGCTCGTTAACTATTAGAAATATGAGAATGGTCTAAGATATTGATTTGATAAACCGTTGAATCATGTTTTCGCTGTGTAGGTTTAGTGATAGCGTTTTCAGTCACAGAAAGAGCAATGAAATTTATTAAATACTTATATGAAGTATAATCGCAAAAACTAACTAGGGAAAATATAATAAGTCTCTAACACCAATTTTGGAGACATCTTAAGATAAACATCTGTAAACACAACCACCGAAAATGTGCTTGTTACATCGTTAAAGTTGGTTTTGCATTAATTTTTAGAGTGGTTCGTTCATTGGACGATAAAATGTCTTAATCATTTCCATACGTTATTTACATTCTTGTTAGTAGTAAATAAAAACATCTGGCTAGCAATTTTCCCAGTATACGTACAAAAAAACAAATATAGCTTGTAAATGCCAACGCAACCCTACGAAGGATAAGACCGAATTTAGCCATTTTCGAACTTCAACCTAGAATTCTTCTGCAAGGGCTATTTATAAAATACATCTCTCTATGTCAACGCATTTTCAATCAGTGTCCAGTTTTGTAAGGTAACACTACAGAGTTACCCGATTACGTACTTAAAAGTCGAATTTTTACCACTAACATCCAAATATGTAATGAAAACCAAATCTTATGACATGATGTTTTTTTTTTAGATAACTGCGAACAAAATGTCAGCTGAATTTCACAAGCTTAGCTGTAGGTGACAGAGTACGTCCATAAGATTTAAACTTTTCAGTTATCTTAAAATAAAAAGATGTTTATTTTTACTTGTTAAAACAAAAATATTTTCTTATTAAACTAATAAGTATTGAAATTGGGTCTTCAGTTTGTGTATCTACCCGGTTCCTTTAAATTCAAACCTCATTTAAGCCTAATATAATGTGGCTCCCAATTATTTCACTGACATGACTAATAGACTTAATTGTAAAAGTTATCTCAGACAGTTGTTGTTTAAAAGCTTAATGTGCTAAAAAGATAAATTTTCGGTTGCTGCACCAAATTGCCAATATCTTCAAACTGCCCTCATTTCATTCATTGCTATATCTATATAGCAACACTAGTTGTGTGACCGAAACCAAAAAAACTTTGAAGAAATTGCGTACTGAAGTGCTAGACCTCCTTTTAATTTATTGAAGTGAAAGTAATTAGCTTAATAATATAAGCAATCATGAAAGTTTTGTACTAATAACTACTCGATAATATAACAAGTTATTTTATAAGAATAAGAATGTCAAAGTAAAATATTGTAAAAAAAAAAACATAAGATTTAAGAAAAAGTGCAAATAACACAAAGGTGATAAAAATTCCGAATGCAAGATAACGACATGTCTCCACAAATGAGCAAAATATATTTTTGGAGCTACGCCTCTATCAACTGGGCTATCTATGATCGCCCCCAAACGTGAGCAGAAGCAAAATTGTGACATGGAAACGCTAACATATAAATATGAACAGCTTAATCTCTTGATATTTAATAGCAATTTTGTGTGCGCGAAGTGTACAAGTAAATTTAGATAACTCAAAATATAATATATTAAAAATTGTACCTTGTATTGAAAACAATTACCTAAATATTCGTTAATCTTATATATAAAAAAAAAATCAACATTATATGTATAAATAAATCCACCCAATTTTTTAGTTTCTTTTCCCCTTAAGGTGATTGTAGGCAACGAGAATCTACGAAAAAACTAGAATTAGTCTAACCTCAATTGTTACGATACCCTAAATGAATGCCCGTATGTAATTTCGCAGTTTTTCTATGCAAGTTTGATTGTCATAGTGCTTTTTAACATCTATTTCTAGAACGAAACATGAAATCAATTTTATAGGATCTTATATTCTGAAGAACTTTTCGGTACAATAAAAACGTCTAGGACTGATCGTTTTCACGGTATACGCAAAAAAAACCTAAATTATCGCAAAACGAAGTGAATGCCCGATTTAATGCATTTTTGAAATTGTATGCAGTATTTTTATGAAAACGCCGCGTACAAAAGTTCAGACCACACGTCGACACGTTCTCAGGCAGTGCGCAAATACATACATACTTATATATTGAAAAACGAAGTTTTTGTATGGCAATCGTACGAAGGAGTTACCTGATTTGTCCCTTTTCGAATTTAAATTTAGTTTTTCTTAAAAAGGCCGTGTGTGAAATTTCAGCTCTCAAGTCCACTGATACACGATGATATACACTCCAGAAAAGACACGACTTAAAAACTGGCATTTGTATCCAGTGTGTCTCAAACCATGGTACACGTAGTTGATACACGTTCTTGAGACAGCAAAGAAAATTTATCATATTCATATAATCTATACGCACACAAACGAATGCATATGTAAACAAGCAAAAAATCTAGAATTGGGGCCCTATTTTTCTTGAATAACGAACCGGGTAGCCATGTAATGTCATCACAAAATAATGTCGAAAATTTGTCACAAAAAAGAGGGAATTATTGTGAAAACGAAATGTCACACAATAGTTTGACATTTATATTGTGCACCTAACCATTTTTTATTGACAAATACAAGAAACTGGGAATACAGTGCGACAAAATCCGGTGTATGACACAATATTTTGCTAGATTAACGTACGATTGATGAAAAATTGAAAAGAAAACAATTTATCTGCAAAAATATATACGTAAATTGATATTAATAACATTTCTTATAATTCCAGTTTCAATTTCTTTTATTTCTCCCTGTTTTCAAATATCGTAAAAGTATCCGCAATAAAGATATTGCTGAGGATTAGTCGGAATAAAATTTAAAAATTTTAATAAATAAATAATTTTTTTTCAAAAACTCGTGTATTTTTTAACTTCAGTTTCAAATACCTACATGCAATTTATTACAGTTTGACAAAATGGCGACATTGAAATGTCACAAAGGTAAGTGAGTCAATTGTCACAGAATTTATTAACAAAACTGTTACAATCTCAAATACTGTTTATGTGACATAAGCTATGTTTTTTTGTGTCCGTAGAACAGGGTAGAACAAAAGATACACAAAAGAAGGCCTCATACATTTTCATAGAAGATTTATAAATAAAGCAAACAGTAGAAATTGTTCGCTTCAATCGGCAGAACAATTTGTCCTCTCCAGTATATGGCAGTTCTAAAACAAGGTAGCCAAAAGAACACAGCTATTATGTGACAATTGGCGTCAACCCTGACCACAGTTTCAAATCATATTTGTGACATAATTTTTTCGTTGTTTTGTCGCTTATATGTCATATCTGGCACCCGGGAAGGCAAATTCCGTATACCTTAAGCTGTCAAAACCATTCGAAATGAATGTGCATGTGGTATTCTTGAAATCCGTATTCGTTATTTTCGTATGATGTAAACCCTTCGTTATATAACGAATTCGTAAAAACCATTCGTAGTTCAAGAATAGGCCACATGGTATAAGACCAATTATTATGATACCCTAGATGAATTTGGTTTTTAAGTGGTTTTTCGCATATATTACTAGAACGGTTCACTAGCTTTTTTACTTGTTGATTCATCCATTGACAGGCACATTTTTGCATAATTTTAAGCCGATCATGCAGTATCAACATTTAAATTCATTACGACATGCCTCGAGGAATACTTGCAGCTCAATTTTCAGCGAACTTGCATGATGAAAAATCATGGCAGCTGAGGAGATAGTAATTTGACATTATACATTTTACCAACACCTTCCTATTCATTTTTCTTTAGTTTTTATCATTTTGCTACTTCATTAATTGCTATAATTTTCCAATATACGCAAGACTTTATGTCTCAATGCCATTTTTTAAATGAATTTGCTTGCAATATAATAAGACATCAACCAAACTGCCTTCTGTTTTCAAGTTTAAAATTGTTGAAAGGGAGGCGTACGTGCAAGCTGTACTAGCTTGCTTGGTAACTAACTAATATCCATCTCCATTGATATTTTAAGAAAAGTGCAAGTCAATCAATGAAAAACGAGTTCAATGGAACAACTTTTGACACGATGGGAAGAAGGTTTTTGCGCGATTGAGGATGAATTTGGTGGAATAATAGCTGAAGATTGATATGTGATGCTCAATGACATTCAGTTGTGACATTTCTCATGTAGATGTGTGCGTTTTTCGGTGTAACCCTGCCGATTGTTCGGGTGTAGCACCAGGGTCATTTGTGCAGTGCAGGTCAATGGAACGATTTCGGTGTAACACTTCTTCTAGAAAACGTGATCAATGGAAATCGGTATTAGAAATGTTGACAAGGTTTTCATTTTTCTGACATTCGTTCTTCATCTGTATTTACTTATTTGTGATATTATTTATACCTACCGATTTTCATTTACCACGTTTTCTAGCAGAAGTGTTACACTTCTAATGCAGTGCTGCACTGAAATTTTTCCATTGACCTGAACTGCTAGAAAAAGTGTACGACAAAATGGCATTGGTGCTACACTCGAAAAATCGGCGGTGTTACACCGGAAAACTCATACATCTATCTTTGAGAAATTTCTCTGCTGAATGTCAAAACAAATGTCAAGTGAAATTAATTTTAAAGCAAGGTAAAGTTGTAATAACTCATTTAATTAATAAAATAAAATGGAAAATCCTGTTAAAAATTTAATTTCATCGCTTATAATTATATTGTGCCATACTTCGCTCGGAGTTGTCTTTTCAGAAAATGTCAATCTGACCAATTACACGGATATGACCTACTATATACTATGTACATTCTCATCGCGTTAAAAGTTGTCCCATTGAACTCGTTTGTCATTGATTGGTGTGCACTTTTTGTAGAATATAAATGGTCGACATTAGTGCGTAATGTATACCAACCCATCACTGACATGTGGACTGCTTGATTTTCTATTTCAATTGGATCAACTTTTATTACCAGGGGTGTGATAATTATCTTAATTTAAAGTTTCATTTTCCCTTTAAAATTCATATTTCAAGTTGAACAAATTCCAAATATATTCGAAATTTTTGCTTCCATTGGAATCTTACCTTCTGTAACATCAAATAATCCTCGATTTTTAGGAAAATAAAATTAAGCGCTTTTTGTTTGCCTATCCCTAGATGTAGGTATGGAGACAGAGAAAAGGTTATCAATACTGTATTGCCATCTATTTCTATTCTACATATTCATTTGGAGAATCCACTGGCAAAGTTTACCTAATAATAAGTTAAGAAGCTGGTGAAATATCCGAGTGTTTTACATTTAAAATGCACACGGCAAGAAAAGGAAGAAAGAAAGAAAAAAAATCGAAAAAAATCAAACTCTCTTTAAAAATTTTATGAATAAAGATAAAAAATGTGAAAGCGCAAATTGCATGCAACGAAACAGAATGGCAAATGTTTCATTTTCGTAAATAAATGAGAAGGGGCGGAGTTTTCACGTTTTACTCTCATAAAATGCTCCCGCGCTTTTGTGAAAACCGGTTTTCATGAAATATTGATAATGTTAGGACACATGTTGTTGTTGTAAAAGGTCTAAAAGGACACATGTTGTTGCTGTAATCCTATGATATTTGAACAGCACGTGTTTCTGTTCACATTCGTTTTGCTATGAAGAGATTAAGTGGGAGAACTCATGCTGGATTCTCTGATATTTTCGGGAAAAATGAGATTTTCATTTGAGAGGAATTTTACATCTCCTTTCAGCATCTGGGCCAAAGCGAAATTTATCTTTTTCTTAAAAATGGGAGATAGTGTGGCCCGAAGTACATTATTATGAATAGGTTAAAAGGATTTTGAGGGATTTAATAAGATTTTGTCGTTCGGGTAATCCTACGTTCTCTCGATTTTTGTTTTTAACTCGTTGTCTCAGTTGCACTACAATAGTGCATAGACAAGTTCTTTTCCCCCATTCATGCAAAAGACGAAAATATATGAAATTACTTGTTTCATTCTAAAAAACACCAGAAATTTGCCCATTTTGCTCTACAGCTTCTTAACTTATTATTAGGTAAACTTTGCCACTGGACTGAAACTGGGCTATGGTGGGTTTTGTATAGAAGTTGTTATTTGAAGTTCAGCGGAATAAAGTAGTTAAACCAAAAAGAGACAACTATAGAAAAGTGATTCCATGATAATGTAAGCAATTTCAGTAGCTCAGTGGTCCATGGTATACATGTCCGTGCAACCCATACGTAGCGGCTTTAAATATAGTTTCTTTATTTTATAGAGAAACCTAGTTAAGTTTATTCCGACATAACGATAAACACCCTCAGAAAGGAAATGGGAGAAAACACATTATGTACATATATGAATTAACAAATTTTATTTGGGTTATTTTTTATAAAGTTTAAGAAGGAATTTGCTTCTATATGTCAATAAAGAACATTTATTACGTTTAACAGATCCGTATATGTAATACGTGTGTACGCAAATGCAAGGAATATGACAGAAATATACTCGATGGGTTTCAGTGCTCTACTACTGGAAAAAAGGAGTGAAAATATTGAGAGATTTTTTATAAAGTCGTCAGTGGTATATTATTCCCTTCTGTACACATTGGTACACTACACGTTGATTCCTGATAGAGGGTGTTTCCCACTAGGAGGTCAGTAGAGCGGGAGGTGATAGTACTCACCTAGACGAACCAAAAATTGTATGGCAGTGGGGGCCATATCAACCGTTTAGGAGTTACAGGGTGATTAAGAAAAAAGCTAGTTTTTCATAAAACACCATGTATCTTAAAAACTACAGGGTATACGGTCACACTTAAGAGCTTATTGTATGCAGAACTTCACGGGCTTTCCAACGACTGCTCAATCACCCCCATACCCTTCACCTATCAAGAATTATGGTTGTCTAAACTAAAAATTTCGAATTTTCTTACCTTTTTTTTTAATTTAAGCTCTATTATTTTTGCAAAAAGGTCGTTAACATAACTTTTTTTTATAAAAACTGTAAACTGTAGACTTTCCTCTTTAATATGACCTATTACACCCAATGTGCCATCTGAAGCCCTTTAAGAGTAGCTCTAAACCTATTCTCAAACCTATTCTCAACGATAATTTGTTCCCTTAGCACGTCATTTTAAAAAATATCGTCTAATTTCGGTGTGACCTGAATAGGTTATGAGTTAATAACTGTTTAACGGCTACAGTTAACACATAGGGTGTAATAGGTCAACTTAAAGAGGAGAGTCTACAGTTTGCAGTTTAAAAAAAAAAGTTATGTTAACGACCTTTTTGCAAAAATAATAGAGGTTAAATTAAAAAAAAAAAGGTAAGAAAATCCAAATTTTTTAGTTTAGACAACCATAATTCTTGATAGGTGAGGGATATGGGGGTGATTGAGCAGTCGTTGGAAATTCCATGAAGCTCTGCATACAATAAGCTCTTAAGTGTGACCGTATACCCTGTAGTTTTTAAGATACAGGGTGTTTTATGAAAAACTAGCTTTTTTTCTTAATCACCCTGTAACTCCTAAACGGTTGATATGGCCCCCCCTGCCATACAATTTTTGGCTCGTCTAGGTGAGTACTATCACCTCCCGCTCTACTGACCTCCTAGTGGGAAACACCCTGTATATATCCTCCTGGTCGTAGTCAAATCATTGAATAAAAACCTAAACAAGAAGCTGCCTTATTTGTGAATACAGTGTACGTGAATAAGCCACTCGGATTATACTTATTCACTTATTTTTGCCGTTTCTTAAAGCAAGTATTTCATAGTCTCGGGAATTCAACGAGCAGTTCCAGGTTGGTCTTCATCGTGGTCGGACGTTTCATTTAATCTAGTGTTCTTCCTTGAGACTCTTTTTTTCACTAGTGATGCTCTCGGATATATTTTAGTGTTCAGTGTTCATTTTCCCGTAACTCTATAATAAAAACTTTACTTTCTTCAACTACCTATAAACTGCCAAACACAATTCCGACGTTTCGAATCTCGATTCGATCCACCGGATACTTGAGCACAATTTTTCCGTTCGGTTTCGAAGACTTGTTCCGCTTTACACCCATCCATAAAAAAAAATCTTTTTTTTTATCGTATAATTCATGTCCTCTTTATAGATGATTTTCTATGTTATATAATCCGTAGAAGTTGAAATTTGCTCAACTTGTCTATTTCGATTCGATCCATTTCGATGTAATATGTCCAATTTCACGTATGTCTCATATAAGGAAATTAGACATTTGTACGAATTGGATCGAAACGGTGGAGTTGTGTTGTGTTTCCCACTTTACAATGAATTGAGCATGCTGTCGGTAATTTCATTTTCATGAAACATACTTGCTTTTCCGTCGACTGTATACAAATGATGTTGCAAAACAACTAGCTACATTTTAAAAACACTTAATTGGCCTCCAACTACTATATTTAACATACTTTTGGCTCCCATTCAGTAGAGCCCAGTTTCGACTCTGAAACCAACGAGACTTTTTAAAGTTTATTGAATTTAATAATATTTGTTTCGAAATAATAATGTTGTTTCGAAAGCGGGAAGTGTAACTTTTTATTAAATTTCTGTGTTTTTTTTTTATATTTGCGCATTAATACATTCCAAATTTCGCGCTAGTGCATCTCACGAATGGCTTAAATTTTCAATTGATATGCCGTTTCCAATTTAGCTATTTATTCAATCTGTCAAATGTAGACCACTTTTTGCTGCCTGCAAAAATCGTAGTGTAGTGAACGATAGTCAGTAGTCACGCATAGTCGTTAAATAGTATCTAGTATTTAGTAATTCATATTTGTACTTTGAATTTATTACTTCCTTCACATTTTTATATGTGATGATTCACATTATAACATTGTACCACTGTATACTCATTTACTCTCACTACTGATCTTGTATGCTATTTTCTTTTTAGCTTTGAATAATGCCCTGATGTTTTTTTGAGTGTCCTTATTAGCTGTGTTCCATTGGGCTGTGAAAAGTACTCGCGAGCACTTTCCGAATGGAACGAAGTTTGTGTTGTCAAGAATAAAATATAACCTCCAATTTCAAACATTTCTGTTATATCAAGTTTCTTATGAAAATAGTTAGGATTATTAACTATATTACTCAAATTAATTGCATAAAAGGCAACTAAAAATAAAATTATGAAAAACTGGACCTATATTCGAGCTACTTTCCTCGAGCAGTACCTACTACCTATTAAATTTAAGGATAAAAGTTCATCTCCGTTCGATATTTATTATATAAAAAGTTATTATCGTATTTATTTTCATAACGATAATATATAAATTTGATTAATTGTTTTGTTCTCGATGAGTTAATTGTTTCTTTATAGACATTTTCTCTCAAAATTCATCTATCTGACATTTCAATAACCACTTAGCATCCAAATCCATATAGCGGAAATTTCTTGCGAAACTACTCAGCACATCTACTCGCGGACAAGAGCATGAGTAGTTGCGAGTAGGTAGAAGTACTTGGGAGTACTTTACACAGCCCAATGGAACACAGCTATTATCATTATTATTGTGATTATTTTATTTTTATCTTTGTCTATAGCTTCATAACTTAATGTATAATACTAATATTAGTTTCTACTGCAATGAGTTTGTTCGTTGCTCCTTTGTTAGTTTTCTTATAAAATTTGATTCTATGCTTGTACGAACTATCTATTACTTACTCGATGTACCTAACGTTGTAACGTAGTGTAGCTGAGGTTCTTCAATAAATACTTTTCTATTCTATTCTATTCTAACTAACAAAATTTGGCGGAATGAACCCAAAATAGATTGATGTGAATCGTAGTCGACAGTCCCTATTTTGGTGGTAGTAAACACACTCAATATTTTATCTATTATAAAAAATATGTTTAAAAATTCGTGGATTTTCACAAAAAAAAATATATATATATTTTTGTATCTGCGGGAATCAGCTGACTTCGTGACCGTAGGGATTTTTTATGAAGCTTTGCTTCTTGTTAAGAATCGTTCTGCGTTGGTAGGTACATAACAATTATAGCACCTGGTGTATTTTGCTAATTTTATCCAGATGTAATTTGTAATTTGCGGAAGAAACGAGGTCGAATTTTATTGGATGAAATAATGAAGTGAAAACAAGGAAGGAAATAATCCACCAGACGACTTGGGTATATTTTATGAACATAATTTAAGGTGAACTTGTATCCACTGCAATCTAGACTACGATAGGTGAGTGGTGGCAACCGAAGCATTCTTATTCAGCCGCAGAATTATTCGTTGTAGGTATCTAGCTTTGAATTATAAAATTTCAATGGATATAAAAAGAAAATTTCTACTGCGAGCTTTCATATTGGCAGATTGCGCCACTGCATGTATGTATTCGCAATTCTAATGTTATTGGTTTTAATTACCGTTCCTATTATTATTTGTAAATCATTATTACATATAACTCCACACTACGGAAGTAGTGTTATTTTGGCTATATGTAATTGCGACATGGCTATTTTGACAGTTGGAAAATCCTTTAACAAATCAACCCGAAACGGAAAAAATTATGAAATAGGAAATATATTTTATTTCATCTCAAGTCCGTCATTATTTCTCACAATTTCTAATTTAAACCTTCTTGTGCCTTGCAATATTCTCCACCTCCCAACCACACACAACCAACAAAAGAACAAAGCAATAATTGAAAATGCACGAATTGCAAACACTGCGTAGTAGCAATTTCAAGGCTCCTATCGGAAAGTATAGTCACTATTTTCCAGATTTTTTGGTATTAATATAATTAAAATAAAATTCAAAACAACAGTTTTTTACTTACATTGCAAACTTCCAAATGATGGTATCGCAAGAGCCAGTAAAAGAATTCCCACAACAAACTTCATATTATCTGTAGCAGGTATCACAATTAACAATTGAACACTGAACTGGGCGCACTGCACACGAAATTATTAAAAATTACACCCTTTATGACTATGAATTACTTTAATAGTGAGCAGCTGATACTTTCAATACGGTCTACTTTTAATTTACAGAAATTTTGCACAGCTCTGAACCAACCAATTCGATAAAATGGCACGTAATGATTTGTGAAAAATATTAGTCAACCTTTACACTCACTGGCATAGAAGGCGAGACGATACGAAGAAAATCTTTGTTTGAAGTACTTTGTTTTACACCACTTACTGCACACTAAATACCACTTTGTTATCAGAGACTGATATCAATTTAAATATGAACAAAACTTTAATCACCAATTGCCTTTTAATTATCGAGAAAAATCACAAAATTATCAGAATGTATTCACACGTCGTAGCAATACCAAGAAGATAAAAACGTCAGCCATTTCTACATATGGCGGCTGTCTTGTTCAGCTGATTTTGCTGTTGTCTCCATACGGAGAGTATTGCCAGATGTATGAAAATGTAAGATATTAAAAATTAATAAATGCAATATTGTAGGAAATTTATGAAAAACATGTTAAGGAAGTAAAATAATGAATTAATGATAAATTAAAACTTTTTTAAGTTGGTGAATAAAATAATACTCCGTTGCTAACTATTATTTTGTGTTTACATATTTGCTTATAATTGAATTTTCGAACCGTGTTTGTAAAATAAATTTATACTGGCAGTTCCAACATGTGCACTCGGCGAGTGCTTTCTGGGAATGCGACGTCATTTGATGGCTGTCTGAAAAATTCCGAAGTCCACCATCTTGAATGTTTTTCCCATTCTTTGCTTTTTAGCTTTTGTCGCTTTGTGTAATTAATCAGTTGTGGAGATTGGGAGAATAAAGTTATCGAGTGCAAAAATACTTCGTCATTTTATAAAATTTGATCAAATCGTGCGTAGCTGCTCACAGCTAGACGTAATTTATAAAATTGTTAGAATTTCGTGTGGTTAATCAATTGCATTATAAGTATTCGTCAAACGTACAAAGAATTGACCAAGGTGAGGAGTTTTTATTTTGTTTATCGAGTGTTGAAATTAGAGAATTATTTTACTTGCAACAAAAGAAATTTGTGTGTAATTTCAATTGCGTGGTATTGAAAAATCGTAAAAATTTTAATATTATTTTTCTAGAATAAATATGAAGTGCCTTGCTGCAGTAGTTATTCTGTTTGGTGTCGCAACAGCGACACTAGCAGCAAGTAGTGACTATGACCAATGCCATGATAGCGTTGTTGGTGCTTGTAGTGCAACAGGAACTAAAGGTGAGGTACTTTTTTGCTTTTGATTAGAAAAAAAAGTTAACATCGACGTCTTTTGCTTAGATTCTGTTTTGTGTAACTCTGTGCTTGGTGGATTCGAACACGCACACGCTGACCTTCAATCGTATGTGAATTCACAGCTGGCATCCTCTTATGATTACATGCTATTGGCAACACATTTTAACTCGTATCAAAAAAATCGCCCAGGATTCCAGAAACTCTTACAGGGATTGTCTGATACTGCATGGGATAAGGCAGTCGGTCTTATAAAGCATATTACAAAACGCGGTGGTCAGGCTGATTTCAATCAAAAACACGAAGCTCCGTCTACTATTTCCCATGAAAAGATTAAATTAGAAGTAGATGAACTTCATGCCTTAGCCATGGCTTTGGACTCAGAAAAGAAGTTGGCAACTGATGCTCATCATATCCATCGCCGTGTATCTCATCTTGATAATCATCAGCATTATGATCCGGAGATTTCCCAGTACCTTGAAGAAGAGTTCCTGGAGTATCAAACAGATTCGATCCGCAAGATTTCAGGTTACACAAACGATTTATCGAAATTGGTTAAAACTGCTGATCCATCACTATCGCTTTATTTGTTCGATGAGTATTTGCAGAAGCAGTAATTTCAGTATAATGTATAAATTCAGTTTAAATTAAATTAAATAAGGTGTAGAAATTCCAGGATTTTTGATTTTGTTTACACTAAAAATAATCGAGCTATTATCCTTTTTGCAAGATCTTAGGAATTATATATGTGATATAACTTTGAATTCTAATAAAAGTTTAAATTACAAATATGTTTTCATTTATACGTAAAACAGGTCTTGCGCATTTAGATCTCAAGCAATTTTGTTGAAGTTGAATATTTCCAAGTAGGTATACGACGGATGGATAACGTTTTTATTATGTAGGTACCTACTACTGAGATCGAGCGATAATATCTGCTTGCATAAGTAGGGCGCCTGACAATTCTCATCGATCTATATATTATCAGATAGAAAGCCGTACTTTTTCAAGTTAACTGTTTCAAAAGAGCCTTGATGCCTTAGGATCTATGTTAAATAAGAAAAACCGAAGCTCTAGACAAAAACCTTGTTCTATTATATGTTAAAAAAATTGTCTTGACAACAAAATCGTTTAATTTGACAGTCTTTCAAAATAAAAAATGAGCTAAAATATTTACTTGGTTTGGCGTAAAATTCACTTTGAATTCATTATTTACCAAATTTTGGCTTCCTCTTTTTTCAGTTCTTGTGATAGTTATCCTCAGATGATCTCATGTTTTGGTGTTATATGTATGTACATACGAGTTAGAGATATGTGTTATGTTAGCCTTCGTTAATCCGTGTAGTATTTGTAGGTAGGTAGGTAGGTATAAGAATTTCAGTTTTTCCATATACCTACATATATATTAATTACATGATGTTAAAGGCTATCTCATACTTGTTTCGTTGGTGTTCTCCAGTGTAATTTATACAAAGTTTTTTGTGATTTACTCATAGTTCACTTTATTTTGATCAGCTTGTTATTCGATGTGACCACGTCAAGATTCCATACCTGATCTTCGACATTATATGTGCATCACAAATTAGGTTCAACGTGTGTCGAGTTTACTGAATTTTCCGATTAATGGTATGGTCTTGTCTTGAATTTGCTGGATGTGTTTGTCCCAGCTAAGCTTGTTATCAATCGTAAGTCCAAGGTATTTGATATTATCCGTCCTATAAATGGCAATCCACCATTTATAATGTCAAGCTGTATCTACTAGTTTTTTTTAATGCTATATATTTTGTTTTACTTGTATTATAGTAAGTTTATTTCCAGCTACCGGTGAATTTGTTTAGATCAGGAATAGTCAATTCCTTAAATGCAATTCAACTACTAGCTTTGTATAACAAATTGGTCATCCGCAAATATTCTATAGGTATATATTCTGCTTCCAGTTGTGCATTATTTATATTTTTTATATATGTATATAAGATAGAGTAAAGGCCCTAGTATGGATTCCTGTGGTACTCCTTCCCTCACTATTAGAGGCGAATTATGTTCCTCCTGGATTCTGACGATTCTGTTGGTTAACTATGTGCGGAATAGGTCATTGACAACACCAGATACTCCAATCTCCTCCGAAAGCTGTAAAAGATAGTTATTGTTTACGAAGATCTACAAAGACAACATAGACCCTGGCCAAGATATGTATTGATTGCATTAATTGAATTTTGTTTTGACAACAAAATCGTTTAGTTTAAACAATATTGCAAAAAAACTGAGCTAGGTGATTTAGTTTCGTTTATCGTAAAATTGCACGTTTGAAAATAATATGTGCAGATTCCGCTGCATATCGGGTAAGTATAGTATACGTAGGCTTGTCTTCCAAGAGTTTTTCTCATTGTAACAAAATTCTGCCTATTTGGGACTCAGTTTGGGGAGAAGCACTGACTTATAACGATGGACTGAGCGTATTGCAATTTTCCTATAGGAAAGAATAGCACAAGTTTTATAGTTTTCTCTTTCCCCTATGGCAGAGTTGGAGCTACCAACCCAAAATATTGCTTACTGAACGTTTTCTTATGCCATTTGATGTTTTTATGTTGGATACAGATGCAATCACCGCAGAAATCTTTGAAAATTAAAGTCAGAATGAGTTTAATTCCTGATAAGCGATTGAAATATCACTTGGGCACACGAAAATAATTTTTTAAAATTTCATTCGATTTACGGGTGTAAAATTTCAACTTATTGGTTGAGTTTTACATTTTTTTTATGTAGTAAACGTTTTAAAGGGTGAACGGTGTGCCACGTGAAATAGCAAATCGCTCAGGTCATTGTTATAAGTCAGTAGGGAGAAGGGTCTTCCCAGTGTGCGTCAATATGGAACTAAGTCTCTTCCCTATGTTATTTGAAAGTCGTTATCTAATGGTTCATTCAAGAAGCAGATTCTCATTCTTTTAAATAATTGATTATAAGCTTTCCTATAGGTTTATGTCCAATCAGTGTGGATAATGTTATTTTACATCATATTGTTGCGAGCGTGGCCTTTGGTTCGTTATTTAAAACACAATATTAAATAATTAATATACATGTTCATTATTTCACTCTAATCATACAAAATTCATAAACCTTCAATTAATCAACTCAACTTTAATTATCGCTAATACTGTACTTTCATTTTATTACTTTCGCTTGTTAACACTGCAACGTCTAAGACAACACTCTTTTTCTGGCGGTATCAACTGTTATATTTATAACCTAGAAACTCTCCAGATTATTCTGGAATGTTCTATTCCAGAAGCTTCTTGACTTTTATATTCATTCTCAGCATTCTATTCCTGAACCATCCTGTAGATTCCATAATCAATTCTCCGAACTGGAAGTCGTTTACTCTCCATTGCCAGTAGATGTCACCAGTTGTCTCTTTCTATTGCACGTAATACTGCCCCCTTCTTAAATTTGTTCGTCCCGAACAACAGGTGGTCCACGGTCTTGATGCTCGTAGTATTGACACAAGCGGTCCAATGAACAATTTTATGCTTGCATCTTGTGCCACGCAGAATTCTGTATACCACGTCATTTATTCTAGTTACTACTGAATACGGTTCCTCCCAGTGTTGTTGTGATTTTGGAGAACATCCCTTACGTCGGTTCGGGTTGTATAGCCAAACAAGATCACCTTCATTGAATCCTGCTGAATTCGCACGTAAGTCATAGCGGGTCCTCATCCGATGGGTACTTACTGCTAATTTCGACACGTGGCCCCTTGTACATCAGCTCTTCGTTTCAATGGGGCTCTGACATTGCACTTATACATTTCCTTTCTGCTGCTACGTGGCGGCCCTTTGTAAGAAGCACACACAGTGCATCTGCGACACCACTTCCCTACATCCTCCCGCATATGTAGCCAATAAAACTTTTCTTGTATTTTAGAAATTGTTTTATTCACTCCCAAATGTTCTCCAGATGCTCCACGTAGAACATCGTTGACCTTTGATGCCGGCACGACTATTTGCATTCGGAACGATTTACCGTTAGGTGCTTCCCAGTTGCGTTTTATTATACCGCATTCAACATGAAGAGAATTCCGTTGAGCCTAGTAGCTTTTCAGCTTTTCACTCACCCTCGAAATATCCTTCCATTCTGGTTTTTCTATGTCTGCTTTCCAAGGAAGAATAGGCGATATGTCCGGATCTTCTCGTTGCGCTGTTCGCAAACTCTCGATGTCCCAACCTGTTGATGGTTCCACAGTTCCCAACATAATAGTAGCTGTTTTCTCATGTTCTTCTATCCGGGCGCAATGTTTGCATTCAAGTTTACATGGACGTCGTGAATGGGCGTCTGCATTTTCATGGATACGACCTCTTCGGTGTTGTATTTCAAAATCATAAGCCTGGAGTCGCTCTATCCATCTCGACACTTGTCCCTCAGGATTCTTAAACTGCAGAAGCCATTTAAGCGCTGCATGGTCGGTGCGAAGGATGAATTTCTGCCCGTAGAGATATATATGAAAATGCTTTGTTGAACTTACAATGACAAGTAGCTCCTTTCTTGTAGCACAATAATTTTTCTCTGACATTGAAAGTGCTTTGCTATAGTAAGCTACTGGAGCCTCTTGACCTTTCTCCTCGTGAGAAAGCACTACACCAATACCTTCATTGCTGGCATCCGTGTCTAAATAAATATTTTTCCCAGCTTTGGATAGTGAAGTACTGGAGCTTCACAGAGCTGTTGCTTCAAATTTTCAAAACTTTCTTTGCATTTATCCGACCATATGAACGGCTTTCCCTTTTCGGTAAGTTAATGTAGGCTTCTTGCTATATCTGCAAAACCTTTCACGAATCGCCTGTAGTAGGTAGCTAAACCAAGAAAACTCCGTAATTGATGTTTGTCCTTTGGAACTGGCAAATTTTTGACGGCTTCTATCTTCTCTGGATCGGTTCTCACACCTTGTGATGAAATTATGTGCCCTAAATATTTAACTTCATTTTTGAATAGAGCACATTTACTCGCACTGAGCTTCAATTTTGCATCTTTGAGTCTTTGAAGTACGTCCCGTGAGTTGTTTTTATGTTCCATGAATGTCCTTCCGATTACTATACTATTCCATTAGTTGTTGCGAGCGTGGCCTTTAGTTCGTTATTTAAAACACAATATTAAATAATTAATATACAAGTTCTTTAATTCACTCTAATCATATAAAATTCACAAACATTCATTTAATTAACTCAACTTTAATTATCGCTAATACTGTACTTTCAATTATCGCAATCCATTTACAACACTTCCGCCTGTTTCTTACTTTCGCTTGTTAACACTGCAACGTCGAAGACAAGACTCTTTCTCTGGCGGTGAAAACTGTTATATTTATACCCTAGAAACTCTTCAGATTATTTTGGAGTGTTCTATTCCAGAAGCTTCTTTACTGTTCTATTCATTCTATTCATTCTATTCCTGAACCTTCCCGATGATTTATTCATCGATTCTCCGAACCTGAAGTTGCTTACTCTCCATTGCCAGTACATGTCACCAGTTGTCTCTTTCTATTGCACGTAACGATAATATTCTGAACTACAAAAAGTCGTCGCCTGAATATTGGTTTGCACCATCCGCCAAATTTGATATTTTGAGTTAACTACGGTTTTTGAGATTATTACTGAAGTTGAATTAAATGCTTTATTCAGCTTTTATCTAAGTTTTATATGTATGTATCTAGATAAATCATGTCATGTTTGCCCCATATCACATTTTTGCCACAAAAGTTAGTATATTGGTTTACCACAAATCAAATTTGTGTACTATAAAATACATGAAATATTTTATAAGAACTATATTTAAAATATATTATATTAAAATATATTTAAAAGAACTATATTTAAAATTGGATTGTTCCATGTGGCTAAGATACCTGCCACGTAGAGTAAATCAAAGTCAGTTTTGCAAAATCTTCGTTTTAATGTACATATATTAAAAGATGTCTGCAGAACAGGCACAATTTATTTCTCAGTCAATTTTGATGACAGCTGACAGAAATAAACTTGGAACACTGAACAATTTAAGGACTGTTAAAAAAAAGACCAACTATGAACAATGAAAGCAACAAGAAAATCCTTTTTTTTTGTAACCAAATAATTTTTATTGAACTATTGCTTAATTATCTACATTATTCACAACCGACTTGATATCATTACTACGTGTTATAAAATTGGTGAACGTTCTTCATTAAATTTTGTACAGACAGTATCGAATGTATCGGACGCTCTTTTAAAAATGTCGATATCAGCGGAGTGTTTTAAGTTACTGTCAATACTGGTCTTATTTTTGGACAATTTGGAGGATACGCTTCCTTGGGTACTACGGGTATGCATTGGGCATCGTAAGATCTTTTGCTTTTCTGCCGTAGTGGCAAGTTGCTAAATCCGGCCAAAACCATGAAGACTTCGCGAATGAAAGATCATTTATCAAGAGTACACAGTGATAAATGAGTAAAGAACTTAGTTATTTTTAACACCTCAAGGCTAAAGCTGATAAACGGCATAATGTGAGTGAATTATTTAAAAAACGAGCAACCGATATAGCTTCTTACGAGGTGTCTTGATCGCTAAATTGTTGAAATCATGTTAGGCGAGGGCCCTAGTAATTAGTCAATTGGTTCCTTTGAGCAACAATAATGTTTCCAGCCGAATTGACGAAATGGCCACGGACGTTGAATCCAAACTCACCAATTTGTTGAAAAAAAAGGTTGAAGAATCAACTGTGATTGATAATAAAGCAATTTTATCAGCTTATGTGAGGTTTATCAATGAATATAAGGAAATTACCGAGGAAGTGTCTCTTGCTAGAACTTTGATCACTGATACGAAGGAATCGTCGATTTTTAAAGTGGTGCAAGTTTATTTTGAGGAAAAAGAGATTCCCCTAACAAACGTGAGTGCTTGGGCTACAGACGGTGCTCCTGCCATGTGGGGTCGTCATACTGGGTGTCTAGCCCACCTTAAGAAAGAGGTGTCACAGTTCATCATTATTCACTGTGTCATTCATTGTCAACACGTAGCTACGAAAAAATTTAGTGGTGTCCTGCATGACAACTGGTTATTACTGGTGTCAACAAGATCAAAGCTAATTCCTTCAATGACCGTCTGTTCCGATAACTTTGCCATGAACATTATGAGAAATTCGAACGCTTGCTTCTACTTACGTCCGTCAGGTGGCTTTCCAAAGGAAACTCTTTGCGCCGTTTCTTCGAATTATTTGACACTGTTACAGAGTTTCTCGAGACATCTAATCCTGTTTTAAGTGAGAATTTGAATCAACACAAGTTGGAACTTGCGTACCTTACAGATATTTTACAAAAAATGAGCGAAATCAATATAAGGTTTCAAGGAATCAAGATGAACCTTATCAAGGCTAAAGGAATTATTTCATCATTCGTCGTCAAATTTGATATTCACAAGGTGAATATTGGCCGTAAAGAGCTGATTCAGTTTCGATCCTTAAAAAGTGTTCATTGTCAGATAACGAGACTCCTGAACTCCCAGAATATTTGCCCAAGTTACAAATTCCGGATTGGATTATTTCACTTCTTTGTTCTTAAAAAAATCGGTAAAAAATGTACATTTAAAATTATTTTTCTATTTTATTTAAGAGTGACCGGATAAAACGGTTTGTCGGACAGTAAAAATGATTATAACCAAGTTCATGGATTTTACACTCTGAAAAACTTTTCAGTACAATATAAACGTCTAGCACTGATCGTTTTCACAGTATGCATAAAAATCCTTCCTAAGTGAACGTGTTCTCGTAAGGACGATTAAACAGACGGACAGACGGACAGTCAAAAATCAAAATAACTTTCAATGGCTAGTAGAGCCATTATTTCTGTGCGTTACAAATGGAATGAGAAGCCTAGTATACATTATTTCATCTAGGATGTAATTATAGAGCTTGACTTGGTGGGGGAATGTTACAAATGGTTTTAACAAGGCGAAAATTGTAATTCGCCAAAAAATTCTTTGCGAAGTTAATGTAATTTTCATTTTAATATTCTGGAAGCTGCTTATTTTATTACGGTAGTATGCATTTGAAATTATATGAAATTCTTGTACTTCGACCCGAATTCTGTGTTTTTCCTTGTTTTTGTAACTTCTAGGAAATTTAATTGCATATCGAGAGAGGTTGTTGATGAAAGATAATGTATGTTTTCGAAAAAGTAATAAATTATTTACGTTCTAAACTTTAGTGTGATTTATATTAATTTATACAAAAAAAAAAAATCAGAAAAGCTTAAGTCTTAATTTAAGTAGTTTCCATCGTATTAGTCAGTTATCAGTGATAGGTATTGCAAATATTTTGATAAGATAATAACTCCATGACTTAATTCACGACAAAAATTAATCCTGGCCAATAGAGCTGAGTGAAATGTGATTTTTTTTCTAATATGTATTGTGTTTGATTCTATTAAAGTGCGCAAGCGTTTGGGCGTTTGAATTGATTATTCTGAATGGAATTGATAACAAAAACTCAACAACCATCGATAAAATAAATAGATATTAGGCAGACATGGCAACAGCATGTAGTGCAATGTCTTTCTCTGTTTATTATACAATATAGGTACCGACTTACAATTAGTATTTTCATTTTCGTCTAAAAAAATCTGAAGAGGATTTTATAACACGAGACATCAAATTGCTATGCTTGGACCCTCACGTAAAAGACATAAAGATATGTATTTACATCTTTGTGAGTTTTAAATTGGTTTTGTAAATAAAAATAAATACTATCGCTTTAGATTAAGCTGAACATTATAAGGGGATAGGTATCTGGTAAACTGTTTATGTAGTGGTTTATAAAATTACCAAACAATCGCCAAATTAAGATTAGAAAATGGGTCGTTTTTTATAGATAAATACTAATTTAGATATTTTTGTGATAACAATTATTTTAAAATATTTGATAAGTTAATACATTCATATGTAAAAAATTTGAAAATTATTTTCTAAAACTTTTTTTTATACTCAGAATCTTATTAGTTTAGAAAAATGGTACAAGAAAGGAATTTGGATTTCATAGGTTAAATTCGTTTGCCAGTTTGACAAATAATCTTAAAAAAAAATTCACACATTCTTTGAAAATATGGTAGGCAATTGGGGAGAATTAATAGAATGTCCGCATCAACCCGAAATTTTGCAAACTATTTTTGCCCCAGAGCAAAACTCTTGAGAAATACTTCGCAAGCAATTAAACCGAATCCCTCATGATTACATGAGAGCTTAATCCTAACATTCTAATATATTTACAGTGTTCTTATGTAAAACTGACAAAAGTTTGATTTCTTAAACTTACTTTCTTATCTTCCCAACCAATCTTCAAATCAACGCGAAAAGAGTTCGTCTATTATTATGAATTTCTTAATGATTTCCTAAAGAAAATTGTTAAGATTCTCATCTGAATTCTAATTGCAATCCTAAGAAATTCACACCAATTTCTCAAAGATATTCCTTAAGAGTTCTAAAGGAAATTACCAAATTTCCTAAAGAAAATTGTCAAGCTTCTTATCTGAATTTCGATTGAAATCCTAAAGGCAGTTTCAAGGCACTTTCAAATCAAAAACAAGAACCGAAAAAATGTAAACCGAAAGACTCAATTTATTCCACTTTAAAACAAGATTTTTGTTCCAATGATTAATAAAATCCAGGGAAATACAATAAACTAAGAATTTTACTGAGAAAATAGTTATATTTATTTCAGCTTTTTAAGAAAAACACAACTTTTATGTTTTATCGGCCGAAAAGCTTATGGTTTCATTAATAAAGTTATTAGTGTATCCTACTTCCCATTATTTTATTAATTATTGGAGCAAAAAGCTTGTTTTAAAGTGGAATAAATTGAGTTTTTCGGTTCTTGTTTTTGATGTAAAAGTGCTCTAAGGAATTCATAATAAATTCTCAGAAATTTATATTAAAGCGTTCCGAACTGGTAAAAACCCAAAAATGTTTTGAAAATGTTTTAAATAAACAGTATTATCTTCAATTTGAATATGTTTATTAAATAATAATGATGGTAAAACATTTTTAAGATTTGAGCTCTGTAAGTTCGGAAAATAAATAGATTGTAACGATAAAAACGGTAAATATATTTAGATTTTGGACCTTTTTTTATAATGCACTTGTTTTGGCTAACTAAATCTGCCTTTTACATTATAAAATACGGCTTTCAGGCGTTTTTCTACGTCGTCCATAGTTTGATTATGGATATAAAGTAAGAGCCGTTTCTGTAATAAAACAATTATATATAAGCTGGAATGGATTGTCGAAGGAAATAAGGGAGCTCAGCTAGCCTGGTGATTTTGCAACGAAAGCCTTATGCGCTCTTAGCTCTAGGGAGGTGAACCTCATATACATCCTCGCATTTGTCTCAGGAACCTAATATATCTCAAAAACTTAATATTCTAATATCTGACTATCTCACTACTTACTACATCCTAATTTATCTATCTTATATCTTGTTCCGACAGGTACATGACCCTGACCGACTCGCTTTTGTTTATTTAATTTGCCTAAGCGATGATTGTTAGGCCGCATCTGGTCTTTTGCATCTGGTCCTTTACTTCAGGTTTGTTGATTTGCTTAGGGGTTTTTTTTTTGTTTTTTTGTGCCGGTACATGGATGTCTCGGCTGTATCTCTGCTATCAGATGAAAACGCGAAGTCATACTGCCGAACTAACTATCTATGGCCCTCTACAGCTCACATAATCTGCCATACGTAAGGCACATATTTGATTGTTCCTTAGCATTTGTAATGTCCGAGCAATACAGATGTGGTACGCTATTCTATTTTATTTTTATTTTTGTTCCAGTTTTATTTTTGTTCCAGTTTATATTATTTCATTTTATTTATTTAATTTAATTTAATTTTATTAGTACCCAATCTCGTAACATTTTCCATTTTCCATACGACCATTGACCCATATGATCACCAGATCAAGATTCCAGATTCCATACTCAGTAATTCATAATCTTTAACAGGCTGGATATATTTCCTCAACATATTTTTTTCAACATATTTACTCAACCTATTAACTTCACTGGATCCTCTGGTATTTTAAACTTTTATTATCCTTTTAATATCTGATTTCCAATCATAGATCAAACCTTATGAATCTTGGTGCCATACTAATGTGCTGGATTTAATGATTTAATGATTTATGCTTAAGTTAAATGTATCTAATGTCGGAACTGTTATCCTTATTAATGTTTGTGCAAGTATCTATGCTGATATTGGCCTCACTACTACTCTTAATAAATCTTAATTAATAATTAAGGATTAATGACTCAGTGTAATGGAATTTGTAATCTATATATTTCCATAACCGTATAAGCTGTTAATTTATATCTGTATAAGCTGTTAATTTAGGCTAACTAAATCTTTTTTAATTGATATATTGTTTATTGTGCTATATTTTGTGTAAGCTATTTGAAAAACTCTGTAATCTCGTGGAACCCAGCATTATACGCTGCTTTAAACAGGAGTTCATAAAATAAATGCACTTTGACTACTTAAATGCTTGACAACATTTAATTGTTATTTTCAAATACCTTTGAAAACGGAGACAATCAAAAATTTTAATATTTTGCTCCAGTCCCATCCGTGTGAAATGCTTAGGAACATCCGTCATCAAGATATTCACCGATCTCTTCATGACAGTGGTCAGAGCCGACCCTTTTAGAGTTGAAAAAAATGCTCTATGGAAAATTATAATAATTAATCATTTTTCATTGTTATGAACAATTCCATTCTTCGGCAGCATCTACTTCTATTCCACTTATTTTCGAGACCTAGAAATCTTCTTTTGAAATTATAGGCAATGAAGGAAGCATATCATTTAAGTTGAGGGTGTCTTTTGCACTTTGTTCAAAGCTTTAATTTCCTCCTTCAAATAGAAGACTTCTCTCTCGCCCTAACTTTTGAATAGCGAGCAGGACAGAAAGATATTGGGCTCGAAGCACTGGGTTTATTTGGGACTGGTGAAGTACGACAGCGTTTAGATGGCAAACAAACGTATTCACGCATTTAATAAAAGCACTGAAATATTTATTGAGAACAATTCAACAATATATTACTCACCTTTTCCATTGTTTAGAAAATCTTCATCAACTTTCAACTATTGATTGATTGATTGAAAAAGAGTTTTGGGATTCCAAGGGGTCCCCCGAACGTAAGCCAAATCAAGGCACATTGTTCACCCTCCAGACCCACGGAGCAATCGCTCATAGATCCCAACCGGACGCTCTTATAAATTTAAGTACTTTCAACTAACTCTGAATACAAAATGACAAAGTGCAACTCAAGCTTAAGAAATGTTTTGGAAATGTCTTCGAAATTTAGAAAGAAATCAGTAAAAAATCCGAATTCACAATTCTTTGAAGGCTCTTTCTGAATTTTAATATTTATCTGAATACCATTCCAAAACTTGAAAAAGCCCTGAGGAGTGGGGATTTATTTTACGGTCTGACTCTTTCGAACACTTTCCGATTTTGTTCTTACCATTCCGAAGTTCCGAATTTGGCACAAATTTGCACAATTTGCAACTATTACATAGCTGAGAGTTATTGAGCGTAAAATGATAAGGTTACTTGGTAATCAAAACTATTTTATTATTTTGTTAAGTAAAGTATATAATAAATGCAATGGCCAAGCTTAAAACTACTGGAAGACTATTTTCCTGTGTGGATAGTAGTTTAGGCTTTATGGAATGTATAAAATCAATGTTTAGTCACTTTTCCATAAGAATCAATAAAAAATATTTTAGAGAATAGATTTCCGTTTCATGGCAAATGTGTCGATTAAAATATAAAATAAAGGTTCTAAAATTATCTGTCTGATGATGATGGTATAAATTAGAATCTACAAATAACGCCCAAAAACTACTCTGCATAATGCTAAGATGACGAACCATCTGCTTTCACCTCTCAAATTGTTACTATCTAGTGGACTATGTACCCTGCAATACATCTTAGTTTTCCCAATCAGGATCTCTCAGTTACTTCCAGTAGTTGCAGCCTCTGTATGCACTATTCTTCTCCATGAAGCTTCTGATCATCCGATCCGCCAAATTCCAATATAGATATTATGTATTTGCAAATATTTTTCCTTTAATCGGCGCAGAGTGTGATCAAATAAACTTCACTTGCCATGCTTTGGCAGTCCTTACTTGCGTTGCGTGCAAAAAAGTAGCTTACTCGGTGGGGTTTTCAGCGTCATCATCGTCATCTTCTTGGTTTGCTTAAGGTTCTTTAGAAACTGAATAACTTTATAGTCTGATAGTATCTAAAAAGTAAAGATTTAGTAATTAGATTGTTAAATCAAAAAACCGGGAAGTAATCCGCATAATTTCTATTTTCCCATTCCTTTAAATCAGCAACAGAAAACAACTGCGGTCTCTGTTAATTAATTCTGCAAGACATGAAAGAGGAGTATCATCTTCGATATGTTTTGAGCTTTCAATAGCGTTGTTTGTAGATATACATATTAAAAGTCTTCTCTCGAAGACCAAATTTTTTCTCACAATTTCTGTAGTAATGATAAAGCCACTTGATTCCAACATGTAGGCAGCAAGTGAAAAATTACATTTTTCAGATTAAGTCTTTTTAAAGCTGTCGTTATATTCCCCCCTCGCTGACGATCTCCATAATAAGACGTTTTCCATATCTTTGCTTTATACATTAGATAACATTGACTGTGTCCATTGGTTGTAACATCGGCGTTGTGTTTGGCAGCAAATACCTACATAATTGATATGGAACCATCTTCAGTAGCAGGATCTTCCACGCTTGTAAAGAATAAGCAAGGTTTTTTCTGAAATATTGTGCTTACGCATAATATGTTCATTCACTCTTCCTCAGTTATTTACAGCACAGGCTATCATTTTTCTATTTTGTCAATTATAGCAATTTTCTGTCCTACTGATAAAGTTTTATACTTTCTCTTACACGGATTTAGGTACAGCCTGGAAAGGCTGAAGCCTATGGCGGCACATTTGTGAGGGCCGCAAATTTGTGATGATACAAAAAATAGTACTGCGGTACCATAAAATATTATACAAAAAAAATTATTTGATATAAAATAGCACAACATTATAGAAAACAATTTGCTATAACTACAGAAAAATTCGATGTGCAGTGTACAGCGCGCCCGCGGTGTCAATAAAGTTCAACAGCTCTTTAGATACCTTGATCCTGATGCCTAATCTCCAAGAACCAACCAATCAACAAGTTCAAGTTCAAGTTCAAGTTTATTGAGGCTAAATACAAAAATATACACTTTTTTTTTTATAAACATAACTTCTTAACTTAGATTTAGTATATATCTGCCTGACTTGCTGATATGCCTGGCTATAATGAAAGTGGATGTGTTAAGTAAGGGATGGAATTCCAACCTTAAAATTATTTTGTATGATAAGGTACAGAGTGTACAAGAAGGAACTGAGTATACTTCCTCCCGGATACTGCACAATTATGTCTGAATGACCCTAAATCTACCTTAAAACTAAATAACAATGAAAAACAACGGGCAAAGGCCCAATAACCTAATAATAGGTATCTGAAATTAAATGGACAGGATCTTGAGTTAATTACCCAGATTAATTTTAAAGTTATTTAATAAAGAGATACGAACCTAATAATAGTTCGGATTTATTGTAATATATCACATCGGTTGCAAAGGAGAAATGCTCCAAAAAATTGTGAGGAATACTGTTAACCCCTGTAGTTGGATGGAGACGTTTTAGTGTAAAATGGGATCCTAAATTGGTTAGGAGTGCTAGGAAAGAAGGAGTTGATGGAAGACTCGTGTAGAATGTTTATGGGTGAGAGATAGTAATTGTCATTCAACGAGTCGTTTCTGTTTTCGGTGAAGACTGTATTGACCAGATGATTTGGATGATGCTCAAATTTCTTTAGCGCCTTCTCGGCTAACCAACCAATCAACCTTGGTCCGAGATCTGACGTAAAATTGAATGGAATTGTTGTTATAGGAATTGAGTGTGTGGAGTCAACTTAGACGGTCGTTGCCCCGTAGTGTGTTTCAGCTCAGTGCAATCTGTTTTTTCTTATCATTGTTGTGCCAATAAATTTGTTGCTAAACCTAAATAATCTACCTAATATATAAAAAAAAGAAACTCAACCCGGCGCGCAGTAATTATATAAAATCAACAAAAAATTAATTAATTATAGCCAAGTGAAGGGCTTATCTATGCCCTAACTCAAGCCAACAGCAAAGTACGGTAATGTTCTCTTTTTTCCATCTGTCCGTACTTGATCAGTGCAAGTGTATTTGATTTTTGATTTGTAGTACTGGGACTCCCAGCTGTGATTATTGAGCTGCATGGTCTGAGTACTGAAAGCAGCAAATAGGCATAACACTACTGTTGTTTTCTTTTACCGAGCTGTGTCGGTTTCTGCTGCTGGTGGCGCCCGTATGTTTGTGTTGCACTTTCTTTGCGTTTTGTTTTTGCTTTGAGCATGCAGAATTTTGCTTTGCATTTCTGCAACAATCGCGGATTGAGAGCTAATCAATTTTCGGTGTACTGCCAAATTAAATCCACAAATCCGGCAAACCTGGCGTTAAGCGAAACCAAGGTCGTTTCTGATGCTGATATTAGTGAGTATCACGTCTCTGGTTACAGTTTGATGCCTTTTTTTCACAGTATAGAGGGATCGTACTATAAATACGGAATGATCTTGCCTTTATCGTCCTTGAGGACACTCCTTCCGGCAATAATTATATTTGGATTCGGATTAAACTCCACAGACACATCATTTACTTCTGTGTCCTTTATCGCAGCCCAAATATTTTTAATATTGATAATTTGCTGTCTGTCACTGTTATGGTTGTAGCATAGTGCATGCAGCAGTATGCTCTACTGAGGCTAGCAGCAGTATGCTACACTGACCCGCATGGCGATTGTGCTGCCATTTTTGCAAGATTACATGTTTGACATTTGACGGCGGGTCACTCGCTGGAAGTTTTACAAGGAAAAGAAGAAGAGTCTGATAAAGACGAAGAATGTGTCTATCTGTTACTATCGAGTGGCGTGACTTCATAATGGTGCAGTAATTGTTCACTTTGGGCAAGATAGCGGTCGGCGGCTTCATGGATAACAGTGCATGTTGAAAACTCAAAAAACTCTGAAATCTCCAAGAATAAAAGGAAAAACGGTGCTTTTGTAGTATGTATCTATAATCCCATGGTAGGGTAGTGATACGCAGCTTTTTGAGACATCGAAAATAAAAATGGCGTGATTCTCCGTAGCATTCACATGCAGGGAAGGTTTAGGGTAGTCCTGAAAGAATAAATAAAATTTTTCCGGTGTTCAATGGCAAATTTCGTCCAGATTGGACCCTCACGCGGATTTTACATTTTTTGCTGGAAAAGAGAAACATGACAGAAGACGCTAAATCCTGAAGGAGGTGCCCCACGTTAGCTAACTGTTAGGTTGTAGGAAATTCGCAAGCGATAAGGATACTGTGGTAAGATGTAAGATTTTGTGAAGATTTGTGATAATAACTGTAATTATAGAATGAAGATGATTTAAAGCAAAGTTGAATCAGAGCACAATTCCCAACTATAATAGGCCCAGATGCCCGCAAAAAAAGGCGGGGACCATTTTTTTCAAAGCGGAATAAGCAGACAAGGCGACAATGCAAACAGTTATCATTGGATAAGGATCTAGTAGCGCTAGAGTTAAATAGGGTTATGGACGTAGTAGGAAGTTGATCAGACAACTGTTTAAGATCACACAGCAGCAGTTTAAGTAGGCCTCCTCGGGACAGCAAGAAAAGCAATGAAAAATTTAAGAAAAAGAAAAATAGAACCAATATGCAAGGAAGATCATACCGTCCACAAGATTTAGTCGTTCTGATGGCTACGGCCAAGAATTTTTGTAGAATTTGTAGAAAAGAAAAAGGAGAAAAGATATCCTCATTGAATTTATTTTGTATCTACATTACTTTTGATAACTATTAGTTTTATTAGGAGGAAAAAATGATTTAAATACAAATAGAGATAATTCAGACCACTGCTTAATCACGGCCCTATTTACCACCTCCAACCTGCGCCGCTCTACTTCTCCACCTAAAAGTAGTGGCATTATAAAAATGCTGATTGGGAAAGTCTCAATCAGTACCTTAGGGAGATTGATTGTTCATTCTGTTTTACTTCGGGGGATGCCATGTAATATTCTAATGCATTCCGTATTCCTACAGTAGATCTAAGGAACATCAAGACTCGCAAGATCGCGCTTTTAATGATAAGTGCAACCAAGTTATAAGAGATCAGAAGTCCGCTTATCGTGCTTATCAATTACATCCAAGTACAGGACTGAAACAAATATACAGGCCTGCACGGAACACCTGCAAATCCACTATCCAAAGAGAAAATTTTGGGCAAAGAATCTTGGCAAGGCACAAAGGTAGCAAAGGTTTCTGATTTCTTGTCAAAACCATCAAAAACAACTTCACCAATTCCTCTATACTTTTACTACTTAACAATGGTGAAGTGGTTGAATACTCTCTCTATTGGCCTTATATTTTGGCTGCTACATTCGTTTCAAATTCTCGTCTTCCATCCACTTCACAGATAATTATTTTGCATCTTCTCCCGTGTGGATGTGTACAAGAGCCAATACACATCCTCTTAAGGGAATCGACGTCGCCAAAGCCGCAGGACCTGATGGTTTTTCACCCCTGTTAATTAAAAGCTGCGCCCCAACCTTGACTAAACCTCGGCGCAAACTATTATATTTGTCTTATTCGACAGGAATTTTTCCAACAGCTTGGAAACTAGCCCATGTTCAGTGTATTCCCAAAAAAGGATAGGGTAGCGATCCTTCCAATTATCGACCAATTGCAATCACTTCGATTCTTTTAAAGGCTTTTTAGTCTATCTATAATTCCAAATTAATGACGTATCTAGAAGCCAACCAACTCATCAACGATCGCCAATATGACCTCGGAACTGGACGCTCTTCTGGAGACTTGCAGACTTTTCTTACTGAACATTGGAATCGTAGTATCCACCATTTTTGTGAGTCCAAAATCGTTGTGCTGAATATTTCAAAGGCTTTTGATAGAGTCTGGCGTCTTGCCCTGTTAGCCAAACTTAAATCTCTTGGTCTCTCCCCTCCTCTTCTATTATGGATTGAAAGTTTCCTATCTAGTCGGCAAATACGTATTGTATTAGATAGTGTTACATCTGAATCTCTTTTTCGCTTGCACCTTTGATACTCTTGCGGACTTCAGAGGGAATGCCGTATGTGTCAAATGAGATTGCATGACTAGATAAAAGACCTTGACAATATCCACGCTTGGGCCAAACTGAATCGCGTTGAATTGAATGCATCTAAAACCCAAACTTCTCTCTCATCTCTTTAAAACAAGATCATAATTTCTCCACTCCCATTTCATTTGATGGAGCGCTGATTTACGATACACCGTCTTTAGGCCTGAAAGACAATTGAAGCTTTTCAGCTAGCTTGAGATTTGTTGAGAATGTAAATCAGTGAAGAAGAACACAATTGGAGCTTTAACTTTTTGCCAGCTTCAAACTGGCTTGAGATGTGATTAAATTGCAAATTTCAAGCCCAATGACTGCCAACTTGAGGGAATTTTTAATGTTGCCAACTGTGCGAAAGGCGAACAGCAGTTGAGAATGGCTTTTGTTGACACATTTAAGTAAACAGCTACCAAAACTATTAAAATGGAGGAAAACTTATATAGTGAGTAAAAGATAAGCACTTCCTGTGGGACATAAAAAAAACCTCAGTATTATTTTTACATATTATTGGTATATCTCGAAACTATCAAAAAAAGCATGAATTTATCGTAATTTTGGAAATTCGGAAGCATTAACTGTTGTCCCTTAATAAAAGTTCTCAACATAAACAAAATTAAAGTTGCAAATGTCAAAAACACAAGTTGTGTTCAATTCGGCTTTCTCTGTCAGCTTTAGAGAAAGCTACCGATAAAGGTGGCTGAAAAGTTCCAATTGTGTTTCAGGCCTTATGCATTCTTGGCATTAATATTTCCAGCAAGCTAAGCTGGACAGATCACATCTTCGTTGTTGCCAAAATAGCATCAAATTGTCTTGGATTCTGAAAAAGTGTAAGAAATATTTCAGTCCATCGAGTCTAGCGCTCCTCTAAAAGTCCTACATGCAACCTAAAATGGAATACGATTCTCATATCTGGGCCGGCGCTGGTCGTACAACTTTAGCTTCATTGGACATTGTCCTAAAGAGAGCCTTCAAGCTCATTGGCGATATGGCAATAACTCGTCATATTGACTCACTCGAACACCGCCGCAATGTAATCTATAACGTAACCAATTTCTCCTAACCACGTTTCTTTTAGAGATTAGATGTAGTATGTAGTGTGGTAGAGCTTCCTGTCTTGTTCGCATACTAAGCCGAGGAGTAGCTTGCTGTACAGAGTCTTTGTTGATATCATGTCATCGACTTCGTAGTGGTGGTGCATATTAGAAACTGATAAACTATTTAGATTGTTTAATTTACGTTTTATTAAACTTTGATAGTGGATCCAGTTTGTACGTTTGTAGTTTAACTTTTCAGTATATAGTAAAAACTGGGAGATGGTCAGAGGCTAAGTCATTTAATACCAGCGGTTGTGAAACTAGATCAGGTACGTTTGTTAGAAAAAGATCAAGAATTGAGGGATTTGATTTTAAACAGGATGGAATGTAGCTGGGATTAGTTGGGTGTAGTAGTGTAAAAGGATAGTTTAGATTCAATTCATGCAGGACATTACCCCAACCATTTTCGCGTACACAACCCCATGATTGATGCCTACAGTTAAAGTCACTACCTATAATATAGTTTGCTTGCATTCGAATCAATTTCATTAAGCCTGATCTAAAATTATTTTTAATTCTCGTATTGCATCTACCCCCTGGAAAATAAACACAAACAAGTTTCATAGAAATGCCATTGATCATTTTTAATTCAACTCCTATGGCTTCAATTATGCTGGTTCTAACCATTTGTAATGTGTGTGGATTTAACTTTTTGTTTATTACTAGTGCCACTCCTCCACCTCTAAAATTTTCTCTATCTAACCTGAAACAATAATAATTAGGATTTGAAAATGTTATATTATAATTTAAGCCAGGTTCAGAAATCATAGCTACATCCATATTTTTCTGGAGCATAAAATTAAAAAATTCAGATTGTCTTATTTCTAATGCCTCTGGCATTCAAATAATAATTTTAAGATTATTATGGACCATTACTTAAATATTTTAGAGCTAACTGAGTGATTACATTGAATTGTTCATATTTATCCTTGCAATTTTTAAGTTTGTTAACTAATTCGTTAGTCAGTGATAAAACTTCATGTTGCGAAAATAGATTTGCGTTATTGTTTGCATGATTCATGTTGACTTTAGTAGGATCATTTCCAAATCTCAACGAAGACCAGTTAGGATTTCCACTAGCGGCTTGATGATGCTTTGTAGAAAATTTTCACGGCACTCGGTTTATGGATACATTTCTTTTCGTTTTTTGATATAGTTTATCCCGAAAATCAATATAATTAGCACGACTGGGGCAATTTGGGTCGGTTGATTTGTGCTCTCCTTGACAGTTTGCATATTTCAGAGCTTCGTGTGAGTTGCACTCTGAGGTTGGGTGATGGCCAGAACAGAAAGCACAGAAGGTTTTTATTTTACAATGTTTAGCACCATGCCCATACATTTGACAATTGTAACATTGCGTTATTTTGTTTGGAAGTTTTCGATGAAAGTCCCATCTCACAATTGTTCTGTTAATAACTCAAAATTTTTCACTTAGGTCTTTTAATTTTATTGAGCCCCGTTCTATATAAATTATAAAGAAAGTAGCCTTACCCAAATTTGTGTTTCTGGTTATTGTCTTAACCTCCATACATTTAACGCCTTCAGAAATAAAATGTCATTTCAAAACCTCAGTGTCAGTCGCTTCCAATCCAGATAGAGTAACTTTAAATGGTAATCGTGCCTTCAGACTGTGTGTGTAATATTAACAATTTAAATCGTTGAGCATCTTTGTAATCTGTTGATAAATTTCCATAGAATTAGAAAGAATTTTTATTCCGATGGACATTCGTTTAAAGCAGTAGTCTTCAATATTGTTTGATTTCATTATATTCTGAATATAATCACTGCTGCTCTTCAATACGTTAATTGGTGGAGATTTGTAGATACCCGTCTGGATTCTCAGCATCGTTATCGACCAGCACTTGTAGCGGTGCGAAATAATTAGTATTTTGACGAGATGTACTTGAAGATTTTCCGGTGGTCATGTTGTTAACAGAATGAAATAAATGACGTCTTTTATTGTTTCCATTTGCAGACTCACCAGAGTCATTGACATCCAGGCAGACAGCCCGATTTCGCTTTATTATTTGTTAAACTGTTTACTAAATTTTTGTACACTAGCTTCTAGTAAAACACCGAGAACGACCATTCGCTACAAAAGTGTAACTCGGAAACAGCTTTTATGGGGGTTTTTACTGGATAGAATTCACACAGTAAATAAATCCTTACAAAAAATAGAAGTAAACATCATACAAGTGATTGAAATGTATGATTCTTTAATCGCCGCAAAAGAAGAATGGTCTATGAAGAATTCAAGTTGAAATTATCATTTCTGGAATGCCATTATATGATAGAAATGATTCTTGATGATTTATAAAAGCCAAGTGATTATATCTTCGGCCAAGTATTCCAATGATATCGATAAAATGTTGAATGACGAAATAATGTGTTTGCTAGTCTGTCAAAAAAAGAGCCAGTTCTATCTGATCTATCTATTATTATCAAGTTATATAAGTGGTTCAACGATATGGATTTTAAAACCATAATATATTCAAATATTGATATTAATTTCAGACTATCTTTATATACACCAACAACAAACTGTTCTGCGGAAAGAAGCTTTTATTGTTTGAAGTGGATGAAAAACTATTTAAGATCAAAGGTTGGGCTAGAAAGAATGGCTGCAATGGCAATATTGAATCTGACCTCATAGCATCTCTCAACTTCGAGGACGTTGTTCATGATTTTGCTGAAAAAAAACCTACATAAAGGCTGTGGTTTAAGGAATTTCAATTTTTTTTAATATTTTAATTTTATTTATTATTTAAGATTATTAAATATGTATGTTCATATGTGTATTAAAGAAAGTAATAATAATTTGTTTTTAAGACACTTTTTCTATTACTACTTATATTTCATTTTCACATAATCACATTTTGTAAATTAACTAAAAGACAAATTTTCAGCCTAGATGTGGCAATTAGCCAAAACCGTCTCTGAAAAAATGACGTAAACGAGTTCGGATTATAACAGTAATTTCGGATTACCAGAAAGTGACGAGTTGAATTATAATAATTTTTGATTAACAAAAATATGATAGAGTTTAATTTTGTTCATATTATCAAAAATTTGGACGAATTATCGAGTGAGTACTGTATATGAAGAGGAAAACAAATTAGATCTTTTTTAAAGTTTGGAAATACGTATTTGAAAAAATTCAAGCCACTTATTTTAAAAACATACAAAGAGATATATACTTAGTTTAATATCCGAAGAATTTCCAATACAATACAATTGCGTAAAATTGCCCTGAAATTCGTTTAACCTTAGAACTGTCCATGCCTTCAAGAACTTAATACCGTCCTTTGGGGCACTCAGTGCCCGTTGTGGATTTTATATAGGGAAACTAGTGTATTTTCTATCATATTATTTTATTTGGCAATATAAATATGTTATAAATGGAAAATTATAAATCACAAGCTTTATAAATTAATTGATGATCTTGTACGAGATCTTTTTGATGGCGGCTCCCTCGTGTTGATGGTCCGGCTTGATCATCATCACTGTCGTAATAGTCTCCTTCATCAGCTTCTGAATCGGGTTCCTTGCATTTATTCAGGTATCACGTTTCACAAGCACGAAAATAGTATTTGGTACACGTTGCCCTATTCGTTTTACACAGATCACATATGCGTTTCGCATTGTAGAAGCAACACATTTGATTTTGATCAAGCCTATAGCAATCTTGACTGATGGTTTTACTGGATTTTTGCAGTGATTTTGCAAATGTTTCTACGCCAATTCCAGTGCCAGTTCTTTCAGAAATACTTTTCTTTTCTCCGAATTGTTTTTGTTCCACGCCAGATGGCATGATTCGTACAAACGAAAAGTAGCCCCATTGGCCAGCGGTTGGTTTTGCTTTTACATGTGAAATCACGCAACATTTTATCCAGGTGTCGATTCCACATTTTTGCTCGTTGTAATTATGTATTATGTCGACAATAGCAGCACATTGTTTTTTGAGTCACTTGTGAAACTCACAAGCTCGCAAACCTCTGAACAAGAGAACACCGAAGCAAAGTCACCTCTTTTTTTCTTCCTCCAGTGATGCAAACACTTTCGACAATTCACGTTTATTACTTCTGATTGTCCCATTATAGTTGAATCGCGTTCACTCAAATCCTTCACCAATGCATACCTTGTAAAAAAGTTAACCATTGTGATGTTCGCACCAATATCCAAATAACCTTCAGCAAGTCACATTACAAGAAAATGTGCGATTTCTTTTCAACGATCTTCATTTGGTTGTGTACGCAAATACACTTTAGTTGCAAGCGGATAATTTGTTTTTGAATCAACAAGCCACCAAAATGAGATACCATGCTTTGCTGGTTTTGATGGTATTATATTGGCGAAACTTGCATCTGTTTCGTATTGACAGCAACTGTTCATCAATCATACGTTCTTTGATGGAACGAAAGCCACTCTCAAATTTGCTTGAAATAATGACCATAGCGAATCGGAGCCAACTTGTCTTTTTCTAATCGAACCATTTGCGGTCTTGAATTATCGAAACTCAAGAAGCGATATAACTGCTTAAATCGTTTAATTGACATAACTGCTCTATAAAATGGCATATACGACTTGTGAAACACATCTTTAGACTGAACTACAATAGAAATATATGTCCGTAAGTACATTTACTTACGTAAAGCGAACGTGCCCTTTGATTTAACAGGCGTACACAAATTAACTTTAACTCGTGTGAGGGGAACTTTCGTTAAGTTTAAATATCCAATTTTCAGTAAGTATAGTGCGGTAAGAATCGCACATTCCGTAAGAACACGAAGTGTCAAACAGTTAATTTATTACTAAATGATTGAAAGTGCAACGTAAAACTTAAAATGGAATAAAAATGGTACTGTGAATTAATAGAAAGCACAAATCTTCAATTACATCAACTTCCATTTGTTCATTTTTTCACTTTTACCACTTTCCAAAATAGAAAACATTAAATATCAATATAATAACTCTTACGGAATCTGATATATATTTAGGCTAAAAGTATCAATTTTTTGTAAGTAAACCTCAGTCTCGTTTAATTTCATAAAGTTGTTTACTTCTATTGTAGTTCAGCCTTTCCTTTTATTATACACCAAATTTTGATATCTCACCACCAGTGTGAAGCAATATGGCAATATAGGCATAAATATGCTTCTATTTCACTGGTCCCATTTTTCCGGTGTCTCTTATCGCTCATTCTCTTCCTACGTTCTCTTAAGGTGGGTACACACTGAGCAAACAAACGCAAACACATGTGTTTGAACTCTTGTTTTTGATTAAATGTGTACGTGTTGCAAATGCAAACGAATGTGTTTTATACCCTGTGCCAAAACCCTCGAGAATACTTCACAAGCCATGAAACAGGCTCCCTCCCCACCACATGCGAGGCCTAACGTAGTCCTTACATTCTAAAATATTTGCAGTGTTCTTATGTAAAAGTGACAAAAGTTTGATTTGAATAGCTCCTCCGCCCTAAACTACTATTCATACAGAAAAATGGCGTTCTGTTAATCTTAAGCTTGCTTTCTCATCTTCCGAACCGTAATAAAATTTTCATACCTCTCCTAACAAAATTATTTAAAAAAAATTATCTTAATCAAATGACTACGTTTCCGCAAACAAAAATTCTCAGCTGAGTAATCATTGTAATGTCGCTGTGCCGTCATGGCACGCCGTGGGCAGTGTTGCCAATTTAGCCATTTTGTGGCTAGATTTAGCCACTTTTCAAAGCATTTAGCCACATTTTTTTACTTTTAGCTATTAGCACTTTTTTAGCCACTTTTTCTTTCCAAAGCGTTCTTTCATTACAGTCACTTTTAAGAACTTTTCCATACCCAGGGCTTAAAGTTTTTAAAAAATTCAAGCAATACGGGTGAGTATATTTGAATGACGATATGGATGGACGGGATTAGATCGTATCATTGTTGTTAAATACATACATGGGAAAGTAGCCAAAACGATGCCGAGATTACGATTTATTTGATTTCTGTATTGAGTGTGTGTAGCAAAAAATTTATGAAATCGGTATCGTAGGGGATGTTTCAGATATATACCACAATTATTTCCACGAAGGTGGGTTGCGTTAAGTTGAAATAAATTAAGGAGCATAAAATTTTATTTTGCTTACATTACATATAAATAAAGTGGTTTTCATCTGACCAAATCTGAATATACCCTCAAGTCGAATGAAATATATATATGTAGTATATAACATAGTGTGAGAGCATACGTGCTAGCATAGATGCCACAAGAGCTAGATGTCGCATACAGTACCAAAAAAGTATACAAAATATATACATATGGCTGGGTGGTCCATTCCGGAATGGACCACAACATTTGAAATGATGTATACGTAGAGTGATTCATATTTTTTCATATCTGAAGTGCTCAGGAAGTCGATCAAATGTATACAAAACTGCAAGTATAAAAACATTTTCTTTCGACGCGCTCTAAAACATGTTTATGGTCCATTCCAGATGCACTACCCATTTCACAATCTGTATACTCTGCTCTAGTATGCCATGCGATATCTAGTTCATATGCCATCTATGGTGCTAGTTAGCTAGCAGAATTCATGAAGGAGTCAAGTTATTCTAATATGTGTCCAAATTTGTTGGCACTTCTTCATGCTACCATTGATTTATCCCACTAGTTTGCTTTTTTTTTGTACTAGCATTTAATTTGCTCTGTATTTGCCATCCTCCGTTCAGACTTACTCCTTAGAGGTACAATATCCTGCTCCTGCATAATTACATCAGTCGATTTGTTACCCCAGCCAATCAAATAAAAACCGGTTTATACTTAAATCAAATGCATATACATACAATGCTCGAAAATGAAATGAGCTATTGGCTGGATTACATTACAACGCCGAACAAAATGCCGGACAAGTTACATTAACACTGGGCGGCAGCGCCATATCTTAATTTCCCTTACATTTTACAGTTGAGTTATTTGCTTGTAGTCTCTGCCGGTTTGCAATAAAATTTTAAAAAATAATAAAAAATATATTTTCTTTCCTTCAAATCCACATTTTTTTAATATAAAATCATTTATTTTCAGAAATTTAAATATCGTTTCATTTTGTCATGTTTTTTAATAATAGATTTAGATCTGGCATATTGGCAGCAATGGAGCGCCAGCGTTAAATTTAGGATTAGAGATGGGTCGGCGACCACGCCGAGGACGACGACGACGCCGGCGTGGGTAATGTAATGCATTTCAGACATGCAGTACTGTCTCTAAATATTTTTGACATAAAACGACGACCACGCCGACGTCGGCGTTGTTAATGTAATCCGGCCATATGTGATGTGAAAATGAAATGTTATGTGATGTTCTTTAGCCACTTTTTTAGCCACAAACTTTTGAAATCTAGCGACTTTTAGCCACTTTCTAAGTAGATTTTAGCCACAAAGCTTAGCCAAGAGTTGGCAACTCTGGCCGTGGGCCGATGATATCGAATGTAGCTGCCTACAGATTCGGACTACGGCTGCACATACACACATGCAATTATCACTCAGCAGAGAGTTATTGAGCGTACAATGGTAAGGTTACTTTGTAATCAAAATTATTTTATTATTTTGCTTAGTAAGGTATATAGGAAGTGTAGCCTTTGGGAAGGTAAGGAACCAAGCTTTAAATTACTAGACGACTATTTTCCTTTATGGATAGTTGTTTAGGCTCTATGGCATATATAAAGCCAATGCTTAGCACTTTTCCATAAGTTACAATATAGAACATTTTAGAAAACGGACTAAGCACGCACACATATAGATTTCTGTTTCATGGCTTGGGATGTATTCTCGAGGGTTTTGCCTGTGCTCATGTTCCGTCTCAAATGCACATTTTCAAAGAATTTGTTCATTCCGTGGCAAACAAATGTGAAAAGTGTTTACGCATTTGCAAGCCAGAACGAGCAATATGCGTAGCACATGTGCCGCTATTTCCAACTTGAATGGAAAACATGCAAATGCAAACACATCTGTTTGATGAGACGTACACACTTAAGATATTCGTTTGAGTTTGCTTGCAAATCCAGAACCGCGTATGCACGTTGCGGCCGCCAATAATGAATAAAATTTCTAAAGAAAAAATTTCCAGTAAATTTCTAAGAAAAAATTGAAATCTTCCTTACATCAGTTCGAGGAATCGTTGGAAATATTTTGAACGTACACACTTCAAAATTTCTATTTCAAACGTGCGAGCACATGTGTTTGCGTTTGTTTGCTCAGTGTGTACCCACCTTTAGATTTGACGTTTGTGTCGAGAACAATGTTTTCGACAACTGAAATAGAAAAAATTCGCCTTTATTTTCGCTTCGAATACTGAATGGACTGCAGTTTGTTTTGCTTCATCGATGCAGCTCTCGCTTTTTCTCCTTCGCTCGGCATCGATCTCCAACCAGTTTTGTCATTTTATCTTGACCCATACTTTTTTGACCACGATGTGCCTCAATTACCACATCGTCTAACAGCTGTTCCTCGTATACAACATCGGTCTTGAATTCTTGGAAATCATGAGCAAGCGCCAGTAACCAGTAACGATGAAAGCGCACAAATAAAGTAGGTTCGATTCCCGTCCGCGGGCAAAATAAATAAAATTGAATTTACAATTTATTTGTGCGCTTTCATCGTTACTGGTTAATGCCAGCTGAAAGCAAACGTGGCTTAGTAGGCTAGGTACAAATTTAATAAATGCAAGAGGGAACTTCATCTGTCTCTTTAGCTCAGTCCCGGTTTCAAATCCCGGACGAGGCGGTTGTTTTTTCTTCTTGTATTTATAAATTTGATTTAGAATCATTAAAAATAAAAGTTCTTAAAATTCTTCTTTCTTCATCATTTCGTAATATAATCAGCCAATTCTTGCCAAATAACGAGCTCTGTCAGTAATTTTTTCCAAAATTTTTCAAAATAAACCATACTACAAAAAAAAAAACTTTGAAAATACAAAAATTATATTGCCAAACGCATAAATATAGAAGAAAAACACAACACAACAAAGTGAGACTAAAACGCCTCCTCTAAATGCGGAAGTATAAATAAAAGGGAACAAATGAGTAGGTAATAACATCACATTAAAACACGATCAAAAGTCCTTTCTATTCGTTTCTCGTAGAAAATGTGTGGAAGAAATTTTCGAGCACGTCCCAAAGGTCGTATAACGAACGTTTCGGCTACGAGTGCCTAACAATAAAACGAACACAAAGTCATTCTCAAACTCATGTTAAGCAGGAAACCGAAGCAAAGTATAAATAAATATAAGTAGAGACAGAGGCGAACAAAATAGGAAATTTTTCGTGTTTTTTAGAATGAAACAAGTAATTTCATATACTTTCGTCTTTTGCATGAATGGGGGGAAAAGAACTTGTCTATGCACTATTGTAGTGCAACTGAGACAACGAGTTAAAAACAAAAATTGAGAGAACGTAGGATTACCCGAACCACAAAATCTTATTAAATCCCTCAAAATCCTTTCAACCTATTCATAATAATGTACATCAGCTCACACTACCTCCCATTTTTAAGAAAAAGATAAATTTCGCTTTGGCCCAGATGTTGAAAGGAGATGTAAAGTTCCTCTCAAATGAAATTCTCATTTTTCCCGAAAATATCTGAGAATCCAGTAAGAATTTCTCCCACTTAATCTCTTCACAGCAAAACGAATGTTAACAGAAGCATGTGCCGCTCAAATTGTATAGAAACAAGTAAAAAAGCTAGAATTGGTCTAAGACCAATTCTTATGATACCCTAGATGAATGCCCGTATTAAATTTCGTATGGTCACCGATCTATTCAAGTTTGATTTTGAAGTTGTTTTTCGCATATATTTCTAGAACGGTTTGTCGCACAGAAAAAATGATTATAATCAAATTTATAGGATTTCGTATTCTGCAGAGGTTTTTAGTACAATAAAAATGTCTTGGACTTATCGTTTTCAAAGTATACGTAAAAAACCAAAAATTTTATATGGCAACACCAAGAAGGAGTTGCCCGATTTAGTCCATTTCAGGCATTTTAATTGCTAATGAAGTAAAAACATCATGTACAAAATTTCAGCTCTCTACGTCGACGTGTTCTCAGGCAGTGTCCAAATATATAGCGGAAAACGAAATTTTTATATGGCAACCCTACGAAGGAGTTGCCCGATTTGTCTCATTTTCGAACTTAATTTTACTTTTTTTTTTTAAAGTCCACGTACAAAATTTCAGCTCTCTAAGTATACGCGTTCTCGAGTTATCGTGCGCACGGACGGACGGACGGACGGACAGACGGACATGCAAAAATCAAAATAACTTTTAATATTATGAATGGGTGTCCAATCCATTTTGCTCTACCATCATTATTTCGAGGTGTTACAAACGGAATGACAAACTTAGTATACCCCTTAGATTTCATCTAGGGTATAATTACACTAACAAACATTGGCTATGCTATAAAAAACATTGGATATTTCCAGGTATTTCTCATAAGATTTCACAGAAAATCGGTTTTCACAAAAGCGTGGGAACATTTTTTGAGAGTAAAACGTGAAAACTCCGCCCCTTCTCATTTATTTACGAAAATGAAACATTTGCTATTCCTTTTCTTGTCTTCTTCGTAAAATGTTCAAAGAGGGTTTGATTTTTTTTTTTATTTTTTTATCTTTTTTCCATCCTTTTCTCGCCGTGTATATTTAAATGGAATACAATCGGACACTCTTCTGCGTCCGTTCTTTTAGTTATTTATTCTTTGGCCGAAGGTTCAATGCAATGAAAAAATACCATATATGATGTGTACTTTGCATTCTGTTTTGAGGATACAAATTTTAAAATTCGCTCGGACACTCAGTGCCCCAAGGACGGTTCTAAGGTTAATTTCTTTAGGTTTTGGGTTCAATAAATAATTAAAAAATAGCTAAGCAAATATCAGAATAAATAATAATAATATATTTTATTAGGTTTTTGTTTGAATGCTGCGATTTTATCTGCTACACTGAGTTTGACTGTTAATAACTTTTATTTCAATTTTAGATTATAGATAATTAAATATTTTATGAGAAAATACAAAAAATTTAAACCAAGCATAAGCAATGAAAAGGAGACAAACGCAAATTATTTAATACAGAAAAATTAAAACATCAACGTAAAACAAATTTGCATACAAAATAAAAACAAATCAAATCTCGTCTTGTAAACCTTAGTATGAAAGTAATAATCAAAAATGATAATTGTGCAAACATGCTGACAAAAAACATTGCATTTGTGTGTAGGTTTGATGTTAATTATGATGACAAATCATTGCGATTGTAACCGATTTCGTCAAATTAATCTCATTGACTTGCATTCTTGCGTTTCGAAGTATTATTAAGCAATTAATTTTTGTATAGAGTTTAATGTTGTAAATTTTGCATATATGTATGTATGTAAATAGGCTAATCTAATTAGATTTAAGGTCAGTTTTAATAAAACTCTTTTAAAATCAGTGGTAGAGAGGTAGAGAAATCAAAAAATTACAGGTCAGCTACTTTTGTATTCAATACAAACTGAGGAAGTTTAATCCAAATTAGAGATGGTCGGGTTTTGTGTCCAATGGCTGTTTTAAAATCTTATTTCGGATTGATTGGAGTTTTTGAATCTAACAGCAAGCAAAATTGAACCAAACTGGATCACTGTATATAATAATGGCATGGAATACAACAAAAGTTTATTTTATTAGATTTAGAGGTGATCTTCTTGACCTTAATAAAAAAGTAGAGTATGTACATATTGTACATCATACTTACCTTATGACGAATTTGAGCTATTACATGTTGTTTAAAATTCAATGACAAGTAGATTTCATTTCGAACACCAATAGCAAATATTTTTTATGGGGGAAAATTTAGAAGTCTTACACAATTTTCAAATCTTTGTTAAATGGGCAACTTTTTAGAGTAATATGTCAATGAAGTCCAGTACAAGTTTTTTTTTTTTTCAAAACAGAAGATTAAAAGTGAGCTGTCAAATTTTAGTAGAGCAAAAACGTTGTAAAAATATTTGTTGCTCTGGGACATATATATTAATTTTTGAAAAAGTCTATTGTGTTGTTTGGATGAGCCAACTATTCAAATGTATTTTAAAAAAATAAATAAATACAAGCAGAGGTAACTTGTAGGTACTGCAGCAAAGAAATTACAAAAGGTACTGTTTTCTGAAGTTTCAAAAAAGAACAAATAACTCAAAAACCATATTGTTTTTACTAAGGTCATGTTTTGAAATTCTTGTATGTCATGACCAAAGCAATCATTGCCTTCATATGATTTACTATTTACGGGGCACTGTGTAGGTACCATGATACAAACATAACAAGGTATGGTCGATTCGAGAGGAATTTTTTATGTTGCTACGTCATGAGGTGACTTATGTCATTTCCAGCGAATTTGTTTTGAGTTTTTCGCATTTTATTGACTGAAATACGTTTTGAATATATTAATATATTTAACAAAACATTAGTTTTTTCGTTTAAATCGCTTCGGGAAAAGTAGTTATGTGCTAGTGGGAAAGCAAAGAAATTTATTATGGAAGTATGTTAGAGAGTGACTTGACTTGGACATGAAGTCCAGACTGCCAGCATGAGCTTACAGATCACTCGGTGGAGCGCTTTGACTGCAGGGCGGCACGCTAGCTCGCCTCGGCTATTGACGGAGAGTGTTGGGAGGTTCCATGAAAACCTGCCGCTGCCACCAGCCATATACAAAAAAAAATCGTGCCTGACAAACCAAAGGGACCCTGAAGGGACCCTTACATCACTTACCTACATCCATTGGGAAAGCGCAGATGTTTGGCCTTCTCTGCTTGCCCCAACCACCCAACTGACTCTGAGCGCAGATAATTTTCAGAGTCCCTGCGCTGACCTGAAAAGAGAAGAGTAGCGGACCTAGACGACCTTCACGTCAAGAGGGCTCCAGGAGAGGGAAAGGAGATATAAAAAGTATTTAGAGCATAATTACGCTATAATAGTTCATTGTCTTAAATATATTTTAAAATACAACATTTCTGAGCATTAGAACTTTCCCAGACGTAATATTTTCCGCGCTTGCTGTTTAAATCAATTACATTAATAAAAAGAAATAATAATAATAATGATATATGTATACATATATATATATAATATATTCGAATTAGGAAACCCTTTTTACAACTTTCTAACTAGAATCTTTTACTAACCTTATTGAATGTTTATTAAATACAGTATAACTAACAACTAATAAAAAGGAGTCCTTTTTCTCTTATTACAAAGTCTAACAAAAAGAATCAATTTAGCTTACAGTCTGTTGTATTTGTATACAGTAAAACTTATTCTCACTGAAGACTTTTGCAACAAGTAATAAATAGGATTGTAAGAAGATTAATAAACTTAACCGTTGTTTGCTCTTGGTGCTTGCTACTGGATGATATTAGCTCAAGATTAAAAGTTTCAAGTGCGATATCGAAAAAATGCACAATATAAAATGACCTTTCAACCAGCCAAAAAATATTTTCAAATATTCCTCGGATTGCTTAGTGTTAAAAGTTTAAATTTTTGATTTAAACTGGTCTGCTGGAGGTAGTCTGAATAGAGATATTTACTATTGAAATTTGAATTTGCGTTCGTATCCATCGCGAACTAGTTATCAATAATGTAAAAGTATATTCGTACAATTTTTATAAGTGAAACTATCAAAGCTAAAGCAATTAATAGCTAATTTATGACTTACTCTGGAGAAGAGAATGACTTCAGACGCACATACGTAGTTAAGGCACGCCAACTTGAAGCCAGCCAGAATATTTACCACAGATGCTGTGAACTTCGGTTATAACTATGAACTGCTTATTGTTTGGATGGTGTGGCGTACGATTGTTTCATTCCAATATTTGAACTAATAGTCAATCAACAAAACGGGTTAAAGCCAAAAATCCCCGAAAGTGCAGTGCATTTAGGTGCTTAAACACATTGATAGTTGTCGCAGGTGCCCTTAATAGTGGCTCGTGTTCGATGGTTTTTTTGAATTCAAAAACTGGTCCAATCTATCACGCGTGGTTCAAAGAGACCAAAACCCGAGGTCCTGCCTTGCATTTCCCTGTTTGAGCAGGCTTATTGAAATTTTCCCGATGGAAATGTGGCTACTGCGTATGGATGTCTGTTGTCTATTCTACAAAGTAATTGCCCAAATCGAGTCTCCTATATTGCATGAGTATTCCAACAATAACTAGGGTAATTCTTTAATATGTTCATATATCATCGAAACTTACGTGAGGAATTATAATTCCGCTGCCGATGTTACAAAAAAATTCCGATTTTTCTTCACTCGCGTGATTCACTTGAACAACAAGACAGATGTCGACATTCTTCTTCTTCTTTTTCTCTCGTCGCATCTCGTCCGTCTTTTCTTCATCAATTAGAATTTTTTTTTCACTGTTATAAGGACGATTGAAGTTGAGACGAACAAACAATTGTCGCCAAAGGAGGCAAGCAACCAATTGACAGATAATTCGGCCATAGGTCTGTTCACGTACTTCTCGGGTGTTGTCGTTCTTGGGCTTTTTTGTGTGAAAATGTGCAAAAGGGGAAGCTGCCAAATTTGGAAAGTACTTGAACAGCTTTGTGTGTTCTTGGGCAGAAAGCGAAAGTGACCATAACAAACTGTCAATCTAACAAATTTAATGTGAAAATAAAATGCCAAACATAAGAAATCTAATAATTTTACTTACTATTTTGTAGATTTTGATACGACCTGGGCGAACAGTGCACATCAGTTTTAAATTCTGCCGCCTTTTCCATTTTTCCATTGACAATTTAAACTTCTGACATTTCTCGATTTGAAATTTTAATTTTTTTTACAGTTTTTACACAGTTACCCCGAGTTTTTTCTTGGGTGGATTTTTTGCTAAAACTTTATTGAAGGGGAAGTGCGACGTCTACATATTTTCCCCCGTTTTAGTACAATAAAAATGTCTTGGACTGATCGTTTTCACAGTATACGTAAAACACCTAAATTTTTATATGGCAACACCAAGAAGGAGTTACCCGATGTAGTTTATTTTTGAAATTTTATTTGCTAGTACAATGAGAACAACAAGTACCAAATTTCAGCTCTGTATATCGATGCGTTCTCAGGCAGTGTCCAAATATATAGTGGAAAACGAAAGTTTTGTATGGCAACCCCACGAAGGAGTTGCCCGATTTATCATATTTTCGAACTTAATTTTACTTTTTTTTTAAAGTCCGTGTACAAAATTTCAGCTCTCTAAGTATACGCGTTCTCGAGTTATCGTGCGCACAGACAGACGGACGGACATATAAAAATCAAAATAACTTTTAATATTATGCGTGGGTATCCAATCCATTTTGCTCTACCATCATTAGTTCGAGGTGTTACAAACGGAATGACAAACTTAGTATACCCTAAAGATTTCATCTAGGGTATAAAAATGAAAGATACCTGGGTAGTAAATAATAATTTTCAAAATAATGGAGATGAAAGTACTTATACAAACCGAAAAAACGTATAAAACGATCCGCTAATGATGAAGAGATGAGTTAACCTATTCAACATCGATGTCAGAGAAAATAAATTGAGTATTATGAAGTGTGCTGAAAAATAATTGCCAACAGTGTGGAAGTTCACTTAAACAAGATAACTTGGTCAATACTGTGCAACATATTAAGAAGATGGTCGACGAGGAAGAACATGGCTCAATTTCTTCTTTAAACGAAACACAACATTGGCTGCAAGACAAGCAGAAAATATTGCCAAAGGCAGAGCAGTGATTACTGTTTTTGAAATTTCTCAAGAGCTATACCAATATTTAAAAAGTATCGGATAAGACGACTTGAAGATAAAACGAGTTTTTTTTCTTTGTCCGAAAACCAGTAAAGTAATTACATGCCGTGGATTCAAAAACGTTTATGAAATTTAGGCCAGAGAAGAAAAAGAATTTTATTTTCTGACGGCAGAAAAATGTTCTCCAATGGTAGCCTATTCATATTTGCGTCACTAAAGGATATTGTAAATAGCATTCCAGCGCAACTGTTCTTGGGAACAGAAAAAGGATGGATGAGCAGCGATATGTTTTTCGAATATGTAGTTAATGGCGGAGTTAATGGGTGTTTCGAGGAATAAGAAAATACCAGAGCGCAGGCAAAGTTTACCTAATAATAAGTTAAGAAGGTGTAGAGCAAAATGGGCAAATTTCTGGTGTTTTTTAGAATGAAACAAGTAATTTTATATACTTTCCTCTTTTGCATGAATGGGGGAAAAGAACTAGTCTATGCACTATTGTAGTGCAACTGAGACAACGAGTTAAAAACAAAAATCGAGAGAACGTAGGATTACCCGAACGACAAAATCTTACTAAATCCCTCTAAATCCTTTCAACCTACTCATAATAATGTACTTCGGGCCACACTACCTCCCATTTTTAAGAAAAAGATAAATTTCGGTTTGGCCCAGATGCTGAAAGGAGATGTAAAATTCCTCTCAAATGAAATTCTCATTTTTCCCGAAAATATCAGAGAATCCAGCATGAGTTCTCCCACTTAATCTCTTCATAGCAAAACGAATGTAAACAGAAACACGTGCTGTTCAAATATCATAGAATTACAGCAACAACATGTGTCCTTTTATACCTTTTACAACAACAACATGTGTCCTAACATTATCAATATTTCATGAAAACCGGTTTTCACAAAAGCGCGGGAGCATTTTGTGAGAGTAAAACGTGAAAACTCCGCCCCTTCTCATTTATTTACGAAAATGAAACATTTGCCATTCTGTTTCGGTGCATGCAACTTGCGCTTTCACATTTTTTATCTTTATTCATAAAATTTTTAAAGAGAGTTTGATTTTTTTTCGATTTTTTTTCTTTCTTTCTTCCTTTTCTTGCCGTGTGCATTTTAAATGTAAAACACTCGGATATCTCACCAGCTTCTTAACTTATTATTAGGTAAACTTTGGCGCAGGCACAATTTTTATAGATGGCAACAAGTCATACTTGACGTTAGAGCTGAGTGAAAATTACAAGGATAAAAGTATAATTTTGTGTGCATTACCACCAAAAACTACTCATATTATACAATCATCTGACGTCAGTTAGAAAAAATCGTTCGAAAATGGCAGTCAAGATTGTTGGTGAACTTATAACAAAAAAAAAACTTTCTGTCCTTTGCTGGAAACTGTAATCTTGCGAAATCTAAAAATTTGGAAACACAATAAAAATTACTTCAAGAAATGTGGGCTTTACCCTTACGACCAAAAAGCAGTTGTTTTTAGTGAATGTGTGAAAATGTGGTTGAAAATTTTGCAGCTACTAGAAGTGCTGATATACACCAACTACAATGCAAGAATAAATTCCAGTACAGAAGTTTCTAACTGCTATTGAGGTTATTGAGCTAATGGATCATAAGTTAAAAGTGAGAAATATTCACGTAAATCAAGCTTTGGGCATAATCAAGGAAGTCGGAGCAGAAGCTTCGACAGAAACGTTACCAGAACTATAGATCTTACATTCAACGATCTGACTGGAGGCACATATGATTTGAATGACGACAGCTATTTATTCTAATTAAATTTGTCCAGAACCTATAGTCCTTCTTGTGTGTCATAAACGACTGGTTCATGTGTGTTGCCGGGATCAATTCGATGCCATATAGAGAAGACTAATGAAAAAGGAACAAAGTCTAAAAAAAGTCAATTTAGAAGAAGAAGAAGCAATATTTTAATTAAAAAGCGATTTTGAAGATGATTTGAAAACATTGTTTGGGATTCTTGCACTAGGTGGTTGGTGGTACTACCCCAAGTGCACTCCAATGTTTTCAATATCTTACGAGGAGCAAGCAAAGACATCGTGTGCTGGAAATATTAACAACAAAACTAATATGCGATATCTTTTTTGAGACTATTGTTTTCTCTAGTTATCTACTTTATAAATTTTTAAAATTACTTAGGTTTTTTTTTCATTATTACCAAGTTTGAAGTATTTGCCTCTATAAAATTCTTTAGTTATTTAAAGAGTTGTTACGCCGAATTTGTCTATATATTTCTTTACTATTTTCGACACTCTCGTAGACCCACTTTTCGTCATCACAGCGAGTTGAAATTTGGCACACAGGTCCATGTCGCGCGACAATTGAATCTATCAAAATTTGAATCGGAAATTTCCATGGAAAACCCGGAAAATCGGGAAAAATCATTTGAAAATTTGGTACAAATTTGATTAGTGATAAATCCGTTTCAGGAAAAATGCAAAATTTTCCGACTTTTCCGGAAAATTTTCCAACTATTCCGGTAAAAAAGTTTTCTAAATTATGCAGGATCAAGTTCCCTATCAATTGGCATCATTACTTTCTCTCCGACAATGGTGAAAACTTGCAGAAAAATCGAGGAAAATTCATGTAAAACGCTTTTCCGGAGTTTTTCAGACCAAGGAAGCGTTTGAGCGTTTTGCAACCTAAGACAAAGTTGTAGAGCGAAATGACTTGCATAAAGTTGCTTTTGTGGAAAACTCGGAAAAGCGGGAAAATCATCAGACAAATTTTCATCGATATGATTAGTGATAAATCTGTTTCAGGAAAAATGCAGAATTTTCCAATTTTTCTGGAAAATTTTCCGAAAATTTCCGGAATTTTCCGACTTATCCGGAAAATTTTATGACAAAAAAGCTTTATAAGCTATGCGGAATCATTTTTTTCCCTCCTACTGGCATCAATACTTTCTCTTCAACAATCATGAAAACGTGCATGAAAAATCGAGGAAAATTCATGTAAATTTAAAAAAAAAATTCATGGTAATAGGAAAAGTCTGTGGAAAACATGGAAAATCGGGAGAATTCATGTTATATGGGATCAAGTTGGAATACAGCTAAAAAGCGCTGTTTAAAACATAATTTGAATTTCAGAAAACCGTTGCAGTACTTCAACGATTTGATACTAGAAATATTTTTGTTTTCGGATCGGCACCAAACATGACTTAAAAATTGTTTTAAAATATCTCCATGCAACATGTAATAACAATTTAGTTAACGTGAAAAAGGCAGAAAATAAAATAAGTAAAAAACGAGTTTTCAAACAAAACTGAGGCCAAGCCGCATGAAAAAGTAGAAAATAAACTTTTCTTCACACACAGAGGTGGACTCAGATTTTATTCGCTGACAATCACCGATATATTTCAGTATGATCAATCAGAGGTAATAAGTGATTTGATTCATAAAGAGAAAGAATATTCAAGAGAAATGTCCCAATCAAAAAATCTGAGTCCATCTCTGTGTGTGAGGAAAAGTTTATTTTCTACTATTTCATGCGGCTTGGCCTCAGTTTTGTTTGAAAACTCGTTTTTTACTTATTTTATTTTTATCTTCTTTTGTGGAACTTCCACCTTTATTCAAGTGATCCCGCGCTGGTCCAATCAGAAAAGTCCTCTTATTTTTCACTTCCGGGCTCTATCTCTGGTACTTTTTCAAATCGGCTTGAATCGGTTTTACTTTGGTGAATAAAATTTGATATTTATTTTTATTTCTATTCTAAAATTCAATTTCTGAAACTCAGCCGACCGTTTGCTTATTTACCAAAAATTCGTGAATTTCGTGCCAACTTTTTTGAAGAATTTGTTGCTTTGACAGATGTTTTTAGAGCTTTTCTTTTTTTTCTTAAATTGCCGTGTGAGCTTCTTATGGGGTCTTTTGCATTTCGATTTACGCTTTGGGCAATCGACAGCCCGAGTAACGATACAAAGCTTCAGAAAATTTAGGTTGTGCAAACCAAATCTACTACTCTAAGGTGCGTGAGAAGGGGGAACTGGACCAGGTAAATTATTTTCAATTTCCGAAAACACTATTTTTCTAAATAAAGATACATATCATTCCATTTCCATTTCGCTCGGTACCCCTGCCTGCTTAACATCATCTTTATAAAGGTAAATAAAATTTTAAATTCATTCATTCATTAATTCTACTAAATTCTAATATCAGGAACAATTTGGGTTTTACGATACCATTTGTGACGAAATACAGCAGAGAGTAGAAATGTCACTGTTAAAAATAGCTTATATGGGCAACCAGGTATTATTTGGAATTCGAAAAGTTCACTCTCATTAAACGTAATATATATCTTCCAGGACTCGCAGTGACGCGGTAGTATCCTTGGTATCTCCAGACGAGGAATGTATAGTTTAAAATCGATATTGTTATCCAGAGAGGTATCTTCAGCCTTAGAGAGGGTGAGTAATTTAATTTTAGTGCTCACGATCTGAAAGTAATATGAAAATCTTTGCAAAATCAACCAAATTTATTATTTGGGGAGACAAGACAAGACGCAACCAACATATACACATGAAATATATTATATCAATTGTATTTAAATATTTTCTTCATTTCCAGGCCACCACATAACAAAGTGCCTAAAAATGTGTTCATAATTCTTTCAATTAATAAAATGTATATAGTTTTATGAAAAAGCTCATATGTGTTTATTTTTAACGAAAAATGGGTAATAAATTTCTTACAAAAAGCCTATGTCCGGACCGTGAAACTGTAGTGTCCGAATACTAAATGTTGGTGTCCCGAATACTAGCTAAAAGTGAACTTTTTTTTTCAAACCCCAAAACTATAACAAAATGTTATTAAATATTCTTAATAGCAATAAAATGATTGAGCAAAAAATTAAGATGAAACGTTAAGTATCCGGGTACTAGTACATTTACCCTACTTACATATGTAATATTAAACTCCATCCATCTATACATAACTAGTTCTGACTGCATTTTCCGCTATTATGTTAAAGTGTTTTCATCGCATCTAAATTCACTTTAAAATTCATTTCGCGTTGATTAGACCACTCGCTCTGAATAATTTATCATTTCAATTCGAACTAATTTCTATCCAGGGGAAAGTTCTCTGTAAGAGGATGAGATCCACTTGCCAACAAGGACAAATTCGTCGTCCGTCTGAATTGTGTCTGGAGACCTCTTCACATAATACCAGGTTGCAGACAATGTAATATTGTTGGGACATACATTTTCAATAAATAACAAGATAAATTGTAGCCCGACAAGGCATTTTTGAATGGCATCTGGGCTCTGGTTAGAAGTCAGCGGTTTATATGATTGGATTGAGTTTTGGCTTGTCAAAACATGTTTACTCAAAACAAGATTGAATACTTTGCTACAATTTATCAATATTGTGAACCATAAATCGCAATATCTCAGTGCCAAAATTCGAATGTAATACGTTTCTCTCGCCCCGCGAACTTCTTTATGTTACAACTCTTAACGATATTAAACACATGTCGAGTGCAGCATTAGTAAACCCTAAAAGCTTTCGAGATAAACATAAGGTGCGAGTCTTGCAATAAAATCTTATACGTAGTATATCCTCCTCCAATGTCTATCCTGTGGAGATACATACATATGTACGTATGTACATTTGCAGAAAATACGTGAAATTTCTTTTTCCCTGTCAGCAGAACGCGTAAAAAGCTAAAGAACATTCTTTCTTCAAGTCGTTCACACCTTTGTCATGTCAGTAACAGCGCTATTGAGCTTAAAGAATTATTGTGCTCATTTTACGTTGGAATTACATTGGTTTGTCACATAATCATACTTTTAGATTTTATACTTTTATTTTAGAGCATTTGTCTGTAATTCGTAGACGAGACGAGTTAAATTTATAGTAAAGTTTGTAAAACTTACAAGAGCGGTCGAAGATTACGTATAGGTTTAGAATTCCGATTTACATTTAGGCATTTACTTTACTTAATTTTTTCCATTTTTCTATTCGTTTGTTTATCCTTTCATTTTATCATTAGTTCATTTGTTCATTAGTCATCTCAATAACGACAACGTTATTGGTCAAGTAATGTAATTGACTATTGCTGCTATATCGTGCTGGGAATCATACTAAATAGTGTAATAATCCCAAATTTGTCAATAAATACTAATTCCGAAATGTTCTTTAATTAATATACCAGGGCCTGTTCTGTTTTTCATTTTTCATTCACTCTCATTGGTTAGGTAGTCATCCCTACGTGTCTATACACATTCATAGCAGAAAATTATTAGATTATTTCCCAGGTTCCACTTCACTAAAAAGTTGAAGTGAGTGGAACGCGTTTACGTACTGGTGCAAGTAAACTGATGGGTATGTCAAGAGGAGGTGAGGGACTGAAAACGAGGTTATTTGGGACAGTAACTTCGCTATAGTATAGTTTACAATACTTAACAGTTAAAAAACGCAGAAAATAAAGTGCTGCCTAGAACGACATTGCCGCGACTGACTACATTTAATATTTTGCTTCTGGATATTTTTATATTGTTAAAACTTGTGGGAATAATAAGAGTAGCATTTGAAGTATCCCGCACCTCAGTAATTAATTTTACATTACAAATTTCATTCAAAACAAACGTTTCCTTCCTACTTGCGTAAGAGTTGAAAGTTGATTCATCTTTTGCGTGACATTGCCTTAACGTTTAATCCGGCATTGATCTGTTCATTCTGCTCCAGCGGATATTATTTCATTGCAACGTGAAAGTTCCTTTCGCCGTGGTTTATTACTTCTTTGCCTACTAGATATTTTCTTTCGGTTTGATCCTGTCTTTTATTGCTCATGTCGCCACATGAGTAAGTTCATTATAAAATGTCTTCAAGCGGTGCAGACATTCCTAATCTGTATGCATTGATAATGATTTCTTCCTTATTCCATAATTTTTCTCTAAAAAATAAAAATTATAATTTATATTAAACTATTTTTAGTCATTTCCCACACAAAAGAGAGAAGATTAGAAATAAAAAACACCAATTTCCACTAGCATCTACCTTTTATTTTCAGTTTCGGCCATTTTAATTTTGACAGTTTATTGACTAGCCAGAAATGTCAAAGTCAGTTCTTCTGACTCGTGTAATCCGCAGGCTAGTGGGACTTGCATGAACCATCAAAGACAACACGGACTTTTGTGGATATGCTCTTGTTTTTAAATACAGCATGGTGGGATAGATAATACACTCTAGATACGTCTTCCGTATTTGGCTTGGCTTGGCTGGAGCCATGTGGCCTAGGGAGAGTTATTCAGTCAAAAATTTATTGTATTCTACTTGAGTATCTGGTTCTTTAATAAATCAATTTTCCAGGTTCAGTTTTGATAGGTAAGCTGACAATGTTTCTTCCAAGAGAATCTTTAGTGTGTGTCTCCCTAAAGTGGTGCGCACAATGATCATTTTTCGGCGTAGTTTCCTCTATAGTAGTAATGTGCCAGAATTTTTCTAGTGTGTTTTCTATTTCGGCAAGAGACAAAAAACTTGACAGGTTGAGAGATTTCCGATTTGCTTTCGGTACGTTTCCGAAAAATATTCAACCTAACTTAGTATTCTGAACTACAGTTTGTTCATATGTGAAGCCGGTTATTATGATTTTTGAATAGACATCAGCTCCTAATAAGAGATCAACTGATCCAGGCTTGTCAAGGTAATATTTGAATTTAATTTTGATAGTACCAGAGCATCGAGCGAAAGGTAGGAATCTGATTCGTGTCTCTAAGCTTTATCACAGACTATACCTGTATCAAGCCATAACTATATAATCTGTGATTGCGAAAATGCTTCCTTGTTATAATGTCAGATGGCTCCACTTGTTCCATTTTGCAAGGGTCGGGAAAATAGGGCTCTAAGGTCGCGTGCTGAGCCCATCTGAGTACTTAAGAGCTCCTTTTTTTTGAAGATATTGAATTTCAAATTTTATTTGACAAATTCTCGACATGGTCCATAAAGCAACTGTTTTATTTATCTTCAATAGTTTAATAACAATTTCATAAAAAACTACAACACATTTATTTTACAATCCTTGCGTTTTGTGCCGTTTTCACAAAATTTTAAAAAGAAACCTATGCCTCGATGCACACATCAGTGTTTTGGCCGTGAGGTGCGGCTACATTGACATAGCGGCACGCGAAAAATCAATACACACCAATAAAATTGAAATTATTATATTTTCTATTCTATATACATATTTCTTGTGTCACTAGTGAATTATGACACCGATGCGGTGCCGTAGGACTCTGCGGCAGAAAGTAGACGCAATATGGATATCAAATAGGCGACATCTGTGACATGACCATTACCAATTTTTTACAATTTTACATACTTGGAGAGTTTGTGAAAACAAAAATACAAATTAAAAATTCTCTGTTAGAAGCGACCACAGCTGAATCAATTTCTACTAAAAACTGGCTTACAAAAAGGTAAACCATAAGGGAAGTAGGACTAAAAAATTTTAAATAAAAATTATTTTAACGAAACATGTTTATTAAATTTTTTTATGCGAATATAGCATTCACAGATTTATTTAAACCAAGAGCAAATAAGTTTAACCCAAGATCAAATAAATTTAAACTAAGCACAAATAAGTTTAACTCAAGTACATATAAGTTTAACCTAAGCACAAATAAGTTTAACCCAAGCACAAATAAGTTTAACCCAAGCACAAATAAGTTTAACCCAAGCACAAATAAGTTTAACCCAAGCACAAATAAGTTACAATCCCTTTTTAAACGCCCATATCAATGTAAATATTTTTCGGTTGCATTACACACTCGAAAATTCCTGCAGGTTATAGGTTTAAAATAATTCAAAGCTCTCCGCTAATTTTTTCATATTTCTGATAACTGTTGATATTGAATTTCATACCTATTAAATCGATGGAAGAGTTTGAAGAATTTGAAATGGAAATATTAACTTGTCAAAAAGACTAAAATTCCAACATTGCTTTTCTTTTAAATTTTGTAGGCGATGCAGTTTTCCAGCAAGAAAATTTTCTCATGTGCTTTAAAAAAGCTTTGAAAAAGTTTAGTTTAAAAATCATAAGTTAATTTGAGAAAATTCTTGCGCCTGGAATTTTAATTTCCGTTTTTATTTGATTAAATACACATTAAGCACCATAATTAGTTCGAAATCAGTCTAGCTCTAAATATTGTAATTAGGTATATAAGAAGATCTTTCTACTCTTGATACGTTGGTATATCGGTACGCAGCTCAATTACACTTACTCGCAGTAGAAATAATCCACAAAGGAAACCAAAATTAATTCTCCGCAAGATTATTCTTTATGTACTTTATTGCACTACACCATCCCTTTCGTTGCCTAGTGAAATATGAAGGTTATATCCAGCTCACATAATTTGATACGCACCAGTCTTATAACAGAAATATAATTAACTTCAGCTAGACATGTGCACATAGTCTGGAACATTTGTGAGACTACACGGCTGAAAACAAAGGGAATCCTGTCATAGAACAATTAGCTGGAAGGCATATATTGTACTGCAAAGATGATGGCTATAGAGATTCTACTCGTATTCAGTTGCTCTTCTATGAGGGCACATTTAGTATATTATGGAAAATGTCAGTCAATTCCCTTTTATTGGTTCTCATTCAAAGCATCATAATAACGTGTCATTAGGCAATTAGGGTCTTTCTACCCTACCAACAAACGGTCCCATTAAATTATAATCTTCGGTTATTAATTGCTGAGATTTCGGTCCGAGAAGCAGTATGATGTCCATAAAAGTGGCAGTTACGCAACATATTTCCATGGCATTTTCTTCTATTTATGATCCTTCCTTTTATCATAAAAACTTGAGGCGACTGCTGAAGTGGCATGGATTTTTATTTTCACTATCTATACGAATAAATTATTCGAAAATGAGCTCGTCTTCCGGGGCGTACTATGAGCACAGCATATATATGTATACATACATATAATGGAGCGCACCCTAATTTTCCATCCATTTACTAAACATTGGTTACCTATATTATTACATATGGATGAATTGAAATGGATTGGATGGAAAATATTGCTTCCCAAATTTATATGTGTATTGGGTCAACATGTTTTGTATTTATTAGTAAAAATGACTTAGTGAAACTACTGAACGTTTAACGGAATGAAAATTTTGGTTCGGATATAAAAGTTTGAAAAAAAAATCATTAAGCTGACCAATTGAGAATTTTTGAATTTCTATTCCTCTACCTAATCGCCGGAATATTTTGAGAGAATCTATCTAACTGTGATAGCAGAGGCGGTTCTACATAAGTTTGAGCATTTGTGGGAGCGAGCATATTAAAAAAGGCGCCTTAATAAGGCCAAATAAATTTTATTTCATATTTAAAAAAAAAAAAAAAAATAGACCTCCACATTTTATATTAAAGGAAAACATAACAATAATCAATTATTTCGAAATAAAGTTAATATAAGTATGTACCATATACCTATGTACCTACATATGAATTATAAATAAATAAGGCACCTACACCAGCCTACTTCGTCTAGGTTTCATTGTTTAAAAATTGTATTCCACTTCAGTAGCCAACTGTCTGCGAGTCTAAAAATTCTCTCGTACAAAATGTTATGCAAGGAGGGAGTTATTGAAGGTTGTTATGCCTTGATAGATAAAAGTATATATAGAGTGGTAGGAAAAGATGTTTGGGAACGTTGTCTTCTTTTATAGTAGATTCCGCAATTGGTAAAATTTTATAGTTTTCTAAATTTTTTTGTAAATGCTGATGTGTTCAAGTTCACCTAAGTTAATTTTAAATTTAATAACATTGTTACTTTAGCTTAAGTACCTACGTAATTAGTTTTTAAATAGGAAACTTTAAAGAAAATTAGAAAATTAGAAATATTGTAAAATTTTACACATGACGCCATCTATAGCCAAAGGATAAAACTTTTTGCGAATTCGATATAAATACTTCTATACACAAGGGGTACGCGTTCTATCGTACCTAGAAAAATATACTAAAATCACATCTAAGTGACCACTTACCCGCGGTTACCATGACCACATGATTTTTTAATCGCGAATATCTCGACGTGTTGAAACCAACATTAAAAAGCCACCTGACAGTAAAATCGTTAAAAGTATTTCTAATTATTGAAACTAGTTTGGGAACGCAACTATATATACCTAGGTACCTAGGTACCTAAGCACGTCGATGAGGCAGTTTTTATTATGGCTACATTCCACACAAAACAAATCCGGGACAAAATCCAATGAGAGGAAAGTAACTTGTCTCCGATTAGCATTACGCAAATCAAATGGAATTAGATTAAGTCATCTGCGCAGTTAAATGTATCTTATAAAGTAGCAACACATTGGCAATATTGCAATAGGTATCCCATTGTATAATTTATAATCATAATAACTTTAGCTAGGCAAAATCAGGAACGGCAACAAAAATATTCAAAATTCCAGTTGCTATGCACAGCTGCTAGGGTCAATGTACTGTTCTGACCTACGCAAAGCTGCTAAGGTCAACGGAATTTTCTATTGCTAACTAAGCACAGCTGCTAAGGTCAACGTACTTTGGTTGTTATGCGCAATGTAAAATAATTTGTTGGTGCCGTGCGCAATTCAGAGGCAATATAAGTCGCAGACCAACTTGAATCTTTCTCTTTTCGCATCCACCTCTCATAGATTGCGCATAATTTGGAATCGACTTGGCTAGTGGTAACAACATAGAATTATTAACTCAATAACTTTATCTTGAGTAACGACTGAGATAAATCTTACTAACTCAGCAACTTTATCTTGGGTACCGACTGTGATAAAAATATTTATTCTGGGTACCGACTAGAATAAATACTACTAATACAACTTTGCTTTGGGTCTCGACTGAAGTAAACTATCTTGGTCCGGGGAACAAGTAGAACAAGATTATTACTAACACACAAACTTTGTTTTGGCTCTCGACTGAATTTGGAATAGCGTATTAATTTTGACGCATTGTGAAATAAACCACTAACTTGAAGTATTCATTGGCGTTATTAGTTACAGTCGCCATCCTTACTTATATTTTTCTTGAGTGTTCTCATTGGGCAGAACACGACGCGTGTTTATCGCTAAGCTTGTGTGCGTTCATCTAATTTCCTAAAATCCCGGTTAGTAACGCGCTTGCGCTTGAAAAGTGTCCACGTGCGCGCATTCAACTACAATAAGTAAAATATTTTCGTTAGCGGTCACCGTGACCGCACGTAAGTGGTTGTGTGATTAATTTGCTTCATATTATTTTTTGTTGTTTTAGTGTAAAATGAGTATAAAAGACGAAAATATTGCGCGGTGGTTAGAACAAGAAGTGTCACATGAGGAGAAGATTCTGATTGAAGATGCCAGCGACACGTAGAGCTCGATATTGCGGAAGATAATGTGTTCCAAGAGAACTGTGAATCTGATTCTGAAGATAGCAAGAGCGGATCGTCCACTTGGAAATGACGGTGATGTCCTTCGTTTTTTATGCATGTACGAGGTAGATCGCCAGTTATGCTTGACAGCTTTTCATCAGAAGATGAGGTTCTCCTTGTGCAATACCAAACTACGAATAGGAAATGTTTTGGGAGGAAGCGATTCCGTTGGTCTTCTACGCCTTGCACCAGTCGTTCGAGAATTCTATGGCATAACATTGTTTCACAGGCGCAAGTAGTAAAAGCAGCATATCGAGATATTCTCACCAATGATACTACGCCTCTCGATATTTGGAAGCTTTATTTCACCGATGAGATGCTTGAAAAAATTGTTCAGCATACTAATGAAAAAAAAGGAAGATGAGACCGCAATACAAAAACCAAACTAATGTTCAGGATTTAGATCTCATGGAGTTGAAAGCCTTTCTTGGTCTTTTATTCTATTCTGCTATCTTCAAAGAAAATCACGAACATTGTACTTCATGGTATAATACTGATGGTTCTGGAAGAGAAATATATCGCTGCGTAATGAGTAAAAGTAGATTACTAATGCATTCGTTTTGATGATGCAGAAACTAGAGAGCAGAGGCGAGAGGCTGATCTGTCGGCTGCTATATCTTAACTGTTTGCTTTGTTTGTTGCCGAGAAGTCTACAACATAGATACCTGCGCTTGTGTAGACGAGATGTTAGTGGCTTTCCGTGGTCGCTGCAAATTTAAAATATATATGCCAAAGAAGCCAGCTAAGTATGGCTTGAAAATAATGTGCCTAACAGACGCAAGAAATGGTTACCTTCTCAATGCCTACATTTATTTAACAAAAGGTTCTTGACTGCAGAACAACAGCGACTATCGAAGCCGACTCAAGCAGTCTTACGTCTCATCTCTGTTATTGAGAAAACTAACAGAAATATCACGGCTGACAACTGGTTTTGTTCTGTAGAACTTGTCAATATCTTGAAAGATAAACAATTGACTCTTGTTGGTACTTTGAAAAAAAAAGCGCGAAATACCACCAGAATTTAAGGAATCTAAGAAAAGAGAAGTTGAATCATCGGTTTTCGGTTTCACCAAAGATATGACTTTGTCATCTCATGTTCCAAAAAGGAACAAGGCTGTTGTTATGATTTCGAGCATGCACCATACATCAAGCGTCGATGAAAATACCAAAAAACCAGAAATCATTATGTACTACAATAAAACGAATATTGGCGTCGATTTAGTGGATCAAAGGTGTTCGTCGGACACGAAGATCGCCAATGGTAATTTTTTATAGATTGTTGGAAATATGGCTTTCAAACGCCTACATTCTCAGTTTTTGTATTCAGGCGCAAAGGACCGGAAGTCGATTCAAGTTCATAAAACAATTGGCAGAACAGCTAACACGACCGCACATGGAGCGACGAAGAACGAATGAACACATTCCGCTGGATCTCAGAGGTTTTATTGACCGAATACTTTAAGTAGAAAAAGAAATACCGAGCAGTTTCGGTGCTGGAAGCTCGCAAAATCTGTTCAACCTGAGACTAAAAAAAAACGTGAAAATATTTCACTTCTGTTTTGTGTGTAAAACGCCAATATGTGTGTAGAATGTTCGCAAAAGATGTGCCGCAATTGCCGCCAAAAAATTTAAACTTTTGGTACTTGCAATTTTTTTGATACATGTAACTTTTTTCTTTTTTTGATTTTATTAGGTAGTTACTTCATTCGACATTGATTTAACTAAAATTAGTCTCAATAAGTGCAGTTTCTAAGTTCCTTTTTTTAATAGATCTCATTTTGCAAAGATGTTGAATTATAAAGGTAAAATATGAGCCTAGTAAAAACTATTAATTTTTAATAGCGAGCAAAACATTTCTTGTTGTTTTCTAGTTTCATTAAATAATAAAAGATTTTTCATACATCCTTCCCGATTTTAACTAGATTATAGTAAAATATGACGATAACTCTGGAGCGGTCACTATGACCGCACGTAAGTAGTTACGTGACAGAATATAGAGGTAAGGGTTTAAGGATTAATATTACAAGCAATTTCCAGGAATTTCAATTATAGATACGTACACATGTTGAATATTGTTTAACGAATAATCAAAAATTATAAAATTTTCCATTATATCGTTTATCTTTAGGAAAGCAGGTACTTAAGAGCTTCTCTTGAAAAAGTTGTTAATTTCCCCTATCAACTTTTGAAAAAACGCTCCACATTATCTACAGACATTTCTTTCCATCTGCTGAATATAAAATTTCTGGAACGAAATGCACAAGGACGAAAATACGGTATAGGAAAATCAATTCTGCCTAATTTTTATTTTTGGAAATGTCGACAATGCTATAATTAGCGCATGCAAATTAAGACGAAATATTTCCAAAAAGTTCCTAAGTAAAATGATCTATGTTCATACAAATGTGCAGTGGCCCAGAGAACCGAATCAATCCAACACTTTGTGGGTTGCTGCTGGCGAAAATTTCTGAAGAAAAATTTTCTAGAAAATTCGGAGGAAAGAAATCAAGGACTGTAGATAACTGTTATTTTTGGAAATCAGCTAAAAAAAGTCCCATCAATACTGAATGGTATATTTGAGACATAATAGCAAATAGTTAATAATTGCTAAAAAACTTTTAAGTCTCGTAATAAGAGTTTCAATAAAAATTGTTATTTTAAAGGTAATTATAACTGTTACCGAAAACTTGTATTATTATAAGTCTCATAACAACATTCTTAGAAGAATTTTATAATTTTAGCTCAATGCAAAGAATTATCACAGACTTTTGTAAATAAGTCTTTTTATAAAACTAACATAAGACTTTTAAGTTCCTAGTCTCAAGGTAACTGCCTTAGAAGACTTATAAATTTCAGTCAGTCCATAACTAGTTCCTTTATTCATTTAAGTCCCATGATAAAAGTCTCATCTCTCTCTCTCATCATTTTATATTTTACAGGCAGTTATAATAATTATAGAAGACTTTTACTTATTTAATGCTGCGTTATTTTTCTCGTTCAGAATGAAGTTTTTCAATCCATGTCGTTCTTTTTCTCGGACCGAACGATTTAGTTTCAATCTATCATCGCTTTTTTCGTACTCCGAATCGTTCTGAATGCACCTGAATTTTTCCAGGATTCAAGCAGAACGATTTTAATTTGTATTCGTGAATGTGTTGTTTACAATTTGGATGAGGTGGTATTAGTCGAGTTTAAGTTGCCTTTAATTTTTACCAATTTATACTTGCTTTTATCAAATGGAAGAAATGACAAACACTTGAAATGATTCTGTTTCATTACTTTTCTATAAGCACAGAACTAAATTATGACATCGTTCTGTCGATTCATACAGATTCATTCAGAATGAGAAAAGGAACGCAGCATTAGTCTATTACAGATCTTCTATTGTTACCGGTCTTTTTATTTAATTTTGAATAATCTGAATTTCGTTGGCAGCATGGCGCCACATTTTGATGATTTGACTCAGGGGGAGCGATTGCTCCCACGGCCCCCATGTCCCTGTCCCCCTTTCACCCCCCCCCCCCCCCCCCAGATACGCTTCTGTGTGATAGACTAAGTGGTGCTTGTAATAACCCTTACTATTATTAATATTATTGAGAAATGATGTTACGACACAAAAAGGGTACTTTGATTGTCGTTTAAAGTAACATGAGCCGGTGAGATCATAGTGGCGTAAGTCAGTAATGGCAGTGTTTCATTGTCATTTTCAACAAAAGCTGTCCATATTTTTTATGGGCCGATGTGCGAAGCATCAATTTATTCTAAACTATGCAAAATTGACTTACGCCACTGTGGTTGTCACCGGCGAAAATATATGACTTTGGACAATTCACAAATGTCGATGTAAGTGATAATTAACTGACAATTTTATTCACTTTATTTTTGTAAGTGACAGATGTTAGATGTACATACATATGTAAGGAAAAGGTACATTTGGTGGTGGCTTTTCGAGTTGTTCATTAAAAAATGCAAAAATTACAACAAAAAAACAATTTGAAGTCATGATAGATTTCATTGTGGAGCATCCTTTTATACAGCTAAATGGCTGAAATACGCAGAATACTACGCGCGTTGTATATGTATTTAAAAATAAAAAAATTATCTCAATTTAAATGTAATTTCATGTTTAGATTCTGCCGATATTGATGTGTACGTTCCGATTAGGCCGGTTGTCATTGGAACAAACTGCCTTCCAGAATTCTTTTTGACGCTTGACGCCAGAGCACATCAGTATTGATATTATTTGTTAAAGGATGATGCAAATATTGATACCCCTTCTCCAATAACCACGTGTAATAGATCGTTGAATAGCTCTTTTTGAGTTGAATTTAAGTTAGGCCGTTTGAACATCGAAAAACGAAAACGCTAAACAGAAAAACTCACATTTCTACCACGCAACAGCGAATATTTTCAATTAAACTTAACTAAAACCATTGTGTTTAGAGTATCTAGTAAACGCAAGAATGGAAATCGGCTGTTAGGTACACTGCCCGCTAGAAGCGCTACGTCGCTGTACTATCCGAGACTCAAGCCTATTCACTGGCCCGCTGGCTGGCATGCTCCGCTCACACTTCAGGGCATATTTCGTGGCGTTCTCGTACCGTCGTTTGTCAGCAGTGTTTGCGTGGTCTCGTTTTCTACTTTGCATGGAATATTGACGAGACGGGCAAACAATAATGATGTCAGATGATGTGATGAATTTTGTCGGCCGTTGAATTGCCCTAATTTTTTGTTTGCAACGCTGATTCGTTAGAAGAGAATCCATGACGTCCTTCTTGGAATAATTTATATATATGAATGAATATACCAATTTTTTCCTCTGTTCTTGCTCGTACTCACATTCTGCTTTCCCATTTTTATTGTTTTTTGTTAATATATGTATGTACGTACATGCTTAGATATTCTTTTTGGTAAAATATAGGTAAACTAGAAATATTTCGTGAAATTGAAAACTGAGCCGAGCATATGGGTAGGCTGGTGTGGTTCATAGTATAAGTAGTTGCATCATAGATATAGATAATTTATTGAACAATGTTCTGACACAAGAAATTCAAGTAACTCATGAAAATTTTATACACAAAAATTATTTTCTTAAATTCCAGAAAATTTTCTAATATCCTCGTGTAATTCCCAGGTCTATCTAGAAGAACGAGAAGAATATCCAATAAACAGTGACGCGATGCGCAAATCTAGCTGCTGCAGCACGAACAAGAACCAAAGAGTAAATTTATATCCTCACATTTAATGTGAACAGAGAATTTCTTCGATTCGGTACATCTAGAGCCATCTATTGAGTTGTGAGCTCATTGCCTCTGCGTTCACTATATACTCTAAACACAATGCAAAAACGTAGAATAATATTCTAATTTTTTCATTATTCGGGAGAAATTGTTAATTTTTTACTTCGCCTTTCAAGGAAAGCACTTTCAATGTTTTCGTTGAATTTTCGTTCCGAAAAACAGTGAAATGTACTATTCTCGAGAAATAATATAAAAAATTAACAATTTCTTGCGAATAATGAAAAATTAAGAATTTTTTCGAGCTTTTAGTTAAGTTTAATTGGAAATACTCGCTATTGCGTTTTTGTTTTCGCCTTTCGATGTGCAAACGGCCTTAGTATTGCAGCACCGAGTACCAAATACCAGTCCGTTTAGAGCAGCCATACGCAACCTGCGGCCCGCTAGCCTTTTCTATGTGGCCGCTAGCCTTTTCCATGCGGCCCGAAGTCTCGTACAGTATTTTTAGATTAACAGTAGTATTTTATTGATAATTGTACAAAAGTAATGCAAAAAATGTTCGAATGAATAAATGCTCATTATTTCACTCACTTACTCTCATAAAATAGCGCACACACAGAATACTATTTAATTAGTAACCAATGAGCCGACCGCATCGCACAGTATGGCGCGGCGATGTTGCCACGCGAGACCCGAGCCTAGACGACAACGTAACGGCAAAGTAAATAAAAATACGTAGAGACAGAGGCGAACAATATTGGAAATTTTCTGTGTTTTTTAGACTGAAAGAGGTAATCTCAAATACTTTTGTCTTTTGCATGAATAGGGGAAAAGAACTTGGCTATACATTATTGTAGTGCGACTAAGCCAACGAGCTCAAAACAAAAATTGAGAAAACGTAGGATTACCCGAATGATAAAATCTTCTTGAATACCTTCAAAATTATTTCGAACTATTTATAATAATGTACATTGGGTAACCCTACCTTCATTTGGCAAGAAAAAGATAGACACTCTGATACAAATCACAAGATGTTTAGCGATAGTTTCCCTGTTGGGTCTGCATCTGCATTGTGAACAGAAAAGCTGTGCCACTTAAAAAGGTCGTTACGGATGCAGTAAAATATTATGGCAGCGTCAATGTCAGACGATGTAGCATTGAAGAAAGCGTCCCACAAAATTTTCTATTTACTAGGAAAACTTATGAAATCATTTACTGACGTTGATACCCTAGACACACAGCACGAACTAATGAATCATTTGTACTAACCATTCACTAAAATGCCGTGTGTTACGTAGTATACGTCATTATAGCTCGAAAATCAGATGATAATGAAGTACACTAATGAAGTGTTTTCCTCCTTCATTATAGCTATAATGAGGAAAAATGTGCTAGATTTGGCATATAATGTAAATCTGGAGCTCCGCTGTGCATGTGCCGATTTAAAAAATAAGAAGAAGAAATACAAAGAAATGCAAATCACATATTATATTATCAATATTTTTTTAAATATAATGTTTTTCTCATTTGGAAATTGTTAAATTGAAAATAAAATAAATGAAAACAAAGTTTATACCGTTAATTCGATCCATATTGCTTCTTTAATGTGATAACTTTATCAAAACCAGTTTGACAGATCAACTTAATTAAAGAGATGGGTGTGTGTCTACAATTTATAATGAATCATTATAGACTAATGAGTCGTTAGTTCTTTCTTCATTAAGAGTGCTGTGTGTCTAGGGCAGTAGATTGTGAAGAAATGTTTTATAAATGCTTCAAATATATTATTTGAAAAGTTTAGCAATAAATCACAGATAATATCACAAATCAGGCAACAACAGCTCTCACCACCTGCGTCAAGCGAATTGAAGATATTTCGAAACATATTTTTGACCGCATCATAGATGACTTGAAGAATTGTAAATATTTCAGCTTGGCACTTGATTCGAGCACTGATGTTTCATCAACATCACAATGTTCTCTTTTCGTACGATATTGTACTGAAGATAATATAGTTTTTTAGCATTTCTTTGCGACATTACAGAAAAACTTGATGACCTAAATCGTCGTTTACAATGTGAACTTAAAATTATTTCTCAATTGGCAAGTAAAGTATTTGCTTTCGAAGACAAGCTCAAGATGTACATCGAAGAAATAAGTAATAAAAAGTTGCATAACTTTCCAACATTGGAAAAAACTCAACAAGATGGAATTGATGTATCCCCAGAAAACTATGCTACTATTTTTAGTTACTTAGTCTCTTTAAGCAACGAATTTCAGGACGGATTTAAGGATTTACGAAAAAAAAGAAATGTCTTCTATTAGTGGAAATCCTTGTCACTTAGAAGTAGCTACTACCACAGAACTAGCGGTATTGAGATTTGATAGTGTAAAGTTATCGGACGAGATGATTGATTTTAAGAATGACACAAATCTGGAGGCAATATCTAAAGAAAAAAGAGAGACAAACCAATATGTAGAATTCTGGAGATTAGTGCCGGATAACTATGAAACGCTCAAAAATTGTGCACACCTGCTCCTAACGTTGTTTGCGTCAACATACCTGTGTGAACCCTCATATTCAAGAATGAAATATCCTAAAAATGTTTACCGATCTCGGCTTACTGATTCGCAACTGCACGACGTTTTGAGAGTAGCCTGTAGTAATTACCTGTCAGATTTATCAAAAATTGTCAAAAGTAGTTATAATTAAACATACAATTTAGGCTAGATTATTGCGGCCCGCAAGGTAAAGCAGAAGCGACTATGTGGCCCAGGGGAAAAAAGGTTGAGTATGAATGGTTTAGAGTTACACTGTACTATACATGACAGTTTGAGCAATAGTTAAATAACGTGTTTTTTGGTTCTTTTATAATCCACCCCCATTTTATGCATCATTATTAATGATTGATTAATGAGTTAGGAGGGTCACATGCTTCCCAGAAATCGGTTTGAGTTTACTCCTTTCTCCCTCAGCTATCGATTAGAGGCAGGATCTAACACTTTCAGACATTGTAATTATAGCAACTGTCCTAATCAGACCCATCATAAAGTACCGAAAGTTATAAAGGGACACATATTTTGTGAATACAAGCTATACATTCCGAAGCTGCTAGAGTGTGTCGAGAGCACCTAGAGAGTGGGCCGAACTACCTTAATTCTGCAATGTTATCCATGACTTCAATGCAGCCCAGCTCAGTGATATTAGTGATATGATGAGGAATGCTTTACAAGGAGGTTCTAAGATAGATTTTAACACGAGAGGTGCTGTGACTAATGAACAAATTCATTTTTGGACCGGAAGCAATTGCGATCAATTTGATTCGATCGAGATGTAAAAATCGCAGAACCGCTTTAGGTATATTTCTCACAAAATTGCGAACTGGTGATTCCAACGAGAAACTTGTGAAATTGTTTAATATGTCAAGGTAAAATCCTGAGAGGTTGATTGCTATAGCCCGTGAATGTCTTATCCATGACTACGTTATCATTTATGTAGGCATGAATCCTTTAAATAGAAATGATGTTATAGATCGAAACTTGACTATACCAAAAGCTATATATGGAGACGACGAAAAGGGGAAAGCAATCTATATATGTACATAAAAATGATATTACTTCGGTCTAACAAGGAATCAAGACAAGCGCCATCGGAATTCTTGTTCCAAATTTTTATACCTTTCCAATGATTAATGACGTCTTATTTCTATTGGAGTGGGTATCAGATGGCATACATTTGCTGGCATCATCCTTTACGTTGGTCCTTGAAAGTGCTACATCGTCTCGCATCAAAGGAAAAAGCTAACAGAAGACGTCACTATCTAAGATAGTTAGTTACATAAATACGAAACAACCCTACATATTACATCAAAAATACGATGGGCAAGAGGTATATAGGTACAACAACGATTAGTATCCGCTAAAAATGCATCTTAAATTCTTTGAAAAAGTCTCAAATGTTATCTTTCACTCCCACGCGAATCGCAAAATAAATTAATAAAATCGTGATAATCGCAGAGTTTTATGGTTTTACTAATTCAGTAGTCCCTGGTGCAATTTGAAAATTTTCCAATTAATTAAATTTATCAAAGTTCCGAGACTTTCAGCTCGAGATTTTTCTTAAAGAGGACAGATAACAGAATTCTACGAACAAATATGCAATTTAATCCGGAAGGTCAGCTCAATTTACCGCACTTCTGTAAGCAGCAGCAAAATGAATCTGCACAAAAAATCTGAACCAGAACTGAAGGAAAAGTTACCACCCTTATCCCTACTCTTTTTTTTTCTTTTATTTCTTGCGACATCATTTAACCAAAAAATGTAATTTAAACTTTTTTAACTAATTTTATTCTTTCATTTTATGCTGTTGGTCTGATGCGGACCTCTGTCGCTTTTCGCCCGTCTGAGCAACGGCAAGAGAGGAGTGAAGTTTTTGCTTCGTTAGAAATGTCCTTTCCAATTGACGTCGTGATACTACAAGCCACCAGCCAGCTGCTTTGGAGGTGCACGTGAAAGGAGCGTCCAGACGGTGGGCCCGGAGCATGCAAAAGGATGCGAATAAAAGGTTGAACTTATTTTGACATTTATCTTTTTAATTTCCGATGATAATTTTTCGTTTTTCGTTCGACCGTCCTGTTGCCTGTTGTGGACGCACACAGGGAGTGATGCACGTTTTCACCTCCTGCCCCCTGTAAGAATCTGTGAAGGTCTTAATGAATGTCTCGTTTCAAAGTTTTGTGCAAGTTATGAGAGTTTAATCAACTGCAGAGAAATTAAACTTTATCTTTTGCCGACGAAGGGAGGAAATTATTTGCTATAAGTCGTCATTTACATTATGGAGTGGTTTGTAAGGTGATTTGCTTCCAAGATTTGAAGGGGTTCTATTTGAGTTTAGTTTTTGACATTTTGCACAAGTTTCTTCAAACTATATTTTCCCAACGCTCCCACAAAAAAAAGAAACACAGCGGCTGTGATAATTATTTAAATTGCATTCTTATAAAAAATGGTAAATTTCATTTGATATCTACACAGCCTCCCTTCTAATTCGAACTAAAGCTGTTGGGGTTTGGACAGTTGGTTGTAATCAAAGCCCGTCATTTTGATCTCTCTTCAAATGGGGTTCGCAAATCTCTGGGCATGGTATAATGGTATTTTACCTTGCCATTGTCCGTTCATGGAAAATATAAATGACACAATCCCTCATTCCAGATGTAGGTGAATGCTGTGCTACAGGAAGGCTTTTGGTTTCTGCTTTCAGCAAACTAAGCAAACAAAAATTCGCAAATCATGGGGTTGAAATTTGTGTCGTTGTTGCTATGCGGTACAAAGACAAGTCAAGCGATTGCTCAACATAGAAAAGCACCCTTGCCTTTACGTGAATTTGCAATGTTTGGTACTGGGATGTCAGTTATAAAATATTTTGGACAAAGCCGACCAGGGGAGTTTCTATGCAAATTTTGTTTTAGCTATGTACATACATATATATTATATATTTATGTATTGTATATGTACAGATTATCGTATAGAAAAGTGCGCAGGGTGAAACTTTATCTAAAGGTTCTATCACATTTGAAATTATATTTGCAGCAGGGGTTGAATTTTGCAAGAGGGCTGTAGAAATCGATTTTACCACAATCAAATGTATTGCGTATTGCATTCGCATAAAGTTTTCGTTTTACTTTTATCTATGCAACTATTGACCTTGAAAAATAAATTACGCAATACCAGGAGGACACACGTAGGGAGATATGGGTAGGGTTAATAAAGAGTGTGCATAAAAGTCTTCCATATTTGAATGAATACGTATTGGTATTATTTAGTACCGCACATTATTACAGAAACGCCTTAAGCTAAAATTAGTAGTTTCATTCCATAGAAAACACAACCTTGTACACCCTACTCTTAGGAACAGTATACTTATACAATGTACATACATACATGTTGCTTGTCAGAAATTTCTCCCAGTAAAAGTAGACTTTAACTTCGGAATAATTCTGACCAAGCTGGATTTTTGTGGGGGCCTTTATTGAAAACTACCCTTAATTTGAGCCATACGTTTTTTTCGGAGATGAAAGGGGTGAATTCTAGTTTTTGCAATTATTTCGAAAATTATCAATTTTTTAGGAAATAAGTTATGAGAAAAATTTGAGTTATTAAGATTCTTCACAAAACAGGTCCCTAGCCTTATTTTGTTGTTGAATCAATCGTTTTTAAAAGAAGCGGTAAAGTTGTAATAACAACGTGTTTTTAAATATATGTATAAATAAAAATTATTCCAGACCATTGCGGGGCTAGATTACTGGCACATGTGTTGGTTGTTCTGGTGCGATTGCTTTAGATGGAGTAATCATCCAGAATATGCACCGTATTGTGACCATCAATCATTGCTAAATTAATATCGACAATATGTATGAATATCTAACTATACGAAAGACCAAGTTTCTGGTGGCAGAAATAAACGTCTGTGTATGATAAATTATCGATACATCTTATTTCTCGTCGTATCAAAATATGAAGCTTGATAGCACATCTAAAATAAGTCGGAACCCATATCGTCTATGCAAAAATGCAGCTTTTAATTACAATCGGGATATAAATCACTACCTAAGAAACATAATACTGTATGTGCAAAATCATGATTTTAAAGGAGAGCAATTTTTGTGCAAATTTTTGTTTACAGTGAAATTTAAAGGCATATAAATATAAAACCATAGAAGATATTTACCAAAAAACATTATTAACTGAAAATATATTTATTTAGAAATATGGGCGGGTTGGTATAATTTAGGATTCTTTTGTCTTCTTCACTATTTCACTATGATAAAAAAAACCTCGCATACACTTACATCAAAATGCTTCTAAACCTAAATATAATTTGTGCTAGAGCTGTAAAATTCAAGTACCATTATAATTACCAGTACCAAGTATTTAAGAATTTACAATTGCCAGTGCTAATACTGCTGTAAAAATTTATAGTCCCATTCCAGGAATGACAAATAATACTGTAAAATACCGGAAAGTAATTGAATTTGAGATTCCATTACAAAAATACTTCAATTACTTTGAATTACTTTTAACTAGTTTTACTTGTACTTATAATTATGAAATGAACTACATAGATGAATTGTCTTTTTAATTTTGTTGTAAAAAAACTTTTCCGTGTTTTCGACGTTTTCGAGGTGCAATAAGATTAAGTAGTCTGGACAAGCACATTTGCTTAAAAGAATTGTAGGCCAAGAGGTTAAAAATACAAAGTCACACTCTAGGAAAATATTTATTTTCTTCTATTATTTCATATATATCAATTTGCAATTACATGAAAAACAATAGTTAAATAGTTTTATTAGAAACGGCTCATCAAATAGTAAAATATATACAATTATATTGAGTCAAACATTAAACATAATATATTTTACTATTGTAAAAGTCTTCGCTACTTTGAAATATCACATTTTTCTAGCCGAATTTTCCAAATAGGAACTTAGATACTAGTAAATGTAACGTATTTTGTAAATAAATAATTTAAATAGATTTTTCTACTAGTTTGAAGTACTATTTACTTATAATGTGATAGTGTTTTTTTTTACATCATATCCACAAAATATTACATATCACATTGATGGTTTAAGATATTTTATCGATAAGATTTCATAGTGGTGTTCAAATTTTCTACATTAAATTTCAAAGTAGATTTCTTTGCAACATTCAGTGATATTTTGTTCTAGTTCAAGAGGGGTTCTGTTACGAAGTGCGAAGTGAATAATATTTTCGGTACATCAACGGGCACATCCATGTAGGTACTGATTTTCAATTCTGATTGAAGTAATGCATATCGGACAAATCTAGTAGTCCTTTGGATACATCCTATAGTTAGTAGGATTGGTATAATATGAGAGGCAGGATGAATTGTCATCTCGAAATATTGACCAGCTGCAGATTAACATCTCGAAAACATCGAAAACAGGAAAAAGTGTTTTACAACAAAATTAAAAGGACAATTCATAATTAAGTACAATATCATATTTAATACAGAAGTTTTCAAAGTAATTAAAACTAATTGAAAGTATTTGAAAATAATTGAAAGGAATTGAAAGAAATTATATAGTAATAGCCAAATACATTTAAAATACTTTTGGGTATTTATAAGTATTTTTGTAATGGAATCTCAAATTCAATAACTTTCCGGTATTTTAAAGTATTATTTGTCATTCGGGGAATGGGATTGTAAAATTTTAATTCCAATACAGAAGTATTAGTACGGAGAATAGTCTATTCTTAAATACTTGGTATTGATAATTATCGGGTATTAAATCCACTACAGACTGATTATTTTACAGCTCTGATTGGTGCGATAATTGATACAACATACATCAGTAAACAGCACAAAAGCAATGGTTTCTAATTGTTTAATAGAAAAATAAAAAATAAACCATCTAACTGCACGATTCAAATAAACTCGATTCATCTAATAAAAGTAAGCAAGAGATCATCTTGTATTATAGCTCGACGAAAGAGGCGTGGATACTATGGACAAGATGACTCATGCATGTGCTACGAAAAGAAAAACCAATCGATGGCCAGTTACATTACTTCTGCAATATTTTAAACGGAATTGGTATTGCTTCATATCGTATGTTATTTTGACTAATCAAATATTTTTCGACATTACGCGCCTATACCCTTCCTAGGGCTGGATTCCGGAACTGTGAGCAGTTTGGCAGTGTAAACGAATTGAAAAGCTCACCGTGAACGCAAATGTACAATTTTGAATTTCAAGCGATTCTGTTTGTAGTTCTATACACTTAAGTACTGAATGCAATTGTTTCTGTGCTGAATGTTATTTGAAAACTATCAATGAGAAAATAGTCTTTTTAAAAATGTAAAGTTTAGTTATAACAAGTAAGTTACATGAATTCACTAGCATTAAGACGACCAGACCTTAGAGAAAGGTAAAGATAAATTCTACAATTTTTAAACATTCTAGACAGCATTTGATTATAATAAGAAGGAAATTAAGAGATTCCCAAAGTCCTTTTAAAACTATAAGTTAGGAACGATTTGTTGAATTGTATCGGTTTCCAATACATCTGTTTATATAATTTTTCGACAAAATAAAATTTGTATAAAATCATCAAAATGCTATATTACATATTGTTATAAGTTTCTGCAATTTCTCGTTGACAAATTGTACTTTAATTTCCATAAAATTTACCAAAAACTTTTTTTGCTTCTCGCTTGCCTTCTTCGCTTTAATTCCAGCCATTTTATCTACACATTTTGAAATAATATTAGTGAATAACATAACAAATAATTTTGAAAATATCTGTCTACAAAAACTTACAGGTTAAATGTATTTACTTTTTCAAAATTCACGAACAAAATTCCCATGAGAAAATATCGTGTACAGAGTTTTGACAGAAAAACTCATTTCCACTTTTGCGGAATCGGAACAAGTCGGTGTAAACAAAATTCAAAACTCATATGTATTTACGGATTCCGGCCCCCGGAATCAGTCACGCAAAGTTTAATATTTACATAGATAAAATGGCGAAAGCTAATTCGATAACAGCGTCCAACCCAACTCACGATAAGTGATATACCAGTATTGGAAGGTGACGTGGATATTCAAGAGAAAGATGCTTCTAGTAGTAAGGAGAATTTAAAACGCAAGAAAATAGGGTTACTTGTGCCCTGTTAAAAAAGGCAGGCAATAGCGGAAAGTCTGTGAAATCGACAAACCCAATACCTGCAATGAATAGAGAAAATATAAAGAAAAATCTTAATCTAAGACAAGATCGGTCTCATTGTTGGATCCGTGTCGGAAATTGGCATAATAATTTTGATGACATACCCATTAAGGAGTTAAAGTTATGAAGTCCTTGTATTACAGTGTGCTTATTTTCCTATCTGTTGAGTATGCAACAGGTATACTTCCTGGTAAATTGAGGTTTTGCCTCATATTTCAGTGTAAATCAATCTTGTAAAAGTTATCTTGCAGAATCGAAGTGTTGTAGAAGAGTATTTCCATTACTTTGATTTTCTACTTTTTCCTATACACATGGAATTGGAAAAAACTTCTTTGTCAGAATTTTTGCTTCGGTTGCTGAATTGAATTGAAATCCCGGAAATTTTCAAGCGTCTGCAGTATACGATGAATAAATACATCCTTACTTGTGCACCCTCGTACAGACACCTTTTAGTCGTACGGGATTTCAAATTGGAAGCTCTAAAATTTATTCTTTTGCCTCCTATTATGGAATGTATTGACTCCGCTTCCAAGTGTGTATGTCCCCGAAGCAAATATTTTTGGTGTATTACCCTGATATTTAGTGAATTCTAGCAACCAAAAGAATGAATGTGCTTCTGTCCCGATGGTTAGTTTTCCGGTTTATAGGCCTTCATTTACCTGTCTCTCAGGAGTGACTATTTCGTTAGTTCCAGTAGGTTGTAACTCAGTAACCCAACAGTTCAAACTCCATACTATAAGAAAACAATCTACTTTATTAGCGCTATGACCATCTTGCGTGTTGGACCACATCTTGCAATAGCCCTGGTTTGATGCAGCATCAAAGACTGTTTCATTTAATTTCCACAATTTTTTTCAAATAAGCAGACTCGCAGTTCGTAAGTAAAGGTGCCTAACATTACAGTTCTTCATCTTCCATTAGATTGTTTGGATTCGTCCTTATTGATTTTTTTCATAGCATACTTTAGGGAAGCATCATGAAGGTGGGATTTCTTTTTGTCTTCGATGCCACGACATTCCGTCTCATTAGCATGCTTCAACCTAACCAAGTATTGGTCATAATTATCATATGTGTATACTTTTAACTACCAGTACCAGTCTGGTCAAGTACCAGTACTAATACTAAAAAAAATATTTAGTCTAAGGTCAATTTTTTTTACTTTTACTCGAAAACTTATCAGTACCAGGAAAAATACTGGTATTGTTCAGTGTCAGTACTTCCCAATACTTCTCAGTATCTCCCAGTACGTACCAGTACTTACCAGTACTTTACTGGTACTTACTTGTAATTACTGGTTTTTATAAACGGGTACTAAATTTATTAAAACCATCAATTACAAGTTAGTACCAGTAAATTTTGACCCTTTAAGTATTTTCTAGTTTAATATAATTATTAAGACGCATTAATTGTAAACAAAAAATTTTATTAAGCCAATGAATTCCATTTCACATAATCATATGTAACCAAAAATTCTCACAATAAGCATCAAGTCTTTGTCTCCCACAATTAATTTTCACTACGCGCTTCGATGCCAACTTCGATGGCACTTCGCATTCGGGGTCTGTCCACAGCGTCGACATCAATCGACGAAACTAAGTATTGCCTGCTTTGTTCCAAGACGGTATTTTTCAAAATTCCTGGAACTGTGAATGCCTCTAATCTTCGCTAATTTTTGTAATATAATAATTGATCTTGCACGTATTAGAACAAGGTGGTCTAATAGTTTTCTTCTTCTTCTTCTTCTCTTGGTTATGATCTAGAATCGAACTGTGGGCTCGACATGCTGGAGCTGGAGTTCCTTCACAATAGCTTGACTCTATGGAGTATATCACCAAAAATGTGTGCCGTGTCCGGCTATTATTTGAATGCCATGTCCGGCTACGACAGCTCTTTAAATGTGCTTATATCTGATGACCTTGCTTGGTCGCTGTCAATTGTTGATAATCTTACTGGTATTTGAAGTTCTCATTGAGTTATGAACGTGTTGACTACTGATCAAGCAGTAATGGGCAAAACACAAAAGACATCTACAAAGAAGAACATATAACATACAAGGATGTACAACACAACACGAGCAGCGGGCTAGTAAGGTCTATTAGCAGTTTGCTATTGAATGAAATGTGAGTGAATTGATTACCTGAGATCATAGCTCATTTACACCTGCAGTAGTCCTGCAGCTGCAGCAAAGCGTGTTAGTTCCTTGAACCCGCGAACTCACAGAGTTCCAGTAAGCTCTCCAGATAACTGGTGCCTAGAATAGTTGGCAAGCTACTTCTGATTGAAGTAAACCGGGTGCACACTAGAATGCTGTGCTCTATGAAATGCGGTGTATTACATGAGTTGCAATTGACTAAGTCAATTTTTCCTATAATCTGAAAAAGTTTGGCATCGTACCTGTGACCAGCACAGAGTCTGTTAATGAATCTGGTTTCCTTGGTAGTGAAGTCCCAGTCGAACAAGGGGGGTTTTCGGGGTAAAGGGAAACATTATTTATAGAAGGACCCAGAGGAGGTAGACATCCCAGTCTTTGTGTATGGAGCTGTTTATGACTATTAGGGCATCCTCAAGTGAAAGAGAGGTCTCAGAGACCTGATCTGACACTGCAGCTTGCTTAGCCTTCTTGTCCGCCAATTCATTAAGAGCTAGGCCACTGTGGCCTGGTAGCTAGAGGATGCGAAAGGCGCGGGAGTGGTTCTGATCTATTAGGTTGAATATTGATCTTGCATAGCAGTTTGAACTTTCTTTCGTTAGGGCTAGACAAGCAGCTTTTGAATCTGTGATAATGAGGGATTTTGTTCGAGGGGTAGAAGATCCCAGCTCAACGGCCAGTCTAATGGCCAGTAGCTCGCCTGACGTGGATGATCTTAACACTTTGTATCTCTTTGTGACAGTGTTAAGAGATGGAAATTCAACCGCACACACGCACCTTTGTCTGGTTGGTTGAACGAAGCATCAGTGGGGAATATAGCCCAGTCGTTGGAGTAGTGAGCATTGACAATCTGATAGTTTTCTTTTCCTTTATTTCTGCACTGAGTAGCTGACTAGTATCGCATAGTATGCCATGTCACCTAATAGTACTAATAAAGAACAGAGACGTGGCGGAAATCATACTAAGTTTTCGATACATTCAATAATAATGCATGTATTCCGAATTTAAAATTGCAAATGTACTAAAATTGTAAGCATCCTTAAAACGTTGTATTTACAAGTGTTAGTTAGCGCATTAAGTATACAGTTGGATATCTTATTTATTTTATTAGATACACAGTAAAATGCTTCGAAGCAGAACTTTTGGCTGATCATTTTGGTATAAGTATCTCAATTTCGCCAAAAATTCTACATACAGTGTTATGCTTCTGAAATTGTCAAACACTTTAAGCATTAGAGGATATTCACTATTGCCATTTATTAACAGACAATCGTGATTCTTCAATAATTATTACTGCAGCAGATTCTGTTATTTTCTGCCCCTTTTCTTTATTCCTACTATGTTTTCCTACCACATGCTCTTAAATTAGTGTCATATACTGTATCAATAAAGCAAATGATATTTAAGGTAGTGCTTTTACTTGATTCTTTCCTTATAATTTGCTTTCAGTTTTGGTTTAATTGTTAAATCCTATAGAGTATATCCGGTGCATATATGTCTGTTATTTCCTTTAATGTAAACTGGCACTGCAAGTCATCATTATCTTCAAGGAAATATCTCCTCCATTCACGATAGTCGATACGTTGACCAACACGTCCTGTTTTTCATGAACGGAGAAAATTACAATGACATTCGTGATAATACCTGGCCTTAATTGCAAAAAAATATTTTAAAATATATTTATTTTTAACTCTCATTGCTAAATCACCACAAACTGTATCAGCGGTAGCAATTATAGAATTTTTGAAATCGTGAGTCGGTACAAATGAAATTCTATGACTCTTATTTGCCCCTTTCGACTCTTTGAATTCAAACAAAAACGTCCACTCAAACATAATCTAGTCCGAGGTGGACTTGATATTAAAGACGTACTAGGACCAGTATTTTCACGTTCCCTAGGGGCAATGCTACTCTTGCGAACATAGTTTCGGCTACAATCAATATGCATTTCAATGAAACTAACATCACTAATAAATTCTAATTTTCCGTAATTTCTTCCTTTACTGTCGTTTCAAATAGCTGTACAGCACGTTCAACCACAATAATTTTACCATCTGATAAAGTAAAACAACAAATGAAATACTTTCCAGCAGAAATATTTTAATAATATACTTATACAATAATAAGCAAGTCCGATTCGATTAGTATGAGAGCTTGTGAAAGTCTGATTTGGTTGATTGAAAAATTTGCTTACAGTATTAGTGGTGTGCGGTTCAGAAATAATTTAGCCTATTTCTTTGAAGCGATTTGGAAAAAAAGTCTGGAGACAATTTTTGTGCAGAATTTTACAAACTACAATTTTCTTATTACAATTCTCCTCGAAAAATTGATAATTATTGAGATAACAGCATAAAACTAGAATTCATCCCCTTTTACCCCATAAAAAAATCCACGGCTCATATTATAGGTACTTTTCAGTTCTCTGCCAAAATCCAGCTAGGTCGGAGTATTTTCGGCGTTTTATCCTTTTTGTGTCTAATTTTACTGGGTTAATTAGAATATTTATTGTTTGATTTGAATACTAACAAAGCAGCTAAGCATACACAACGCGGAGCGCTGAACTCAACTTCCAAACTAAGCGGAAACTGCATGCGTTAACGGTCATATAACTAAGTGGATACTTAAGCGGCTAATCAAGAGCTAAGCGACTTTTAGACAATAACAACAGCAATAGTACATTATTTCTGGGTAAAGTACAGAAGATTACCTAATAATCTTATTAAGTACTTCTAAAGATAAAAGGTGCTAGACAATTTATTAATTAAGTTTAAAGTTTAGAAATAACAAGTCGAGCAATAATGAAAAAAAAATAATAGTATAAAAAAAATCAATCTGACAAAGAAGAGAAAAAATTAAATAAAAGTATATCTAGGTATATATATGTATAATTCAAACTGCAAAAGATTTTAAAGCTTTTATGTTATATGTGTCCTAATGAGTCTTTTAAGTATTGGCAGTGGCCGAGGTTTGAATATTTAATGGGAGAATATTCCATAAACGGACGATTTGGACCATACACGGGCGATTTGAATACTCCATGACCGACTTGTAGAAACGTGGAATTATTATATTTCTATTGCGTTGGGATGATATTACCTTGAATAATTACCGCTGGTATTCTGGCTGATTTGAACGGAGGATTTTAAACAGAAATACTAGTGCCTTCTGTTTTAAATAGGAATCAAGCGGGCAACCAAATAAACAGGAATGGTAGAGAGAGGCATGATCAAACATCCGCAGCCATCCAAAAGTGAAATGGGATAAAAATAATGCTTTTAGCACTTTTAATCGTGTATTTATTGGTAAATATTCGCTAAAAGCCATAGTCTTTATAGACATACATAAATTTTTCATAAAGACAAGTTGTCAATGTCGCAATACTTCATACGTCGATTTAGAATAATCTCAAGATCCTTAACTTAGCCCATAAATGGTAGAATATATCCGCCCATGATTACTGGTGTAATGCTGTCGTCATCGAATAAATTATTATTGAAGGTAATACGTTACGACTTAGCAGGATTTAAAACCACCTGGTTATTTTAAGTATCCAAATAATCATTTATGCGCGCAATGTAGTCTTCCAATGCATCTGGCTCAGATCCACTTTCACATAGTCTGCATATAGGTGAAAATTCTCATTCCTAATAGCTGCCGGTAAGTCATTAATGAGAAAGAGAAAGAGCAATGGACTCATTATAGATCCTTGTGGAACCTCATATAATAGATGCTTTGCAATAGAGAATACATTATTAATCTTGGTACGTTGACTTCGACCCGATAAAAATGAAAGGAGGTAGATAGCTTCTGGCGAAGAATGCAATGGTCAATCTATCTCTATCCATAGAACTTCTTATAACGGAGGATACCTTTAAGGCAGCAGTTTCGCAGCTGTCAGAGGAACGAAAGCCTGATTGTCAACAAGTAAATAGTTCATGTCCAAAGTGCTGGAAAAATACAGGCAAATGGTTGAATATGTGGAGAGACATGTCCACACATTCAAGTTTTTGCTTGTAGATTAATTTTTCCAGCACTTTGGACATGAAGCATAGTTTACTTATTGACTGGAAGTTCGCAGTCCGCAATTTTCTAATAACTGAAAAATGAGGATGATATAAGGGTCATGTTTACTACATACTTACTAACTAAAGGATACAAAAGCTTTATAAATATTGGAGATAAATAGTCAGGATCTATTGCATAAGATTTGAATGAATAAATAGCAGAAGTATATTCGTTTAAGTCAGCCAAGCAAAACTAAAAACATTCGCAGGTACATTCTTTTCTGATGTTATAATAGGATTAACTGTTAGTATGCCGGTATGCATGGGGCTAGTGGAACGTATTAATAGCTTCGTGATTTAAGCACCAGTCATTTGTAAATTTGTGATATAGATTTGTAATAAGTTTGGAGCTAAAAATAGCGGCGTTTGGTATATCCGATTGCAGCAATAGTTCTGTTGCGGGCCAGCTTATATAAGTTCAATGTTTCATCAGTCCTCTGTGTAGCATTGGTACGAATATTTTCGGTCTCCATGATGAGAGCCAGGGACTCTGTCAGGTTGCAGCATGATTCATTTTTAAAGTTACGTTTTTTTGTAATAGGTTGGTGATCAGAGATGATAGAATGTCAACCTGGCTTTATATTGACACACTGTAGAGAACTTATCTCAAGGTAGATGTAAACATTTGTCGATTATGGAACTTTGATGAATATTATTAAAATCACTATATGTAAAACTACTAGCGAAGGGCATAGATCCAGAGAGGAGTTATAGCTGATAAAATTGTATGTACTAAAGATGATGATTTGATCTTGCATAAGTAGTTTTTCTGTATCCGTAACTAGAATCAAGTCAAGAATTGAGGGATTATCTGTGATGTAATACGTAGGATAAAAATTAATTATGTTTAGGTGAAGGGACTGTACAACATGCTAGAAGTGATTTGCTAAAGCATTACTAAAGTATTACTTTTAGTATTTCAAAATTAAAGCCATCATTTACTATTACATTTTCATAGAGTTGTAACATACGCAATATCGAATTCTTCGGCATTATCATAATCAAACCTGGTTGAGGGCCACTGAACTGAGATAAGTATGTACTGTCGTTTCCAGAGCTTATATCAATGCAAAAAACTGTACCGGCTCATTGTTTGATGTGAAAATTCACTTAGCCCTCAGAAAATCCCTAACATAAATCGCAGCATCACTTTCTCTACTATCGCTACGATCATTCTGGAAAATATTAAAACCTGCGATTGACAGAAGTTGATCGCCTGTATTATAGGAGGGTATTAATTAAAATGCATAGCACATTATCTAACTATATGTTTTTATTTTAAGATCTATATAAGATATTTATATGTGATGCATGATCTGTATTACGGGCCGCTCACTAGATTCGCTCCTCGCCTGCAAGACAAAAGAAATGGATATTTGAGAAATAAATCCCAGTGGGCGATCTTACACACACGCACACTAGCACACACCTGCACTGGCCCCTACGTATACGCTTGCTTTGGTAATCCATTTATCTCGTGGCGTACACCGACACGGATAGATAAAAGGGATATTGTAGAGGCAGACACACCGTGATAAATACACCGGCGTGAATCCACCTCACGCGTAGCCTCCTGGCACCATCATGTCGCACACCGGCATGGAGAAGAGGTTGTGTAGTCAGCAGAGTATTCACTCTGGCGTACACCGACACCCGGCCCCCGAGCGCCAACCAATAAAAAATCCCTTACGCAGGCCCTCAAAACACAACACTCACATCACATATAAACAAGTTCCTACAAATATATCTAAGCTAGGCTACTTTACTCTCCGCACAAATTACTACAATAAAATTATCATATTATATCTAAAATTCAACGCTAGTCACTATACCACCCATCTTGGCTTCACCACTCCACTGATCGACACGATTTATCTTAATCGACTGCCAGACTATTTTTCGTTGTATTTATGATTTTCACCATTAAGGACACTCAAGGAATCTTCACAAAGAGGACCATAAGTCTATTTTATTAGAATTCCCGGAATTCCGGATACCAGTGGATGCATCATGCGACTAGTGAATCCCAAGATTGTGTAGGTAGGAAAACAGAACCATAAAATTCTACTTTTACCTTCAGCTAATTAAATTGTTTAACCCTGAAAAACAAGCCCACTTACCGTAACTATTTCATTAATGTGACACCTGTATATTTGAGTTTATAAATAGATATCGAAGTTCATCAATTTTATTTGGAATGCTTCTCGTATTTAGTGCACAAAGCACAGTTTTTATCTTGTCCAAACCTGAATTGCTATCCCAATGGTCATAAATCTACTTGCGACTGTCAATACAATTTATTAAAATAGGTAGATTGATCATGATTAAAGGTTAAATAATTCTTCACCAGTCTCCACTTAAAAAACGACTATAAACAATGCGTTCAAGCATTAATAAAAAGATAAGAGATAACAGAAATCCAAAAACAATAGAAGAAAGAAAATTCAATAAAAAAAAGAAGATAAAACTGTGTAAACTAAAGACAGGAAAACAAAAAAGAGATAATTAACTTTTGAATTGGAAGCTTTAAAGTCTAAAGTATAGAAAATATAACGCAAAACTAGTCATCAGCTCCAGCTCCAAGTGAACTCCACTATTACCAGCAATTTATTCATGGTCAGCGAGCATCTAACTTGCACTTTATATTTTTAATTTAAATAAAAATGTATTGAAAATCTGCATTTCAGAGTCTATATGGTGTCAGCCAGATAAAGAATTAAAAAAAAAAAATATGCCAATAGAAAAATTCCGAAAGATAAAATCTAGAAAAACAAATTTCTCCAAACGGCAAGAGCCCACAAAGATATGCGCTTGTGTGTGTGACAGCTCTGATTAACGTTTAATTCTTGATATTCGTGAGGGCATAGATCCTTTGAGTTTTTCTGAATAATTTGATCTGGTCAGTAATAAAATTCTTATTAGTGGAAAACTTTGCACGTATTTTCAGTTTTCTATAAGAACTCAACTAAGTAATCGACAGCAAAACGTTTTCTCGAAAGCTAGATTTTCGTTCATGTATTCATGTGGAGTACCGTAAGGATCTATATTGGGATTATTATTTTTTATTACCCATTATGATGAATTGCAAATTTCACCTATATATACGTAGGTATATGCTGATGATTCACATATGAATCTATCTATCTATCTATCATTAAATAGACTTAATAACCTACTTAAAATAACCTCATCGGTTTCCTATCTATTGAAAAATTACACTATAATATGTATTAAAGCTTAATAAATATGTATATTTAATATGAATTACGATTACGTTGAAAGCTCAGTTCTTTATTTAAGGAGAGGCGTCCACTATGATGATCTCAAATATATCAACTGCAAAATACTGCTATGTGTACCGGCTTCAATTGGTTTATTAATTATTCATCTAAAGTGTGGTCTCCTATTAAGCACTAACAGATAATTTCTATGTTCTGAAAATATGTTTTCAAAGATATTCAAGATTAGATTGGTGGGGAACCATTCTCCTCCGGCAGAAAATTCTGCGGAGATATTGCATGTGGAAATGATCACGCCTTACAAAATATCGGGATATTTTGTAAATAGATAATTTATTTTCCGAGATAAACAATAAATGAAAATTCATTATGGTAATGAATCTTATATTCAACCTAAGATAAAGACATTATGTTTGTATCTAATTTTTTTTAATGATGTTGCCAAAGCTCAGGGGATACCCTATGATGCCGTAGTACAGCCTTGGCAGGAAAGGAATAAGGGGTAGAGAATTGAAGATTATTGGGTTGAGTCAGGTAGGTGACGGTACGCATTACGCTTGAATATTTGTGGCTCATAGTTGGCGGTGAAAAACAGCTGACGGTAAACTGTTCCACATTCGTACTATTCTGCTTATGAATGATTCACGGAATTTCACGGTACGGCCGAATTTTACCTCAAGGGTGTGAGGATGAGCTCGGGTTACAGCTCGGTTGTGCGCATGGGAAGAATTCTACAAGGATCAGGCTAGAAATTTCGTCAGAGCAATGACCATAGAAGTAGCGATAAAACAGAGACATACATCCGAAATAACGTCGGTGCTCTAGGGAATCAATAGTTATGTACTATTGATATGTCATCGTCAATAAGCTGGAAGGCATTCTTTTGGACTTTGTCTAACGTGGACAATGCAGTGCGTCCAGCTTCTACCCACATATGGAAATTATGTTCTAATCTAGGCCTGATATGAGAATTGTAGACTTGCGCCACGTCTGATGGAGTAAAATATTTCTTGCATCTTTGCAAGAAGCACTTTCATCGCGCTTCTGGCAATACCAAAAATGTGATCGGACCAACTAAGATTGTTGGATATTTTTATGTTTAAGATGTGAAGTGATGGTGAGTTCGATCGAGATATCTTCTCCATCGACGGAAATGGGTTGAGCGAGTGTTGGAGTACGTTTAAGTGATAACAGACAACATTGCGTTTTGGAAGCATTAAACAAGACCCTATTCACTCTGCCCCAAGCGAGTATTTATGTGAGGTCATAGTTTAGTGAACTGAACATGTGGCTTCGTTTGTCAGCTATAACATTCGCACGGGAATCAGCTATAGAGTCGAAAGAGTACACGAAATCAAGGGTGCTGTCGGGTGCAAAACTATGAATAGGATTGAAAGTGAGATCTAGCAGATCATTAATAAAAATGAGGAAGAGAGTAGGAGAGAGAACAGAACCCTGCGGTACACCGGCATGGATTATAAAACGGTCAGAAGTAACTCCGTTCAATATAACTTGGATTGACCGGCGAGAAAGAAAGCTTTCAATAGATTTTAAGAATAGAGGGTCTAGACATATTTCCTGAAGTTTGGCTAAAAGAGCAGGATGCCATACTCTATCGAAGGCCTTCGAGATATCTAATGCAATGATCTCAGATTCGCCAAAATTATGAAACATGGATTGCAACACTAACATTCCTTAGTAAATCTCCAGTAGAGCGGCCAGTACGAAAGCCATATTGGCGATCGTTACTAAGGTGATTAGTTTCTAGATAAGTTATCAATTGACGAGTGTTTCGAAAACCTTCGAAAGAATCGAAGTAAGGGTAATTGGTTTATATTTTGAGAGATCGCTAACCGCTTCTTTTTTTGACTATTGGCTGAAATGTGCAAGTTTCCATGCCGAAGGAAAGACTCCTGTCGAATAGGATAGGTGAAATACTTTGCGTAGAAGTTTAGCTAAAGAAAAGGCGCATCACTTGAGTACCAGGAGCGAAGTAAAATCAGGCCCACATTGAGACCTGCGAGCACTTTGAAGATCTCCCTCGTGCGGAAATGTAACGGTCTTTGCCTGTAATTGCATATTGGTGGAGAAGGAGGACTTTGCGAAGAAGGTGGCAAGAAAGAATTGGCAGCAATGTTACCTGCAAACAAATTAGCTTTGTCCAATGATTCCGTGTACACATCCCCATTGTGAATTAGGGGCGGTACAGAAGAACTGGCGAAGTTGTTCTTGACTGTTTTAACAAAAGACCAGAAACTCTTACTACCCTTTCGACTAGTAAAGATTTTCTGTCTAATGTTTTGGTCGAGTTGGAACTTAGCTCGCTGAATAATGGATATGCAGGTGTTACGTGCTTCTATATAGATCTGTCTAAATTCCGCAGAAGTTTATATGCCTGAAATCCAGCTTCTTTGTTTTTAATGGCTGTATAACAGTCATTGTTAAACCAAGATGAATTGCTAGGTTTAATATTCTTGTAACTGTGCGGAATAAAGCTGCACATCCCGAACCGATGTTGATAATCGATTCAGAGCAACACTCATCATCTCTCGAAGAAAAACACTGAGACCAGTCTAACTCTCTAATAAATTTGTTGAGTGAAGCCCAATTACCTTGATCATAGTGCCACACCAATCGCTTTTTACTCTCGGTGGATTTCAATGATGATATGCAGAATTGGGCTGAAACAAGACAATGATCTGAGTTGCCAAGAGGAGATGATACTGACGTGGAGTACTTGTCAGGATGAGATGTTAGAAACAGATCTGATAGCTTGGCGCTATGTCCAATTATATCAGGCAAACGAGTTGGGCTATCAACTAACTGTTGCAAGTTAAAGGACTCGCTAAATAGTTTAACTTGTCTCCCCGCTGGACTTCTGGTTGAAGAATGTGGACATTGAAATCACCAGCAATAACGATTTCGGAAGTTGTAGATTTTATTATATATTTTTATTATTATAGTTCTAAATATATTTTCTAGATTTTCTGATTTAAAATTCCAAAAGCATATGTGATGTACCTACGACCTACATGTAGTAACGCAATATGTGATGCCAAACTAAAGCATCTACAATACAATAAAATAAAACAAAACAAAAATTCCACTGTGCGAAAATAGTAACCAATTGTCGCATAAGAAAGCACGCAATACAGCAATTCTGCTGTACAAAGAGTTAGTAGGTCACCCTCGAAATGATATTCAAAAATTTAATCCATTAACCAACTGAATTTGTTATGACGCTTGACCCACTAAAGTGGCGCGCGACAAAACAACTAGAAATATCATGAGGGCTTCATAACATAGAATGATACTAAACTATTGTCACGATTAAGCTAATTGTAAGCATAATATTAATTGTATAAATAGACTATGGAAAATGATCATTCAGAACAAGTACTGCGCTGTATCTTTCTTCGGAGTTGTGCTTATACAAATAAGCTACTCCATGAAAATGCATCACGGAATTTTACTGTACGGTCGAAAGTATTTTGAAGGGCGAAAAGATATGCGTTGCTTGCATATCTATACGGTTGAAAATTTTGGTATATGTATAGTGTAAAAATATGTATAGATATATATTTTTTTTTTTATAAAGCACATGAAGTGAAAAACTTTATAGAATTTTATGAATGGAATAATATGAACACTATTTGTACAGATTTTATAACAAATATATATTAATTTTCCCAATTAATCTTAACATGTTATAAATTGGTTAACATTTATACCAAGAAAAATTAAAATTTATGTGTAAATGTATTAATCTCATGAATATTGTATACGAAATTGGTATTAAATCAATTCGAAATTCTTATGGAATGTATACAAAATTGGAATAAATTCATATGCCCTTATATTCAATTCTGCGAATGATGTTGAATTTATGCCATTTCAATTAAGTCTTATCCAATATAAAATATAAAAATTTAGGCAACAGTTACTTTTCTATCAATTGCTCATAGTATAGAATCAATATTATAAGCATATTAAAATTAGAGAATAATGGTTAATTTTTAGTTAGAGTTTCCTGGCTTGGCATTTTTCTGCGTTTTTGTTTAGTTTAAAATTGTTACTCGTGAAGTGAAGTGGTCTACATGGTTTTATATCCGGGAATTTATGTTACTTTTATATATGAGAATAGTTCCAGAAAAATTGTCAGCTTATACCAGGGGTGGTCAAACCATAGTATTTAAATATACAAATAGGACTGCCCATTTTAAGCTGAAAATTTTTCGTCTTTATTAGACTGAAATTCATTGGAAGAAAAAAAAAAGTGTTTTTCCCAATGAATTTACAAAATGCATTGAGATGCAGAAAAAATATCGAACTTTTCGACCCAGCGATCAGATATGTCTCATCAGTGTGGTTATCTCTAATCGCGTACCACAGAAGTTTGATGATAGAGGTCACCCAATTGCCCATATAAATCCTTTTTAACAAAATCAAGTGTGAATTATATGGTAGCAAGATTTCTCATTGCAATTTTCAAATTAGGCGATTATTCCCCTTGCTGTCATATGGCACTCGGATAACCCAAGTAAAACTTTAAGCTGGAAATTTTTCGTCTTTATTAGACTGAAATTCATTGGAATAAAAAAAGCATGAATGTACAAAATGCATTGCGATTCAGATAAAATATCGAACCAGAGATATCTTAAACGATGCATTATGATACTCTGAACATATTTTATTAACAATGTGGGGGATGGTCAAAGTTTGATCGAGTACATTTTGGAAAATCTAGTACAGAATCGAATTCCTTAGGTCTTGAGAAGAAGTTCGAGTACCCATATTCCTATACTCGGAAGCTTAAATAGCTATTTATAGCCATCCTCAGACAATCTTTTTTTAGTATTTCCTTCTTTTTATTCGAACGAAGGTACAAGATTTTTCACACCTTAGATTTACTCTAACTCGGTAGGGTTATGTCCGACCGGAAAACGGGTTTCACTGTTCGCCTCAGTTCGTTATCCGCTACAATTCGTAGAAGACAAGTTTTCTCTGCATACTTTTAGGCAGAGGGGTAGGAACCCCGGAGGGGGGTGGTTCCAATAGCGCATATTGAATGTCAAATTAAAGGTCTCCCCGAATACTACTTTACTTTTTCCCCGATTCAGAAAACTTTATCGAGACGTTTTTACCGCCGGAAAACCCAGTTTCATGCATTTGAGTCGCATAACCTCAGATAATTCATTTCGAATATGTTTTTGCAGTTCTTTCTTCCATGGCCATTAATGATCTATTGTGAATATTTTTCTTTTAGGAAATCGTTTTCCACAACTCAGCAATTCCGTGCAATTACGAGAGGTAGAAAAGTCAACTTTTTCACCCAAGAATTAATTAAAATAAACATTGTTAATAAAATATGTTCAGAGTATTATAATGCCTCGTTTAAGAAGTTGTATGAAAAGTGGGCATTCCCCTTTAAATTTTGTTTTATTTTATTAATACGTAATTTGTATATTCTGCTGGCTTAAGTGTTTAACGTATGTACCATTGTGGTAGAAAAAACGTCTATTTGGCCCAAGCTTACACTAAAGTGATAGGACAGCTGTAGGTAGATACCACTTGATGATATTGCGGGAGTAGCTTATCAAAGCATAACTCCTATTGTTGCTGAGGGTGGAGTAGCAAGTACTGCAGAACTCCAAGTATTAATTGTGGGGGGAGTAGATAGATCAGCATGACTCCACCGAACAAATTAAACACAGAATATCTTGATGATAACCGATCACTGACTATATTTTACTGAATATTGTTCATTGCGCTACATTCTATTTATATTTTAAAATTAACTTATGTTTACCTTACTTATGGTTCCGGGTCAACATATCGGCACAAAAATGCAAGCTGTGACGAAAGTATAAATTGTGCAAGTAGGTAATTTCAGCAACTATGTGCTTGCTTGCATTATTGTGGCGGTGCTTGGTTGACCCAATATTCTTTCTATGCGTGCTTGACTCATAAGCAATATGACTTTGCAATTTGTTTTGTTTATTTTGTATGGTAATTGCTTATGGGTTCACCACACCATATACATACATACATACATAAGAGAATAAAAATACAAAATAGTTATTGCAACATTTTAATAATAAAAATAAAATATATAACAAAAATGCGTTGATAAAAAGTAAAACATTTAACGAGTGCAGCAATTCTGTTAGATGCTGATTGGCCAACTGTGATTGGTATTTCGCCTTCACGAGCTTTCTTCTGGAGTAGAGAGATTTACAGCAATATGTTGTACAAAAATTGAAATTAGATAGCAAGCAACTTTCTTTAAGTGAGCATATTTTGATTCTGGCACGAGTTTCCAAAATTCAATTATATATGGTGTCCCGTGAATGGTGTGGCGCCCGAAGGCTATGGATAGGTCATGCTTAGTCGAGCAAAAAATTGAATGGGGGGGGGGCACCTAACGGTTTAAGATATAACGTGACTTTAAGATATTTGGGTATATTTTTATAGATCACCCTGTACTTTCTGAACGTTACATCCTGTATCGAAGTTTTATGTGTCAATCGAAAGACAACCCCACAATGGAATGATTACTATACGTTAATTTCCTATAAACTTAACCTCAAACTGAAAAAAAAACACGTAAAAGTTTCCAGTTTTTCGACTTTGATCATTTTCAATTTGTAGACGGAAAGGAGTAGGGACGTAAAAGTACAGTCAGATTATTGGCAAAGCGGTCGTCTTATGAATTTATCACTAGGCAAATCAAAGCTGAACCTGAACTTACTCGATGTCCTCCTGAATGTCTGTAGACTCGTCGAGAGCTAAACTGAATACTGTACAATTTTTCAAAATACGCATTAACAGTATATTTAAAAAAATGTTTACTAAAAAATTTCATTACAACACACTCGTACGGCGTAGTACGGCGTTTGATAGGAATCTGAGCGATCAATTTATGGAGTTTTGTGTTGTCGGGATCCAAAACTTTAACCACTTCCTCCACGTTTCTTATAATAAATTCTTCTTCTCCATATGGACGTCTGGCACAAGCAATATGCCGAGTTATCAAAAAATTAGCTTTGTTGGCTCTGTCATCTTCGTGACCAAAAGGAAACAAGAGTTCTTAATTCTTACGAAGTCCTGGTTTCAATCATTCAAGTTTATCTGCTCGCAATTTTGAATTGAGTGGATATTAAGTTTAAAAGTGGGATTGAATTACTTCGTATTGTCGTTTAGTGTGAAATTGCAACTTTACAAATAAGGCATAACGACTTTCCATTATTGTTAACAAAAGCTAAGTTTTCTACCCATTTTTTTTCTTTATGAAAGATTCTATTTTTATGTTCTAATTTATATTTTTATTTTGTTATGTTTTTTGAGGTTACGTTAATAAAAGAGTTTAGTAACTTAATTTCAAAAGTAAGAAATTGAAACATAGAAATTAATAAATTTACGCCGCGAAAAAACTACACATAATGAACAAACTTAAATTGCTTGATCTAAAAAAGTCAGATAAAAAAAAATACGAAAGGGGACGTTTTACGATAGGATAGGAAAACTATGACTGACATATACGGCCACCCAAAGGTTGAAAATAAAATACTAAAAAAGAACTATGGAAATTCAAATTTAAAACATGTGTAAGCGCGACAAAATAATTTTAAAATAGGATTAAGGAAATGCAACTCATGTACGCACTCGCAATTTCTCATTGGTCATTTCCACCTTTATTGGCAATTTCATTTGTTTAAGACTGTGACTGTTGAACATTCGTGTAGGTGTGCTTGAAGGGTTTCATGAGAGAATTTTAAATAGTTTATGTTTACGTTTCTTAAAATAGTTTGTAATATTGTCACCTAGAATATTTGAAATAATTTTTTAAGTAATAATTGTCACCTAACAAAACCCATTTGGCATCTCCCAGTAAAATTAACGATCGATAAGATGTACGACTCCGTAGGTACTCTGATTGAACAAGAATTAAAAAGTAAAAACGAACACCACTCCTATCAATATGCATGATGAAAAAAAAACTCAAATAATATCAATTCCCATTCAAATAATTATTGCAAAAAATTGCAAAATACCTAACTAGGCATAAAAACTAAAATAAACACAACATAGAATCTATATAACAAAATACATACATAGTTACTTAGTTCGTTTAAAAAGGTTCAATGAAAAAATCTGAAATAAAAAAAAAAACAACGGATTTCAATTCCTATGAGAGCCAAAGTTAGCTCAATGAAGAGCCACATTTGCCCATATCGTTGGCTTATGCGATGCATATACTTAATATATAATTACTTTTTCACCTGTCCTAAAATTTGTACGAACTCTGGGAGCATTATATTATTAGACTTTATTGTGCTTCTTTGATTTTAGATACTTTATGACTTCCACTTGTCATATAAAGGAGCTAGCCTACATTCACTGGAAAAATGGTCTATGTACATATATGCCAGTCAGTTATATTTACAGCGATAAAGAGAGCAGAAAACGTATACTGTACATAGAAGTAGAACGAGAAAACGGTAAGGCTGAGTCTACATTATTAAATAAATTTTCATGATTAGCTGTTTATTCTAGACTGGGATTCCGGAATTTTATCTTTTTTGAAATCAGAGAAAGTTTTCTGGACGATTACTTCTTCCTATCTAAACTCGGCGATTATTAAAATAACTTAAAAACATTTCACCCTGCAATTTCACGTAGAACAGATAAAATGTGTGTAATAACGAAAGGTGTTAATTTAATTTAAAAATGTAATTAATAAACTACAGAGACCGAACCAGTTATGATTTTATACGAAAAAAGTCAACTTTATTTGTTATTCCTGACCGATAATAATTTGAAGCTAAAAAAACTAAGCTGGAAAGGCTTTTTATTTTATCTGGCAAAAATAAAAAGCCAGCTTGGATAGAAAAAATAAGAAGCCGGGCTCGCTTTTTATATTTTTACCGAAAAAAATTATCAAGCCGTTGCGCTTGCTTTTCTAGCTTCAAACCTATTACCGGCCAGGAATAACAAGTAAAAATTCATAACTGACTCGGACCCTAAAAATAAGAAGCCAGGTTGGCTTTTTATACCTCCGGCCTCAAATACCTGATACTTCCAGCTCGAAAAAATAAAAAGTCAAGCTGGCTTTTAATTTTGCCAGAAAAAAAGAAAGTTTTTTTTAGCTTTTTTATTATAAAAAGTTAAGTTTTCAAAACCTTTACAGGAATCGAAACGGGTTTCACGAGACATCTCTTGGTGTATTCCACTAAATTCCACGACCATGATTTATCCCAGCTTTTTTTGTTTAAAATTTTTAAAATACCAGTTATTTCCGGTTCTCAGTTACTGAGAACATTATGTATATATGTATATACCACATGTAATATATAGAAGGAAAAAATTTAATATGCTAATTAAGTAATTACAGACTGTACTATGTATAATTTAAGATTAGGTTAAAACTCTTTGAAAATATTACGTTGTTTGAATTATATTTTATTACGCCAAATAAAATTTTCAATTAATGAAAAACGAAGCATTTTAATTTGTAACCTTAACTATTGATTGTAGCGATAACTTACAGGTATTGCGAATTTTATATAAATTGCACAACAGATTTGTATAAATTAAATTTATTCTAATGACATATCCTTTTTATAAGCTTCACATATAAACAAAGGTAATATTAAATACATTTAGATTGTATACTAGAAAATAATAAACATGCTTGATATGAAACTCAGATGAATTTAATAATGAAATTATGTTAAAAATATTTATAAAAGGTCTTATCTGGTTTATACAACTTTTATTATACATATTTGCATACCAAGCTCTTCTCTTTCCCATTCTATCGCATTATAAAAGTTTATCAGAAGCTATCTTATTAATTCTATACAACCGTTTGTAAGGATTCATATAGATATTACTCATTTATTAAATATATACTAAAATTTCCAACCGTGTACATATAACTTTTAGAATTTTACCTTTACCCCTATTATCTTGAAGATAATAAAAAAAAATAAGAGAAAAACAACACAACTTTATCTTTAAACGTTTATTAAAATAAAACTTTCGCGACTACGACCGACATATATGTAAATTTAAAACAAACTGCATTTTTAATTACTTTGAACTTTTCACTAGGTTTTACGTTTTTCTTCTTCGAGTAAGTAAAAATGCTTACTTCAAAACGCGCGTGTGAGAATGATAAAAAATGTTACGTGAAACTTTTGTTTTTCAGAAAAGTACTTTCCGGTGGAGGAATAATTTAGCTGAGTCTGCGTCTGGGATATTTTAATGAAGCTTTTGATTATATGAAAAAAAGGGTGAATCTTGTGGGGACGTGACCTATATACAGGGTGTTTCCCCTTAGGAGGTCCATAGAGCGGGAGGTGATAGTCCTCACCTAGACGAACCAAAAATTGTATGGCAGGGGGGGGGGCAATATCAACCGTTTAGGAGTTACAGGGTGATTCATACAAAAGCTAGGTTTTCACAAAACACCCTGTATATTAAAAACAACAGGGCGTATGGTCACAGTTAAAGGCTCACTGTATGCAGAACTTCATGGCCTTTCCAACGACAGCTCAACCAGCCCCGTACCCCTCTCCCCTCAGAAGTTATGAAGGTCTAAACTAAAAATTTCGGATTTTCTTTCCTTTTTTTTACTTTGACCTCTATTATTTTTGCAAAATGGTCATTAACATAACTTGTTTTTATAAAAACTGTAAACTGCAGACTCTCCTCTTTAAGTTGACCTATTACATCCTATGTGTTAACTGTAGCCGTTAAACAGTTATTAACTCATAACCTATTCAGGTCACACCGAAAAAAGACGATATTTTTTAAAATGACGTGCTAAGGGAACAAATTATCGTTGAGAATAGGTTTGAAAATAGGTTTGAGAATAGGTTTAGAGTTAATAACTCTTAAAGGGCTTCAGATAGCACATTGGGTGTAATAGGTAATATTAAAGAGGAGAGTCTACAGTCTATAGCTTTTATAAAAAAAAGTTATGTTAACGACCATTTTGCAAAAATAATAGAGGTCAAAGTAAAAAAAAAGGAAAGAAAATCCGAAATTTTTAGTTTAGACCTTCATAACTTATGAGGGAAGAGGGGTACGGGGCTGGTTGAGCTGTCGTTGGAAAGACCATGAAGTTCTGCATACAGTGAGCCCTTAACTGTGACCATACGCCCTGTAGTTTTTAATATACAGGGTGTTTTGTGAAAACCTAGCTTTTTTTATGAATCACCCTGCAACTCCTAAACGGTTGATATTGCCCCCCCCCCCCCCCCTGCCATACAATTTTTGGTTCGTCTAGGTGAGTACTATCACTTCCCGCTCTATGGACCTCCTAAGGGGATACACCCTGTATAAATATAATATACATATATAGGGTGCCATAGAGTTCACGACTTTCCTCTATAAATATTGCACACTCAATGTGGAGTAAAAAGTTAAATGCGAAAGGTGCGAGAAATGCAGGGTGTGGGTGGTTGGGGTCTTTGTTTTTTTGAATTTGCGTACTTTTTATCCTAACACCCTGTAACTTGTATTACAATCTATGAAAGTGATTTTCAGCTCAAATGATTGTAAACCGTATAAGCCTTCCCGCGAAAGTCGAGTTATCACCCCTCAAGACTCTGGTATAGGACATCAAGGTCAAAAAATTGAAAAAAAAAATTATTGTTTTTTTTTTAATTTTAACGATTCCGGCGCCAAAATGCCTGATAGCCATTACATTTTCTTGCAAGATTTGGAAAACTCAGAATGTTACGTTTCATTCGATTCTACACATGTACCTAGCTGAACTGTTCTTAAGATAACCTAGTTTTTATGATTCATTATTTCATTAGTTTTGCTAATTTTGCTCAGAATTGCATAAAATTACATGAAATCGTCTGTGATACCGCATAACTGAGAGACTACTATTGTCACCCCCACCCAGTTAGATTTTTTTTTTATTATTAAAATGGCAAAGTTATTGCTACGAAACAAATAGCATATTTTGGATTTTGTCCATAAAATTGACAAAAAAAGTTGCAGTTTCTTAGCTACGAAATTACAATTTTGGTACTCTTTGCAGTTACGCGGCTATGATATTGCTAGTCGCGTGATTCTTCCGTATCACTATATTTTCACTTTTTACTGAACGAAGCATAGCATTTCTTCTTGCGTCCGCAGTGTAACTTTAATACTGTTGTCCCATCACGCGCAAAAGTATCGTGATCTTTATCTATCTTCTATCGTCCCTATAGTAACAATAAGCAAAATACCGAGAACTATAAAATTTTTGCAAATAATAAAACTACCTAATGATAAATTATGCAGATGGGTTGTATAAAGTTTTACAGAGATATACGCTTTAACAGATTTTGAAGAAGTATTGACAGAATGCGCCTTTTGAATATAAGAGAGAAAGTGCAAAATGTATTTCGTATCAACAAGAACTTAATACTCTTCAGTACGGCTGGTTCTTGCTTGCCGTATATACCTGGAAAAAATCTAAGTTGACCTGAAATATATGCAGTTAAAATTCTGGGTATGAATCGTATGAGGCGAAATACTATTTACTTTGTACTCAGCAGTTTAACCCTAAGCGGTACTAGCCAAATTTATACAGAAAAATAAAGGAGACCATTCGTAGAAAAATTTGGATAAAAAGTTGATTGATTGATTGTGTCCTGTTGTCTTTCTTTTTTTAGGTACTTTCCTTAGGACGTCCCGACGTGAGTTGTGTTACAACGGCGATGACAGCGATATCCAGTAAATCTGCGTCGTAGTACTGGTTCGACCGGCCACAACGACAGAACCAGCAAAACCACCTTGATAAGTTCGACATAAGGTCGACTGGTTTTTCTTCTTACGCTTCCTACAGGTGTTATAGGTACAGCAGCAGCATCGAGAAGGACCATAGTGCTACCGCCACCGTAAGGGGCCGTATTTGTTTATTCCAAGAAGAATTAATCCGCCAAATCGCACTGCATTTCTTTCTTTATTTGATTAAATTACTTGCAGAATTATCAGACATTGTTACGTGCACGACATGCACTGACCATATGTACTGGTGACACACCAAGGACGCTCTTGTGCTAACGATCCAGTTTATCTAAATTGGTATTACTTGTATTATGTCAAGAGTCTCAAGCATATAGAGACGCATTCCCCAAGACCTCCGGGGTATCTAAACTACAATTTCGAGTCACATTCAATTAAAACACTACATCAAAACAGCTAATGATTACAATGAACTAACAGCTCAGGTCTCTAGTTCACACTCAATTACGACGCATTGCAGTTTTGCTTTCAACCACAAAGAACTGAGAACTTAAGTCGCCAGCTCACACTCAATTACGACGCGTTGCAGTTTTGCTGTCAGCCACAACCCTGAGCCCTGAGGTATCAATACCTAGAGTATCCATTAAACGGCTACCTGAACTGAGAAGGATCCCTCCAACACAATTTGCCGAATAGGGGCGATTATGCGATTATGCTATGTTACAGAAAATTGGAAAAATTCCCTGAGATGTGCTGGCTCATCACTCTCCCTATAACAATTCCATGCTATACTAATAATTTATACTTTTATACAAATATGACTTTTCAAGCTCCAGAGCGTAAAGTTTCAAATACAATTTTGCCTTTTACATCCCAAATTACAATATTGTACCTACACTACATATATTGTGAGAGTAACTGAATCGAAGAACTTTTCTGTTCTTAATGGGAGCACTTTAATGTTTTGTCGATGTTATTCATTAAGTTCTAACAAATTCTCCCCTCTATTAGCATGATATACAAAAGCAAAAGCAAACATAAAATTCCTTCCGGCTATTTGAGTAGTTATCATCAACCTTTTTGGCCGACCAAGCTTGTCCCCGACAATTATGCCCATGTCATTTATCATGGAAATTAATTATCGTGTTGAAGATCATAAAATCCAGAAATCGCGCACGAAGAAAACTTTCTTTGCCATCAAAGTTTCGCTGATAACTAACTATTTCCACCGCACACATCATCCCACCCTAAACTAACTAAACACCGAGTGGTTCATTACATGTCGCAGTGGTTCGTGAATATGTTTCTACTTCTAATTATAATTTATGCCCGTAATCCTTTCGAAATACCTTTACATGACAATGTTTACGTAGTTAGAAGATTATTTAGGAAACACTCCACAGCATCTTAGTTTCCTTCTAGGTCGTGTTTTGATAGAAAATTTATGGCAATTAATTCCTTTGATATCCAAGATGCTGTGGCGTCGCCCCTCGACTAGTACGGATAGTAGTGGATACGGACATGGGGATGTAATTGCTCTCTTGTTTTATGTCCTTTAAGTGCCGAACATAAATTGGGACCATGTGCTCTTAACTACACACACGATCACCAAAAAGTCTTCACTTTAGTTTAGGGAGTACAACGATGTCGCTCGAAACGCCCAGGATTTTATTCAATTAATTAAGCAAATTTAAGTTCACACTGCAGGCTTACCTTAGTTCAAAGGAACTGCATACATGATTATGAGTCTTGATTTTTTAAACAGTTTCTAGAAACTCTCATATGATTTTTCATCCTTCTTTTCTGATAAAAAAAACTATTTAAATATCTGGGAGAAATAAAATCTGGGATTAATCAAAAATCCCTGAAAGTCTAGATCTACCAACAAAATCGAAATATGATTACATGGCCTCATTCGAAAATTATTTCACGCCTGTGTGCAATTTTGGAAGATGCGTCCAGAGATTTACTGCTTGGATACATCCGATTGTTGCGTGTTGTATTAATCTTGAAATGGCTTTGGACATTTTTCAAGGGGAGAAAATGATTGAATTGCAGCACGAGATATGGCAGGAGAATGATGACACAAGACAATTGACCACAAAAAGTCCCCTAGCTTGAAAGGGCGTGCTGAGCAGCTAGCGGGCATTGTCTAAAATTTGATTTCCGGTCAACAAAGTTTGAAATTTTCTCTTTTTGAGTATTTACACATCTTTGAAAATGAGGAAAATTGGACGGAACAGAAATGAGGGGATGGCAACAGCATAAAGCTTTCAGCACTAAGGAAGTAATCATGTGATGAAAAATGTTAAGGGTAGAAAATGTTAAGGTTTAAGCTGTATTTGAACAGGATAAATACAAACCATATATATATATATATATAAACCTATAGAGAATCTTTGGAGGATGAGAAATCCTGCACACATACCACAAGGGATCCCTTAAGTAATTTAAAACTTTCATTTGTTTTTAGCCACTAAATTCATGCTGGTCCGAAAACTCTTATTCCAGGAAGCTGTGTAAATTGTGGAATATACTAAGTAATTCCATTAGCGATGGAAATGTCCATCTATTAATACTTAAGTGTTCTATAAAAGCTATCAAATTAGCTGTGAGCGGTACCAAGCCCTTACATTTGGGCGATTAAATTCAATCGCACGTATCAGTGGCATCTCAGACAATGCGCCACTAACCGTAACCTTTGCACAAAAATCTCATTCGACCAAAAATTACAAAGCTGAATGGCAAAACCAGCCATTTTCCGAGCCCTGATAGCCACTCTTGACGGCTAAGCTGCCGAAGAACTCATCCTGAATAACAAAAACGGATACAGTAGGACAAAAGGGGAGAACTATTGAGTGGCTGGGTGGCAATCTAATATGCATATTGTGCGAATTAACGCCACCCTTAAATTTAACCTAATGCTAATTTCATTTAAACGAATTGGACGTGGCTTAATATCCAATGCGATATACAAAAGAAGGACTAAAATAGCAGCAAGCAGACGACAACCGTTACGGCAACGGCGAGATTATGGTGCACATAGAGAAAAAATCCCATTAACAGAAAACGTCTTTACTGCCATGTGGTTAACTCTTTCCCGTGATAACAACTTGAAGGCGTTTCGTGCATAGCAAATGAGATTTCGTAAATCTTTATTTCTATGCACACTGGGTGGGTAAATCCTATCGTACTAGTATAAGCGGAAGTCCTTAATAGCAGCTTACTCTTCAGCGATTTCTTGTTTTTCTTCTAATTTAGATTTTCTCGAAGACGTTATCTGATCCCTTCTTGTCGGACTACGATTTTTTACTGCTCATCCCCTTGGTACATTTTTGCATATAATCGCCATTTAGAAAATCTAAGGATTTTGTTTTTGAAAAAAGGAAAAGAAAAAAAAACAAGCATTCGTTCATTGTTGAAGAGAAGAATCTTTAACTGCCGTGATAGTTAGTTGTCTGGAGACCAAATTTCACAAAGGCGTGGCATGTTTTGGATAGTTTGTTCCTTTCAAGTAAGGAAACTAAATGATAAAATTTAGCTTCCTCCTGTGAATTCAAAAAATTCTTATCTTTATAAACGGTATTCAGAGCACTCAATATAACAGTTATATTTTTAATATCAAAATGGCTTTAAATTTGATATACTACTTTTTTGTGGAATTGGAATTACAGTATTGGATTGGTACACTTCAAGGAATTGGATAGCTCTGGGATATCTATTATTGGCGATTCGATAAAAGCAAAATATTTATTCTGGTTTAGTGTCACAGTTTCGCCAAGACCATAGATGGCGCAAGAACTAGATATCGCATGGTATACCAGAGCAGAGTTTACAGATTGTGTAATGGGTAGCGCATTCCGGAATGAAGCACAAAAGCAGCTTGTAAAAGTAATTATCTTTGCCCCGGTTAATTTGGGTTTCTGGGAATAATTCTCAGAACATTTTAGCCTGTTCTGGTATCCAGGGGGAAAATAAAGAAACTGAGACTGTGCATTTTAGTTGTCAGACAGTCCTCCCGCGTGCGCGAATATTTAGCTGAAAAAATAAAAGTGGATACAAGTTAAAAAAGTTGGGAGCAATCTATAAGTTAGTGAGTGGATAGTATAGTCTTTTAGGTTTAATAATACTAAATAGAGTAGCATAGTCAATCTATTGAATCCTTCTTGTATTATAGTTGTGTGGCTGTGTGTATTATATAGTTACGGTCAAAGTGATAATTAGAGGTCTCAGTGATCGATTGTGTAGACGGGTCTAAGTGATCGCATGTGGGGACGGGCCTAAGTGATCGGTTGTAATGGCCTAAGCTAAGTGATCAATTGCAATGACCTAAAGCCTGAAAAACATTCACTGCAGTAACTTTGACTTCAACTTTGAATTCATCGACTTCACATGGTATCTTAATTGATTGAACTTTAAGCTGCCACAATAAATGCAGTTGCAGCAGCAGTGAATTCGACTTCAACTTCGACTTTGAGAAATTTCAAAGTTGCTGCAATTTTTACAGTACTACCAACTTAAAGAATTGTAAAGTGCATTGCTGGAAAAATAAGAAAAATAAAATGTTTTCAATCTGTCATTTTTTAGTTAGCGTCAATTCTGGCTGTGTATTGTGTTGCGATAATTCTCTAAAAATATGGAAGAAAAATTAATAAATACCATGTGTAATCATCCGTATTTATATGACATATCGCTTTTTTCGGACTCCGAATCGTTCTGAATGCACCTGAGTTTTCCCCGATTTAAACAAAACGATTTTAATTTGTATTCGTGAATGGGTTGTTTACAATTAGTTCGATGTGGTAATAGTTGAGTTTAAGTTGCTTTTGTTGGAATATGGCTTTATTTTTCATAAACAACAATTTTTATGCACGAAATGTCAAACACTTGAAATAGTTCTGTTTCGTTCCTTTTCTATGAGTACAGAATTAAATTATGACATCGTTCTACCGATTTATACAGATTCATTCAGAACGAGAAAAGGAACGCATCAGACATGATGCGTTCTTAAACTCAAGAGGATGTCAAATAGACTTGAAATAAGAAATTGCTGTGAAGGCGCGACGGTGAAAAATAAACTCAGAATTGTTGTAATTGTAAGAGCTTGTATACATATAAGTACCTCCCTAATCATCCCGTTCTACCCTCACTCCCCTAAAACATGCTACTTATGTTATATATAGAAATCGGTCGGTCATCGATCACTCAATATTGAAATGTTCTCAATAGCCGTTGAACCACACGGTGAGTCATGATAATAATAAGTTAAAGAGATTAAGCATATAACTTGCATTTTTATGTGCACTTAATTCTTAAATAATACCCAGAGAAAAACCTTATTTGCAATTTATTTAGTAAATTATATTATTATATAAAAATTATTTGTATCGTCTGGCGATAACATATGCTAGCGAGCATTTGTAGGCTATGAATTGTTTACGCGATAAACTGATGCGGCGATAAATTGCTAGCGATAAATTGCTGATGTTGAATCGCGGGCGATAAATTTTTCTAGACCCCTATTAATATTCTCCAAAAAATTTCACAATTTCGTCTATTACTAATAAGCAAATTTCACAGTACTGACAACTTAAAGAATTGTAAAGTGCATTGCTGGAAAAATAAGAAAAATAAAAGTTTTCAATCTGTCATTTTTTAGTTAGCTTCAATTCTGGCTGTGTATTGTGTTGCGATAATTCTCTGAAAAAATAGAAGAAAAATTAATAAATGCCATGCGTAATCAGCCGTCAAAGCGGATGATAGATATAAAATCGGATTTATAATCGGATTTATAAGGAAAAAATGGGTGGAAGTTTCCAAAGAAATAAATCAGCCGGGTAAGATCAAAATATTTGGTTTAAAATGATATATTTGCTTAATTTTGTTTATTTCAATTGCCAAAATAAAAGCTAGGCGGCGAAGCCTGCGCGATAGGTTTCAAAGGGAATTTAAAAAAACAAAAGTGTCTTCAGGAAGTAAGTGTGAGCAAGTATATTGGCAACATTTTGCGGGATTGAAGTTCCTGAAAGACTTTTCTTACCAAAGCGAGTATTTAAAGACAATTATAATAAATATGGGAAGTTGTTTATTTTTTTTTACAGAACAGATACCAATTACCCCGACGAAGTGGAACAGGAGGCCGATGACGAAATCAACGATGCAACCTGGGAAGATTTAATAATAGAAGAATCTACGGATCTTTTGCAGCAAATTTCGACTCCTCGTAAATGTAGGGATGTAACACTAGAACCTGGAAGTTCGGAAGCGATAAATTCCAGCTCGTCTGCCTCACCGAGAGGTTCCAACTCTAACTTGCCGTTATCGTTTGGACACAAATCCAAAACTGGGAACCAACGGGACGTCATTCTGAAGGAAATGGCTTCGAAATTTAATAATTTCTCGACAACGCAACATCTTTCGGTGGAAGTAGGGAAAGTATCGCAAAACAAGTCGACAATGCGATTGTTGACTTCAGCAAATGGTGCGAAATCCAGTCGGATATTATAGAATTTATTAGGTATAGGTTAAAAAAAACATGCTAAACCTTTTTTAGAAAAAAAAAATAATATAAATCTCAAATTCCGTTTTTTTACAATTCCTTATTTAACAAATATTCAGCTAAAGTTTCTCTTATAGTAAAAGCTTGTCTTGTAGAGTTTGATGTTTGGAACCGGCGGATATTATGCAAAGGTCTAACTTCTTTTCTCCAAAGTCCTTCAATTACAACATCTCCATTGTATTGATCTGCAAAATGTTGGGGACAGTATGATCCATCATGAATTTTTTTTAAATTTTTATACTCCTCCGCAAACAAACTTCAGAAAATGTCAAATAGGCTGTCAAAATCAAGGCGGTGCAATGAATGTGTTTTAGGCTTAAGTGATCAATTATTTAGCGGTCTCAGTGATCGAATTTGTAGACGTAGAATGGATGAGTATGTGGTGTGATGTAGATAATAGAAATCCTCTCACTGAGTAATTTTATTCATTTGAATCTTTTAATTACCTTGCAGGACCCAATAGTTTGCAGGAGCGTGGCTTCCCTCCCCCTGGCAACGAATGAGATCGAGTCGTTAAGTGAACAAGTGTCAACATAAAAAAAAACACATTAACAAAAAAATAAAGACAGAAAAAACAACTAAATAAAAAACTGTCTCTCATTTATACTAGTTTAACAAACGATTCAAAATATTGATTATTGGCGAAACAAGAAAAATTAATAAGATGTTTATATTAATCCTACAGTGCGCAATTTTTTTTATAAAATAAAAGGAAAATGCATAAAACATAAATTGGAGCATGAAAAAATACAAAAATAATTTTTTTTTTTATTTTTACTAGTTATATTTGAAAAAAAGTGGATGATTCATATATGAATCACAGCGCATTAGTACATTATGTTTGGATGTAAAATAAATGATAGACCTATGAAAATAAAAATAATAAAATAATTCATAATAAAATTAGTAATCAATAAAATTAATAAAACAATATTCGTAATTTATATTCAACTATTACATAGTGATGTAAGTTTATATAAATTATAAACAAGTTTAGAATTAAAAAAAACACTTGGCAATTTATGTTCCCGTTTATAAATATATTTATCATTTTATTAAAAAACAAAAATTAAAGCCGACGCTTTTCGTTCGATTAGAACATTATCAAGGTTAAACGACTACTAATTATCGATTGTGATTGTACTGACTAGATGCTCTGAGAGCTAATTTTAACTATAACAGGGTCTAGCAGAGAGCTTCTTTTACTGAAATCAATTTGGTCATTAACTATAAAAGTTCTATTCTTCTGTTGCTTTCTGATTTCATAGATTTCATGCCTGTCTAATATTTTTCCACCTTTTTTAAGCAATGCACCAGTTCCATGTCATTGAAATTAGCTGAGTACGAAACTCATCAGCAGTTATCTATCTAATCGAGATCAAAGGGTCCGAGTGAATGGTCTTCTTTCTACCCCAATCAGGATTAGGTGTGGGGTACCACAAGGATCTACTCTCACTCCATCTCTTCTCGCACTGTTTATAAATGATATTGCATCAGTACTCCAGCACTCAAACATACTCCTGTACGCAGATGATGTATACAGTTATGCCTGTCGCGATCCGTTGGGCTACTAGAGGATGGTATTTGCAGAGTCAATGAAGATCTGGAAGCCGTCTCATCCTGGGCACTTTTGAATGATGCTGACTCTTAATCCAGTGAAATCTCAGTCTACATTTCCAAATGTAGACTGGATACTTGCGATTTCTCGCCTATTATACTTAATAATATGATTGTCCCCTACTCTGATGTCATTAAAAATTTTGGATTATCTATGAACAAAGCACTCATTTGGGATGAACATGTAAATGCAGTGGTGGGTAAAATCTATGGCGGCTTACGTAGCCTGTGGCCATTTGCTTTATTCACGCCACAACAGGTTCTACTGAAGCTTGTTAAAACCTTGCTGGTACCCTTAATTATATAGAGTGATAGTGTATGGCTGTATGAAAGCAGTATGCTCGCGGAAACTTAATGTTGCATTTAACTCGTGTATTCGCTACGTTTTCAACCTTTACCAACCATATTTTGGGCTGCAGTTTTGATCAATATCTTAAATAGCGCACAGTACTCTTTCTTTTCTGCTTAATGTACAACAAGCAGCCTCGGTATCTTTTTGAAAAACTTAATTTTGCCACATCGTCCAGGTCAAGATCGCTAATCGCACCCAGACATACCGTCCTGCAGAGCCCAAGATTATTCTATGTTCACGCGATTAATAGTTACAGCTACAGGAAATATAATGTAAAACCTTATATAAAAAGCATGGGAACATGATTTCATTTCTTCTTAAAAATATTTTAAACTTGCATAAAATCACGTTCACACAAACGCGCAGACATTAGATCAGCATTTTCAAATGCCTGCGCGCTTGTTTATCAAAATGATCATATTGTAATGTGATGCTTAAATAATTTCCCAGAGCAGTAAGAAAAGCTTTTGACTAGATAAAAAAGTTCAGTCTTGAGGTCTCCGGCGCGGTGTTAAATCGATTCATTAAATAGTCTTGTGAGTTTCCTAATAATACATATATAACACAATAAATTACCGTTTAATTCAAAAAGGAGTGTTTTTATTATTTTTTTTCTTTTTATTATATCGCGAAAGAACCAGTTGATACAAGTATTAATCTCTGGAACTCTTTGTCTCTTGGAATCAAACGAATAAACAATCTGGCCGCCTTCAAGGGTGAACGTTTTGAGTACTATAAAAATATATAAATTACTGCTCCTCTCGTTATCTGCACAGAATTCTAAGAAATTTGAGCGATTTCTATTTCCTTGTATTATATATATTTTTTACAACTATTGTCTGAGGTACCAATTGTTAGCATCTTATAAGTAATTGTACAGTACGTAAATAAAATATTTCATTGAGTTAATATTTATATGCTCTCATACATTTAATTTAACACTTGCTTATAATTAAGATCAGACTTGCTTCTTACTTTCCCTGTTTCTTTTTTCTTTTCTTTTTCTAAATACATTATCTGTTTCTCGTACATGCAAATGAGATATTACATCTTATATGGATATCATAGTGAATAAACAATTTGAACAATTTGAATTTGAATGTTTATTATCGCGTAGATGTTTTACAAAGCCAGAGTTCGGATTATTGGATTTACTAGATTTAAGAGATCTTTTAGTCTACCCTGTATAAACAGCTTGGCAATCGTTACAGTTAAGCCTATAGACTCCACTTTTATCCACTGTATCAATTTTAGGTTTTATCTTGTTATTGGATAGCAAAATTTTGAGAGTATATCTATTGAAAAACGCTGGTAGCGTTTTTCAATGTAGTTTTGAATTTATTAGATAAACCTTATACATATATGTGGAATTTTCTTGTATATGACATCTAGAAAATTACCCCGCACTGAAGGGTAAATGGAATCCACATCTTGATTGAAAGATTTTTTCTTTAGAGTACAGATAGGCGAAAATATACAAGCTTCATTGTTCGACTCCCCTTCGTTGCACGTTCTGTATAACAACCACGAATTTATAATTGCGGTATCCAAGAGATGGTAAAATAATCGCATATACCATGTGCGTGATCTCATTCTTATCCGATTTTTACCTATGAAGCTGAGTAAATCTACTCCTCCCATATGTTTGTTGTATTGTTTCACAATAGCAGGACAATGTGTATGAATTCTTTCCCTTTTCTTCCTGCCACTTATTTGAATCATTTGAGTTGGCTCAATCCCAACAAATGAAGATAGCATCATTACTGCTTTGTTATCCTTCCATATACAATTTGTAATAGTGGTCCCATGAAAATCTGTAAGGAACTCCTTGCTTTTCCCTCTTTCTAGTTTTTTGAGCTCTCAGTATGTTGGCATCTTACACGACGAGATCCTATTCCTTCTCACAGTTCCCAGCGAATGTATACCTCGTTTTTCCACGTAATTTACCAACGAAATCAAGGTATACAAATTGTCAAAATATAATTTGTAATAGGAGTCAACAGGATTTTCTCGCGCTAAACGTAATACCACATTAGAGTTGGCCTCTAAATCTGGCTCTCCTGGCATTCGTTTACTATAGGGTCATTTTCTGTGCCGGTATATATTTCAAATTTGTAACAAAATCCTGTTACTTCAGACAAAATGGACAACTTATATCCCCATTTGTGTGACTTTAGTGGCATGTATTGCTTCAAATGATGTCGGCCCTTTGTTGAACAAATTTGCTCCTCGACTGAAAGCATTTCTTCCATCGGAACTGATTCAAAATTGAATGAAAACGAATTTATTACCGCCCTCAAATTTGAAGTTTATCATTTGTAACCAGAGAATTATCACTGAAATTTAAGTTAGAACGATTTGTTTTTCAAAAAGTTTACAACTGATGATACAACACAAATACCGAGATATCTCATAAGTTCGGTTTTTGAAAAACTAAATGCTGTCTCTGGATTCTTAGAGGTGCCGTATCTCCTACTTTCTTTGACAATTGTAAACATTGGTTCGTCATCGAAAAAAATGTGTAAAATTGGAGTTTGCAGCGATAAAATATTTTCAGGCAATATTGTTGTTCCGCTAAATGTACCAGGCACATTTCTCATTTTTCCCTGTCTCCACAACAATTTCCTTGGCTTAGGTACAGAAGATGATGTAGATCGTTGTTTAAGTATTTCATCTGTAGTGGTTTTCTCTTGATTGTTAGGATTAGTACTATTAGTAGTAGGTCTTTGAAAATAGTGATCCACAGCTTCTTCTGGTGCATAGGTCAAATCTTCTTTATCACTATTATTCAGTTCATTTTCATCAATATCTTGAAAATCATCATCATGGTATATTATCAATGAAATCGATTAGTTCATCCTCATTCATAGCTTCTAAATCCACTTTTCCTAACACATTCTTGTAAATAAAACTCATCTGGAATAACAAGAAAAATCCAACGATATTCAAGAATAAATAATATTAAAAGATCACGTGCATCTACGAGCTAAAATTATGGCGAAAATTGAAAACACACGTAAAGGCAGTATTCAATACAAATACGCGGTGATTCGTATTTGAATCAACCAATTTTTATGCTCTAAAAATCATAAATATGTTCATTTTGTATATTTTATTTCACACATAGTGAGTGCGTACACTACATAATGAGACAAAAAAAAATTGAGCTTACCTTATTCAGTAAGTACTAATGATTATACATTCAAATCGGAGCAAACACGAATAATGCCCAATCTACAATGCATGGTAAAACCAATCCATAAAAAACGATATGGTTTTTTGTGTTTGCTTCCCACTCCTACATTTGAAAATTTATGCTTGCAAAAATGTCCCTCCTCTCTCATTCATTTGAATTTGACAACATGTGCACGAGCTTATGGGTAGCAGTTAATCAGCAAAAACGATATAGTAATACCTCAGGTGTATTCAGCATAATTTAGAACCATGTAGGGGAATTTAGAACAAAACAGCTGTAAACTGGAACTTGTACTTTCAGTCTTGAAAGCAATATTTTATATTATTCGACTTGTCCCAAGCAATTTCTTAGTTTACTAAGTTTACTATATCATAGTATAAATTATTGAGACCAAATACTTCCTTTGATGTAATTCTCCAATGAAATCGAGAAAGCAATTACATTTATGATAATTGACAGGTCAACAGCTGTTTAATCTGGCAGCTTACCACTACTTACATATTTCGTGTATTTAAATGCATTCTTCAGCAAACGATAGCGTTTTGACGACGTGGTTTTACCATGAATTGTAGATTAGGCATAACACCCTACCGCAACAATTCTGATTACAACTGTCAGATTTTGCGCCAAAATAAATTATCTTTAATGATGCTGCAACCTTTTTATAAAGTAGACGTCTTAATTGTATGAGGAACAGGGCATAAGGCGTTGTTTATGCTGTTGGTATAGTTATATGAATCAACCTAGTAACTCAGTTCGAATAAAAGAGAGGGAAATACTAAAAAAGTGAGGATGGGGATGACTATAAATAGCACTTAAAGCCTCCGAGTATAAATATGGGGGAACTTAAACGTCTTCTCAGGGCCTAAGGAATTGGATTGAAATTTTTCAAAATGTACTAGATCAAACTTTTACACCTCCCCCCACCCCCCAGACTTCCACGCTTAATTTAAATAAACATTGTTAATAAAGTATGTTCAGAGTATCATAATGCATTGTTTAAGATATCTCTCATGTCTGGAGATGTCGGGCGTAAAATGGTTATTCCCATATTTGGTGAATTGGTTATTCAAATATAGTCCGCGATATGCGAAAAATACTGCCCCATTGATCATCTAGGTTTTCAAAGCTAAAATGTTGATATTATCAGGGGGAGTAGTTTTTGAGTAATGTATAGAAGAAAACCTGCCGCTTTTTTCGTTGGTCTCACAGTTGCTGAAAAAAAAATGTATTTTTGGAAGCTTTGAGGCTGCTGCTTGGCTACAGGTTCCCGAAACATATGTAATAAACTATGAGGTGTATCATTTGTAGTTTCTGAATAACTTAGAATGGTATAAAGAACTTGTGCTGCCTCAACTCCTGCTGCGTGTCCCCAATGATTATACTTCCGCCATGTTTTACGATGGTGTATCTACAGTAGTAACTTGAGTGGCACATTTGGTTTTTCAGTAATTTTGACACTTCGAATTTAATATCATTTTGACTGTCCTACAATATACAAAATATATAAATACCCACTAAAGCACAATTACGATTTTCCGTTTCCCGATTTCAAAGACTGCTGCGTTCCTTTTCTTGTTCAGAATGAATTTTTTCAATCCATGTTGTTCTTTTTCTCGGACTGAACGATATAGTTTCAATCTGTCGTCGCTTTTTTTCGGACTCCGAATCGTTCTGAATGCAGCTGAGTTTTTCCCGCATTTAAGCAGATCGAGTTTAATTTTTATTCGTGAATGGGTTGTTTACAATTAGTACGATTTGGTAATAGTTGAGTTTAAGTGGCTTTTGTTGGAAAATGGCGTTATTTTTCATAAACAACAATTTTTACGAATTTATACTTGCTTTTATCAAATGGACGAAATGTCAAACACTCGAAATAGTTCTGTTTCGTTCCTTTTCTACGAAAACAGAATTAAATTATGACATCGTTCTATCGATTTATACAGATTCATTCAGAACGAGAAAAGGAACGCATCAGACATGATGCGTTCTTAAACTCAAGATGTCAAAAAACTTGAAATAAGAAAATGTTGTGAAGGCGCGACGGTGAAAAATAAAATCAAAATTGTTATGATTGTAATGTGATGATCGATTATCGATATTGAAATGTTCTCAATAGCTGTTGACCTACACGGTGAGTCATGATAATACTAAGTTAAAGAGATTAAGCATATAACTTGCATTTTTAGGTGCACTTAATTCTTAAATAATACCCACAGAAAAACCTTATTTGCAATTTATTTAGTAAATTATATTATTATATAAAAATTATTTGTATTGTCTGGCGATAACATATGATAGCGAGCATTTGTAGGCTATAAATTGTTTACGCGATAAACTGACGCTGCGATAAACTGCTAGCGATTAATTGCTGGCGATAAATTGCTGTCGTTGAATTGCGGGCGATAAATTTTCCTAGACCCCTATTAATATTCTCCAAAAAAATTCACAATTTCGTCTTTTACTAATATGCTCCATTTAGGAAAGGTATGTAATAGCGATAACACTAATCTTAACAAAATGAAAATGAATCATCCTAATTGAAAACTGGAGGGGAGACGATAAAACGAAGCAAACATTCATTTACAGATACACAATTTCTTGCCGAAATTGTATTTAAATTTTTTTGTAATTTTCTGAAAATCATCTCCACATCCAGGGTAATTATATATATGCACAATTAGGTTACCTATTTGAAAACAACTCATTTAGGGAATATTGCGTTAGTTTCTTTTGTTTGCACAAAACCCTGATACCAATGTGTGAATAAGTGGTTTCAGTCATATGAAAAGCCTTTTTTAAACAACCTGAAGTTGCAATCCTCCCAATTAGTATATAAATTTTTCAAAGAGCAACCATTCATTAAGCTGATATCATTCATTGAACTTTAATCAAAGAGATCATTATTTATTAGAGACTCATAGCACTCCTGATAATTCTTTCACAAACTACTCAACTTTTATTCAATGTCGAACATATCTGAATATGAGAGAAAGAATTTTGGCAAAAAAGGGAAAGCAATTAATAGCGACGTGTTGGTATGCTTACACCACATGTGGACCACTCCCTCCAGCCGTGTAGCTGTTAAAACCCACTATACGAATGCCAGAAGAACATTTCAATAATTTACAAGAGGACATTAATTTGCATAAAAAGGACATTGAGAGAACTCTAACCTTTTCGACCATTTGGTGCAAGATAGATGCGAAAAAGGCTGCTTTTATAGTTTTAATTAATCCTTTCTCAATTGCTATTCAAACAATGTCCTCGTTTTGGTGGATTACTACAGAAACCCTTGGAGGATGACACAAATATTCCGCTATGCTTCATAACGATTCTGCTATTCCTATTCAAATAGCAATATTGAAGCGAACCCCTTTTGCTGTTTAGTCAATTAATTTTCGCACAGCCCTGCCGCCTCTCGTCCTCTTTATAATTGATGAAACTTTTGCAAATAGTTGCTATAAATATGCCAGTGTAGTAGAGTGAGCTGCACTAATATGATTTACCATCGAAATTACGTGATGTAAATTGGAACATATACGACACTTGTCTCTCAAATTAGATTTAGCGATCGGATTACTGAGTGGTCCCTTTCACTAGAATTTCGTTAGATTCGCTTTGTGTTGTCGGTGTTTGCTTACGCAAACCGGGATTTGCTTAGGATAAGCAATATTTGTACGTTGCTTTGATGTCAAATTGATACCACGTAACGTTAAATTATGAAGATAGCAATTATTATGTACTTGAGTATTGGAGTTATATGAAGGCTTTTAGGGATTTACTTGTTATTTACCTATCCTTGAGTGATCCTTAAAGTGACTATAGTAATATTTAAATCTGAAAAAATTGCCTAATGTCCATATTAACAAATTTTATGGTTCCTTAGATTTTCTTATCATAACATTTTTATATCCTGATGAAATCTATAGGGTGTGTTAACTTTTTCATTCCGTTTGTAACACATAGAAATAACGCTGGTAGAGCATAATGAATTGAACACCCACAGATAATAATAAAAGTTATTTCAACTTTTGCATGTCTGTCTGTTTGGCTGTCTGACCTCACCATAGCATAATAATACACATCCGAGGCTAGACATGACGTAACAGGCGATTTTTGTATCGAGTATGTCTCAACCCATGGTACACGTAGTTAATACATTTTCGCAGGATATATACGCACATTTTTTCGTAGATTCTGTACGCACAGAAACTTAGTAATAAAGCACTCGTGTATCATTCGAACCTCAAGCCAAAGGTAGCCTAATATTAAGTTAACTTTTCTCAAGCTAGGCTCTAAATTGGGCTATATACGAAAATGTTCAAAAATGCAGCTAAGAAAACCAGTTTTTAGTACGCTGTATTGAGTGTGTTAGTGTATAGCCCAATTTATAGCAGAGCTTGAGAATCGCATGATACACGAGTATTTGATAAAACATGTAGCGTGTACTCAGTTTGTGTGCGTATAGATAATTGTCATTGAAATGATGAAACTGCGACGAATTTTCTTTCCTGTCTTCAGAACTGGTGTCAACTACGTGTTCATGGGTTAAATTCACTAACATGTATAATTTATTATATATGTCAGTGGTTGAAATACACTCGATAAAAAAAACGGTTCATACGTCGTGGCTAGTCTCAAGGGACTTGGAGAGCTGAAATTTTGCACAGAGCCTTTGAAAAAATGAAGACAAATACCGTAACTGCTTCGTAAGGTCATACAAACATTTGATTTTTAATATATATTATTACGTGCAATATAGAAAAAGACAAGCGACGTCCATTGGTTCGGACATAAAACACTTTAGGACATGCGACGTCTATTGGTTCTTACAGTGAACAACTTTAGGTTCGGAGAATCGATTTATCTGGAACGAAATATTCGGGAAGGTTCTAGGACAATTTCTAGAGTATAAATATGGCGCTTGTCAAACCCAAGAGGGTTTTGTTTTTTTTTGTTATAACTTTGGTTAATAATAACTAGGTAGCGCTAGCCGTAGTTTAGAAATAAATCATATGTTAGTTAGTAATTCATATATTTAGAAAATAAGAAAATTCAGCTAGCTTAATTCAACACAGGGCCAAAGAAAACCCCGTAGTAATATTATAATCAAGAACTAGGTTTAGATAAAGAACGATATTATCTTAAGTGTAAAAAAATAATTAGCGCAAATAAAGAGTTTGAACTTGAACGAAGAGGCAAGTCTTATCTTAGATAGTGAAGTGAACGTAGTAAACTATTTGGATTGCGATAATTGAAAGTACAGTACGATAATTAAAGTAGAGTCATTTGTGATTGTTTGTCAATTGGTAAAAGTAAACTGTTCAGCCCACCGTCGGAAATACGCCCCAAGTCATTCCATCGACGAAACAAGACTTCTTAAAAAGAAAGTAAAAAGAACACAAAGTATTAAGACTAACTTAAAATATCTCAGAGTACTTATCTAATTAAATGATGCACATCTCCAATAGATGCAGTTTCAGCTGGACCACAATAAAATTCGCACACTAGATTATATTGTTATAACCCCTCAAGTCTACAGTCTGTGACAACTTATTTTATCTAAAATTATAAAAGAAAAACAAAAGAAAACAATTATGAAATTAACTATTTAAAACCAAAATACCATAGCTACCTATATACCTCCGTATATTTACATTTTTTTATGTCATCAAATGACATTACTCCGGTCAGCCGATTTCGCCTCCGCCTCAGTCAGAATACAAGCAATTGCAATAGGCGTTGCTAGGGTAACACAAAGAGGTGAGATGAACATAACTGGTGACCACGGCTATATAAAGCCGACGAGTTGCAATAGATGTCACGCTAAGTCGGCCTTAAGAAAGGAGAACTATGCATACAGCCTTTTAAACCCCTTGATAAAAAGGAGTAATGGTCTTCCCAAAGGCACTAAACTACTTGAGTTGAAAAAACTCTTTATGCAAACGAAAAATCTTTGAAAAATGCTAGTCAGAATACAAGCAATTGCAATAGGCGTTGCTAGGGTAACACAAAGAGGCGAGATGAACATAACTGGTGACCACGGCTATATAAAGCCGACGAGTTGCAATAGATGTCACGCTAAGTCGGCCTTAAGAAAGGAGAACTATGCATACAGCCTTTTAAACCCCTTGATAAAAAGGAGTAATGGTCTTCCCAAAGGCACTAAACTACTTGAGTTGAAAAAACTCTTTATGCAAACGAAAAATCTTTGAAAAATGCTAGTCCCGCATAGGGATAAATCTTGCTAGGCATACAAGTAAATACGTAGTATTTCGCCTCATATTATTCACACTTAAAATTTATTTTAAGTCTATATATGAGGTCAGCTTGGCTGTTTGCTTTGGCGTATACGGCAGGCAGGAACCAAGCCGTGCTGACGATTATACGGTTCCTGCTTATATGAAACGCCTTCTTTTTGCAATGATATTTCTTTTCTCAAAGATTTTTCGTTTGCATAAAAAGTTGTTTCAACTCAATTCTCGAGCTGCAGACTTAGCAGCAAACTGAGTCAATTTCAGATTAACTTATTTCGCTATGAATTTTCATAGCAAAACTCTCTAGTAAACTACTTATCTATAAGCAGCTAATTCGCCCGATTATCACCTACTGCTTCCCAATCTGGCACACAATTTCGCCAACTTATATCAAACAAATTAGCATTCTTAAGAGGAAAATCCTGCGCGCTTGCACTGGACTGTACAGGAGACCTGACAGAACCTACTACCCCAGCAAGCTTCTGTACGAAAGTGCAAACATAATTCCAATTGAGAAATATCTTCTAGATCTCGCGGGTAAGCAACTTGAGAAGATCCCTCAACATTCCAACCCACTTATCAATACTCTGCCAACGCAAATTCATGTTGAAAACTTCAAATACCTGTCACCATTTCACCTTATTCATCCGGATACGAGGTAAATTTATTACCTGGGCGAAAGATTTACATTGTTCGCCAGCAAATTAAGCCATCACCGTGGATACGAGCCCATCCAGTAGAAGACACATCAGTACACTCAGCACCGCTCACATCATCGGGGAACTATCAACGTGGGACCATACAATCTCATCGTGGAGGCTCCTCGTCATGGAAGAAGTAAGGCCATGTGTAAACTCAGTGAGATAGGGCAAACACCCTATCAAAAAATCCCAAATCCCAACCTATCCGTTTTCCGATTCCTTCCCAAACTCAAAAACCGCTTTCAAAGCAACAAATACCATTAATACAGCTGCCGTTACGCAACAAGTTGTAAAATAAAGACATCGCGTAACTAATAGTTTTTATATCTTTTTCGGATAGTTAAAGTGTTAATGTAAAATAAATTCATAAGTGAAATCAAGGCCAAAATTAAAGCCTGTAGGAAAATGTTAAACAAATATCCCGGGATATCGGTTCTGTTAAAATCGTCATAGTTGAAATTAGTTTCGTTAATCGCGTAAGATCCGGATTTGGATTTGGATTCGGAATTGGATGGCACCATTCTTGGCTCAGAGTTCATCTGATTAAGAGTGTTCCCAATTTCCATACAGAAGTATAATTCTGTTCAGAGTTTAATCTGAAATTATTCCGATCCTTATTACAGAAGTAAAATTCTATTCAGAGTCTAATCCGAAAATTCCTATCATCCACATTCATCATCTAAATTCCCACAACTAAGCAGGAGAATAATTCTGCCAAACTTTTATTGTGCTACATCTATTCAGCACCATACGTTGCAGCACGCTGCTGCACCATTTTTTCTGCTTATTCAGCCTTCCTGTATGACGGGGCCGCTTTCAATAAATAGATTCGCGGAGAGTTCTTCTGTGCATCACTTTACTGCCCTACTGCACACACACAGTAGCAGCATTAATATTTTTATTACAGAAGTTTGTTTGGTGACAGAAAATTAATTCCGGTTTTCTTATTCTTTTCAGAACTAAAGAAACGGACCACGTCACTGGGATTTTTTTTTGAATTTATATTGAATTTTGATAGTTTTTTTTTGTTATTAATTATTATCGTTCTAGTTTGTAAGCTTTTGGTATGTATACCATATTCTTTACAAGACTGAATAGTCGTCAGATGACGTTGGTACTGACGTAATGATACCAGTTGAAGACGACTGTATTATTTCAGGCGTAAGACTTGAGTTGGACAAGTGGTCCAATATATGTTCTAGCTGTTTGGCGATGGGGTAAATAAGATAACCACTAGGTACTTGTTTCCAGATGGTTCCGTGACGACGAGCAGACGTAGAGCAAAAGAGTAGTTCCAATAACTATCGATTGCTCGTCGCTGTACTGAACCTGGCTAGGAGTCCTGGCACGGTTGACAGACGTGTGCCAGTTAGACGGGATGCCGGTGATCGTTGCTCCGCAAGCCTCTGTATTTGTTTGTCGGTAAATACCTGGTCAGCTAAAATTGGCACGTTCGTTCTTCTAGACTGGTGAAGGCTAGAAAATTAGTCTGAAAGAACTTTATCTTATTTAAGTTGGGCTGTCACTAATGACAGTTCGGTGGAGAGATTATCAGCGTGCTGTTGCACAACTGGATTGTTCGGTGGAGCGCTTATCAGCGTGCTGTTACACAGCTACTCCCTTCTAATTAGCAGTTCGGTTATGATGATGTTGCATATCCTGCGGAATTTTCCTGGGGTCTTCCGGTGCTGTTCTTGCCTGCTGTAGCACCCTAAATTTGGTTCTCTAAAGTATAACCTTAGAAACGCTGCAAGAAAGGAGGATTCACCGAAAAGAGGTGTTCATGAACATGATCATTAACCGCTTTGAAGTTCTTCTTAAAACGAATAAAAGTTAATCACTTTTTGAAGAAAAGAATTATTTCGTTTTTTATCGAAAGTATTGTTTTATTTTTCTTTTAAATATTTTCTCGTGTCTTCACGTTGACGTTACAAAAAACAAACTGAAACTTTTTACATTGTTTTTAAATACATTGATTCATAGCCTACCTAGCTACGGCTTGCTACGTGCCAGCAAGGTGTGACTAACATGAAATTTTGGAGAACCTTTGACCTGGTTTATGCGTTGGTTCGATAAATTTTGGAGAACGATCCAGCCGACACAGACGCGTCGCCACAAGCTTATTTTTGAATATTGTGATAATTTTTTGTGATATTAAGTAAATGAATTGTAATTAATAAAATTTTATATTGAAGTTTGAAGCGATGAGTTAACCTTTCTATAACCGGCACTCCATCCCTTATCGTTGAGACTCTCACACAAACAGTATAGTTACATAAAAGAAGAAGTTCTGAGTTATATCTGAAATATGTCTTTTGTTTTAAATAACGAACTAAGCCACACTCGTGACAATATTATATTTGGACACTGCCACAGAACGCCTCAACGTAGAGAGCTGAAATTCTATACACGGCGTTTTATAAAAAATTGTAAATACAAGCTCAGAAATGGACGAAATAGGGGATCCATTTTTGGTGTTACCAACAAAAATTTAGTTTTTTTTTTTATATATACTGTGAAAATGATCAGCTCTATATTGCATTCAGAATATTAAAGGCAATGAAATTGATTATACACACTTTTTTATTTGTCCGGCGAACCGTTTTAAAAATGGAAGCGAAAAACCACTTTAATAATAAACTTGCACGATTACCATAAGAAATTGCATACGGGTATTCATCTAGGTATAGTAAGAATTGGTTTTATACCAATTCTATATTTTATCCTTGTTAGTTTCTTCTTTTTGGAACTGTAACGTAATTTTAACTTATGGCCAGTTTCACAGTCGAGTTTAAACCACGGTTTAGTTTAAACCATTTTCCAAGTTTAAACGCAGTTTAAACCAACTGGGGTTTCACAGTGCGTTCTTTTAGTAACGTTGGTAGTACTGATTAAATTATGAACTAAATTAGTTATCGCCGCCATTGTGAGTTTAAGCCGACGGATGGCACGGTTGAAACTCTAGTTTAAACCGGGGTTAAACCAAACTGTGAAACATATTCGTCGGGTTTAAACTAAATACTTGGTTTAAACTCAGACTGTGAAACTGGCCATTAGTGACTTGTCATTATATCGTTCTGTTGCATTTCGTTTTCTTATTCTAACAGTGATGTTGCAAATACTTGCTAATCAATTCCAGATCAAAAAAATATATTTACATGTATCCGTTATTGGAAAATGAAGGTTTTTAATCGTAATACAGATGGTGTGCCTCCTAAAACGAAGATATAGAAGGTAGATAATTTTCTACCAAGGAGAGCAGTCCATATTTCGTATGTATACAAATGTACAGATGAATCAAAATAAGCAGCATGACTAGAATTGGTAGACGAAGTTAAGTTAATTTACTTATAAAGAATCAATTTAGAATTAGTTTTAATATTGCTATTTATAATGATTGAGATTAAAATAAATTGTCAATTTAAGCTTTTTTCATGTTTTGAGATGTTAGTATCTGCCCAGAAATTGCTCTTTATGCTACGGATATCAATAAAAAGACATAAATTAGTTTTAACATAAACGTAAAGGATAATGTTAAGTTCATGATGACTTTATAAAAAAAAAGTTCAATAAAACAAAAATTCATTTGATTTTAATAAAGAGAAGAAAAAAAAATGCTTTCATAGCTTAGGTATAGATTATTTGATGAAATCTAAGCTGCTTATCCTTGACATCGCGAACAACTCATAACAAATAATTCTTATTCGGGAATTAAAATATAAATCAGCATCCTTATAGAGTTTACAAAAAAAATTTTAGAGTTTGGGAAAATTTTTCGAAAGACGATGACATTCTGCCCGAATCAAATTTATGACGTACGGTTATTAAACATATCCTTTAATTCTTGATAAATTATATATGATAGCATTTTTTCCATTTAATTATTATAACTACAGTTGGAAATATATAAAGTTGAAAGAACTGAATATATTGTGTTATTTTGAAAATGAATCTTCATCTAAGAAATTAAGATCAACATTTCCCAATACGGAAAAACATAATTTTGTCATCAATATTTCAGGTAATGTTCGATAATTTACTTCTAAGTTTTATTAAAATGAGTGAGAAAGCACTAAATGCTCTTTCCACAGAAACTTGTGGGGCTGGGACGGTACCGCAAGTGCAACGTGAATAATTTTGTTAATATTATATGGCAGTGAAGTTTAGTAATTTTCCAACAATTTAAAATACTTGTACTTTTTATTTGGTCGTTCTTTATTTTTTATTACTGATCCAATATTTCTTGAATTTAATTATGTTTTAATTTTTATTTTTTTTATAAGGAGATATTAACTCGTCCAAAATTCCCAGTTGCAATTTCTTCGAGCCTTTTCAGAAACTGCTTTTTGGTTTATATTATTGTTTCAGATTTAGAACTTCATATGTATTACTTAATTCAATACCACTATTTGTAATATTAATTTTGTGTACATTTCTATGATGTTTTTAAATATTTGATCGCTTTTTTCCTGATAATAGTTTATTATTCTGCAAACATTTTGAATTATTTTCCTCTTCGTTGAATTCAATATATTTTCCTAAAACTGATCGCATTTTCGGTGCCATTATTCAATAATTAAAAAATTGTCACAATCTTTCATTTTTTCTGAAAATCGTGACTTGAACCAAGAATGAGCAAGGGAGAGTATACATGAAATAAGAAAATGTTCATAAGCAAAGAGCTTCATTAGTGCGAATAAATAGGTAGCGAAGCGTCGTTTACAGCGGCGAGCGTATACTAACAAGAGATATCTCTTGAACAGCTGTTCATTAGAAAGAGATTACCCATCAGAATATGCGTCATTCGAAAAAATAAAAAAAAAAAATAAAAAATGAACTCAAGAAATTTCATGTCGCATTTATGGAAATTGACTATGTGTGTGACAAAGAGAAATATACTTGTTTTGGTTTTTGTGGGAGAAATGTTTACATTTTTCAAGAACCAAGCACAGTGTCCTTTATACACTGGCGAATAAGAGTGTAGTGGTTAACTGTTGTTTTTTACAAACTGGCGAATAAGGGTATATTGAACAGCTGTTAAAAAGATTTCTCTTTAAGTATACGCTCGCCAGTTTACAGCTCCCGCTTGCGACCACTGTACAGGTCATATGAAAGCCAGTTTCTTTTTTATAATATATGATAATTTAATTACGAATGAATGATCAATGATTTTGTCCTTTTGGCTAGGGTATACTACCAATTCTTGTAATAGCCGAGATGAATGCCCATGTGTAATTTCGTATGGTTACCCATCTGCAAGTTTTATTTTTGAAGTGGTTTTACGCAAATATTTCCAGAGCGGTTCATGGGACGATAAAAATGATTATATCCAATTTCGTAGGACTTCATATTCTGAAGAACTTTTCAATAAAAAAAAACGTCTAGGACTGATCGTTTTTTAAATATATATTTATTAAGATTTAATTAAATTAAACATTTATATGACAACACTAAGAGAAGAGGTTGCCCGATTTGAGCCATTTTTGAAAACTTAATTTACTATTGCGCGTTCTCAGACAGTCTCTAAATATATAGTGAAAATCGAAATTTTTGTATGGCAACCCTACGAAGGAGTTACCCGATTGGTCCCATTTTCAAACTCAAATTTACTTTTTTCACCAGTACAGGTGTACGCGTTGCCGAGTTATGGTGAGGAAGGACTTATAGACGGACAGAGAGACAGCCAGACAGGCAAAAATTTAAATAGCTTTTAAATTTATGCATGGGTGTTCAATACATTTTGCTCTATCATCATTATTTCTATGTGTTACAAATAGAATGACAAATTTAGTACACCCTGTAGATTTTATGGGTATAACAAAGACACTCCATCGAATAATATTTGATTATCAATTATGTTTACGTGACGAATTGAATCAGGATTGAAATGGAATTGGATAGGCTAATTGCGCATATGCATTGATATTGTGTTGAAGTGGAATTGGTCGAATGTCTAGTCTTACCAATTGACTTAGGCAATCCGCTGTTTCAATACGGTATGTAAACATACCTACTGCAACTGATATATATATAGGTATATTGTTGTATAATTTTGTCTAAGGAAAATCTGGAAAATGGAAAAGTGGGTAAAAATATAAAAAAATCAAAAAACGTCAAACCCATAAACTCAAAAAATTTACCTCGGCGAATTCAACTTCCTCTCTGTGAAAAAGGCCATGACACGTCCGGCGACCTGATCTCTTCTAATTTGATCTTCAAGTGTACCAGATCTACAAAATTTAAAAAAAGCAAAATAAATTCTTGCAAATCGAAATGTAAAATAAATTTTATAGATAGTTATAATTTAAAGAAAAGTTGCATTCACTTTCCTAAAGCCCTACAATTGTGGGACAATTTTTATGAAGTACAGACAAAGGTCAATATTATGCATTAACTAAAGAATTATCGATTGATTTCAAGTACCTTAAATATGAATTGAGCGCGAACATTTTTAAGTAATTCTCGTCCCTAAATTGTTTTCTTCTTTAATATTCAAATATTTTTCAATATAAACATAAAAACTAGATTATGCTCTCAGAACAGCAAGAGACTCATTACCATCAACGTACTTAATTTTTAAGACTGAAAGCATAATTTGTTTGAATTTTTATGGTCCCATAGGTACGTGATTAATAAAAACCCTCTTATACCCTTCTTGGCGTTAGCTTGCTTATTTGGTCTCTTTGGTACCAGGAATCCCTTTTCTTGGGGGTTGGCGATTAATTCTTGTGGAATGCAACAGTCCCTAGGAGATGAACTCATGCTGGAAGTATTTTTAATTAGATGAACAAGTGTCCATGCTCGAAATTTTGCCAGAAGCATGTTCATCAGAGTTTTGCTTTATTATCCCTTTTGAGAGTGGTCACTAAAGTGGACAAAAGGAAGGGTTCGGACAAAAGGGTAACTATATAAATTTAGAATGCTATGGAAAATGATTGAGTATAGGTTGGGTAGTGTACTGACTGTTATACGTGTTTTCGATTCTGCTTTTGAATAGTGTAAATGATTATAGTGGTCAGAAACGGATGGTTAGGATGGGGGTAGTATGCTTCGAATATATTGCAAGTTGTAATAGAAGGCTAATGCGTGGTTGAGTGCGCACACAAGAGGGTAAAAGTTTAATGATACCGAATATCCAATCAAAGTACTATTTGATTGGAGCATTTCAAAATTGCCTCCTTTGATTCATCTTTAGATTAAAGGGAATGGTAATTTTACATACTTCTATCCGTTCGATAATATGTAATATTATATACAATGTATTATGTATGCTGTACATGCAATTTCTGTGGGAAATCGTTATCATTCCATCTTGATTAAAACTGCTTCTGTTTTAGAATTTTGAATTCTTGAAAAATTATTATTATACCCGTTTGAAAATAACATTATTTAAAAACTATGTTATGTTGGCAGTAAGTATGAAGTAACAATTTAATTTAAGGTTGTAAATATTTAAAATGTTTTAAAAATGAATATTTTCTCTACAGTAACCATGGTTTGAATTATATTCTTAGGTTTATTGGGATATTAAGCTTAAGAGCCAACATCAAAAGTAGAAGAAGTCAAAGAATATCTATCTACATATTCTATCTACATCATAGAAACAAAAGCAAGTAGATGTAGCTTTAAATTCTGTTTTAGCAAACAGAATTGATTTGTGTAAATTACTGCTGCCATCTATTTTTGTGGAGTGCATTACTTCTGTAAAGGTGTCTCTGATTTAAATTTTCGGCTACGCTTTTAACACAAGACCCTTTCATTGTCTTTTTTTATCATTGGGGTGAATTAATAGGCTCGCCCCAATATCTCCACGTACTTATATAATATATAAAAAGAATTTGTATGTATGTTTTGTTGAAATGAATGTCTATTTTTTAGTTTAGATTTTTCTTAATTACGAATATGTATTTTTAATTTGTTACTTTTGATATTTCAGATTTATTTTAATATAATACATATATACATACATTTCTGATTTTATGACGAGACGCCATTTTAAAAAAATCAATTATATATTTATTTAGAGCTTCATCAAACATCTGATTAATAAGTTTACAAAAGAAAAGAAGAAAAAGTATACATAACAATAGTAATAAAAAGAAAAGTAGCTTTAACTAAGCTGATCTTTATTTGACTTTTTGAAAGATCAAAGTCAATGCAATCAAACT